>OX123202.2:25585088-26837777 GCA_944739405.2 Euclidia mi
TCTCATTACTGCGTAGATAATTGATATTAAAGTCTCCTAGGAGAATCCTTTTATCAGATGTACCGAAAGCTGTGAAAGAGGCCGTGATCGCATCCAGGAATGTGTTGAAGTCCAACCAAGGTGGTCTGTATGCTGTACCTATGATAACAACTTGTGAGTTAACAGTGATTTTGAGCCACATTTGTTCGACACCTAGCGCGATTGGGTGTGCCATGGTGCGTACTTTGAGATCGCGACGGACATAGAAACTGACGCCCCCACCCCGGCCACCCCGCACATTCGATGGCCTCGATACATGCCTGAGCCTAAAATTAGGAATGTAAGGTGAACGCCCATCCTCATTATCCCGCAACCAAGTCTCATTGATGGCCATTATGTCCACTGTACACTAACTCATCATGGCGTGTGCCCAGCGATCCTGCGTTAAATAAATCAACCTTTAGGTATTTAGTCCTTGTCATGACTAGATTTAAATAAATAAAATATATTGTCTTGTATATATGTACTTAACTGTTTAACTAGATTAGAACTTCGCTGTAAGAGTATGCCATGATTTATTATTTTTAATCATCATATCATCATCATCATCATATCAGCCAAACGACGTCCACTGCTGGACATAGGCCTCCCCCAAGGTTCTCCACACAGACCGGTCTTGAGCCACCCAACATCAACATCAAGCATCCAACCGCCTCCCGCGATCTTGACGAGGTCGTCGGTCCACCTTGCGGGGGGCCTACCTCTGCTGCGTCGTCCGGTACGTGGCCGCCACTCCAGAACCTTTCTGCCCCAACGGCCATCGGTTCTTCGAGCTATGTGCCCTGCCCACTGCCACTTCAGCTTGGCTATCCGGAGAGCTATGTCGGCGACTTTGGTTCTACTGCGGATCTCCTCATTTCTGATTCGATCTCGCAGGGAAACTCCAAGCATAGCTCTCTCCATCGCCCTCTGAGTGACCTTGAGCCTTCTGATAAGGCCCATAGTGAACGACCACGTCTCTGATCCGTAAGTCATCACTGGCAACACACACTGGTCAAAGACTTTCGTCTTGAGACACTGCGGGATATCGGACGAGAAGATATGTCGTAGCTTCCCGAACGCTGCCCAACCGAGTTGGATTCGACGATTGACCTCCTTCTCGAAGTTGGACCTACCTAATTGGACTACTTGTCCCAGGTAGGTATACTTGTCGACAACTTCGAGCGTAGAGTTCCCAACCTGAATAGGAGCAGGTACAACATGGACGTTCGACATGATTTTCGTCTTGTCCATGTTCATCTTAAGACCTACTTCTTGAGAGACTCTACAGAGGCCATCGAGCATTGTGCCTAGGTCTTCCATGGTCTCAGCCATGACTACGATATCGTCTGCGAATCGAAGGTGGGTGATGTACTCGCCGTTGATGTTGATGCCGAGCCCATTCCAGTCCAGAAGCTTGAAAACATCCTCCAGCGCAGTGGTAAACAGTTTCGGGGATATGACATCCCCCTGTCTCACCCCTCGCTGGAGTTGAATAGGTTTCGAACTCTGGTCCTGGAGGCGGACTGACATAGTGGCGTTTTCATACAAACACTTCAGCACTTCGATATATCGGTAGTCAATCCGGCACCGTTGGAGAGACTGTAGCACCGCCCAGGTTTCGATCGAATCGAAGGCTTTCTCATAGTCCACAAACGCCAAGCATAGGGGCTGGTTATACTCCTCGGACTTCTGTATAACCTGCCGCAGCGTATGTATGTGGTCTATGGTACTATAGCCTTTACGGAAACCGGCTTGTTCGGGAGGCTGGAAGTCGTCTAGCTTGCTCTCGAGACGATTCGTGATGACCCTCGAAAACAGCTTGTAGACGTGGCTCAGAAGTGTGATGGGTCTGTAGTTCTTTAAGAGGGTTTTATCCCCTTTCTTAAAGAAAAGCACCACCACACCTCTGTGCCACGCCTGTGGCGTTTTACCCTCGAGAATGACGGAATTAAATAGCTTCCGGAGGGCTTCTCTAGCGGGTGCACCGCCGGCCTTCAGAAGCTCGCTCGTAATTCCGTCATCACCCGGCGCCTTGTTGTTTTTGAGCTGTTTGAGAGCCACACTAATCTCGTGCATGCTGACGTCCGGGATATCTTCGGTATAGTGTCAATCCAGCTCTAGGGTCTCACGCTGGAGTGCTTGCGGGTTGTTGCGTTGTCGTGTATAGCTGTCCATAGAACCTTTCGATCTCCTCCAAGAGCTCAGGCTTGGACGATACGATTCTGCCATCTTCCGTCTTCAGCTTTGTCAGCTGACTCTGCCCAACAGACAGATCCCTCTGGAACACTTTCGAACCCTTATTCTGCTCGATCGTCTCACGAACACGTTTTGTGTTGTATTGGCGGAGATCGCGAGTCAGAGACTTAGAGATCTGTCTGTTGAGGTGCCGATATTTCGGCATGTCGTCGGAGGATAGCAGAACCATCTTGCGCCTTTCCTCTAACAGCTCGGGGGTCGGATCCGAGATCTTGCTGGTTCTCTTGCTTTTCTGGGGCTTAAAGAATTTAGCCCCTGTTTTATGGACAGCATCCACGAACCCGTTACTGTACTCGTCCACATCTACGCATTCGCCCAGGCATTCGAAACGGTTCTTGAGTTCGAGCTGAAAGCTCTCGGGGTTTTGGATATGAACCGGTGCCGGTCGGAGCGTGGACTTTATCAACCTCGACCGTTCGAGGCTTGTACAGATATTCAATGTGCCTCTTACCATTCGGTGATCGCTCCCCACTTTAAGTGAATTGTTCACGGAGACATCATTGAATATCTGCCTCTTCGTCGACATGATAAAGTCGATCTCATTTTTGGTTGCACCGTCTGGACTTACCCAGGTCCACTTGCGGCATTCTCGCTTCTTGAAGAAGGAGATCATCATATAGAGTCCTTCCTTCTCCATAAAGCTAGCCAGCAAGTGACCCCGGGAATTCCGATGCCCATAACCAAATTGCCCCACTCTCAGCTCATCATCGTCGCGTTTGCCCAGTTTTGCGTTAAAATTTCCCATGACCACGGTGTAATGGGTTTTGTAGCCATGTATAGCCCGAGATATATCCTCGTACATGGCTTCCACCTCCTCATCGGGGTGCGAAGAGGTCGGAGCGTATACCTGTATGACCTTCAGCGAATACCGCTTGGATATTCTGAGTATAAGGTACGCTACCCTGCTCGACACACTTCCGATATTTACCACTTTGGTCACGAGAGATTTGTGGACGATGAACCCGACACCACCTTGGGACTGTTGGTCGCCCTCCCGGTAGAAGAGCAAGTTACCGGAATTGAGAACTATCGAGTCCTCCCCCTGTCTTCGGACTTCGGATAGGCCTATGATATCCCATCGCAACTTGCTCAATTCTTCTTCCAGCTCGACAAACTTCTCGTCGGTCCGCAGTGTGCGCGTGTTCAGTGTTGCCAGGGCCAATTGTCGTTGGTGGTGGTAGCCCGATCTCTTCCGGAGATTCTTCGCACCCCTTGCCCCGCCGTTACCATGGCTGCTACCATAACCAGGACTAGCGGGGCCGCCGGGGACTAGGGGCCGGTTTTTATAGGTGTGGTTCATGATGGGGGGATTTGCCATAATCGCTACGCTTGGCAGGCGTATTGGCGATCGCAGTGGCGGAAGTCTTAAGTGCTGGACGCTGCTGCCCATCTAGCATCTAGGATTTTCTTCCGCCAGGTTCGGATGGTTTGACCGCCATCTTTCGGTTGACTGCTTGCGCTGGGGGAGATACTATGACGAGTATCTACTCGTCAGATTAACTCTCCCAGTGGGCGGTGGGGTCGTCACGTCCCGACGCCATAGTTATTTTCAATGTTTGTTTGTATTTTTGATAATACTTTGTATGTATTTATTAGTGTAGTTGTTATTTGTGAGAACATGCATAGTTGTGATGTCAAGATTAAATAGATAGTTTTAATATAAATGTGTTTAAATATACATATCAATACTATATATAAGAGCATAAGATAGATACAAATAATTCTAAAATAGATAATTACGATATAATAATATATAATTACGATATAGCCATTTATGTTACTACAATTAGAGTCAGCGAAACTATATATTGCTAGAGCTAAAAACCTTTTCAATGTCTGCTTCACATCTAATTGGGTATGCTTTGTCGCCAGGCTTATTGCGAGCGAGGATGCGGCTACGCCTGATCCAAACGAATTTCCAACGCGAGCGCTGGCTGGCTTCTCGCGCTGACCAAAATAATAGCCGGTTGGCCTTCGTTAGTCGCTCGTTCACATAGAAGCGCTTTGATGTTCCCGGAACTATGTCAGCCGACGTCGCTCCACGTCGAATTCGGGCGCCGCGCAGCAAGGCGTCTTTCAGTTCCCTTCGCGCGAGACGTGCCACCAGAGGGCGCGGGCGCTCCACGGGGCCCGCCGGGTCCATAGCCGCGATACGCCCACCGCCGACTCTTTCGCAGCTAACAATTTCCTTTTCATCGATTGTTACCCCAATTTTCACCGCAATCTGGATCAAGACATGGACAGGGTTCTCGCCGTTCACTTCAGGGAAATTTGCGACCTCAACGTCGTTGGCCAACAGCTCCTGGTCGCGCTCGTGAAGGTCCTATCTGAGCTGAGAGATTATGTCAATGTCATTCTCAGTATGTGCAGATTTATTCTCTAGGGCCGATACCCTTTCCTCTAAACTGTCCACCTTTTGATGATACTCTTTCATAGAAAGTCTAATGTCAGCTAGTTCATCTCTGAAGAGCTGCAGGTCGCGGTTAATAGACCGCAAATTATCCCGAAGAGTTTTTAGCTCCTCCGAGATGTCATTGGCTATTTCTTGCGTAGATTCGAAGGACGAGTTCATAGGAGAGCTGTGATGTGAAGGGCCTACAGATTTCAGGTTGGTCGACTGTGCGGTAGGTGTTTGAGAATTAAGTTTTATCTCAGGCCCTTTTTTCGTGCACTTCGATTTGACGCAACCTGGGCACTGCCAGGACGGGGAGACACTGCCTGCAGGAGGCAGTTGTACACAGCACAGGTGAAAATAGCCATCACAGTGGCGACATCTCGCAGCCTCAGTCGAAGATAGAAAGCGGCGGCAGCGACCACAGGACTTTGACATGTTGTAAACTAAGATAAGTAGTGTTCTAGGTGGTACGTAGGTGAAATCAAAGATGGCGTAGTCACTACGATGCGATATTGATAAGTCAATTGTGCTAACAGCGCGTGCAAATAGTTTTAATAGCCACGCAGAGATGGCGCTGTGCTCAACTTAACAAAACTATTTTAAGGCTTCGTACTGCTTTGTGGGGGCTCGAGTTTTTGAAAGTTTCAGGCGCCGCTGCAACGTTAAACACTGAACACACTTATTCACGTCAATATTGTTTGGAAGCTGTGATCACCTTTATACTTTCCAGGCTAAGGGTAGATTAATGTAGTTTTATTTAGCACTTGTTAGTTTTTAAGTTTATAAATAATTCACTTATTAAAGATCACTGCAAACACTATGAGTATGAGAGAGTGGAATAGTCTGACCAATGTCGACCAATATCGAGAATTTGCTAACATCGACGCTTCGAAGCATTCACTGTAATCTTTCGCCACATAAACGGCCAGATAGAATCTCTGATTCTGATGCCCGATGCTGCACCATCGAACTTCCTTTCCACTTAATAAAGCACAAATGATCCGTGCGAAATGTATATTATATGAAGGAATGTTTTCTCTTCTGTGGTGAGAACTGAGATTGTGTACGGACGATTATACCGTAGGTATAATATTTACGCAATTGTGTTTAAGCACAGAGCCGTGAGGTGATTTATGACAGCGACGTTATACGCCAGTTTAAACAATAATGATAGGCAATATGATAGCTCAATTGTGAAACTGGCAATTTATGAGATTTTTTGAGTAATATCTTTGACCTTGTATAGGCACAGTAAATAATAAGCGTTTTATTTGTCTAGACAAGGGGACTAATAGGTAATACAGTCTATTTCTTACAGTAATTGAATTCATATTTTCCCCAAATTATTAAACATCAGGCAATGTTTGTCTTAGTAATGAGTAATGTGTACACGCTTTTATTTAACCGAACTTGTAATTGATGTATGTTTATAGCAAATCTACGAACTGAATTTTTAAAGCACTTAACATTACATAGCTTATGATTAGTAATCGGATGCATATTTACCTAAAGTTGAGGTGTAATTATTGTAAGGCGTTGGCTAATATAGAATACACTTTTATATCGAAAAAATCCCGGTATTACAGAATCGACAAATTTTGTGTTTTTTTTATAGAATCAAACCGGGTGTAGGTGTATTTACTTATTTTAACTATTGTACCAAAAAAATCTCTAAAAATAATAAAATCCTCTTAATTTTCTTCAATTTTCAAAACATTTATCTCAAACGAATATTTTTTTATTTTTTTTATTTATAGACTCACGTCTGTATCTCCGAAGGGGTAGGCAGAGGTGTAATATTACACCCACATTTCGCCATGAATTCTTAGGTCCCACATAATAGGGGGCGAGCCTATTGCCGTACTGGGCCCATTACCAGACTCCGTGCTGCTACTGAGAATTTGGAAAAACCCAGTAACACTTTGCCCGACCCGGGAATCGAACCCGAGATCTCCCAATCCCACGCGCACATTTATGCCGCGAGACCAACGAGGCAGTAGCAGAAACGAATAATAAATAAGAATTACAAAGAAAAACCATTCAATCTCTTGATAATTATTAACTTACAACAGCATCACCAACGAACTCTCGCGCTCAACTGAGTCTGACTGACAGTATCGTATTAAACGACTAAGTTGAAAGTTTAGGATACATATTATATATGTGACTTCACTGCCTGTGATTTTCAGCTGTCGATAAGTATTGTAGGAAACCTTTGAAATATTTGACGATGTAAGATTTATTCTAAACCAGGCATCAAACAATACACTTATCAACAAAATGGAGCAGCTTATGGATAGAAACCCTGATTTTGATATTCTTCGGGAAATAAGTGAAAACATTTGTAAAGAGAGTGGTGTTAGTGTTTACATATTTGTGCCACTTACGTCTATTGATGAAGACAGATCTTTTTCTAACTATAAGTGGATCCTAAATGTCAAAAGAAACTGGAGAATCTTGAAAAAAAATATTATTGTATACTTCAATTCTCTAAATGCATCAGACGTTAGCAATTAAGATTTACAACAGTCCCTGGAATCTGATACTACACCATCATGTTCAACACAGACAGATAAATGTTAACATCAGATTTCAGTGAGTAAAACATAGTGATGAAAGTTTTAGTAGCCGAGATAATATTTGCGCTCAATCAGGATATAAGTAGGGCTGGTTGAAAAAGATCTCTTACTCACCTTTGTAATTTCAATAAAGGATATTTAATTAATAGTAATATGCTTAATATGTTTTGTATCCTGTAATTATGTGCAATAAAGTATAAGTGTATTCAATTTATTCTTAATTAACACCCACTGCCTACCATTCCTCTTACACTCAACATAATCATAAATTGATGGGGAGCTTAAAATTAACTTCAAGTAAATACACATTAATAATTATGTAATCCCGGAAACCAGTATTTTTTTAAATAAAATCCACATGTTAAAGACGTCGTTTCCTCACCATGTTACAGAGTAGTTTCACATTCCCGAATTTTATTTAATCCCGGGATTTATATTTAAAAAAATATGTTTTAAGAAGCCGCTTCCATAATGTCCTAGCCAAAAATGAACTTCAGGTGAATATGCATCCGATTATCCGATCACTGCTTATGATTGGTATTGTTGTGTGTCAATATATACCTACTAAATTAAGGCAAAAACATTCTACGTAATTATGAAGCATCGCAATTTATAATAGTTCATTAGGCGAGATAGATGTTTTATACTACAATTTCCACATTTGTGAAGCATAGTTCCACTTTGACGCGGTTTATATTCGGTAAATTTTCACACATCGTTGCGTTACTCGCTATAGTCTGCACAAAGCTCTAATTAAATTACATTGGCGCGAAATTATCTATGATTGTTGGATACTCACTGATTCGAGAATATTTCGTTGTCACACTACCACGCATTTTGTGTGCACAAAATCTCTCAAAATGACGCATTAACAATTTTGTTATTGAATATGGTGAAACACTGAAACACACTTAACTTACTTTTCTTATTACTGTTGGTCTAGTGCTTTAGCCGCATGTATGATATCAAAACGGATATTAAGAAAAGAAACTTAAGCTTGTGGAACTCTGCTAGAGCATAATATATACAGCATCTACTCAACAGTAGTAATTGTGCAAGCAACTAGTCTCGCCAAGGCGTTAAGATTAGTTAATGAAACGTTTTCTACGATATCACCTCATCCCAGACATTTCCTGTCGACCACTGTTCAAACACCTTTTATTGCTCCCTATCTTTTACTTTCTTGATTCTTTTTTGTCGTCCTTTGATGCATTATCAAGGAGATTAATTATGGCAAAGATACCTAGCGATTTTGCATAGTAAGCGCTTCCGAGATTTATAAGCTTATCAGATTTAATTCTTGGTTACAAGATGTCTGCTCGCTACGATCCCTCCCTTTTAATGTCGCTTGTTTTATTTGTGTATTTATCCATTGGAATACAGGATTTTCGAATAAATACATAATACGGCTTATAATAAGATAAATATAATAAAACATTTTATATTTTAAAATATTGGGTTGTTACTGATATTTTCTTTTTATGTTATATGTAAGCAAATCTGAAAAATGAATAGAGAATATACACGTTTATAGAAGCAAGGTATAAAATGCTTCCACAAAATTATAATATGCTTGTAGCATTTTCTTGAAAACTTTCTTGAAAATTATCACTACACGGACAGTCATTGTACTACATGCTAGTCTAGCCGGACAATCATCAATATTATATAAAACACTTTCGTTACTAACTGACTGACTGACAACATCTTAGCCGTAGCTACAGAGTGGCAAATATGTCTCAGGAGTAAAAAGAGAGTCAGAGTTACTATGAATATTTTTATCTAAGTGACATTCACGGGCAAAGTAGCGAGCAAAGTAGCGGGCAAAAGCAAGTTAGTAATAACTAGCTGACCCAGCGAACTCCGTATCGCCTTTTAAGAGTTTTTATTTAATTCCCTTTTTTCCAAGCCCCTTTTCCAAAGTTACCATTGACTTAGCGCTTAATCTCTTATCATTCCAGGGTCTATAAATAATGCAAAAACAAACATAGATTTTATATAATATCTATGTTTGTTTTTGTCAATAAAAAAAACCTAAAACATGATAAGACATTCAATGCTTCTTTGAACATAATTATGATAAAAAATTAACATATTGAATTCCCCATTCCTTAAAATATCGGAGACGATACCGACCATATCGACTAAAAAAAAACCCGTCCGCCATCTTTGATTTCCTATCCACCATTTTTGATCACGAAATAGATGTTGTATTCTGATACACCATCCCTTAAATCATCAGAGACGATACCCATATTGATTTTTAAAAATTTTCCCATCCGCCATTTTTGATTTCCCATCCGCCATCTTGAATCACGAAATAGATGTTGTATTTGGATTCCCCATCCCTTCAAACATCGGAGACGATACCCATATTGAAAAAAAAAACCCCATCCGCCATCTTTGATCACGAAATAGATGGTGTTTTTGAATTCCTCATTTCTAAAAATATCGGAGACGATACCCGTATCGACTTTAAAAAATCCCGTCCACCATCTTTGATTTCCTATCCGCCATCTTTGATCACGAAATAGATGTTGTATTTGGATTCAGCATCCCTTAAATCATCAGAGACGATACTCATATCGATTTTTTAAATTTTTCCCATCCGCCATTTTTGATTTCCCATCCGCCATCTTGAATCACGAAATAGATGTTGTATTTAGATTCGCCATCCCTTAAAACATCAGAGACGATAACCATATTGATTTTTTAAAACTTTCTCATCCGCCATCTTTGATTTCTCATCCGCCATCTTTGATCACGAAATTGATGTCGGATTTGGATTCCTCATCCCTTTAAATATCGGCGACGATACCCATATCGACTTTAAAAAAATATCCCGTCCGCCATCTTTGATTTCCTATCCACCATCTTTGATCACGAAATAGATGTTGTATTTGGATTCACCATCCCTTAAATCATCAGAGACAATACCCATATTGATTTTTAAAATTTTTCCCATTGATTTCCCGTCCGCCATCTTGGATCACTAAATAAATTTCATAATAATAATCAGCGTCCTGAAAATCTCGAAAACGATACCCATATAGATCGTATCCTATTCGTTTAGCCTTTTTTTGCCTTTGACCCAACCCTCCCCCGTCTCGTTTGACCATTTTATTATTTTGTCTGGCCCCTAAAAGTTTTAGCGTAATTTTATATAGCCTATAGCCTTTCGGAATAATTGGGCTATCATAGGCAATAACAATTTTTAAAATCCGACTGCTAGTTCCTGAGATTAGCCGACATTATGTTTTAGCCTTTTTAGCCTTTTGCCCGGCCCCAAAGGGTCGAAGCGTTATGTTATATAGCCTATAGCCTTCCGGAATAACTGGGCTACCGTATACAAAAAGAATTTTTCAGATCCGACCGGTAGTGCCTGAGATTAGCGCGTTCAAACAAACAAACAAACAAACTCTTCCGCTTTATTATATTAGTATAGATAATATGTATAACTGAACATTGACGAAAGAAAGTTCTTCAATATGACTGTGCTGCTCTACCATTCTTTCCATTAGGACACTGTAATGTCCTTCGTCCAGGTGCCGAGAAAATAGCAAGTTATGAACAATTTCGCCAGTACCATAGTCAGTAATCGTATTACTGTTTTCCAGGTGAACTCTGAATTGACACTCGGGATATAGCTCACTTATACTATGAAGTTCAGCATGCCCTGCGTACTGTCCATTGGCACACATCACACGTTTGTAATCTGTTGCATTTGTAATGGTCTGGCCATAGGCTTCATCCCCAACAGTGAAGTTACTAATCGTAAGTAACATTGCTACCAAAACTACAGTAATATATATGCCAAAATACCACTTCTACCAAAACTACTATTCCTACCGAAAATACTATTCCTATCAAAACTACTGTTTGTACCGAAACTACTATTCGTACTAACACTATCATATCTACCTTTTTTTTAAACTACCATTTCTACCAAAACCGCCGGTGCAGTCAAAATTACCCACCTTTTCTCTCAAAACTACTATTCTTACCAAAGCTACAATTTGTACCATAACAACCACTTTTAATAATATAATTATATGACAATAGTACTATGAACCGCTGTAATATGTTCCACATAAAAAAAAATAAGGTGCCCGAAGAAAGTCCGTAATTTAAAAACACAAAAATTTTCCTAACATAAAACGTAAGGAAAATTCCTCAACATCAGAGATCAGTTCACCCAACATTAAGGGTTAACTGGTAACATTCGGGGAATATTACCTGCCATCAGCGATTCACTATAGTGATAATTTGACCAACATCGGGTATAACTTTACACACCACCACACTCACACCCGTATGAAAGTAAGGCAAGGTCACCTTAAGGAGGCATAACGTTTTTTCCTGGCAGTTACCGCAGGAACTTATTAGATGCCATTAAAATATTTTTGAATTTAGAACCGTCCATGTAGAGAGAAAGCAATGGAATCTTAAGAAATTTATAGGAAAATATTGAAAAATAAGTTCAATGTCCACACCTATCTTCCTTCAAACTTACCCAATTTAAATGAGCATACCATCAAATGAAAGAGTTCTTTTCAGCGCGTGTTTTAGGCCTATAACGAAACGCCTACCTCAATGAGAACCAGATATATAGAAGCAGAAAGTCATTGACTACGGCTACGAAAACGTAAAAAATGTATGGGAGAAAACTGTTTTTGCATATAACTTGATGAATGTGCAAGTTAGGTAATTTCTAATGCTTGATGACAAATCTATGCAGCGAGAGCTTTCATTAAAAAAAAATCATGCGAATCGGTTGGGTAGAACGGGCTGGCCGACTCGTATTATAAAACACAAATTCTTTTAATATATAGATTATGTATTACTCGTAAAATGCTTAATAACCAAGCTCAATATGAAAGTAAATTCTTTTGCTGTTTACACGATCCAATATAATTATTATGTAGATTTTAACTTATCAAATATCCTATTTTTTGTTGTAAACCTTAGGTAAAGCTTTGTGGCAAAAATTTGACAATCTTTTGTTATTGCGGTATACTGCCACCTTTATGACGAATAGTTGTGTTAATGTTCAACAATAGAAAAGTTCGGCGTTGGCAGCAATTTTCTATTTAAATGACAATCCGTGAACCGTGCTGGGGTCCTCTTTTCGACCATTATTTTATAATGGATTGCCGTTGAGTAGGTAACGCATTTTTCATAATAATGGCTTGTGAAAACTTGGCTCCTTCATTTGTTATTTAGCTCCGGTGTTTTTATTTAGACGACATGATATTGATTTTACTTTTAAATGTGTTTAATTATTTTAGATACGAAACTTAACAGATTTTTCGTAGTGATGAAGAGCTCTTGGATTAACTATCTTGATCATATGAAATATAACTGCGTTATTCTATTATAGATATAAATCAATAGGTTGGCAAACTAACGTATAATTTAGGCAGCTGCGATAAATCAATGTCTGGGCTTTGGGGACTAAATTTCCAACATATGATACGCACAGTACATGTCACAATGTATATTACTTTATAAAAAAAATCATTACAAATAATCCTCATCAAGCTGCAGAACATAAGAAAACCTCTCCGCACTTGATATTCTAAAAGAAAACTAGGTTGGCAATATTAAAGTTCTTATATCAGCCGTGGGAGTATTTCGTTGCCAAGTTTTCATAGCTAGTGCGGCTTCAAGGCCTCTATTGCACAAAAACTTTCTTTAGGCACCGTTTAAGTGCTTGTTCTTGAAAAGAGGTCATAGAAGTAGCACGTCATTAACTTTCTGATAGCAGACGCACTTGACTTTGTGATCTTGTGAGCTAATAGGAAAGGTTATTTTTGATAGCTATTTGTATTTTAAAATAAAAATACATATATACATATAATATTTTAAAATAAAACTTTGAGATCGGTTTTCTTATATCTATTGATTTGAAAACTTAACTCATAATAATCTGTATGCAATTTGTTTACAATTCTTATGAGTATTGTGTCGAAATATAGAGTTTTATTAATGCAATTTTACTTGGCACAAAGCTTTTTTTCTAAGTCATTACAGTTATCTACATATTTGAAGAGTTTTACAGAATACCGAAAACCAAACACTATTGTCGTCACTCTCATTCGCACTCAAAATACAAATCACAATTGTTCAAAATGGGACTTACACCGACTGGTCTGTCGGTATCTGACCAGGACGAATAATCCAATGTTCCTGAACCATGTTCGTATGCGGAATAAATAATCCAGTTTTATCCGAACATCAAACAAATAAACAAAGCTAGTCCGTCAATACGAATTAAATATTGTTATAACGCTTGGAGTTGTACAGATGGCAAAGCTTCACAAACAGCTATCTATTTTTGATACATTGTTTGAAGCAGATGCGCAGTCACAAGAGTAATAATCATTCAGTTCTGCGAACTGAGCCACGTGTACTTCGGATAACAATCTGATGATTGTATTATAATATAATGTACTTAGGTGCTTATTTCTCAAGCGGTTAACGTGTACTTACTTATGCTTTTTGTTTTTTTTTTTTGAGGAGCACTGTATACTTACTTATTTATAATATTATCATGTTTATAACTTGTGCATGTATCTTTTTTCCTAACAATAAAATAACTTTTCATTCATTTCATTCATCATTCATTGACAGACTAATGTTTCTATTTGAGTAAAACGTTTAACAAATATACATATAATATAATGGAGTCATGCCCGCTGTAAGTTATGATTTTCTAACTAGTAGGTAACCTACTTACTTTGCAATTGTGGGTTCGATTACCAACCAGAAATATTGTAGTGTGATGAACACGATTATTTGCCCTTTGTATGGGTATACGTTCATACATATTATTATTTATAGATTAAATACTATAACTATGCATCTTCCAAGGACAGCTGGATCGCTGTTTGAGCAGCACGTCAAACAGCGCAAATACGGAAACCTATCTGGTAATTACGTTTTTGAGCCGTTTGGGGTCTAAACGCTAGGGCTGATTTATATTTTGCAGAATAAATAAGCATTGCCATTCAACATGGCAATGCTGCCAGCCTTATAGGCACGCTACCAGCCAACTGCGTTGCTGAGAATGCATCGTAGTTGGTTTTTCTCTTTTTATTGATTTTTCTTATTATTACTTGTTAAGATTTTTTTAGTTTAGTTTTGTTAGTAGTTTATTTTGTTGTATATAATATGTTATGATAATTAATAAAAAGTTCTATAACTATATAAAATATACTTACATATTCTTAAATATGTATTTAAGAATATGTAAGTATAGGTTTTTCAGTTCTTTGGTATCCATTCTACAAACCTTGGACACTTTGGAATCAAATGACTGTAGGTAAGTTATCCTAGGATATTATTCAAGGATGTGCGGTCACGTTACAGCTTTTCTCCGTTTTAATATCAAAAAGTGTAGTAAAAAGTTGTCCATTTGTCATATATTACCTAGACTCTAAATAAAGACACTTTATAGAAGCAATTCACATAACTTTTAGAACAGTTGCAGTGTTTTTCTTGTGTTAAATTTAAAATCTAAAGTGAAGTGAGGCGGTACTTTTAAAAGCTTTCATTTTTATTTTATCAATTACTGACACTCATTGAACTCAAATAAATCCTTGCATAAATCCTATCCACGGTTTAGCTTTGTGACATTCACCCAACATATTGACAATTTCACGAACTTTCGTAAGCGCTGAGTGGCGGAACGCGTAAGGTGTGCGACTCTGTATCATTGCGTAGAGCGTCGCAAGTTCAAACCCACGAGGACCCGCAGACATCTTTTTGAAGTATTTCTACATATGTTGTTACTAGTAACAATGTCGGAGTGCGATATATGTAACCTGACAATCAAACAAATTGAAAAGATTGTTTGTGTGAAATGTAGCTAAGTTTATCACTATTTGTGTGTCAATTTGAGTGCTACAACATTCAAAAGAATGAATAAAATTGCGCGTTCGACTTGGAACTGCCCGAGTTGTTTACCTAAGCAACATATTAAGTCTATAGATACAGTGGCAGATAGCTCCGATGATGAACTTAAGGACAATGATATCAAGCGTATTAATATTTGTAAGAGAAGAGATTAGGCGCACAATGCGCTTAGAAGTCAAAGTCATGATTCGTGAGATTAGATCTGAGCTGGAAGATATACGTACACAATTAGAAGAAATAAATCATCAAGTTCATTTGACATCCCTCAGGTTAATGATTTGAAAACGGAGATTCAACAAATAAAACAGGAAAATACCGAACTTCGAACACAAAATACAGCCTTGCAAAGAACTATGGCACAATTTAAATCGCAACTAAACACCCTGGATCAAAATGCGCGTGACGCGAATCTTGAAATACATGGCTTACCTGAGAGCAAAGCTGAAGAACTACCGCAAATTGTGAAACAAATGTCTACGGTTGTGTCGTATTCGCTTAATGAAAGTGATATAATGAAATGCGTGAGAGTAGCCAGTATGAATAACAACAAATCGCGCCCACGCTCCGTGATAGTGAAGTTGCGTAGTCCAAGATGCCGGGACGAATTATACTCAGCGGTCACCAAGTACAACAAAGCTCACCCTGATTGTAAGCTGAACACATCTCTTCTGGGCTACGCAGGGGTCACCCAGCCTATTTATGTATCGGAACACCTTTCTCCGACGTATAAAGCATTGCATGCCACTGCACGACTTAAAGCTAAAGAAAAATCTTACAAGTTTGTTTGGGTTCGGAAAAATATTTGTTTGCAAAAACGAACATTCGGGCAGTATACTTATTAAAGATGAACAAAGTTTAGATAAAATTGTTTAAATTTATATTAAATCATTTAAGATATAATCAACTTTAAAATGGATGGTATATCGATATTGGGTGGACCATTCAATTCTTGCCTTGAAGCTAAATCATGTCGGAACTCATGGATCGTTACTCAGATGGTTTGAGAGTTACATTTGTAATCGTTCTCAATTGGTTACACTAGCTGGCTATGAATCTACACCATTTACTCCAACTTCTGGTATTCCACAAGGTTCTAAACTCGGCCCTTTGCTCTTCTTAATATTTATAAATGATCTATTAGAATTGTTAAAATGTCACTGTCTTGCTTATGCAGACGATTTGAAAGTATACTGTAGAATAAATTCATTAGGAGATTGTCTTAAATTACAACAGGATTTAAATACCCTGAGCCAATGGTGTGTAGACAACAATATGTCACTCAATGTAGGAAAGTGCCAGTTTATAACTTTTACAAAAAAATCAATTATATAAAATTTAATTATTATGTCGACGGGCGTTACCTGAATAGAGTTTCAGTAATTCGGTACTTAGGAGTACTGCTAGATTCTTCACTAACTTTTCGCGAACATATAGACAGCATAACTACGAGGGCTAAGAAAACACTAGGATTTAGTTGATTGAATCAGGCGTTACTTGGCGTAACTCCATTGTAACCTAATGGAAGGAAAGAGGAACCCACCAGGAATGATGGGCAACGACTGAGCCAATCTCAGTCGTTACCCATCGCTCCTGAGGATGCCTCGTGCAGAGGCGAAACACGTGTCGAAGAATAGTCGGCGCATACAGCGGGATACTACAAGTCAGGAAGTCCTGGAACCCATACCATTCCAATATCCCTTATCCTTTCGGTATTGTCAACCTTTTTCTATTGCAATAGTTGGGGTAGTCAATCCGAGGGTGCGTGGTGGGTTCCTCTTTCCTTCCATTAGGTAACACTAGGATTTATAATCCGAATGTCAAAACCATTCCGGCACAATAGAAGCATTATTTTGATATATATGAATGAATGAAAATGGTCTACGTAAAAATATCCCAAATTATAGTGATAGATTAAGCACTTCCACATGTTGAGCTTACAAGAAAGGTGAAGCTGCTCTAGTTTATTAATTTTACACAAAACTATAAATGGTTGTATAGATTCACCATTGATTAAATATTTTAACTTTAGAGTCGGCACACGAATAATGCGTCATCATCGCATCTTCGATATACCAATGTCGACTCTGGACGTAACCTTTAATAGTCCCATAACGCGTATGGCAAGGTTGTATAATGAGTGGAGCGATACAATAGGCAATACCATTGACGTATTTTCAATGAAATTTGTATCATACAGACGTTCTCTAATAAATCATTATTTGCATAAACCTTATGATTGATATATGTAGGTATGTACTCACTTTTGAAAATTTTAATTTATTTTAGATGTTGTTTTTTTATGTTTTGTAATTACCCTTGTATAGTAAAGTTAAAGTCTCACTTCTGAAGCTATGATTAAATGCCATGCATACCTATTCCCTGTTAATCGCTAAATATGTACCTATTTATAAGATATTCTTGTATTACATCTAGTGATTAAACTGTTGGTGTGCTTATGAATAAATAAATATTATGATTACTGCAATTCAAATAACGAACCGCATAGCAGAGTCACTATACAGCAATTTATGGATCACACAAAGTTATGTATGCGGAGATCGAACTCATAACATACACTAAATGGTATTCGCTTAAGGTTTCAACCACCATAGTTTTCACCATAGGACAGTACAGTACAATAGGACACTGGCTATGTTTTAAAGTTCTATGTAACGCGGAGAGAGCCAACATTTTTATCGGGCAATTTGCCAGACTTTGTGTCGAAAATTTTATCAAACATGACAGCCTAATAGCTGTATATGATTATTGACATTCATAATTAGGTATCTAGTCACTCATCAGGAATCATAGAAACATATTAACTGTTTATAATATTCTACAAAAATAGTTGCCACTTTATTAGTTTTTATATACGTGTCGCAATACAAGCAACATTTCTAACTAAAATTATTTTTTCAACAATAATGTTTTATAACATACTGCCAAGAACAGAGTACCAAGAATATCGTTTGCTGCCAAACTTTATAACAACAATCTTCATGTAGATTTACTTGTACAACTTCGTTACACACAAACATTTAACTTTGGGTTGCTGTTATTTGTCTAGTATCAAATCATATTATCATCTTAGCGTAAATTGTGCAGAAAATAGATCAGTTCACCTATTGGCGACAAATTAGTATCCTGTGCAGCAGATAAAAATATTTTTTCAACTTATTTTTTGAAAAATCGTTCTACAATATGAACATTTATAACCTAAACATGGAGGAGCTGGAGATTCTAGAATAATATGGCAATGTAACTTTGCCATATTATTCTATCATATATGTATGTATACCGTATGGTGACGGTTCCGACAGAGGGAACATATTATGCAGAGAACAGCACTGTAAGAGAAGGAAAACTTGATACAAACCCTATACCAACCCGTTTGGCCGGCGTGGTATAGTAGGCCAATTCCTCCTTTCAGAGGAGAGGCCGAGTCCAGCAGTGGACTGTTAAAGGCTGATGATGATGATATGTATGTAAAATCGCTTGTATGTGTAAGTAAGTCCTGATTTCACTGACACATCATCACAGAGGTTTAACAACGCAGTTAAGAATATGACCAATATTTCACCCAAAAGTGGTATAATAATGGTTATTTTGGTTTAAAGTACGTTTCTAAAAACTCTGCTGATATTGAAACTGGTTCTGACCTAGATCACCAGGTAAAACCATGGAGCACAGCTAGTACAAACATAACAAGTAAAGAGTTTATACTCAAATAAATGCTTCCTACGCGAGCTAAATTGCGCGTGCAGTGAGTCCCCATCTTTCACCACGGAAAGCAAAGTTTTCGGTTACAGCTACTATGAGAACTACGTCCTCGTAAAACAAACTAAGTTGTTATAGTTATTACCCACTCTGGATACAAACCATTTGGATATCTGGAACAAAACAAAAACATGGATTAGCTATACAAATTATTCACGCTCTACGAAGCGTACAAGTAGTATCGCAGAAAATCGGTGTAAACTGGCGAAATTCGTAGGTACTTCTAAGACTCATCCGGCAAATAATAATTCCGGCGTAAAAATAAAAATGTACTTCTTCACTGATCTGCATGGTCCATCATACAATATTATTTAGCGGGTCTTAGTCGCGATAATTTATTTATTTCAAGGCATAAATAGCTCTGTTATTCTCCTCCGTTTCTACCGGCTTGTAACGGTTGTGGTCGCGGAGGGACTGATGTCAGCTCAGCGCCGTCCTTGTGAAGTGCGGATTTCAGCAGCTACCCTCACTTGTTTTACATTTTTAGTTCTATCCGCCTTTTCGGTACTTCGACAAACCACACTTATGAC
The DNA here is from genome assembly GCA_944739405.2 of Euclidia mi. Lineage (NCBI taxonomy): Eukaryota > Metazoa > Arthropoda > Insecta > Lepidoptera > Erebidae > Euclidia > Euclidia mi. Next base: position 25,604,564 of record OX123202.2, read on the forward strand.
GTCTACACACTGATGAGTTGTGTTACTGCGGCGTTGTTTGCATTTTTTGATAACTGGGTTCGAAGTGATCGATAGTCTGTATCCGTCCTCCCGGTTGAAATTTCTATGTTTTTTTATTTCAACCGCTTCACGTACTATCCTGGAGTAATAGTGACGATCGGTGGATAAGATTTGTGGTTGATGTAATTCTAACCAGTGGTTTGGTCCAGATTCCAGCAAATGCTCAGCTATGGCAGATTTATTAATTTGTCGATTTTTGACAGCTGTGATGTGTTCCTTGAACCTTTCAGCGATCGTTCGTTTGGTCTGTCCGATATAGGAACTACCAAAACTGCAATCGACCTTGTAGACGCCTGGTGTTTGTAGAGGAATTACGTCCTTCGGGGTACGCAGATTGTGTGCTACCTTGGAGAGGAGACTATATACAGTCTTGATGGAGTATTTCTGTAGTACTGTTCCAACTTTGTCCGTCACTCCCTTGATATAAGGCATGTAAGCCGGCACTTTGCTTACTTCAGGTTTGCGGTCCTTCCTCTTCCGACGGGGTATCTCCTTTTTGTATCCATTGCGCCTTAGTACCTCCTGAACATGTGACAATTCACTGTTTAAGTGTTCAGGGTCACAGAGGTCGAGCATGCGTTGAGATACCTGTCAGTGTGTGTCGGTTTTCTGAATACAGTGTGTCCAAGTGTACCATTAGCTCTCACCGTCACTTTGACGTCGAGAAATGGTAACGATTCGTCTACCTCCATTTCAAATTTGAACCGGATGTTCAGATGTATGGAGTTCAATTTGTCTGCGAATTGTTCTATGTCTTGCTTGCCCTTCATGATACAGAATACATCGTCGACATACCTCTTCCATAGCTTTACATTTGTAGCCTGCATGTCTATGGATTCTTCGAAGGGTTCCATCCAGATATTGGCCATCACCGGTGCTACTGGGCTACCCATTGCTACTCCGTCGATCTGGAGGTAATGTTGTCCATGATATATGAAGTAGTTACTCTCCAAGCGATATCAATTTTTCAAAAGAACGGCGAATTCGTTAGAAAGACCGCTATTCCTTAATTTTCTCTCAACGACCTCAAGGCAATCCTGAACTGGAAATTTGGTGAATAGTGACTCCACGTCGAAACTTACCATCACTTCGTCTGGTTTCTTTGTCACGCTCTTGATGATGTCGATAAAATGGCGAGAGTCCTTCACGAAAGATGCCGTCTTACCTACTAACGGTTGCAGTACCTTGCTGATGTGTTTCGCCAAACCATATGTCGGTGAATTTATTTGACTCACTATCGGCCGCAATGGTACATTTGTCTTGTGGACTTTAGACAAACCGTCAATCTTGGGTGGCTGCACGATTTGGGGTTTGTGTAGACGTTCAAAGTCATCTTCCGTGAACACGTTTCTGTGGTCCTTTATCAAAGCTCGAATGCGTTTCGTTACTCTGGCTGTCGGGTTATAAGACACAGGTAGTACAGCCTTGCTGATTTCAGCATGAATGGGCCGGCTCGACCGGGGAAGTACTACCCTCTCACAGAAAATCGACGTAAAGTAACGGTATCTAAACTGTTGCGTTTCGTTCTGTGAGTGAGAGTGCCGGAGGCCCTATCCCCTATTCCTTCTCCCTCATCCCACTCCTCATCCTATCCGTATTCCCAATCCCAAGGGGCGGCAACGCACTTGTGAATCCTGTGGTGTTTCTTGTGTCCATGGGCGGCGGTAATTGCTTACCATCAGGCAATCCGTCTGCTCGTTTGCCGCCTATTAACATAAAAAAGCAGGATTATATATTAATGTGTCACTTAACAAATTCCGTATTTTGCTGTTATAGTCACAAGATTTCATCACCACAGTTGCGTTCCCCTTGTCGGCTTTCAGCACCAAAATATTCGTGTTATCACGCAGCGTCCTTAATGCCTGACGCTTTTCTGTGAAAACATTGGGTTTTGGCGGCTTTGACTTGCGTAAAATAACGGCAACATCCTGTCTAAGTGTACCGCAATGCATTTTACAATAATTTGTATGAAACTGCGCAACAATGCAGACCAATCTGTAACCTATTGTGAGTTCATCAATTGGAATATACGCGGGTTCCCGAGGGCCCTAGCAAAATATGCTATGTGTATACCTTTACGCCCTGAAAATACCCAGCTTATTTGTAATACAACATTCTACATTTATAGACTGCAAACTCCAGAATATTAATTTATTAAATGGGAGCCGGACGCCGTTGGGAAATAGGCTAAGATGATTTATGAATAGAAAACAATATGTAAATATTTGATAATATTGTAATAACTGAGGCTTTTCTCAGCATAATCGCCTATGTTGGAATAATAAAGGACAACACATTACACGCATTAGCCATTCCTTTTTCACACAATAAAACAGTAGAAAGAGATTAAAGCCATACAGGGAAATTAAGTGCAAATACAGCGGTGAATGTAATATGGTTAATATTTAATATTATGCACAATGGTATGCTTAGTAGCATTATTTGGTTTGCTGACATGATCATTGTGTTTCATATTGTGAAAATGACGTGGCGAAAGGGTTGGAGTAATACTGTAATAAAGAGAACTGATTATTCATGAAGGTCTGAAGTTTGAACACAATGCGTGGAACGCCTCGGGTATGATTGATCATTGTGACACAGAACGACGACGTTAATGTGTTAATATAGGGTTATGTTACTATAGAAGCAAATAAATTGCTTACGAAGGTGTAAGCCTAATATCCTTCTCTCTATCTTTAAAACCTTGTTCAAAGCTTTTCTGTCGACTTCGATTTTTATCTTCCAAATGCTATGGCACGTTAAATAGGGCGATAAGGGACATTAAAAATAAATTAAGCGATTATTACTTTAAGTCACGGTTCCTTTATACTTTTAAAGAGATTATATGTTGAGTAATGATTATAATATGATTAGGCTATGACAGTGAAGATAGTTTCTTAAATTGTGATGTGAGATTTATTGCGAAAATATTATTGCATATTCGTGACGATAATTTCGTGATCTTGTGAGATGTGAATAGCATGACGAGTGTATTTTGAAATAATTAATTACCAGTTTGCTTGGCTGACAGGATAAAACAACCTTTGTGTGTGCTATTAGACTGTAATTTGTAGCTATTATACCATGAAAAGAGGAAATCTAGAATACTAGGTATATTATATTCTGGATTTCCTAGATAAATGGATAGCGTTAGAATTCTTGAATCTATGACTTATTTTTATTCAAGTCTCAAATATCTACCAGATCTAAAATTACGTTTTTAATTCGATGTATTTACGTACTCCTACTTATTGCAGCTGTCCCACCACATCTCTAGATCTAAGTATGTATTTCTTAAATCAATATTTAATACAATGTAACCTCTAACACATTGGGTACATAAAAGCCACAGCAGAAAAATATTGGCCAATAAAAACGACAATAAATGGCAACTCATAAAACATATTTGTTAATCACTCGATTCCAGTTTCTCATAATGTAAACATTAATAAACATGTAATGATTTATTACCAGGTAATGTAATTTCTGTAAAGGAAGCATCCGTGCGTGTAAATATTAACTTATTGTTGTTTATAATATGAGGTGTGTAGGTACTTTATCTTCTTACGATGTGAATAAGGTTTAAGTGCGACTTTCTGAACTGTATAATAAAGACCTATCTCCTTATGACCGTGCTATGTAGGCCATATTTCGTGTTTCGTCAATGACATAAAGATAATATATGAATTTTTTATATGAGGCTCTGTATAATATATATAACTAGATATGGAAGAGTGTGGTCTTTGACACAAGTATCCTAATACTTAAAAGAAAGCCTCAGCAACCTTTACATATGTAAAACATTTATGTCAAATCAAAAATATTATATTATTAGTATTATTTTGACTGGATGGATTTCCAAATTCCGGCCTATGGTGGGATATGGAGGGACCACTAAAGAGCCTTGGTCCTCATTTTCACCTATCCATTCTATTGATGTTAACAGGCTAAGTTTTAGTCTCCAATCTTAATACATTTGCTAAAAATACATTTTGATCTTAGTGAGAGTCTGACGATGTTGATAATTCAGTCAGAGAAATTACAATCAAAACTTACATCGCCAATATTTTTGTTTACTTCAATTTAGTGCCGATGTTGTCCAAGTTCCAAAATAAAGTAGAGAAGAACCCAAAATAAAGTAGAAAAAGTGTATAATGTATAACGATTTTGAAACCATAACGATTCAACAACATAACATGGTTAATTGAAATAGCTATCCGTGCAATAAAAGAGCTATCTGAGCTAGCTGGCTGCGACAAATGGGTATACTAACTTCGCGTTGCAGTAAATATTTGATAGCGTTTTGCTGAATAAACTTGGTTGAGGTGTTAAAGTCAATGATGAGTCAGTGATGTAGTGAGCCACATCTGGTGCATTTCTTTGAAACTTATTGACATGTCGGTTATAGTGTTTGCATATAAATATTTATAGTGTTAGCATATAAATATTTGGGAATTAAAATACTTAACTAAGTATTTTAAATTGAATTCTGATAACATTACCAAAGAGCTATGGCAGCTTCCCATACATCATTTTAGTTAATCACCAAATTTAGCATCTATAAATAAAATATACCTTGTTTGATAGAATATATATTGCTGATTCTAAAGGTAAAAAAATCGTATCTGTAGGAGGCCAGATTTTTGAGTTATTATGCTTAGAAGTTTTATAGGTTATGTCATTAATAACCATCTATTTAGTATATTGCTGCATCAAATAATAATTTATTGGTATATAAAACTGAAGGAGCTCGATAGCATAATACTATTTATGCCCACTAGTAAACATTATTAACGATTAGGCAAGTTAAGCAAACCCAGGTGTGGGCACCACTTGAATTTGTCTTAAGCTCCTCTGTGCAGAGATACCAGTCTGTTATCATGCATGACATACATAGATATCAGTCGTTAAAATCAGATGCTCTTAAGCAGCTTTTAACATATGCTATCAATATTGACTATTTATTTACATACTGAACATTTTTCAAAGAAAAATAAAACACGACTGATTTCCCAAAAAATATATAATAATAATTTTTTGGGCAGTCGTGTAAAATAGTGAGCCGACGACGGTTTCTTAACGTGTTACTTACATAGGATTACCAAGGATAAAAAGATGTTTCAGGTTCCCTAATGTATGAAAAAGGTTTGGTGAATAGTAAAAACACAAGATTTCATTTTACAATATTTTATTATTCATAACTAGCACATCATCTAAAAGGGCAGCTGGTGCAAAGATATTTTGTTGATGTCTAGCCCATCCCAAATACCAAACGATGATCATCATGAGCGCAACATCCTAGCGTACGCCGACCAACGAGGCAACTACAGCAATATTCAGTGATTCCTGTTCGTCCAGGTATATATTTTCAATCAAAACATAAACATAATATTGTTTCCGACTTATGTGTCTTGATTTTATTCTACCTCTTATTAAAATAGCGTCATCACTGCCTCTGAGATTATATTCAGTTGTTTCTATATTATGTTCCCTACGGACTTCAACTGCCGTGGCCACGACCACGAACACTCATTTTGGCTGTAGAAACCGGGTACAAAACAATATCCAAGAAACAGGGCAGAATCGGAATCCTTAAGCACGCACAAGTCACAAAGAGGCAATATCAGAGTCCATAAACAGTTTGAGTCATATAACAAGAAGCGAAAACAGAGTTTTTGGGCAATCCGGGTCAAAAAGAATACTGAAAACAGGGGAAAAGCAGCGAAAACACTCAGAACTCAAACAAACAAGCGCGGGTGACAGCGAGATGATGTGAAAATAATCGAAATGTCAAATGTCATGTTGTATTTTTTTTATAGCTCTGAATGGCCATCTTTTAGTCAGCGCCCAAATGTCGAAAGAAGTTATTAATACTGTACTTTATTTAAAATCCGCATATAAATAAATGTAACAAGCAAAAAAATAGTATTATTAACATTAATTAACTATTTAAATCTCTTAATCTATAAAAAAACATTCATGATTCTATCTTAGAAAAATAATTATTTACTCTGGCAACCTTGTGGCTTTCTGACAAAGCAAAGAAATGGCCATTACGAAAAGCCGGCAATCGGCAATCAATTAACATAATAGCTATTTTTAATTTTATACTTTTTTACCTAGCCTTATCTAAATTAGACTAAAATATAGAAAATCGTATTAAAATATTTCATGAATTTTGGTTGTTATGAGTTTTTAAGATGCTTTTAGTGCACTGAACTAAAAATCTGCCATAGCTCTTTCTGCAATACACGAATACTTGGTTATTAATTATTTGCAATTTACTCTAAGACTGTAATTTTCATAAAGCTTTCTGAAGTTTCACTGTGCAATAAAACATAAGCAACCGTGCTTTACGCATACAATTCTCTAAATGTTTCTAATTCCAAGAAAAAGTTGCTTAAAATCTATTAATATACAAGGGTACGTTACCCGATGATATTGATGCGGAGGCATTCTACGACGCCTAAACACACCTGTACATATTTTCACTTTTTATTTTTAGATTCATGTACCTATATATATTTATATATATGTTTAGATATTATGATTATGTAAGATAGCAATGTATATAGTTAAAATTAATAACCTGGTATAATGTTACTGTGAAAATTATTCAAATAAAAACTAACACATTAATATACAAACCTTAGGTGTGCGCACAAAATTATAACATTCTGACCAGCGTGGGTGTGAAGTATCTTTATATTTGTCTAAATCTTCGGAGAGCTCAGTTACGTAGGCGTCAAGTTAAATTGCTAACAAACTATTCATTTCTGAAGATTCTAGTGGAACGTCAATACAAATACAAACAAAATATTGTAATGCGACAACCCTATCGTTCATATTGTTCACATTTCGAGCGCGGCTAAGTTACAAATGAGTTTTAAAACTGTTTTTATATTATTACCTTGCTGCCACAACACGTCAATAATATATCAATTTGGTTATTGAAATTACTGAGGCGCCTTTGAAACTGCACACCTGTAGATTACAAAATTAAATTACGTAACGAAGTCTCAGTCATTAAGCTTACATGCCAATAGATACCAGGTTACATTTCTTGTGTTGGATACCAAATAAAAATTATTTCCCAAACAAGTAAAATAAATCAAGATACACTTTGACCTAGTCGCCATCTTGCTGTGAAATATCTGTCGTCGAATCTTAAGGATAAGACCGATGACTATAATGGTTGATGTTATATTCGTGCAATACCGCCCTAGTCTATCAATGCTGCGATGTATCATCAATATTATTAAAATTTCTACAAATCTGCCTTGTAGCAAATAAATAAACAAACACCCTTAAGTACGTATGGCAATGAATACCTGACAATAAAAAATAAAGCCGAAAATAGGGACTATAATTTGCTTCAAATAACAGAAGATACTTAATACAAAACAAGCAGATTTAAAATAAACTTTGATAATGTTTGTTTTATTCAGGTCAATTTAATATATATATATATATATATATATATATATACATTCCCATGTCGATATTGCGTCCTACATGGCGGTTTTTACCGATGATGTTGCGTCCGACTGACTTGTTGCGTCCTGTATACGGACGCAAGATTAACCATCTCTCAAATTAAGCCAGGAGCCATCAAAAGATCAGTAAAATGCATGGGTGAAATATTGGCATACACGTAGTTTTGTCACGAGAGTGAATTTAGGCGTATTTTTTAGTTCCGCAGTTCGAGTCCGAGATGTATATTAATGGCGTATATTCATTATTTTGGTTACATACATCATGCCGATAATATTGCTTCCGTAATTCTTATTCAGTATAATAAAAAGTTTTTATCGATTCTAATTAGCGATTTAATTGCGTCCAACAAAACCGCGCAAATACGGAGATGGCTAGTGCGAGGGGGCGGAGTTAGTACGCGCGTTGCAACCTGTTAGAGGCCCGCAGCGTAATTTTGTTTATACCGTTTTGACTAGCCAGCCGGGGCGGATGCAGAGACACTTGTGGTGTGAAGTGGAAGTAAAATAACCAGCAACATGAAAAGAAGTGCCAGGTTACTTTCATTTGCAAGTAACTAGTATCATAAAGTTCAATTAAAATGATTAATAGGTAATAGATAAATGAGTATTTTAAAGTAAATAACTTATTAAGTAAATAACTTGTAATCAAATTGTAAGCTGAGAGTAAATATTATATTTCTTGAAAATATACCAAGAAATGTAGAGTACATGTTTTGTTTACGTAACTCGTACTTCCTTCAGTAAAACATTTTTTTGCTGAATTAGGTAAAGCTATCAACATTCCTTCTTTAAGTGAAAGGGTGCATTTGTAAGAAAACCTACTTTTTACCTCAAAATTTTTTACGCATATTTTACGGTTTTATTTAGCTTGACCAGTTTATTTGTTTGTTTGGGTCAAATTTACGACAAAAATATGTCTGGTGTTGTTGATTAACGAAAGATATTAATTTGATTGAATCGTGAAAAAATTTGTAATTTTATGATTATGGTCTTAATATTGTACTTAATAACTCGGCAAAAATAAAGCTTGATGGTATTACCGATACAATTCCTTTCTTCTTGATGCTTCCTTAGTTGGGCCCCTTGATGGCCCTTGGTTACTTCCCTTGATGCCACCTTGGTTATAGGTCGCGCCACACAAGTTAGCGGATGTTAAATAAGCTACAAGCTGCGCAATACCCAATCAACGAAGTCGATTCGCAATTGAGCAATCGAGTTTTATTGCCCGTTCTTTCTCGTGGCTCTACCTATTGCTTTGCGGACGAGGCAGTAAATGTAAATGTAGAAGCATTAAGTAATTTAATTTTAAATTTGACGTTCATAAGCGTCACCTAGATGCCCGACCTAGATGAATAAATGATTTTGATTTTTTTTTTTCAACGCGCAGCTTTATGTGAGGTTCAGTCAGGATTGGATATTGCGCAGCTTGTAGCTAACTTCACATTCACCAACTTGTGTGTCGCGGCATATACGTCTTATTATTTTCTGGTTGCTTCCCTTGATGCCTCGCCCGATATCCACTGGTTGTCTTTATATATTTTTTACTCGTCTAACCTGTTATGATGATCGTGGAGTGAGTGGGTCAGTTGTCGGTGACTAATTATTTTTCACCAAAGATGGCACACAACCGATTTTAATCGTGTACAAAATTTGAATAGTTCACTCGAGTTGATATATACTACTCAAAACAAAATAAAGGCCACTAGTTTATTTACATTTAAGTGCACTTTAGTAAACTGAAAGTGACTGATAAGTAGCATTATATTGATATTACGAACTCTTTGGTGTTTGATCTCTTTTATGCTGGTGTTTGTGTTCCTAATTTGAAAATTTTTGGTCATCATTCCAAGAAAAAAAAATTAAATGTTATTCTTAAGTTTTTCTTCGAATGTCTTCTTAACTTGTCTCGTTTATTTTAGGAAAAAAGTTTTACTTTTCAATTTTAATTGATTCATTTATCATCTCGCGTTAATCATGCCACCATTATGAAGGCACATGGATACAATTACGGCAACCAGAGCCATTACTATGATTCAAGAAGGCCGTTCTCATCGTTACCTGGGTTTGCAGGTGGGATTTTCTTGAAGAGCTGTCCAAAATGTATGGAATCGCTTCCAAGAGACCGGCAGTGCTGCCAGGAGACCCGGTTCAGGTAGAGTTCGTGTAACAACGGCGCACGAGGATTGGTACATCCAACTAAGTGCTCGTCGTGATCGTACAGTTACGGGCCGTAAGCACAGATTACTAAATAGTTACTACGTAACAGATAAATCACTCCCTACAAAAAATTCCATTCCTACTGTTTTAAAGACCTACAGTTTCTGGAAGGTGACAGCTGCGTGCGAAAATGAACCTTAAAAGCTCGTATGCTCGACTGTTATTCCAATGCGACAGCGCACACTGCCGCGACCGTGACCGAGCGTAGGGTTGCTTCTTACAATTAGGTAAATATTTAAATAGGTAAATAAAGTGACGCTTGTTTAAAGTTTGAAATGTTTTATGAGGTACAATTTTAATTGTTTTTATATACAATCTAAGTATAAAATGTATTCACATATGTTTTATTTTAATGTAATGATTAATAAACTTTTTTCCTTTCCTAAAATCTCTGTTGTTGTGTTTATAGTAGAAAATATTCTGAATCGCACAATTTTTTTTATCAAATAATCATGGGGGAAACGGGCAACTAGGATCAAGTGGTATATTTAAAAAAAAATCGTATATTGTGGTTCCAGGCTTCTCTTCTCTTCAGGCATGTTTTGTTCAAAATTATTAGCAAAAATTTTCTCTAATTTTTGAACATAGCTGCAAAAGCTGTCAGAGGGAACTTTCAATTCAATTCGTTTCTTTCAATTCAAGAACTTTATTGAAAGCTAAAAGACAATACATTTTTGATTCGTTTTCATCTGGAACATTATTTACTGCGTAAACGAATTTCGGACAGGAATGTTGCTTGTTGCATTTGTAAAGTAAATATCCTGCTACATATACCAAGGCATTTTGAGTAGGTAAGTCAAATCGGTAATCTGTTTTACCCTTTAAAGCCACAGCCGAAGGATCATCGCTAGGTAAATTGAAAAAAGTATGATTTTGTTTATTTTTATTTTATTGGATCTGCATCCATTAACAACACATAGATTGCCAGACGACGACATGTTAATTCATCTCTGATTTAAACTCAGACCAAGTCATTAAATAATAGGTACTATGTACGCGCGCGACGCGAGAGACGGTCGACAACCCACTGCGGAAAGGGCCGCCGGCGGCCCGGCTAGCGGTAGGTAGTTAGCGCGCGCAAGTACATCGAGTGACAGAGGCCTGCCGTAAGTTACAACACCGCCTACGGCTGACAACGGGTACCCGTGTCAGTGATCAAACTATATGTAATCGATTGCACGAAGACCAGCAAATGTCAAGACGACGAGTTGTTCTAATTCCTCTGACCGGGGTTCAACGTGCAAACCGTTTAAGATTCTCCCGTCAGTATTTGAACTGGGGGATTAATCAGTGGGGCAAGGTACTTTTTACAGACGAATGTAAAGTAAAATTTTTCAATGATGATCGACGTGTTAGGGTGTGGAGACCACGCAGCGAGTGGTTTACGGAGTCCTGCATCCACGAAGTAGACCGTTTTGGTGGTCCTAACGTAATGGCTTGGGGTGGGATTAGTTTATACGGTAAAACCGAGCTCCATTTTACCATTTTAAATGCGGGTACCGTAACTGCAGAACGTTACATCGAAACCATCGACCAATTGAAACGAAGGGTTACAGTGAATGAGCAAGGGGTCTACAATCAACAGCAGCTGATTGACGCTTTAAAACGTGCCTGGGAGGAGATTCCAGATGAAAAAGTGAGGAATTTGATCCAGAGTATGCACACAAGGCTTCTGGAGTGTATTGCTAAGAGAGGAGGACATACTCGTTACTAAAAAGAAGAAACAAAAGTGACAAGAACAGTATTTTGTATTTTTTCGGTGATTTCTTTTGTTCATGTTTTTCATTCAATATGGCCAATTTCATTATGGACTTAAAAAACAATTCCTGATCATTATTTTAAACAATTGTTAGCCTATATTATAACCAATAACATTATTTTGTAGTTACATAAGTTAAAAAATTGTCTTTATTGTTTTCATGGTACAGCAAAAGATCTAAGTGGCCCTTATTTTGTTTTGAGTAGTATATATATATATATTTTTTTAATTATTCTTAATTTTTCAAAAACAGCTCAGCTGATTTCTATAAAATTTGAAAGGGACCAACATTGAAGTATGACCTATGAAAAAAAAAACCATTGAAAACGGTTCCTTATTGGCGGAGTAATCCGCGAAATAAATATACAAAAAAACATACAGTCGAATTGATAACCTCCTTCTTCAAGTGGATTATAAATCAAATAACCTTGACTTGCAATATTATTCTTAAACTACTAGTACGATTTAAATGAAATTTGGAAAGCCTCGTCATACGATATTCTCTTAGTCAGGTATTAAACATTCAGACGTCTAGGTTATCCATATGGGCTAAATTGCACCTGGAACCCGACATCCTAAGATCGGAGATAGTAACGGCCATTGGATCGTTAAAAACTAACAAAGCGCCAGGTCTGGATCAAATTACAGCTAAAGTGTTGAAGGCTCTGGGTGAAAAAGGTGTTTTCACACTGCACAACATCTGCAACCACGTATAGTGGAACGGCAAGTGGCCCAAGGCTCATAAAACGAATTCGACCAAAAAATGTGATGATTATCGCACACTCGTTTTAATTTGTCACGCAAGCAAAGTCCTGTTAGACATCATAAACAAACGGGTCCGGTATTATCTTGACTGGCAGATCCCGCAAGAACAGGCCAGTTTTGTCAAGGGAAAAGGCACGCGTGTACAAATATTAAACGTCAGGCAAATTGTGGAAAAATGTTACGAGTTCGACACTCCTGTCATAATGTGCTTCGTCGACTATAGTAAGGCATTTGACCGTGTCAACTGGGACTGTCTATTTTTATTTATTTAGGTTTGCTAACAATTGTAACAGTAATACAAGCAAATATTATAAACATCTTACGATCTAGAGTAACAGTTACATCCAATTATAAGCAAACACCACTTACACTTACAATAACAAACATAAGTAAGTATTACTAATAACAAGTTAAAAAAGTACGGATTACAGTTCAGTTTTTTTTTATAAAGCATACCTTTTCCTGATACAAAAATTCGCCAAGCATACAGAAATACATTTATAAGAAAGTATTACATTTTATAGTTTTGCGATATTTAGTAAGAGAATCAGCAAATATATCAACATCGTGATTGCAGAGGTTAAGTAGCTTGCACTTGCGAGGGACAGGAGAAGTAGAGCCTGAAACAGTTTTTCTGGGTCGCGGTTAAAGGAGACTGATGTATACTCTAGGATATTTGTATGGCACTCTAAAATGTATTCTATGAGGGAGTTGTGTACAGTCAATTTTGTTGCGACAAGTTTATATAATAAAACCAGGTCTAAATATTTTCTTCTCTTTTCAAGTGTTTCCATTCTGTGTTTTTTAAGTTTATCCTGATAAGAAACCATTCTGGGGAAACGCGGGGGCGACAAGTGGCACAGAAATCTTTTTTAAATTCTTTCTAGCCTTAAAATATGAACGGCATAATGCGGTCGCCAAACTACACTACAGTATTCTAAATGACTTCTCACAAAACTATTGTATAACAAAAATGTTGTATGAGGCTGCGAAAATCCTTTCCATTCCTTACAATAAAGCCCAGAGATCTAGATGCTTTCCTAATGATCATTTCCAAATGAGGTACAAAGGTTAACTTTTTGTCTAACAATACGCCTAAATCTCTAACACAATCACATTCATTTAATTCTACGCCGTTGATCGAGTATTTTGATGTTATTTGGTCAATCTCATGAGTAAACTTCATAAACTGACATTTATTTGGATTCAATTGCATACCATTGTTATGACACCATATAGACAACGAATCCAGATCTTTCTGAAGAAGTAGGGCCTCATTAAGTGACTCTACAGGCTTAAAGATTTTAAGGTCATATGCAAATAGCAGGGTAGGGGTGAAATCAGTCCAGCAGTTCATTGATAAACATCATCATCATCATCAGCCTTTAACAGTCCACTGCTGGACTAGGCCTCTCCTTTGAAAGGAGGAATCGGCCTACTTACCACGCTGGCCAAACGGGTTGGTATAGGGTTTGTATCAAGTTTTCCTTCTCTTACAGTGCTGTTCTCTGCATAATATGCTCCCTCTGTCGGCTCTTACGACACCCATGCGATGATATGGGGTGGTGACATTCCGTATTCTTAATCCGTCACCACACGGACATTGATAAACATATTAAATAATAAAGGGCCTAAGTGTGATCCTTGAGGCACTCCTGAAGTTATGGAGCGTGTGGATGATTTGAAGCCATTCAATGCAACCTTGGAGTTACGATAGCTTAAGTATGATTTTATCCACTTGTAGATTGGTCCACCAAATCCGTACATACATAATTTTTCTATGGAGGGTCTTATCAGAACTGCGTGTACCTCATCACTTGATTGCACTTCTGCAATATTTATATCACAAGAACCAAAGTGTGGTGAGGATTGACGGTACAAAATCTAAACCATTCAATTTTGAAAAAAGAGTTTGACATGGCTGCGTCCTTTCACCCATATTATTCAATACAAACGGTGAATATATAGTGAGGCGTACTTGCGATAGCTGGGAGGGAGGCATCACCGTTGGTGGACGCAAAATCTGTAATTTGCGTTATGCAGTCGACACCGCCTTGCTAGCGTCAGATGACGCCGAGATAATCACCTTACTGGATAGGATGGAGCGCATCAGCAGTGAACTAGGTCTCTCTATAAACAGGTCCAAAACGAAGATCATGGTCATAGATCGCACAGGCAAGCTTGAGCCCACTGGGTCACTCAATTTAGAGACGGTTAACAGCTTTATATACCTGGGTTCAAGCATTAGTAATAATGGTTCTTGTGAATCTGAGTTGCGAAGAAGGATCGGGATGGCAAAAGGAGCCATGGCACTGCTGTCAAAGATATGTCAAGAATATCTCTCTGAAAACCAAGATCAATCTTGTATGCACTCTGGTGTTCTCCATATTCTTGTATGGCGCAGAGACATGGACCTTGAAGAAAGATGACCGTGATCGCACTGATGCTTTCGAGATGTGGTGTTGGAGGAAGATGCTGGACATCCCCTGGACAGCACACCGCACCAACGGATCGATCATACAGGAGCTCAAGATCCAGACGAGGCTTTCCGCCAACTGCCTGCGCAGAGTTCTAAAGTACTTCAGGCATATTGCGAGGAAAGACAGTGATAACTGGGCAAAGTTAATAATCACTGGCAAAGTGGAAGTAAAAAGACCGAGAGGCAGAAGCCCGATACGTTGGATCGACCAGATACGCACGACTCTTAACACCACGGTATCGTGTACCGTGGTGTTAAGAGTCGTGCGGATCGCTCTCCACTCAGCAGCAGATAGGAATAGATGGCAGGATGTGGTCCGCAATAGACTGTTTCCAAGAGGTGGTCACGATCCTCAGCATTGAGGAAACCGACGCGAGAAGAAGGTTATCCAATCTCGAGTAAATAGGTAGGCAGGTATCTTCTGCGTTAGTGTGCTACAACCTCGACAACATATTTGCTTAACATCAGGCAGTACGTAGTACATCGATATGGTTAGGTTAGGTTTTTTTTTTTTTTTTTTTGAGATTGCTTTCATGTTCTCCACGGACTCGGGGTCCATGTCTTTGTTATAGTTACTTTAATTTTATTTGATCTGTTCACTTTACGTTTCATTGCGCCTGTTTAAATTGACTGCCAAATGCCAGGCAGCATCGCTTCGAGATGTTTTTGGTTGAATATGGCTGAAGGCCATGCCAACCGTGATTTGGTTGACTGATTTTACAAAAATAGGCTGATGGCCTGTTGGTTTTGGTTTTGCCTGAAGGCCTGAAGAGATTGGTTGAAGGCTATTCTCTTCAGGCCCTCAGGAGGTCGTGCCAAATTTTGTGTCGTCTTCAGGTTAAGGGAGATTTAACTATTTGGCTGGCCGGGATGTTGGTTGGCCAGCCGATCCATTGTTGGGTCATCTCTGTGGTGGATTGCCATTTTTAAGTTGTACTCATGGATGGTTTTGGTGGTGCTTGCGATAGCCCTCCTTATTAGGTTCCCTACCGCGTCATCACTGTCATCAGTATGATAGATGAAGTGTTTTTTGTGACGCGAGATCGCAACCACTGCATGGGGTACACTATTATGTAGTTGTAGCCTTCTCGATGTTGTTTTAATTAGGATGACCGTTTCATAATCAAGTCCTTGTGCCTCGTGGATGGTTAGTATATTGGATCCCTCTTCGCTTCCATACCCTTGGTCTTGTAAGGCATACTTCTCTGCCTGGGTGTAGGTTAGGTAAAGGGTGTTGTTAAGGTTTTTGGGGATCTCGACTCCTTTGTATTGACTTAAGTGTATGGACTTGATCACTTTGCTGGATGAGTATATGCCGTCGTAGATTTCATTTAGGGCAAACGCTACATCCATAGGGCATCTGTGTGTGCACAACAATTCTTGGGAGATGTTGGTTAGGTGATTTGGGCGAAGATAGTGGAGCCTGAACAGGTTATCTCTGTCGATGTAGAGGAGTTGGTTGACATCTCCTATAAGTAGAAGCTCTTTGGCATCCACAATACGCATTATCATCACGATGGCGCCGAAGTGGTTCATGAGTGCTTCGTCGACTAGTAGCCGGCTGCACTGGGCCTTTTCTCGATCTTTGATGCCATTCGCGAGGATTGATGCTATGGTGCGTATCTTTTTAGCCGCATCTGCTCCTGCCCGACGGGTGATTCTCTCGCTCAGGTCCTTCTTTGCCTCTGTTGTTGTGGTGGCTACGATGTCTTTTGTGGGATCGAAGTTGTTTATGATCCACGTTGTCTTACCGCACCCTGGTACTCCATTCACCCACGTTATTTTTGGTACTACCCAGTTCCCGATGGGATCGTTCTCTAATAGTGATGAGGCTCTTTCGAGTATTGTGTCCTCGAGCCATATCTCAGTGCCCTGGGTAGTGACTACGATGGGGTCATTGTCAGGGGTTTTGAAGGTTGTTTTGCCAGTTCGCTTTGTCTCCTCTGTGTCAAGGGGTATGATGCCGCTGGTGGCGCTGTAAGCCACCATGTGCCTGGTCATGGCTTTCCCCTTGATGACCTCCGAGGTGGTGTTATCGTAGATTGTGGCCTCTGCTTCCGCTAGCCTAACCTTAAGCAGCCCTTCTTGCTGGTGATTGAAAGCCTTAAGGATGTTGCTGCACTCAGTGGTTTTGGTTGTTTTGGTGGCTTTCAGAATGGCTATGTATTCTTGGAAGGCGTTGGCCATGTGATCTATTGGGGAGGTTGCTTTCTTGAGACAAGGCGCTTGGACTATGCCCATGTCAGATTTTGTTCTATTGGTGGTTGTGGGAGGGATTGTTTTCGCTGTTGTTTTCTTTTTGAACACACGTTCGGGGCCCGCCTGACCATCTGGCGGGCCAATACCCGTCGGAGGGTGGCGACGAGTGCTTTGGTGATGCCCCACCCTCCGACACACGGGTACATGGCGGAAGTCGAGGTGGTTTTTAGTGGAAACACCACATACTCCGGCTCTTATTTCCCGCAAGAGTCGGAGATCCGAAGGGATTTTCCACCTCGTAAAACAAAAAAAAAAAAAAGAAGAACAAAAATGCCAACTCAATTATGACTGTAATAAGCTTTTTTATCCTGGATAACGCTCGTATTTAATCAGGGTGCACGGCATTGAACCTAAAAAAGTCGAGCAAAAAAGCTCAGTCGTTAGTTTTACTTTTACCGAAGCCATTCAGAGCATTTTCAAGTCTCTGTAACTTCGTTCTGGATAAAGCTAGACATCTGAACATTCCATTATCAAGAGAAAATCTTTATAATAATAGTAGATTGTATGACAAGGGAGCAAAATGGTATTTTTACGGCGAGGGCGCCTCTTTGAACCACGAGCGAAGCGAAGGATTCTAACGTAGAATCCTGAGCGCAGCGAGGGGTTCAAAATACATTGCCCGAGGCAAAAATAATTTGCTCTCGAGTCACATACTCTACTTTCCATCCCCTTTCTATGAGAAAATAAATAAGAGATGGTGTTATGTAATTAATTAATATATTTAATAAAATTAGACGTGTGAATATAAGTTAAAACAATTACAAATTTATATTTCCCTCTTTCGCAACTCGACGTAGAACTCATTATTTTTGCAAAATTCAATAAAGTATGTACCTACTGATTACGAGAACAGAGTCGTAATTCGCGCGCTATTTTTTTGTTAGCGCGAGTCACGCCCGTGCAGCCAACACGTACCAGCCAGTTATTTATACAATTTACGTTTGATTTCTATGAATGATATACGTTCCAAATTCAAATCACTTTTCCGCCCGCTAAAAAGTGCTTAACAGAAAAGAGCTATATTGCTCCAACTAAAAGAGGAACAAAGCGACTATTTTCGAATAAAAGGGATGAAAAATATATTACAGAGTTTCATCCAAATCGAACTAGTACTTTAAAATTATTGATTGTCACACTCACTCAACGGTCTTCATAAAATTCAAACATACTTCATAATTTTAGGAAAAATCCAAACAAATGTAACTTTTTAATTTTGGTCTAGTTTTCATATTTTAGAATCTACACAAATAAGTTTGTGAACCTTTTTAGTACGTGGATTAGGTATTAATTACTCCACCAAGATAACTTTGCGGTTTAGAATAGGGAATATGCATAAAAAAAAATTATGTTCTATATTCACCTATTAGATCAACATATATTCATACAAAATATAAATACTCTTCATAGTGATCAAATTATGCTATAAAATAAGGTTTTAAATTTCGATAAAATCTGGCCTGCTAAAACGCCGCCATTTTTCCGCGGGCTTATGATGACGTCACAATGCACACTCGGTCAGTCTCAAGTGTTTGATAACATTAGGTGTTACAGTAATTTTAAAGCTTCTTTCAGTCATAATAACTATTCAGACGATAGATAACACTAAAAAACCATTTTATGGGTATTGTCTTGTATCAAAATGCAAAAACAATATAAGAAGTACACCTTATAAAATATTTTTTCCTATTCCAAAAGATGCGAAAAGACGAAAACAATGGTGTAAAGTAATGAGAAAATATGATGAAGTATCTTCAATATCAAGTTTGCACTGTTGTGAAGATCACTTTAATATAAGTCGGTGTCGTATTATTATAATAATATCGACGACCCCGTTGATGTAGGTCGTGGGTTTGATTCCCGCTCAAGTCAAACATTTATGTTCGTGAACAAGGATGTTTGTCTTGGTCTGTGTGTTCCCATGTATTATATGTATATATTTACAAAAACAAGGACATATGTTTGTTAGTCCATTATCTAGCACTCATAGTACCAGCTCTGCTTAGTTTAGGGCTAGAAGGTGTTGGGTGAATGTGGTAGAATATTATTAGTACAATATCGGTCGGTAGTCTCTGCCTATCGCAGTGAGTCTATGTATGTAGTACCTATAATATTAGTGACAAGTAATTAATTATGTTTTTAATTATTAATACTACATAATATATAGTTACTTTCTGAAACTACTTAGGTAACAAAAGTTAATTATGCACTGCATATTTTTTGTCGAGTTTTACTAAAGTTCGAACTTATTTCAGGTCGAAGAAGATACCGTAAATTATGTTCAATACAACATTATGAAACAAAACGGGGAAAAGGTTAAACTACGGTTAAAGAACAAAGTTGTGCCTCATATATTCTAGTACCAAAAACTAAGTGTGCCATCACGAGTAGAGAGAAAGGGTGCTTTTAAAAGACAAAGATTAGCATTAGTACATACATACACAGTCTCACGCCTATAACCCCGAACAGGTAGGCAGAGGTGTATTTCTACGCCCACTTTTCGCCAGATATACTTTAGTCCCACGTAATAAGGGGCGAGCCTATTGCCGTACCGGGCATATTTTCAGACTCCGTGCTGCTAATGAGATTGTTTGCGTCTTTTCGCATCTTTTGGAATAGGAAAAAATATTTTATCAGATGTACTTCTTATATTGTTTTTGCATTTTGGTACAAGACAATACCCATAAAATGTTTTTTAATTTTTGTCTATCGTCTGAATAGTTATTATGACTGAAAATAGCTTTAAAATTACTGTAACACCTAATGTTATAAACACTTGAGACTGACCGAGTGTGCATTGTGACGTCATCATAAGCGCGCGGCAAAATGGCGTCGTTTTAGAAGGCCAGATTTTATTGATATTTAAAACTTTATTTTATAGCATAATTAGAACACTGTGAAGAGTATTTATAATTCGTATGAAAATATGTTGATCTAATAAGTAAATATAAAATACATAAAATATAAAAAGAATATTATGCATATTCCCTATTCGGAATTCAGTTTATGTCCCTACTAGATTCAAATACTTTTGGCTATCTAGAAGTATTCGTAGGGTAGGATCAGGGTAGGGATCGGGCAGGCACCGGGAAGGGACCGACGAGGAGCACGGGTGGAGTTGCATAAGTCGGGGCCCGGGGGTTGGGGTTTCACGGGTGGAGGGCATAGGTTGGGTTCACAGGTGAGGACACGGGTTGGAGTTCACGGGTGAGGACAATGGTGGGGGTTCACTGGTGAGGGCACGGGGGGGGGTCACGGGTGGAGTACATAAGTGGCGATGCAGGTGCGAACTCATGGGTGGGAGTACGGGTGGGGGTTCACGGGTATAGGCACGGGTAGGGGTTCACGGATGAGGGCAAGGGTAGGGGTTCACGGATGAGGCCAAGGGTGGGGGTACACGGGTGAGGCCATGGGTGGTGTTTCACTGGTGTGGGCACTGTTGGGGGCATGGATGGGGTGCGGATGGAGGTTCACGGATGGGGGTCACGGTGGGGTGCAGGGTAGAATAAAACCCCATGAGGAAAGATGTTTGATAAAGACCATCACTAGCAAAAAGAAGTGAGATTTCAACAGAAACATTCCATGTAAAAAGAACAACAACTTGAGCAACAGTTCTTCAGTATATAATTGTGAGATCAAATATGGCAACTAATGGTAGGTACCATTCGAAACAGTCATGACGGTTGGAACACGAGAGTGTACGGTATCGATAAATATATCAGTTTAGGAGGAAGCAGCATTCTCAACACAATATATGGACTATATACAGAAAAAATATTCGGTATCAATATAACCTCTAATGTTGTAGGAAGTCATTTAATTAATGGAATGCTTATATTAAATACAGGAAAATATACGGATCCGATATAAACTTAAATTTAGATGGATGTAGGATAATCTGTAATACACATAGAACATATTCAGAAATATACAGTGCGTCACATTATTTCCATTATGAACGGACGCCAGAAACCAGCGAGAATTATTTGAAATTGAATATCTTCATTTCGTGTTTAATCAAAATTTCTTGTTGATAATGGAATTCACATGACAAAAGTGTAACTATATTCGCACAATTAACAATTGAAATCTCATTAACAGTGGTAGACGCCACAAGGTTGGACTTTGAATAGACGCAAGAAGTCTTCCGCGATTTAAATATATATATATATATATATATATATATATATATATATATATATATATATATATATATATATATATATATATATATATATATATATATATATATATATATATATGTATACAGGGTGTCACAAGACCCATCACCAAGCCGAAATCTATGCGTTTTGGACATTATGCCAAGTCATACTAACCAAAAATAAAACCTGGGAAACGACTCTTTTTTTAAGTTTTCACTTTTTTCAAGCCACTATAAAAATGCACGCGTGCAACTTTCGAAATACCTACTAATCTTTGGGTGCATAGGACATCTATAGAACAGGTTAGCGAGGTAAATGCATCGATTTTGTACCTAATTACAAAACTTCCATAGTAACTTTGAGCCTCAATATCTCCTGAACCAGTAATTTCCCAGGTATGATGCCAAAGCAAAAAATGTTCGTAATGATTGGTACAATATGGGGTTTCAGTTTTAGTTAAGGGTCTTTTTACACCCTGTATATATATATACTAGTCAGCCACCTAATTATATACCAAAGCATCACACCTTAACGACAAAAATTTATCTACACATCCACTATTACGTCAGACTATGTAACATAAGTCTCCAGTTAATAAAGCCAAAACCACTAAACTGTTAGGGTAACAGGGGTTAATAGTCCAAGTTCTAAATTACACCAAGACAAGGGCTAAAGTAAATTCCTTACGAATATCGTCTAGACTATCAGTTACACCTAGACTAATATTATACTGGATCGAATCTTGTTACCTAAGTAAACTTTCCATGTAGAGAAATAGGCTGTACTTTTTTTTAATACATGAAAAAAGCCATGATCGGGTAATTTGTGAAAGTTCAACCCAAAAGTTTCCTCAAAATTATCCAACGAAATATCATATCTTAAAGCGATCCTCAAACCAAGTTTCAAATAGCTCATTATGCTGATATTAGGGCTTATATCAGTACCACTTCGCGCGTACAACTTCTGGCATACGAAGCTTTATAAATGTAGGACCTTTATGTAATGGTAATAGGATTAATTTGTTTCAGTATATTCTTTTTATTAGAAAGTTGTTTTAGTATTGGTATATTGAGATCGGTATTTTAACACATAAAATAACGTCTGCAAAGCGAATATTACTTTTGTTTAATAGAATAGTCAGGATGACATGCGCGTATTTAAAATAATAACTTTAGTTTTTCAAGATTAGGATTAAAATAATATTAAAATATTGATATTTACTTACCTTCTTCAAAAAAACGCCATATATCTCGGAGATCCACAAAAGGACATTATTCTCCTCCATAGATATTATCATCAAAAGTACACACCGTTACAACATTCACACTCTCATATTTAGATGTGCGAACAAAGCCAAACTTTTTATTCCGATATACTATAATGTTCTTGGACAAAAGCCAAGTCGTTTTGTGGCATACCTACCTATGTGTGCGGATTCATTTACATTGTCATAAGTATGGACACGTTCTAAGAAAACCCTTTATAGAGTTACTGCAACCACTGGTGTTCTCTCTTTTGTGATCAGAATGGATTTGCGGTGAGAAGATCTCATTTGGATATTCAAAACCACTTCGCCGACCATTTTTAGTAGACCTTTAAAGGTTTAGTAGAACCAGAGTTATTTTCAACGGTTTCACAATGATTACTAATTTTAGTATTGAAAACGTAAGGATTAGAAAAAGGAGCCACATACATTAAAGAAAATAGTAAAGTACATGAGGTGTTCCTCGGTAATGGGTAAAACATTTAGTTCTTAACATTATAAATTAGAACTTGTAGTAAAGCTGGATTCGTCGAGGAACTTAAATAAATAAAATATCTAACATCTTGGGTCAGTCTCATGGACTAGGAATGCCCGCTGGAACGACGAATGACCTAAGCTGCCAAATAAATTCATCACAAAACTGTCGGCTTGTTATTAAATATTCAAGTGGCGTTTAAACAAAGCACACCACGTAATCTGTCTAATGTAATGCGTCCGTCTACCATCGGACAATAGGTGCCTACTGCTTACATTTCGTTTTGCCGCTTGCTTCGTCCCGCCGTCATATCGTGAGTGGATTTCCGCATCCAACGAGAACATTGTGCTCTTAATGGCTTCTATTTGTTACTTGAATAGGACATAATGTAACAAGTTACTTTGTGTACGCTCATGTCGATACCTCCATTGTTTTGTATAGCAAGTAATACGCTTAATGTGATTAGTTACGCAACAATGGGCCTCGACTTCTTCTTTTCGAGGTGGATATCCCATTTTTATGATTAATGCCCGGTAAATAGCTGCTACAACTATTTTTAGAGCACGAGCACGCAGTAGAGAACATAGACGAAATTGACAATGCAATAGCAGTGGTCAATCAAAGCTTATTCATCTTTTTAGAAATTGTATTAACAGACAAAGCTGATTAGTAAAATAATTTAATCGTAACGACTTAACGAGCTAGAACCTTATATTTGCGTGAATATAAGATTTTTGCTTATATAAGTCTACAGAGCAATAACCAACATAATATATTGTTCTTGCGCTTATATGTGTAAAACCACAGGTGCTTAACAAAGTTTCCGAGGTTCATTCGGCACACTTTATCAATTTTTTGTAGTCTTAATGAAACTAGATTAGGATAGTATTGGGTATTCCCATGCATACAGATAAGAAAGTAAGGCTGAGTTTCCGCGACTTGCAAGTGAAAGTTCGTGAAAGGTCTTTATTGTGTTTGCACGAAATTTCGTTTCCATCTTTGTTCAGAACAGTTCTGGGAGGAAATTGTGCTACACTCGTCGGCAAACTAAGTTCTGTTCTTAAAACGCAACCCAAGTTGTGGTACATCGATTTGATAAAAACGTTGACAGACGGAATAAAAAACAGAAGTAATTGCTTAGATCTAAAAGTGTTACATCGCACTGGCGTAACCGCACGAGTCGGAATGTCTCACATCAATTATTTCTCTACATTCAAGATGGTATTTCGTGCTCTCACCGACGCGTCGTAATTCGAAAGTAAGGCGTCGCGACGCCTTACTTTCGAATTATTTATATTTAGTGTTCGCAACGGACCAGAGATGATATATACGCATTAAATAAAGTCTTTTTTCCATAAGAATCTTGCAAGTCAGCGATATATGATTGATAACATATTGCGTATTTGTAGCTATATGAACGAGAACTCGATATTTCATTGAGTTACAATTGTTGAAATAAAATCCTTCTAAAAGCGCCCCTTATGGTCGTTCATAGTTTATTGGCAGCTGAAGCTAGAAGTTGCTCCACGCTCGTCATTTCATTAAGGAAGCATGACACACAAAATAAAATGAAGAATAATAAAGGAAGAACGTGTGTGTCTGAAGACGTACAGCAGATTTACTTTTACGCCAGTCCTCGAGCCGTTTTGGCGTTAAATAGGCTACGTGCCGTCACAGATTATTAGCAATGACCCTGTATATTTCACGTGATAACTCATTTTTATTTTTCCACGAATGACACTTTTAAGTTTTATTATAATACGTGTGAATTGACGACAAACTCTTCTGACATTATTTTAATACCATGTATACTTATGCGAGTTAAAACAGAATACTGCGTAATCAAAGTTTATTATGTGTATACTAAAAGCCGTACAATATGTTTCACTTACATAACATTAGTATCAATTAGATTCTGAAAGTTTAACTCAATAGGTGTTCGCGATGTTTAATATCGGAACCAGGTTTGATAAAAGTCGGCGGTCTCATAAATATTCAAATTAATAAGAGATATTCTTTCCATTTACATAGCGGTAGCGGCTACCAAATTTTATAAATATGATTCTGTAATTCATTTTACATTATTGAAATTCGTTGGTTCAATAAAATTTGTTATATGATCTAAAGTATTTTAATTTCAAATGTGTTCATGTATATGAAATTATATTGGTATGCAAACGTAGCAACGTGAAATGTTATCTTTTCGTTCGAATTGGAAAGTCTTGGAACACGAGCAAGCGATTGTACGAGCACGGCAATTTGAGCTATAGCTGATATTATTATAATATTACTCATAAGTGACATGTTTGCAATAAATGATGAATACATAAAATTTTCTTGTCTTGTTATTGATAAACAAATCATTATTGTGCTAACTTATTTTGCCAAAGTCTTAGAGTAGTAATTAAGTACTAATTTATGAGAGCTAAGATTTGTTAGTATCGCATAAACTTGACACTACTTATTTTAATACAATAGTAGATTTATTAGAAGTTAGTATCGACAACCATATTCTTTGTTAATAGGTACATGACATATCATGAAATTCCATATCATGAAATTCCATATCAGTAGTAAAAATTATGTCTGCTCTAGGATAAATTCTCACACACAGCTTGAAAGTCAGCCACTGCTTGAAATGCACACCCAATGCAAATTGCCTAAACCTTCTGCTGACATCTCAGACAGACCACTATTCCGTGTCGGTGTCTTCACCGTTAGGCAGCTCTGACCATTGTTTGGTAAAATCTGTGTCCATGTACACCCAACCTGTTCACGGTCCAAGTGGATCTCGACGGGTGTGGCGATACAAGTCAGCAGACTGGGATGAGATGCGGTCACTTTTTGCAGCTTATCCTTGGCAGTCCATTTGCTTCTCTTCGGGTGATCCTTCAGAAAGCGCGAATGCAGTGACAGAAGTGTTGCTTCAGGGCATGGAATACTTTATTCCGTCGTCAGACGTGCCTTTGTCAAGTAAAGTGAAGCGTTAAAACATGAGGCATACGTAACATGGGTTGATGTACGCAAATGCAAGGCTAAAGATATACCAGAGAAGAAGAGAGCCTTTAACAGGGCTGCCAAGTCTTGCAAGAAAATGCTCCAGATGGCTTAATACAACCACATTCGCCGAATAGGAAACAAATTTGCCTGTTACCCAGCTGGTAGTAAAGCGTTTTGGTGCCTGGTGAAATCGGTGGAATCAAACTTCTGCCGTCCCTCACTACCACCACTGCTAAGGCCAGACGAATCATTAGCCCACGCTTCTGAGGACAAGGCGAATTTATTTGCCACAATCTTCGCAGAATCTTCGCGTCTAGATCACAAAAATAAACCACCTCCGACACCGCCCCATTGCGAAACCTGTATGTTAGGCATACGAATACGTCAAACAGAGGTTCGTAAAATGCTGCGGCATCTTGACGTGAACGAGGCCAGTGGTCCAGGTGGCATTCCAGCCATAGTACTAAAAATCTGTGCCCCCGAGTTGTCTTCCGTATTGACTCGCCTTTTTCGCCTTTCTCTGGCTACCGGCATAGTTGGAAGCTTGCCAATGACAACCAGTGCCCAAAAAAGGGTAGCCGAGCTGACCCAAACAACTACAGACCCATTTCAGTCACTTCCGTGTTCTGTAAGAGTATGGAACGTGTACTGAATAATAGACTCCTGGCATACCTAGAATCGAATAGCCTCCTCAGCGATCGTCAGTACGGGTTTCGGTGAAATCGGTCCACAGGAGATCTTGTAGTGTATGCCACGCATCTTTGGGTGAGGCCATCGAGAGACACGATGAAGCACTAGCTGTTTCACTTGATGTCTCGAAAGCTTTTGATAAGGTCGGGCATGATAATCTCATCGGCAAGCTTCCAGCATTTGGCCTTCCCCCTGACCTGTGCGCTTGGATATCAGATTTCATGAGGGATCGGTCCATTCGGGTACTCGTCGATGGCTGTTCGTCAGACCGCAACACTTTTCCTGCTTCACATCAACGATCTGTTGAAACCAGGCATCTTCGGATATGCAGATGACAGCACGGTTGTAGAGGGATATATGTCCAGTGCTCGGACGAGTGTAGCAGAAATACAGTCACTCAGGGAAGGCATGATTGAGCGTTTGAACTTGACTTTGAAGGCGGTCTCCGACTGGGGCAATGCTAATCAAGTCAAGTTTAATACCTCCAAAACTCAGGCGTGTCTATTCTCCACGAAACGGAGTCAATCTCATCTGACTCCAACTTTCTGAAATGTAACTGTGCAGGTCACCGATCGCTTGGAACTCCGTTGACCTCTAATTTTAATTTTGGTTCTTATATAGAGTCAAAAGCCGAACTGGCTGGCAAGAAACTAGGTATCCTGAACTTAATCTTTACAAAGCACAAGTCCGATCCTGCATGGAGTACTATTCACACCTTTGGGATGGTTCAGCGAAATACCAGCTAGGAATTTTGGACTGTATTGAGAGGAAAGCTAGGTGACTCATTGGCGATGACCAATTGTGTTGCCAGTCTGTCGGTTTTTTATAGGGTACATGTTGGAGAGTGTGCAGAGGAGCTACATAACCTGATCCCTCCATCCCTTTTTTACCATCGGACGACCAGACAAACTAATCATCGTCACCGTTATATGGTTGTCATCCCATCCATACACACGAAACGCTTTGCTTCCTCATTTATTATGCGTACTGCAAAGGTATGGAACTCCTTGCCTGAGTCTGTGTTTCCTGATGAGTACAATCTGGGTGTTTTTAAGTCGCGGGTGAATAGGTACCTTCTAGGCAAGCATGCTCCATCTTCGACCGTATCATCGCTTAACATCAGGCGAGATCGCGGTCAAACGTTAGCCTATCAAAAGTAAAAAAAAAAAACATTTATTTTGGGCACTTTATCTTTAATATTAGATTATTTATCACGAATTTACATATTCGTAACATGTTTATTCATGATAAATATTCCTTCTGCATAGTTTAATCAAACTAAATAAGGCACATATCAATTTAATAAATGCGCGTAGATATTACGTTATCACGCGTTTCCAGTTGGCTACCTAAACCGAATTCACTTGCGGAATAAATTTGTTAAGTGCCTTAGACCATTCGTTTTATTGGAAAATTTAGAGACCTTTAAAGCAGTATTTTTTTTTTAAATGCTCTTCTCTCTATGAACGTTTACGTGCGTTTTAATGGAAGTAATGATACACGAATTTCGGATAAATAAAATATCATACATATCAAATAAACTATCATCATCCTCCTAGCGTTATCCCAGTCTGAACACGGGGTCCGCTTTCTAGTCTAACCGGATTTGACTGAATTTTAGCTTTTCAACAGAACGCGTGCCTGTCTGACCACCGCATCCCAAAGGAATAGCTAAGTATATTCCATAGTTTAGACTAGACTTTTTAATGATCCGCAAATCACTAGATATGCCGGATCATTATAAATGTATATCCGCGGATACGGATCGGAATACGGATATTTGGTATCAAGATCCGCAGATACTGATACGGATACGGATCTTTATTTTCCGACTGAATCGATGTCAGTGCGGGCGACCTTGAAACGATAGTTGACGTCACGCTTGCCCGGCGGAACAATAGACAGATCATTTTTCAACTTATATTGAAATTATATTAAAAATACTGTTTCGGCGAACCGAATGTTCCTAGTCGATTTGGGAAAACTATTAATATTGTGGACTGTAGGATTTCGGTTCTTATCGACTAGGAAATGAGGAAGTGAAAAGGTGAAGTGGATAGGAGCCTCTTACCTTGCTCGGCAGTCTTTTTCTTTGCAAATGGCAGCCTCCTGATGTCTTCGAGAATCCTGAAGCTGCTTGAATCACTCCACTACACAAATCACTTTCACTCGCGGGCGGTTTTGTTAGGTTTTGGTATAAGCGGGAGTGGTAAAAAATATGGCGGTGCGGTTTGCGTTATACGACGGAACAGTTCTCGAGCGTCTCGAATCTTCCATTCTTTCTTTCGTCGCCGTTGAGCAGGGCGGCCAATAGCGAGGCGTTTTGGGAGGGGATTCATGAAAAGGATCGCTCGGATTGGTCAAGCAGCGACGAACCATTGACGTTGACATAATTAATTCTCGATGGAAAAGTAGATGGCGCTACCAAATACTCTGAATGGAATTTAAAAGTTTTTTAATTCTACCTAACCACCTATACAATCCCATCCTATTAATTGAAAATAATAAGGTGAAAGATCCGTAAAAGATCCGCGAGAAAAGTAACGGATACATATACGGATACGGATCTTTTGGCATATAACTCCGAAAAGTCTGGCGTTCCTCAAGGCAGCATTCTTTCTCCATTATTATTCTCTATTTTTATAAATCTCCTGACCCAAAATCTTCATTGTTCGTATCACTTGTACGCCGACGACTTGCAGCTATACGTACAGGCAGACATTGACAGTATCGCTATACACGACTGGTCAGAACAATTTGGTGTTATAATAATAATAATAATATACTTTATTGGCACAATTTACAACAATAAGTACATTTACAAACAGTGAGAAGTAATTCAATTAAAATAAGGAAAAGAGACAGAAAAAAAGAATCAACATACACTCTAAATACAAAGCAAAATCAATGTGTGCCAAAGGGCCAACAGCTCAGCAATATGCTAGGCAGCGGCGAAACCACTGCCTAACGCTGATTTTCAGCTGCAGCCTGAGCAAGTAATTGTACGCTCACAACAAAATAAATATTAATTAAAATAGAAATACATTAATGTAATTAATACAGCAGGTACATAAAATATAATAATATCATAAAATTTTAAAATCATTCATATAAAATAAAATAAAGCTTACTATTATTAAACTTTTACAACATTTCATTAAAAGAAATAAATAAATTACAGCAATAGCAGTCTAGGGACAGAATATAATTGTAATAACATTAAAACAATTTAGGTAACATTAGATTTGATAAGGTTATTTGATTAAATACCAATAATTTAATTAAAATTCTCATAATATAAAAATAAAACAAAATATCCTATTAAAACAAACAAAAACAGAAAATATGACAAAAACAGTTCATTTTAAAATATACTAATGGTTACCGTGAACCCAGCAAAATGCCAGGCCATAATTATAGGAAGCCAGCGTATCATAAACAGGTTAGATTTTGCAACACTGCCGGCAGTCATATTTAATCAGATAAGGATACCCTTCAGCCCAGTTGCGAAAAATCTTGGCTTGCATATGGATAGCCATCTCAACTGGCGGGCTCACGTGACATCCATAAGTCAAAAAGTTACGGGATCTCTACGCTCAGTATATCGGCTAAAAACTTTCTTACTAGTAACACCAAGGTAATGCTCATGCAGACTTTAATCTTTCCGATAATCGACTATGGTGATGTGTGCTGTTTTCACCTGAATGCAGACCTTCTCAATAAACTAGACCGGCTTCTTAATAACTGCATTCGATTTGTTTATAATCTTCGCAAATATGATCATGTATCTAATTATCGCTCGTAACTTAAATGGTTGCCTATTCGCCAACGCCGTAGCTTACGTGCGCTGACCACACTCTTTTCCTTGCTTAACTCGCCCTCTCTTCCCTCTTATCTTAGTCACTATCTTCAATATTTAAGCTCGAATCATGACAAGCATTTAAGATCATCAAATAATCGTCTTCTTTTGTGTCCCTCTCATACTTCAGGGTTTGTCAACTCTTCCTTCTTCGTTCAATCTGTCCAGTTATGGAATGCGCTCCCTCTCGAAATCAGGATGTGCAATAATCGGTTCACCTTTAAGCTGAAGGTTCGCAATCATTTATTATGGAAATTGGCAGAACCATCTCAAGTCTAACTGATTATCTTTATTTATATATGTATTTATTATATATATATATATATATATATATATATATATATATATATATATATATATATATATATATATATATATATATATATATATATATATATATATATGTTTAAATCGCGGAAGATTTCTTGCGTCATTTCAAAGTCGAACCTTATGGCGTCCACCACTGTCAATGAGATTTCAATTGTTATTTGTGCGAATATAGGTACACTTTAGTCATGTGAATTCAATTATCAACAAGGAATTTTGATTAAACATGAAATGAAGATATTCAATTTCAAATAATTCTCGCTGGTTTCTGGCGTCCGTTCATGATGGAAATAATGTGACGCACTGTATATTTCTGAATATGTTCTATGTGTATTACAGATTATCCTACATCCATCTAAATTTAAGTTTATATCGCATCCGTATATTTTCATGTATTTAATATAAGCATTCCATTAATTAAATGACTTCCTAATACATTAGAGATTATATTAATACCGAATATTTTTTTCTGTATATAGTCCATATATTGTGTTGAGAATGCTGCTTCCTCCTAAACTGATATATTTATCGATACCGTACACTCTCGTGTTTCAGCCGTCATGACCGTTTCGAATGGTACCTACCATTAGTTGCCATATTTGATCTCACAACTATATACTGAAGAACTGTTGCTCAAGTTGTTGTTCTTTTTACATGTAACGTTTTTGTTGAAATCTAACTTTTTTACTAGTGATGGTCTTTATCAAACATCTCTCCTCCTGGGGTGTTATTCTACACTGCACCCCACGGTGACCACCATCCGTGAACCTCCATCCGTACCCCATCCGTGCCCCCAACAGTGCCCACACCCGTGAACCCCCACCCGTGCCCTCATCCGTAAACCCCAACCCGTGCCCTCACCAGTGAACCACCACCCATGGCCTCACCCGTGTACCCCACCTTTGGTCTCATCCGTGAACCCCTACCCTTGCCCTCATCCGTGAACCCCTACCCGTGCCTACACCCGTGAACCCCCACCCGAACTCCCACCCATGAGTTCGCACCTGCATCCCCACTTATGTACTCCACCCGTGAACCCCCCTTGTCCTCACCCGTAAACCCCCACCCATGTCCTCACCTGTGAACCCCAACCTATGCCCTCCACCCGTGAAACCCCACCCCCCGGGCCGCGACTTATGCACCTCCACCCGTGCTCCTCGCCGGTCCCTTCCCGGTGCCTGCCCGTTCCCTACCCTGATCCTACCCTACGAGTACTTCTAGATAGCCAAAAATATTTGAATCTAGTAGGGACATAAACTGAATTCCGAATTCTAAACCGCAAAGTTATCTTGGTGGAGTAATTAATACCTAATCCACGTACTACAAAGGTTCACAAACTTATTTGTGTAGATTCGAAAATATGAAAACTAGACCAAAATTAAAAAGGTACATTTGTTTGAATTTTTCCTAAAGATTTAAGGATTTTTTTATTTTTTTAGGCTGAATGATGATGATCATCAAAATTACAAGCTTGTACCTCTGTCTGCTAGAAATACCTTAGAATTTTTTGAAGACCGTTGAGTGAGTGTGACTATCAATAATTTTAAAGTACTAGTTCAATTTGGATGAAACTCTGTAATATATTTTTCATCCCTTCTATTCTAAAAGGGTCGCTTTCTTCCTCTATTAGTTGGAGCAAAATAGCTCTTTTCTGTTAGGCACTTTTTAGCGGGCGGAAAAGTGATTTGAATTTGGAACGTATATCATTCATAGAAATCGAACGTAAATTGTGTAAATAACTCTGGTACATGTTGGCTGCACGGGCGTGATCCGCGCTAACAAACAGCGCGCGAATTACGACTCTGTTCTCGTAATCATTAGGTACATACTTTATTGAATTTTGCAAAAATAATGAGTTCTACGTCGAGTTGTGAAAGAGGAAAATATTAATTTGTAATTGATTTAACTTATATTCACACGTCTAATTTTATTAAATATATTCATTAATTACATAACACCGTCTCTTATTTATTTTCTCATAGAAAGGGGATGGCTAGTAGAGTATATGACTCGAGAGCAAATTATTTTTTCCTCGGGCAATGTATTTTGAACCCCTCGCTGCGCTCAGGATTCTACGTTAGAATCCTTCGCTTCGCTAGTGGTTCAAAGTAGCGCCCTCGCCGTAAAAATACCATTTTGCTCCCTTCTCATGCAATCTACTATTATTATAAAGATTTTCTCTTGATAATGAAATGTTCAGATGTCTAGCTTTATCCAGAACGAAGTTACAGAGACTTGAAAATGGCCTGAATGACTTCGGTAAAAGTAAAACTAACGACTGAGCTTTTTTGCTCGACTTTTTTGGGTTCAATGCCGTGCACCCTGATTGAATACGAGCGTTATCCAGGATAAAAAAAGCTTATTACAGTCATAATTGAGTTGGCATTTTTGTTCTAACCATATCGATGTACTACGTACTGCCTGATGTTAAGCAGTCGAGGTTGTAGCACACTAACGCAGAAGATACCTGCCTACCTATTTACTCGAGATTGGATAACCTTCTTCTCGCGTCGGCTTCCTCAATGCTGAGGGTCATGACCACCTCGTGGAAATAGTCTATTGCGGACCACTTCCTGCCATCTATTCCTATCTGCTGCTGTGTGGAGAGCGATCCGCACGACTCTTAACACCACGGTACACGATACCGTGGTGTTAAGAGTCGTGCGGATCTGGTCGATTCAACGTATCGGGCTTCTGCCTCTAGGTCTTTTTACTTCCACTTTGCCAGTGATTATTAACTTTTCCAAGTTATCACTGTCTTTCCTCGCAATGTGCCTGAAGTACTTTAGAACTCTGCGCAGGCAGATGGTGGAAAGCCTCGTCTGAATCTTGAGCTCCTGTATGATCGATACGTTGGTGCGGTGTGCTGTCCAGGGAATGTCCAGCATCTTCCTCCAGCACCACATCTCGAAAGCATCAGTGCGATCACGGTCATCTTTCTTCAAGTACCATGTGTCTGCGCCATACAAGAATATGGAGAACACCAGGGTGCATACAAGATTGATCTCGGTTTTCAGAGAGATATTATTGACATATCTTTGACAGCAGTGCCATGGCTCCTTTTGCCATCCCGATCCATCTTCGCACCTCAGATTCACAAGAACCATTATTACTAATGCTTGAACCCAGGTATATAAAGCTGTTAACCGTCTGTAATTTCGTTTTGAACCTGTTTATAGAGAGACCTAGTTCACTGCTGATGCGCTCCATCCTATCCAGTAAGGTGATCATCTCGGCGTCATCTGACGCTAACAAGGCGATGTCGTCTGCATAACGCAAATTACAGATTTTGCGTCCACCAACGGTGATGCCTCCCTCCCAGCTATCGCAAGTATGCCTCACTATATATTCACCGTTTATATTGAATAGGATGGGTGAAAGGACGGAACCCTTGTCAAACTCCTTTTTCAAAACTGAATGGTTTGGATTTCGTACCGTCTATCCTCACCACACTTTGGTTCTTGTGATATAAAGATTGCAGAAGTGCAATCAAGTGATCAGGTATACCCAGTTCTGATAAGACCCTCCATAAAAAAATTATGTATGTACGGATTTGGTGGACCAATCTACAAGTGGATAAAATCATACTTAAGCTATCGTGACTCCAAGGTTGTATTGATTTGTTATAGGTTTCAAATCATCCACACGCTCCATAAATTCAGGAGTGCCTCAAGGATCACACTTAGGGATATTATTATTTAATATGTTTATCAATCAATGACGTCCGTGTGGTGACGGATTAAGAATACGAATTGTCACCACCCCGTATCATCCCATGGGTGTCGTAAGAGCCGACAGAGGGAGCATATTATGCAGAGAACAGCACTGTAAGAGAAGGAATACTGTAGGCTAGGGAGGTATTGTTTGAATTTTTTTAAATTTTCCTCTGAGTAACATCTTCTAAAATTATAGATAAATTTGGGTATTTTGCTTTTAGATGCTACAGACCAAATAAGAATCTGGGCCGTATCATGATCGGATAAATATAATGGTAATAATGAGCCCGACGCATCACCTAAATTACTGATGATTAGATCAATGCATGTTTTATAGAGATAAAATCCTGATCTTTCTGAAGAAGTAGGACCGACTAGAGAGTCGGTCCTACTTCTTCAGAAAGATCTGGATTCGTTGTCTATATGGTGTCATAACAATGGTATGCAATTGAATCCAAATAAATGTCAGTTTATGAAGTTTACTCGTGAGATTGACCAAATAACATCAAAATACTCGATCACCGGCGTAGAATTAAATGAATGTGATTGTGTTAGAGATTTAGGCGTTTTGATAGACAAAAAGTTAACCTTTGTACCTCATTTGGAAATTATCATTAGGAAAGCATCTAGATCTCTGGACTTTATTGAAAGAAATGGAAAGGATTTTCGCAAGCCTTACACAACATTTTTGTCATACAATAGTTTTATGAGAAGTCATTTAGAATACTGTAGTGTAGTTTGGCGACCGCATTATGCCATTCATATTTTCAGGCTAGAAAGACTTTAAAAAAGATTTCTGTGGTACTTATCAGGATATACATAAAAAATACAGGATAGAAACACTTGAAAAGAGAAGAAAATATTTAGACCTGGTTTTCTTATATAAACTTGTCAGCAACAAAATTGACTGTATACAACTTCTTCATAGAATAAATTTTAGAGTGCCATACAAATATCCTAGAGTATACATCAGTCTCCTTTATCCGCCACCCAGAAAAACTGTTTCAGGCTCTACCTCTCCTGTCCTTCACATGTGCAAGCTACTTAATCTGTGCAATCACGATGTTGATATATTTGCTGATTCTCTTACTAAATATCGCAAAACAATAAAATGTAATACTTTCATATAAATGTATTTCTGTATGCTTGGCGAATTTTTGTATCAGGAAAAGGTATGCTATGTAAAAAAAAAACTGAACTGTAATCCGTACTTTTTTAACTTGTTATTAGTAATACTTACTTATGTTTGTTATTGTAAGTGCAAGTGGTGTTTACTTATAATTGGATGTAACTGTTACTCTAGATCGTAAGATGTTTATCATATTTGCTTGTATGACTGTTAGCAAACCTATATAAATAAAAATAGACAGTCCCAGTTGACACAGTCAAATGCCTTACTATAGTCGACGAAGCACATTATGACAGGTGTGTCGAACTCGTAGCATTTTTCCACAATTTGCCTGACGTTTAATATTTGTACACGCGTGCTTTTTCCCTTGACAAAACCGGCCTGTTCTTGCGGGATCTGCCAGTCAAGATAATACCGGACCCGGTTGTTTAAGATGTCTAACAGGACTTTGCTTGCGTGACAAATTGAAGCGAGTGTGCGATAATTATCACATTTTTTGGTCGAACCTTTTTTATGGGCCTTGGGCCACCTGCCGTTCCACTATACGTGGTTGCAGATGTTGTGCAGTGTGTCAACACCTTTTTCACCCAGAGCCTTCAACACTTTAGCTGTAATTTGATCCAGACCTCGCGCTTTGTTAGTTTTTAACGATCCAATGGCCGTTACTATCTCCGATCTTAGGATGTCGGGTTCCAGGTGCGATTTAGCCCATATGGATAACCTAGACGTCTGAATGTTTAATACCTAACTAAGAGAATATCGTATGATGAGGTACATTTCCAAATTTCATTTAAATCGTACTAGTAGTTTAAGAATTATATTGCAAGTCAAAGTTATTTGATTTATTATCCACTTGAAGGAGGTTACCAATTCGACTGTATGTTTTTTTGTATATTTATTTCGCGGATTACTCCGCCAATAAGGAACCGTTTTCAATGGTTCTTTTTTTCATAGGTCATACTTCAATGTTGGTCCCTTTCAAATTTTATCGAAACCAGCTGAGCTGTTTTTGAAAAATTAAGAATAATTAAAATATATATATATATATATATATATATATATATATATATATATATATATATATATACTATTCAAAACAAAATAAGGGCCACTAACATTTTTTGCTGTACCATGAAAACAATAAAGACAATTGTTTAACTTATGTAAGTACAAAATAATATTATTGGTTATAATATAGGCTAACAATTGTTTAAAATAATGATCAGGAATTGTTTTTTAAGTCCATAATGAAATTGGTCATATTGAATGAAAAACATGAACAAAAGAAATCACCGAAAAAATACAAACTACTGTTCTTGTCACTTTTGTTTCTTCTTTTTAGTAACGAGTATGTCCTCCTCTCTTAGCAATACACTCCAGAAGCCTTGTGTGCATACTCTGGATCAAATTCCTCACTTTTTCATCTGGAATCTCTTCCCAGGCACGTTTTAAAGCGTCAATCAGCTGCTGTTGATTGTAGACCCCTTGCTCATTCACTCTAACCCTTCGTTTCAATTGGTCCCACAATTGCTCGATTGGAATTAAATCCGGACTGTTAGCTGGTAATACCTCAATATGAGACCCTTCTAGGACAGTTTGGATCGATCGAGCTGTGTGTGCACGGGTATTGTCTTGCTTCAGGATGAATCCAGGCCCCAGTCGCTGTGCAAATGAGATCACTTGAGGCCTGATAACATCCTCGATGTAACGTTCTGTAGTTACGGTACCCGCATTTAAAATGGTAAAATGGAGCTCGGTTTTACCGTGTGAACTAATCCCCCCCCAAACCATTACGTTGGGACCACCAAAACGGTCAACTTCGTGGATGCAGGATTCCGTAAACCACTCGCCGCGTGGTCTCCATACCCTAACACGCCGATCATCATTGAAAAATTTTACTTTGCATTCGTCTGTAAAAAGCATCTTGCCACACTGATTAATCCCCCAGTTCAAATACTGACGGGAGAATCTTAAACGGTTTGCACGTTGAACCCTGGTCAGAGGAATTAGAACAACTCGTCGTCTTGACATTTGCTGGTTTTCGTGCAATCGATTACGTATAGTTTGATCACTGACACGGGTACCCGTTGTCAGCCGTAGGCGGTGTTGTAACTTACGGCCCGTAACTGTACAATCACAACGAGCACTTGTTGGATGTACCGATCCTCGTGTGCCGTTGTTACACGAACTCTACCTGAACCGGGTCGCGTATTTACAAAGCCTATAACTATTTGAGTCACGAGTCAGACTCTAATAGAATAGCTTTTGTTTATGCATATTACACGACAATACCTAATCTATCTCAGTAAAAAAATTTACTCAAATGGATTAGATTTTTGCCTTGATATTTTCAAAGAAAATACATGTACAAAACCTAGTACAGTATGATTCATATTCACTCAAATAGATAAGCCTTTGTCAAGATATTTTCAAACATGGTTTTTGTTTTTTAGGTGAGACTGTATGTAATTCAAGTAACTAAATAGGTTATTTTAGGTTCTCTTTTGACCCTTAACCCAAAAATAGTTTATAAAAAAGTCTACTTACTGATATAATATAATATAAACTTAGTTGACGGAGCCCTGCTTCGCAGGGCTCCTATTTTTGGGTTCAGGGTCAAAAGAGAACCTAACATAACCTATTTAGTTACTTAAATTATCTACATACAGTCGCACCTAACCAACCAAAACTAGGCACTAGGCACACTGTGTTCCCAAACCTAGACCCAAATTGAATAGCATTTGTTGCTGCAATGTTAGAATGAATTAATCCTACAAAGTCTACGCGATTTCGGTTAATTTCTGTACTAGAATAGACTAGGGTTTCGTCAAGTTTTTGTCAAACAAAAGCTAAGGCAGTTCAGTTTGCACTTCCACTCTAATGGTATAGGCTTTGTAAATACGCAACCTGGTCTCCTGGCAGCACTGCTGGTCTCTAGGAAGCGATTCCATACATTTTGGACAGCTCTTCTAGAAAATCCCAACTGCAAACCCACGTAACGATGAGAACGGCCTTCTTGAATCATAGTAATGGCTCTGGTTGCCGTAATTGTATCCATGTGCCTTCGTAATGGTGGCATGATTAACGCGAGATGATAAATGAATCAATTAAAATTGAAAAGTAAACCTTTTTTCCTATAATAACTGAGACAAGTTAGGAAGACAATCGAAGAAAAACTTAAGAATAACATTTAATTTTTTTTTCTTGGAATGATGACCAATACTTTTCAAATTAGGAACACGAACACCAGCATAAAAGAGATCAAACACCAAAGAGTTCGTAATATCAATATAATGCTACTTATCAGTCAATTTCAGTTTACTAAAGTGCACTTAAATGTAAATAAACTTGTGGCCCTTATTTTGTTTTGAGTAGTATATATCAACTCGAGTGAACTATTCGAATTTTGTACACGATTAAAATCGGTTGTGTGGCATCTTTGGTGAAAAATAATTAGTCACCGACATCTGACCCACTCACTCCACGATCAACATAACAGGTTAGACGAGTAAAAAAATATATAAAGACAACCAGTGGATATCGGGCGAGGCATCAAGGGAAGCAACCAGAAAATAATAAGGGACGTATAGGCCGCGCGGCCGCGCCACACAAGTTGGTGCATGTGAAGTTAGCTACAAGCTGCGCAATATCCAATCCTGACTGAACCTCACATAAAGCTCCGCGTTGATTGGATATTGCGCAGCTGGTAGCTTATTTAACATCCGCTAACTTGTGTGGCGCGACCTATAACCAAGGTGGCATCAGGGGAAGTAACCAAGGGCCATCAAGGGGCCCAACTAAGGAAGCATCAAGAAAGGAATTGTATCGGTAATACCATCAAGCTTTATTTTTGCCGAGTTATTAAGTACAATATTGAGACCATAATCATAAAATTACAAATTTTTTCGCGATTCAATTAAGTCAATCAACAACACTAGACATATTTTTGTTGTAAATTTGACCCAAACAAACAAATAAACTGATCAAGCTAAATAAAACCGTAAAATATGCGTAAAAAAATTTGACGTAAAAAGTAGGTTTTCTTACAAATGCACCCTTTCACATAAAGAAGGAATGTTGTTACATCGTTTGATAGTTATGTTTATTATTGTCAATTATATGTAGGTAAAGCTTTTGTTGATAGCTTTACCTAATTCAGCGAAAAAATGTTTTATTGAAGGAAGTACGAGTTACGTAGACTAAGAGATTTCTTGGTATATTTTCAAGAAATATAATATTTATTTTTTGCCGTGTGATCTTCTAGTGGGTGTCGTAAGAGGCGACTAAGGGATAACACGATGCAAATACCATCTTTGCGTAGAGCCGGAAAACTCGACATCAAACTCTATACGACTACCTCGTTGGTCTCGCGGCATAAATGTGCGCGTGGGATCGGGAGGTCCCCGGTTCGATTCCTGGGTCGGGCAGTGTTATTGGATTTTCCTGTCACGAAATTCTCAGTAGCAGCACGGAGTCTGGAAATGTGCCCGGTACGGCAATAGGCTCGCCCCTTATTACGTGGGACTAAAATATATCTGGCGAAAAGTGGGTGTAGAAATACACCTCTGCGTACCCCTTCAGGGATAAAAGGCGTGACGATATGTATGTATGTATAATATTTACTCTCAGCTTACAATTTTATTACAAGTTATTTACTTAATAAGTTATTTACTTAAAAGTACTAATTTACCTATTACCTATTAATCATTTTAATTGAACTTTATGATACAAGTTACTTGCAAATGAAAGTAACCTGGCACTTCTTTTCATGTTGCTGGTTATTTTACTTCCACTTCACACCACAAGTGTTTTTGCATCCGCCCCGGCTGGCTAGTCAAAACGGTGTAAACAAAATTACGCTGCGGGCCTCTAACAGGCTGCAACCCGCGTGCTAACTCCGCCCCCTCACACTAGCCATCTCCGTATTTGCGCCGTTTTGTTGGACGCAATTAAATCGCTAATTAGAATCGATAAAAACTTTTTATTATACTCAATAAGAATTACGGAAGCAATATTATCGGCATGATGTATGTAACCTAAATAATGAATATACGCCATTAATATACATCTCTCAGTAGCGGCCTCTAAAATTCGCGCGGCTCACTGCGTATATATATATATATTTACATCCCCATGTTGATTTTGCGTCCTACATGGCGGTTTTTACCGATGATGTTGCGTCCGACTGACTTGTTGCGTCCTGTATACGGACGCAAGATTGACCATCTCTCAAATTTAGCCAGGAGCCTTCAAAAGATCAGTACAATGCATGGGTGAAATATTGGCATGGACGTAGTTTTGTCACGAGAGTGAATTTCGGCGTATTTTTTAGTTCCCCACTGAGCCGCGCGAATTTTAGAGGCCGCTATTGAGAGATGTATATTAATGGCGTATGTTCATTATTTTGGCTACATACATCTTGCCGATAATATTGCTTCCGTAATTCTTATTCAGTATTATAAAAAGTTTTTATCGATTCTAATTAGCGATTTAATTGCGTCCAACAACGTTTTGTTGCGCAAATACGGAGATGGTTAGTGTGAGGGGGCGCAGTTAGCACGCGGGTTGCAACCTGTTAGAGGCCCGTAGCGTAATTTTGTTTACACCGTTTTGACTAGCCAGCCGGGGCAGATGCAAAAACACTTGTGGTGTGAAATGGAAGTAAAATAACCAGCAACATGAAAAGAAGTGCCAGGCTACTTTCATTTGCAAGTAACTAGTATCATTAAGTTCAATTAAAATGATTAAAAGGTAATAGGTAAATGAGTATTTTTAAGTAAATAACTTATTAAGTAAATAACTTGTAATCAAATTTTAAGCTGAGAGTAAATATTATATTTATTGAAAATATACTAAGAAATGTAGAGTATGTTTTGTTTACCTAACTCGTACTTCCTTCAATAAAACATTTTTTTGCTAAATAAGGTAAAGCTATCAACAAAAGCTTTACATATTATTGACAATAATAAACATAACCATCAAACGATGTAACAACATTCCTTCTTTTAGTGAAAGGGTGCATTTGTAAGAAAACCTACTTTTTTACCTCAATTTTTTTACGCATATTTTACGGTTTTATTTAACTTGACCAGTTTATTTGTTTGTTTGGTTCAAATTTACAACAACAATATGTCTAGTGTTGTTGATTGACTTGATTGAATCGTGAAAAAAATTTTAATTTTATGATTATGGTCTTAATATTGTACTTAATTACTCGGCAAAAATAAAGCTTGATGGTATTACCGATACAATTCCTTTCTTCTTGATGCTTCCTTAGTTGGGCCCCTTGACGGCCCTTGGTTACTTCCCTTGATGCCACCTTGGTTATAAATCGCGCCACACAAGTTAGCGGATGTTAAATAAGCTACAAGCTGCGCAATATCCAATCAACGCGCAACTTTATGTGAGGTTCAGTCAGGATTGGATATTGCGCAGCTTGTAGCTAACTTCACATCCACCATCTTGTGTGGCGCGGCCTATACGTCCCTTATTATTTTCTGGTTGCTTCCCTTGATGCCTCTCCCGATATCCACTGGTTTTTTACTCGTCTAACCTGTTATGATGATCGTGGAGAGTCAGTTGTCGGTGACTAATTATTTTTCACCAAAGATCGCACACAACCGATTTTAATGGTGTACAAAATTCGAATAGTTCACTCGAGTTGATATATACTACTCAAAACAAAATAAGGGCCACTAGTTTATTTACATTTAAGTGCACTTTAGTAAACTGAAAGTGACTGATAAGTAGCATTATATTGATATTACGAACTCTTTGGTGTTTGGTCTCTTTTATGCTGGTGTTCCTAATTTAAAAAGTAATGGCCATCATTCCAAGAAAAAAAAAATTTGATGTTATTCTTAAGTTTTTCTTCGATTGTCTTCTTAACTTGTCTCGGTTATTTTAGGAATAAAATTTACTTTTCAATTTTAATAGATTCATTTATCATCTCGCGTTAATCATGCCACCAGTACGAAGGCACATGGATACAATTACGGCAACCAGAGCCATAACTATGATTCAAGAAGGACGCTCTCATCGTTACGTGGGTTTGCAGTTGGGATTTTCTTGAAGAGCTGTCCAAAATGTATAGAATCGCTTCCAAGAGACCGGTAGTGCTGCTAGGAGACCCGGTTCAGGTAAAGTTCGTGTAACAACGGCGCACAAGGATCGGTACATCCAACTAAGTGCTCGTCGTGATCGTACAGTTACGGCTCGTAAGTTACAACACCGCCTACAGCT
This sequence comes from Euclidia mi, assembly GCA_944739405.2. Taxonomy (NCBI): domain Eukaryota; kingdom Metazoa; phylum Arthropoda; class Insecta; order Lepidoptera; family Erebidae; genus Euclidia; species Euclidia mi. The sequence goes on from OX123202.2 coordinate 25,647,461, forward strand.
GACAACGGGTACCCGTGTCAGTGATCAAACTATACGTAATCGATTGCACGAAGACCAGCCAATGTCAAGACGACGATTTGTTCGAATTCCTCTGACCAGGGTTCAACGTGCAAACCGTTTAAGATTCTCCCGTCAGTATTTGAACAGGGGGATTAATCAGTGGGGCAAGGTGCTTTTTACAGACGAGTGCAAAGTAAAATTTTTCAATGATGATCGGCGTGTTAGGGTGTGGAAACCACGCGGCGAGCGGTTTACGGAGTCCTGCATCCACGATGTTGACCGTTTTGGTGGTCCCAACGTAATGGTTTGGGGTGGGATTAGTTTACACGGTAAAACCGAGCTCCATTTTACCATTTTAAATGCGGGTACCGTAACTGCAGAACGTTACATCGAGGATGTCATCAGGCCTCAAGTGATCCCATTTGCACAGCGAGTGGGGCCTGGATTCATCCTGAAGCAAGACAATACCCGTGCACACACAGCTCGATCGACCCAAACTGTCCTAGAAGGGTCTCATGTTGAGGTATTACCATGGCCAGCTAACAGTCCGGATTAAAATCCAATCGAGCAATTGTGGGACCAATTGAAACGAAGGGTTAGAGTGAATGAGCAAGGAGTCTACAACCAACAGCAGCTGATTGACGCTTTAAAAAGTGCCTGGGAGGAGATACCAGATGAAAAAGTGAGGAATTTGATCCAGAGTATGCAAACAAGGCTTCTGGAGTGAATTGCTAAGAGAGGAGGACATACTCGTTACTAAAAAGAAGAAACGAAAGTAACAAGAACAGTATTTTGTCTTTTTTCTGTGATTTCTTTTGTTCATGTTTTTCATTCAATATGGCCAATTTCATTATTTGGAAAACCAACAGCATTTAACACTTAAATTTGCAGTGAGTTTATACAACAGACAGCCAATTAAAGGTTTTCACGTTTATGTGTTAGATTTCATAAGGTGCGTGGACATGAACTACCGAGCATTTTATAAAATAACTGATAACAGAGTAAAGACGTGAACATCATTAAAAAAAATACTAAAATTAAGTTACAATAAACAAGAATTAACAATATTGAGAGAAAAAATCAAGGCTAAGCATCCGTCTCACCGTTTCCACTTTCATGTTAAATATATCTAAATTGTATGTGTATTGTATTTAATTTATATATATATACACCGCTATTTTTTAATTAGTACAAAAACTTTAAGGACAGATTAGCGAAGATATTATTATCATATATGTGACGTAAGAATTTCATAATATAAATAAAGAGCAAAGTTATTATCATTTGTTTATTGTAGAAAATCTCACTTAAATCATAGTCATATTTTACAATCCATTCACTAATTCATTGATAATATTCCATCCTGCTCATTCGCATTCTCTCTGTCGCACTTATGATGTAGGTAGCAATAGAAAATAAAATGAAGAAAAATAATAAAATGTAGGTAGTTATTTTTTAATTTTGTTAGTTCTACCCTCTCCTTCATACTTCATTCGGGCGTAGGACCGGTAAAATTTATCGTTTAACAAGTAATTAAATACGGAGGTATGTAATTAGAAAGCAAACAAATATCAAAATAAAAGATGGTGTTCTGGACTAAAAGAAAAGAGTAATTTTGGCGTATTTATGAAGTTAGAATCATCTGCTATTTACAAATTATTTTATCGTCATCATGTCAGCCTAGAGACGTCCACTGTTGGACATAGGCCTTCCTCAAGGTGTGTGGAGAACACATACCGATTTTGAGGCGCCTGCATCAAATTATTATTTACTTAAGTACGTATTATTTACTAAACTTACAAGTATTTCCATTGTCCTTCGAAATGTCCACCACCGTTGTCAAAAGCATCCAATATGCACTGTTTTAATTGTTTGACACTGACCCGGTCACTTTTATACACTCACAATATGATGTCCATGGGTACACAGCTGCACTCGCGATTTTTCCACTCAAAAAGTACGCACGAAGCATAGCTACATACTCCCGTGATATGAACTGATATGATAGGCCATCGCGTCGGGCAAACGTAGACAAACAATTAAGTTTTGCAACGAAATTAGATACGCTGATTTTCGCTAGTAATTTAGTATTGTTTTTCGCATCGTCGGGGCGTGGCGCAGGCGCAGAGGGGTGGGGGGGGGGGTAATTTATCAATGGTATGATAGTACACGGGTCGGTCATAGTATTAGTATTGCATTTACCAATTATCACGTATTTTTGTGGACAGTTTTGAGACAGTTTTGGGACTTAGTGTTTTTATTATTCAACTACATAATTATGATCAGTTAAAGATACTTAGTGCCCTGTTAAATTTTTTGTACTAATTAAAAAATAGCGGTGTATATAAATTAAACAAGTATGTTTGTAATTTTGTTAGCATTTTAATTTCGTTCAATCTTGCTTTGAATGATTTTGGGACATAATCTGAATAAAAATCTTCATCTTCATCATTCTCATTTTCGATCTCATGAATTTGTAATACCTGTATAACAAAAAATACACTAAAGTAGGTAAATGCTGACGACAAATCAATAATGACATAAGTTTACCACTACCCACAAATTATATTTCGATAAAATAATACGTAATTTCTTCTTAACTTGTAATCTTTATGACAGTGAGTAAACCAAAAAGAAAACCCGCGGAAAAAGTTACTACAAAATAAAGATTTTAATTCACCAGGCAATGGACATATTACTCCCATAATAGCTGGTCTTCACAGGCTAAGGTTATATGATTCCCCACATGATTTATTTTGTAGTTACATAAGTTAAACAATACTCAATTGTTATTGTTAATGGGGGGGGGAGCAATCGAAATTTACAATTTTGATGCCGAAAGGCGAACTCCTGTACTTCCCGAACAAGGCTCAACACAAAATCAAGTTTACAGAGGAATGGACGAAAGCACTTATGAAACCGATGAAGATATATCTGACACAGGAGAATGGGGATCAATGGTCGGTCAACAAGGAAAATCTACAACTACAGTACAATCGCTTGATTCTAGAAACGGACGAAACACTATCACGCGAAGAAGCAGAGTCTTTGCTGCAGAAAATGGTAAACTGGTCATGCTCCTATGTGACAACCGAGCTTTTAACGAAGGAGACGCACAGAAATATTTATGCCAAACACCTGAAGGGATTGCCCTCCAGTTTGCAAAAAACTTCAACGAGCGACTCAAGACAGCAATTTCAATATCCCGAATTTTGGTATTTTCAGAAACGATCGACAAAAGAATCGACCGAGCAAAAACATAATACCTAAGGAGGAACCCCAATGCGAATTCCCTTGATGAATCCAAGAAAAGCATGGAAAAATTAGTTTGGTTATTAAGAATGAATAACAATATCAACATACGGGAATTCGCTAAAATAACAAAAGACCACTTATATAGAAGATGCAGTAAAAAAAACAATTTATTCTTCTTGGGACCACCAAGTTCTGGAAAAACTATGATAATGGAATCACTTGTGAGTTTACATTACAATTTCGAAAGATTAACGGGATTATCACCGGGATCTTCGTTTAATTTTTCATCACTAATACACGCCAACGCGTGTTTCATGGATGAATGTAAACTTACAGAAAATCAGTTCGAACAGTGGAAATTGCTAGCAGCCGGGCAACCAATGTGTACAGATATAAATTATAAAAACAGACATAACGTAACTGATTGTGTTCTATATACTGCTAGCAATTATCCCATCAATGCTTATGTTCAAGTACCGGACGCAGATGAAGCGATACGTACGAGAACACACGAAATTCGTTTCAATTTTACTCCGGCGGGCTACTTCGAAATATCTCAAGAGTCCAGAACAGTCATAACAATGTTCATGTACGAAGATGTGCTATAAAAACATACATTCACAGTATACCATGGCAACATATTATATATTTTTATTTAACTTCAAAGGAATTTGAGGACATCAAAGCCACAAATCACACGGCAAAGGTACTAAGTGTAAACGTGAAATTATACAACCTGGGCAATAGAACACCATTCACATCAGCAAAGAATATTCAGTATGCGAATTCAAATTCACAAACAACCATTGGAGTATGGGAAAAATTGGAAAGTTTTGGATGTATCCAGACTGGAAGAAATATTACCCCAGCATTTTTATACGGTGAACCACTAAAGGATTGGGTAGTATCAGGTAGAGACTTCATAGATATACCAGTAAGCAGACCGGGATGTGGAGCTCAAGGAAGAACAGTTGACAATAGAGTAGATATAATTTACGAAACAGTTGAGAAAGTGGATACCTACGATGTACCATTGAACGATGGAAACTTTTTCACACCGCCATTGGTAACACAAGCAAAACTTTTATTAAATGCCACAAACAGCTTGGGACTCATATATGAAAAATCATATACACCAACGGACGGGACATTCCACCAGTTAAACAACGCGTGGCACTTAGAAGGATTAGCACCGAGAAACAGCGGACCACCACATCAAATTGAACAAGTCAGCGGAATTATTAGCGCAATTAACGTAAATCGTCCAACTGTAATAAGTAACATTTCTTATGAAGAAGCTACTATAGATAATATTACATACATGTCAATGGAAGACTCACCAACTGCTAATATGGCACACAGTCTTGGAGTAGGCGTAATACCACTATTAAATCTTGACGACAGTCTCGAAAAATCTGTATTCGGAATTATGTGTGAAGTTGAAATTAAAATTGCAGGAATATCACACGGAACTAATATAATTATGTCTAGGAATAGATATCCACAACCAAACACGTATCGCGTTGGACTGCAAGCTATTAAACGAACTTGGAAAGGAGCATTTGGTGTAGGAGGGAGTTTACGAGGGGCGCATTGAACAAGTCTTTTGTCTTGCTCCGTAAGAACATTTCGAAGTGTTTTACGTAAAGGGCTGGGAGCCAGGTACTCAAGCAAATGATCAAGACATGTAACTTTCCGACACATAGGTTGGGATGCTTTACTAGCTTGCCCAAGCTTGCTATTGGACCCCCAGGCCTTGCTTGTTGAAAGGTACACGAGATGGTAGTGGTCGTATCGCGTCCCTGTATGGAAAGAGATGATTTTCCAAGGAGTTCTGCGAACACCGTGGGCTCTAGTTTTTCTTCTCTTAAGTAAACTGCAACCGACGTCATCAATGGGTTCGGAGTCGCTTCGTTCGAACTAGTCGATGGGATGTTCGTTGAAGGTGGTTGTTGATTCTCCTTGTCTCCGCGACGCCTCTTCCTCACCGGGCTCACTCGTACCAGAGGTCGGCTGGTATTCGGCGTCTCCGTTCCATAGGTTGCTTGTCGTTGATCTTTCAGAATCGACCTCGTCGATTCCTCTTGATCCTCCTCTTGACGTTCCGGTGAATGTTGAGGCATTGGAATTTGGCTCAATTCCAGATCGTCGTCCGACGACATCATTTGCGTTGGCGACGAAGTCATCGTGAGTCAAGAATGCGGAGATATCAAGTTTAGTCGAGATATGGTAGCAGTAAACGTAGCTAGTAAACTCCATGAGGCACAGAGAAATACTGTATTGAACCCTTCGCTTGTACGCCCTTTTATACTGAATTTCGATCCCCCCCGTGCGTTGGTGCCGTGTGCAATGCAACATTGTAACCGTTTGAACATGTGTCCTTTGTTCTTTGTTTCAATATTTAAGTTTTGTAGATAATAATGGTTGGTTTCTATCTCTAGTAAAACTATCCATTATGCTTGGCGGATTGTCGGTTTTTCGTCTCGTATTTTAAACTTTAAATTTTTAATACATGTTTTAACGTGTTATAACATGTATAACCAATGAAGTGGTTAGTCTAACCTAGCCTTTTTTTTTTTTTTGTTCACTACGGTGGTAAACTCTCCTTATGAGTCTTCTCAACTCCGCCAACCCAGCCATTAAAACGGCTGGGCTTGGGACTGGCGGAGGAGGTATGTGGAGGCTCTCCCCTACAGGCGTTCGGGGCATACCCACTAAAAACCACCGCGGTATCCCTACGGGTCCCGTGTGTTGGCGGGGTCACGCGATTCGCGATTAGCATACTTTCTCGCGACCCCGCCCGGGATTGGCCCGCCGTTTGTGTTGGCGGACCCCGTCTCGTTATGATCTCGCAATCATCCAGCAAACTTCTTGCATCCATCAAACTTCTCGCATCCATCACCTCACAAAGCTACTTGGGAGGCGGCGAGGACACGCGCCGGCTCCCGCCTTTTGGCGGACAGGGAGCAGCCCCAGCGCTCACCGTCCGCAGGCACTGAATTTAGGGTGGTCGGAGGTCGTCTCTTGTGCGACGTCCCCGACGCCCGGACCTACGGTTGGGGAGAGGGCGATGTATTTCCCTCTCCCGCTCCGCCGCCTCCTTGCTCAGCATGACTGCTTCGCAGAAGGAGGCGACGGCGTTCCAGGACCTCTCACTCCGGACCATAGACAGAACTACGGTCGGGAGCGAGAGGACAACCGTATTCAGAGCCGCAACCAGATCACGGCGCTGCGATGCCCAGGCTGGACACTCCGCCAAAGTATGCAACGCCGTGTCTTCGACAGGGTCGCGGCTGCTGCCACAATGGTGGCATCCGGGCGTTTCCTCCCGGCCTATCCTCCACAAATACCGGCCAAAACAACCATGGCCGGTAAGGATTTGAAGCCTAACCTAGCCTAACCTAACCAAACCCAACCTAACCGAACCTTTTTTTTATTTTTTTTTGCGGGGGAAATCCTCAAGGACTACCTCCGCCTGGGGAAAGGCGGAGGGGCGTGCCGGACTCTTACCGGCTAAAACCACCCCGGTGTCTCCTCGCACGTGCGTGCGGGGCCGCGGGAATCCAAATTCTTCCGCAGCCCCACACTAGTGCTGACCGGTCTTTCCGGGCCTCGTCTCCTGCACGGGGTAGTGAGGTGCTGAACTACCCCGTGCATCGCCTCAGAGGCGCGCGCCGACAACCGCGCGTGCCTGCGCGTCGGGTCCATCGAATAGGGGGCGAAGACTTCCCCAAGTCTCTCGCCCCTGGACCCATTCATGGGGGCCGGAAAAGGGCGTTGTCCGCCCTTCTCCTGCGCCCGGTGCGCGTTCTGCGGCCGGGGAAGGGAGTCGAGATCTCCCTCTCCCTTTCCGCAGTTGCCTTCTGCACTTACTGCAGGTACTTGCCGAAGCAGCCGTGCCCCGACAGCACCTGCGTCACCCTAAACGACAGGGAGCCATGCCTTCTCCCGAGCCAGTCATTGAGTACTGGCCGGATCGCCTCGACGGTGGCGAGGCCGGCGGCAGGGCGCAGAAGCCTTTGCCGCCATTCTGCCACCAAGACCTGACGGAGCTCCTCTCGATGCAGCGCGATCTGCCGCTGCACCAGCCTCGAGCCCCGTGTCTATCGTCGTGCTGTCGTGCCCATCGATATAATGACGCGAGTACTTTCGCCTCTAGGTCCCATGGCGGGGATCCGGCCAGGATGCAAGCCGCCTCGTAGGAAATCGTGCGATACCCGCGGACGACTCTGACGGCCATCGCCTTCTGCGGTTTGCGCAGTATGGCGAGAGTGCTGGCCGTCATGTCCATCGCCCACACAGGGGCCCCATACAGGGCCATGGACCGCACGATTCCCACGTACAACCGCCTACAGGCAGCGCTCGGGCCCCGAAAGTTGGGAAGCAACGTTGAAAGCGCGCCTGCTACGCCCATGAGCTTGGGCGCCAGCCGCCGGAAGTGGGGCCCGAATTTCCATCGGCTGTCGAGCACCAATCCCAGATACTTCATGGTGGACTCGACAGCTATCCGGGCTCCGCTGACCACGATGTGTGATCCCGGCGCTGGTGCCCGTCGGGAGCCATGAAACGCTATGGCCTCCGACTTATTTAGGGCCACCTCTAGGCCAAGGCGCCGGATGCGGTTCACCACCTGTGACACCGCAGCCGTGGCTATCAACGTCACTTCCCCGTGCGAGCTCCCCCGGGCAGTTACGAGCGTGTCGTCCGCATAACATGTCAAGTCGGCGCCCGGCGGGAGTTCGCCTCTCAACACCGAGTCGTAGCCGATGTTCCACAGGAGCGGTCCCAAGACCGATCCCTGCGGAACACCGCACGACATGAGGTGCCGACCAGCACCGTCACGTCCCCGATAGGTGACGCATCTACCCTCTAGGTAAGCCCCTACTGTACGGCCAAGGTAGGGAGGCACGCGGTGGTATTTCAGAGCCTCCCGAATACAACTCCAGGGTAGGGTGTTGAATGCGTTGGAGATGTCTAAAGACACCGCCAGCACCACCCCACCCCGGGACACCGTCTCCTCCACCAAGGCCCTCACGCGCATGATGGCGTCTATGGTGGAGCGCCCCCGACGAAAACCAAATTGGTTATCGTCCAGGTTCGGTCCCTCCCTGCACAAGTGGCTGACGAGGCGATCTGCGATAATACGCTCAAAAAGTTTGCCCGCCTCGTCGAGCAGCACTATGGGCCGATACGCGGACGGTGAGTCCGCGGGGCAACCTAACCGAACCTAACCTAACCTAAGAACTATTTTATATGAAAGTCGACCTAATGTAACCTAACCAGTTTTCTTTGTTTACTCCTAAACTATGAGAGATGTTTCTGTTCTGTAAACGGTATTGTGAAAAAAAAAAACTCCTATTAATGTATGCTATCCTGGTCCTCACGACCCCTAGGGATGACTCATCCCTACATACACATGTGAACACCACTACTTAAAGTCGAATCGACTTAAAACTTAGTGTTCACATACTAGTATAGCACCTATATAGTTTAAGTCACATGACTTTAACTAGATAGGTGCTGCTGGCCTAATACTTTTGCTAGTGTGTTTCGTTAATTGGCTGGGCGGCCGCTAGGCCGCGCCGGCGTGCCCCCGTCGCCTAGCGGCGACTCAAAACTACAAACAGTACTACAAACAAACCTCAACCTAACCTAACATTATTCTGGTTACAATAGGCGGCTCAAGGATGTCTAGTAATGAAAGTGTACACGGTGTCTAGGTCATCAATATGGATTTACCGCCGCCGTATCAAGTCGACGAACCCGGATCTGCGCGCGCCACGCCGGCGCCAGTAACCGGTATCGTTCGCTTTACCGGCCGCAGATCGACTTGGCGCGGACCGGCTGTGATGGGGCGCGGCATGATTGGTGGACCGCCTTTTGTAACTCCTGGCATTGAGGTTAATAAAACCATTTAATACTTTTTAAATATTTTATTTTTAACATTCTTTACACAGTCATGACTAAAACTATGTAGGTGCTATACTATCATATGATGACTTACACTATGTAGGTGTTATACTACTACAATATTTAAACTACATAGGTGCTATACTATTTTATGACTTAAACTATATTGGTGCTATACTAGAATTTTATTCGTAGACAGGATCTGTGGAATTTGGTTGTCCATCTCCTTTCCATAATGTTCTCCAATTGTGTGTTATTGTTGTTTGCTCGACGGAAGGCAAACCGATTTTAGCAATTTCGAGCCAGAAGTTGGAATTGTCATCTGGTGTTTCTAAATGTTTTTCAGGAATTGCATATTGGAAATTTCTTCCTTCGCGTATTTGAACCGATGTTCCCAATTCTCTTTGTTCTTCTAACCATCGTATTCGTTGTTGTTTATTTGCCATATATACTTGTACCCTTTCTGGTAAAGGCATTCGCCTTACGATACGTCGTTGACCCGGAATTTGCTGTGGTTTTATTATTAGATTTACTCCGAAAACTTAAATATTGAAACAAAGAACAAAGGACACATGTTCAAACGGTTACAATGTTGCATTGCACACGGCACCAACGCACGGGGGGGATCGAAATTCAGTATAAAAGGGCGTACAAGCGAAGGGTTCAATACAGTATTTCTCTGTGCCTCATGGAGTTTACTAGCTACGTTTACTGCTACCATATCTCGACTAAACTTGATATCTCCGCATTCTTGACTCACGATGACTTCGTCGCCAACGCAAATGATGTCGTCGGACGACGATCTGGAATTGAGCCAAATTCCAATGCCTCAACATTCACCGGAACATCAAGAGGAGGATCAAGAGGAATCGACGAGGTCGATTCTGAAAGATCAACGACAAGCAACCTATGGAACGGAGACGCCGAAGACCAGCCGACCTCTGGTACGAGTGAGCCCGGTGAGGAAGAGGCGTCGCGGAGACAAGGAGAATCAACAACCACCTTCAACCAACATCCCATCGACCAGTTCGAACGAAGCGACTCCGAACCCATTGATGACGTCGGTTGCAGTTTACTTAAGAGAAGAAAACCTAGAGCCCACGGTGTTCGCAGAACTCCTTGGAAAATCATCTCTTTCCATACAGGGACGCGATACGACCACTACCATCTCGTGTACCTTTCAACAAGCAAGGCCTGGGGGTCCAATAGCAAGCTTGGGTAAGCTATTAAAGCATCCCAACCTTTGTGTCGGAAAGTTACATGTCTTGATCATTTGCTTGACCGTGACCCTCCTACACCAAATGCTCCTTTCCAAGTTCGTTTAATAGCTTGCAGTCCAACGCAATACGTGTTTGGTTGTGGATATCTATTCCTAGACATAATTATATTAGTTCCGTGTGATATTCCTTCAATTTTAATTTCAACTTCACACATAATTCCGAATACAGATTTTTCGAGACTGTCGTCAAGATTTAATAGTGGTATTACGCCTACTCCAAGACTGTGTGCCATATTAGCAGTTGGTGAGTCTTCCATTGACATGTATGTAATATTATCTATAGTAGCTTCTTCATAAGAAATGTTACTTATTACAGTTGGACGATTTACGTTAATTGCGCTAATAATTCCGCTGACTTGTTCAATTTGATGTGGTGGTCCGCTGTTTCTCGGTGCTAATCCTTCTAAGTGCCACGCGTTGTTTAACTGGTGGAATGTCCCGTCCGTTGGTGTATATGATTTTTCATATATGAGTCCCAAGCTGTTTGTGGCATTTAATAAAAGTTTTGCTTGTGTTACCAATGGCGGTGTGAAAAAGTTTCCATCGTTCAATGGTACATCGTAGGTATCCACTTTCTCAACTGTTTCGTAAATTATATCTATTCTATTGTCAACTGTTCTTCCTTGAGCTCCACATCCCGGTCTGCTTACTGGTATATCTATGAAGTCTCTACCTGATACTACCCAATCCTTTAGTGGTTCACCGTATAAAAATGCTGGGGTAATATTTCTTCCAGTCTGGATACATCCAAAACTTTCCAATTTTTCCCATACTCCAATGGTTGTTTGTGAATTTGAATTCGCATACTGAATATTCTTTGCTGATGTGATGAATGGTGTTCTATTGCCCAGGCTGTATAATTTCACGTTTACACTTAGTACCTTTGCTGTGTGATTTGTGGCTTTGATGTCCTCAAATTCCTTTGAATTTAAATAAAAATATATATGTTGCCATGGTATACTGTGAATGTATGTTTTTATAGCACATCTTCGTACATGAACATTGTTATGACTGTTCTGGACTCTAAATTGTAATTTTTTCGATTCCACGTTCCATAGAAATCGTTTCGTAAATTTATACGAATTGATATTTTCACCATTTTCGACTGTTGTCGCGATAATATTATTACTACTTGGCACTGGAGGAGTAACTATATCCATATTGAAACTGGTTATATTACTTGTTTACTGCGCCATGGCTGTAGCTAAACTAGTTTGTTGACCTTTAGGGGGAAATATTTATAGACCGGTTGCGGTTAGTAATTTTTTTATTTGCTTTTTCAATTTTTGTCTTAAGGCTATGTTAGTAGAGTTCTATTTACAGTTAGCGTTTATATCCCACACAGTATACAGTGTACACATTACAATCTAAAGAGCTGTATTTACAATAAGCGACTAATTCTATATATACATTTTAAAATACGACAGGTTGGCTCCGTTTGTGTTTTCTATATGTACAAATTCCTTAATTAAAATCTATCTTATATACTAGTACTTATAATTAGTTGTCGTCTTCATCTTCATCTTCGTGATATTTTTTCCATAGTGTTTCCCATGTCCATGGAGATATTTCGAAGTAGTCCGCCGGAGTAAAATTGAAACGAATTTCGTGTGTTCTCGTACGTATCGCTTCATCTGCGTCCGGTACTTGAACATAAGCATTGATGGGATAATTGCTAGCAGTATATAGAACACAATCAGTTACATTGTGTCTGTTTTCATATTTTATATCTGTACACATTGGTTGCCCGGCTGCTAGCAATTTCCACTGTTCGAACTGATTTTCTGTAAGTTTACATTCATCCATGAAACACGCATTGGCGTGTATTAGTGATGAAAAATTAAACGAAGATCCCGGTGATAATCCCGTTAATCTTTCAAAATTGTAATGTAAACTCACAAGTGATTCCATTATCATAGTTTTTCCAGAACTTGGTGGTCCCAAGAAGAATAAATTGTTTTTTTTACTGCATCTTCTATATAAGTGGTCTTTTGTTATTTTAGCGAATTCCCGTATGTTGATATTGTTATTCATTCTTAATAACCAAACTAATTTTTCCATGCTTTTCTTGGATTCATCAAGGGAATTCGCATTGGGGTTCCTCCTTAGGTATAATGTTTTTGCTCGGTCGATTCTTTTGTCGATCGTTTCTGAAAATACCAAAATTCGGGATATTGAAATTGCTGTCTTGAGTTGCTCGTTGAAGTTTTTTGCAAACTGGAGGGCAATCCCTTCAGGTGTTTGGCATAAATATTTCTGTGCATCTCCTTCGTAAAAAACTCGGTTGTCACATAGGAGCATGACCAGTTTACCATTTTCTGCAGCAAAGACTCTGCTTCTTCGCGTGATAGTGTTTCGTCCGTTTCTAGAGTCAAGCGATTGTACTGTAGTTGTAGATTTTCCTTGTTGACCGACCATTGATCCCCATTCTCCTGTGTCAGATATATCTTCATCGGTTTCATAAGTACTTTCGTCCATTCCTCTGTAAACTTGATTTTGTGTTGAGCCTTGTTCGGGAAGTACAGGAGTTCACCTTTCGGCATCAAAATTGTAAATTTCGATTGCTCCCCCCTGGCGGGGCGGAATTCCTAGTTTACAAGGGGCGCATTGAACAAGTCTTTTGTCTTGCTCCGTAAGAACATTTCGAAGTGTTTTACGTAAAGGGCTGGGAGCCAGGTACTCAAGCAAATGATCAAGACATGTAACTTTCCGACACATAGGTTGGGATGCTTTACTAGCTTGCCCAAGCTTGCTATTGGACCCCCAGGCCTTGCTTGTTGAAAGGTACACGAGATGGTAGTGGTCGTATCGCGTCCCTGTATGGAAAGAGATGATTTTCCAAGGAGTTCTGCGAACACCGTGGGCTCTAGTTTTTTTTCTCTTAAGTAAACTGCAACCGGCGTCATCAATGGGTTCGGAGTCGCTTCGTTCGAACTGGTCGATGGGATGTTCGTTGAAGGTGGTTGTTGATTCTCCTTGTCTCCGCGACGCCTCTTCCTCACCGGGCTCACTCCTACCAGAGGTCGGCTGGTCTTCGGCGTCTCCGTTCCATAGGTTGCTTGTCGTTGATCTTTCAGAATCGACCTCGTCGATTCCTCTTGATCCTCCTCTTGATGTTCCGGTGAATGTTGAGGCATTGGAATTTAGCTCAATTCCAGATCCTCGTCCGACGACATCATTTGCGTTGGCGACGAAGTCATCGTGAGTCAAGAATGCGGAGATATCAAGTTTAGTCGAGATATGGTAGCAGTAAACGTAGCTAGTAAACTCGATGAGGCACAGAGAAATACTGTATTGAACCCGTCGCTTGTACGCCCTTTTATACTGAATTTCGATCCCCCCCGTGCGTTGGTGCCGTGTGCAATGCAACATTGTAACCGTTTGAACATGTGTCCTTTGTTCTTTGTTTCAATATTTAAGTTTTGTATATAATAATGGTTGGTTTCTATCTCTAGTAAAACTATCCATTATGCTTGGCGGATTGTCGGTTTTTCGTCTTGTATTTTAAACTTTAAATTTTTAATACATGTTTTAACGTGTTATAACATGTATAACCAAAGAAGTGGTTAGCCTAACCTAGTCTAACCTAACCAAATCCAACCTAACCGAACCTAACCTAACCTAAAAACTATTTTATATGAAAGTCGACCTAATGTAACCTAACCGGTTTTCTTTGTTTACTCCTAAACTATGAGAGATATTTCTGTTCTGTAAACGGTATTGTGCTATACTACTACTGTACTACGTGGCCCGCCTACGCACATTACTTGAATTGCACAACTGAATGAAATGTCAAAGGTCACTTTTGAATTCAATGTCTTTATTGTTTTCATGGTACAGCAAAAAATCTTAGTGGCCCTTATTTTGTTTTGAGTAGTACATATACAACGTGTAATGGAAATAACGCACATCCTCAGACACCCCAATTAGAAAACCTTGTTACAATTATAATGCATGCATTGAAATATTTTTTTTATTTGCGTAAATAATGTTTTTTTAAAGAAAGTATTAACTCAATTAAAAGTGAAAATCGTGGTCACTCTAAATCTGCGCACGCACACAAATGAAACGGTTGCTATGGTAAACAAACGACAGCGATCTGATAGGAACGAAACACGATACGATATAACAAAATTTATGAAATGCAGTCTGCAAATCACACTCTGATAGAGAGGGGTTAAAGTACAAAAAATATGATGTTTGAACAATTTGTCGGCCACTGTTGATATTACCAAAGATATTATGAGTATTTCTTTCCATCACACTTTTAGGCTATGGAGTGGACAGCCGAATTATTTATTGTTTGTTATTAATATGCACGATCTATTCGTAAGTGACTATTGTGACTATCTTAACTTAATCATACCTAGTTAGCATTATTGATCAATAAAGTAAAAGAATATCAACGAGAGAAATAAACAGGAACGGCGTGTTTAAAGTTGTCTTGTGAATCTAAATACTTACAATAATAGAATAATAAAATAACTTACAGGCTTAAATCACATTTCTTTAGTCCACGTAGCTTTTGCCTATTTCCTCTCAAATCACATCTTTTCACTGTTTCAAAAGCAGCTAGTATCTTAATTAATTAACTACTCGGCACTTTTTCTCTCGTCACAATAAACTGGTGATTTACTATTTCTCCACAATGATAATGTCCAGGGGTGTCAAGTCAACATCAAGATGATGTTGAACATTCCACACCGGCAACGTCTTGTTGATAATTATTAAATTATACACCATTACACATTTTGTAAACAAGTGAACTTTTAAAAAGGTTTTCACAGCACTCACTGATAGAATCAGATAGATATTCCCGGCTGTACTTGTCATAACATGTCTAAGCGCATCGCCCGCTGCGCTTGTCATGCGCCAGCGCTCTCCCGCAGCTCTTTCCCGTTGTTTATTACCTACGTTAGTGAAAGATAGATGATAGACATTTTGGTGGTCAATTGTGTGCTATTGTCTTTTGCCGTCTATTGTGTTGTATTAATGTGTGCGTTTGTGTAAGTAAACGTGGAACCATTTAACAAATGCGTTTAAAAATAAGCCGTTCTGCTTTGATTTAAGGTTAATTTTCGAATAACTCAATTTTTTTTTTAAATGAGTGACTACAATTTAAGTTATTTTAATTATTTTAAGACTAAAAATAAACAATATTAAAATGACGGAAATGGATTCAGTTGCCGATTCTGAACAAAGTACTTTCAGGATGTGCATTTAAACTTGTTACATGTTGTATATATTTTTTAAATTATTCTTAATTTTTCAAAAACAGCTCAGCTGATTTCGATAAAATTTGAAAGGGACCAACACTGAAGTATGACCTATGAAAAAAAGAACCATTGAAAACGGTTCCTTTCTGGCGGAGTAATCCGCGAAATAAATATACAAAAAAAACATACAGTTGAATTGATAACCTCCTTCTTCAAGTCGATTACAAATCAAATAACTTTGACTTGCAATATAATTCTTAAACTACTAGTACGATTTAAATAAAATTTGGAAATGTACCTCGTCATACGATATTCTCTTAGTTAGGTATTAAACATTCAGACGTCTACGTTATTCATATGGGCTAAATTGCACCTGGAACCCGACATCCTAAGATCGGAGATAGTAACGGCCATTGGATCGTTAAAAACTAACAAAGCGCCAGGTCTGGACCAAATTACAGCTAAAGTGTTGAAGGCTCTGGGTGAAAAAGGTGTTGAGACACTGCACAACATCTGCAATCACGTATGGCGGAACGGCAAGTGGCCCAAGGCCCATAAAAAAGGTTCGACCAACAAATGTGATAATAGTCGCACACTCGCTTTAATTTGTCACGCAAGCAAATTCCTGTTAGACATCATAAACAACCGGGTCCGGTATTATCTTGACTGGCAGATCCCGCAAGAACAGGCCGGTTTTGTCAAGGGAAAAGGCACGCGTGAACAAATATTAAACGTCAGGCAAATTGTGGAAAAATGCTACGAGTTCGACACACCTGTCATAATGTGCTTCGTCGACTATAGTAAGGCATTTGATTGTGTCAACTGGGACTGTCTATTTTTATTTATTTAGGTTTGCTAACAATTGTAACAGTAATACAAGCAAATATTATAAACATCTTACGATCTAGAGTAACAGTTACATCACACTTACAATAACAAACATAAGTAAGTATTACTAATAACAAGTTAAAAAAAGTACGGATTGCAGTTCAGTTTTTTTTACATAGCATACCTTTTCCTGATACAAAAATTCGCCAAGCATACAGAAATACATTTATAAGAAAGTATTACATTTTATAGTTTTGCGATATTTAGTAAGAGAATCAGCAAATATATCAACATCGTGATTGCAGAGGTTAAGTAGCTTGCACATCCGAGGGACAGGAGAGGTAGAGCCTGTGAACAGTTTTTCTGAGTGGTGGATAAAGGAGACTGATGTATACTCTAGGATATTTGTATGGCCCTCTAAAATTTATTCTATGAAGGAGTTGTGTACAGTCAATTTTGTTGCGGACAAGTTTATATAAGAAAACCAGGTCTAAGTATTTTCTTCTCTTTTCAAGTGTTTCCATTCTGTATTCTATAAGTTTATCCTGATAAGAAACCATTCTTGGGAAACGCGGGGGCGACAAGAGCCATAGAAATATTTTTTGAATTCTTTTTAGCCTTAAAATATGAACGGCATAATGCGGACGCCAAACTACACTACAATATTCTAAATGACTTCTTCAGAGATCCAGATGCTTTCCTAATGATAATTTCCAAATGAGGTAACAAAGGTTAACTTTTTGTCTAACAAAACGCCTAAATCTCTAACACAATCACATTAATTTAATTCTACCCCGTTGATCGAGTATTTTGATATTATTTCGTCAATCTCACGAGTAAACTTCATAAACTGACATTTATTTGGATTCAATTGCATACCATTGTTATGACACCATATAGACAATGAATCCAGATCTTTCTGAAGAAGTAGGGCTTCATTAAGTGACTCTACAGTCTTAAAGATTTTAAGGTTATCTGCGAATAGCAGGGCAGAGGTGAAAGCAGTCCGGCAGGTCATTGATAAACATATTAAATAATAATGGCCTTAAGTGTGATCCTTGAGGCACTCCTGAAGTTATGGAGCGTGTGGATGATTTGAAGCCATTCAATACAACCTTGGAGTCACGATAGCTTAAGTCTGATTTTATCCACTTGTAGATTGGTCCACCAAATCCGTACATACATAATTTTTCTATGGAGGGTCTTATCAGAACTGGGTGTACCTCATCACTTGATTGCACTTCTGCAATCTTAATATCTCAAGAACCAAAGTGTGGTGAGGATTGACGGTACAAAATCTAAACCATTCAGTTTTGAAAAAGGCGTTTGACATGGCTGCATCCTTTCACCCATCCTATTCAATATAAACGGTAAATATATAGTGAGGCGTACTTGCGATAGCTGGGAGGGAGGCATCACCGTTGGTGGACCCAAAATCTGTAATTTGCGCTATGCAGACGACACCGCCTTGCTAGCGTCAGATGACGCCGAGATGATTACCTTACTGGATAGGATGGAGCGCATCAGCAGTGAACTAGGTCTCTCTATAAACAGGTCCAAAACGAAGATCATGGTCATAGATCGCACAGGCAAGCTTGAGCCCACTGGGTCACTCAATTTAGAGACGGTTAACAGCTTTATATACCTGGGTTCAAGCATTAGTAATAATGGTTCTTGTGAATCTGAGGTGCGAAGAAGGATCGGATAGCAAAAGGAGCTATGGCACTGCTGTCAAAGATATGTCAAGAACATCTCTCTGAAAACCAAGATCAATCTTGTATGCATTCTGGTGTTCTCCATATTCTTGTATGGCGCAGAGACATGGACCTTGAAGAAAGCTGACCGTAATTGCATTGATGCTTTCGAGATGTGGTGCTGGAGAAAGATGCTGGACATCCCCTGGACAGCACACCGCACCAACGTATCGATCATACAGGAGCTCAAGATCCAGACGAAGCTTTCCACCATCTGCCAGCGCAAAGTTCTAAAGTATGTCAGGCACATTGCGAGGAAAGACAGTGATAACTTGGAAAAGTTAATAATTTTCATTTTCACTGGCAAATTGGAAGTAAAAAGACCGAGAGGCAGAAGCCCGATACGTTGGATCGACCAGATCCGCACGACTCTTAACACCACGGTATCGTGTACCGTGGTGTTAAAAGTCATGTGGATCGCTCTCCATTCAGCAGCAGAAAGGAATAGATGGCAGGAAGTGGTCCGCAATAGACTGTTTCCACGAGGTGGTCACGACCCTCAGCATTGAGGAAACCGACGCGAGAAGAAGGTTATCCAATCTCGAGTAAATAGGTAGGGATGTATCTTCTGCGTTAGTGTGCTACAACCTCGACAGCATATTTGCTTAACATCAGGCAGTACGTAGTACATCGATATGGTTAGAACAAAAATGCCAACTCAATTATGACTGTAATAAGCTTTTTTTATCCTGGATAACGCTCGTATTTAATCAGGGTGCACGGCATTGAACCCAAACAAGTCGAGCAAAAAAGCTCAGTCGTTAGTTTTACTTTTACCGAAGTCATTCAGGCCATTTTCAAATCTCTGTAACTTCGTTCTGGATAAAGCTAGACATCTGAACATTTCATTATCAAGAGAACATCTTTATAATAATAGTAGATTGTTGACAAGGAAGCAAAATGGTATTTTTACGGCGAGGGCGCTACTTAGAACCACGAGCGAAGCGAATAATTCTATTCTAACGTAGAATCCTGAGCGCAGCGAGGGGTTCAAAATACATTGCCCGAGGGAAAAATAATTTACCCTCGAGTCATATACTCTACTTTCCATCCCCTTTCTATGAGAAAATAAATAAGAGACGGTGTTATGTAATTAATGAATCATCATCATCATATCAGCCAAATGACGTCCACTGCTGGACATAGGCCTCCCCCAAGGTTCTCCACACAGACCGGTCTTGAGCCGCCCGCATCCAACCGCCTCCCGCGATCTTGACGAGATCGTCGGTCCACCTTGCGGGAGGCCTACCTCTGCTGCGTTGTCCGGTACGTGTCCGCCACTCCAGAACCTTTCTGCCCCAATGAATATATTTAATAAAATTAGAAGTGTGAATATAAGTTAAAACAATTACAAATTTATATTTTCCTCTTTCACAACTCGACGTAGAACTCATTATTTTTGCAAAATTCAATAAAGTATGTACCTACTGATTACGAGAACAGAGCCGTAATTCGCGCGCTTTTTTTTTTGTTAGCGCGGGTCACGCCCGTGCAGCCAACACGAACCAGCCAGTTATTTATACAATTTGCGTTCGATTTCTATGAATGATACACGTTCCAAATTCAAAACACTTTTCCGCCCGCTAAAAAGTGCTTAACAGAAAAGAGCTATTTTGCTCCAACTAAAAGAGGAACAAAGCGACACTTTTCGAATAGAAGGGATGAAAAATATATTACAGAGTTTCATCCAAATCGAACTAGTACTTTAAAATTATTGATTATCACACTCACTCAACGGTCTTCATAAAATTCTAAGGTATTTCTAGCAGACATAGGTACAAGCTTGTAATTTTGATGATCATTATCATTAAGCCTAAAAAAATAAAAAAAATCCTTAACCCCTTTAGGAAAAATTCAAACAAATGTACCTTTTTTAAATCAAATCAAATCAAATATTTTATTTGCACGAAACGTGGTACAAGGTTGGTGTTAAAAAAATAAGTTGGTTCTCACATTTCACCAGCATTGGCATGCAAATATACAATAAATTATTTTAACAGTCGTCACATATCTAATAATAATAATCACATATTGGAATACATTAAGAAAAAAAAAAAAACATAAGATTCGACATAAATTAATAATTAATTCATAAATATTATTGACCGAATTAAATGAAAAGGTAGGAATTCAAATATCAAGAACATAAAATTAGAATATATTATTTAAAATCAAAAAATTCTTGCAATGAATAAAATGTGTGTTGAATTAGCCATTTTTTTTAATTCCCTTTTCATTTTCTCCGTTGGCAACTCACGTATAGATTTAGGCACTCTATTGAATACACGTAAACACATCACATAACAATTTTTTTGAAATAAGGTTGACTTGCAAGCTGGCATTAATAATCTTGTTGGGTCCCTTTTACCGATAATTGAGTTATTACCCGCACTAACAAATTCATGTGAGTACTTCTTTACATGCAGGCAAACTTCTAAAATATATATACCCGCAAGCGTAAGTATATTATTATTCTTAAATAAGAGCCTGCATGATTCTAATGGGCTCACAGAGCATAACGCACGTATACATTTTTTTTGACAGACGAATACCCTATTTATATGTACCGAATTTCCCCACAGTTTAGTCACGGTAATATAATCTAACAGTATTGTAAGTCGGCCGTCTTCGTTAGTTATATACCTACCAGATGCGCCGCATGCGAGCTGCGGCACGATAGCGGCTGCGGGTACTGTAGGCACAGTCCGCCCAGTCTAATGGGTACTCTGCTCGAGGCGCGTAGGTATAACTTGAGTTTCGTGCGTTTGTATGGAGTTACAATACTGTTAGATATTATTACCGTGGTTTAGTCTAGTTTTCATATTTTAGAATCTACACAAATAAGTTTGTGAACCTTTGTAGTATGTGGATTAGGTATGAATTACTCCACCAAGATAACTTTGCGGTTTAGAATTTGGAATTCAGTTTATGTCCCTACTAGATTCAAATATTTTTGGCTATCTAGAAGTACTCGTAGGGTAGGATCAGGGTAGGGATCGGGCAGGCACCGGGAAGGGACTGGTGAGGAGCATGGGTGGAGGTGCATAAGTCGGGGCCCAGAGGGTGGGGTTTCACGGGTGGAGGGCATAGGTTGGGGTTCACAGGTGAGGGCACGGGGGGGTTCACGGGTGGAGGACATAAGTGGGGACGCAGGTGCGAACTCATGGGTGGGAGCATGGGTGGGGATTTACGGATGAAGGCACGGGTAGGAGTTCACGGATGAGGCCAAGGGTGGGGGAACACGGGTGAGGCCACGGGTGGTGGTTTACTGGTGAGGGCATGGGTGGGGGTTCACGGGTGAGGGCACGGGTGGGGTTTCACGGGTGTGGGCACTGTTGGGGCACGGATGGGGTACGGATGGAGGTTCAAGGATGGGGGTCACGGTGGGGTGCAGGGTAGAATAACACCCCATGAGGAGAGATGTTTGATAAAGACCATCACTAGCTAAAAGAAGTGAGATTTCAACAAAAACATTGCATGTAAAAAGAACATCAACTTGAGCAACAGTTCTTCAGTATGTAGTTGTGAGATCAAATATGGCAACTAATGGTAGGTACTATTCGAAACGGTCATGACGGCTGGAACACGAGAGTGTACGGTATCGATAAATATATCAGTTTAGGAGGAAGCAGCATTCTCAACACAATATATGGACTACATACAGAAAAAACATTCGGTATCAATATAACCTCTAATGTAGTAGGAAGTCATTTAATTAGTGAAATGCTTATATTAAATACAGGAAAATAATACGGAACCGATATAAACTTAAATTTAGATGGATGTAGGAAAATCTGTAATACACATAGAACATATTCAGAAATATACAGTGCGTCACATTATTTCCATCATGAACGGACGCCAGAAACCAGCGAGAATTATTTGAAATTGAATATCTTCAATTCGTGTTTAATCAAAATTTCTGTTGATAATGGAATTCACATGACAAAGGTGTAACTATATTCGCACAATTAACAATTGAAATCTCATTGACAGTGGTGGACGCCACAAGGTTCGACTTTGAAATGACGCAAGAAGTCTTCCGCGATTTATATATATATATATATATATATGTATATATATACCTATGTATGTTTTTGTATAATATATTATTATTACATGTATTTATTTACACTTATACTTACCTAGTATTTATTCAAATATTATTCTAATATCATTACTCATTTTCTAAAGTCGCACCTACTGTTATAATATTATCTCTGCTTCACCCTAGGTTGGCTGGTAGAGAATGCGTAAGGCATTAAGTCCGCCTATGTACCACATTTTTTGTAGTGCAAGAAGTTAAATAAAATAAATAGAAAAAAGTGGATTCGAACCCGATACGCCCTGCATGGCAGTCTGTTGCTATCTCCACTAGGCTGTCGCTGCCCATCAAATAAACTATATAATATAAAAGCAGGAAGTGAGTAATATTCATGTGTGCTTTTGTATACAGCGTATGAAGAATACAAATATAATTATCTTTATACATAAATATCTGGTATGTATTTTGAATGAACAGAAATTGTGAACTGACCACACTATACAGGTTTTCTGAAACTAACGAGAAGGACCGTTTATGATATGATTAATATTAATTATAATCTGTAAACTTAAACCATGTTTTTTTCCTCGTATTTGTTGGTCGATGTTCAAAAAGCTATTTTCAACTTAATTTTTAACTTTAAACTATAAGTTTGCGAACTGAAAAAGTTGAAAGAATATTTAACCCGCGTTTTCTATTAAACATGCTTGAAAGTGCACAATTTTTTTTTCAATTTTTTTCATGTAATACGTGCACTTTTGGCAAGTTGCCAGGAGGATGAATAATAACCGCTGTTAGCAACGATTATTTGGTACCGCAAGGTGCTTCTAATAAAATATGTGGGAAAATATTTTTACCACTTTCGAAAAATATTGTTGAATTTGCATCCTTGCCTTTGTCCATGCTTTACAAGCTAATACACTTAACCCCTATCCTGTGAAGGCTCGCTTTGCCCAATGCACGAAATGCAACGTCATTTCAAATACTTTTTATTTTTTACGTAGACTTGCAGAAAAACGAAAAATTCATCGACAAAAATATAATAATATGGCATGAATTATACCTTCCTGGCTTTGTTACGAGTTTATCTAACTAGTTTTATATTTCAATATGTAAATAAAACTGACCTGTTCTCGCTGCGATGTAATATATTTTAATTTTGAGAAATTTCATTGGTATAAATTGTAAACTTTATCACAATTTATCGAATATCCACACATAATCACCAAACGAGCACTTTATTACGTTAAAACAATATACAATGTGCAAAGATAACTCAACTTATTTTACTTTAGAATAATAATTTCACCATAAAACGTTTTTGTTTACGCGACGAAAAATAACGGCCGCCATTCTTTGGGAACGTAATAAGTGCATTACAAAAGTTTCGTTACTTTTTCACTGCAATATTTATCACTTTTCGATAAACTATAACTCAATGTGAAATCTACACTTATTTTCCAGTAGTTCTGTATATAATACTTATAAGATAACTCAATGTTTTCTCATTACAAACATTTTTACTTTTCTCGTGCACACTTATTTCAATATCAAAATGGCCAATATGGCGTCGTCGCAAAGTTCAATGGCATACATATTCTGTTTAATTAATTTTCATTCTTTCTTGCTCGTTTCCAGTTTATAAAAGTATTAAAATTGGTCAAGTGGAAAGCGATAAATCGAATAATATAACAAGATCGTGTTACAAGTGCAAAAACCGTTAAATATCAATGACCAATGATACCCAACCCGTTAGTAACCTATGAGGTTAATATTGCAATTGGGGGGTTAAGTGCTTGGCGCTCAAATGACAAGAACCTAATCCGGCATGCTGATGTAGTGGTGACGATGTAAGCTAATATTTTTATTTCATTAGCTTGCACTAAATATGCAAATAGCTTAATTCTTTTTTTGGAGGCATATTTGTCACGATATATGCGGATCAGCATTCTCGACTAACATATTATAATCACAATAGATATTTAATTGTTTGACGAAATTTGCCAAATAATTAAAAGTGATTGTGGAGCAATTGCCTACTTTGTTTATATTACAAAGCTTGACTCAAACTCCACGAACCTGAAATAATATTTAGCAAATTGATGTATGGGTTCACATAACTCTGCTTAACCTGCCGGGGATATACGACATACGTGCTAATAATGCTCTGTTTATTATATTCTAATAATATACCAACATGGAGGGTTAAAGTTATGATGCTAAGGAGCTTCCCTCGAACCCTTACCCATCAAAGACAAGGGCCGGAAGTTAACGGCTACAAGGGTTGATGAAAAATGTTTCCGTGTATTAATTAACTAAACTCATGAACGAAAACATTTGATCTTTTTATGAAAAAAAGGTTCCCTTCTGTTCTCATTATGTACCCTCCACAATAAAAAATATTATATTCGGATTTTCCCCGTCGTTTAAACTTTGTGAACGCCAATTTTCCTGATGAACCCTACTGCTTATATTGCCAATTTTCTAGGTTAACGAGAACGAAATTCTAATGAGTGGCTGCAATGCGATTCTGCTTTTCAATACCATCACGTCATACCAGTCTACATATAAATTAAATAAATTTGGAGTACCCCAGGGGAGTGTACTGGGACCCCTTTTGTTTTTGTTGTATGTGAATGATATCCCAAAGGTCACAAATCACACATGCACTTTGTTTGCCGATGATATTTCGGTGGTGGTTTGACAAGATAAAAACTCTAATGATGACTATAAGCAAACTTTAATAAACACCATTGAAAATATCTCCACCTGGTTATAGTCAAACAACCTGACGGACAACGGCCCTAAATGTGCATTACTGTGGCAATGAAATATCGGAGGCTATGGAAACGAAGTTTCTTGGTTTGGTACTTGATAGCAACTGCAACTGGAAGGCCCACATAAAAACAGTATGCACCCGCACAAATAGGTTCGTATTTGCTCTAAGAAGGACTAGGAAACTTGCTAACGAAAATACTGCCTTGATAGCATATCATGGTTATGTTGGGTCAATACTAAGATATGGTTTTTTTTTTTGTGGGGCAACTCAACCGACATAAGTAAGGTATTTATCTCACAAAAAAGTGTGTTAGGGCAATATGCGGTGCGGCCCCACTTGACTATTGTAGGCCTCTATTCAAGAATCGACATCTGCTTACCGTTACTTGTATATACATCCACGAAATTGGTATATTTGTTAAAAGACATCCTGACCTTTTTCAAAAAGTGAGTGCAACTAAAAAATTTGGTACTAGAGACGAAACTAAATTATTGTTACCAAATATGTCAACTACCCATTATAAAAAGAATAGTTATTGCATGTGTATCCAGGTCTTTAACAAAATACCTAAGTCTATAAGAGAATTGCCACTATCGCGCTTTACGTATGCACTCAAAAAATGGCTTATTTCTAAATGTTTTTACTCCATACAAGATTTTTATGTGTAATAATAATCAATAATAATATTGTAATGACATGAATTGACATACTTACCTAATATAATGAAATTTTAGTAATTGTAATTTGTATTTTGTCTGTTTGTTTACAACATGTTAATTCATTTAATAATTATTTTTGTATCTTTATATATTTTAACATTGTTTTAACCTTTCTTTTTCAATTAATTGTTTGTTTAATATAATAATAATCCATATTTTTAATTTGTAATTTTGCACACCGGCTATGGTGAGACATGCTGTACTATAATATGATGTTGAAACACCTACCTGTAACCATGTTTCTTGCAAATAAACATTCTATTCTATTCTATTCCTTAAGATTTTTTATTTCTAACATACATAGACTAATGCAAGTTAGAGTAATGCAGCCACCGAGAATTTATTGCAAATGTGCGATTTGTCTGCTGTGCATTTCTAATGGTTTGTACAAGACTAAGATACGTTAGAAAAACAAGTAAATAAAAATATAGGACTTTAATTTAAAAATCCTTACAGTTAATGTTGCGCTAAGGGCTCTTTAATAATAGAAGGTAAATGAATATCTTGTATATCTTGCTCTACCTAACCTATATATTGCTCTTTTTGCAGATAGCATCTTGGTAAATTATTTTTTCAATCATAGCAATATATATATATATATATATATATATATATATATATATATATATATATACATATATATATATATATATATATATATATATATATATATATATATATATATATATATATATATATATATATATATATATATATATATATATATATATATATATATATGCCTCGTTGGTCTCGCGGCATAAATGTGCGCGTGGGATTGGGAGGTCTCCGGTTCGATTCCCGAAAAGTGTTACTGGGTTTTTCCGAATACTCAGTAGCAGCCCGGAGTCTGGTGATGTGCCTGGTAACGGCAATAGGCTCGCCTCCTATTACGTGGGACTAAAATAAATCTGGCGAAATGTGGGTGTACAATTTACACCTCTGCCTGCCCCTTCGGGGATACAGGCGTGAGACTATATGTAACGGCCAAAATGTTTATGTTACGTTATATTACATGATAAATATACAAAAACCAAATTACACAAATAAAAGAAAACGAAGTTTAATACTATTTGCAAAACATTGGAAATATAAAAGGCAACAATAACTAATTAACTTCAATGCTGACGATGCGTAAATTCCTTCATAAAACAACATAATTTGGAGTACAAACAAGGAAATATTTGTATTTCAACGCGTGCCGGTGTTACATAGCACCCACTCGAGGTTCTTCGGTCCATTCACGGTGCGGTAGTAAGACTACCATGTAACTAGCTGACTTATATTAAATTTATGGCCTTAAGAAAAAGCTAGAAATCTTCCGTAGTGATGCTCCATTCAGATTTCCCAAGAGATCTGTAATCCGCTTACCCGGTTTCAATTTAAAATTATTCTCAATTCCAACACGTTTCAAATCATGGATATCATGAACCGCTACGTTTGTACGTTCGCTCTGCATTTTGAGGAGGAGGTTCTCAATTCGGATGTATTTTTTTTAATGTTTGTTACCTCATAACTCCGTTATTTATCGACCGATTTCCAAATTTTTTTCTTTTTTTGTTTGAAAGGATATACTTTCAGGTGAGTCCCATATAAATTTTATCAAAATCAATCCAATAGTTTCATAAAAAACTCAAATTTTATCAAAATCAATCCAATAGTTTCATTAAAAACTCCAAAAAGTATGTCATCCAAGTAAACGAAATTAAGCATTTGCTGTGACTTTTCATCAGTGGACACTAGAATAATAGCAATCAACGGGCCTACTTCGGACTTCATTATCAGGTGTTGATGAAACCAGGAGGAAGAAAGGTTGGAGAGTAAATCTTTATATATAAAATTGCTTGGGCTGACTGATTCATCAACGCAGAGCCAAAACCACAGGGGTTCGAGACTTGAAATTTTGACTGTCGATGCATTTTATGAAGTAAGCACCCACTAAGGAAGGATTTTAATACATATTTTTGGTTAGAAAAAGTAAACACGCAATTTAGATTTTTTTCAAATCTAACAACTAAGAGGGTGTTATAGGGGTAGAAAGTTTGTATGGGAGGTCCGTCATTTTTAAATAGATAGCGTGTAATTTTGTGTGCAAACTTCTGGTTAGAAATAAAACAAATACGTGTTTTAGCGATTTCTAAAATCTACCGTTTAAAAGGGTGAAAGTTTTTATGCGAAGTTAAATTTCATATACTAGCTTCTGATTAGAAATAAGTGGTCATGTATTTACGCATTTTTAGAAATAGGGGTTGAATTTTTATATGGAAAGTCCATCATTACGCGCGAGCGAAGCCGCCAACTGCTAGCTTATACATATAATAACATTGATTATAAATCACAGAATAACTAATAGTAGTACAATTTAATTCAAAGAGCAGACGATGAGTACGTTCTTCAGTGTTTTCACGATTAAATATTTTTCACTGTAAGCCTGAATTTGTGATAACCTCTTTTCACACAGCTCACTACTTTCTCTTGAAATGGCCTTGGACCTAGATTCCCTACTTTGAGATAGACGTTTCTCCCTTTTTTCGCTAGTTGTGGAGTACTGCTCACATCTTGATCCACTTGACTTCCTACAGAGACGAGCTGCTCGAATCGTCGATGATCCCGATCTCACGGCTAGACTAGAGTCGCTGGGGCAGCGGAGAGACTTTGATTCTCTCTGCGTATTTTACCGACTATTTCACGGGGAGTGGTCCGAAGAATTGTTTAATTTGTTCACCCGTACTACCTGGAAGTGTTCTCATCTAGTATTGTACGCTTCCAGCGATCTTTTCTACCACGTACGTGTAGGCTCTGGAATGAACTACCTGCTGCGGTGTTTCCCGAGCGCTATGACTTGTCCTCATACAAACGAGGTTTAAGGAGAGCATTACTTTCATGGTAGGCAGCGGCTTTGTTGTGTATACCCTGACATTAGCGAAGTCCGTGAGCAGCGGTTACCGTTTACCATCAGAAGGGCCGTTCGCTCGTCTGGCACTAGCAGCAATAAAAAAAATCTTTCATTTAAACGGTGCTGTCTCATATGGACAGCGCGTTTAGTAGGTCTACCCATCTTTAATTTCGATAAATCCGATAAGTGCAGAAAGGAAAATTCACCAAAAAACAGGGAATAATATTTTTTTTGACAAAAACAACCGCCTCCAAAAATCTGAAAAATGTGTGAAAATA
This sequence comes from Euclidia mi, assembly GCA_944739405.2. Taxonomy (NCBI): domain Eukaryota; kingdom Metazoa; phylum Arthropoda; class Insecta; order Lepidoptera; family Erebidae; genus Euclidia; species Euclidia mi. Next base: position 25,676,420 of record OX123202.2, read on the forward strand.
ACACTAAAAAGTAAAAAAAATTATTCCGTTATTTTAACTTCAATTTACTTATAAACATCACCTATTCAACTGAATATTATATACTTATACGAGTTATATGTATCTACCACTTAATTCACATATCTGACACAATACCTATTTTTATATGACTAACAAACTAAATTAAATACCTATCACCAGAAATCAGATAAGTATATTTTCGGACTAAGTACGTATAAAAAAATATTTTATTAGGACTATAATATTATACAATTATACTTTTTTTGGAGTCGGTGCCAGCCAAGAATTTTAGTAAATAATTTCTTGATAATGTACAAAATATATGAAAAGCTGTATTGATACGATAATTTAGCAAAACTTCATCAAACTTGTAAGTAATTTACATCAAATTCTGAGAAGGTTTTACAAAAAGATCTCAAAATTTGAAAAACAAGAAAAATAGAATTATGTAAAGATGCAAACCTATTTCAATGAAAACACATTTCGTGTAAAATAACTCTAAAGAACCACAATCCACTGCAATACCATAATTACCTACATACAAGCGCATAGAAAAAATGGATATCGGAGACAACCTTCAACGACGTCTGCCCTCACGCGTCTGCCCTCGTTCGAGTAGGTCACTTAATCATGTTCCCCCCTGCCGCCACGGTATATGCCCACCGCTGCGAGCCTTGCTGTTCAAGATAATATACTCGTACTTCGCAACTTCATAATTACACGACTGCCAAAAAAGAGCGTAATTTTTTATTAGCGTTCATGTATGTATGTAAATATGTAAGTATGTGAGTTTCTTTATTCCGAACTTCTAACTTCTGTATGCTGAAACCGATTCGGATGTGCGGCATATCGTTGGAATATTACCCCGAGTGATATAAGCTATTTTTTTTTACTTCGTAGTTCTTAATTCATGGCAGTGGGGTTTTATTAATTTTGAAATAATTGTTTAATTCTTAATCTCAGCTGGCACCGACTCCAAAAAAAAGTATAATTGTATATTATAGTCCTAATAAAATATTTTTTCTAGGTACTTAGTCCAAAAATATAATATACTTATCTGATTTCTGGTGATAGGTATTTAATTTAGTTTGTTAGTCATATAAAAATATGTATTGTGTCAGGTATGTGAATTAAGTGGTAGATACGTATAAATCGTATAAGAATATAATATTCAGTTGAATAGGTGATGTTTACAAGTAAATTGAAGTTAAAATAACGGAATTTAATTTTTACTTTTTAGTGCTATTTTCACACATTTTCCAGATTTTTGGAGGCGGTTGCTTTTGTGAAAAATAATTTATAGATGAAGCTGGATAATGTCAAAATATACATTTTGGTGTGAAATGAAATGAAATGAAATGAAATACTTCTTTATTTCGTGTAAACTTTGAAAGTACTTACGAAACGTCATTAAAAATAAATATTTACTACAATTATTTTTGTGTGTCGAATTAGAACAGCTCAGTCCCAAGCGTTTTGGTCGTCTTTATAGTCAGATATTTTATAATAGGCTTTTGAACATAATTTCGCTTTTACAATAATTTCGAACTTATTTATTGATAGGTCTCTTATATTATAAGGGAGCTTGTTATAAAAGCGTATACATTGCCCCATAAAACAGCTACTTATTTTGTGGAGACGAGTGCTATGAACTACGAGATTATTTCTGTGTCTTGTATTTACAGAATGTATATCACATTTTTTACAAAATTTGTCAATATTTTTATGTACATATAGCAGATTTTCATAAATATATTGTGATACAACAGTTAGAATGTTTATTTCTTTGAACTTTTCTCTTAGAGAAACTCTTGGACTGAGGTTATAAATTCCCCTTACAGCTCTTTTCTGCAGAACAAATATTGTATTTAGGTCTGCAGCATTCCCCCAGAGAAGAATCCCATACGACATTAAGCTATGAAAGTAACTGAAATAAACCATTCTAGCTGTTTCTAAATCTGTGAGGCGTCTAATTGTCTTAACTGCATAAGCTGCAGAACTGAGTTTGCCCGAAAGCCTTTCTATATGTGGACCCCATTGTAGTTTGGTGTCCAGCATAATACCTAAAAACATGGTTGTCTCGACGGGCTCAATCCTAGATCCATTAAGTTGTACATTGGTTGGCATATGTTTAACATTGGGCATTGAAAATTTTAAAAGTTTAGTTTTCTTATTATTAAGTAATAGATTATTAACATTAAACCAATTGACAACTTTAGAGAGTGCATTGTTTACTTCGTCAAAGTTACTCTGTCGTCGTTTAATATTAAAAATCAAAGAGGTATCATCAGCGAACAATACAATCTCATGATTATTCTTAACGTAATAAGGTAAATCGTTAATATATATCAAGAATAGAAATGGTCCGAGAATTGAACCCTGCGGGACACCCATTTTCAAAGCAGAACCTGGAGATGTCTTACCATTAACCTCGACCTTCTGGATTCTGTTGCCCAAATAAGAAGTCAGGAGATCGAGAGCTTTATTTTTAATGCCGTAATGATATAGTTTCCTGATAAGAGTATCATGATGAACACAATCAAAGGCTTTAGACAAGTCGCAAAATATACCTAACGCATCTTGCGACTTCTCCCAAGCTGCAAAAATACTTTTCAGTAACTCAACTGCTGCGTCAGTAGTTGAACAACCCCTCGTAAATCCGAACTGTTTCTTGTGAAGAAGATTATGTCTATTGAAATGACTAAGTAGCTGACTAAGAATTAGTTTCTCAAAAATTTTGCTAAGTGTTGGCAATACAGAAATAGGTCGAAAATTTGAGGGGTCTGATGTGTCACCAGATTTAAATAAAGGTGTTATTTTGCTATACTTCATTAAATCAGGAAATGTTCCAGAAGTGACACAACCATTGAACACTGTTGCAAGATGTGGAGCAATTAATGTAATAATAGACGAAACAGTCTTTACTGACAATCCCCACAGATCCTTTGTCTTTTTCATATTAATAGTTTTAAATTGTTTAAGAACATCATCTGTAGTAACAGCAACAAATTCAAAGGCCGTAACACATTCCGGCACGCAGTCTTTAAGCAGCATTTCAGCAGACATGGAAGACGATTTGAGTGACGCTGTAGTTACAATGGGTATATTAGCAAAAAACTTTTCAAATTCCGTCGCTACTTCCAAGTCCTCTGCAATACTCACATTATTGATATTTAGTAGGTAATCGCGACTGCGTGTTTTGGCTCTACCAGTTTCGCTATTGATCACATTCCAAGTTGCTTTTATGGTATTTTCAGCGCTTTTTATTTTATTTTTCAAATAAATTGATTTTGCAGCATAACAAGCTTGTCTAAATGTTTTTGAGTATTTTTTTACATAATTAATAAAGGCTGGACTATTATTAAAAGTTTTTTCATTATAAAGTTCATATAACCTAATCCGACTTTTATGAATGCCTTCAGTTGCCCAATCACTAAACATCAGACGGTCAGTTACATTTAATTTTTTAGGTTTAAATACAGTAGAAAATTCATCACTAATCAATTTAAATAATGAATTATATAACTGATCCGGATGGTCATGAATAGGCAACCAACGCATTTTATTTAATAGATTATTTTTAAAAAGTTCTAATTGGTTTTCATTTATAGGTATAAAATTAATAATTTTACTCTGAATCTTAGGGCTTTTTCTTGGACAACAGACTAACTGCCCACAGTGATCAGACTGTAACATATTAATTAAGGATTTTTGTAAAGGCTTAGTGTTAATAAATATATTATCAATACAGGTAGCACTTGTGGCAGTCACTCTAGTTGGTTCTAAAAAAGTATGACTTAAATTGTAAGATTTAAATAGATTTAAGAAATCAATTGATAAAGAACATTTCTCTAAAATGTTAATGTTGAAGTCACCACAAATAGCAACCGTTTTATGGCAATTATTAACTTTGCTTAGGGCATCCTCCATAATTACTAGAAAACTTTCAAAATGTGCACATGGAGGCTTGTATACACTCATAACAATGAACTGATCAAATTCGACACAAGATATCTCTATAACTCGCTCAACAGAGAGGCTCACAATATCAGACCTTTCTTTAAATTTTAAAAGTTTATTTATTATAATTAACGAGCCTCCTCGAATATATTTTTCTCTGCTGAATGAGCTTGCAACCTGGTGGTTGTTGAAATTGAAAATGAACTGGTGGCTTTTTAGCCAATGTTCTGTAATACATAAAATGTCAATATTGTTACAGTTCATGAACAATTCCAACTCTAACTCCTTACCCATCAACCCTTGTATATTTTGATGCACCAGGTTAATACAATTTTTTAAATTATTTTTTGTACAATGTGTGGTTGATGAAAGTGTGTTTTTATTACTTATATTTAAATTTATCAATGTCTTGTCTATGTTATTGCCAGAGATTGACTCTATTGTCTCATAACTTAATTTAAAGGATTTGGAACAGATTCCAAGCTTATATTCAATGTCAAGTTAGACTGCTCAATAAAAGCAGTGTTATTAGCCAAATTTTTGGCTGTGTTATTAATATAATATGCTAGCGATGATGCTATTTGTCTTTGAATATATTGAGATAGATAGCAACTATCACATGTCAAATAAAAACTTCTAATGAAAGCATTAGAGTCAATAAAGTCAATAAAATCATTGTATAATGTCAATGTATGTAATTTACAATTTAATTTATATCTATAGTCATTTTCGGCCTGTGGCAACAACTTACTGTAGGGAAATGCAAGTAAAATAATTTTTCTAACTTTTAGGTGTAATAATTGGTCAAAATACCTTTTAATAGTATTAAGATTTGTATTACCCCTTCTCCCAATAAATATGATTATTGTTGAATTAGGACAGTATGTTCTACTCAAGATGTTTTGTAAAATATGTGAAAAACTTGCTCCAGGCATACAAAAGTTGGTGACGGTTTGACCTGTCCTTTGTCTCAACAATTGGCTCATGTTCCTACCTATCTCATCACTAAACATTACTAAATTGTTGGTGTTTGTCTTTGTATTGTGATGTGAGAAGGAGGTGCTATCATTAATGAAGCTGTTACTCATCACCGCTGACTGAGATAACATTGCAGAACTATCATTCAAAATGGTAGGCTGAGAACAACTTTGTGGTTTCAAGCTAGGTTCACTGATCTGATTATTAGTAGTAAGTGATAGGATAGGTGTAATTTTAGGGTTCCGTACCTAAAAAGAAAATCAAAACCTTATGGCATCACTTTGTTGTCCGTCTGTCTGTCTGTCTGACTGTTGACAATGGTGCCCAGATGTATGCTAACTTTGACCCACCGCTGTCTGCAAATATTACGTTTACAGTTGTTTCTTGGCTAATAGTTTACCCATTGACCACAAGTCAATTACTAAGTTATCATAAGAGATGTCAGTGCTGTGGGTTGGCATGATGATATTTTGATTAATGTTATCAAATTTATAGTCCGCTGACATTTTGACTTATATTCTCAGATTTATAAGAAATAAAGATCTTTATAGGAAATGACGACAACTACAGCGACAGATTAACAAATATCCAAATTAATCAAAATGATAGAATGGCCAATATATTTCTTGTTTCATAACTGGTTCAAGATTTTTTTTTTGTATTTGTTATTGCAATCTGTCATGATAACATTCAGCAAATAGTTAAGAATTTCCAACAAGACTTGGAGGGCAGGCAGTCCAGTGACGTTTGCCCTAATTTTATAAATCTCTCCTACAGATCTCCAGGTGTCTTTCTCTTCAGTCGCTTGAACTTAGCGTCATGTTTCATTTAGTTATTTGCTAGAACATTTGGGTGATTTTCCAGTCTCTTCTTATAGCTTATCATTGCCTGTTTAACCTCATCTTTGATCGTTCTTATTTGAAGATCATGGTACAGTTGCTGATTTGTTATATACCAAGGAGCAATAACAACGAGTTTGAGCATTTTAGATTGAAATCTTTGAAGGATCTCTATATTAGAGTTTGAGGCGGTCCCCCACAGTTGTGTACCATAGCACCAGACAGGTTTTAGGATACTTTTATACAATAGCAACTTATTTTCAAGCGACAACTGTCGCTTGAAAACGACTTGTTGTTAAAAAGCCAGTACATTTTTCTGAGTTGAATGCCTAAGGCCTTGCGTTTTGTAAATATATGCTTTCTCCAGGTGAGACGACTATCTAAGTGAATTCCTAAGTATTTGGTTTCTTTTGCTTAGGGGACAACGTCAACATGATTAAGTGATACTGGCGGACAAGTGCCGTGTCTAATAGCAAATGTTACTTGTACTGATTTAGTCTCATTGGCTTTAATTCACCAGGTGGCTAACCATTCTGTGATGTGGTCTAAGCAATTATGGAGCTTTTGGCTTGCCCTTAATGGATCCTCATCGACTGTTAAGACTGCTGTGTCGTCAGCAACGGCACCAACTACTACGCCATCTGTCGTAGGTAGATCAGAAGTATAGTGTAGGTACAAAGTTGGGCCAAGTATACTTCCCTGAGGGACTCCTGCGTGGATGCTGTGCAGGCTAGTTAAATGTTCCCCTTGTTTAATGAAGAAGAACCTATCAGAAAGGTATGATTTCAGGAAGATGTAGTAATTTGCTGGGAGATGATTTTTTATTTTAGTAAGGAGTCCTTCGTGCCAAACTCTATCAAAGGCTTCAGAAATATCCAAAAAGGCCGCACAGCAATATTTCTTATTGTCATACGCTGTATGGATGAATTCGACCAGCCGATGGACCTGTTCAGTCGTACTATGCTTCTCTCTGAAGCCAAATTGATGGTTGGGTATTATTTTAGCATCTGCTATTACAGATTTCAATCGCTATAAGAAGATGATTTCCATGATCTTGGACAGAACAGGCAACAGGCTGATTGGCCTATATGAGGTGACTTCGTCCGGAGCCTTACCAGGTTTTGGTATCATTTTGATCTGGGCTACCTTCCATTGCTGTGCGAAAAAATACCCCTTTTCAATATACCTACCTCTCTGGGCCTCTAGATTTTTAAGTTTAGCTGTCAGGTGATTAAAACGAGTTTTGTCGCCATGGAATCTAGTGATTTGCCACAGTTTGCGCGCTTGTCGTTTCTTAGCCACTAATTCACGAACAGATTTGGAGCAATCATATTTCATATGACGCTTACTAACTGTGCTATCCCATGCTGCATTTTGAACGCACATATTGAAGTGTTCAACCGCTGTCATAACATCCTCTTGGTTCTTCAAAGGCAATTTAAAGTTCAGATCCGTTTCTACTAGAGAACGGAACATATCCCAATTGGTGTTGGGTCTATGTAGTCTCGGTATAGGCTCTACAAGATCTAATTTACGAGAAACTTCTATTAACACAGCTGTATGATCGGATGAGAGGTCTTGATTGGATGTACATTTGAAGCAATTGGGAGGAATCCCTTTTACAACACAAAAGTCCACCAGATCTGGAATATTTTTAGGATCTGTGGGCCAGTATGTTGGCTCTCCACTTGAGACCGTATTTAAGTGTAAACTATTTAGAGTAGCCTGAAGTTGTCTTCCCTTAGAAGTAGTTACCATCAGTTGTTAAGCGAGAGCCCCAGATAGTGTTCTTTGAGTTATAGTCGCCACTGGTAAAAAATCTTGGTCCAAGAGTTTGGAAGAAACGAACATAATCATCTTTCTTGATCAGATGTTTTGGTGTAGAATAAAGTGCAGTTACAGTATAAATAGATAAATAAATAAATATTTCAGAGGTTCTGAACGCCTCTGCCTCATGGTGCCTAATATTATTCTTTATAATAATCGCAGATCCCCCATGTGCCGTTCCATCCGGATGCCTTGTTTGATAGAAGGAGTAGTCCTGAATTTTCAGGAAATATCTATTAGTAAAGTAAGTACTTATCTGAAACTAAAAGGATATCTATTTTGCTTAATTTTAGGAATGTCTCCACTTCGGGGACGTGGTGTGAGAGCCCATTGGCATTCCAAAGGGCTATTTTTAATGAGTTGAATCTGAAATTTTGTTCACGAAATCCATAAGGAGATTTGTCATGCAAGTTAGTTGTTGTAAGAGTTGGGTCATAGTCTTCATCAATTCTTTCATATCTTCATTTGATGTCTGTCTTTGTGACAATACCGTGCAACTTTGATTCATTAAAGGAGTGTTCGTTGGTTTGACGCCTTTTGTGACTTGACTATAGGAAGGTTTGATAGGTTGGTTGGCTGAGTCCTTTGATTCTATAGTTTGTTGGGTAACGTTGGTATTTGGCGTAATATGTATGCATCGTTGCTTGACTTGTTGAGGTGGGTATTTAATTTTCTGAAGATCTTTCTATACTGAGCATCCTTTGTAATTTGCCGGATTGTTTGTGGTAGCGCCATCTACCTTCCTATATATAACTAATCGCATCAAGATCAATCGTTCCACGTCTAGTGCGAGCGATACCATATTTCCGTCCCGTTCTATCCCACTCCCTGGAAGGGCACTGCCTTCGCCTGATTCGTCGACGCGATCGTGGACGCGAGTGAGAGTCTAGAACATTCCGCTCGCTAAGAACGCCGTCTCGATACCGCTCCGCGCCGCACCGCTGTATGTGATTTACCGCTTCCACCAAGGAAAACCCGCTCGTGAGTGAAGTGAAAACAAGCAGCTGCATCACGAAAACACCAGGAGGAAAAGAAACGAAGAAGGTTGTATAAGGTAAGTGCCTTCCATCCTTGAAATATCCTATACCCACTCAATCACCTCCTCCCGTATCCATCTCCTCTTCCCTTATTCCTTTCTAGGCGACCCAGAACTCGCCCTAATACAGTCCATTCCATTAATCCTTCCCAAGTCGCCTAGAACCCTACGGTTTCGGTGTAAAGCCGAACCATTTTTTTGTTTCTTCGAGCCGGATTCATTTACGTTTTATACGTTATACCGCTATACCTAGGCAGTTATAGCACCTAGCTATACTCCTAATATATTCACATAACCGTCACATGGTTATTTCCGCCCGCATTAGTAGGTAAACTTTTATGTAGCTACCTACTTATTAAATTATTATTTCTGCAACTATCATAGTTGTCTTATAAATCTCATATTTCAATAAACTTTTATTTCCTCAGCTCTAAAGTGTTGCCTACTTAGGTAAAATAATAGATACATTAGATATTCTTATTTTGTTTCGTTCTCATTAGCTTATACTTACGTAAGCATGTCACAACAAAAGAAGTCACGCGTGTCGGAAGACAAAGAGATGACAATCTTAGAAGCAAAACGCAGTATTTTATTTGAGCGCATTCAAAATATCTATGAACGATCAAAAACCGCATCTATGTCTGACAGTAATAGCGAAGCATTTCTCAGTTATTGTACAACAGTAGATAGTATTCGAACAGATTTTCATAAGTTGTTAGACGATTATAACGCAAGATTACTTTCTATCAATCCTGATGAAAAACCGAACTATCAGGCGTATACCTCATTCGAAGATCTTTATTGTATTATTAAGCGTATACAATCGCAATTGGAGGGTAAATGTTCGGCAGAGCCCGTTGCCCGCAAACCGAGATTACCGCCAATCGAGATTATGTCGTTTGACGGAGATGTACGAAATTGGCCGTTATTCTATGCGAGTTTTAAGTCTACAGTGCACGATAATGGTTCTCTGACAGATGCTGACAGGTTGTACTATTTAATAGGTAAACTGTCACCGAAGGCCCAGTCCGTATTTGCAGGTGTCACACCCAGTGCTGAGAATTATCAGGTCATATTTCAGTCACTACTTGACAGATATCAAGACACGCGCGTTCTAGCGTCTATGTACTTTATATAATAATAATAATAAACTTTATTCAATAAAATAAACGTCACTTATTACATAGGAAAGTATTACATTAAAAATAATAAAATTGTATGATTAAGTATAATTTCTATGATAATTGCTTATATTAAATTGTGGTAAATTCATGCGTATGTACTTTATTTATAACGGTAATACATTATATTTGGTAAATATAGCTATTTTAATGTTTACCTGAACTAGGCTGTAACACCTGTGTTTCAGGAAAAATCGTAGATAGTAATATTATAGGGCTATGCTTTTACAAAATAATCATTAACTGCTAATATGTAATAGGAAATAGACTTAATATGATTTATTGTAACTTAGAAAAGGTACTTACACACTATTTTATAACTGTAAGCAAATTCTCTGTATCAGAGTAGGTCATTGTCATTAGGTGTTTTGTAACAATATGTTGACACTGCTTATAACTTATGCTATATAAATCTAAGGTTTTATTTAATTTATTATATAGGAAAGGTCCGAGGAAAGCAAAGAATCTATTTACATAAACATGTTTACCTCGAGGTTTGATGCAGACTAGATCTTTCCGTCTTTTGCCTGATGGGATTGGTGTATAAGGAAGAAGGGTATGTTGTTTTAGTATGATGCGTAAAATGAATAATTGGCGCACAGTTAGAACTCCGGTAGACTGATATAACTCATAAGTGGGAAAAATGAAAGGACGAAGAGTTGCTACCTTTAAAATAGCTCTTTGGGCTCGTTCCAAAGGCAGCAGGATCGTTTTAGCTGCCCCTCCCCATGAAGTTATACAGTATGAGATGATTGATTCACATAGTGCAGTGTAAACCTGTCTTAACAATTTAAAGTTTACCACGTCGCGTATATTTTTGAATATCGAAATGAGTTTCCGTACTCTTTTACACAATGATTCAATATGTTTGCGGAAATTAAGATTAGTATCAAGCGTAATACCTAGATATTTTATATAATCTGTTTTTTCTAAAGTAGGACAAGCGCATGCAGTGTCAGCATTTGAATGAAACGTGTTGTGAGCCACTAAACAGTTAGATGAGTTGTGTCTGCTATCATTTTTCATTGTAAAATTTATGTACTTTGTTTTTTGTGCATTTAGGGTCAGTAAATTTTTAAATAGCCAAGTGTTGACGGTGTTGAAGCCATGTTGAGCCAGTTCATATACCTCATCAAGTGACTTTGCAGTAAAAATAAGTGCTGTATCGTCTGCATATGACATAATGATACCATTTTGAAGTTTTAGGTTGCAAAGGTCGTTTATATATATCAAGAACAGAGTAGCTCCTAATATACTTCCTTGGGGGACACCAAATTTAGTGTTAGGGACATCGTTACTTATGTTGTTGCCTATTCTTACACATTGATACCTGTCAGAGAGGTAATCAGTAAACAGTGCTAACTGCTTACCTCGTATACCGATAGATTCAAGTTTCTTTAGCAGTATAGAAGACGATACAGAGTCAAAAGCTTTAGCAAGGTCTAGAAATATCCCAATAGCATGCTGTCCACTATCTAAATTAGATGTAATGTGGTCAGTCAGTTGCTCAACTGCCTGGCTTGTTGACCTGTGAGGCCTAAAACCAAATTGTCTGTCTGAAAGAATGTTGTTGGTTTCAAGATATTTTATTAGTCTATTGTTTATTATTTTCTCTAATATTTTAGACAGCACTGGTAATATAGATATAGGCCGATAATTATTTACACTGCTCTTGTCGCCTGCTTTGTGCACAGGTATTACAATAGCCTTTTTTAAGCATTTTGGAAATATTCCGTCAGACAAACATATTTGGAATATGTGTGTTAGTGGCGGTGCAAGAATGTGCTTAAACCTTTTGATTATGTTTGTGGGGATGTTATCCCATCCCATCGCAGAAGTATCTTTTAATCCAGTAATGACTTGGATAACTTCGTCTAAATCGGTATCCAGCATTACAAAAGATTTAAGCCTAGAAATAGGTGAGGTGATCGAAGCATGGTTAGTAGATGAATGATCGGAAAAAGAGATTCTGTCTGCTAGATTTTTGCCAACGTCGGAAAAGAATGTGTTGATTTCATCTAGTGCTGCTGTAGGATTTGATCGGTTTTTGAGCAAGTCTAATGGTTGCTCAAATGATTTTGCAGTAAATGAACGCGTTTTTAAGAATTTCCATACTAGCTTAGTGTTGTTACCTGCTTTATTCAACTGCGATTTATCGTAGTCGACCTTTAGTTTTTTAAGAAGTTTGTTGCAAAAGTTTCTATATCGCCTATATGTTATAGCCAGAATCTCATTTTCAGGTGCCTTTTTAACTTTTATGTGTAAATTATCTCTGTGTCTAATACAGCGGAGAAGACCCGGAGTAATCCATGGCTTTATATTCCGATATTTACGCGACAATGTTACTGTGTATGTGTTATTTCTAATTGCGTACTGTATGGAAGCTATTAGGTAAGAGATTGATTCATTAACGTCGGTATAACAGTAAACTGGGGCAAAATTTGTATTGCGAATGCTTTTTTCAAGGCCTGTCATGTTCACTTTTGTGTAGCTAGGTATGCAATTAAGTTTTGCACATGATAATTGTAACGTTAATAAGATGGCTTGGTGGTCTGTGATTGTTGAGTTAGTAACTAAAGTAGTAGATGGCTGTTTAGTTTTAATAATAAAATGATCCAGGCATGATCCACTTTGATGTGTAGGGAAGGTATGCGCCGGCAGAAGACCATGGAAAGAGCAGATATTTAAATAGTCGTCTCCTTGAAGGTTACAATTTCCTGACAGGATATTTATGTTGATGTCCCCCGTAATTATAATATTCTTATATGCTGATAACTTACTTAATTCTAAGTCGAGAGATCGCAAAAATGTGTCAGTAGTTTGCGAAGGAGGTCTGTACACTCCTAAAATAGCAGTGTCAGAATTAATTGTAATAAGTAAACAATTACAGTCCTGAATTTGTGGCTTTGCAACAATAACATTTAAGTGTTCTTTTGTATAGACCACTACACCATCATTTTGGTTAATTATGTTCTCAGTTGAGTGTGAGTTATAGCCATCTAAAGATGGTAAGCAGAAAGCTCGCTTAGACAGCCAGCATTCGGTTAGTACAATTATGTCACAGTTTATATTAATGGTCTGTAGGAGTAATTCTAGTGCGTGTATATTCTTATAAATACTTCTGATGTTCTGTGTCATTATAACTAAGTTTTTATCAGACTCGGGTAATAAATTTTTGCATTCTTCTACTTTGCAAGTCATACTATTTGATACACAGTAGTTATCTAGATCAATAAGTACTTGATTATCCATAACTATATAAAAGACCTTATAAATAATTAAGAAAATACAAACTAGTTTTAAGTGCCTATTAATAAACTTTACCGGTGACGCTCTTAGGCGCCCTCATAATCTATGCTATTAATATAATTGTCCTCTGCATATTTACGTGCCGGGCAACCTATTTCTCCCGTTTGGTGATCACATTTCCTCTTGAAGCGTTTACAAGTAGCACACTTAGGAGGTGAGGTTTTGATGTTACATTCCTTAAAAGAGTGGCCAAGCTCTCCGCAATGATGACATGTGGGACTAGTGTCACGGCAATATTTAGCTGCGTGACCAAACTGTTGGCAATTAAAGCACCTAGTCACAAAAGTGAAGTCTTTAACCGGGCATGACGTCCAATTAATATAGATACGACCTTGGTTAATAAGACATTTTCGGATGCTAGCGGCAACTTCTAGGACGTAGGTACAGGTTGGCAAATTTTTCTTACCGGCTTTGTGGCTTAGTTTCACAGCTTTCATAAAAGACTCACGTGTAGAGTTCGGGAACTTATCGGCTATATTCTGTTCGTAAATACACTCAAAAACTTCTTTTTCCGTTAGAGTATCGGGAACTCCAACTACAGCTATTCTAGGGCGGCGTTTAGTAGGCTCTTCGACGGTAAGGCCAGACGAGACAAGTTTTTCTGACTTCCTAAGCTTTTCGATGTCTCCTTTTGACTCCGTGCTAATTATAACGCCCCCATTCTTCACTTTTCTCACAGCACGAACATGTAACTTCATCTCTTCAGGAGATATAATTTTTTGGACGAGGGACTTCGTTTCGTCACTACTTTTGTTCTTGTCGTTAGGGTAGATGGCAAGAGAGCTCAAATTGTTTGGGCGGACAAAATTGTTTGCGCTCTTTTTCACCATGTCAGCAAAAGAGTGGTGCTCGACTGGTTTCAGCTTTTCTTCTACGGCCTCTTTGAACTGCTGCAAAGAACTCGTCAAGTCTTGCTTTTCTTGCAGGTGTTGAATAGTTGCGTGAGCTAAAATAGTTTTCTGCTTGAGACTTTGGTACAGGGTGGACATTTGTGCCGATACTGCTGTTATTTTACGGCACTCGTGAGCTACACGCAACTTCTGGTCAGAGTTCATTTTGCTCTCTGAGGTGATGGAGCTAATTTCGTTCAAATAGGACTCAATTGTGGACATCCATCTTTGGATCTCTGTAGTTGGTATAACTTCAGCAGGTAGGTCATAATTCTCAGGTGCAGGTGGGTTTGGGTCAAAAGTTTGGGATGCTTGACTCGGTGTTGGTGGAGGACTTCGCGTAGTTATTCGGCTTTTGCCAAAAGGGCTAAATCCAGGCACAGACATATCTGTTATTCCGTATAAATCGTCCACACAAATGTTTCTATTTCATATTCGCAGTTTGTGAAAAGTATGCACAAATCACTCGCGACACACTTTAATTTACTTATTGACACTGCAATTTGGTAAAAGTAATTTTTATCCGTACTTATTTTAATTCATTTTAACGTTAGCAAAAAACGCGTCTGCATAGTCGCACGTTCGGATTGTGATCATGAAATGTTTACACTAATATGACCAATACTTTGACCAAGCTTTAAATCTCAAACTGTCCAGCAACGCGTCTGTCTCGAATTTCCAGCTGTTTATTGATAACTTCGTAACCGCGGTTAATTCTCTTAGGAATTTAAAATTAGAAGATCTTTCCGACTTTATGTTGCTTCAACTCGCTTTAAAAAAGTTTGACACTGATACAATTCGCGCATTCGAGATGACGGAACGCAATAATAAAATACCTACACTAGATAGTTTTATTTCGTTCATCAAAGATCAGTGTCGAATATTTCATAATACGCAGTCTGGTTCACCTGGCCCGTCTAACACTAACAACAACAAACAAAGGTTGAATAAATCGCGAAATAGTAATAATAACTCAGTCCCTAATCCACAATCTTACGTAACATGTTCGGAATCTAATAGTAATAATTCACAGAAGTGTCTGTGCAGTAATATAGTGCACGACCATTACTATAAGTGTCCCACCTTTAATGATTTAAATCCAATTGCTCGTTTTAAAAGCGTAAAAGATAACAAAGCTTGCATTAATTGCTTAAGCATAAAACATAAAACGAGTAATTGTTCCAGTAGAACGAGATGTCGCTCGTGTAAACAAAAACATCATACACTGTTACATTATGATAAAAATAACCGGTTGTCAAGTCAAGCCGCTAACCTTGACACACTTACGAGTACGTCGCAAGTGCAGAACACGGTAGCTGCGCCTTCCGCGTCTGAGGGCGAAGAAGTATCGTTGTGTATGACATCCATTGCGCGGGCGACGCGCACGCGAGGACGGCAGTCGCGCATCTATAATGATCCGCGCAGGGCCAACACGCAGAGTACGGCGTCTAAGACGGTACTGTTAGCGACAGCGCAAGTTATCGTACATGATGTTAATGGGTCGCCGCACATGGTACGTTGTCTGCTAGATAGCGCATCTCAGACCAATCTAATAACATCGGAATGCTTCAAACGCCTCGGATTATGGAATAACTTTAAAAATACTAACTCAACCGTCAAAGGGATAGGCGGATCAGAAAAGCATTGCAAAGATTCCGTAGATATTAAAATACATTCGCGTTTTGATAGGGACATTAATTTTAACATTTCTTCGCTTATCGTGGAGCGTATCACGGACGCATTACCGAACGCTAATGTAGACGTAGCATCACTCAGTCATCTCGAATCATTGCCGCTAGCCGACGCGGAGTTTGCGAATCCGGCAGGCATTGATCTTTTGATCGGAGCTTCAATATTTCCGCACTTGCTACTAACTAAAATAGTACGTAGTGAGCGATATGATTTACCGCCCGCTATTGAGACGGTACTTGGGTATGTGATTATGGGTACCGTACCTACGTTACATACTTCTCATTGTATTACGTCTTGTTGTTGTTCTGCTCTTCAAGAGATCAAGGTGGGTGCTAAAACTGTGTGTAAGATAAAGCACTAATTAGCTATGCTATGCTACGCCATACCATGCTACGCTATGCTATACTATGCTATGCTATGCTACGCTATGCTATGCTAAGCTACGCTACACTATATTATACTACACATCCGCTTTGTATATAGATGACATTGCCTGTAATGTCATACCCGCTCCGCTAGCAATTTCGCTTTGTGAAGAGCTTATTCAGCTTTTCAAGCGAGGGCAGTTTGATCTTGTCAAATGGACAAGCAACTCTAAGGAGGTTCTCGCACGCATACCAGATTCTCATAAAGCTTCTCCAGACATTAAGTTTGAGAAGTCTGTACCGCATAAGGTTCTCGGTTTACGCTGGGACAAATCCTGTGATAGTTTTCGGTTTGACGTCTCACCGCCAGATGATAAGTGCGCCAAGCGCACTATACTGTCCACAGTGGCTCGACTATGGGACATAATGGGTTTGTGGCTCTCACAATTTTGTACGCCAAGCTCTTGATCAAGGACCTTTGGCTATCAAAGTGTGAGTGGGATGAAACACCCCCTGACCATATTGTCGCCGCTTGGAGCCAGTTTTGTATTGAGCTTACCGCGCTCAATCAAATTACTATTCCGCGTCATCTTGGGTTGGTAGATGGATGTACCGTCAACTTAATAGGTTTCGCTGATGACAGCGAGCGTGCTTACGGCGGAGTCGTATATCTGCAAGTCCGCATTGGTTCTAACTACTCGGTGCAGTTAGTTTGTGCCAAGTCTAAGGTCTCGCCTGTTAAAACCATTTCGGTTGCGAGACTGGAGTTGTGCGCGGCCCTTCTGCTGTCTCAGTTGCTCCACAAGGTTCAAGACACAGTTTTGCCCCACTACTCTATTAATAAATATACGCATTTTCCGACTCCAAGGTAGTGCTCGCTTGGATTTATTCTTCTCCTCACCGCTGGCAGACTTTGTCGCCAACCGCGTTAGTAAATTGATTGAACTTGTTCCCGCTACTTGTTTCAATCACGTCGCGGGTTATCGTACTCGTCTTCAGGAAGAACTCTCCATAGATCATATTGACTGGAAGTTTATTCCACCAGCATCACCACATTTCGGTGGATGTTGGGCAAGCATGGTCAAAGTAATTAAAACGCATCTCTTCAAGGTTATAGGTCAACAGATCCTCTCTTACGAAGAGCCTTTAACTGTCCTTGCACAAGTCGAGGCACTGATCAACTCGCGTCCGCTTCCAACTCAGTGAGATCTAGCCTGAGGTTGGACCTACCTCTTAGTTTAAGTATTTAGTTAGTAGTTTTCGCTATTATTGCGTTTGTAGCTTTCGCTAAAGTTAATTTAGATTAATTTTATTATCATATCGCTGTCTTAGCCTATTGATGGGTTATGCGGTAGTACACCCAACATAGCTAAGTTCAATTCTATTTTTTTTAAAGGCAACCCTTTAGGGCCGGGGGGATATGGTAGCGTCATCTACCTTCCTATATATCGTTCCACGTCTAGTGCAAGCGATACCATATTTCCGTCCCGCTCTATCCCACTCCCTGGAAGGGCACTGCCTTCGCCTGATTCGTCGACGCGAGTGAGAGTCTAGAACATTCCGCTCGCTAAGAACGCCGTCTCGATACCGCTCCGCGCCGCACCGCTGTATGTGATTTACCGCTTCCACCAAGGAAAACCCGCTCATGAGTGAAGTGAAAACAAGCAGCTGCATCACGAAAACACCAGGAGGAAAAGAAACGAAGAAGGTTGTATAAGGTAAGTGCCTTCCATCCTTGAAATATCCTATACCCACTCAATCACCTCCTCCCGTATCCATCTCCTCTTCCCTTATTCCTTTCTAGGCGACCCAGAACTCGCCCTAATACAGTCCATTCCATTAATCCTTCCCAAGTCGCCTAGAACCCTACGGTTTCGGTGTAAAGCCGAACCAGTTTGTTTATCATTCAGGTTGTTAAGTGATTGTGTTCTTATTCTGGTAAATAGGGCAGGGTGAAGTATTTGATGCGTTAGTATTTTATTAGCAGGTCTTTCAGATTGAAGATTTGTCAGAGGAGGGTTTTGTGTAGAATCCATTTTTGTTCCCACGAGTGAAGGCACTATACAACAATGTGAGCCAGATCCATTGAGGTTGGCGCTAGACGCTGATGTCCCATCAGTCATTCATCCTATTGGCACGTAACCCACCGTAGGATTGGGGTTTTTTTATAGAGGATAACGACCTCGTAGCCCGGGCAATTAAGCCAAGGCAGCCATTCCCGCGAAACATGACCGCAGGGTTACGGATTGTTGATCATTTCATATCACTTTTTTCTAGCTATACGCTAGTCAGTTTATTTGACCGCCGCCTGAGACTCGGCGTTGTTACTCGTTTGGCACCACCCGGGACGTACGTCTAGGGTGGGTCTAGGAATAGATGGTAAATCCTACGGACGAGACTAACTCCACCTCCCTAAGGTTCAAGAATATATTTTCATATATTTTAGCGTAACCTCTAACACACCTGAATGATAAATATTTAGTTTTTAAATGATGTATACCTTATTCTGTATGTGGTGAAACGGAATCCGATGGACCCCAGGCTGATTAAAATTTTAGTTTTCTTAATAACTGGGATTAAAATGCCAGCCCCGCCCAGTCGGGGAGAAATTCAGCACTCCTTCCCGTCGCAGTTTTTGTGAGCATCGTTAAGTGTAAATACAAATAGAATGAAAAGAGGACATCAAAATAATATATGTCTTTAATGGGATTGCCTCGCTTCTAACTGGCTTACGATCTCTAGCAGTACATTGAATACCACATAGTTAACTATCCACCATTCATAACCACACACCCACTAAGCGAGATATGTGAAACCTCTCCGCTCTCAATGTCAGACGTTGGGTGCCGAGGCAGAGCCGAGGTAACTCATAGCAGACCGTGGTCACAAATCAAGCATGTGAAACCCCTCCGCTCTCAATCTCCGGTAGCTATGTACCGTGGCAAAGCCGAAATAACTCATACCAGACCTGCGTATACTCTTACTTCTCCACAAGCCTAATATCCTAAGCTAATCACACATACGCAGATCCACTGGCAGGATACTTGTATTCTCTCCGCTCTCAATCTCCGGACGCTGGGTGCCGGGGCAGAGCTGAGAACACAACCATCAAACCGTGGCTTACATATATCACACTCTTTCGGTCATACAGGACCTACGCTAAGCCAGACGCACCCAGTCAGTCAGTCTGTAATCGTTGTTATATAATTAACTACTATATAACTAATATATTATAACAAATTCTACCAAACATGTTAATAAATAACATTGTTAATAGTAATTTCTTCAGCCTGGGATTTCAGTACATACAATTTATTTATAATGTGTAATTAAATACAACTTATACAATGACCTTTAGTGATTAAATTTAAGTATCAGGCACTCACCGGGATCAACAGCGTCATACCTCGTTAGGACTTCTCACCCGGTAACCGACACTCTGCCACTCGTCGCCCTATACCTTTTCATGAAGCCCGCTCGTCTCGTTCCTTGTTAGCAATTAACACTTATTCTCAATTCTTGTCGAACAATCCTTCTGCGCTTAGATCAAGGTACGATACGTTTCGTGCCTACAAGCCAACTCTTCTCCACCCCTACGCATACTTCCCAACCTAACACGCCGCGTCTCCACGTCAACCACCGGGATCTGCCTAGCTTCGCGTACTCACATCGACCATCTCCAAACACCACTATCCCGTATTTCCTAAACTACCACGCCACGCTTTCCCTAGACTTGCCAACCTCCGCGTCCTAAGACCGACTATCTCGTCAAACACCACAAACCCAACGCCTCTGACCACTTTCTACCTGAAAGGGTCCGTTTCTTATGGTTGGTCCCTTTTTTATGATCCTCAACTATACCGCATGTGAACACTACAGTGCAAATGTTTTCTCATATTTCATGGCTATTTCTTTACTCATATGCCTGTCACATAATTCTTATACATTTGTCAACCTCTTAGAATTTATGAGTTTACTAATTGCATAACGTTTGCGCCATCGGAGCGATAAGACAAACACATGTGGAAACAAGTATGCGACCTAAGGACTATATATTATTATTTAATTTTGTGTAGCCAGCAACACCATTACATTCCCCCCTCTGAAAATCAGACGCGTAGACTAAGTCATACCGTATGAGCTTTCACTAAAGATACAGTAGCATATGTAATAGAGTACGCCACCATTACCTAACTGCCGGCAAATATCATACAACTTACTATTAACAACTACTTCTTCAATACCACTTATCCTAACTTATAGTTGATTGACAATATAACCCTACCATACCTTTGCTAAGGTCGCCCCGTACGATACACTAAATAACTAACTATACTTTACCCATCTCCTTATTATGACAACATTGACACTTATAAGAATCCTTTATCAATTGTTGCCTCAACTGTGCCTAATCAAAACGAACGTTTTGCTATGTCTATGAGGAATTAACAAAATTTTAATCCATCTGTATACTACTTATCCTACCAGACCCAACCTTCTTATTAGAACTAGCGCACATAACCGAGATCACCAGTTGCCCGTAACCTATGTATTCCAATAAGCCAAATGGCGTTTTAACAATTAATTCTCAAAATAGTAGTATAATCTATAAGACATCCTATCCATGCTTAGAATGGAAGTGTACATACCAGATGTCTTCTTGACAAACGGGCAGCGTGGTATGATCAAGGTACCCGATTCGCCATTCTCACTCGTCGAAATCGGGTTCAGTAGCGGGTGTATATAGCGTCAGGTAGCAGTGGCTGAAATAGTTCGCAAACACTCGTATAAGACACTAGTCTTATCAAAATTGACAGACGAGTAGTTGCAATAGTTTTATATAATGAGCATAATAGTTGTAAACAATGGTATAGTGCAGCAGTCTTTTTCCGCAGTCAATAGCTGGACAGTCCCTACAACTAAACAATTCTCAACTCGGTCCCACACTAGAAATTATTCCCATTTAGCTAGAAATTGTACGCGCGGGGATCGAACCCACAACGTCCGGCGAGATGGCCGCTCTAATCAGTTCTTCATTCGGATCATCAAGCGTATCGACATGATATCTGCTTCATTATTAAGGCTCTGATTTTAGTTAACGTAAATAACAATTACGATTATAACTCGTGCAGTTGGATGCAGTTGCCAAATATATCATGTCATAAAGATAAGTTCTATATAAAGAACGACACGCATAAGGGCCTATGTAACTTACGAGTTCGGATCAGAGGGAGTCCACTTGCTTGAAGGTACTCGATGTTCGCGTTTATAGTTAGTAAAGATAAAACAAATTAGCTCCGTGTAAGATAATCCGATGTGAGATATGTCCTTCGACGCATACTGCAGCTGTCTTGCACTTTACTGGAAAGCCGCTGCTTTGTAATCACAGCTCCACGGTCGCAACACCACGTGCGGACTACCGCACGTAGTGTTGCGACCGTGGAGCCACACCACTAAGGTGTGAAAGATGACGGAGGGTCCTGGAATTTTAAATGAAATGGCGCGAGTATCAAACTTCCAAGATTAGTCATATATTATACGACTTCTGTTTGAGTACTAAGCTCGGATACAAACTAACAGATGATTAGAAGATGTGAATGATGAAATTGATGAATGAATATTTTTCAGTACGGATTGCGTAGTAAGTATATTGCAAGAGTCTAGCAACAATATATTATTTTTATTTGAACTCCAGAATCAAGTTAGCTCTTTACGAATATTACACGATAGGGCTAAATTATGTCTACGAGTCTAGTTCAAGACATTGTTTGCATACTACTTACACACCTCTCGAATCTCATGAGAAATATGAACTCAATGTCAAACTCTAAGTAAACCTGGGGCTCGAACCCTGGTATATTGAGTGCTCTTTAAAGTTATGTGTACATACCAGGCATAACAAATACATACATTATTGCCACTGGCAAATTGTAACACAAATGAATAAGTATTGTAATTACTCAGCTAAACTCAATTCTGAGATAGCCGAAACTGTAACAGTTAGGTATATTACTAAAGTTCAAAACTAACACGTGTAGAATACAATTATGTATATCTCATATCATTCACGATGGGAATCGAACCCATCCTAAGGACGGCGCAAATAACTTACAAAAGTTATTCAGTTCCTTAAAACAATGCGCCACATGTGCAATCATATCTTAACAAAGTAGCCTAGCCCTTTCACATGCGCGTTTGCGCGTTTGGACAAAGCACATCAATAATACAAAAGAACAATAGTTCCTTTCACGGTGGGAATCGAACCCGTCCTAAAGACGGCGCAAATTACTTACAAAAGCCGTTACGTTTCTCAAAACAATACGCCACATGTTCAATCATATCTTAGAAAAGTAGCCCATCCTGTCCTTTTCACGTGCACGTTGGCGCGTTTGGACAAAGCACATCACTAATACAAAAGAACAATAGTTCCATTCTAGCCTTCTTTCTTTTAACTAATAAACATCTTAAATTTGTTTCCCTGTTTGTTTTATCCCTTTTTTTTCACACGCTGGTATTTTGAAACAACATGTGCCAGATGTTGGCCTATTGCATTGCCTTTCTTAGTTTGGGCAACAATTTTAAAACAATGGTCAGTAAGCCGAGAAGTATTAATTTCTGTTATAATAACAACAATTAACAAAATAGTTACGTGTACAACAATAGTGTGCATTCTTTGTGTGTTTGGGAATCGAACCCAAAATGTTTCTAATCACATTGTGCGACTTCTATAAAGCCGATGCCGATCATTAGGTACATGAGTATAATATCTGCCGAATTTTACCAGTGCTAAGGAATCAAACCTAATTAAAATTAATAAAGTAAAATATACCAAAATACTGCAGTGGGCTAATATTACCTTAATCTACTTGCTAACACGTAAGAAAACTATTTTTACTGAAATATGACCTCATAATAATCCTTTTCTCAATTAAAGCTCGTGTACACTTCATCAATAAAGAACCATATACATTCTGTAAGAGTCCCAACTCAACCAATGTAATAAACTAATAGATGCTTGCCCAAAGAACGCGTATGCATAAGATAGATATTATTACTAGGTTTCGTAATTTAATACGTTTGTTGACACCATTTTGAAATATCGTAGCAACAGGAATTGAACTCGCTATTTCAGTAAGTTTATAGAAACCATTTTAATATATCATAACAACAGGAATCGAACCCGCTATCTGAGTAAGTTTGTTGAAAACATTTTAAAACATCGTAGCAACAGGATCGAACCTGCTATTTCAGTAAGTTTGTTGAAAACATTTTCAAATATCGTAGCAACAGGGATCGATCCTGCTATTTCAGTATGTTTGTTGAAAACATTTTCAAATATCGTAGCAACAGGAATCGAACCTGCTATTTCAGTATGTTTGTTGAAAACATTTTCAAATATCGTAGCAACAGGAATCGAACCTGCTATTTCAGTAAGTTTGTTGAAAACTTTTTAAAATATCGTAGCAACAGGAATCGAACCTGCTATTTCGGTAAGTTTGTAGAAACCATTTTAATATATGGTAACAACAGGAATCGAACCTGCTATCTCAATAAGTTTGTTGAAAACATTTTAAAACATCGTAGCAACAGGATCGAACCTGCTATTTCAGTAAGTTTGTTGAAAACATTTTAAAATATAGTAGCAACAGGAAACGAACCTGCTATTTCAGTAAGTTTGTTGAAAACATTTTAAAATATCGTAGCAACAGGAATCGAACCTGCTATTTCAGTAAGTTTGTAGAAACCATTTTAATATATGGTAACAACAGGAATCGAACCCGCTATCTCAGTAAGTTTGTTGGAAACATTTTAAAACATCGTAGCAACAGGATCGAACCTGCTATTTCAGTAAGTTTGTTGAAAACATTTTAAAATATCGTAGCAACAGGAATCGAATCTGCTATTTCAGTATGTTTGTTGGAAACATTTTCAAATATCGTAGCAACAGGAATTGAACCTGCTATTTCAGTAAGTTTGTTGAAAACTTTTTAAAATATCGTAGCAACAGGAATCGAACCTGCTATTTCAGTAACTTTGTAGAAACCATTTTAATATATCGTAACAACAGGAATCGAACCCGCTATCTCAGTAAGTTTGTTGAAAACATTTTAAAACATCGTAGCAACAGGATCGAACCTGCTATTTCAGTAAGTTTGTTGAAAACATTTTCAAATATCATAGCAACAGGAATCGAACCTGCTATTTCAGTATGTTTGTTGAAAACATTTTCAAATATCGTAGCAACAGGAATCGAACCTGCTATTTCAGTAAGTTTGTAGAAACCATTTTAATATATGGTAACAACAGGAATCGAACCCGCTATCTCAGTAAGTTTGTTGGAAACATTTTAAAACATCGTAGCAACAGGATCGAACCTGCTATTTCAGTAAGTTTGTTGAAAACATGTTCAGTTTTGTATTGAGCTTACCGCGCTCAATCAAATTACTATTCCGCGTCATCTTGGGTTGGTAGATGGATGTACCGTCAACTTAATAGGTTTCGCTGATGACAGCGAGCGTGCTTACGGCGGAGTCGTATATCTGCAAGTCCGCATTGGTTCTAACTACTCGGTGCAGCTAGTTTGTGCCAAGTCTAAGGTCACGCCTGTTAAAACCATTTCGGTTGCGAGACTGGAGTTGTGCGCGGCCCTTCTGCTGTCTCAGTTGCTCCACAAGGTTCAAGACACAGTTTTGCCCCACTACTCTATTAATAAATATACGCATTTTCCGACTCCAAGGTAGTGCTCGCTTGGATTTATTCTTCTCCTCACCGCTGGCAGACTTTGTCGCCAACCGCGTTAGTAAATTGATTGAACTTGTTCCCGCTACTTGTTTCAATCACGTCGCGGGTTATCGTACTCGTCTTCAGGAAGAACTCTCCATAGATCATATTGACTGGAAGTTTATTCCACCAGCATCACCACATTTCGGTGGATGTTGGGCAAGCATGGTCAAAGTAATTAAAACGCATCTCTTCAAGGTTATAGGTCAACAGATCCTCTCTTACGAAGAGCCTTTAACTGTCCTTGCACAAGTCGAGGCACTGATCAACTCGCGTCCGCTTCCAACTCAGTGAGATCTAGCCTGAGGTTGGACCTACCTCTTAGTTTAAGTATTTAGTTAGTAGTTTTCGCTATTATTGCGTTTGTAGCTTTCGCTAAAGTTAATTTAGATTAATTTTATTATCATATCGCTGTCTTAGCCTATTGATGGGTTATGCGGTAGTACACCCAACATAGCTAAGTTCAATTCTATTTTTTTTAAAGGCAACCCTTTAGGGCCGGGGGGATATGGTAGCGCCATCTACCTTCCTATATATAACTAATCGCATCAAGATCAATCGTTCCACGTCTAGTGCGAGCGATACCATATTTCCGTCCCGCTCTATCCCACTCCCTGGAAGGGCACTGCCTTCGCCTGATTCGTCGACGCGATCGTGGACGCGAGTGAGAGTCTAGAACATTCCGCTCGCTAAGAACGCCGTCTCGATACCGCTCCGCGCCGCACCGCTGTATGTGATTTACCGCTTCCACCAAGGAAAACCCGCTCGTGAGTGAAGTGAAAACAAGCAGCTGCATCACGAAAACACCAGGAGGAAAAGAAACGAAGAAGGTTGTATAAGGTAAGTGCCTTCCATCCTTGAAATATCCTATACCCACTCAATCACCTCCTCCCGTATCCATCTCCTCTTCCCTTATTCCTTTCTAGGCGACCCAGAACTCGCCCTAATACAGTCCATTCCATTAATCCTTCCCAAGTCGCCTAGAACCCTACGGTTTCGGTGTAAAGCCGAACCAGTTTGTTTATCATTCAGGTTGTTAAGTGATTGTGTTCTTATTCTGGTAAATAGGGCAGGGTGAAGTATTTGTTGCGTTAGTATTTTATTAGCAGGTCTTTCAGATTGAAGATTTGTCAGAGGAGGGTTTTGTGTAGAATCCATTTTTGTTCCCACGAGTAGGGTTGATTAATAGGTCGCACACAGGGTAACACCCATTCCCATGTGAAGGCACTATACAACAATGTGAGCCAGATCCATTGAGGTTGGCGCTGGCGCCAAGGCAGCCATTCCCGCGAAACATGACCGCAGGGTTACGGATTGGTGATCATTTCATATCACTTTTTTCTAGCTATACGCTAGTCAGTTTATTTGACCGCCGCCTGAGACTCGGCGTTGTTACTCGTTTGGCACCACCCGGGACGTACGTCTATGGTGGGTTTAGGAATAGATGGTTAATCCTACGGACGAGACTAACTCCACCTCCCTAAGGTTCAAGAATATATTTTCATATATTTTAGCGTAACCTCTAACACACCTGAATGATAAATATTTAGTTTTTAAATGATGTATACCTTATTCTGTATGTGGTGAAACGGAATCCGATGGACCCCAGGCTGATTAAAATTTTAGTTTTCTTAATAACTGGGATTAAAATGCCAGCCCCGCCCAGTCGGGGAGAAATTCAGCACTCCTTCCCGGCGCAGTTTTTGTGAGCTTCGTTAAGTGTAAATACAAATAGAATGGAAAGAGGACATCAAAATAATATATGTCTTTAATGGGATTGCCTCGCTTCTAACTGGCTTACGATCTCTAGCAGTACACTGATTACCACATAGTTAACTATCCACCATTCATAACCACACACCCACTAAGCGAGATATGTGAAACCTCTCCGCTCTCAATGTCAGACGTTGGGTGCCGAGGCAGAGCCGAGGTAACTCATAGCAGACCGTGGTCACAAATCAAGCATGTGAAACCCCTCCGCTCTCAATCTCCGGTAGCTATGTACCGTGGCAAAGCCGAAATAACTCATACCAGACCTGCGTATACTCTTACTTCTCCACAAGCCTAATATCCTAAGCTAATCACACATACGCAGATCCACTGGCAGGATACTTGTATTCTCTTCGCTCTCAATCTCCGGACGCTGGGTGCCGGGGCAGAGCTGAGAACACAACCATCAAACCGTGGCTTACATATATCACACTCTTTCGGTCATACAGGACCTACGCTAAGCCAGACGCACCCAGTCAGTCAGTCTGTAATCGTTATTATATAATTAACTACTATATAACTAATATATTATAACAAATTCTACCAAACATGTTAATAAATAACATTGTTAATAGTAATTTCTTCAGCCTGGGATTTCAGTACATACAATTTATTTATAATGTGTAATTAAATACAACTTATACAATGACCTTTAGTGATTAAATTTAAGTATCAGGCACTCACCGGGATCAACAGCGTCATACCTCGTTAGGACTTCTCACTCGGTAACCGACACTCTGCCACTCGTCGCCCTATACCTTTTCATGAAGCCCGCTCGTCTCGTTCCTTGTTAGCAATTAACACTTATTCTCAATTCTTGTCGAACACTCCTTCTGCGCTTAGATCAAGGTACGATACGTTTCGTGCCTCCAAGCCAACTCTTCTCCACCCCTACGCATACTTCCCAACCTAACACGCCGCGTCTCCACGTCAACCGTTTCGTGCCTCCAAGCCAACTCTTCTCCACCCCTACGCATACTTCCCAACCTAACACGCCGCGTCTCCACGTCGAGTGACGTCACGAATGTCAAACTAGTGGATTGACCTTTGTTGTTGTTAACATAAATAAAATTAAAAACAGTTTAAAAAGGTGATTTTTTATTGAAGCAAGGCTTATAAACTAAGTAGTTACAACATATATTGTGCGAAGGAGTTTACGTGGAGTGTAAGGACAAAAACAATAACGATAAATACTTTGACCTTTTGGAGCAGTGATATCTACCCTTACCTTAGTGAATGTGAAGTGATTTTACAAATATAAAACGTCTTATTGGCAGTGAATTATTTCCAGTGTGTGCGCCCCCTTAGACCACCTAGTGCTTATATGCCCGGCGCTAGTGTCATTGTTTACTACCTAAAAACTAACTATTATCAATTTTACCGTTACAGCGCCATCTAGCGCTTCACCACTGTATCACCTACACCTGCAGTCAGGTTAACTTCGCTACAGTATGTCGAAGTGTGGTGGTTGCGGTCGATTCATATCTCCGGCAGACGCCGCGAGATGTCACCGATGTAGCGCCATGTATCATCGTCGTTGTGTGGCTTTACCAGCATCTGGCCTGATAGCTCAGACATGGCAATGCCCTGAGTGTAAAAAAACCAGGCCAACGGACAACAAAGCTGAAACTCCGGTAAGGGGCAGCGGTTCGTATCAGGCTGTAAGCCGGAGCCCTGCAGATCGAGCGGGTGACGCAACGGAATTGTCTACCACAGCTGACTCTGGTGATCCACGTCTATCGGCCAGCGTTGCCACGACAGAGACCGTAGAAACAGCACAGTCTTTGAATGAAGACATCAAGTCAGAGCTGCGTATTTTTCGTGATAATATGCGCAGCATAAATAAAGAACTGCTGCTGTTTCGGGAAGAGATGGCAGAAATAAGAGCTTCAGTCACGGCATGTCAGAAGAATCTGGAGAAATTAGATGAGCGTGTTATCACTCTGGAAAAACAAATACCAGTACGGGACCAATCAGATATGCATAGCGTAGTAGCTCAACTAAAACGTGATATCAATGACCGGGACCAGGAGTTACTGTCGTTTGATGTGGAGATTTCGAACCTACCCGAGGTCAACGGCGAGAATGCGGTTCACACAGCTTTGCAGATAGCCGCAAAGCTAGGCGTTAAGTTGGAACAGCGAGATATTTCTTGTGCTGAGCGCGTTGGTCCTCGCCACATCGTTTCAACGGACGCCACCGGCCCAGAGCGTAGGCCCCGCCCCCTCACTGTGCGCCTGGCTTGTCGCAATCTGCGCGACGAGTTGCTGTCGAGCGCGCGTGTGCGCCGAGGTGCTACGTCCGCCGACTTGGGTATTCCCGGTCCTGCACGGCGCTTTTATGTCAACGAGCGCCTTACGAAAAAAAACCGGGATTTGTTTCGTAAGGCGCGGGATGTCGCCCGTAACCACGGGTGGAACTACGTCTGGTGCCGACGGGGACGCATTTATGTGCGCAAGATTCAGGGAGACAAGGCGTATTGTGTTAAGGAAGACACTGACCTTGATATTGCTTTTGGTACAAACCAGTAATACGATAACTGGTTTCATGATGCGTTTTATCCTATTTCTATTGTCATTGGCCACTTGTTTACATTGGTATATTAAATTTGTAAATTATCTAAACTATATCACTGAAATTTCATGGGTGTCAAAGTGTCGTGTCAGCTACTTTAATAACTTTGATAGGTATATCGTGTATTTGTGTATACATAAACTTTTACTATGCTTTAATGTTAGTAGTATTCTCACTAGAACAAGTTTATTTTGTTGTTTGTATTGTGAACAGATACGAATGATACGATCAGATATATTACACTTTTTCGTATGCGATAATGGTTGCATATACATTGATACGTAATGGTGGAGAATTTTTTTAAAATCGGTTTTATTAACATAGGTTCTTTGGGCACTAACCATGACGATTTGATCGCTATGATGCAACGAAACCAATTAGACATTATAGCCATTAACGAGACGTGGTTGCGTCCGGGCGAGGACGGGCGAGCTCCTACGGTGCCCGGTTATTATCTCCGTCATATACCACGGCCAGCCAATGTTCGCTCGGGCCGAGGTGGAGGGGTCGGGTTCTATATCAGGCGTGGTCTCAACGTACGCATACTTACTATAGCGGTCGATCCTAGATTCGAGTTAATAGAACAGATGTGGCTTACTGTCACTCTCAATGGGCAAAGGGTTACTATTGGGACCGCGTACCGGCCGCCTTGGCTCGATTTAAGCCTTTTCCTGGATGCTATGACCGACACAGTGGCATCACTTACTAACTCCGACTACTGCGTTTTATTAGGGGATTTCAATGTCAATCTGCTCAATGGGACGGACTCCAGAGCTAAGGCGATTGAGGAGTTTTTGAGCAGCCTTAGCCTATCACAAGTTGTTACCGTTCCAACACATTTCACAGAGTCGAGTGAATCCCTAATAGACCTAGTTTGCACTAATCTTCGAGCTAAAAAAATTTCAACCGAATCCTTTGGAAATATATGTGGACACTCGCTGATTTTATGTGAATTTAGTATACGGAGGGAGCGGCTTAAACCATATAAAGTACATTATAGACCACTAAAACACATCAATTTACAATGTTTACGAGATAGTCTCTCTCGCGTGAATTGGAACAATATTTTGCATCTGGATACAGTAAACGAGATGGTTGACACTTTTAATGCCTACATTATTGGAGTATTTGATGCCTACGCGCCAGTCAAGACGGCTCTTATCAGAGAACGATCGTATCCGTGGGTTACAGACACTATAAAATTTATGATGAAACTGAGGGATAACGCATTAAAACCATATCGTAATTGTAAATCAAAAAGCAAAAAAGCATATTATAAGCAGCTGAAATCACTTGTTTCATCGTCTTTATACAATGAAAGAGTAGCGTATTTTAAATTTAATATTAACAGTAAAATTAAAGACCCGAAAACATTATGGAAAAATATAAAAACCACCTTATTGCCAAATAAAAAAGATATTGACCTTCCGTCTCACCTTTCTGACCCGAATTTAATAAATAACCATTTTTTAAACGTGCCTGGTAATCCAGTAGTCAAAATTTCGGATATGACATTCTTTGAATTTAATATACATAGCGATGCCGTCTTTTCCATATTACCTGTAAGCTCTGAACTTATTAATAAATATCTATCGGTACTAAAATCTAATGCAGAGGGTTTTGACGGTGTTAGCTTAGAGATGTTGATGCTATCTCAGCCTTATTCGCTATCAGCAATTACTCATATTATTAATTCCTCAATACAGACGGCAACTTTCCCTGACACCTGGAAATTGGCTATAGTGAGGCCACTGCCAAAAAATCATAATCCTAATGATGTTAAAGACCTTAGGCCTATAAGTATTCTTCCTTGCTTGTCCAAGGTAATTGAGAAAGTAGTAAGTGGGCAACTCTCTCAATACTTGGAAGATAATAATATATTACCGACGCTTCAATCGGGCTTTAGGAAGGGCCGGGGTACCGCCACCGCGTTGCTTGACGTGACAGATAACATTCTTGCTGCACAGGATCAGAGTATGTGCACCTTACTAGTTCTTCTGGACTTTTCACGTGCTTTTGAAAGCATAAACATTTCATTGCTTCTTTCCAAATTAAAATACTATGGCTGTGACAACAGAACGGTCAATTGGTTCAACAGTTATCTGTCACACCGCGGGCAAGCGGTGGAAGTGCGTCTGTCTGATGGGGAAAGGGTGGTGTCTGATTTCAGTCCGGTCGTGAGAGGAGTCCCACAGGGATCAATCCTGGGACCTTTACTCTTTATTCTGTACTGTGCTGACATTACTAACTGTATAATTAATTCGCAGTATCACATCTACGCTGATGACATTCAAGTGTATGTGTCATTTAAGCCTAATGAGTATGCTATGGCTATAGAGAGTTTGGAGCAGGACCTCGATAGAATTGTGAAGTGGGCTGAAAGTAACTCCCTGGTACTGAACCCAAAAAAAACTAAATATATGGTGTTTGGTACACAAAACCAACTTCGTTCATTAGCAAACTTTAACATTACGCTCATGGGAGAGGTAGTGGAGAGGGTGAGCGAAGCACGTAACCTAGGTCTGAATATTGACTCGAATCTAAGGTATGAGAAACATGTCGCTGAATTAGTGCGTAACTGTTTTTACAGGTTACGTATCCTTTACAAAATGCGACCATATTTATCCGAAGAATTGCGAATACGACTGGTGGAATCTTTAGTTCTCTCCAAACTGAACTACGCGGACACTGTGTATGGACCACGTCTGCTAGCTCGTACGGATCGGTTGATCCAGAGAGTCCAGAATGCCACCGCTCGTTACTGCTTCACAATAGGCCGTAGAAGTCACGTTACACCTTTTTTTAATGATAAGTTGATACTGAAAATGAAATCACGGCGCAAGCTACACTTGGCATCCCTTATGTTTGGTGTTGTTAATTGCCAGCAGCCAGTGTATCTTTTTAACAAGATCAGCTGGGTTACTAGTAGACGCGACTGTGCTAGCAGACAGTGTTCGCAACAACTTTCTATATTACCTCATAAAACAGCGGCATTTAGAGGTAGCTTCCGTTATGCCGCTGCGAAAATATGGAATAATTTACCCCCACCTATACGTTCCCTAAAAACAATTAGCACCTTCAAAATTCATCTGCGAAGGTATCTTATTAATGCACAACGGAAGCTAGGTATGGTAAATTTGAACACGTCACTTATATAGTCGCGTCGCGCGTCGATGCGTCGTGTATAAGTACTGCTTGTGTCTACATGTGTGTGTGTGTATGGTGTATGTGTGTGTGTGTGTGTGTGTTGCGCAAGCGAGGCAGTTCGATTGATTATGTCCTTACCACTCAGAAACAAAAAAATAAATAAAAATATTACTACTAAATAGAATTGCGCCGCTGATGTATGATGATGGCTGGTTGTCGGACGTCCGTGGTGTTCGTGTGGCTGTGCTGACTGACCTATTTCTTCTTTACTGCGAGCGTTGGTTACTTTTCCCATCACAATGCAGGCGGGCGGGGTGACCTGTAAGTATAACAAATATGTACATTCGTTTTCAGTATGGATAGGTGTAATAGTAGTAGTTA
The DNA here is from genome assembly GCA_944739405.2 of Euclidia mi. Taxonomy (NCBI): domain Eukaryota; kingdom Metazoa; phylum Arthropoda; class Insecta; order Lepidoptera; family Erebidae; genus Euclidia; species Euclidia mi. Next base: position 25,709,150 of record OX123202.2, read on the forward strand.
GTTCATAAATGTTAAATGTTTCACTTATTTTTTAAGGAAATTTTTGTAACTGACACGATATTTATTTATAATTATTTTCTCTCTATTCTAATGTTATTTGGTATAATTTTGTAGTTACTGTAAACTTTTATAAACACTTACCAATGGAGTGCGGCCATCATGCTCTGTGTCGAGTGCGTATTCCCTTGTATATTTGTTATAGGTACTAACTAAACTTGTCATACTTGATTACTACGCCGCGCACCGGTCGAAAGTGCTAGTCAACGAGTTAAGACGACTGAGGTGACATTAGCTTCAAGACGATAGTGTACCACGTTATTTATCAGTAATGCTGTTACAAATACGTAACTGTCGCACTATCAGTAACGTAATGTACTTAATATTGCACTACTATGTCGTGAGTTTACAGCGCAGTGCGTGTGCGCGCTGTGCGTGCGGTGAGCGTTCTGTTCGGTTGTCTGATGTCTCTTTCTTGTTGTCGGTTGACGCGATGAAGACTCCGCCCATTCCGCCAGCGCCGCCCGCACCCGTGCTATGTGTATTGTTTGTTTTGCTATCAGTTATCACTAGGTAGGTAACTGGTAAACATGTTTAATATAATTATTGATGTTTAGCTTGTGTTTTGTACCCACTGTTTTGTACCTTCGTGATTCACTAGTAGGGCCCCGTAGAATATCAGTGCCAGCAAGTCTGGTATTATGCTGAACGGGGTCCTATTACTGCCACGACCTGGTCTTACCATGTATTGTATAGATATATATGTATATTTTATTTTATTTTTGTTAATGTTCTTACCTTCTTTTATTTTAATATGTATATACTTGGGTCTGGGTGTGGCAGCAATAAATCATTTTTCATTTCATTTCATTTCATTTCAACCACCGGGATCTGCCTAGCTTCGCGTACTCACATCGACCATCTCCAAACACCACTATCCCGTATTTCCTAAACTACCACGCCACGCTTTCCCTAGACTTGCCAACCTCCGCGTCCTAAGACCGACTATCTCGTCAAACACCACAAACCCAACGCCTCTGACCACTTTCTACCTGAAAGGGTCCGTTTCTTATGGTTGGTCCCTTTTTTATGATCCTCAACTATACCGCATGTGAACACTACAGTGCAAATGTTTTCTCATATTTCATGGCTATTTCTTTACTCATATGCCTGTCACATAATTCTTATACATTTGTCAACCTCTTAGAATTTATGAGTTTACTAATTGCATAATGTTTGCGCCATCGGAGCGATAAGACAAACACATGTGGAAACAAGTATGCGACCTAAGGACTATATATTATTTTTTAATTTTGTGTAGCCAGCAACACCATTACATTCCCCCCTCTGAAAATCAGACGCGTAGACTAAGTCATACCGTATGAGCTTTCACTAAAGATACAGTAGCATATGTAATAGAGTACGCCACCATTACCTAACTGCCGGCAAATATCATACAACTTACTATTAACAACTACTTCTTCAATACCACTTATCCTAACTTATAGTTGATTGACAATATAACCCTACCATACCTTTGCTAAGGTCGCCCCGTACGATACACTAAATAACTAACTATACTTTACCCATCTCCTTATTATGACAACATTGACACTTATAAGAATCCTTTATCAATTGTTGCCTCAACTGTGCCTAATCAAAACGAACGTTTTGCTATGTCTATGAGGAATTAACAAAATTTTAATCCATCTGTATACTACTTATCCTACCAGACCCAACCTTCTTATTAGAACTAGCGCACATAACCGAGATCACCAGTTGCCCGTAACCTATGTATTCCAATAAGCCAAATGGCGTTTTAACAATTAATTCTCAAAATAGTAGTATAATCTATAAGACATCCTATCCATGCTTAGAATGGAAGTGTACATACCAGATGTCTTCTTGACAAACGGGCAGCGTGGTATGATCAAGGTACCCGATTCGCCATTCTCACTCGTCGAAATCGGGTTCAGTAGCGGGTGTATATAGCGTCAGGTAGCAGTGGCTGAAATAGTTCGCAAACACTCGTATAAGACACTAGTCTTATCAAAATTGACAGACGAGTAGTTGCAATAGTTTTATATAATGAGCATAATAGTTGTAAACAATGGTATAGTGCAGCAGTCTTTTTCCGCAGTCAATAGCTGGACAGTCCCTACAACTAAACAATTCTCAACTCGGTCCCACACTAGAAATTATTCCCATTTAGCTAGAAATTGTACGCGCGGGGATCGAACCCACAACGTCCGGCGAGATGGCCGCTCTAATCAGTTCTTCATTCGGATCATCAAGCGTATCGACATGATATCTGCTTCATTATTAAGGCTCTGATTTTAGTTAACGTAAATAACAATTACGATTATAACTCGTGCAGTTGGATGCAGTTGCCAAATATATCATGTCATAAAGATAAGTTCTATATAAAGAACGACACGCATAAGGGCCTATGTAACTTACGAGTTCGGATCAGAGGGAGTCCACTTGCTTGAAGGTACTCGATGTTCGCGTTTATAGTTAGTAAAGATAAAACAAATTAGCTCCGTGTAAGATAATCCGATGTGAGATATGTCCTTCGACGCATACTGCAGCTGTCTTGCACTTTACTGGAAAGCCGCTGCTTTGTAATCACAGCTCCACGGTCGCAACACCACGTGCGGACTACCGCACGTAGTGTTGCGACCGTGGAGCCACACCACTAAGGTGTGAAAGATGACGGAGGGTCCTGGAATTTTAAATGAAATGGCGCGAGTATCAAACTTCCAAGATTAGTCATATATTATACGACTTCTGTTTGAGTACTAAGCTCGGATACAAACTAACAGATGATTAGAAGATGTGAATGATGAAATTGATGAATGAATATTTTTCAGTACGGATTGCGTAGTAAGTATATTGCAAGAGTCTAGCAACAATATATTATTTTTATTTGAACTCCAGAATCAAGTTAGCTCTTTACGAATATTACACGATAGGGCTAAATTATGTCTACGAGTCTAGTTCAAGACATTGTTTGCATACTACTTACACACCTCTCGAATCTCATGAGAAATATGAACTCAATGTCAAACTCTAAGTAAACCTGGGGCTCGAACCCTGGTATATTGAGTGCTCTTTAAAGTTATGTGTACATACCAGGCATAACAAATACATACATTATTGCCACTGGCAAATTGTAACACAAATGAATAAGTATTGTAATTACTCAGCTAAACTCAATTCTGAGATAGCCGAAACTGTAACAGTTAGGTATATTACTAAAGTTCAAAACTAACACGTGTAGAATACAATTATGTATATCTCATATCATTCACGATGGGAATCGAACCCATCCTAAGGACGGCGCAAATAACTTACAAAAGTTATTCAGTTCCTTAAAACAATGCGCCACATGTGCAATCATATCTTAACAAAGTAGCCTAGCCCTTTCACATGCGCGTTTGCGCGTTTGGACAAAGCACATCAATAATACAAAAGAACAATAGTTCCTTTCACGGTGGGAATCGAACCCGTCCTAAAGACGGCGCAAATTACTTACAAAAGCCGTTACGTTTCTCAAAACAATACGCCACATGTTCAATCATATCTTAGAAAAGTAGCCCATCCTGTCCTTTTCACGTGCACGTTGGCGCGTTTGGACAAAGCACATCACTAATACAAAAGAACAATAGTTCCATTCTAGCCTTCTTTCTTTTAACTAATAAACATCTTAAATTTGTTTCCCTGTTTGTTTTATCCCTTTTTTTTCACACGCTGGTATTTTGAAACAACATGTGCCAGATGTTGGCCTATTGCATTGCCTTTCTTAGTTTGGGCAACAATTTTAAAACAATGGTCAGTAAGCCGAGAAGTATTAATTTCTGTTATAATAACAACAATTAACAAAATAGTTACGTGTACAAACAATAGTGTGCATTCTTTGTGTGTTTGGGAATCGAACCCAAAATGTTTCTAATCACATTGTGCGACTTCTATAAAGCCGATGCCGATCATTAGGTACATGAGTATAATATCTGCCGAATTTTACCAGTGCTAAGGAATCAAAACCTAATTAAAATTAATAAAGTAAAATATACCAAAATACTGCAGTGGGCTAATATTACCTTAATCTACTTGCTAACACGTAAGAAAACTATTTTTTACTGAAATATGACCTCATATATAATCCTTTTCTCAATTAAAGCTCGTGTACACTTCTTCAATAAAGAACCATATACATTCTGTAAGAGTCCCAACTCAACCAATGTAAATAAACTAATAGATGCTTGCCCAAAGAACGCGTATGCATAAGATAGATATTATTACTAGGTTCGTAATTTAATACGTTTGTTGACACCATTTTGAAATATCGTAGCAACAGGAATTGAACTCGCTATTTCAGTAAGTTTATAGAAACCATTTTAATATATCATAACAACAGGAATCGAACCCGCTATCTGAGTAAGTTTGTTGAAAACATTTAAAACATCGTAGCAACAGGATCCGAACCTGCTATTTCAGTAAGTTTGTTGAAACATTTTCAATATCGTAGCAACAGGGATCGATCCTGCTATTTCAGTATGTTTAGTTGAAAACATTTTCAAATATCGTAGCAACAGGAATCGAACCTGCTATTTCAGTATGTTTGTTGAAAACATTTTCAAATATCGTAGCAACAGGAATCGAACCTGCTTCAGTAAGTTTGTTGAAAACTTTTTAAAATATCGTAGCAACAGGAATCGAACCTGCTATTTCGGTAAGTTTGTAGAAACCATTTTAATATATGGTAACAACAGGAATCGAACCTGCTATCTCAATAAGTTTGTTGAAAACATTTTAAAACATCGTAGCAACAGGATCGAACCTGCTATTTCAGTAAGTTTGTTGAAAACATTTTAAAATATAGTAGCAACAGGAAACGAACCTGCTATTTCAGTAAGTTTGTTGAAAACATTTTAAAATATCGTAGCAACAGGAATCGAACCTGCTATTTCAGTAAGTTTGTAGAAACCATTTTAATATATGGTAACAACAGGAATCGAACCCGCTATCTCAGTAAGTTTGTTGGAAACATTTTAAAACATCGTAGCAACAGGATCGAACCTGCTATTTCAGTAAGTTTGTTGAAAACATTTTAAAATATCGTAGCAACAGGAATCGAATCTGCTATTTCAGTATGTTTGTTGGAAACATTTTCAAATATCGTAGCAACAGGAATTGAACCTGCTATTTCAGTAAGTTTGTTGAAAACTTTTTAAAATATCGTAGCAACAGGAATCGAACCTGCTATTTCAGTAACTTTGTAGAAACCATTTTAATATATCGTAACAACAGGAATCGAACCCGCTATCTCAGTAAGTTTGTTGAAAACATTTTAAAACATCGTAGCAACAGGATCGAACCTGCTATTTCAGTAAGTTTGTTGAAAACATTTTCAAATATCATAGCAACAGGAATCGAACCTGCTATTTCAGTATGTTTGTTGAAAACATTTTCAAATATCGTAGCAACAGGAATCGAACCTGCTATTTCAGTAAGTTTGTAGAAACCATTTTAATATATGGTAACAACAGGAATCGAACCCGCTATCTCAGTAAGTTTGTTGGAAACATTTTAAAACATCGTAGCAACAGGATCGAACCTGCTATTTCAGTAAGTTTGTTGAAAACATGTTCAGTTTTGTATTGAGCTTACCGCGCTCAATCAAATTACTATTCCGCGTCATCTTGGGTTGGTAGATGGATGTACCGTCAACTTAATAGGTTTCGCTGATGACAGCGAGCGTGCTTACGGCGGAGTCGTATATCTGCAAGTCCGCATTGGTTCTAACTACTCGGTGCAGCTAGTTTGTGCCAAGTCTAAGGTCACGCCTGTTAAAACCATTTCGGTTGCGAGACTGGAGTTGTGCGCGGCCCTTCTGCTGTCTCAGTTGCTCCACAAGGTTCAAGACACAGTTTTGCCCCACTACTCTATTAATAAATATACGCATTTTCCGACTCCAAGGTAGTGCTCGCTTGGATTTATTCTTCTCCTCACCGCTGGCAGACTTTGTCGCCAACCGCGTTAGTAAATTGATTGAACTTGTTCCCGCTACTTGTTTCAATCACGTCGCGGGTTATCGTACTCGTCTTCAGGAAGAACTCTCCATAGATCATATTGACTGGAAGTTTATTCCACCAGCATCACCACATTTCGGTGGATGTTGGGCAAGCATGGTCAAAGTAATTAAAACGCATCTCTTCAAGGTTATAGGTCAACAGATCCTCTCTTACGAAGAGCCTTTAACTGTCCTTGCACAAGTCGAGGCACTGATCAACTCGCGTCCGCTTCCAACTCAGTGAGATCTAGCCTGAGGTTGGACCTACCTCTTAGTTTAAGTATTTAGTTAGTAGTTTTCGCTATTATTGCGTTTGTAGCTTTCGCTAAAGTTAATTTAGATTAATTTTATTATCATATCGCTGTCTTAGCCTATTGATGGGTTATGCGGTAGTACACCCAACATAGCTAAGTTCAATTCTATTTTTTTTAAAGGCAACCCTTTAGGGCCGGGGGGATATGGTAGCGCCATCTACCTTCCTATATATAACTAATCGCATCAAGATCAATCGTTCCACGTCTAGTGCGAGCGATACCATATTTCCGTCCCGCTCTATCCCACTCCCTGGAAGGGCACTGCCTTCGCCTGATTCGTCGACGCGATCGTGGACGCGAGTGAGAGTCTAGAACATTCCGCTCGCTAAGAACGCCGTCTCGATACCGCTCCGCGCCGCACCGCTGTATGTGATTTACCGCTTCCACCAAGGAAAACCCGCTCGTGAGTGAAGTGAAAACAAGCAGCTGCATCACGAAAACACCAGGAGGAAAAGAAACGAAGAAGGTTGTATAAGGTAAGTGCCTTCCATCCTTGAAATATCCTATACCCACTCAATCACCTCCTCCCGTATCCATCTCCTCTTCCCTTATTCCTTTCTAGGCGACCCAGAACTCGCCCTAATACAGTCCATTCCATTAATCCTTCCCAAGTCGCCTAGAACCCTACGGTTTCGGTGTAAAGCCGAACCAGTTTGTTTATCATTCAGGTTGTTAAGTGATTGTGTTCTTATTCTGGTAAATAGGGCAGGGTGAAGTATTTGTTGCGTTAGTATTTTATTAGCAGGTCTTTCAGATTGAAGATTTGTCAGAGGAGGGTTTTGTGTAGAATCCATTTTTGTTCCCACGAGTAGGGTTGATTAATAGGTCGCACACAGGGTAACACCCATTCCCATGTGAAGGCACTATACAACAATGTGAGCCAGATCCATTGAGGTTGGCGCTGGCGCCAAGGCAGCCATTCCCGCGAAACATGACCGCAGGGTTACGGATTGGTGATCATTTCATATCACTTTTTTCTAGCTATACGCTAGTCAGTTTATTTGACCGCCGCCTGAGACTCGGCGTTGTTACTCGTTTGGCACCACCCGGGACGTACGTCTATGGTGGGTTTAGGAATAGATGGTTAATCCTACGGACGAGACTAACTCCACCTCCCTAAGGTTCAAGAATATATTTTCATATATTTTAGCGTAACCTCTAACACACCTGAATGATAAATATTTAGTTTTTAAATGATGTATACCTTATTCTGTATGTGGTGAAACGGAATCCGATGGACCCCAGGCTGATTAAAATTTTAGTTTTCTTAATAACTGGGATTAAAATGCCAGCCCCGCCCAGTCGGGGAGAAATTCAGCACTCCTTCCCGGCGCAGTTTTTGTGAGCTTCGTTAAGTGTAAATACAAATAGAATGGAAAGAGGACATCAAAATAATATATGTCTTTAATGGGATTGCCTCGCTTCTAACTGGCTTACGATCTCTAGCAGTACACTGATTACCACATAGTTAACTATCCACCATTCATAACCACACACCCACTAAGCGAGATATGTGAAACCTCTCCGCTCTCAATGTCAGACGTTGGGTGCCGAGGCAGAGCCGAGGTAACTCATAGCAGACCGTGGTCACAAATCAAGCATGTGAAACCCCTCCGCTCTCAATCTCCGGTAGCTATGTACCGTGGCAAAGCCGAAATAACTCATACCAGACCTGCGTATACTCTTACTTCTCCACAAGCCTAATATCCTAAGCTAATCACACATACGCAGATCCACTGGCAGGATACTTGTATTCTCTTCGCTCTCAATCTCCGGACGCTGGGTGCCGGGGCAGAGCTGAGAACACAACCATCAAACCGTGGCTTACATATATCACACTCTTTCGGTCATACAGGACCTACGCTAAGCCAGACGCACCCAGTCAGTCAGTCTGTAATCGTTATTATATAATTAACTACTATATAACTAATATATTATAACAAATTCTACCAAACATGTTAATAAATAACATTGTTAATAGTAATTTCTTCAGCCTGGGATTTCAGTACATACAATTTATTTATAATGTGTAATTAAATACAACTTATACAATGACCTTTAGTGATTAAATTTAAGTATCAGGCACTCACCGGGATCAACAGCGTCATACCTCGTTAGGACTTCTCACTCGGTAACCGACACTCTGCCACTCGTCGCCCTATACCTTTTCATGAAGCCCGCTCGTCTCGTTCCTTGTTAGCAATTAACACTTATTCTCAATTCTTGTCGAACACTCCTTCTGCGCTTAGATCAAGGTACGATACGTTTCGTGCCTCCAAGCCAACTCTTCTCCACCCCTACGCATACTTCCCAACCTAACACGCCGCGTCTCCACGTCAACCGTTTCGTGCCTCCAAGCCAACTCTTCTCCACCCCTACGCATACTTCCCAACCTAACACGCCGCGTCTCCACGTCGAGTGACGTCACGAATGTCAAACTAGTGGATTGACCTTTGTTGTTGTTAACATAAATAAAATTAAAAACAGTTTAAAAAGGTGATTTTTTATTGAAGCAAGGCTTATAAACTAAGTAGTTACAACATATATTGTGCGAAGGAGTTTACGTGGAGTGTAAGGACAAAAACAATAACGATAAATACTTTGACCTTTTGGAGCAGTGATATCTACCCTTACCTTAGTGAATGTGAAGTGATTTTACAAATATAAAACGTCTTATTGGCAGTGAATTATTTCCAGTGTGTGCGCCCCCTTAGACCACCTAGTGCTTATATGCCCGGCGCTAGTGTCATTGTTTACTACCTAAAAACTAACTATTATCAATTTTACCGTTACAGCGCCATCTAGCGCTTCACCACTGTATCACCTACACCTGCAGTCAGGTTAACTTCGCTACAGTATGTCGAAGTGTGGTGGTTGCGGTCGATTCATATCTCCGGCAGACGCCGCGAGATGTCACCGATGTAGCGCCATGTATCATCGTCGTTGTGTGGCTTTACCAGCATCTGGCCTGATAGCTCAGACATGGCAATGCCCTGAGTGTAAAAAAACCAGGCCAACGGACAACAAAGCTGAAACTCCGGTAAGGGGCAGCGGTTCGTATCAGGCTGTAAGCCGGAGCCCTGCAGATCGAGCGGGTGACGCAACGGAATTGTCTACCACAGCTGACTCTGGTGATCCACGTCTATCGGCCAGCGTTGCCACGACAGAGACCGTAGAAACAGCACAGTCTTTGAATGAAGACATCAAGTCAGAGCTGCGTATTTTTCGTGATAATATGCGCAGCATAAATAAAGAACTGCTGCTGTTTCGGGAAGAGATGGCAGAAATAAGAGCTTCAGTCACGGCATGTCAGAAGAATCTGGAGAAATTAGATGAGCGTGTTATCACTCTGGAAAAACAAATACCAGTACGGGACCAATCAGATATGCATAGCGTAGTAGCTCAACTAAAACGTGATATCAATGACCGGGACCAGGAGTTACTGTCGTTTGATGTGGAGATTTCGAACCTACCCGAGGTCAACGGCGAGAATGCGGTTCACACAGCTTTGCAGATAGCCGCAAAGCTAGGCGTTAAGTTGGAACAGCGAGATATTTCTTGTGCTGAGCGCGTTGGTCCTCGCCACATCGTTTCAACGGACGCCACCGGCCCAGAGCGTAGGCCCCGCCCCCTCACTGTGCGCCTGGCTTGTCGCAATCTGCGCGACGAGTTGCTGTCGAGCGCGCGTGTGCGCCGAGGTGCTACGTCCGCCGACTTGGGTATTCCCGGTCCTGCACGGCGCTTTTATGTCAACGAGCGCCTTACGAAAAAAAACCGGGATTTGTTTCGTAAGGCGCGGGATGTCGCCCGTAACCACGGGTGGAACTACGTCTGGTGCCGACGGGGACGCATTTATGTGCGCAAGATTCAGGGAGACAAGGCGTATTGTGTTAAGGAAGACACTGACCTTGATATTGCTTTTGGTACAAACCAGTAATACGATAACTGGTTTCATGATGCGTTTTATCCTATTTCTATTGTCATTGGCCACTTGTTTACATTGGTATATTAAATTTGTAAATTATCTAAACTATATCACTGAAATTTCATGGGTGTCAAAGTGTCGTGTCAGCTACTTTAATAACTTTGATAGGTATATCGTGTATTTGTGTATACATAAACTTTTACTATGCTTTAATGTTAGTAGTATTCTCACTAGAACAAGTTTATTTTGTTGTTTGTATTGTGAACAGATACGAATGATACGATCAGATATATTACACTTTTTCGTATGCGATAATGGTTGCATATACATTGATACGTAATGGTGGAGAATTTTTTTAAAATCGGTTTTATTAACATAGGTTCTTTGGGCACTAACCATGACGATTTGATCGCTATGATGCAACGAAACCAATTAGACATTATAGCCATTAACGAGACGTGGTTGCGTCCGGGCGAGGACGGGCGAGCTCCTACGGTGCCCGGTTATTATCTCCGTCATATACCACGGCCAGCCAATGTTCGCTCGGGCCGAGGTGGAGGGGTCGGGTTCTATATCAGGCGTGGTCTCAACGTACGCATACTTACTATAGCGGTCGATCCTAGATTCGAGTTAATAGAACAGATGTGGCTTACTGTCACTCTCAATGGGCAAAGGGTTACTATTGGGACCGCGTACCGGCCGCCTTGGCTCGATTTAAGCCTTTTCCTGGATGCTATGACCGACACAGTGGCATCACTTACTAACTCCGACTACTGCGTTTTATTAGGGGATTTCAATGTCAATCTGCTCAATGGGACGGACTCCAGAGCTAAGGCGATTGAGGAGTTTTTGAGCAGCCTTAGCCTATCACAAGTTGTTACCGTTCCAACACATTTCACAGAGTCGAGTGAATCCCTAATAGACCTAGTTTGCACTAATCTTCGAGCTAAAAAAATTTCAACCGAATCCTTTGGAAATATATGTGGACACTCGCTGATTTTATGTGAATTTAGTATACGGAGGGAGCGGCTTAAACCATATAAAGTACATTATAGACCACTAAAACACATCAATTTACAATGTTTACGAGATAGTCTCTCTCGCGTGAATTGGAACAATATTTTGCATCTGGATACAGTAAACGAGATGGTTGACACTTTTAATGCCTACATTATTGGAGTATTTGATGCCTACGCGCCAGTCAAGACGGCTCTTATCAGAGAACGATCGTATCCGTGGGTTACAGACACTATAAAATTTATGATGAAACTGAGGGATAACGCATTAAAACCATATCGTAATTGTAAATCAAAAAGCAAAAAAGCATATTATAAGCAGCTGAAATCACTTGTTTCATCGTCTTTATACAATGAAAGAGTAGCGTATTTTAAATTTAATATTAACAGTAAAATTAAAGACCCGAAAACATTATGGAAAAATATAAAAACCACCTTATTGCCAAATAAAAAAGATATTGACCTTCCGTCTCACCTTTCTGACCCGAATTTAATAAATAACCATTTTTTAAACGTGCCTGGTAATCCAGTAGTCAAAATTTCGGATATGACATTCTTTGAATTTAATATACATAGCGATGCCGTCTTTTCCATATTACCTGTAAGCTCTGAACTTATTAATAAATATCTATCGGTACTAAAATCTAATGCAGAGGGTTTTGACGGTGTTAGCTTAGAGATGTTGATGCTATCTCAGCCTTATTCGCTATCAGCAATTACTCATATTATTAATTCCTCAATACAGACGGCAACTTTCCCTGACACCTGGAAATTGGCTATAGTGAGGCCACTGCCAAAAAATCATAATCCTAATGATGTTAAAGACCTTAGGCCTATAAGTATTCTTCCTTGCTTGTCCAAGGTAATTGAGAAAGTAGTAAGTGGGCAACTCTCTCAATACTTGGAAGATAATAATATATTACCGACGCTTCAATCGGGCTTTAGGAAGGGCCGGGGTACCGCCACCGCGTTGCTTGACGTGACAGATAACATTCTTGCTGCACAGGATCAGAGTATGTGCACCTTACTAGTTCTTCTGGACTTTTCACGTGCTTTTGAAAGCATAAACATTTCATTGCTTCTTTCCAAATTAAAATACTATGGCTGTGACAACAGAACGGTCAATTGGTTCAACAGTTATCTGTCACACCGCGGGCAAGCGGTGGAAGTGCGTCTGTCTGATGGGGAAAGGGTGGTGTCTGATTTCAGTCCGGTCGTGAGAGGAGTCCCACAGGGATCAATCCTGGGACCTTTACTCTTTATTCTGTACTGTGCTGACATTACTAACTGTATAATTAATTCGCAGTATCACATCTACGCTGATGACATTCAAGTGTATGTGTCATTTAAGCCTAATGAGTATGCTATGGCTATAGAGAGTTTGGAGCAGGACCTCGATAGAATTGTGAAGTGGGCTGAAAGTAACTCCCTGGTACTGAACCCAAAAAAAACTAAATATATGGTGTTTGGTACACAAAACCAACTTCGTTCATTAGCAAACTTTAACATTACGCTCATGGGAGAGGTAGTGGAGAGGGTGAGCGAAGCACGTAACCTAGGTCTGAATATTGACTCGAATCTAAGGTATGAGAAACATGTCGCTGAATTAGTGCGTAACTGTTTTTACAGGTTACGTATCCTTTACAAAATGCGACCATATTTATCCGAAGAATTGCGAATACGACTGGTGGAATCTTTAGTTCTCTCCAAACTGAACTACGCGGACACTGTGTATGGACCACGTCTGCTAGCTCGTACGGATCGGTTGATCCAGAGAGTCCAGAATGCCACCGCTCGTTACTGCTTCACAATAGGCCGTAGAAGTCACGTTACACCTTTTTTTAATGATAAGTTGATACTGAAAATGAAATCACGGCGCAAGCTACACTTGGCATCCCTTATGTTTGGTGTTGTTAATTGCCAGCAGCCAGTGTATCTTTTTAACAAGATCAGCTGGGTTACTAGTAGACGCGACTGTGCTAGCAGACAGTGTTCGCAACAACTTTCTATATTACCTCATAAAACAGCGGCATTTAGAGGTAGCTTCCGTTATGCCGCTGCGAAAATATGGAATAATTTACCCCCACCTATACGTTCCCTAAAAACAATTAGCACCTTCAAAATTCATCTGCGAAGGTATCTTATTAATGCACAACGGAAGCTAGGTATGGTAAATTTGAACACGTCACTTATATAGTCGCGTCGCGCGTCGATGCGTCGTGTATAAGTACTGCTTGTGTCTACATGTGTGTGTGTGTATGGTGTATGTGTGTGTGTGTGTGTGTGTTGCGCAAGCGAGGCAGTTCGATTGATTATGTCCTTACCACTCAGAAACAAAAAAATAAATAAAAATATTACTACTAAATAGAATTGCGCCGCTGATGTATGATGATGGCTGGTTGTCGGACGTCCGTGGTGTTCGTGTGGCTGTGCTGACTGACCTATTTCTTCTTTACTGCGAGCGTTGGTTACTTTTCCCATCACAATGCAGGCGGGCGGGGTGACCTGTAAGTATAACAAATATGTACATTCGTTTTCAGTATGGATAGGTGTAATAGTAGTAGTTAGTTCATAAATGTTAAATGTTTCACTTATTTTTTAAGGAAATTTTTGTAACTGACACGATATTTATTTATAATTATTTTCTCTCTATTCTAATGTTATTTGGTATAATTTTGTAGTTACTGTAAACTTTTATAAACACTTACCAATGGAGTGCGGCCATCATGCTCTGTGTCGAGTGCGTATTCCCTTGTATATTTGTTATAGGTACTAACTAAACTTGTCATACTTGATTACTACGCCGCGCACCGGTCGAAAGTGCTAGTCAACGAGTTAAGACGACTGAGGTGACATTAGCTTCAAGACGATAGTGTACCACGTTATTTATCAGTAATGCTGTTACAAATACGTAACTGTCGCACTATCAGTAACGTAATGTACTTAATATTGCACTACTATGTCGTGAGTTTACAGCGCAGTGCGTGTGCGCGCTGTGCGTGCGGTGAGCGTTCTGTTCGGTTGTCTGATGTCTCTTTCTTGTTGTCGGTTGACGCGATGAAGACTCCGCCCATTCCGCCAGCGCCGCCCGCACCCGTGCTATGTGTATTGTTTGTTTTGCTATCAGTTATCACTAGGTAGGTAACTGGTAAACATGTTTAATATAATTATTGATGTTTAGCTTGTGTTTTGTACCCACTGTTTTGTACCTTCGTGATTCACTAGTAGGGCCCCGTAGAATATCAGTGCCAGCAAGTCTGGTATTATGCTGAACGGGGTCCTATTACTGCCACGACCTGGTCTTACCATGTATTGTATAGATATATATGTATATTTTATTTTATTTTTGTTAATGTTCTTACCTTCTTTTATTTTAATATGTATATACTTGGGTCTGGGTGTGGCAGCAATAAATCATTTTTCATTTCATTTCATTTCATTTCAACCACCGGGATCTGCCTAGCTTCGCGTACTCACATCGACCATCTCCAAACACCACTATCCCGTATTTCCTAAACTACCACGCCACGCTTTCCCTAGACTTGCCAACCTCCGCGTCCTAAGACCGACTATCTCGTCAAACACCACAAACCCAACGCCTCTGACCACTTTCTACCTGAAAGGGTCCGTTTCTTATGGTTGGTCCCTTTTTTATGATCCTCAACTATACCGCATGTGAACACTACAGTGCAAATGTTTTCTCATATTTCATGGCTATTTCTTTACTCATATGCCTGTCACATAATTCTTATACATTTGTCAACCTCTTAGAATTTATGAGTTTACTAATTGCATAATGTTTGCGCCATCGGAGCGATAAGACAAACACATGTGGAAACAAGTATGCGACCTAAGGACTATATATTATTTTTTAATTTTGTGTAGCCAGCAACACCATTACATTCCCCCCTCTGAAAATCAGACGCGTAGACTAAGTCATACCGTATGAGCTTTCACTAAAGATACAGTAGCATATGTAATAGAGTACGCCACCATTACCTAACTGCCGGCAAATATCATACAACTTACTATTAACAACTACTTCTTCAATACCACTTATCCTAACTTATAGTTGATTGACAATATAACCCTACCATACCTTTGCTAAGGTCGCCCCGTACGATACACTAAATAACTAACTATACTTTACCCATCTCCTTATTATGACAACATTGACACTTATAAGAATCCTTTATCAATTGTTGCCTCAACTGTGCCTAATCAAAACGAACGTTTTGCTATGTCTATGAGGAATTAACAAAATTTTAATCCATCTGTATACTACTTATCCTACCAGACCCAACCTTCTTATTAGAACTAGCGCACATAACCGAGATCACCAGTTGCCCGTAACCTATGTATTCCAATAAGCCAAATGGCGTTTTAACAATTAATTCTCAAAATAGTAGTATAATCTATAAGACATCCTATCCATGCTTAGAATGGAAGTGTACATACCAGATGTCTTCTTGACAAACGGGCAGCGTGGTATGATCAAGGTACCCGATTCGCCATTCTCACTCGTCGAAATCGGGTTCAGTAGCGGGTGTATATAGCGTCAGGTAGCAGTGGCTGAAATAGTTCGCAAACACTCGTATAAGACACTAGTCTTATCAAAATTGACAGACGAGTAGTTGCAATAGTTTTATATAATGAGCATAATAGTTGTAAACAATGGTATAGTGCAGCAGTCTTTTTCCGCAGTCAATAGCTGGACAGTCCCTACAACTAAACAATTCTCAACTCGGTCCCACACTAGAAATTATTCCCATTTAGCTAGAAATTGTACGCGCGGGGATCGAACCCACAACGTCCGGCGAGATGGCCGCTCTAATCAGTTCTTCATTCGGATCATCAAGCGTATCGACATGATATCTGCTTCATTATTAAGGCTCTGATTTTAGTTAACGTAAATAACAATTACGATTATAACTCGTGCAGTTGGATGCAGTTGCCAAATATATCATGTCATAAAGATAAGTTCTATATAAAGAACGACACGCATAAGGGCCTATGTAACTTACGAGTTCGGATCAGAGGGAGTCCACTTGCTTGAAGGTACTCGATGTTCGCGTTTATAGTTAGTAAAGATAAAACAAATTAGCTCCGTGTAAGATAATCCGATGTGAGATATGTCCTTCGACGCATACTGCAGCTGTCTTGCACTTTACTGGAAAGCCGCTGCTTTGTAATCACAGCTCCACGGTCGCAACACCACGTGCGGACTACCGCACGTAGTGTTGCGACCGTGGAGCCACACCACTAAGGTGTGAAAGATGACGGAGGGTCCTGGAATTTTAAATGAAATGGCGCGAGTATCAAACTTCCAAGATTAGTCATATATTATACGACTTCTGTTTGAGTACTAAGCTCGGATACAAACTAACAGATGATTAGAAGATGTGAATGATGAAATTGATGAATGAATATTTTTCAGTACGGATTGCGTAGTAAGTATATTGCAAGAGTCTAGCAACAATATATTATTTTTATTTGAACTCCAGAATCAAGTTAGCTCTTTACGAATATTACACGATAGGGCTAAATTATGTCTACGAGTCTAGTTCAAGACATTGTTTGCATACTACTTACACACCTCTCGAATCTCATGAGAAATATGAACTCAATGTCAAACTCTAAGTAAACCTGGGGCTCGAACCCTGGTATATTGAGTGCTCTTTAAAGTTATGTGTACATACCAGGCATAACAAATACATACATTATTGCCACTGGCAAATTGTAACACAAATGAATAAGTATTGTAATTACTCAGCTAAACTCAATTCTGAGATAGCCGAAACTGTAACAGTTAGGTATATTACTAAAGTTCAAAACTAACACGTGTAGAATACAATTATGTATATCTCATATCATTCACGATGGGAATCGAACCCATCCTAAGGACGGCGCAAATAACTTACAAAAGTTATTCAGTTCCTTAAAACAATGCTCCACATGTGCAATCATATCTTAACAAAGTAGCCTAGCCCTTTCACATGCGCGTTTGCGCGTTTGGACAAAGCACATCAATAATACAAAAGAACAATAGTTCCTTTCACGGTGGGAATCGAACCCATCCTAAAGACGGCGCAAATTACTTACAAAAGCCGTTACGTTTCTCAAAACAATACGCCACATGTTCAATCATATCTTAGAAAAGTAGCCCATCCTGTCCTTTTCACGTGCACGTTGGCGCGTTTGGACAAAGCACATCACTAATACAAAAGAACAATAGTTCCTTTCTAGCCTTCTTTCTTTTAACTAATAAACATCTTAAATTTGTTTCCCTGTTTGTTTTATCCCTTTTTTTTCACACGCTGGTATTTTGAAACAACATGTGCCAGATGTTGGCCTATTGCATTGCCTTTCTTAGTTTGGGCAACAATTTTAAAACAATGGTCAGTAAGCCGAGAAGTATTAATTTCTGTTATAATAACAACAATTAACAAAATAGTTACGTGTACAACAATAGTGTGCATTCTTTGTGTGTTTGGGAATCGAACCCAAAATGTTTCTAATCACATTGTGCGACTTCTATAAAGCCGATGCCGATCATTAGGTACATGAGTATAATATCTGCCGAATTTTACCAGTGCTAAGGAATCAAACCTAATTAAAATTAATAAAGTAAAATATACCAAAATACTGCAGTGGGCTAATATTACCTTAATCTACTTGCTAACACGTAAGAAAACTATTTTTACTGAAATATGACCTCATAATAATCCTTTTCTCAATTAAAGCTCGTGTACACTTCATCAATAAAGAACCATATACATTCTGTAAGAGTCCCAACTCAACCAATGTAATAAACTAATAGATGCTTGCCCAAAGAACGCGTATGCATAAGATAGATATTATTACTAGGTTTCGTAATTTAATACGTTTGTTGACACCATTTTGAAATATCGTAGCAACAGGAATTGAACTCGCTATTTCAGTAAGTTTATAGAAACCATTTTAATATATCATAACAACAGGAATCGAACCCGCTATCTGAGTAAGTTTGTTGAAAACATTTTAAAACATCGTAGCAACAGGATCGAACCTGCCATTTCAGTAAGTTTGATGAAAACATTTTCAAATATCGTAGCAACAGGGATCGAACCTGCTATTTCAGTATGTTTGTTGAAAACATTTTCAAATATCGTAGCAACAGGAATCGAACCTGCTATTTCAGTATGTTTGTTGAAAACATTTTCAAATATCGTAGCAACAGGAATCGAACCTGCTATTTCAGTAAGTTTGTTGAAAACTTTTTAAAATATCGTAGCAACAGGAATCGAACCTGCTATTTCGGTAAGTTTGTAGAAACCATTTTAATATATGGTAACAACAGGAATCGAACCTGCTATCTCAATAAGTTTGTTGAAAACATTTTAAAACATCGTAGCAACAGGATCGAACCTGCTATTTCAGTAAGTTTGTTGAAAACATTTTAAAATATAGTAGCAACAGGAATCGAACCTGCTATTTCAGTAAGTTTGTTGAAAACATTTTAAAATATCGTAGCAACAGGAATCGAACCTGCTTTTTCAGTAAGTTTGTAGAAACCATTTTAATATATGGTAACAACAGGAATCGAACCCGCTATCTCAGTAAGTTTGTTGGAAACATTTTAAAACATCGTAGCAACAGGATCGAACCTGCTATTTCAGTAAGTTTGTTGAAAACATTTTAAAATATCGTAGCAACAGGAATCGAACCTGCTATTTCAGTATGTTTGTTGGAAACATTTTCAAATATCGTAGCAACAGGAATTGAACCTGCTATTTCAGTAAGTTTGTTGAAAACTTTTTAAAATATCGTAGCAACAGGAATCGAACCTGCTATTTCAGTAACTTTGTAGAAACCATTTTAATATATCGTAACAACAGGAATCGAACCCGCTATCTCAGTAAGTTTGTTGAAAACATTTTAAAACATCGTAGCAACAGGATCGAACCTGCTATTTCAGTAAGTTTGTTGAAAACATTTTCAAATATCGTAGCAACAGGAATCGAACCTGCTATTTCAGTATGTTTGTTGAAAACATTTTCAAATATCGTAGCAACAGGAATCGAACCTGCTATTTCAGTAAGTTTGTAGAAACCATTTTAATATATGGTAACAACAGGAATCGAACCTGCTATTTCGGTAAGTTTGTAGAAACCATTTTAATATATGGTAACAACAGGAATCGAACCTGCTATCTCAATAAGTTTGTTGAAAACATTTTAAAACATCGTAGCAACAGGATCGAACCTGCTATTTCAGTAAGTTTGTTGAAAACATTTTAAAATATAGTAGCAACAGGAATCGAACCTGCTATTTCAGTAAGTTTGTTGAAAACATTTTAAAATATCGTAGCAACAGGAATCGAACCTGCTTTTTCAGTAAGTTTGTAGAAACCATTTTAATATATGGTAACAACAGGAATCGAACCCGCTATCTCAGTAAGTTTGTTGGAAACATTTTAAAACATCGTAGCAACAGGATCGAACCTGCTATTTCAGTAAGTTTGTTGAAAACTTTTAAAATATCGTAGCAACAGGAATCGAATCTGCTATTTCAGTAACTTTGTAGAAACCATTTTAATATATCGTAACAACAGGAATCGAACCCGCTATCTCAGTAAGTTTGTTGAAAACATTTTAAAACATCGTAGCAACAGGATCGAACCTGCTATTTCAGTAAGTTTGTTGAAAACATTTTCAAATATCGTAGCATCAGGAATCGAACCTGCTATTTCAGTATGTTTGTTGAAAACATTTTCAAATATCGTAGCAACAGGAATCGAACCTGCTATTTCAGTAAGTTTGTAGAAACCATTTTAATATATGGTAACAACAGGAATCGAACCCGCTATCTCAGTAAGTTTGTTGGAAACATTTTAAAACATCGTAGCAACAGGATCGAACCTGCTATTTCAGTAAGTTTATTGAAAACATTTTAAAATATCGTAGAAACAGGAATCGAACCTGCTATTTCAGTAAGTTTGTTGAAAACTTTTTAAAATATCGTAGCAACAGGATCGAACCTGCTATTTCAGTATGTTTGTTGAAAACATTTTCAAATATCGTAGCAACAGGATCGAACCTGCTATTTCAGTAAGTTTGTTGAAAACATTTTAAAACATCGTAGCAACAGGATCGAACCTGCTATTTCAGTATGTTTGTTGAAAACATTTTCAAATATCGTAGCAACAGGATCGAACCTGCTATTTCAGTATGTTTGTTGAAAACATTTTCAAATATCGTAGCAACAGGAATCGAACCTGCTATTTCAGTAAGTTTGTTGAAAACTTTTTAAAATATCGTAGCAACAGGAATCGAACCTGCTATTTCAGTAAGTTTGTAGAAACCATTTTAATATATGGTAACAACAGAAATCGAACCCGCTATCTCAGTAAGTTTGATGAAAACATTTTAAAACATCGTAGCAACAGGATCGAACCTGCTATTTCAGTTAGTTTGTTGAAAACATTTTAAAATATCGTAGCAACAGGAATCGAACCTGCTATTTCAGTAAGTTTGTAGAAACCATTTTAATATATGGTAACAACAGGAATCGAACCCGCTATCTCAGTAAGTTTGTTGGAAACATTTTAAAACATCGTAGCAACAGGATCGAACCTGCTATTTCAGTAAGTTTGTTGAAAACATTTTAAAATAACGTAGCAACAGGAATCGAATCTGCTATTTCAGTATGTTTGTTGAAAACATTTTCAAATATCGTAGCAACAGGAATCGAACCTGCTATTTCAGTAAGTTTGTTGAAAACTTTTTAAAATATCGTAGCAACAGGACTCGAACCTGCTATTTCAGTAAGTTTGTAGAAACCATTTTAATATATGGTAACAACAGGAATCGAACCCGCTATCTCAGTAAGTTTGTTGAAAACATTTTAAAACATCGTAGCAACAGGATCGAACCTGCTATTTCAGTATGTTTGTTGAAAACATTTCAAATATCGTAGCAACAGGAATCGAACCTGCTATTTCAGTAAGTTTGTTGAAAACTTTTTAAAATATCGTAGCAACAGGAATCGAACATGTTATCAACAATAGGGCGACTAGTTCGCTAACGTTGCACAACAATATAATTATCGTTACCGACATTGCTCAGGAGTCTAACCTGATTTAACAATACCTACATATTACACGGGATATTCTGGTGCGCATTGTAAATATATCTCAAGCCATGTTTATGTCCTACGACAGATAATCCTTCTCCTTCCTTATCCAACATTGGTTCTAACCATCGCTTGTCTGTATCGAGAATCGGATTCAAACAGTGAACCTAATACACAAGCGCTTGCAGGCATATGCTTCGAGTTGAACTCGAGATATTTAAACTTGATACGCTAGCGCTATATGTAAAACATTTTTCTGTAGCCAATAATATAACCACTGTCGAGAATCGAACTCGACATACAGTATAAATGACACGCATGAGCTTTATGTAAAGCGTTTGAATCTATGTAGTCAATTAGAAAAGAAAGAAAGAAAGAAAGAAAAAAACATTTATTAGACACACCAATACAAAATAGGACAACAAAGTTTCACGGTAATGACCAAAAGGAAAAGCAAAAAAGAAAAAAAAAACACATACAAAAAAAAAAAAAAGTGCAGTGTGTCCAAAAGGTCTCAGCTCAGCCTATGCTACGGATGACCGCAGCGCTGTTTTTCAGCCGAAACCTAAGGGCTAGTCACGGACGAATATCAGAGTAGATAGGTACAGTAAATACTATAAACGATAGGCTAGAGAAATATAAGAAAACAGTAGTGTATATAGAGAGTATATAATTATATAGCAACAGATATTATTAAAGTAGGTAAATAACATAAACATAATAAGCAATGTATAGAATATAATAAAGAATATACAAATAAGAATATAGGGAAATCAAGTGTTACGTGCTGGATTTTTGTTCAGATAGGAACCATTTCTTTATGAGACTTCTAAAGCTACCTACATAACCCAGTTTGCGCAGTGGAGGTGGCAAATTATTCCAGCACTTGGTAGCATTATACCGGAAGCCACCTCTAAATGCAGTGGTTTTGTGCCTAGGTATATGTAATGGTTGCCCAAGTTCTCTGCTAGCGTACATCTTGTTTTCAGCCATCCATTCTAACTTATCGTACAAATATTCTGGCGTTATATGTTATATGTTTACTTTCGAGATACAGCGATGCTATAGGAGGAACCACTTTGCTATTAAAATAAATAACACGTGTGAGAGGGCCCCCCTCCGATTATTGTAGATTAAGATGATTGCCGTAACTTTAATGCTAATTCATCTTTCTGAAGTGAACATGATCGTCTATCGATTAATGAATGGCACGTTTTGTCTAATTAATTTAATATTTTCCTACGTTGTGTATTGTTATTTATCTACTTTGTGTTTGTATTTTTCTACGTTGTGTTTGTGTAGTAACCTTTTAGTTCTTTCTCGTTGTTCTGAAGTGAATCAGAATATTTTATGACGAGGATACTGGTCACGGCACCAAATGTAACGGAATCCGATGGACCCCAGGCTGATTAAAATTTTAGTTTTCTTAATAACTGGGATTAAAATGCCAGCCCCGCCCAGTCGGGGAAAAATTCAGCGCTCCTTCCCGGCGCAGTTTTTGTGAGCTTCGTCCCTGACTTGGGCAGACTCCCCACTGGCGTATTTACAAAGTGTAAATACAAATAGAATGAAAAGAGGACATCAAAATAATATATGTCTTTAATGGGATTGCCTCGCTTCTAACTAGATTACGATTTCCAGCAGTACACTGAATACCACATAGTTAACTATCCACCATTCATAACCACACACCCAAGACGAGATATGTGAAACCTCTCCACTCTCAATTTCAGACGCTGAGTGCCGAGGCAGAGCCGAGGTAACTCATATTAGACCGTGGTCGCAAATCAAGCATGTGAAACCCCTCCGCTCTCAATCTCCGGTAGCTATGTACCGGGGCAAAGCTGAGGTAACTCATGCCAGACCTGCGTATACTCTTACATCTCCACAGTTCCTTGTTAGCAATTAACACTTATTCTCAATTCTTGCCGAACACTCCTTCTGCGCCTAGATCTAGGTACGATATGTTTCGTGCCTCCAAGCCAACTCTTCTCCACCCCTACGCATACTTCCCAACCTAACACGCCGCGTCTCCACGTCAACCACTGGGATCCGCCTAGCTTCGCGTACTGACATCAACCATCTCTAAACACCACAAACCCGTATTTCCTAAACTACCACGCCACGCTTTCCCGAGACCTGCCAACCTCCGCGTCCTAAGACCGACTGTCTCGTCAAACACCACAAGCCCAACGCCTCTGACCACTTTCTACCTGAAAGGATCCGTTTCTTATGGTTGGTCCCTTTTTTTATGATCCTCAACTATACCGCATGTGAACACTACAGTGCAAGTGTTTTCTCATATTTCATGGCTATTTCTTTACTCATATGCCTGTCACATAATTCTTATACATTTGTCAACCTCTTAGAATTTATGAGTTTACTAATTGCATAACGTTGGCGCCATCGTAGCGATAAGACAAACACATGTGGAAACAAGTATGCGACCTAAGGACTATATATTATTATTTAATTTGGTGTAGCTAGCAACACCATTACAGTGGCTAAGCTGCTAAGCTAATTTAATATGGAGACGGTAAGATCATAGGTCAAAGCTAGGTTTCATTTTTTTAGACGTTCATAAACGTCACATTGTTTTCAAGTGAATCCTTCTTATGGAGCTGAAATAGTTTAAAAGGAAAGTTTGCATGAAGTCACACACCCATTAGTTACCGTAAATTAGGGTTACTTTGTAACTGTGGTCAAACTTTGTGACAAACCCATTTTTCCATATTTAACGCGACATATCTAGTAATCATAATATTTTGAAAGAACCCATTTGTATTTTATGAAAAAAACAAATATTGTGGAATTTAATTGCGTTTTGAAGACTGAGTGAGGTACAGTGCGAAATTATTTTGTGTGCATACTTTCTCTCAGTGACGAAATAAGAACATTTGTTCAGAGTTGCAGGTATGTGTTTCTTATTGTAAGTTTTGCGCTGAAAACGATAAACTATAGTGTTTGTTTCTAAGTACGCATTTAAAACCATAATTTACTAATATATAAAAAATCATTACATCCTAGGGTAACTTTGTGACAATGTGACATTTACGTGCGAAGCTGCCAGGTACGTCCGAGAAATAAGAAATGGTAGAAGTATTATTTTTTTAAGTTCATTAATTATTAAGAAAGGTCGCACGTTTGGTATAAAATAGTAATTTGATCATCAAGGATGTATGTCAATTTGTCACAAAGTAACCTCTTATTTGTTCTTACTATATTTACAATGTATCCATTATGGTCGTCACAAACTTACACTTAACATCTTTGTTTTTTGCAGAAATCCTCTAAACATGCCTCGAACCTACAAAAAGAATAACCTCTGTGGATAAAGACACGTTTCTTAGTAGAACTATGATTAAAGGGAACAAGTTTTGGAAATGGCCGGAAAAAAAAGAGATTTGGTACAAACGCGCAATGATAAAAGAAAAATATAAGAACCCAAAAAAGTTACAAACAGAGGTCTTTACAACGTTCTGGAAATGATTCGTTACCTTTGAATTTCATTTATTCTGTTGTTTTAGTAAAAACATTACCATATTGTTCCTTTATTAAAATTTTCATAAATAAAATTAAACTGTTTTTTTTACATTGTGTATAGTAGATTTTTTACTGAATAGTTGGCAACTTTTTCATTTTAGTCTGTTAAGTAACATTTATATCAAGGGTCTATGGGGTTATTTTAGGCCAGCAATCAATTTCTGTGGAAATGGGAAGCATTTTATGGAGTGTCATAAAGTAGCCCCATGCCTCGGGAAACTTTGTGACAGACTTTGGTAGGCTGTCAATACTAAAATATAGCTTTTTTTATAAATATTTTTCTGTGAACTTATAGCCCAATAGATCAATCGTTATTGCGTTGGGATATAATTGAAAAACAAAACAAGATATGGCCGGATAACCTCAAAACTTGTCACAAAGTTACCCCAAGTTACCGGTATGTGGTTACAAATAGTAAGTAAGTAACTTATATCAATATGCGATGCGGTTCAGCCGCGGGCAAACCTATCATACTACAAAACTAAAAGTTAATATGTATGTCAGTAATCGATTTTAACCTTCCGCGATTTGTATACATCATACAAAATAAATTAGCGGGTCTTAATCGCGTGCAATTAACTTATTTAAGGTATAAATACTTATTTGGTTCCGACGTTTCGCTCGTCTTGCACCGAGCGTGATCTCGGAGAGACTGATGAGAGCTCAGAGCAGTCTTATGGAAGTGCGGGTTTCGGCACCTACCCTCACTTGGTCTTTATTTAAGTTCGCAATGTCGGTACTCCGACACACTACACTACACTACCACTAATGACGTCTACTCACACACTACCACTAATGACGTCTACACACTGTTGAGATTTATCACTGCGGCGGTGTCTACACTTGCTGATGACTGGATTCCAAGTAGCCGATAATCTATATCCATCCTCCCGGTTGATATTGTTATGTTTCTTGATTTCTACCGCTTCACGTACTATCCTGATATAGTGACGATCCTCCTATAGTGACGATCGGTGGATAAGACTTGTGGTTGATGCAGTTCTATTCAGTGGTTTGGTCCAGACACCAACAAATGCTCAGCTATCGCCGACTTATTAATATGTCGGTTTATTACAGCTGCGATATGTTCCTTTACTCATAATTCTTATATTTGATATATGTATCAAATAAAATTCTTATATTTGATACATATACGAGTGTTGTTCAACACATTTATTTTGTTCAGCACGTAATAAATAGTACCTAGATGAATTTAAAAAAACCTTTTACGCTCTGTCTAAGATGTCAACTGCGACATGGAAACTTCCATTCAGAACTGTAATTTGACAACTTTAAAAGTAATTGATGCAACATATTTAGATTGTATGTGTACGCCTGTATGAGCCGATAGGCCTACTATCGGTGCTGTACGTCGGCAATCACAACAAGAGTCACCGTCTTGCGTTGATATTTTTTAATTTTTGTGCAAAGCTCAGTTAGCACTGAAGCTTTGTCAGTACTGGCAGGTGTACTTTCGGTTGATCTTGAGGTCCAAAGACGTGCATCAATGTATTATACCATAAGAGAAAGCATGGATCCAAATTTCCTAGCACCTCGTGATAGAAATAAACTGCTTAGGTTGTTCAACCAGCACGCCGATGTCTACGTAGGCCTCCTCGACGAATAGCAGTTTCGTTGGAATACATCAACCAAGGGCCGTCATCTCTACCAATTCTTTCCAGACGTTCGTGAGCGACTGGCCGGACTGGTTAGGGGGGATCACTGTGTTGCTCAATTTCGTACGGGGCATGGTAATTTTTGGAGGAAGTTGCTTTGGTTTTTATTTAGTTTATTCACCATTATGCCAATGTTCAAGCTCTGACAACAAATGTGAGTAATCTGCACATCACATGTTGTGTGAGTGTGGTCTTTGTCAATCTGACATTAACAATATGCCTAATGATTTTCATGATTAATCACTTCTGGTCTAGCATATTATTCGGCTCTTGCGGCAAGCAGATCGAATATCATTGCGTTTAGGCGTCTCTGCCATGCATATTACTGAAAACAGGCACAGCTCCCAAATTGTCGGTAATAGGGGCATGCTGATTTCAGCACGAATGGGTTGGGTCGACCGGAGAAGTACTACACTCTCACAGAAGATCGATGTAAAACAACAGTATTTGTTATTTTGTATTTTGTTTTTTTTTATTGAGTGAGAACGCCGAAGGCCCAATCACCTTTCATTTCCGGGTCCCCATCCTGATCGCTTTCCCTTCTCCCCTTCCTTCCGGTAGGCAGCAACTTGGTTGTACTTATTTGACATTGCTCCTGTAATGCTAAGTAAACACAGCTAAGTATGAGCCACGGATACCACTTACCATATCAAGTGGGCCATTGGCTCGTCTGCCAACGGTGAAAGCAATAAAAGTTTCGTAGTAACATCGCAGCGCCAATCAGTTTGTGACCATGGGACGTGGAACCCTTGCGAAACGTCAAGCCTTCCATGGTATGTAAATACGTATAAAAGATCGCGTTAATTCCCGTGTCGTGAATAATTAATCATGCATAATGCACTTTCAATGAAAATTATAAGGGCTCGTTAGGCTTTACAATTAACTAGTACCTAATATTCGATTAACTTAAACTTACGCAATTAAGCGATTAAATTAATATTTGTGCTTGAGTTTAGAGCTTTTATCCTTAGGACACTAGATCAAGGCTAATACGAGACCCTACATTGTGCGTGGTTCGATATACACTTGTCCGGATTTTTCAGTAGGTACCTAATATTTTGTCACAGGTATTTTTCACACAAACAATTAAATCAGTCATGTGATACTTAATATTTAAATTACCTATATAACCCATGTATAAGCCAAAGGAAAATAAATGAAAATCGCTTTGCTCACGGAATGAACCAAAACGGGTCCTGAAAAGCGGACCTGAAAAACGGGCCTGAAAACGGATGTGTGCGGCCAGGCTAAGTCTTATATTTTACATACATTACGTTTCCGCCATTGCAAGAAATATTGATGCATACGCTGAGGTATCTTTGCAAAGGAAAATCTTGAAACAAATTTTTGTTTTCAATAAATGTGTTTTTCTTTTTGCACATATTATGCTGGGTAAGTTTCTGCTATCATTATAACCTCATCTGATCCTAAATATGTCTGAATGAATATGTAGAAGTGTATAGTGTATGTTCGCGAAGCGAGGAAAAATTGTGGTCTCATCTTGGTCAATCTCAAATCAGTAAGCAACAAGGTCTTTTACGCAATTTTTTTACAACCTAATATAGAAAAATCAATGGTAAAATGTTAAAATTTGGAAAAAACCACACAATAATATATTAATGGCCAATAACTTTTTTAAATTTATATCAGTGATAACAAACGCGTAATAGAATACCAACTCATCTCACTTCACTCATAACAAAGTGACGTGTTGATGAGATGAGATATTGTCACACGTCTCAGATTCCCTCGGGACATGTGGGTGGACCTTCGTCCTCCAACCTTAGGTTTGCTATTAATAAAATCAATTTGCTTTTCGTTCCTCAAACATGTTATTTTAAGAAAAGAGATAAGAATACCAAGTATTTTCTAAAGGATTGAACAAAGTCGGATTCAGAGATAGGATGAAATTGAGTACACAGTTTATGTTTTGTGGATTTACATTTTAGTTAAGGTGGATAAAAAGGACTACTAAAGGACACGACAACAATACCGTACAGCAACTACATTTTACCATTCACACATTCCCGATCTTCGTGCGTGTCGCTGACGCAGCAATAACTTATCTTTAAGACCACCATTTTATCGTTTGAAACCCACCCCGGATCGAGTCACCTGAGATTTTTGCGGGATGTTTGTTTCGTTGATCTATGGCTGAATGAAATATAGCATATGAACATATCTCGACGTCTTATTGTCCTTCGGAATAACAAGTAAAATACTTGAATATTTTTCCTATACGGACTGTATTAACGTAGTCAAAAATAGATGTTATAGCTGGTGGAGTGAATATTTTGATGAACGTTGTAAGGAGAAAGACATCTGGTATAAAGCCATTGGTACGCACCCGTTAAGAAAACCTTGGATAGATAATTGTGAGCTGGGTAGATCTGAAATAGTCACCGCTTTTAGGCTGCTTTCCGGTCACACTCCATGTCGAAGGTTCGCCTTTTTGATGCGAAAGGTCGAGACTCCGCTCTGTCCAGACTGCAAAGTCGTAGAGGACACTTACGATCTCCTCGTGGAGTGTGTTCGGCACCAGGCTTTCAGAGCTACAATGGGCATTAATATGAAAAAATGTTGGAGAATGTAACAGTATCTTGGACCGTCCTACTTCTAGCAGTGCCCGATTGTTATATAGATTGTATATATTGAGTATAAAATAATTAGCGTCATTGTTTTGGAATTGATATATTATACAAATTCATGGTGAATCAATAATGTTAGTAATTTTAAGTAGGAATGAATAGGTACATAAGTATTTTGTTAGTTGGGTGTCGGGTACAGGTATAAGCATCTAAGTTATAAGGAATAATTATGTAGTTGATTATATTATTGAGCAGCATTGTCAAATCTGACATAGCTCACAAATAAAGATTAAAAAGAAAAAAAAAACTGTATTTAATTTAATTTTTCATGTGGTTTATGTAAGTGTTTAATGTCATCATTGTGTTTGGATGAGATACGGATTTATTTTTGATGTCACCAAAATGTATGATATGGTTCACCGAAAACATCACTTTTATGACAAGGAAAATTAAACGTAAGCTTAGTTCTCTTGTGATTACAAATGGTTTTTATTAAATTGGATGTCAATGTCTATGAGCCAGTGCAATTTTATTACATTGCTCGGAATCTACCCCTGGTATGATTAACGCTTGATATTGGTTATGTCACTCTATACTTTTCTAACATTTATTTTAGTAAGTATATACTTTTTCAACTTTTGTTTCTTTACATTTTTGTTTAAATTATATTTTTATTTTCTGCGCGTTACTAAAAGCATATTTTAATGATGTAATATAATTCACGTTTCAACTTTTTTAGGAACATGGCAATTTAAAGTTAAAAGTAATTTTCCCCCGTACATTTTCAATTTAGTAAATACTAGAGGAGAGTAGCTACGCACGCCCCCACATTTTACTTTAATCTAACCGTTTCTGCCTGATCTCGTGGGAGTTTTGGAAAATCCCTTCTTAGTGCATCCCTACAGTCCCAAAGCAACTTACATTTTCAGCCAAATTTCAGCTTCATGCGCACAATAGTTTTAGATGTGCGATATCTGTCAGTTGGTAACGCAAGAATTTTATAAATATACAGAAGAAGATTAGGTTACCAACACAATAAATTTTTAATGTAATGTTGTCGTGTGAACCGCCTTAAAATAGCCTGAACCTGTATCAAATACCAAGTTAAGCCCGATACCAAGTGTACGGTCCAATTACCGCACATGTCACCGCGTCAGCATTTATTGTACATGCACATTAGGACAATTGTTTTATTCAATTACTTACAATAAGTCATTAGCAAGGTAAACCCGAGTCAAAGAAATAAATATTTTTATATCGAACAAGTTCAAGTGTGTTTATTTATCAAGAAACAGCAAGAGTGTCGTACGGCAGCATCAAGGCACCCGCACGACACCATGTTTCACTTATTTTTATGCGTCCTATATATATTTTTAATACAATATGTTTGGCGATCACGTTGAGTAGCGGTTTCGGTCATGTCAATAACAGGTATTGGTGTTTACCCGCGTTTATAAGGGTCCTGCTAATTCTACCGTACATACCAAGAACTTTGAGACTATGACCTAAATTACATCGAGACCAAAATGACGGGCAATGAAACGGAATTTTTGTTAACAATACCTATATGAAAATCGAAGTTTTCTTTAACCATTATTTGAGCTCTAATGCTAAAATTGAGTTTTATACGTTACTAAAATATTTAGACACGATTTTTGGGAATAACTGTTTTCTTGTAGAATATATTTAATTTTATTTCGTATTGAATTTTGGAATACTTACAAACATATTTATTTATATACTCACTATAAGATAAAAGAAAAAAGTGTAAATTGTATCCAATTTAAGCTCGTCTTGAATTCAGGAGAGTAATTGCGCAGTAAACAATTTGAATTAGATACCTAATAAAGATTTATTCGAAACAACAAGTAGTGGGAGTTAATCGCGTACAATTAATTAATTTAAGGTATAAATACCTATTTGTATGATGTATACAAATCGCGAAAGTTTTAAATCGATTAACAAGTAGTGGATCGTTCAAAGTGTTGACTTGTGAGGGTATGGAACTAAAAAGCGAGACCGTCACTTAAAAACCACACCAGGTTTTAAGGAAAATAACAATATTATTACTGACATACATTTTATGTCAGTACAAATATATAAATCTGAATATTCTGTACTTCTAGATTATAAAATATTCGGACTTCTCGCCGCAGGTATTATACACCACTATTTTTTTATTAGTACAAAATTTTAACAGGGCACTAAGTATCTTTAACTGATCATATATATGTAGTTAAAAAATAAAAACACTAAGTCCCAAAACTGTCTCAAAACTGTCCACAAAAATACGTAATAATTGGTAAATGCATAACTAATACTATGACTGAGCCACGTACTCTCATAGTAAACTGACCCCTTGATTAATCCCCCCCTCCCCTCTGCGCCTGCGCCGCGCCCCGACGATGCGACAAACAGTGCTAAATTGCTAGTGAAAGTGAGCGTATCTATTTTTTTGTTGCAAAAGTTAATTGTTTGTCTACGTTTGCCCGACGCGATGGCCTATCATATCAGTTCATATCACGGGGGTATGTAGCTATGCTTCGTGCGTACTTTTTGAGTGGAAAAATCGCGAGTGCAGCTGTGTACCCATGGACATCTTATTGTGAGTGTACAAAAGTGAGCCTTTAGTGTCGAACAATTAAAACAGCGCATATTGGATGCTCTTGACAAAGTAAAAAGACAGAAGCGTACTTCTCTCGTTAAAAAATTGTCTGTGTATTGACAACGGTGGTGGACATTTCGAAGGACAATGGAAATACTTGTAAGATTAGTAAATAATACGTACTTAAGTAAATAATAATTTGCTGCGGGCAGCTAAGAATCGGTCTGTGTGGAGAACTTTGAGGGAGGCCTATGACCAGCATTGGACGTCTCTAGGCTGACATGATGATGATAAAATAATATTCGTAAATAGCAGATGATTCTAACTTCATAAATACGCCAAAATTACTATTTTATTTTATTACAGAATACCTTCTTTTTTTTTATATGTGTTTGCTTTCTAAATACATACCTCCGTATTTAATTACTTGTAAAACGTTAAATTTTGCCGGTCCTAAGCCCGGATGAAGTATGAAGGAGAGGGTAGAATTAAAAAAAATATTAAGTAATTACCTACACTTATTATTTTGCTTCATTTTATTGTCTAAGGCTACCTACATTATAAGTGCGACGGAAAAAATGCGTAAGAGTAGGACGGAAAGTAAGTACTATCAATGAAGTAGTGAATGGATTGTAAAATATGTCTATGATTTGGGTGAGATTTTCTACAAAAAAAAAATGATTATAACTTTGCTATTTAAAGATATTATGAAATTCTTACGTCACATATATGATGATAATGTCTTCCCAAATATGTCCTTAAAGTTTTTGTTCTAATTAAAAAATAGTGGTGTATGCGACAGAACTCAATAGACAGCTCTTACATAGAATATTTCATTTTATCTAAGAAAAATAAATCTCTAATTCAGCCGGAGGGACTTATAGCCCAAGTTTAAGACCAAAATAATACCGTGTGAAGAAATCGCTAATTACGATAACATTAGAAAAATATCTGGTAAGATATTTGATTTGCTCTTCTTCTTATTAGGAGTCAAATATATAGTCTATATAAAATAATTAGAAAGGCCCTAAAATTTAATCAGACCAGTAGGTAACTATTTGATAATAAAGATGAAATACTTTTTTCTTGTCCGGACGTTTAAGCATCCGCCATCAGCAAAATATATCACAAAAAGATGTGTAAACAGAAAAAAAAAGCTTTTCTAATGTTTGAGCGGCCTGTCTTACAACATCAATATAAAATATTTAAACAGGCAATATAATATCTCAGGACAATCGACTAACCACCGGGGATGCCGAAGACCGAGCGAAGAGAAGGAGGTAGGTACAGCCGGGATGCGGTCCTCGGTCTCTGAGGTGAAAGTCTTGGACCGCTACTGAGACAACGCTAGGATGATGACAAATATCCACAACAACAACTTTCACACGGTCATTTTAGCTCATATTAAGCCAAGCTTGAACTATTGCAACTACTACATACAAATTATAGTGAACTTCCAGCTGGACACAGAATAAATAAACGTGCCCATCACATAAAGATTTGTTTTAAACCTCTCGTTGAGCAGTCAATCAAAAGACAACAATTTGGTCTGGCCAAAAAGTTCACATTTTAAATACTACATTTCAGACAGGATAAAAAATTAAAGCTTAATGTCTTTAAATAACAAAATTATATGGGTTCAAATAATAATATTACTCTTGAGATCCGTTACTCAAACATTAAAAGCTTAATATATATATATATATATATATATATATATATATATATATATATATATTTACATCACGCTATCTATTTGCCGCCCTTTTACATCGCATTATTATGACGTCCACCAGTTCCACTTAAAAAATATGAACTATTACAGCGAATATTAGTCGCTAAGGCAATGTCAAATACTGTGTGCATATTAATTTTCTGAAATTTTGACACATATTGATATACAAATATACGTATATTAACAACCATAGTGAAATCAATTAGGACTCCAGCCAACACTATCAATTATCTGGCTTCCCGTGATATACATAATTTAATTTACGTTTTCCTATCTATCGCAACTCCTATGAACAGTGCAACGTTGCCGCTCTTCTTTCCTTAAAATTTAATAAGTAGGTGGATAAATATTATTTCTATGTTATAGTGCAGGTATGTTAGCGTAAGCGTGAAGTTTAAAGTTATGAAAATAAAACAAATATTGAGATCAATGCAATTTATTACGATAATATCACAAGAAATACTTACTTAAATGTAAAGTACCTATTTACTTATTTCTAAATTATGAGAAGTATTGGCACATATAAAAAAAAGAACTAACGTAGTATTGGAGAGAATCATACGTATATCTAAGCATACGCTTAGCCTCAAACGTCCATATATGTAATCATTTGCAAGTTTTACAGGTATTTAGAAACATACGAGTATACGGACGTGGCAATATCGTAAAAGTTTCAGACTATTAATCATTTGACATCTTGGACGTCAAATGACAGATATTGTGAAACTTTTACGATATTATAACGTCCGTATAAGTACATATATGTGTAAATAGCTGTGAATCGCACAAGTGATTTGTTTAAACCCTGCTAAACAATAAACAAAAAATAAAATCTAACACAAATTAAATCGCCGCGCCGATTGAAAAATAACATTTAGATTTAAATCACAGTCCCAAGAAATAGTAACTTAAATTAAAGGTACCTGTCTACTTACATCTGATTTAAAATCGTTATTATTTAGGAACACTTTTAATGAGGTAGATATGATATATACTGATAAGTAATAATCAGGTCACTTAAAATACAAAATTATCTTAAATAAACTCAAGTCGAACACAGTAGGCTATACCAACCTACGTTTATAAAACGGATATACGGACGTCAGTAATCCAATTTGATATAAACGGACGTTGAAAATCCCACGATTTAAATATATTTCAATTACCTGACATCCGTATAATATTAAAGTTTACAATATTAACTTACACAATGAAATATACCAAGATAAGATTTACACGATTTTACGTGGTGAACATAAAAACGGTGGCTCTCATTAAGTTAGCAGTACCCTAATTAAGCATCATAAACTTACAACATTTTTTATATATGTATATAGATATACGAAATTAAAATCATGAAAATTCACGATATTGTAACATCCATATACTCGTAGTATACGCATATCTACGCAAAAGCATACGCTTAGCCTCAAACGTTCATATATGTAAACATTTGAAAGTTTTACAGGTATTAAGATAAATATGAGTATACGGACGTGGCAATATCATAAAAGTTTCAAACTATTAATCATTTGACATCTTGGACGTCAAATGACAGATATTGTGAAACTTTTACGATATTATAACGTCCGTATAAGTACATATATGTGTAAATAGCTGTGAATCGCACAAGTGATTTGTTTAAACCCTGCTAAACAATAAAAAAAAAAAAAATCTAACACAAATTAAATCGCCGCGCCGATTGAAAAATAACATTTAGATTTAAATCACAGTCCCAAGAAATAGTAACTTAAATTAAAGGTACCTGTCTACTTACATCTGATTTAAAATCGTTATTATTTAGGAACACTTTTAATGAGGTAGATATGATATATACTGATAAGTAATAATCAGGTCACTTAAAATACAAAATTATCTTAAATAAACTCAAGTCGAACACAGTAGGCTATACCAACCTACGTTTATAAAACGGATATACGGACGTCAGTAATCCAATTTGATATAAACGGACGTTGAAAATCCCACGATTTAAATATATTTCAATTACCTGACATCCGTATAATATTAAAGTTTACAATATTAACTTACACAATGAAATATACCAAGATAAGATTTACACGATTTTACGTGGTGAACATAAAAACGGTGGCTCTCATTAAGTTAGCAGTACCCTAATTAAGCATCATAAACTTACAACATTTTTTATATATGTATATAGATATACGAAATTAAAATCATGAAAATTCACGATATTGTAACATCCATATACTCGTAGTATACGCATATCTACGCAAAAGCATACGCTTAGCCTCAAACGTTCATATATGTAAACATTTGAAAGTTTTACAGGTATTAAGATAAATATGAGTATACGGACGTGGCAATATCATAAAAGTTTCAAACTATTAATCATTTGACATCTTGGACGTCAAATGACAGATATTGTGAAACTTTTACGACATTATAACGTCCGTATAAGTACATATATGTGTAAATAACTGTGAATCGCACAAGTGATTTGTTTAAACCCTGCTAAACAATAAACAAAAAATAAAATCTAACCCAAATTAAATCGCCGCGCCGATTGAAAAATAACATTTAGATTTAAATCACAGTCACAAGAAATAGTAACTTAAATTAAAGGTACCTGTCTACTTATTTCTGATTTAAAATCATTATTATTTAGGAACACTTTTAATGAGGTAGATATGATATTTACTGATAAGTAATAATCAGGTCACTTAAAATACAAAATTATCTTAAATAAACTCAAGTCGAACACAGTGGGCTATACCAACCTACGTTTATAAAACGGATATACGGACGTCAGTAATCCAATTTGATATAAACGGACGTTGAAAATCCCATGATTTAAATATATTTCAATTACCTGACATCCGTATAATATTAAAGTTTACAATATTAACTAACACAATGAAATATACCAAGATAAGATTTACACGATTTTACGTGGTGAACATGAAAACGGTGGCTCTCATTAAGTTAGCAGTACCCTAATTAAGCATCATAAACTTACAACATTTTTTATATACGTATATAGATATACGAAATTAAAATCATGAAAATTCACGATATTGTAACATCCGTATACTCGTAGTATATCTACGCAAAAGCATACGCTTAGCCTCAAACGTTCATATATGTAAACATTTGCAAGTTTTACAGGTATTAAGATAAATACGAGTTTACGGACGTGGCAATATCGTAAAAGTTTCAAACTATTAATCATTTGACATCTTGGACGTCAAATGACAGATTATGTGAAACTTTTACGACATTATAACGTACGTATAAGTAAATATGTGTCTAAATAACTGTGAATCGCACAAGTGCTTAGTTTAAACCCTCTTAAACAATTAACGAAAAATAAAATATAACACAAATTAAATCGCAGCGCCGATTGAAAAATAACATTTAGATTTTTTTGGTAATAAGGCGCATTTGACATTTCGTTTTGGTGTAAAATTAGGGATATAAATCACAGTCACAAGTAACAGTCGCTTAAATTGAAGGTATCTACTTACTTCTAATTTCAAATTATTATTATTTAGGAATAATTTTAATAAGGTAGGTATGATAGTTAAGTGCTGATAAGTAAATTATCTCAAATAAACTCAAGTCGAACACAGTGAGCTTTACCAACCTACGTTTATAAAACGGATATACAGACGTCAGTAATCGAATTTGATTCAAATTATAAACGGACGCCGAATATCCCACGATTAAATTATATTTCCATTATCTGACATCCGTATAATATTAAAGTTCGCAATATTAACTAACACAATGAAATATACCAAGATAAGATTTTACACGATTTTACGTGGTGAGCATAAAAATGGTGGCTCTTTTTAGGTTAGCAGAACCCTAAATAAGCATCTTACACTCACAATATTTTTATATACCTATTTAGATATACGAAATTAAAATCGTGAAAATTTACGATATTGTAACGTCCGTATACTCGTAGTATACGGACGTTACAATATCGTAAATTTTCAAACTATTTGTCATTTAACATCCTGGACGTCAAATGATAGATAGTATCAAACTTGTAACGAAATTGTGGCTAAGCGTATGCTGAGATTTGGGTGACGCAACGATTATTTAATACCGGAACATACTGACAGCTGCATATGCTGCGGCTCAGGTTCTGCTCTGGCAGAAGCTGACTACCTGTGTCTGCATCAACTGCACTGAGTTACAAAGTCATACGCATATCTACGTAAAAGCATACGCTTAGCCTCAAACGTCCATATATGTAATCATTTGCAAGTTTTACAGGTATTTAGATAAATACGGGTATACGGACGTGGCAATATTGTAAAAGTTTTAAACTATTAATCTTTTGACGTCTTGGACGTCAAATGACAGATATTGTGAAACTTTTACGACATTATAACGTCCGTATTAGTACATATATGTCTAAATAACTGTGATTCGCACAAGTGATTTGTATAAATACCCTGCTAAACAATAAACAAAAAATAAAATCTAACACAAATTAAATCACTGCGCCGATTGAAAAATAACATTTAGGTTGTTTTTTTGTAATTAGACGCATTTGACATTTTGTTATGGTGTAAAATTAGGGACATATATCATGACCGATTTTAAACTTTCGCGATTTGTATACATCATACAATATTATTTAGCGGGTCTTAGTCGCGATAATTTATTTATTTCAAGGCATACATACCTCTGTTATTCTCCTACGTTTCTACCGGCTTGCAACAGTTGTGGTCGCGGAGGGACTGATGTCAGCTCAGCGCCGTCCTTGTGAAGCGCGGGTTTCGGCAGCTACCCTCACTTGTTTTGTATTTTTGATATTTTTAGTTCTATCCGCACTGTCGGTACCTCGACACACTACACTTATGACGTCTACACACTGATGAGTTGTGTTACTGCGGCGTTGTTTGCATTTGTTGATAACTGGGTTCCAAGTGGTCGATAGTCTGTATCCGTCCTCCCGGTTGAAATTTCTATGTTTTTTGATTTCAACCGCTTCACGGCTTCACGTACTATCCTGGAGTAATAGTGGCGATCGGTGGATAATACTTGTGGTTGATGTAATTCTATCCAGTGGTTTGGTCCAGATTCCAGCAAATGCTCAGCTATGGCAGATTAATTAATTTGTCGATTTTTGACAGCTGTGATATGTTCTTTGACCCTTTCAGCGATCGTTCGTTTGGTCTGTCCGATATAGGAACTACCACAACTGCAATCGACCTTGTAGACGCCTGGTGTTTGTAGAGGAATTACGTCCTTTGGGGTACGCAGATTGTGTGCTACCTTGGAGAGGGGACTATATACAGTCTTGATGGAGTATTTCTGTAGTACTGTTCCAACTTTGTCCGTCACTCCCTTGATATAAGGCATGTAAGCCGGCACTCTGCTTACTTCAGGTTTGCGGTCCTTCCTCTTCCGACGGGGTATCTCCTTTTTGTATCCGTTGCGCCTTAGTACCTTCTGAACATGTGACAATTCACTGTTTAAGTGTTCAGGGTCACAGAGGTCATAGGCTCTGTTCACTAACGAGGTCGCTACGGATTCCAAATGCTCGCATCATCACCCGCGACATGTAATATATTTATATATTATATTTATGTATCATATCTATGAATAATTATATATATCTATAGTATATTTATGGTTAATAATATGTATCTAAATTATTAATATGTATTTAATAGATATCCTATTTTCACCACATGGCTAATGTATCTACCTCATCTATCTCTGCAACACCAAAAGGTTGACTGGCAGAAAATGCCACTAGGCATTAAGTCCACCTGTGTACTATGTTTGTGCATAAAGAATAAATTTAAAAAAAAAAATATGAATTAACACAATTAAATATACCAAGATAAGATTTTACATGATCCACAAAAATGGAAGTAGAGTATACTCTCTCTTACCACTACACTGTACACAAACAAATGTACCAGCTAATACAAAAACTAAACAAACTAAAATAACTGATTATTTTACAACTATACAACCACCAAAAAAGGCCCAAAATACTATTTGTTTTCGCAGATAAAATTAAGCCAAGAACTACTACAATAATACACCAAAATATAGCAGGCGTAATAAATATACAAGAGCTTATTGAGGTAGCCATAAATGATTTATCGAATAATATAGGTAATATTGACATTATCTGCTTAACAGAAACCTTTTTAAAACAAGGATCTGAACCCAACCTTAGAATAGGCAATTACAAATTAGCTTTGTTTTTCTCACGCCCTAACCAACGCAGAGAAGGCTCATGCATACTAATAAAGCATGACCTGGCATACAAACATATTAGCAACTTACCACCTTTATTCCCCCTTCATTTTGAATGTAGTGCTAAAGAAATTACTACTTTTAATCTTGTAATAGTATGCATTTACAGAACACCCTCATCCAGCACAAGTATATTCTTAAATAAATTTGAAAAACTCACTGATAAGTTATGCAAGAAGTCTAATACAACGTTATTATCTGTGTAGATTGGAACATTGATACATTAAAGTAGGTAAAAAGTATCCAGTGAATTACAATCCATACTTAAAACAATAACTTAAAAAGCCACATAACATTACCGACGCGAAAATCATCTTGTTTAGATCAAATTGTAAGTAACGTTCAGGAAGGTAAATCTAATATTCATTACCTAGCATTATCTGACCATGAAACTGCCCAATCGTTGACTATCAACAATGAGACCTACAGTGTAAATAACAAATCTTATAACTATCAATACAAAACCATTAGAGATCTTAGCCAGGAAAACATGGTCAAATTCAAAAACTGCATTAATAATTTGCACTTCACTGAGGTATACGAACAACAAAGTACAAATGAAGCATTTAACACCTTCCATGACACTATCACCATGTTTTATACTTTATGTTTCCCTAAAATAACCATAAAAAGTGTAAGTGTAGTCAAACACGTAAAAAATAGAAAACTAACTAAAAATATAAAACGATGTTGTATAAGAAAAAGAATGCTATACTTGAAATATCATCTTGATAGACACAATAAAAGACAGAATAAGACAAGGTATAACAATTATATAACAATATTAAAACAATGTATCAACAAAGCGCAACAAATAAACAATCTAAACTTCATTAAAACGCAAAAAATGCCTGCTCAGCTGCATGGAAAATTATTAAAGAAAACAATAATAGAGCAATAACTAGCGCACACATAGAATCAATAGAATTTAACAAAAAGATCTACACCAAGCCTATTAAAATTTGTAATTTATTTAACAATTACTATGTATCACTGTGCAGCAATGTTAAAAAATACGAAGATACAGGCTCACCTAACCATATCACCAAAATATCTCAAAATACTAAGACCCTTATTTCTCACACCAGACAACTCTGACACATTAAAGATAATAAACTCCTTAAAAAATACTCATTCTACTGGCTATGATGATATAAGTACAAAGGTATTAAAAACCTGCGCACACTCTTTAGTAGCACCATTAACCTATATCATTAACCTGTCACTCGTAGGAGGTAAATTCCCTGATCGTCTTTAACTGTCAATTGTTAAGCCAATGCACAAAAAAGGAGCCAAAACTAACATCAATAATTACAGACCAATTACACTCATACCTATACTATCAAAAATATTCGAGAAAGTTATGTACATCAAAATAGATACATTTCTAACTTCTTGTAATATCTTAAATAAAAAACCGTTCGGTTTTCGGAAACAAAGCTCCACTGCATTGGCATGTTTTTCTTTAATAAAGCATATTACAGACGCCTTAAATAATAAATCTATAGTCGCATGTCTGTTTCTAGACATGACAAAAGCTGTTGACTTCGTCTGTCACCAAAAACTGCTCTCAAAGCTCTCAAATTATTGGTTACGTGGAAATATTTATAACTGGATTGAGAGTTATCTAGAAAATCGAATACAATATGTCGAATTAAACAGAACTTATAAAAATAAATAAAAGCAATACAGATCGATGTACAAAATAAACAATTATGGTACGCCCTAAGGGAGTATTTTAGCCCCTCTTTTGTTTCTGTTATACATTAACGATTTCCCGGATGCAATCTACCAGGAAATTATACTATTTGCTGATGATACAACAATAATAATTAAAGATAAACATAAACTTAATCTAGAAATAAATATAAAAGCAACACTCAATAATGCCATAAGCTGGCTTAATTAAAACAACCTTAAGATAAACATGACAAAAACAAATATTATTCAGTTCCAAACATATGCAACAAATCTAAATTAAATCATAATGACACGAATCATTGTTGATAATTGCGTATTTTTAGGTATCAGGGTCGATAAATATTGTAATTGGAAACCTCATTTAGAAAAACTAGTCAATAAAATAGATCGATTTATAAATGTTTAAAAAAAGTTAGACTGACAGTAAACATTAATGCTGCACTATCTGCATACCATGCTTACGTATCCTCCCTGCTCAGATACGGCATTGTTGTATGGGGTAACTCGGTTGAAGTTGAAAGAGTTCTTATAACCCAAAAGAAGTGTATTCGAGCAGTATGTGGAGTCGATACACTGACAAGCTGTAAACCTCTATTTAAAAAACACAAGATTTTACCTGTTCCATGCTTATACATATTAGAAATAGGTTTACTAGTAAAACATCATGCTGAATAGTTTTTAAAATTTGATGATACATAACTGCCATCTATTAAATTGGAATTATTTAGAAGAAATGCATACTGTATGGCAATTAAAATATATAACCATATTCCGCTAAGTATCAAAATGTTACCTATATCCCAATTTAAAAAACAACTTTTTAATATACTATTAAATAAAACTTATAATAGTGTCAAGGAATATCTTGAAGATAAGGCCCTAGGCAACTAATATTATCACCGAAGCATATTAGTAAATTGTTATTTTGTTTCATGTGCCACTCATTGTTATGTTTCTAATATATTTGTTCTTTATATTCCCATGTAGTACCCGTTTACTGCACTCAATTCGCACGCCCCAAGGGGCAGAATATGCTGTAACCAACCATTTATAAACACCTGTTAATGTACCATTTTCTTGCGAATAAATGAATTATTATTATTAT
Source organism: Euclidia mi (assembly GCA_944739405.2). Classification (NCBI taxonomy): domain Eukaryota; kingdom Metazoa; phylum Arthropoda; class Insecta; order Lepidoptera; family Erebidae; genus Euclidia; species Euclidia mi. The sequence goes on from OX123202.2 coordinate 25,751,817, forward strand.
TCGTAAGTGTCTCTGTTACACGGCTATTCTTCTAACATTTAGTGTTAAAAGAATAACCGGACCTTTGGGAGGCTTACACGGGGATATGGATCCAACGCGCAGAGGCCCGTAGAGAGCTTTAATCTAAAATGGGATGGGACACATGCAGCGGAGCCTCCACAACTGCACTACTGAGAACAGCTATGGACTAGCCGCAGCATATGTAAGACTATTGTAATATGTGGAGCCTTATTTAATTGGTTTATGGGATTGGGTGTTTGATGGACTTGTAATTTTTATGGATGAAAAATGGCACCTGCCAGTAATACTCTAATAGTATCCGTCCGGATGGCGGGTGGTGACTCGCCAACTCACTGGATGGGCCCTCTCTTAACAGCCGCCCAAAGCAAACAAACTCTGCCATAGAGGCAGCCAGAGGGAAACACCGGTGCGAGTGGCTAGGGGTGATAAGCGGTGCGGCACCGGTTTCACCATCGCGGGTCTCGTGACAACGGAGGCTCGGAGCGGGTTTCCCCGTAGTTACGCCCTTGAGAATGACACTTCCACCCCCGAGCTGGTAGCTCTTGCGGATCCACTCCGACCAGCCAGTAAAGGCAAGCTGGAGACGAGGCCCTGACCGACTCTCTCAAAGCATTCGGGACCGCAGTGTCGCCACACACATTCAGCTCGCCACAAAGCTGCCCTGCGGTTGTAAGGTTTCTTTTCATCTTGTAATACATTTTTTGTTTATATTACTCGATGAAGGTGATGTTTGAAAGCTGTTATTATTATTACACCATTTTACGTGGAGAGCATGAAAACGGTGGCTCTCATTAGGTTAGCAGTACCCTAATTAAGCATCGCTTAATTAAGGGGTGCATAGGGTTCCCACCAAGATCTTAGGGCCCAAGCCAACCTCACCTGCAAGTGGTGCACCTGCCGATCAACGGACGAGGCTCTGGCAAACAAAATATCCCGATAAGCGGCAATAGGCTCGCTACCTATTACGTGGGATCAAAACACTGGCGAAAAGTGGGCGTTTAATATGCCTCTGCCTACCCCTTCGGGGAAACAGGCGTGAGTCTATGTATGTATGTATAATTAAGCATCATAAACCAACAACATTTTTATAAACGTATTTAGACATACAAAATTAAAATCATGAAAATTTACGATATTGTAACGTTCGTTTACTTGAAGTTTTATATTATGTTCGTATACTAGTATACGACTGTATACTTGAAGTCGTATACTCGTAGTCGTATACTACGAGTATACGGACGTTACAATATCGTAAATTTTCAAACTATTTTTCATTGGGATATTTTTAACAGCGTATCATAAATGTTATGTAACACACTAAAGTGAGTTACGCAAAAAAACTTTATTATTTCACTAAAATACTGACTTGCACACTAAAATACTATTTGTACACCAAATATGATGATCTTTTTACAAAATATCATTTGATATGAAACGTTTCGTCCGCTCGGGAAACTTATCCACTCAGAAAACTTAATAGGTTATGTTAGGTTCTCTTGTGACCCTGCTCCCAAAAATAGGAGCCCTGCGAAGCAGCAGGGCTCCGTCAACTTAGCTTAGTGGTGCAATTAGTATTTTTGGTGGAAAATTAGTATTTTTGACTAACAGTTAAATACAACCCTTTTTCATTTAACACCCTGGACGTCAAATGATACATAGTGTCAAACTTGTAACGAAATTTTATTGTGGCTAAGCGTATGCTGAGACTCGGGTGACGCCACGCAGGGTAGATCCGATTATTTAATACCTGAACATACTGACAGCTGCGTATGCTGCGGCTCAGGTTCAATGTGGACATGCGTCTGTTCTGCTCTGGCAGAAGCTGACTACCTGTATCTGCATCAACTGCACTGAGTTACAAAGTCATACGCATATCTACGTAAAAGCATACGCTTAGCCTCAAACGTCCATATCTGTAATCATTTGCAAGTTTTACAGGTATTTAGATACATACGAGTATACGGACGTGGCAATATCGTAAAAGTTACAAACTTTTAATCATTTGACATCTTGGACGTCAAATGAATATTTTGAAACTTCTAAGACATTATAACGTCCGTATATTTATTTATTTATTTATTTAGGAAAGCTTACAGACTAATAACAACACATTTAATTAAATAAAAAAGAAGTTGCTAATTACAAGCTACCACATATAAATGCAATGTAACAAAGATTAATTACATCAGTTACTGTTGTAAGTATACCTACTTGTTCAATCATACAATAAATACAATGTTGCAGCCATGTTCCGCCATAAAAAAGTAACTAAAAATGAGATTCATAATACACAAGTTAGTATAATTATATATTATTATAACAAAAAAAGTCAAGAAAATAATAATGAAAAGGTGCACAGGAAAAAAACTGCAATCTAGGCTATATATGCCGATCGCTGCTAAAGAAGTCACAATTTATAGGTTTTTTTTTTTTTGGTCAAGTTAGTGCAGAATATATCCAAATATAATTTCCGTGACATTTGATTAAATGATTCGGCGCAACGTAAAAGAAAAGAGTTCCGTCTGTATTTCGTTGTAGCAAAGGGAACGTGTAAGATCGGACGTTGTCGAAAAACTAATTGATTCATTCCAAGCTTGATGTTACCCATCAACTCAAGGCAATCAATCGTGTCATTGGCTATGTTTATAATGGTTCTTCTGAGTTCGAGAAGTAAAATATGATACCGTTTACAACGCTCGTCATAGTCAATAGAATATTGATTCGCTTTAAAATCTAAGTATCGCAAAAACTTTCTTTATACACCTTCAATGCATGATATATATACCTGGTATTGAGGGTTCCATACCTGTGACGCATATGCTAGATTGCTACGTACGTACATAGGCACAGTACAAAACGTTTACTGTCTTAAGAGACCGAAAACATGAAGACATTCTTATCACAAAACCAAGTGCCTTCGACGCCGTGTTCGTAATGTGATTGATGTGCATATCGAATAAAAGCTTTGAGTCCATGATAACACCAAGGTCTTTAACGTAGTCAACTTTCCTAATAAACTTATCATGAAGTTTGTAACCCGATCCTATGGTAAGTTTTTGACGACTTAATGTTATGTAACAACACTTTGCGATATTTAAATGTAGTTTGTTAAGTGTGCAACTGTGCAGTATGCTACAAATTTATCAAGGTCGTTTTGGAGTTTCCCTACATCCGATGCATCGTTAATAATTTTGTGAATGTTCATGTCATCCGCGTATACATAGAAGTATATAAGAATTTAGGAAACAAGAATTTATATCTCCAGTGAATAGAGTAAACAATAGTGGGGTCAAAAGCGAACCTTGAGGAATTCCAGATGGGATTGAACACCAACCGAGAATTGAGAATTGAGAGCGATTTTCAATGTACGAGCTGAACCAGTGGTACAAATTACCATGTATGCCGGCAGCAAAAAAAAACTGTAACAGTATTTTGTGGTCAATTCGGTCAAAACATTTTTGTTAATCTGTATAGATCACTACACACACAATCTACCTAACTAACCTTTAGATATAAAATCATGAGATAGGATTAGATTTGATGTAGTGGATCGGCCGCATAAGAACCCATGTTGCTCAGCACCAAATGATAATATAAATAATACGTTCTAGTACTTTAGAAAACAAACATAACTTTGAGATTGGACGATAATTCTCTACATTAGATTTATCACCTTTTTTAAATACTGGTGTAATGAACGCCGATTTTCATTTTAATGGAACTAAACCTTCTGTTACCGACCTATTATAAAAAGTATGCAGAGCGGTAAAACCAAACTATCGACTAAACTTGTTATAAATAATGGAGGGATGTAATCTGCCCCACCAGATTTAGTAAGATCCAAACCTTTTAAATATTTCATAACCTTTCCAGGAGAAAAATGTATTGTACTGATGTAATTTGTGCTTCTGCTGTTACCATTTAAAGTACTATACTCAAGTAGACAAGGCATATTGTCTACTTCTGGCTCCTGAAAAGTTGATCTAAAATATATTGCGAATTAATTACTAATTTCTTTACCCATATTAGCTGATACATTCTTATTATATAGTAATAGTACAGTGTACTAGGCAGTGAGGAGGTATTTTTTCTACTTTTAATAAAAGACCATAAGGCCCTCGGGTTATTTAGGTTTGTATATTCTACGTTAGTAATGTATTCGTCAAAACAAGTTTGTTCTAAGTCCACAGCTCGCCGGCGTAATGAAGATACCGTTAGATAGTCACTCATGTTACCATACAATTTAAACCTCCGGTGGTACTTTGACATTTTTTTTACCACTTTTATAAGGCCTGAACTATACCAACGCGGATGAGAAGTTTGCCTGATAGATTTCATAGGTATAAATTTATCTCTGAGAGAATATAATCTGTCGTAAAAATGTTTAACTGACTGTTCCAACGGCTCAGTGCATAACAATAAATGTCAGTCTGTTTTATTAAGAGACAAGATATTTTGAAGTTATTTTGTCTGCAAACCGATGAATTTCTACAAAACCTACCTCCACAATCAAAGGTTTATGGTGCGGGTCTACGGGGATAAACAACGGGTCATCGCACTCCGCAACGCTTAAGAAGTCAGAGATTAAGTTAATCACAACTCACCGATTGTAAAATATTATTTCGTTTTTTTTGTAGTTTGACCCATGTACCTAACAGTTTTGGTGTAAAATTAGGAACAAAATCACATTCATCTTTGGGGTAATGATCATACATAGAAATATTCGCAATAAAGGCACCAAAACATGGAAAGTTCAAGAAAATAAATCAAATTTTCAGGTTCATTAATGTCAGCAACAATATGCGACGGTCGATGGTGAAAATAAATAGTAATGTTATTAAAATTGATGCAGTTGGATCTTAAAATAAAATGGGTTTCATCTCAAGGCTATCTAAGGTTGTTAGTCAAAATATGATAAAATAAACTTTTGTTTAAAAACGTGTCGACATAAATAACCTCCATTTTAGAATCAAATCAAAATTTAATATCACAATGTCAGCAATAGTTACGAATTGACGAGCTCTCTATTAAGCTGAACTATTTTATATATCACAATAGTGACGAATACACTCCAGACGTGAATTGATTTGATGAAAACAATAATTTAGGGGTTTTCCAAGGCAGCGGCACAATACCATATATATATATGCATTATTGCGTGTTGAATAAAGTTATTAAGTATTTTTTTTATAAATTAACTCCCTTGAAGTTCCAGTAGAGGCAACGAAGAATTGAGACCTATGAATATAAAATAAGATGCGTGTGATATAAAAACATGAGAAATACGGCTTAGTAAGGTAAAAACATGAATTTTACAAAATACAGATCTTATATACGGGTATACGTAATCCTTAGGTATTCTGTTTCTTTTCACTTCGATTGTTTTTCCAGACATTTCGCTTAAAAAGGCAGACGCTACATCACATATCAACTGAAAACGTGTAAATACTTACTCACAAATAGTGAATAAAATAACCGATAAATAGAATCCTGCAAATTCAGATCTATTGTGTGCACGAAGTGGCAACGTAGCATTGAGAGCTTTCGTTGGACGTCACATACGGCTAGCAATGAACGTATAGAATAAAGACGAAAGCGCCACTAGTTTTTGCGACGAAAATCAACGGAACTACGAAAATATTCTGTGCAGCAAGATTGGAAGAAAAATGACGTCCAATTTATTTTTCATATTTTGACTTTTCTAGTATCAGGGGGACATTTTGCAAGCATTGCACGTAGTCTCCTATTTGACGTCCGATATACGGACGACTCAAGCAGGTGGACGCCACATTAGATGCAAAAATGGCCATAGTGGACGTACAATAGATTACGGGATATATATATATATATATATATATATATATATATATATATATATATATATATATATATATATATATATATATATATATATATATATATATATATATATATATATATTGATGAAAAGGTAAAAGGGAGTCGATTGGCCTGGTATGGACATGTTATGCGAAGAGATGAGATGTACGTAGGTAAGAAAGTGATGAATATGCATGTAGAAGGACGAAAAGGGAGAGGGCGGCCAAGGAAAAGATGGATGGACTGTGTGAGGATGGATATGAAAGAGAAAGGGATAAACGATCGGATGGCTGGTGACAGAGAAGTATGGAAGCGAAGGACATACTGCGCCGACCCCAAATAAATTGGGACCAGGGCAAGACAATGATGATATATATATATGTAGTCCGTGTGGTGACGGATTAAGAATACGGAATGTCACCACCCCATATCATCCCATGGATGTCGTAAGAGCCGACAGAGGGACCATATTATGCAGGGAACAGCACTGTAAGAGAAGGAAAACTTGATACAAACCCTATACCAACCCGTTTGCCCAGCGTGGTATAGTAGGCCAATTCCTCCTTTCAAAGGAGAGGCCTAGTCCAGCAGTGGACTGTTAAAGGCTGATGATGTATGTAATGATATATAAATAACAATATAACGCCAGTTAACTTCTCTTTTCCACTATGTTTTATAATTGATAGATTCTACTGTAAAATAATATTCAGAATCCAGTTCATAGACTTCACTAAAGCTTGTCTATTCCAGATATTATATGCGTAACTTTCATCAAACTTTTCAATAATATCAGCTTTACATCGATACACACACAATTTATCTAACTATTTCTGTTATACGAAGCTCTAATTCTTGTATGCATATGTTTTCATGTATGTAGTTCAACCATAGTTGGTCTAGTGACCAACAGGACAGCTAAGTGCTCTAGGTCCAAACATTCTGAGTTTTTTATACAAGATGTGGCAGAGCATGTATCATTACTATTCTGAACAAAAGTGTTTTTACGTGTATGCATATAAATTACATGACATTATACTCAGTAAAACACTGACAATATCCTGTTCTCAGTAGTGAGAACATTCCTGCATACTGCTACCTCCCTTACTTTTGAAATACTTAATAATATTATCCCTATTAACTATTGTGAAAACTGATTTTGCCTCATCCATCCTCATCATCTGCTAGTCGTATTTTCCACTGCAGCAGTCGTTTTTTGGCCTATCTAGATGTTGTTACTTTTATAAAAATTAATGGCAGTAATCTATTGTTACTACCTAACTAGGTCCATTATTAGACTTAGTCTTAATTAACCGACTTCAGAAAAAGGAGGTTCTCAGTTTGACCTGTATGTATGTAACATGTATGTATGTTTGTCCGTGATTATCTCGCGTTTGGCTGAACCGATTTTAATGTGGTTTTCAGAAAAGTATTTGTTACACTTAGGAAAAAGTTTTAGTATTTTAATCGACTTCAAAAAAATAAGGTTCTCAGTTTGACCCGTATACATATATTGGTTCTTAGTACGTATGAATGTATTATGTGTGTGTGTTTGTACGTGTATACGTGTCTATGTCTCTGCGATTAACAAAAAAAAATTGGTTGCCTGTAAAGTCGGTATACGGGCGAAAGTTTTACGTGACAACGACTTTGAGTGGTAAAATAATTTTAATGTGAATATTCATTCGTATAGTAGGAAGAAGGATGAAAGACGCGTGCCTTTCACTTTTTATGTCTGTCTCTCTCGCTCTTAGGCGGGACGCGTGCCTCTCACTCACTCTCATTGTGAGCGCATAACGTGAGCGGAGCGTAACGCAGTTTCTTGAAGTGTCACCCGGCAAACCAATTTATAAGACGTTGTCACGTAAAAAACAAAGAAAGTCGGTGAAAGAATCTAATGCGAGAGCATATTTCTCATTCTTGTCATTTCGGATAAGGCTCTGTTGTCGTGGGGATGGTTGAGTAATTTTTTCGAATCAATATCACTTAAAGCCATGCCTTTTAGGCATTTGACCCGACTCAAGATAACATAGCATTGTCCTTTAGCAATGATTTTAGGCCCTAGGTCGATTACCGCGGAACTAAGTGTACATCCTTGCAACTTGTGTACCGTCACAGCCCAACTCAATATGACTGGCAACATTCGCCTCTCGATATCGCTATAACCGTGATTGCTTTGATAGGTCGCTTTCACTGGAGCTATGGAAATGTATCCATCATCATCTTTAAGACGCAATGCTATTGATGGATCATCAAATAATATCAAAATGGCATCAGGCAGTTCACCTGGCTCAAGTGGATCTCTTCTTAGTGCCGGCCATTTAAATCCTTTAGGAACACCCATTGCCCCGTTCGCTAAGCCATCCGTTATTGACATATTTCTCCGGAGCATACCTAATACGAGAGATCACAGTCAATTCAATAGTATGTACAAGTCCGCCGCATTTGTTTGGATCAGCCGGAGGAGCATTTGCGGAGGGCGTCCTTCCGTATGTGGCTGATTCCTTAGACTCATCTCTCTCTTGCAGCATCAAGCCTAAGCCCATAGGCACACAGAATAAAAGTAGGTACCTATGTCAAAATCATGATTACAGACTGATACTAGCAGAAAACTTATCACTAAAATTATTTGAGAATCTAACTATAAACAAACTATTAATTAGACCAAAACTTAAAGTAAATAGAGTACCTATCATTAAAAAGTATGAAATAAATAAAAGAGTAGTTAACACAAAACCTGAAGTAAACGAACGAAGTAACACTAAAAAGTATGAAATAAAAATAATAATAAAAAAAAACAAAACGAAAATAAAAACTTAAAAATCGCAACAAAAATTTTAACTAGGTATTTAGTTTCTTTTTTAAAAAAAAGGAACCGCCTTCAAAAAATCGACCCACTGAAAAGTACGAAATAATTTTTACATACGCTACCTAATCCTCTCAAATTTCCTTTCGAATTTCTCCCAAAACCTAATTACTAAATTAAACTAAATACTTAGTTTTTGAAGTCGGTGCCAAACCAACAAAAACAAAAAAGAATAGGTATTGGCAAACAGATAAAATAATACGACGAATGTATCAAATCAATAAAGCCTCAAAAAATATCTGAATTACTAAAATTTAAAAGAATATACCTATATACTCTAAAAAGCAACAAATATATAAAATATATATAAAGTATGAAATAAATGCTTAATTATAAAATAATTATACTTCTTAGCTATTTTGGGCTATAAGTATGTACCCATGTAGATTGAATGCGCTGGTTTGGAAAGGATGACGGCAAACAATAGGCTTTGGTTTGGCACCGACTTCAAAAACTAAGTATTTAGTTTAATTTAGTAATTAGGTTTTGGGAGAAATTCGAAAGGAAATTTGAGAGGATTAGGGTAGCGTATGTAAAAATTATTTCGTACTTTTCAGTGGGTCGATTTCTTGAAGGCGGTTCTCTTTTTTTTTAAAGAAACTAAATACCTAGTTAACATTTTTGTTGCGATTTTTAAGTTTTTATTTTGTTTTTTTTTTATTATTTTACGATTATTTTAACTCTCACAGAATAGCTGATTCACCACTTCGCTGATTAGCCGTAAGTTTGGAACTAATGACCTAAACCAAATGTACAAAAGCGTAGACTTACTTTGGAATTCAATCAAGAATTTCTTTTTTGACATAAGCCATACAAATATGTCAAACACGAATCTCGAATCTCAAAATCCATGTATGGATCGAATATTGAAAATGGCTGTTAATGAATCATTAGGTTTTGCAAACGTGATTAACTTGACAAAGGTATATTCAGGCTTTAAATTGAATGCCGTAACATTCAAGAGTAATTTAAAAGAATTGTATTTTTTACCTGCGTCACGTTTGACAAAGGCTCGACGTGTTGGCATGTTAATCTATAATTCTTTGTAAAAACCTGTATTTATGTTGCCTACATATGGTTTAAAGGTTGAAATTGCTTGGCTTTGCTTGAACATTTTAGAATACTGGTATGTGAAACGTATAAAAAGGAGCTAATATACTGTAACTAACAAAATGTGTGGCTATCGAAGATGAGTTTATTAGGTTACATTTTAATCAAAACTATCTATGACATTTATTTTAAATTGACTTTCGGGCTTTATACCACGTACCTTTGTTTGGAGTAACCGATATTTCGGCACTGTTGCAAGCGCCATGTTTACGGATGAACATGGCGCTTGCAACAGTGCCGAAATATCGGTTACTCCAAACAAAGGTACGTGGTATAAATCCCGAAAGACAATTTAAAATAAGTTTAAATGACCACGAAAGTTAAAATTCCTATATCTATGACATTTTTTTAAAACACTCTCGTCTTCATTTATTTCTATAGGCAGTGCCAGACCAGAAATGCAATTGGACCTTGAATTTTTTAAAGTGTATGTAAAGATTTTTCTTATGTTATAACATAGGGCAAATTAGACGCCCAATCAAAACCCTATTTTTTATGAAATATGAAATTGTTTGTACAGTAACTATTATTGACGCATGATTTTTATTTCAATATTATTTTGTACACTGCGATTACCCTTACCTCTTACATCGAATCTCCAGTCTCAAAGGTTTGCTGGTAGAAAACGCAGTGTTGGGTGGTTGTTACTTGCCTTTGTATACATAATAATTTATAAATTATATTTTTACTCTTTTTATATATTTTGTTTTTTGTGTGTACAATAAAAAAATAAAGACTAGCTGAATATAGGAATGAACTTTCATAAAACTATGTAAAGTTAAAGTACAATTATTATAATATTTGATCATAACAAATCACATATTATGAAATATCTCATTCCCACCACAGTATTTACTGAGTCCATTTTCATCATAATTATTATATCGGTAGGTTAACGCTGCTACCACCGTTGTCGAACTAACTATTAACTTGCAAGTAACTGTCAACAAAGTTCCCGCGATATTTCTTGCGAGTTGCTCACTGAGACGTTTCTTGTGGAAGTTTTCTCGCACAATAAGAACCGTATGTTTGTAAATTGGGCGGAAAATTATGGACGTATTATTATAAGAACGTGTTTGCATGTATAAAATTTGCAGTACTATAATATCGCTGTCTATTGGGTTCAATCGGACTGCAGGAACTCTGTGGAAACATTCTGTCAAATGTTTTGGTTAGCTAGAAAGCGTACCCCGGGTTACAGAGTGAGTATGGGATGCTACCGGGATAACGTTAGGACAATGATGATGATGAATGATGCTATTATTCGGTGGGATATAAACATGTAACATAATTATATTGGAACCTTAATAGATAATATAAATTATACTACATTCAGTAATTTCACGTCTACAGAGAACCCATACTTTGTCGAAATGATTCTGTATTAGATAGCGCGTGCCTCAGTTTTTTAGTTAATACATTATATTTTACCATATTAGCATAGACATTTAAGCAAGTGATGGATCACGTCTTTAAAAAAAATACCTACTGCAATCTTCATTTCTCAGTTTCCCTGTGTGTGGACAGGGAAACTGCGCAATCTAACAGCCACGTAGATAGGTAGCTAAACCTCTTATTGATGACCAATCAGTGAGTGCAATTGACTGTCAAATTATATTTAATGACGCGGAAAAAGAGTAAGGGCCTGTGCAAACCACGTTTTCTAAAAGCGCCGTCGACCCGCGTTTTAGAAACGCGCGTCCACGGCGCGTTTTTATCCTACAAAGGTCTACAGGCTGGGTCTGACTTGCGTGCGTATCGCGTCTGTATCACTACAAACGCGCGTCGACGGCGCGTTTTAAAAACGTGGTTCGCCTAGGCCCTTAGTGGTCTCGTTACGCTAAGGTGACCACGTAAGTACATCGATCGGTCTACAAGATATAAAGGAACGTTCGAAGTTTAGTTCTTAGTGAATGACCTATTTCTCTCAACCATAAAAGTAAAACCGGCCAAGTGCGTGTCGGGCCACGCGCAATGTAGGGTTCCGTAGTTGCCCATAATGATAATAACTTCTGTTTCACATGGGACTAAAAACGGGCATTTTTAAGATTAAGCCAGCACTCCCAATGTAAACTCACAGAAATAGGTATTTATAAGTTATCCGACGATTACTCGTTAACTGGTGATGTCTACTTAGCCGTGATAGTTTTCCTTTTAAATTCGTTATATGTACTACATTTGTGATTTTTTTCACCTCTTCCAAATTAATAGTTTAGCCGGCAGAAGGGAGGGACACTTGAGTCTAACAATTTTTTTCACTTCAAAGCTTGATATTTGACAAAGCAATCACTTGATCGAAAAATGATTTGAGCAAACTAATAATATTTTTTTAAAATCTATCCAATGATACCCCACACAATGGGGTACTCACCAAAAACAAATTCAACCCCACTATACAGGGTGGCGCTACCATAGGGGCACTTTTTGAACAACGCCGCGCGAGGATTCGAATTCGAATGTTTTTTGTCAGGTTCAAGCATTTATGCACTTTATTGTAAAAAAAATATAGTTTATTTTCAAGTGCGTTAATAAAATCCTCTCCGCTGCGCTCCGTTTTATCTGCGCTGAGCCTAACTTCGGATGACGTCGAGGCGTCGCGTCGGAGCGAGTCGGGGCGTGCAATGTAGGGTCGTTGACCGTTTTGTATCAGCTGTGTGGAATTCAAAGCATGTGCAAAAATTGCGGAACTTAAAATCGATATTGTGGCTAAACTACTGCACCGATTTAATAGATTTTTGGTACAAGGCTTCAGAATGTTGTACTCTATGCCTCTGTTCAAAAAGTGCCCCTATGGTAGCGCCACCCTGTATATGTAGGGGAGATACCCTTAAAAAGAATAATTTCCTAAATTGTATTCTACAGTTTTGTTGCAATATCGTATGTCTATATTCATGTCAAATATCAGCTTTCTAGCACTAGGCGTCTTTGAGCTAGGCTGCGGACGGACAGACGGACGGACATGATGAAACTATAAGGGTTCCTTTTGGACTACGGAACCCTAAAAAGCCATTAAAATGAGTGTTTTGGGTTTCAACGTACGTCGCGCAATACTGACATTTTATCAATATGTTCTTTCTTTCTTTTCTACTAAAGTGTTAATTATCACAGTGAAGAAAAACATCATGAGGAAATATGAAACTTTTCCATAATGTTCGAAGTCTGCCAATCCACGCAAGAAGAGGCATGTATCCAGCAATGCACCAGAAAAAGTCAATGCTGATGATGATGATTTTGATCTACTAAGGTTTGGGTAAACTAAGCTTAAATTACAGGCAATTTAAGGTTAATCCATTACATAATCCCAGCTACCACCACAATATTTCAAACACACTTGGCATGTAAACCATCCAATACAGGCGCAAACTTTTTAGTTAATTCTAAAGTGAAATAGAGAACATAGGCTATTGTGACATTACGATTGGAAACATAGTGCTATCGGAATTGCAGTTGTAGTTTTCATTGGCCGCGTCGAAACTAAAACGTATTGCAGCCAGTACATAGTTCCGATTCAGTTGTTTTGAGCACTAAACTTACATAATTATTTGTGTCAATATTTGGCTTACTTGTGCAAATCCTGGCAGTACTTTGTATGCAAGAAATTTTGTTTCCAGTTTAGAGTTTATATTAAAGTTTATAGGATACATCTTTCACATTATACGATCTACATATTTTGTATGCAGTTTATGTCAAATACATATGTACCTATAGTAGCCAAATCTATCGATAGATAAAATATTGGGAACGGCCGTAAATTAATATGGAACTTACAACTTAAAATATTAGAAAATATTCAATTAGATTATAGAAAAAGGTTTCCAGTGTTGTAAAAATAAAAAAAACAATGAAACAAAAAGAAATACACAATGGATATTATATAATACTAGCTTTTGCCCGCGGCTTCGCGCGAGTTATATTCGGGGTAACACATATCTACTTTCAGTCTCAAGTTGTGTGAAGACTCTCCTGATTATTCTTAAGAGTCAGAAGCTCTATAGGGTATAAAGTAACTCGGTCAGTATCCATGACAAATGTCAAAGCCATGTTTCAATACATGACCATTAATATTTATAAACACTTTCGCATTTATAATTTTAATAGGCAGAGAAAATCGTTTCAGCCGTTTGAGCGTAGTATATAATTATTAGTTTAGCAGATAGCACATGCGCAGTACTCAATTATTCGCGCATGCGTTCTTAATTCCAAGAGGAAAATTTCTGCCATACACAGTTCTATCCTCCCTACAATCCCTCACAGTTTAATTTTTGCAACTTATTGTAGCCTATGTCCGTCTCCATGGTCCCATATATCTCTATATTAAATTTCAACAAAATCAGGTTCAGCCGTTTTCGCGTGAAAACGGAACATACATACTTTCGAATTTATAATATTAGTAGGGATATCCAAATAGAATCCTAGAACAGTTACCTCAATCGCCAGAAATCCGTTTTTTACATAACATAACATAACATATCTTCACGCCTTTTATCCCCGAAGGGGTAGGCAGAGGTGTATTACACATCCACACTTCGCCAGATATGTTTCGGTCCCAATGTAATAGGAGGCGAGCCTATTGCCATCTACCGGGCACATTATTAAGCGAGCAATAATTAACATTTTTAATACACACATAACTTTGAAAAGTCAGAGGTGTGTGCCCGAGGTACCTGGGGATCGAACCCGCGACCAACGTCTCGGCAGTCCGTTACGTACACCACTGGGCTACCGCCGCTTTTTTTACATAAGTATTGGCTAAATGGCAGTAAATAACTTTAATAGTATATTTAAATCCCAGCTGGTCCCAAACACGTGTAATAGCCTGTGCACGTGCCACAGACGTTTTACTCCCCGCTGAGAGAATTAATTCATTATCCTTTTGTTCGAGGAACTTTTCGCGCGAAAATTACACTTCAATAAACTAAAATACCTAAAATTGGGAATCGATAGCAAAATAACCAGAGGTACCTAATTATTAGAAATATTTTTCATTTTGTGTTCATCTATTTAGCATTTGACCCGCTGAATGATGAAAATAGCTTTTAGATTTATTAATAATTATTTTATACCATGTATAATTTATAATCTAATCTGTGCTTGCCTATTTTAAAATAATTATAACGAATAACTAAATTTTTACCCGAGATTGACTGCTACAATAAAACGCTGCTACAACAACCAATACAAAACTTCGAATCTTTCATCGCGTCAATTCTAACATATTTTATCCTTATACGTCATTCTTGTTACCTTTCACGTTTTATATGTGTTAAGCCTTGTGTATAGAATTATCGGCAACGTGTTACTAAAAGAGTGAAATGTGAATTGCCTTGGATTTAGATAGTTTAATTCTTAGCCCGCAGAAAGTGATGAAGCGAAATTATTAACAATTAGCTGCCCTTTTTTAATGACCAGGACTCGTTGCGTATCAATTAAGCATTGTTTATTTAATATTTTGACATGACGGAATTATAATCAATTTCATTAAAATTATTCTGGTTTATTAAAATTATTCTATAAGAATGCGGGCGTTACCGAAAATATTTAAGAGTATTAGCTATTATTGATTATGTTGAGAAAGTAAAATTTGATATTTTGAAAGTTCATGTAAAGATTTTTTAGTCATTTCACCTTAAGCGTCACTTTATGAGCTTTGAATAAATGAATTTTTATTTTGACATCATGAATTTTTGTTCAGATCATACGTTGCTGATAAGTTGAAGATATTTGTAACGGATGCCAGGAATCGAACCTTTGGTAGTCCGCTACAGTGCGCTGGTAGTGTGCTGCTGACGTGTGCCTACGACGATGCGTGTTCTTCAATGTGTGTGGACTGTATGGCTTCGATGTGTAAGGGCTTCAGAAATGAAACATCTTCATACGTTGAGAGCGATGCTGTTCAGGTGTGCGGTGCTTGATGGTTACATAGGTCACAAGATGGTGGTTGGGACGCCAACAACTGGCCGAATTGGTGGTCGCTTAAGTACCTCGAAACTTTACCTTATCGACGACCATCGCACCGAACACGTGCATAGAAAATCTTTCGTTTATTTTTATTTCAAATACAGTACAAATGTTACGTATGATTCGTTCCTATTATACATACATACATGTTCTATACATCGTTAGATAGGTCTCATTAAGTTCTATCTATTGGTATACAATACCTAAACCTAACTACTAGCGTCACTAAGTTATTCCATAAAAACTCCCAAAAAATGCTGTCACACAAGGGCCCGCCCACTATATTTTCTATTGAAAAACTATTGTATACTAAGCTTATATATATAATTTTGGTAGGCCGTTGTGTGCAACTATATGGGGCATCTATTAAAACAAATACCATGAAAATATCTTTATTCAATTCGAACCTATTACATGATAACTTATGAATCATAAGAAAATTACAGAATTTCTTAAGTAAATACTATCGTAAGTAAACAAAATTTATGATAAACATTCGAATGTTTGTTATTATGCTTGTTCAAGAGCAAATGTACATAAATAATTAATTTAAAATGTTTGAGTCAACTCTCGATAGATGGCGTTGTACCATACGTCTGAATCGCGCTATGGTTACGTTACCGGCTGCACTATAAAAGGTCAACGACAGTGTGTAATAAATGAACCTCAGATCAAGCTACAGTTTGTGTTTTATTTCGAAACCTACTAGTAGTTAGCATACAGTCTGCTTTAGTTCAAAAGTTCAGTAGAACATTATCCATTGGTCCTACTGAGCCGAATGTGCTTTAAGGCCATTTTTTAGTTCACACGGTCAAACCGACCGTCGTCTCAGACTCGCAGTGGATCGCTGCGCAAGAGTCGAGACACCCGCTGTTGAAGCGCGAACTGATTGCCAAAATCAGCAATCAGTTGTGTCGCCTGCAGTGTTAGTACAACGGCCGACAGAGGGCGCTACGGTTCGAAACGTGGGTGCTGAATCGCACACCTGGAGATTGTGGCCGCTTGCTGGAGTCGACAACGAGGACATCTGTGCAATCTTTGACAAGGACATTGATGGAATTCAACTGGACGTCTCAATAGAGGGCGCTACTGGTCACTTGGAAGAAAGTGACATTCAACCACTTTGTGTGTGAGTCAGTGCAGTTGCGTGAGTACAATTATTTATTAATAGAGTAAATTAGTGCAAGTGATTAAAAACTAGAATTTTGAACTTTATTTACAAGAAACTTTGGACTTAGAAAAATAGTTGAAGATTTAAGATAAAAAAACTTAGTAATTTTAAGTTAGTTTTTAGTTTAATGCATGCTTGTTTAGTTTATAGACTTAGAATAATTTTATAAAAAACGAGGGAACGGGGAATCTATGCCCAATTTCCGCCGACAGTAAACATAGTTCAAAACACTTGTAAAATTTTAGAAGCTTTTTGCCACTTAGAAAATTTATACCTTAGTTTAGTTGTGTTAGATTATTTTCGCTAAGTGTTCAAGGTTTAATATTTTTGCTACTTGTGTTTTTATTGGTATTTGTACAAGTTACTGCTTTTGCTTTTTATATTTTTATTCGTTTAGAATTGTTTTGTATGTAGTTTTATATATACAAATTTTAGATTTAAGTAGTTATTTATTTTGTTTGTTATAACACTCGTTTGTGTGTTGGTATATTATTTTGAATATTTTTGGCTTTGTTTTGTAGTAGATTTACAAGATGGAGGGCATAGTAAATGTTTTAAATGATATCCAAGGTATTATTCAGAGAGGATTTTCTAACTTTAAAAAATGTCCTAAAGATAGGTTGACTCTAGAATATATGGAGACAAAACTTGATTTATTAGAAAAGGATTGGGCTTCATTTAAAGAAAACAGGATGTTCAGAAATATTTATGATACTACTGAAGACACATATATTACCTATAAATGTTTAATCAAATCGCAATTAAATAAATTAATGTCTAAGGTAGATAAAGAGTCAATAAAGTCGTCTAAAACCGTAAGTACGTCTAAGAGTTCTGTAAAGTTGCCTAAAATTTCGATTCCTACATTTAGTGGTCATTATAGCGAATGGACAACATTTCGCGACTTATTTGTTTCACTTATAGACAAGAATGAAACACTAGACAATGTTGAGAAAATGCATTATTTAAAGGCGCACCTTACTGGGGAAGCTGAACAATTTGTAAGACATAAGGAGATATCTGATTTAAACTACACCCAGTGTTGGGCAAAATTAGAACGGCGTTACAGCAATAAAAAATATTTGTCTAATTGTATATTAAAGCGATTATTTAGTCAGAAGCGTTTATCTGTTGAGTCTGCAACAGGCTTAAAAGAGCTACTTGACACCACCAATGATTGTCTTAGTGCGCTTTCAAATTTAAATGTAGATGTTTCTACGTGGGACATTATCATCATCCATATTGTTGCTTTTAAACTTGATTCTGAAACGCGAAAACAGTGGGAACTTAGCATCAACAGTCAAGACTCGAATGAGTTACCTACATATGAACAATTTGCCAACTTTTTGGAGAATAGGTTTCGCGCGTTCGAATGTATAGAGCCTAAGAGAGTCACATCACATCAGGTTCAGGGTTCACACAAGCCTAAAACTATGGTAGCCATGAGCTCAAACAACATGCGGTGCGAATATTGCTCAGAGTCACACAAACTTTGCTTTTGCAAAAGATTTGCCAAGCAATTTTGCAAGTCTAGTGACAACTGGTTAGTTGTCACTAGACGAGAGTTTGTCAGTAAGCATAATATTTGCTTCAACTGTTTAGGTGGCAATCATACGGTTTACAATTGTAAAAAGCAAACCACTTGCAAACTTTGTCAAAGACGTCACCACTCTTTACTGCACTTAGTCTGTAAAGAATCAGAACATTGCAGCTGACGTGACTGCAGATGGTACTAGTCCCTCAACTAGTGCTATTAATCCTGTGGTATCATGTTTAGCTACCGATAGAGTTCCCGTACCGAAACAGGTTTTACTAGCCACAGCGTTAGTAAATGCCGAGTCCAGGACGGGTAACTTACATTTGGTCAGATCTTTACTTGACCAAGGGTCTCAAGCGTGTTTAATCACCGAGGCCACAGTTCAATACCTCAGACTGAAAAAGATCCCTATTCACGGAATCGTGTCAGGTCTGGGTAATAGATCAACCATTGCCAAGTACATGGTAAATTTGAAAATTAGGTCAAGGGTAGATCCGGAGTTCACACTTTCACTTAATGCCTACGTTCTTAGTAAAATAACTTCATATTTACCCGAACAAAACATAAGTGGTAGTGTATTCGAATGGATAGGTATCAAACCTAAGGATCTAGCCGATCCCCAGTTCAATCAACCTAATAAAATAGATCTTTTATTGGGTGCGGATGTCTATAGCCGCATTCTCAAAGAAGGTATAATGAGGAGTCCCTCTTCTACGCTGATCGCGCAGAGCACGGCGTTGGGATGGGTCTTATCAGGCGCTGTAAATAGATCGATTAATAGTTCAAACAGTACAAGCATGAATATTAGTGTATTGCATGTTAAGGTCAACGAAGATGAGATTCTCAAGCAATTTTGGGAGATTCAAGAGCAACCACCCTCAAAGAAAATATTAAGCCCCGAAGAACAAAGATGCGAGGAGTTTTATAGCGCTACCACGAATAGATTAGACGATGGTAGGTACGTTGTAAGATTACCTTTCCGCGATGATGATCCACCATGCAAGGCTGGTAATTCTCGAGCTATAGCTGAAAGTAGATTCAAGTCGTTAGAGAAAAAGTTACACAAAAACAAACAATTAAAAAAACAGTACACTAAGGTTATAAAAGAATATTTACACCTAGATCATATGAGACCTGTAGAAGAAAATGACAATAAGAAAGAAGTAGCAGTGTACTTACCTCACCATGCTGTGATACGCGACGACAAGACAACGAAAAAGGTACGTGTTGTGTTTAATGCCTCAGAGAAGAACAGCAAAGGCGTCTCATTAAATGATACCCTTATGACTGGACCTACTTTGCAGGCAGATTTAAGGCACACGGTAATGAGATGGAGGTTGTATCCTATTGGTCTTGTAGCCGATATAATCAAAATGTATAGGCAGGTAAGAATTGCTGACCAGGAAACCATGTATCAGCGGATACTATGGCGTGATAATCCTGAAAATGAAATTAAAGACTACGAATTGCTTACCGTTACGTTCGGAACCGCTTCAGCACCTTTCCAAGCAGTGAGGACTCTTCACCAGATCGCATACGATGAGGGCGAAAGGTACCCACTGGCTGCTGATAGGGTTTTATCATCCTTTTACATGGATGACCTTATGACGGGATGTTACAGCGTGGAAGAAGGGGTAAGGATCTATAGACAAATTACAGATTTACTACTAAAAGGAAAATTCGAGTTACAGAAGTGGAGTAGTAACAATCAGCAACTTTTGGAAATAATAAATACATTAGAAACAAAGCAGAAGCAATTAGATCAAGCTACTAAAGCTACAGACAGAACAAAAGATAAAGAAAACAAAGAACAGATAGAGGACAAAAACTTAGAATTAAAAATTGATAACATAATGAAAATACTAGGACTTACCTGGAACCGCAGTAGTGATTCCTTTCAGTACATGGTGTCCCTGCCACCTCCACTGACAACTGTAACAAAAAGAGCTGTAATTTCAGATATAGCACGGTTGTTTGATCCGTTAGGGTGGTTAGCTCCTTGTGTAGTCCTGGCAAAAATTATCATCCAGAAGTTATGGCTCACAGGAATTGGCTGGGATGATACAATACCCACCGACCCACTATGGTTCGTCTAGAACAAGCTAGCTAGACAAAATTATTTTATTTGATTTTTATGTCTAGATGCGGTTAATAAGCAAAGATATAAGGTTTTTGGTACTTTTTTCAAGGCAGTTTGTCATTTGAGCTGGTATCATGAAAAAAAAAACATTTATCGGGCATATGTGTATAATATATTTTTTGAACATTTTATAAAGTGATTTATCCCTCGACGTCGCTATAAAATCTAATAACAGATGCATAAAATATCTAAGAACTAAATCTATTACTCATTATCATCACTATCATCAGATGAATCATCCATTGAATAGTCATGATCGTGAGGGGCAGAACTATGAAAAGTAGAAATCATATTAACATTTTGTTCCTTACAGCTAGGTGGGACAATTAAATCTAATACTTCAGTTGGAAGCGTACCTATTTTCTTCCGAGGAACTTCTCGTAAACCGTTTATTACAGGGTCAGATGTTATCAATAACATATTAAGTAAATCTCTATTCGTAGCCTCCCGTGATCGCTTTCGTGTGTTGTGCTCACGAAATCTTCTGCAGTCCTTATTCCGAGCTTCCTGTGCTTCCTCGGAAAGCTGGCCTATAGGTAGAAGGGACGATCTAATTACTTCGCCACTGTGCAAAAGTATTTTGTGGACAGTAGCGGGCATGTAATACCATGAATAGAGATTTACATAAAGTTGTCTAGTTTCTTGAGCTAAGTTAACGAATTTTTCAATATTTATATCATATCCCGATGATAAAGTGCGAAGTAGTATGCCAAATTTTTGTATTAGTGAAACATCTAACCCTGTAATATCGGCACTAGCCTCGGGATTTCCAAAAAATCTTCGCGCGGTGTTCCCGTCATTAGTGTTACCGAACCCTGGTTTTGGTTTGTCTACAATCAAGCCCATTTCGCTTTTAAATCGTTTTTTAATGTCATCTGAACGTTGTTTCACACTAGCTTTGTCTTCGGCTGTTCTTAACTGCCATTTTTTTATATTTAGTCGATAGCTAATGTGAAGCAAGCATTCAAAGCACCTTATCCAAGCATGCAACGTAGACAAACCAAAACCAAGATTATCTTTGTCCGCAGCAAACTCTTTTGACAGATCATTCATCATTGTTGGAGTTGCCCCACAAATAAAACATTTTTGTGAGGAAGAAGTTTCGGTCAGAGCATTGCAAACTTTTCCGTCAATCATTGTTAAAAGCATAACATGTGTGACAGATACTTCGGTCTCCATCACCTTGCAGGTTGTCGGCAATAAAGCGTTTATCTCTTCTAAAACCTTATTGGTTTCCGAAATCGTAAAATCTTTCGTTTCCTTAGAAAAGATAAACTTTATTGGCCGACAATACATTGTAGAACAGGGCCGAGGATTCTGCCACACAATATTACCACTTTCATCTTTCAATTGAAGAGGAACGAAAGAAAATACAAATAAAAACTCGTCACTATCGTCACAATTAGTGAATTTTTGTTTGTACATACTATGACCGGAACTTCCATCACAACCCCATTTACTGATTAATGTGAATGACGTGCAAGGTAACAGACTATGAACAACTTCTTGTTGTGCTGAAACTAAACGTTCGGCAGTCTTATCAAGAATTGCCTGAACTTTGATTTCAGCATGCGTTTCATTGACTGTAATTTGTTCACCTGACGGGTAGCAGGCTATTTTAGCCTTTCTAACACTGTACATTGACGGAAACACCTTATGTCCAGCTTTAATACTCCACTTCCGAGTCTGCTTATAGCTATGGCTACTTGATTTACTATCAACGTAGTACGCTAAAGCTTCCTCACTTGTTAAACTCCTGGGGGCACTTTCTTCACTCGTGGTCTTGGTTATTGAAGGATCACTAGTCACATCTTTAATTTGACGTGCTACACTTCTCTGACCCGAGATTCGAGCTGACACTTCAGCGGCGTAAATTAATTCACTAGCACTTCTGGACTGTAATAGATCGTCTACACGTCGTCTCTTCGTTTTGAGACTAGAATGTTCAAAATCTTTAGTAGGTCTTCCGGGTCCCGGTTCTCCAGATGTAGTTGGCAGAGATAAATAAACGGACACATCGAAAGATATGTCAAGACCCTCCAGCCACGTCGAATACTTTTGTAGGAATCGCTCTCGATTTCTTCCACAGCTGCTCCACTTTTCAGCAAATTTCGTTGAATATCTTGAGATTAGTACTTTAATATCTCGCAGAGACTGCTCCGTAACACCATCAAAATTATATCTCAAAGATATAAACCGAAAGAGCTCCTCATTCCACGTTTCCTTCGGGGGTTTCAGCCATTCTTCGAAAAAATCCATTCTTGAGACGGTAAAAACTGTTGAAAGAAAAAAATAAATAAAAATTAGTTGTGCAAATATATCGCAATGAATTTTTTTACGTATAACTACTAGACACTTATGAGAATCGTATATGATAGGTTCTACGGTGGGGACAAGTGGGGACATGTTATTATTTGACCGATGAATTTGAAAAAATGAGTAAAAAAGTGGGTGAAAACTCAAACATTTCATTTTATAAGACTAAAGAATGAAGTTCCCATGTTGAAAATGAAATAAAATATAACTACTTACCCTTACGTATACAATCCATCACAAAAACACTTTCACAAATTTCTTTTAGTGACATAAACAATGCTATCAAATATGATGTAAAAATGCAAATGAATGCCCTTTAAATAGTCAACATCTTATAAACATACCTTAATGACGCTCTTAATGAGGGTAGTATTGATAATTAATAGGTGTAATCCTCAATGTATAGGGGTAATGAGTTCGTAATAGTAATTAACTTCCAGGAATTTAAGAGTTGTTTTTGTCTAGCTAGCTTGTTCTAGACGAACCATAGTGCGATCTGCTAGAGGAGTGGATTACTTACCGGAGAGAATTATCTTTGCTTACCGCGGTGCAGATACCTCGTTGGCTAGGTACAAACGAGAATGATAAACTAGAAGTACACGGGTTCTGTGACGCTTCAAAGGCAGCTTATTCAGCAGTGGTGTACCTGCGAACTATCGACAGCGATAACCAGGTCAAGGTTGCTTTAGTGGTTGCTAAAACCAGGGTAGCACCCAACAAGCAAATAAGTATCCCCCGCTTAGAGCTATGTGGTGCAGTACTATTGTCAAAATTGTTGGCAGAAACAGCCGAAGTGTTAAAGATATCAAGCGATAATATAAGGGCTTGGACAGACTCCACCATTGTTCTAGCATGGCTGAACAGTCACCCAAGCAAGTGGAAGACTTTCGTCGCTAATCGCACTTCAGAAATCTTGACACATATAAAGCCCTCTCAATGGTATCACGTCGCAACCAACGACAATCCAGCTGATTGCGCATCTAGAGGATCATTGCCAAGTTTGCTCAGGGAAAATAACCTTTGGTTCACTGGTCCTCAGTTTCTGAAAGAAAGAGTTGTGTTATATAAAAGGCCAAATTATTTAGATGTCGATCTAGAACAATGCGTAAAGGCACACGTAGCTGTTGTGTTTGACTGTGACGACATTTTTGAGCGATTCTCGAGTTTACAAAGACTCGTAAGGGTAATTGCTTATTGTCGTCGATTCTTAACTAAAGTAAAAAATAATACAGATTATTTACAAAAAATAGAATTAGAAATGGCATTACAAAGTTGTATTAAGGTCACGCAAAGAAAAATATTTACAGAAGAATATTTACAATTAAAAACTAAAGTTCATGTACAAATAAAATCAAGCAAACTAAAATCATTATCTCCTTATCTAGATGACAAGGGTATAATTAGAGTTCAAGGAAGGCTTGAAAAGGCTCAATTGGAAGAACAAATCAAGCATCCTATAGTTTTACCGCATATGTCTCACCTTACCAACTTGATTGTAGCAGATGCTCATAGTAAGACTCTTCATGGAGGTCCTCAGCTCATGACCACCTACTTGAGAACTGCTTACTGGATCATTGGTGTTAGGGGTTTGGTCAAAAAACATGTACGGCAATGTGTCACGTGTACCAAACAGAGAGCTACTGTTAGGCATCCTTTTATGGGTTCTCTCCCATCAGTGAGATGTTCACCAGCAAGGCCATTCCTGCATAGCGGAGTAGACTATGCTGGCTCTATTAGTGTAAGGACAACCAAAGGTCGTGGGCATCACTCCTACAAAGCGTACATTTGCCTTTTCATTTGTATGTCCACGCGAGCCATACATCTCGAGGTTGTAAGCGACATGAGTACCCAAGCGTTCTTAGCCGCTTTTCGACGGTTCGTATCAAGACGAGGTCATTGCTCTAAACTGTGGAGCGACAATGGCACCACGTTTGTCGGAGCTTCACGAGAGCTACAGCAATTGGCAAATTCACAGCCATCTATAATAGAGCACCTGGAAGCTAATGGCACCGAATGGCATTTCATTCCTCCACACGCACCCAATTTCGGTGGTCTATGGGAAGCAGGAGTGAAATCCACCAAGTTTCACCTAAAAAGGGTTATTGGTGACTCGACACTCACGTATGAGGAATTGAGTACCCTACTCACCCAAGTCGAGGCATGCTTGAACTCTCGGCCGATGAGTGTCATTCACTCGGATGAGCCTGGTGAACCAATCCCTTTGACTCCAGGACATTTTTTAATCGGTGAACCGTTGCTCAATATACCGGACTCAGATTTTACTAGTTCAACCGTTACTTCTTTAACTAGATGGCAATTTGTTCAAAAAATGGTACAAACTTTTTGGAAAAGATGGTCTCAGGAATACTTAGTTGGGCTCATGAACAGGTATAAATGGTCCAACAAAATACCCGAGCCAAAATTAGGGGACATCGTCTTAATAAAAGAAGACGATTTGCCACCGAGTCGTTGGCTCCTAGGTCGCGTAGTAGACAAACATACAGGTGATGATAATGTCACTCGTGTCGTCACCCTACGCACTAAATCATCTACCATTAAAGGACCAATTAATAAATTAATTATTTTGCCTATTGGCCATGAATGAAATGTTTTTTATGTTATTGTTTAGGTCATATAGATCCTTTTATTTACATGTGTTTTTAGTTTTAAGATCAATTTTATTTTTTGAATTTTTACCGTGTTTTAGGTCTAAAGACTATTGTCAAGGTTTTTATAAATTTTACTTTTGTAAGGTGTATTATATCGAGTTAAGGGTTGACCCTTTTATCAAACTCTGTTTTAAGAAATAATAATATATAAATGTTGTATCGTAATATATGTAACGACAATCCTTAACATTGAATTTAAGAAAGACTTTCCGTCACTACATGTCCTTGATGGGCGGTATGTTCAAGAGCAAATGTACATAAATAATTAATTTAAAATGTTTGAGTCAACTCTCGATAGATGGCGTTGTACCATACGTCTGAATCGCGCTATGGTTACGTTACCGGCTGCACTATAAAAGGTCAACGACAGTCTGTAATAAATGAAGCCCGCCGGCCGTCGTAGCGAGAGGACGTCGCTTCTCGCAGCGCTCGGGTCTCGCGTTATAATAGTTCCGTGTGCATCACATCTCGCTCACGCGGGGACGCCATTATAATTTTATAATATTATTGTGCACCTACCGACTTTTAAGGATTATCACACGGCTCACTACTGATTTCGGTCCTCGGTCTGCCACCAGCGGCAAGCCCCGGGGGCCGTATCAGTGGGGGTCGTGTGCCGAGGAAGTCGGCAGAGACCGCGCACGACAGCCCCCCAACCTAATCCACGTGCATTACCGCGCCGCGTTCATAACCGCGTCGCGTTCGACCGTCGCGTGCCGTCCGCGTGTCGCCTCCGCGTCGCGTGGCTGACCGCGACGTGCTAACGCGCCGCGGCATCACCGCGCCGCGCGCCGCGCCGTCAAAAGAGCTCGGCGTTCCAACCGCCGCGTTTCAACCGCCGCGTCTCGACCGCGGTGTTTACTTTTCGCCGCGGTAAGGATGTGCCGTTGAAAGATGCCGCCACCATCCCAACAACAATACCCTCCATCGAGGAAGGCAACCCGCCCGCTGCCTCCGAGACGCAGCATATGGCGCTCGCGTGTCGCTCCGCTCGCCGCCATCCAGGCGGGCGTCGAGCGCATGATCAATGACCAGCAGGTCAGCCGAGCGCCTCGCACCACCCCACCTCCCCTCATCATGACACCTGGCCTTGGGGGTGAGGAGTATTTTGCGGGCAGCCCACTGCCCGTAACGCCGACACCGACGCCGACGCCGAGGACGTCCCCAAGGTCGTCACCGGTACCACCCAGGCTCTCAGCGCCATCGATGCCTCCGATTGTCGGCACCTCGACCGCCGACCCCCCGCAACCTGCGCAGCTCACCCGTGCCGCGCACCCTTTTATGTGGCCGCAGGCAAGCACCAGCGCCGCGCCACCGTCCCGCGCCGGGCAACCGACCGGTGCCATGCAGCCGTCCGGCTCCGTGCCCTCAGCCGGCGCCGCTCCGGCACTCACTGCCGCTGTCACTGCTGCCCCAGCGACGGGCGTCACGCCCGACCAACGCGTCGCAGCCTTGCCACCGCACCTCGTCCCTCTGGCGACATCTGCTGCATTCCTGCAGATGTCGCCTCAGCAGCGGCGAGAGAAGAGGCCGCTGACACCCAGTGCACCACCACCACCACCGGACAGGCTGGACCAGCCACCCTGCGCGCCGCGATACACGGCGCCACCGGTGACCATCTCTCCGGAGAGGTTCCCCTCACCCCCCCAGATGGCCGAGAAGAGGCAGGCGATTTTCACAACGCCGCCCTTCAGCCTAACCAGCATGACCTCGGTCTCCCCCATGGAGACCGGGCCATCCTACGCCGCCGTTGCCACCGTGACCACAGCGGGTGCGTCCACCTCTGCCGCACCTACTGCCGCCACCACTGCCGCAGCACCGCTGCCCACCCCAGTGGCAAACACCACCACCACTGCCACTGCGACGACCACCACCACAACCGCTCCTGCGAAGACCAGGTACCCGCCACTCGTGGTAGAGGTACTACCGGACTGGCCGACGCACCTCAAGGAGCTCAAAAAGCGGCTTGGGTACGCGCCGAACAGCCGCGCGTATGGGAAAGGCATCCGATTCATGCCGAAGTCGGAGGCCGAATACCGGACCACCCAACGCTACCTCACACAGCTGGAGAAGGAGACCAGGATATCCTGGTACTGTTACTCCCTCCCAGCCGAGCAGAGTGTGAAGGTAGCAATACGAGGCCTGCCTTCCAATACCGACCCCGGGGACATCGAGAGGGAACTCCGGGAGCTCGGATACATCCCGGAGTACGTCCGCGCCATACGGGCGCGCACTGGCCGTCCCGGCTGCCTGTATCACGCGCAGCTGCAGCGGACCCCAGACATCACGCCGGGCATATATGACGTCACCGAGTTACTCTGTATGCCCGGCGTAAAAATCGAGTCATGGCGCGGCAAGAAAGGCCCCGCGCAATGTCATAGATGCCAACTGTTCCGGCACTCTTCACACAATTGCCACAGGCCCCCAGCCTGTGTGCGCTGCGGAGAAGAGCACGCCGCGAAGGACTGCCCACGCCCGCTTGAGTCGCCACCCACCTGCGCGAACTGCGGAGGTGCTCACACGGCCAACAACATTGCCTGCCCGGTGTTCCGCAAGGAGGCGCGGAACAAACGAGCCGGCACGGTGGCTCGCACCTCTGCAGCCACGAAACAAACGCCTACCGTTGCTGCCGATGAAAACGCCCCCGGCTCTCTTATGGCCGCTGCCAACCCTGCCCAGGGGGCAGCTGGTAAGAAAAGGAGGAGGCGAAGGAGACCCCGGAGCAAGTCTGCTGCGACATCCACGCAGCAGACCAAGAAGAAGGAGCAGTCTACTGCACCTGTGGTCGCTGCCCCCTCGAGGGGGACGAAGGCGAAGCAGGCTGCAGCGCCAGCGCCGGTGTCCACCATACCAGCGCCGCCACGAGTAGACCCGGTGATCACCATGGCCATCGGCGCGCTCAACGCCGTGCTACAGGCCCTGCAGGACGGGCGGGATCCGGTCCCGCTCATCCTCAAATGCGTAGGCGAACTATGCGCTTATGGCCGCTAGTAGCCTACGCATTGTCTACTGGAACGCCGACGGAGTGTCCCCCGAAAAGACCAGGCTTTTAAGGTTGCTGCTCTCCCAGCGGCAGGTTGACATTGCCCTCGTCAACGAGACGCACCTTAAGGCCAGTATCTCCTTCAAGATGCCAGGGTACCATGTCTACCGAGAGGACCACATCTCTCCAGCTGGGACTGCGTACAGGGGATTAGCAGTCCTAGTAAAGAGAAGGATCGTCCACCAACCGCTGCCTGTACCAACGCTGCAGTCGTCGTACGCTCTTGGCGTAGAAGTCTGCATTGACAGCCGCCCCATCCGTGTGTTTGCTTTCTACAAGCCGCCCAACAACAGATTAGCGACGACTGATGTTCACGCCCTGCTGGACTCGCCGAACGCAACCATAGTCGCGGGCGACTTCAACGCCAAACACACGGCCTGGAACTCCACCACCACCTGCCCTGACGGCCGCCGTCTATTGGACGATGCAGACCGCAACGGCTACGACGTGCTGGGACCAGAGGTCCCGACGCACTACCCGTACCAGGCAGCCCTCACACCAGACGTCATCGACTTGACGGTCATCTGCGGCCTGCCGACCGCACCATCAATCGACGTCCTGGACGACCACCTCCTCTCGGACCACCAACCTGTACTCCTCACACTGTCGAGTGCTCCGGCTCGAACAGTGACGCCACCCTCTCGTCACCGCCAGGATTGGCAAGCATTCGCCGACTACATGGCGGAGCACGCGCCCTATCGCCGGATCGAGACCCACGCAGACGTCGACACACTCGCTGAGCAACTCAGCGCTGTTATCAACACAGCGCTTCGAGTCTCGCGTCTGGACGCTGCGTCGACACGTCGACCTCCCCAACTCCCGGCTCACATCATGGCGATGATCGAGAGGAAGAGGAAGCTGAGACGCCAATGGCAACGCACCCGATGCCCGACCATGAAGTCCCAGCTCAACGCTCTGGCTGCGAAGATCTCGAGTGCACTGGAGACAGTCGCCACCGAGTCCTGGCACCGCACCATCGAGCGAGCAGGTGAAGACTGGTCAGGCATCCACCGTCTGTGCCGCCAGCTCTCCGGGAAGCAACCTCCGATTAGGCCCCTCCTGGCTGGTGACGGCACCCCACGTTACCGCCCCGAGGATCGAGCGGAGATCTTTGCCGACCACCTGGAGACCCAGTTCCAGCCGAATCCAGCTTCCAACATGCAGCATGTAGAAGCTATCCAGCAGCGTCTGGAGTACTACTTCCAATCGCCGATAGCCCCCACGGAAGACCCAGTAGTCTTTTCCCCGGGTCAGGTGCAGCGAATGATTCGCCGCACCAAACTGCGGAAAGCCCCTGGTCCCGACCGGATCACCAATGAAGCCCTGCGTCACCTACCTCCGCGAGCAATTGCGTCGTTGACGCAGCTATTCAACGGCATCCTCCGCACAAGCAACTTTCCCGCAACATGGAGACTCGGCCGAGTCATAATGCTGCCCAAGCCCGGGAAAAACATTCTGAAGCCCGAAAGCTATCGGCCCATCACGCTGCTGTCGACACTCTCGAAAGTCTTCGAGAAGCTTCTACTGCTGCATCTTACACCACACATCCAGCCACGCGACGAGCAGTTCGGGTTCCGAGCCGAACACTCCACGACACACCAGCTCGCGAGAGTACTGCACCACATGACGGTGGCCCTCAACAAGAGGGAGAGCCCTGTCGCAGTACTTCTCGATATGGAGAAGGCGTTCGATCGCGTCTGGCACGCCGGCCTGGTCTATAAGCTGTCCACGTCTACTACTCCCCGCCGAGTAGTTAAGACTGTGGCCACCTTCCTTCAAGACAGGCGCTTTCAAGTGACAGTTGACGGCGTCCTGTCAACAGAGCGCCCCATCAGAGCCGGCGTCCCTCAAGGGAGTTGCCTCTCGCCCGTGTGCTACAGTAGGTACACGGACGACATCCCCGTCGCTGGAGGCGCCATGCTGGCGCTGTACGCAGACGACGCTGCCTACATCACCACCTCCCTTAACCCCGTTCACG
This sequence comes from Euclidia mi, assembly GCA_944739405.2. Lineage (NCBI taxonomy): Eukaryota > Metazoa > Arthropoda > Insecta > Lepidoptera > Erebidae > Euclidia > Euclidia mi. The sequence continues at coordinate 25,782,461 of OX123202.2, forward strand.
CGGCGGTTAAGATGCAGCGCGCACTGGATGCACTCCCGCCCTGGCTGGAAGACTGGAGACTGACGGTCAACGTGGCGAAGACCCAGGCGATCTCCATGGGTGGACGGAGACTGCCCCCGCCTCTCACCATGCTCGGACACCACGTCGACTGGTCCCCGACGGTGAAATACCTCGGCGTGACCATAGACCGTCGTCTCACGATGGCCCCACACGTCAAGAACGTTGTTGGCCAAGCGCGAACCGCACGAGCTCTCCTGCGTCCTGTCTTGGCGTCCGGACTTCCCCTCCGTGCGAAGCTGGCTGTCTACAAGGCATACATCCGCACCCGCCTCACCTATGCCTCCCCAGCGTGGTACGCGCTGGCTGCGGAGACCCTCCGCAAACGGTTGCGTGCGCAGCAGTCGCTCGCCCTACGCGCCGTTGTAGACGCCCCTCGCTACGTGAGGAACGACGTCATCTCCAGGGACCTACGCATAGAGAGTCTCGACAACTTCATCGGTCGCCTGAGCGCCAACATGTTCGCCCGTGCTGACGGGTCATCCTTCCGCCACCTGCGGGAGCTGGCGCCTTACCATCGGCGCCCACCGGACCGACCACTGCCGCGGGATTTAATCCCCGCAGCAACCACACCGGATAGACTCCAGCTCGCTCACGTCGGCTGACGGGCGCTTGTCGGGAGCCTCCCCCGGCAAGCTCGACCTCGCCAACGTAAGCGTAGCCCCCACCAAACAAGCCGCCGCTGGCTCGTAGATCGCTCACCGGACGTTCCCCTCTTGGGAATACTGCCGGTGGGGTCAGGTCTCGCTAGCAGCGTGAAGCACATCCGGACAAGACGCCCGGATATGACATCAGTGGCAACGACCACAACCCCGTGACCCGTCTGCAGTTGCAGGCGGCGGCTGACACCACTGAAACAGTACACAACCTGTATCAGTTTCCCCCCGGTTCCCCTAGGGGAATCGTGAGAAGACCCGTAAAGTAAAAGTAATAAATGAACCTCAGATCAAGCTACAGTTTGTGTTTTATTTCGAAACCTACTAGTAGTTAGCATACAGTCTGCTTTAGTTCAAAAGTTCACTAGAACATTATCCAATGCTTATTTTAACAATATAAGGTAATAACTAGCAATAAAAATGTATCTAGACATGATTTCAAGTCTATATGAAGCCAAAAAACACTTATAAAACTATAAAACTACTATGTTAACAAACAGCTGTTTTATCAAGTATTAACTCTTATCTGTCACTATTGATAACGCTATTTATGATTCGTTATCTAAGGTCCCTACAGTTAGCACAAGTTTAAGACTAATGTTCATGTATTACATAGTTGTTTTATATTAACAATCTAACCATTTACACTATTTTAGCTATTTTTTAACGTTTTGACACGTCCGGGAACCGAACCCGGTGTACCGCACGATTAGATAACACTGATTTTATACGATTTTCACTCGCGGTTTCGAATACACTATTCACTGTCATAGTTTTAATGTCTGTCGCGAACATCTCTCCCGCCGTGCAGCAACGCGCGTGACCCGTCGTGTGGCGGTGCTGCAGAGCACGCGGTGAGCGACGTCTCGTCACTTGGGCAGGGGGACCAGCTTCTTAGCCAGCCGTTTGAGGACGCCTGCTGCTGTGCGAACCTCGACAGTGCGTATGGCGCCGTCGGCGCCCGGGTAGACAGCCACAACTCGACCGCTCGGCCAGGTATTGCGCGGGAGTTGGCCGTCGGCGATCAGGACGGGGTCGCCGACCTCGAGGTTGAGCCCAGACCCATGGGGCTCCCGCCGGTGTTGCAGCTCGGGTAGGTACTCGCGCACCCAACGGCGCCAGAACATGTCGGCGAGGATTTGGGCGCGCCGCCAGTGCTTGCTGCTGTTGAGGTCAGCCTCGCTGAACTCGCCCAGCGGAGGGAGGCGAGCAGAACCACCGAACAGGATGTGGTTCGGCGTGATGGCCTCGCTGTCTGCTGCGTTGACGGAGACGTGTGTGAGGGGTCGACTGTTTACTGTGTACTCGACCTCACACAGTAGTGTAGCTAGGACTTCTTCGTGCGGATGGCGCTCGTGAAGGACCGTATAGAGGGCGGTCTTCACGCACCTGACGAGGCGCTCCCATGCGCCCCCCATGAATGGCGCTGAGGGGGTGATGAAGCGCCATATGATGCCACGGCGTCTCTCATTTCTCGGTCGGCACCGTGCATGTTGGTGCCGTTGTCCGAGTTGATCTCTGCGGGGCAACCTCGGCGCGCTGCGAACCTGCGCAGCGCCAAGATTGCGGAGTCGGCGCTCAGGCTGGCGGCGACCTCCAGATGTACTGCCCTGGAAGTGAGACATGTAAACAGTGCCACATAACGTTTGTGACGCTGTCTACCGACGGTTACGGAGAGCGGCCCGAAATAATCAATACCCGTGTAGGTGAAGGGCCTCTGATGGTGAGCAAGGCGCGTCTTCGGATCGTCCCCTGTGGCTGGCTCAGGCGGCTGCGTTTTTCTAATGCGGCATGGTAGACATCTATGTACTATTTTCTTTGTAGTCGGCCGCAGACGAAGAATCCAATAGTGTTGGCGTATTTCATTGATTACCAACTCTGTACCGCTGTGATGTAATTTTCTATGCGTCCAATCTATGTATAGCTGTGTAATGCAATGATCGCCGTCTAAGATCGGCGGTCTCTTTGTCTGTTCGGAGATTTCTTCTGTAGCTGTTATACGACTGCGTAGAGTGATCATTCCGTTGTTCATCTACTTGGGTAACGAATACAGGCGGCTGTCTCTGGCGACACCTCCTCCGCGCCGCAGCTCCCGGAGGTCGGCGCCGAAGGAGTCCTCTTGTACCGCCTTCACAAGAAGGTCCTCGGCGCCGCGGGTGTGTTCTGCGGAGAGAAGCACGAAGTTTCGGGAGTCGGCGGCTGGACGAGGTGCCGCTCTGGCCGACTTGATGTTGTGCTTCGTCTTCGTCACGTGACGCCAATCTGGATCCTTCTGTCTATTTTTCTGCGTTCTTTTATATAGAACCTTCTCTGCGGTTTTCTTACATAATGCTATAAATTGTAGAACTCTTGCTGTTGCTCGTAAGAGCCTTTCCCATTTGGAAAATCTATACGGGTCCGGTACGGCTTCTATAATTCTATATGTTTGACGTTTCTCTACAGCTGTCAGTGTGCGCTCTTCGCCTGTCGCGTCAGGGGCGATGTGCTTCTCTACGGGCCATAGTGACGGGTCTTCGTACAGGAACGACGGTCCGGTGTACCACTCGTGTTCGGAGTTAAAGCTGTTTGGCACGTCGCGTGTAGCCGCATCCGCCGCGTTCATCTTCGTAGGTACCCAGCGCCAATCTTCAACTTTACTATGCTCTTCTATGGCGGCTAGGCGGTGTGCGACGAATGGTTTGTACGCCCGTGCTCCTTTTCTGATCCACGTTAGTACGGTCTTGCTGTCCGTCCAGTACACGACGGCCTCGGGTTTGACGCGATGTTCTTCTATTACCGCTTGAGCGACTCGCGTACCCATGACGGCGGCTTGCAGTTCGAGTCTCGGGATTGACACCACCTTAAGCGGTACCACTCTCGCCTTCACCATAACGAGCGTCACGTGCACACGCCCATCTGGTGTAGTCGCTCGCCAGTACACCGCTGTTGCGTAGGCCGCTTCACTGGCGTCCGTAAAGACATGTACTTGGAGTGTACAGGCGTCACTGTACCCGGGGTAACACCGCGGGATGCGTATCGACTTCAACTGTTCTAAGTGCTGTATCCACGATGCCCATTGCACTCTGAGGCTTTCGTCAAACTTCTCGTCCCAATTTTTACCGAGTCGCCAGGCTTCCTGTAGTATCTGTTTGGCTCGAACAGTCACGGGCGATGCGAGGCCGAGTGGGTCGTATAGCAACATAACTATTTTCAACGCTTCTCGTTTGGTAGGCGCTTCGGTGCCGATGAGGCCGTCTGGAAGCCGTGCGAGTGTAAGGTTGAAGCACAGCTCGTCCGCGCTCGTCTTCCACATCAAGCCGAGAATTTTCTCTTCTTGCCCCTTGCTGGCGAGGCCGGCTGTCTCCTGGCGATGTTGACTTGGTTCTATTGCTTCGATGACGTTTCTAGAGTTCGACACCCATTTCGTGAGGTGAAAGTGCGCTTGTCTGTGTATGTCTCGCACCCGTGACGCTATGCTCGTCGCTTCCTGTTCGTTCCTGAAGCTGTCCAGATAGTCATCCATGTAATGGTTATCTATGATGGCTTCTGCTGTTTCTGGGTACTCTTCTGCGTGCTTGCGAGCGTTCCAATTCTTCGCGAATATAGCTGTACACGGTGAGCTTGCCGCGCCGAAGATAATGGACTTCATACGGTATTCCTGGGGCGGGCCCTCCCGTCGGTCACCTCTCCACAGGTAGCGCAGCGCATCTCGGTCTTCGGGGCGTACTCTCACCTGCATAAACATCTCCGTTATATCAGCTGAGACGGCAACGCGGTGTCGACGGAACCTCATCAACACCCCCCGCAAAGATTGTAGCAAGTCCGGTCCCGTGAGCAGGTAATCGTTGAGTGACATACCTCTGGTTTTCGCGGCAGCGTCGTGAACTATACGAATCTTCTCAGGCTTCATGGGGTTGTGTACATCGAAGTGAGGCAAGTACCAAGTCTTCCCTGGCGTACTATTCATGGGAGCTTCTTCTGCGTATCCCTTTTCTATCAGCGAGTTCATCTGTTCTGTATATCTTGTTTTCAACTCTATGTTTCTATCTAATTTTTTCTCTATGTGTGCGAGCCTCCTTGCCACGTTCTCGTAACTATCTGGCATGACGATGTCTTCTTGTTTCCACAGAAGAGCCGTCTCTATATGTCTATCTTCTAATTGTTTCGTATGTTTTTCTAACATATCTGTAGCCCGCTTCTCGGGGTCCGAGTTCGGTCGACGTGGGTTCACTATGAGCGATTCCAGTGCGAAATAGAAGATAATAGAAGCGCAACTGAAAGAATCAGTTGCGCTTCTATGTTTTCATCTGTAGCGGAGAGACCGTTGACGAAGTGTACGGTGTTTCCCAAGGTGCGTGAGCGTGCGCCGTGCAGCACCCATCCCAGCGACGTAAGCGACGCCACCGGTTGATCGTTGGGTCCTCTTCGGTTGTCTTGTCCTATTAGCACCTTCGGCACGCCTATGTCGTACACCAGCTTCTTCTTGATGCCTTCGAGGTGTTTGCAGTCTATCAGGTCCTTTTCGGCGATCTTCTGCGGCGACAGGTGTAGGCTGGCTACGGTGCGCGCACACAAAGGCACTTGTTTGCTGTCGGCGCCGGCTCCTCGTATGTGTATGTCTACGCGTCGCGACGTTGGCATGTCGATCGACGTATCGCCTATGGCACGGATCGTAAACGGGTCCAGGTTCCCTTCCGCGCCGACTTCCTTGGCTATGTCTTCGTCTATGAGCGATACGGTGCTTCCGTCGTCGAGTAGGGCGAACCTAGACGCCTCTCCCGCCGGTCCGACTATCTGCACGGGCACTATCTTTAAGTATGCTTGAGCCTTTGCACGTATGCACGAACTGGCGACCGTTTCTTGCTTTTCTATGTTCACGTCTTCGATCCTATGGGCTCCTCTATCGTAGTGAAGCAACTGGTTGTGTGTAGCGCGGCATCCCTCTACACCGCACTTCTTGGGCTTGCACGAGTGTTCTATTCGGCGTATGCGTAAGCAGCGAAAACACAATCCATGCTGCTTAGCTAGCTGCCATCTCTTCTCTGCGTTGGCGTTACGAAACGTGCTGCAGGCCGACGAGTAGTGTCCTTCGCGTTCACATATCCTGCACTTCGCGTTAGACGTGTCCGTATGCGTTCGCTTCTCCGTCGCCGTCGCCGTGTACGTCCTCTGCACGGTACGTCTGCTTGGCGGTCCATCGGTGATGTTCTCAGCCGGTGCGAACGCGCTACAGTAACGCGCGTACACAGAGTACGCGCGTTACTGTATCGTACGAAGTCACTGAATCGGCTGAGGTCCGGCTTCGACTGGCACTTCTCGGTGTACGTCTTGTACCACTGCACACGTAGCGAGTTCGGTAGCTTCTCGGTCAACACACGCACTAGCTCCGCATTGATGAGGTAGTGTTCCTTTTTCAACGCACGAAGTGTGACGACGCCGCTTCTAATCTTGCTCGCGAACGCGCATATGTCCTTAGGTGCTTCGCTACAGCGTGGCAGGGTCCTCAGCTTGTCCGTCTCTGCCTGTGCGATCGAGTCTGGTCGTCCGAACTGCAGCTCCAACTCCTTCATAATTTCATCTGGTCGCGCATGCCCAATCAGATCAGAGCTAACTGTTTCTAACGCTCTTCCCTTGAGACTTCTTCTCAGTCTCGCTGTATTCTCCACGTCGTTGAAGAAATTCTTGGTGGTGTCGTTTATCGCCTTGAACGACAGCCACTCGGTGTGCGCGCCGCCGAACGTCGGTAGCGTTATGATGACTTTCGAAACCGCCGGGTGTGGTGCAACTATATGGGGCATCTATTAAAACAAACACCATGAAAATATCTTTATTCAGTTCGAACCTATTACATGATAACTTATGAATCATAAGAAAATTACAGAATTTCTTAAGTAAATAGTATCGTAAGTAAACAAAATTTATGATAAACATTCGAATGTTTGTTATTATGCTTATTTTAACTATATAAGGTAATAACTAGCAATAAAAATGTATCTAGACATGATTTCAAGTCTATATGAAGCCAAAAAACACTTATAAAACTATAAAACGACTATGTAAACAAACAGCTGTTTTATCAAGTATTAACTCTTATCTGTCACTATTGATAACGCTATTTATGATTCGATATCTAAGGTCCCTACAGTTAGCACAAGTTTAAGACTAATGTTCATGTATTACATAGTTGTTTTATATTAACAATCTAACCATTTACACTATTTTAGCTATTTTTTAACGTTTTGACACGTCCGGGAACCGAACCCGGTGTACCGCACGATTAGATAACACTGATTTTATACGATTTTCACTCGCGGTTTCGAATACACTATTCACTGTCATAGTTTTAATGTCTGTCGCGAACAATATTTTTCAATCTTTGATTAATACACACCAATATTGAATCTTAGTTAAATGTAAAACTGTATCGCACTGCTTTTTAAATACGATGTAAATGCATAAGTGTCTATAGTAAATACATAAATAAAGTAAGGTATGAAATTTGCCTGTTCAAACACGTTACGTATTGAGTGACATGCATTGAGAGAACTCATGTCTAATAATGCCTGTCCAATACACAGTCATAGATGTGACGGACCGACCCCGTAGCACTCAAGAGGCTGACTGCTATACTCATGAGTAGGTCGAGCCGATAATATAAGTACTCAATACCTATCTACAGTTATTGACCTTTGACCGTACAGTTATTTGATTTTTGATTAATACTCGTACTTTTAAGTAAAACAATGATGGTGTAAAGTTGATCATACTCGTATAATCACACGATAAGTTTCTGAGTTTCATATGCAGTTACTCAGGTATTTTTTTAAATACTTACCTACTTTAAAAACACCCAGTCCAAAATAAGTCAACCAAATCCGCATCGTATCGTAGTTAAATCTCATTTTGTGTTATTTTGACCCAGCTTAAATATTGCGTTACTGGTTCATTTGACAAAATGTATGTGGTCGCGAAAATAAACAAAAGAGACCAACATGAACCCTTTTCATATTTTGTGGTTTTCTTTATACATAAAACAAAAAGAGTTGTTATTTCGTGTGCAACAAATTTGGCTGATACAAAATTTAGAGCGCGTCATGAAATTCATCCACATCGCCGTCAACTGGCAGCGTGCCCAGAACGCTGGCAGCGTTGCCACGTTGTATGGCGATATTTACCTTCTGGGCCAAATACAACCCAGCCTTCTGGTCACGCGAGGCGTCGACAAGTCTCTTTGCGATGTCTCTAAAAAGAGATCTCGCACTTGGACCCCATGGCCCCAACGTTTCGACCCCAAAGGGCTCAAATACGTAATCCCCTACTAGGTTTACGTATTTGCGCCGTTTGAGGGTCTCCGCTGTAGCAGCAGCAGCGCCTGCACAACCGGCTGTGCTAGGAAGATGTGATGGCGCGAGGGTACCGACACACGTTGCGTCCCATACCAAAGGCCTACCCAACTTCCATGGCAGTAAAGACATACCGTCTGGTCTTTTGCCGTCGTTGCGTACCAGGCCCTGAGGTTCAAGGTGGGCTGGAACGCCAGCGGAGACAAGAGCCCGACGGAGAATGTCATTAAGGTTGCCGTGTCGTGAAATACGACCTGCGCTCCTGCTGCATGATAGGCCATGGTGACCAAGGCTGTCGACAACCTCTCCACAGTGACAGCGATGTGGAGTAACACATGGCGCGCCTAAAATCTATATCTTCAATTAAAATATCATCCAAAAACTGTGCAGGAGGGTCCATGATGGAAGTCTGGTGCCTTGCCCAACTTACGTACCATATTAGAGTCATTATATGGGCGCAGCAACCAATGGTTCTGCGCCCAACAATACAATTGCAACAATAATGTTTTATAGCATATCTGCCATTCAGAGTAGGATCTACTAAAATATAAATATAATATTTTTTGGTACTTATATGGCGGCTAACTATTTTGCCTCGCAGGAGCCATGTATTTTCATTGTTGACGATATTCAAATTACTTAATAACTCATCGTCAACCTCCCTGCACACTTCAATAATATAGCATCCATCTTGTCTGATATGTTCACCATAGTATGAGCGGGCCTGTTTTATCTGATAAATTCCTAGGGAAATTAAAATTAAATCTTTATACTCCATTCGTGGAAAATCTACATTATTTCTTTCTACAGTTATGCTGCGAAAGTTGCTTGTTCAAGTTATGAAGTTCCACAAAATCTGCTAAATTATTTTCTTCAAATATTCTTTCATGTATTACAGATACAATTTCTCTAGCATCTTCTCTATCAACCAAAACAGGGTGAAATCTTTTTATTAAAGCTGCTGCGACTTCAAAATCATGCATTAAGTTCTTTAAATATTTATTACAATACTCTTGTCGCAGCAACTTAAAATCTCGCTTAAAGCGCCCATTTACCACTTCTACCACCCAACGACATAAAGTAACTTTACGTGATTCATTGGCATTTACTGTAGTCATTTGTGTTTCACCCTGTTCAACTGATAGAGGATAATGTACCGAGTAATTTAAGCTATGTAATAAGGGAATACTATCCCGAAAGCCTCTGTCCAATAGGAATATATCACCTTCTCTAAAATATTCTCGCAATGGAAATGACTGATTACTGAATTCATGTTTAATAATGTCAGCATCTGATTTTGTGGCAAGATAGGGGCCCAGTACGTCTAATATATGGCCATCACAACATACAATTAAGAATGGTTTGAGAAGATTTCTATATTTATGAAGAGAATAAGTTTTCTTCTGATATTTATAATTGCTACTTTTTTGAACATATACATAATTATGTTCCATCCATTATAGCGATAGCTTTCCTGTCATCCATACTGCTTCCAGGATTGCCGAACGAAGAGTTTGGAATATACAAATTCCTGTCCGCCACTTCCATTCTGTTCATGTGTTGGAATCCTAAATGTAGTGGCACAAAATATTACACCATAGAAGTTCTTGCTTTACTAATTAACTTTGATAAAGTGCTTCTACTTATATTCATTAAAGTAGAAATTCTATCATCAGAATCTCCAGTTCTAAGTTTCAGCAAATATGCTGCAAGAGCTGTGGCACGCCTTGGAAATTCAGGTAAAACAGCTTCTACCTCCCTGAATTGGACTTTTGTGCGTCCTAGCCAGTACCAAACTACATTATCTTCCATATCATCATACATACATACATACATAGACTCACGCCTGTTTCCCCGAAGGGGTAGGAAGAGGCATATTAAACGCCCACTTTTCGCCAGTGTTTTGATCCCACGTAATAGGTGGCGAGCCTATTGCCGCTTATTGGGACATTTTGTTTGCCAGAGCCTCGTCCGTTGATCGGCAGGTGCACCACTTGCAGGTGAGGTTGGCTTGGGACCCTAAGTACTTGGTGGGAACCCTATGCACCCGATATCATGATTTTTTTCAAAATCCAACCTTGTCTTATCATTCTTTAATAATTCACAAAATTCTTCTAAGTGTTCTGTTGTAAAACAGTGTTACACATTTTCTGCTTCAAATAAAATTGACCACCTTTGACTTCCAAGATGTGACTCACTTAAACGACAATTTGGTGGTATATATAATATTTATGATCCCTAAAGAGCATCACCCTTAAAGCATAAATGCTGTAAGGAACTGTTGCAACTTGGAAATATGCAGCGAGAGTGCGTGTCAGGTGCCCGTAAATGATTAGGTAAATTAATTGTTGCAATTTGTTGCGGTACTGGGTTCACCATTGAAGCTGCATGTACACCTTCAGCTCTTCTGTAGCATGTGTGGCAAATGACATCGGTTGGTTGTATCTAAAAGAAAACAATAATGGTTAAATTGTGATTATATACAGGCAAAAAAGTGAATATACATATGTATGCCATATAACAAGCTTACCTCCCGAGATTGAATCCAATCTTGTACTATGTTTCTGATGTGCTGATTTTGCTCAGCTTGTTATTGACACAATGAAATATCTGGAATGTGCTACAGAGTGACCACATTGAATGCAAACATTTTGATGCCCCACAGTTCTTGTTTGACTATTGGATGCCTCATTATTATTAAATAATATGTGACATGCATCACATATGTAGTCAGCTGCAGTCACCTGGAATAGATTAAGTTCTTTAGTGTATGTACATAACGGGATAATCTAATTTAATAAAAATAATTTAAGAAATAGCACATCAGTTTTAAAATAAAAATGAACACTCACCAATTGTGGTGCAACCCGTTGTTGTATTAATGTTAAAAGAGAAACATCATTTGTGTGTCAAACATCAAAATGTGTCTTCTCATCCTAGTAATATTAATATTACAATTAACACATTTTAAAATATTAACACTATCAGCTCTAGAAATTGAAGCTGGTGAAAAATGCTTAGCAGCACGATCAGCTCGTTGCCAACATGGATGGCAAATATGATGTGATGCACGAACCTGGAAATGAAAATGATCTTTAAAAATTGTTTATTAAAAAAAACTTATAACAATTATTTGTATTAAATACCTCCACAGGACGAAGTCTTTCCAAAATGATGTTTTTGATATTCACATGTTGTAATGTGTCTGTTCTCAGTGCAATAACTTGATGTGCTCGACTAGGCAATATTACTTTGCATAGCGCACATTTCTGTCCAATTCTGTCAGAGCTTGGAAGAGATGTAGCAGTTTTAGCTTCTGAGAAGCATACTGTACATATAAAATCATCAGCTTGTACCTGAAAAAATATACCTATGAATATGTATTCCTCTCTCTTTATGGTCAAATCAAGGCTGAAGGTGCTGTGACTTCCTTCATGGTTTTTTGTGTATTTCTAAATGCCAACAAAATACATAAAATGACTTTAGAATGAGCAATGGGTATTTGTGACAACCACCTTATAAGACATCCATGACACACAAGGTTTAGATATGAAAATATTGAGACAGAATTATTTTGACTAAGGCTTGATATCTAATACTCACATACTTATATTACTTTCAAATTATGTTCTCATCGCCATTAAAACCATTATTCCAACAATCTGTATCTGGTTTCTTTCTTTTTTTAAAAGACATCTTCCGCACTATGAGTAAATACTGTATCGCGGAGAACTTTACAAAAATACAAGTAACAGCCACAAAGAATATCCAGACTCAGAACAACAATTTACGGATGAAAGTCGGAAGATCGAACCCACAGCACTCGGCGCGGTAGTAAAGCGGCAAGGCGACCGCTTAAATCACTGCCCCACTCATGCAGATAAAACATAATACAAAGATATTGAAGAAGAGTTATTCTCAACAACAAAATCAGAGATCTTACTTACCACACGTGAAGCAGTCCATTCTTGTATGCAGTGGAGAATTTGTTCATCTTGTAATATGATACAACCAGAGGGTGAGCCACAATTGACACAAAATATACAGTCAAAATCCGAATCAATTGTAACGGGTTCTAGAATTAAAACGCAGTAGAGGTTCTAGATGCGTTTATTACCGAGTATTGCCTCGCTTCCTATGCCGAGTATGACCGACCAACAACACGACACTGGCCTGAACACTAAGGGCTGCAGTCTCCCACGCTGTTCCTTCCGGTAGTGTGCAGGACAGGTTGCTCGAAGGGCTGCGCGTAGCGGGCAGATCCTCGCAGGCCGTTGGTTCAGCTGGCAGGCGCCGGCGGTCTGAGTGCGATGAGCAGGGCAGGCCAGACTCTTCGGCAGAGGTGACGTCGATGACGGTGCAGGGTAGTGTAGCGGTCTAGGTAGAGAAGCCCGGAGCCTTAAGGTGGACCTGGAACCCAGCTGCTGGGATCAGGATACACGTAAGACGTAGGGTCAGTGGGTACGCGTAGATATGTAGTAGAAGCGACGTTAGAGTAGCGGTGCCGGCCTCTCTGTCGGCCCCTTTATATACCGGCTCTCCATCAGAATTAGAGTCCGTTCATGATCATATTTGGTCAGGCTTCGCGAGCGGGGACGATGGCCTTCTCTGATTGGCCGAGGGTATGGACAGTACTGTGACGTAGACGCGGTAGGTACCGGACATACGTCACAATACCGCCCGCCTTAGGAGAGGATTTTGCGTGGCTAACAGGAAAAATCCGACTAGCTGGGTTAGGTCTACGAGTCCGCTACTGTCCAAGCTAAGACGGCATATAGAAAGAACGAAGGGAAAGTCTTATTCGGTTTGTAACAAATAGTTAGGCACCATAGTGTATAAGTTTTAGGTCCTTTATGTGCCAAAACCCAATAGAATTTCCAGACGCGTCCGACAACTCGTAAACGAGAGGCGACATTTTATTAATCACTGTGCACTTCACGAATTTAGGGGCTAGTTTCTTACAGAAGGACATATTCTTGTCGCTCTGATAAAAAGTCCTTTTCCACACAGTGTCTCCCACATTATACTCAGCTGGTTTACGGCGTAAATTATACGTTTGGGAATTCCTAGCATGAGCTTGAATGAGGAGTGCCTGAACTTTGTCAAATATGCCTGATAAGTGACCTATGTTTTCTGTGTAATCGTCCCTAGGTATGTATACTATAACATCAGCGTCCGTGTCGACATAGTGTGAGCCGCATGGAACTAATTCACGTCCATAGACTAAAAAACTAGGTGTATAGCCCGTGACTTCATTTACTGCAGTATTTAATGCAAACTGCACTTTAGGTAGGAGAGTGTCCCATAATCTCTGGTCATTTCCTACAAATGCCGCTAAGGTAGAACCAATGGTTTTATTATAGCGTTCGACCGTATTCACATGTGGGGAATATTAATTAGGAGTATAATGAAGATTAGGGATTTTGTATTTGCGCAACATAGCTATTAAAGTAGCACTTACAAACTATTTACCATTATCCAATATAATTGTTAATGGTATACCATGAACTAAAAATATTTTTTCTTCCAAAATATTAGTTATTATTTCAGCAGTTGCGCGCCTGATAGGAAAAAGTAGACAGTATTTACTAAAACAACAAGTTACTTCAAAGATGTAGGCGTTTTGTTTTCTTGTGACGGGTAATGGCCCCACCAAATCTACACTAATGGTTTGAAAGCGTCGTGAACCAATTTGGGTCGTCCCATGGTTCTCAATGGTGCATGGTTCTGATGTTTGTGCGCGATACAAGTGTCGCAAGAATGTATGAACTTTAGCACGTCATCGTGCATTTTGGGCCAATAGTAACGGAGTGCTAAGCTTGTAAGTTTTAAATATACCGAAATGCCCCAAAGTGGGTTCGGCATGGTTCTCTAATATGGCATTATTTCGATCAGAAGAAGGTAGCACTTCTTTCCATTCGAACTCCTTACGTAGCATACACCTAGATTTTATCAAACGATACAATTTTTTTTTTTTTTAATAGAATAGTCTGGATAGTCATTAGGCGAAGATAAACAACCATTGTAGGTGGCTGAATACCATTGATCAATGTAAACATTAGGGTTGTTCACGTTTTTATTCAAATTCAAATTTAAATTCAAAATCCTTTATTCATTTGGATCACAATGTGACGCTTATGAACGTCAAAATAATAAATTTATAAAATAATTACTTATACGTAAATTTAAAATATTATTACTGTATGCTTCTACATTTACATTTACTGCCACGTTCGCAAAGCAATAGGTAGAACCATGAGAAAGAACGGGCAATAAAACTCACGGTCACTCTTATTATTACTATTCGCGTTAATTATATTTACAGGTAGGGATCGTGATAACGCATCTGCTATAATATTATCTGCGCCGCGCCGATGCTTTATTTCGAAGTTAAAGGCTGACAGACGAACCGACCACCGAGCTAATCTACCAGTCGGGTTGCTCAAGTTTAGGAACCATTTCAGTGCGGAATGGTCAGTATACACAACAAACTTTAACCCGTTATCTAAATAACAGCGCCAATATTCGAAGGCTGTTAGCACTGCTAATGTCTCCCGTTCTGTTATACTGTAGTTTTGTTCCTGTGCATTTAGTGACCTACTCATGTAAGCGATAGGTAGTTCCACGCCATCTATTTCTTGTGTAAGCAACCCACCGATGCCACTCGCACTCGCATCTGTGTGAACTTGAAAAGGTTTCTCGTTATCGGGACACGATAATATTGGTGCGGAGCTTAACAATTGTTTTAGTTTACAAAACAAGTCATCAGCTGCTACCGACCACTGGAATGGTACAGTTTTCTTACCGGTAGAAGTAAGTTTGTTCAAAGGATCGGCAATAGTACTAAAATTAGGTATAAATCGCTGATACCATGATGCAATGCCTAAGAACCTTTTGACTTCTTTTTTATTCTTAGGCGTAGCATATTGAAGAATGGCTTCCACCTTACATGGGTCTACTTGTAATCCTTTAGAGTTTACTACGTAGCCCAAGTACTTCAAATCATCACGGAAGAATTTAGATTTTTCTAAGTTTATTGTAAGGTGGGCCGATTTTAATTTTTCGTATACTTTATTTAATAGTGACACATGAGCATTAAAAGATGGCGATATAAGCACGATATCATCTAAAAAACGAATACAGAGTTTTCGAACTCTGAACTGTTCGTAAACAAGTGATCCACCAAACGCTGTTGTGTCGCAGGCGCATTCGTTAAACCAAACGGCATAGTCACAAATCTAAATGTTCCTCTAGTAGGCACATAGAACGCAGTCTTATCACGATCACATTCGCGAAGAGGCGTCTGCCAAAAGGACTTAGATAAGTCTATACTACTTAGATATCTAGCGTTCCTAAGATTGTCTAAAATTTCGGATACGTAAGGTAGTTTGTACGCGTCTTTTTTAGTAATAGAATTAAGTTTCCGACTATCCAAACAAAACCTTAGTTTACCGTCCTTTTTAGGCGTTAGTAAAATAGGTGACGACCAAGGACTTTCGCATTTTTCTACCACTCCCAATGCAAGCATTTCGTCTAATTCGTCAATAATTATTTTTAATTTCGCCGGCGGTAACCTACAATATCTTTGGCGTATCGGCGCAAAATTGCCAGTGTCTATTGCATGTTCTATTAAGTGAGCTCATCCTAACCCGGTTTTTTCAGTAGAAATCGATTCGTATTGCTTTATAATTAACTTAGCCGTTCTTTGTTGTGACTCACTCAACTCACTAAAATATTGCAATACGTTCGTGTTACTCGGCTTATTTTCACTTAACACACCACACGGCAATGTTTTAGACATGCATACGGATGCGATATGGTTAGGCAGTAATTTAAATAGTTTCCAGAAATCGATGCCTAAAATTAAATTACTTGTAACTTCTGGAATAATATAAGCTTTCAATAAGTGGGTTTGACTATTAAAAGAAGTGGGTAAGTTGATAAACCCGCGCGGCAACAATATATTTCCACCCGCGGACCGAATCGAATTAGTGTTGTGACACTGCTGTATATCTAACCCGGTTTTAGTCATTACCTCCATATGGGAGTTGTTACCTAAAATTGTAATGGCTGAACCGGAATCGAGTAATCCACAAATAGGTAAACTGTTAATCGTTACGTTAACATAGGGCAGTAGGTCATTTTTAGGTTTATTATCCAGGATTGAGGCGACGGAATAACTAGAGAAATACACTTTTAGAGTGTTTAGCCAATTTCTCCAATCATCTTTGTCAAAATTGGTTGAATAGGTTCTAGAACCTAATTTAGATTTTGACACGCACCGACCCTGACCAACTAGTTTTTTGATTTCGTCGATTTATAGTTCGGGCAGTTAGGGAATGTCACATCCCTACAGCCGCCGAACCGATCGCATTTGCATTCATTCAAACTGTGATCATTGATACGGCAGCGCGGACAGTACTTGGACGTGACTAAAGCGACAGAGCTAGGTTTAGACTTAGGATTGCTAGGTTTGTTGTTCTCAGTGTATTCGGGTTTTCCGGGCGTACCCTCTATAGTGGCAACAGGATAATTATTGTAGGAATTATTACGCGCTCGGTTATTAGGTTTGTGACTGTGGGCTAGGTCTGGTGCCAAAGTGTCGTTACTATAATACGGTTCGCGGAATTGAGAGTTCAAACATTTCATCCGTTCGTAGTTTAAACATAACGTCTGCAGTGTTGCTGTACTGTCTATTGAAGATATTGACGGAGCTAGCACTAGCGAGTAGCATGGACGTATGTTATGCAATAGAATGTCTAACTTTTTGCGTTCGGACAATCGCTTTGACGGTGACAGCCTAGCGAACAGCTGATTCATTATCGAGAGATAAATAATTATAGCTTCGGTAGCACCTTGAGTACGTCGGCGGATTTCATTTAATAACCGGTTGTCATAATCGTACGGTGTGAAATCGTCTATTAATATAGTGGTGAGTTCTTCCCATGAAGTGAAATATTCTTTTAGGACGCGGTACCAGTGAAGTGCGTTACCGGTGAATATTTCGGAGGCATACGATAAAATTTTAGTGGAAGGTAGATTACGCGCGGTTTGGAATTCGGTTACGCGTTGTAGGAACGCTCGGACGCATCCCGTACCGTCGTATTTCAGCTTAGACAGTTCGCTAACTCTCAAATGCTCGCAATGCAATACTGGGGCTAACCCTGCCTGCGTCGAGGTAGGCGGCGCAGGTTGGACAGCATCAGCTGAGCGAACACCTGATTGCTCAATGGCGGACAGCTCCGCCGAGAGCTTGTCGAACCGGCTGCACAATTCGGTAATACGTTTGCAATACGCCGTAGGACATTCCATCCTACGGAGTCTGTGGAATAAGTGGTTGTGCAGTGCGGTAGACCTCCTAGCTAGGTTCGCGTCGTAAGAAGCAGTTAATGAATTCACTCGCTTGGCCAGCTCAGAGACGGCCTCGCTAGCGCCCTCGAAGTCCATCGCGATGGCCAGGCCCACGCGACTCCAAAATGTCATCATTTGGAATAGCTTCCAGTAATTTCGGGAGCTGCTTCCGCAGACCTAGGACAGAGGAAGCCGGCTCCTCACCTCTAATCGCGACCTCGTAAGCTAACTCGTTCTTATTTAGCAGGAAGTATTTTATGGGTGTGAGCCCATTGTGTATGTAATAATTAAACCGCGTAAGTATACACTACACACTACACTTAGTGCACAAGCGTTCCGCCCTTACAAATGGCCTACTTTACGATTAGGCGTAAAAGTTCGACCGTTAGGACTAATTAGAAAAACGTGAGATTCAAATTTGCGAACTATTACGTAGTAGGTAGTTACACTAAAAGGTAGACAATTAGTATAACAATACGTACCGGTTCGCTGTAGCTGCACCTGCTCGCTTACAATAATAGAGACCTGCTAGAAGAGAACTCGAGCACGGAAAGCGAGACAATAATCCACGTAGGCGCCACTGTAACGGGTTCTAGAATTAAAACGCAGTAGAGGTTCTAGATGCGTTTATTGCCGAGTATTGCCTCGCTTCCTATGCCGAGTATGACCGACCAACAATACGACACTGGCCTGAAAACTAAGGGCTGCAGTCTCTCACGCTGTTTCCTCCGGTAGTGTGCAGGGCAGGTTGCTCGAAGGGCTGCGCGTAGCGGGCAGATCCTCGCAGGCCGTTGGTTCAGCTGGCAGGCGCCGGCGGTCTGGGTGCGATGAGCAGGGCAGGCCAGACTCTTCGGCAGAGGTGACGTCGATGACGGTGCAGAGTAGTGTAGTGGTCTAGGTAGAGTGGCCCGGAGCCTTTAGGTGGACCTGGAACCCAGCTGCTGGGATCAGGATACACGTAAGACGTAGGGTCAGTGGGTACGCGTAGATATGTAGTAGAAGCGACGTTAGAGTAGCGGTGCCGGCCTCTCTGTCGGCCCCTTTATATACCGGCCCTCCATCAGAATTGGAGTCCGTTCATGACCATATTTGGTCAGTCTTCGCGAGCGCGGACGATGGCCTTCTCTGATTGGCCGAGCGTATGGACAGTACTGTGACGTAGACGCGGTAGGTACCGGACATACGTCAGACCATGTTAGCTTATCGAATCCGTGTACCAATGCCAAGTTGTCGTTCGTAGGTCCGTAAATCACTGCCAGAGATCAATATTTTAAGAGGAAATCAGTCCGTTTTTCTAGCGAAGTCGTTATTTATATTACAAACACCAAAAGAAACTCGGAAAATCGAAAACACTCAGACGCAGCGACAAGCAACAACATGAGTGAGATCGACGAATGATTGACATAAACATAAATGTCAAAAGACCAAGTCAATGTAGCGCTGTCAAGCGCTTTAACGCGACATACATTTTATTAGCATTAGACGGTCAATAAACTGCAGTTTCGCTAAAGCGCTGAAAATGCTAAGTGATTATTTTGTTTTTATTTACAATGGCCGGTGGGTTTAATAGGATACGATAACATCAACGGTTATACTATTTAAAATGTTTATGAGAATCTAAAGTGTCCGTTTTATACTGATATTTGATTATTATAGCTTAAAATGAGTTAATATTTATGTTAATAATTTGCGTGCCAACGGTTCTGGGGCCAAAATTATACATTGTCCTTTCCTTCATTAACGAGGGATATGCATTACTTTGATTTATGTATGTTTGACTAAATGGGAATTTTGTGAAATATTCTGCAGATTTAAAATATTATAAGGAACGTAAATCATATTTATTTCTAAGCTATAACATAATCCAGTACAGTACTTTTGTATGATATGTATATTGAATAAGGAATAAAATGATGGTATTGAAAATGAGTACGATGTGCATAGAGAAGCTAATAAATATACAAAGATTTTCCTATTTCAGTTTTTCCTCGACCTGACTCGTAACACACGACTCAGCATTATTGTTACAAGAGTTGATTTTGATGACACTCAAGTCTTCTTTAGATATCTAGTCTATCTGGTAGCGGACTTGCGAGCCACTATGATAAAGAAAAAGATTTTCCGAAAGATATGTTTCAAGTTTCTCATAAACAATAAGGCGGCAAACGTTCTATTGCATTGCCTTTTATTCTATTGCAGGACACAGAGTCAAATCGAGATTTGTGGATAATTGTATAAAAATATCAATTAAACATTTCGATATCAAATGAGGGAAATTGCCGATACAAGTAATAATAGCGACATAACATGAACTTTTCTCACGCAACCTCTTAATTGGGACACTGCTCGTAAGTGGCACAATATTTATCATCAACTACTCGTGCTTTGTTTTCCGTGTGGTGACGGATTAAGAATACGGCATGTCACCACCCCATATCATCCCATGGGTGTCGTAAGAGCCGACAGAGGGAGCATATTATGCAGAGAACAGCACTGTAAGAGAAGGAAAATTTGATACAAACCCTATACCAACCCGTTTGGCCAGCGTGGTATAGTAGGCCAATTCCTCCTTTCAAAGGAGAGGCCTAGTCCAGCAGTGGACTGTTAAAGGCTGATGATGATGACTCGTGCTTTGCAGTCACCTCCAGAAGTCGCCGAGATTGCCTGCTACTCAGAGAGATTTTACAAGATTACAATACTAATTTGAGGTTAGTCATACTCAACCACGCTCTGCTACTAAAAATATGGTCAGAAATTGCCCTAGGCAGGTGGGAAATTGTTGAAGAGTGCAGTGGAAACTAATTTACATCATCCACTTGACCAGGGCAACGCATGAAGTAGTCTGAACATACATGACTGAGTTTCTCAGCGCTAACAATCAAATACAATAATACAGTTACCTGGATCTTACTGGTGTTGGTCCTGGAAGCAAGCTAAATAAACACACAACTAAATTGGTCAAAATAGAGAGTGATACATCTACCTAGCGACGTCTTCAACACGAGGAGAGCATTCACACAATTTTCAGTTTTACAAATCTCAATGTTCAATACAATATCGCCAATTTATCAAGGGCTTACTGTGGCAGTACCGAGCAAATCAAATAGCGGCAATTTACAAGGGTTTTACAAAATTTACTTCAATTATACAATTTCACACGGGTAGCAAAAATGGTGAGTTCACTTCAACTTTTACCCGGAAATGAGATGACCAGTGTCAAAAAATAATTACCAAAGATAACCAATGTTACGAACTGATATTCTCGTTTTAATCATAGAAATATACCTATTTCAAACATCCACATTAGTAGCTTTTGTAATTTTTGTATTACACAGAGATAACTCCATGAAATAGTTGATCAGGCGCAACCTCGATATCAATAAGCTAAGCAAATGTCCAATAAAATGGACTTCAAAAACGTGACAAGCAGCAGCAACTGGGATTAATTCCAGATATTGTGGGTTTAACGAAGTGATGATATAAGGAGCGATGAATACAGAAGCGGTGTACAGAAGCATCAATACTGTTTGTATAATGTTACGGATTGCGCCCTTTCCCATTTCGGTATGCAGCCAACCTCTTTATCAAACACGTTCAGTTCGTTATAATAGCGCTGCATTCTTTTTATGGATAATAAATTGAACACCATGAAAAATAAACCCTGAAACACAGACGCTCCGATAGCAAAGTCTATGAGAAACATCGTCAATAATGTTAAAGAACTTTATCAAGTAAACACTCAATGCCAAAGGGTAGAGAATTAATATTAAAGTGAATATATCCCATATTCACTTTAATATTACTTCTACCCTTCTGAACCCAAGAGCAATCGGATGATACCGAAAGGTATTTCGCATATCCCTACTAATACTATAAATTCGAAAGTGTGTATGTATGTATGTATGTATGTATGAATGTATGAATGTTCCGTTTTCACGCTAAAACAACTGAGCCGATTTTGTTGATTTTTGATATAGAGATATACTGGACCATGGAGACGGACATAGGCTACCATAAAATGCAAAAAATAAACTGGGAGGGATTGTAGGGGGGCTAGAAGTTTGTTCGGCACAAATTAACCTCTTGGAAGTAAGAACGCATGCGCTATAATAATTGAGTGCGCATATCTGTCAGTACTGACACATCATACATAATGTCTTGTGCATTTGTGTTGATGTAAGGTTTACTTTCAACTTTCACGAATGTGTTCACTAGAATCGTTGGAGGCGTCATGTCGACAGCCAGAATTGTTTCCAAATGACTTTCGAGTGACAGACTTGACTGACTTTATGTAGTTTACTAATGGTGACAGTTCATAATCTAATTCAAATGACAATATTTAGCTAACATCAGGCGCGATTGCTATCGTCCCAATAGATTAATTAGATCCTAAGTTACGCTACCCAACTTGACACTTATTGCGTTCTATTAGTAATAAAATTTATAGAATGTGTCATCCTGTTTCGAGAAAAATAACAATGTGTATGAACCTACTTCGCCCAACCGTGATACCGACAAAACTAATATCATTTTTAGGACTGACAATAAGTTCAAAACGATCAATAAGAGTGACCTGTTCAGAGATAGATGGCGCCTGTTTCAGAACGTGATTAAAATAGAAATTCTGACTAGAGTCCATACCATTGCGCCATCTCATCTTTCTAGCACAGTGGATTCTGTGGGTACTGCTTCTTCGGCAGAAACCCTCAAAATTAAAACTAATGGAGGATTATGTATTAAAACCGTTTGAAATCCAAACGTTGGTACCATGGGGTCCAAATGGAGGATTTCTTTTAGGAGAACACTTCCACTTGATGTAGTCATGGCAAGTACGTGGTTCAAACCAATAAAATTATTATGTTAATTGAATTATGTCAAACTTTTAAATTAGTAAATCGATTTTTGCCACACAATTTTATACAAAAAATGGTTGTCCCTTGCACTTGGACCGCTGTTATTTAGTTTACCTAGATAACAGCGCCAAATACTAGCCGCTGGTGACATTGCCGTAAGTAACGGCTCAAGCTCATGTGCTATATAGCCTTCGATCAAAAAGTAATTTACTCAGTGCAACCACCGTGAATTTTCACGGTTTCTGGACAAGGGACACGCTAACAAGAAATAGTAGACCAACATACACTTGTTTCAACTAGACAACTCGACATGCAGGAGACCGGTTTTTTCGTCATCAATTATTTCTTCTGGTTATTTTTATTGGTTAGGTAGGTACGTATAAAATAGCTCAGCGACTTTATTCATGAATTTGCTAAAATTAAATGTGTTAGTAAGTTCATTTTCAGCCAGTCCAACTATGGTAGGTACACGTGGTGTATTAAAGGGGATAATTACGTAGTAAGCAAAAGGGAATATTTAATCTCAAAAGACACCGCCGTAGTAAGCAGCACAAAAGATTTAATAATATATACTATATGGAAATATAATTATATCGCCGTACAAAACCACAAGCAGAAGGTTATAGTAGAAAAATGTAAAAAAAGAAAAGAGAAGTGTATGAATTCATTCCTTAAGTCAGAAAAAGCAGTAATTATTAGCAATAATTACAAGTAGCAATTAATTACCGTAGTAGGAAATTAAACAAAACTAATCGCAAATCCTGCGACCAACGAAAGTGACCTTAGCGCGTCGTTAGAGGACACAAGGCCGCAAGTCGCAAGATTATAACTTGTTACTTAAGCGCTTGATAAACAATTAATTATCACACACGGCAACAGAAAATTGTTATAATATGCAAAAACAAGCTTACCAAGAGTAATAAGAAAAAATATACACCACTAAAACAATATAACACTGCTTTGGAACGAATTCACACATAAACAGTAAAAAATGTAAAAAATACTTACAGAAAACGCATTCCCAAAAGACCCTACTTATTTATTCCCGTGGGCGCCACTATAACCTCTGGGTCGCCACTGTGACGTTGTTAAATGAAAATCGTAATTTCGGTTACAAACGAAAATTGGTTTATTTCACAAAATAATCTAAACATCATTTAGCAAGGAATTAATGGAAATTATTAACAAAACAATTTGACTAGTTACAAGGTTAGAACCAGGGTCGCGTCATTCGGCGTATATCTTCGGGAATACGTTTCCGGTGTCGCTCAGGGAAGCAGAGAAGTACTTAGATTAGTCGCCGCACAGCCGAAGAAGGGGACGGTCATCGTCGCACGGTCGTATTTAAAGGCCCGTTGGGAAGGCGAAGCAGCCAGCCAAGTGGAGTGGGCGGACGATGTCAGCGCCGACGTCACATTATGCTGACAACAATTTCAGTAATAACCGCCATACCGTGTGTACCTACACCTCACATTAATAATAACACATACATGTCTCTATTTTAACACAACTTTTTAATCTTATGCTCAAAATACTGTAGATACGTAGTAGGCATTCATGGCTAAAAGGAATAATTCCTACCAGTCCATCTGCAGCCAGGAAACAATCAAATAAGTATACCTAATAACTTACGTCTGCATATTTTCAAACTCGATTATTATCAGAATCATAACATTATAAAGGTATTATTTATTTTCTTTACAAAGAAATGAACAACGAATAATGATATTTTTAGTAATATATAAAAGCAATGGATATCGTGCTTGAAATATATTTCGACATTGAAATGAATTAATTTTTTAGTACTTGGTTGATACTATAAATAATTCTGTAACGGACTTTTACCCTGACAAGGCCTACATTTATTAATTACTACAGGTACGTAACGAAAAGACATTGATGTAACAAGGAAACCAAAATACTTTATCAATTGGTGATTAAAAGTACCTAACCATTAAGTACTTTTTAAAACTCATTTTCACAACAAGAATCTGATGAAGGAATTTACTTGTTGTACCATCAAACAAGTCGGCGCTGGTACAGTTTGAAAAAAAATCCCATGGCTCGCTCATAGAGTTAAGGCACACTAGAAACTGGTTTTGTATACGAGTTTCAATGTGCGTGTAAAGTAGCACTGGAAGCGACGATTTCTTGCTGAACGATTCTCGCCCTTATGGTGGTCTAGCGGGAAGTTGTTCAACTGTACCTTGTTCGGTAGAGACACATACCGCTATGTGACTTAACGATGCACTAAATTGACCATTAGTCTAGTAGTGTGGTACCTTGACTAATAAAACAGAGATCGTAGCCTTCGATTCCCAACCAGGAATTATATAATTATACAACCTTGTTTTATTTTGTGCCTCTTTTCGAACTATAGACAGCTACCATCTTGCGCATACTGCTGATTTAAGCTGAGATCTAAATTATTGAAAGGTATAATTACCATTCCTTTTAGCTTACGTGTGATACGTAAGCAGTAGCTAACATAACGCTGGCCATTAATCATCATTATATTTCTAGCGTTATCCCTTGATGCTGCTTGTTGGCATTTGCCTTGAAACCCATTGTGGATTTGGATTTTGGTACAAATGATAATCATGAACATGAACAAAGACTTCCATTTACCACCCGGTTGCTAACTCTACATGCATAAAAGGCGAAAAAAAATCATCTCAAATAATGAGTGGATAAACTTCAATTGGTACAATATAATTCAGCATGAGAACTGATTAGAATTAACCATCCAACAGAAAACACATTATTGATTTACCACAGTGCAATACAATTTGATTGGGGAACGTATTAATAGATACACAAAGCGTGTCATCCTCATAACTTTATCCCAGTTGTAACCCGGGGTCCGCTTACTAGTCTAACTGGATTTGACTGAATGTTATTTATTATATTTTTCCACAGAGCGAGTGCCTGTCGTACCTCTGCAACCCAAAGGGATAGCGATATTTCATGATTAAGACTAGTGTCAGTTTATTCAGAGGTACTGACTCCCTATAACGACTGTCAATAATATTCATGACAGCCGGGACCGAGGGCTTAACGTACTCTCCGAGCCACAGGGCAAGCGATAATTAACAATTCAATATACACATAACTCCGAATAGTCAGTAATGCCGGCCACAGATTCCAACCCGGTAGCCTCTGCATGGCAGTCTGTTGGTATCTCCACTATCGTTGCCGCTATTATAAATTGTAATTAAACCTAAAACCTGTTTAATATTTAACGTTTACTTTGATATTCTTCGAAACCTTTGACTGTTAACATAAATCTGAAACAAGCGGCGAAAATAATATTCCGAGTCACATTAATTATATTTGAATGACCATAATTTATTTATTTTGTTAAATTTTCATAATTAGATACATTGCAGATGATTAATTATAACTATATACATTACTATCTTAAATAATCATTCTGTCTAAGAATATATATGTACATAAAATTGTCATTGCCATGCCCATTATTGATTATGCAGACGTCAGCTATCTAGATCTCGCCGAAAACCAGCTAGATAAACTTGAGCGACTTCAAAATTTCTGCATACGATTCATATTTGGATTACGCAAGTATGATCATGTTTCACAATTTCGAGCCCAACTCAAGTGGTTACCTATTCAACATCGTCGGAATGCTCACGTTTTAACATTACTATACAATATATTGTTTAACCCTTCAACACCCTCCTATCTTAAAGGACGATTCGAGTTCCTTCATGATACACATAACCGATATTTAAGGTCATCAGAAAATTTACGACTGAAAATGCCGGCACATTCCACTGCGTTCTATGATAAATCCTTTTCTGTAACGGCTGTTCGCTTGTGGAATGCATTACCTCTAAACATAAGGCAGGCACAGACGGTTACTTCATTCAAAGCTTTAGTTAAGGCACATTACTTGTCCGTTTAATTTATTTCCTATTCTAAAAATATGTATTTAGTATTATGCACCAATTTATTTACCTGTGTATATTTTATATATGTATTATTATATATGTATATATGTATGTATTATATGAATGTATATGTTTATAATATAAATATTAAAACTGGTACACCTACAACTACCACTTCTTTTCCTACCAATATCTCCATCCAAAGGTTGCCTGGTAGAGATCGCTTTAAGCGATAAGGCCGCCCTTTGTCCTTTACCTATTATATAAGATTTGTACAATGTTGATACTGGTGTACAATAAAGTTTAAAATAAATAAATAAATAAAATTAAAAATAAAAAGTAAAAATAGATACATATATGTACAGGTGTGTTTAGGCGTCGTAGAATGCCTCCGCATCAATATCATCGGGTAACGTGCCCAGAAGGCTGGCAGCATTGCCACGCTGGATGGAAATGCGGATTCTTTGAGCAAAGAATAAACCAGCCTTCTGGTCACGTGTGACGTCGACTAACCGTAAGATATTTCTCGGTATAAAGAATGAGCGCTCGGACCCCATGAGCCTAGCGTTTCCACCCCAAACGGCTCAAATACGTAATTAGCTACTAGATTACTGAATTGCGCCGTTTGAGGGTTTCCGCAGATGTAGCAGCAGCGCCAGCATGGCCTCCCAAGCTTGGAATATGGGATGGCGCGAGGGTGTCTACGCAGGTTGCGTCCCACACCAAAGGCATGACCATTCAATATGTATGAGATTAATATCGAGGTGCAAACGCACACTAATTATTCATTAAATTGACAAAATATTAAAACCGCCGAAGCTTAATAACGCCGCCGTGTTAATCCCTATTGATGTTATATGTTGAAAGTAAGATAGTGTGGTTGCCTGAGGAAAGGTTTTTTTAAGTAAATTGAATATTGGCGGGCAGAGCCGCAGGTGAAGTATTATATATGTATTACGTATGTAACTATGTATACATGTTTCATTAAGTGGGTGTCGTAAGCAGGAAAATAATATGAAGCAAATAGTATCTTTGGGAAGTGATGAAAAACTCAACATTAAACCCTATGCCTGCCTACTAACAGGTCTGGCCAGCGTCACAATGCTATTGTGACACATATTATGTTATGTCCGTAGTAGAGTTTGAAAGAATTTATGATAGTGGTGTTTCGTTTTGACATGTTTGCTGGGAAAACTAAACTTACAGTTGTTGAAATATATGACGAAAATTACTTACTTATATAGTGTAAAACTATAAGGGAATTACATATTTCATTATTTGATATATTTTAACTTTTCATTTCGCCAAACCGTGGAGAAAGTTAAAAGTATGAGATCCCACCTAAGTAGGTTTCTACGGTAATTTGCATTCATATTAAATAACTTTTATTGTTCCTGGTAAATCAACTAATACGAATCTGCAAGATTGCCTGAGAAAATTTGTATTCTAATAATGTCTGCCAAGGCAACGTTTTAATCATAATAAAAAGGTGTTCAAAAGTCAAAAAGTCAAAATCGTTTATTCATCTATGTCACTAGTCACTAGGTGACGCTTATGAACGTCGAATTACTTAATGCTCCTACATTTACATTTACTGCCTCGTTCGCAACGCAATAGGTAGAACCACGAGAAAGAACGGGCAATAAAACTCGTGGCCACTCTTTTGAATCGCCAATATTATCTATGGTACATAGTATGTTTTTTTTTGTTCGATCAGAAAGTTGCTTTGTTTTATTAAAAGTAAGAGAGCTCACGATGCTAAATTAGGATTTACTCAGACGTCATGGAGACCTATTCGGTTACAAGCTTTGATGATAAAAAGATAAATCTATAATATAAAAATGAATCGCAAATCTCGAGAGCAGCTGAACCAATTTCGCTTATATTTTTTCATAATATTCCTTGAAGTAGGTACGAGGATGGTTCTTCATCATCATATCAGCCGAACGACGTCCACTGCTGGACATAGGCCTCCCCCAAGGTTCTCCACACAGACCGGTCTTGAGCCGCCCGTATCCAACCTCCTCCCGCGATCTTGACAAGATCGTCGGTCCACCTTGCGGGGGGCCTACCTCTGCTGCGTCGTCCGGTACGTGGCCGCCACTCCAGAACCTTTCTGCCCCAACGGCCATCGGTTCTTCGAGCTATGTGCCCTGCCCACTGCCACTTCAGCTTGGCTATCCGGAGAGCTATGTCGGCGACTTTGGTTCTACTGCGGATCTCCTCATTTCTGATTCGATCTCGCAGGGAAACTCCAAGCATAGCTCTCTCCATCGCCCTCTGAGTGACCTTGAGCCTTCTGATAAGGCCCATAGTGAGCGACCACGTCTCTGATCCGTAAGTCATCACTGGCAACACACACTGGTCAAAGACTTTCGTCTTGAGACACTGCGGGATATCGGACGAGAAGATATGTCGTAGCTTCCCGAACGCTGCCCAACCGAGTTGAATTCGACGATTGACCTCCTTCTCGAAGTTGGACCTACCTAATTGGACTACTTGTCCCAGGTAGATATACTTGTCGACAACTTCGAGCGTAGAGTTCCCAACCTGAATAGGAGCAGGTACAACATGGACGTTCGACATGATTTTCTTCTTGTCCATGTTCATCTTAAGACCTACTTGTTGGGAGACTCTACAGAGGCCATCGAGCATTGTGCCTAGGTCTTCCATGGTCTCAGCCATGACTACGATATCGTCTGCGAATCGAAGGTGAGTGATGTACTCGCCGTTGATGTTGATGCCGAGTCCATTCCAGTCCAGAAGCTTGAAAACATCCTCCAGCGCAGTGGTAAACAGTTTCGGGGATATGACATCCCCCTGTCTCACCCCTCGCTGGAGTTGAATAGGTTTCGAACTCTGGTCCTGGAGGCGGACTGACATAGTGGCGTTTTCATACAAACACTTCAGCACTTCGATATATCGGTAGTCAATCCGGCACCGTTGAAGAGACTGTAGCACCGCCCAGGTTTCGATCGAATCGAAGGCTTTCTCATAGTCCACAAACGCCAAGCATAGGGGCTGGTTATACTCCTCGGACTTCTGTATAACCTGCCGCAGCGTATGTATGTGGTCTATGGTACTATAGCCTTTACGGAAACCGGCTTGTTCGGGAGGCTGGCAGTCGTCTAGTTTGCTCTCGAGACGATCGTGATGACCCTCGAAAACAGCTTGTAGACGTGGCTCAGAAGTGTGATGGGTCTGTAGTTCTTCAAGAGGGTTTTATCCCCTTTCTTAAAGAAAAGCACCACCACACCTCTGTGCCACGCCAGTGGCGTTTTACCCTCGAGAATGACGGAATTAAATAGCTTCCGGAGGGCTTCTCTAGCGGGTGCACCGCCGGCCTTCAGAAGCTCACTCGTAATTCCGTCATCACCCGGCGCCTTGTTGTTTTTAAGCTGTTTGAGAGCCACACTAATCTCGTGCATGCTGACGTCCGGGATATCTTCGGTATAGTGTCGGGTCAATCCAGCTCTAGGGTCTGACGCTGGAGTGCTTGCGGGTTGTTGCGTTGTCGTGTATAGCTGTCCATAGAACCTTTCGATCTCCTCCAAGAGCTCAGGCTTGGACGATACGATTCTGCCATCCTCCGTCTTCAGCTTTGTCAGCTGACTCTGCCCAACAGACAGATCCCTCTGGAACACTTTGGATCCCTTATTCCGCTCGATCGCCTCACGAACACATTTTGTGTTGTATTGGCGGAGATCGCGAGTCAGAGACTTAGAGATCTGTCTGTTGAGGTGCCGATATATCGGCATATCGTCGGAGGATAGCAGAACCATCTTGCGCCTTTCCTCTAACAGCTCGAGGGTCGGATCCGAGATCTTTTTGGTTCTCTGGCTTTTCTGGGGCTTAAAAAATTTAGCCCCTGTTGTATGGACAGCACCCACGAACCCGTTACTGTACACGTCCACATCTACGCATTCACCCAGGCATACGAAACGGTTCTTGAGTTCGAGCTGAAAGCTCTCGGGGTTTTGGATATGAACCGGTGCCGGTCGGAGCGTGGACTTTATCAACCTCGACCGTTCGAGGCTTGTACAGATATTCAATGTGCCTCTTACCATTCGGTGATCGCTCCCCACTTTAAGTGAATTGATCACGGAGACATCATTGAATATCTGCCTCTTCGTCGACATGATAAAGTCGATCTCATTTTTGGTTGCACCGTCTGGACTTACCTCCACTTGCGGCATTCTCGCTTCTTGAAGAAGGAATTCATCATATAGAGTCCTTCCTTCTCCATAAAGCTAGCCAGCAAGTGACCCCGGGAATTCCGATGCCCATAACCAAATGGCCCCACTCTCAGCTCATCACCGTCGCGTTTGCCCAGTTTCGCGTTAAAATCTCCCATGACCACGGTGTAATGGGTTTTGTAGCCATGTATAGCCCGAGATATGTCCTCGTACATGGCTTCCACCTCCTCATCGGGGTGCGACGAGGTCGGAGCGTATACCTGTATGACCTTCAGCGAATACCGCTTGGATATTCTGAGTATAAGGTACGCTACCCTGCTCGACACACTCCCGATATTTACCACGTTGGTCACGAGAGATTTGTGGACGATGAACCCGACACCACCTTGGGACTGTTGGTCGCCCTCCCGGTAGAAGAGCAAGTTACCGGAATTGAGAACTATCGAGTCCTCCCCCTGTCTTCGGACTTCAGATAGGCCTATGATATCCCATCGCAACTTGCTCAATTCTTCTTCCAGCTCGACAATCTTCTCGTCGGTCCGCAGTGTGCGCGTTTTCAGTGTTGCCAGGGCCAATTGTCGTTGGTGGTGGTAGCCCGATCTCTTCCGGAGATTCTTTACACCCCTTGCCCCGCCGTTACCATGGCCGCTACCTTAACCAGGACTAGCGGGGCCGCCTGGGACTAGGGGCCGGTTTTTAATGGTGTGATTCATAATTGGGGGGATATGCCATAATCGCCACGCTTGGCAGGCGTATTGGCGATCGCAGTGGCGGAAGTTCTTAGTGCTGGACGCTGCTGCCCATCTAGCATCTCGGGATTTCCTTCTGCCAGGTTCGGATGGTTTGACCGCCATCTTTCGGTTGACTGCTTGCGCTGGGGGAGATATTATGACGAGTATCTACTCGTCAGAGTAACTCCCCTAGTGGGCGGTGGGGTCGTCACGTCCCGACGCCAGCTGGATGGTTCTTACGGAGAGAAAAATAAAATAAATATGAATCGACTGTTAGGCGGTACGAAGTTCGCTGGATCAGCTAGTTATGTAAATTCAAATTTTTTTAAAAGAGCTGTTGCCTTAATCCCTCGAGATAATCGTCAGATTATGAGAATGCACGTCTAGGACGTTAGGATAAAACATATATGTCTTAATCTGACGAGCTTGAGTATTTCAAAACGGTGAATTCTCTTATTCACATTTGCAACTTTCTAATAATGGCCACGAGTTTGCGTGTCACCCAAATCGTCAGATTATTCAGTGAGAGCTTTTTTTAGGTTCATTTAACATCCGCTTAGAAAAATTTACACGTACGATTAATTTTTTTTTTTGCATATTCAAATCTTACCTCCATTATGTAAACATTCCTACTTTAATAAAAATACGTAGGACATGGATGCTATCAATATCTGACGCGCTCGAGTAAATCCCAAAATCCCTTCTAGGGCTACTATAAGCTGTCGAATTCATGAAATGGAATCTTTGATGTTCAAGAAAATAGTTGTGTTGGAGAGGTGAATCGATTATACGTGCAACAATTCATATTTTCTAAGAACTCCGAGAACAATCACGAGACATAATTTTACCTTGGCTTGTACTTCATAATTTTTCGCATTATTCGCGAGCGAGATATGTTATACAATATTGTCCAGATTATTTGAATGCCATTTGAAGGAACAATTGTATACAGTTGTTCCTTTTGTTTAATTGTGCCCAGTAAGGCAGCAATAACCTAGTAGAGATACCAACAGACTGCCATCCAAGGGTATCGGGTTCGAATCCATGGCGCACAACAGTGACTTTTCGGAGTTATGTATTGAATTTTATTGTCACTTTCCCCCTGTCTGGTCTCTGAATAAACTGACGCTAGTCTAAACCCTGGCAAATCGCTATCCCTTTGGATTGTAGTGGTCAGACAGGCAGTTGCTGTGTGGCAAAGCTATTATTCAATCAAATCCGGTAGACTAGTAAGCGGCTCCTGGGTTGCAAGCGGGATAACGCTAAGAGGATGATGATTGAAGGAGCAAATATATTTGAAGCTGGATGAATCATATAAAATTCTATCAGTTTGGAGATCTATATAGTCACGTAGTATGGACAAAACTTTCCAGCTACAAATACCAGCTTCTTACATAAACTAAACCAGGCAGAAAGGTATTTCATATGGCGTTTATATAACGTTTTTTTGTGTTTTTATTACATATCTATATTACATAAAATGGTACATACTTTTGTCTATACAGGACAATAGGTTATTACTTTGCAAAAATAGAATTGTATTAATTAGTAGTAGATTCAAATTTAAGTAGATATATACAAAAGCAGTCATATAGTTTCTTTACATCATTTATTTTACCACCTAATACCAACGAACGCACACCCAAAACATACACTTTACCAGAACTTTACGTAATTACATCAAAAAAAGACGATTTAACATTACAGTAAAGTGTAATAAAACAGGATGATATAGCAAAAAACATTTAAACGTTGTAACAAATACGCGTTTTCCTATCTTGTATCAGCTAATACGTGAAACTAAGGCCTCCGTCCGCGGCAACAATCAATCATACGACGCCTCACACCCCGATAGATAAATCCCTCGGAGTCTATAGCTTATCCTACACACACATCTGCACTATGTGTGTACGTACTGTACGTGTGTATGTGTGCGAACGGATGTATGCGTTACTATGTTCTATCGTGTTATAAATGTATGTGTCCGGTTTATTGTCTTCGTTTCTAAAAAGATTAGATGAAGCACTATTTGATTAAGCCACAACTCCTATTTTTGTCAGCTGTTTTAACCAAGCTGAATGTTTACATGAATTTTAATTTGTTTAGAGTACAAGATTAGAAATTATGATTTATTGAACATTAGAAGTTACACCGTCGCTTGCTACTAGATAGGCAGGGGTAGGCAGGGCTAGCGTCTATATGGCAAACTGGGCAGTTGCTCCAATCACCAGGAATGATGGGCACGGAAACCGAGTGCCGGGTGCAGTACGGGATTTTTCTAGGTATCATAAGGAGGAAGGAAAAATAATGTCGTCTCAAAATCTGAGCTTGGGCCGGCGCTGTATTAAGTATCTGAACTCTCGACTTTTATGTCCCTTAAGTATACCATCTTGGGTTCAAGTTTATTCTATACCAAATTGCGGCAGTTAGTTTCCTGTTTATTATACTATTCTAGATACTCAAACTTCAGTCCTATATTATCTATTAAATGCTTTATAAGATGTACTACATAGTAAGTAAATTTATTTGTAATCTTAAATCCATATATAGAAAAATTTTGCTGGCCAATACCGACTTAATTACTGAATTTTTACTTGCAATAGGTACTAATGCACAGATGAACGTTATTAAAAAATGACTATTGTGTCTATTATCCGACCAAACCTCGTCTCTTGATTCTATTTCTCACCACATAATGCAGTTTTATTTTATTCATATTTTTCAATATGGATTTTAATTTAAAAAAACAGGTCTTACAAAGATCCCTTTTTTAAACATTTTATGATTACGATGTTATAAAATAAAATGAATAAGGATTGCTACAGTACAACCCACTAATACAATGAATATCACTACTAACATACAAATGATTTGGCACATTTAATATAACCGACGCTGGCTTTTGATTGATGCACATTCAGAGCGAGCCTCCACTTCCGCATCATATCGGAAACATAAAACGTTTATATCTCGTCAATGTTTAAGCTCTACTTACTCTTTAATTATTTCAACTCTATCTTTATTCAGTCACGAAAAATATTTAAAGGGAAACGTCATCAACAGTTTTTTTGCGTAATCACTTCATAATAGAAAACAAAGTCGGTCTTCTGTCTGTCTGTCCTTTTGTATGCCTAAATCTTTAAAACTACGCAACGGATTTTAATGCCTTTTTTATAGATAGAATGATTCAAGGGCAGGTTTATATGTATAATTCAAATACAAAGCCGCTGACGACGTCTAGTTCTAAACAAGGTAAGGTGTATAATGGAGACTGAAACTGTTCAAAGCTCCATTAAGGCAGCACTAAAATTTGATGTAAGCAAGTATTAAACTGGAAAGTCTAATATAAAACAGGACGGGCTAAATTATGATTAAGATTCAAGTTAAAATCTTGTGTTAGCCAAAAATAAGGCACGTTTTTATTTATTTTCCCTTTTATGTGGATTCGACGCCGTAAACAAAGAGATTAAAAACCCCATTTACCGTTGAAAAATTCGGATAAAGGCGATCGTGACTTATAAACACTTCAAATTCAGGTAAATGGCAAAGTGGCCCAGTAATATTTATCTTTAATAAAAATCAAAGTCCAATTATACGGGTATTTTAAAACTGTGTTGGCAGTGACGCCGCGCGCTGCCGACCCAACGCTGAGCCAAGGAAATTGGAACGGCAAATAAATATCGCAAAGTGTGGAAATTGGCAACTGTCTAGAATTACCGTAGCCAGGTAGGGATTTTCAGAACAGAGTTGCAGTGGAAGGTGTAATACATCTACCTGACCACGATAGACAATATATCTAAACACTTTCACTGCGTTGCACAGCAAGTCACAACCAATATTAATAAAATTTTTCAACTCACCCGATATCTTCACTGGTGATATTCTTGAAGTGGACCTATAGGATTAACTCACAATTTTGGCCAAAATAACAAGAGAATCGAATAGATACCAGTCTCCAGTTCAGCGTAGTCCTCCTCGGGCACCAATCAGGAATTCACACACGTGTTTTACAAAGTTCAATGTTCAATATATCACCAATTTACCACAAACTTTGCCGGAAGTCAAAAGCGGCAATCGTTAGTAATTACAAGTTAATTCAATTCGCGTTAATTCAAAAGGCGATCAATTTATATCAATTTATCTCGCGAGACAGCCCAAGACCGGCGTGATAATTTTTCACGGCAAGAACGAAAGTGACAGTTCAGTGTGACCATTGTCAGAAATTTTCAATAGACTAAACAAAATGTTACTCAATCGATCTAATCGATTTGACTTATAATAAAAACTAATTCTATTTCAAACATCCACCCGCCCCGGACCGGCCTACCGGTCCGCTAATCAGTTGGTAGACGTGACAATGTTGCAACCGCTCTCCTCAGAATCGAACCGTCCACCAAGACCTCAGCAAATCGGGGAACTCCATCAGCCCCAGTTACCAAACGAAGGATGCGCCCCCTGCGCCATCTGAGTGGCGGAAGGTTAGCCTCCTTGATCAAAACGAGGTCACCAATCTTGGGTGGATCGGTCTTGTCGGTCCACTTAACGCGTTGCTGGAGTATGTGCAAATATTCCAAATTCCAGCGTTTCCAAAAGCTCTGAGTAATCTGGCGTACCAATTCAAAACGCGAGAGACGACCAGGTCTCGTATCAATATAGGGGTACTCAGGCAAGGCGACAAGTGGGCGACCAATCAAAAAATGGCCCGGCGTAAGGGCCTCCAAATCATTCGGATCTGAGGAGATCGGGCACAATGGCCTAGAGTTCAAAACGGCCTCAATCTTACAAAACACAGTTGCGAGTTCCTCAAATGTAAGGACAGATTCACCGATTGTCCTGCGCAAGTGTGTTTTGGCCGATTTTACAGCGGCCTCAAAAATACCACCCCAGTGTGGACATTTTGGTGGGGAAAACAACCAATTTATCCCACGTCGGGCAAGCCTATCACCTATATCAGCCTTGTTGGTTTCAAGGAAATTAACAACATCATTCAAATAATTATAGGTGCCCTTGAAGTTAGTGCCGTAGTCAGAGCGGATCAAGGAAGGCAGCCCTCTGCGGGATACAAATCTGTCAAATGTGGCTACAAACGCCTCGGTCGTAAGCGAGGAGACCAGTTCTAAGTGTACGGCCTTTGTGGAGAGACAAACAAAAACACACAAGTAGGCCTTAACAGTCTTACTGTTTCGAGGTGTCGACGTTTTCACCAAGAAGGGACCAGCGAAGTCCGTGCCAACACCGTCAAATGTCCTGCTCTCAGTTACGCGATCTGCCGGTAAGTCTCCCATCAACGGCTGCATGGTAGAAGCCTTGAGCTTATAGCAAGGGATGCAGCGAAAGACTACACGCCGAATAATTCTTCGGGCGGACAAGATCCAAAATTCGCGTTGCAAAATGGCCAAGAGCGCATTACAACCAGCATGCGAATTTTTAAGGTGACGGTCAGTTACCAACAAGCTAACCAAATGACCGTCATTAGGTAACAAAAGGGGGTGACGTGCTCCGTAAGGGAGGTTGGCGTTCTTGAGACGCCCTCCAACGCGCAAGAGACCCGTATCGTCCAAAAAGGGGTTCAATTTAGAGACAGCTCCCGACAATTTCGATCTCCCTGATTTAAGATAGCAATCTTCTTTTCAAAATGCGCCAATTGCACAGAACGAACCCAAAAGGTGAGGGACTCCTGTCGTTCCTGTGGTGAGATAAACGGTGTCAGTAGTTTCTGTTGTGGGTGCCTAAAGTTAAAAATAAAACGCTTTATCTAAGCAGTGACACCTAACAACTTGTCGAGGGAGCAGTAACGATTCAACAAAAAATCAGGGTCGAAGGCGCATTCTACCTTCTCAAGAGCGAGTGTTCGTAGACCCGGCAAATTAGAAGTATTCAAAACTGGCGTTCGAGGCCAATCAATTTCTGGTCGACTCAACCATTCCGGACCCCACCACAGCGAATGACCTATCAAACTAGGCGTCAAGCATCCGCGCGAGGCACAATCAGCGGGGTTGAGCTCACCTGGAACGTGTCTCCAAACAAGTTTGACTTCGGATTTCTGGATTTGGGAAACGCGATTAGCGACAAATACCTCCAAGGTGTGGACAGAAGCCTTCAACCAACAAAGAACAATTTGGCTGTCTGTCCAGGCGTAAGTCCCATTAATACAAATGCTTTTACCCAAAGTGTTAGACACGTGGTTTAATAAGCGTACAAGTAGGGCTGCTCCCGAGAGCTCCAATTTCGGAATGGTCAGAGATGTCCGAAGGGGTGCAACCTTGCTCTTTGCCATGATCAGGGAAACTCTCACCTGACCTGAGGCACTGACTGTGCGCAAGTACACCACGGCCGCGTGACCACGTTCCGAGGCATCACAAAACCCGTGAAGGGTGGCCTTGTACTTCCCGGGAGGAAGGATGGGACGAGGCAAGGAGATCTCGTTGACGGCAAGAAGTGAGGATACAAAAGAGGTCCATTCCTCAACAAGAGTGCCGTGCAGAGGTTCGTCCCAGGTCAATCCTGCTGTCCAAAGCTTCTGCAAGAAGCATTTTGCTCAAATTATGATAGGACAAATCCAACCGTTCGGATCAAAGGTTCTGGCGACAGTAGACAACACGAGACGTTTAGTCCAAGAACAAGGCAATTTCAAGTCTACGTTATACGTAAAGATGTCTTGGACTGGTCTGTACTGAACGCCAAGAACAGCCATCATGGCGAGGTTGTCAACAATCTCAAATAGATGTGGATCTTGCTGATGATCCTCTGGCAAGCCTACCAAAAGCGCTGGTGAGTTGGAAATCCATTTGCGCAACTCATAACCAGCGGAGGCCAAAATACCTATCAATTCATCCCGCAGGAGGATCGCCTCGTCCGCTGTGGAGGCGCCCGAGCAAATGTCATCGACGTAAATATCGTCCTTCAAGATGGCAGAGGCTCGTGGGAAACGTAAGCCTTCGCGGTCTGCGAGCTCCCAAAGAGAACGTATTGCCAAGTAGGGGCTTGACCTTAACCCGTACGTATTAGTATTGAGCTCGTAGACGACCATGGGATCGCGAGGAGACTCTCTCCAAAGGATCAGCTGGAAGCGATGGTCATCAGGGTGGATAATAGTCTGCCTGAACATCATTTTTATGTCGGCCACAAAGACAACCTGATGTCGTCGGAAGCTGGTGATGACGTCACAAAGGTCCTTGACCAACTTGGGACCAGAATGCAAGCACTGGTTCAAGGATACGCCTGTTGAAGTCTGCGCAGAACCATAAAATACTGTGCGCAGCTTCCCAGTCAATGGCTTCAATACCGCATGATGCGGGAGAAAGTAGTGCTCCACCGAACGCCAATCCAAATTTGACACATTCATGTGTCCCAACTGTTCATATTCTCTCATGAACTCAATGTACTTCTGTCTGAGCTCCGGATCACGACCCATGCGACGCTCCATAGCCAACAATCTCTTTTCGGCTAAAGGTCGTGACTCACCAAGCGGAGGCCGAACAGACAGGAAGGGTAGCCTCGTAATAATCCGACCAGAACGGAGTCGACCAGTGTTGTTCTGGAAGAACAGCTCGCACTCCTCATGTTCTGGATTCAAACGGGCAACTTGAGGGGGTTCCTCTACTTCCCAAAACCTCTGAACCGCATCAGAGAGAGCAGAGCCTACAGCCAACAAATTATCAAGTTCAGGTGGAGGGGGATCCCTAGGTACAGGTCCCATCAAAGCAAATCCAAATATGGTCGGGATGGCAGTCAAACCATTTGGCACCAAGACCCGTTTCCCACCAATTAAAATTCCACCGAGGACATCAGAGCCAATCAACAAATCGATTTGTCCCGGTGTGTCAAATTTGGGGTCTGCCAGTTCCAATCCCGATGTCAAATTCACCACAGCAGCAGGTAGCTGCTTCTGTGGGTGCATACCCAAAATATTCTTCAACACAATAGCCGAGGTTTTAATCCTCGGGTGTGAAGATTCAACAGGGCCAAACAAAACCTTAACTTGCCCTTCAACATTAGAGGCTACGTCCCCTATGCCCCGTATACAATTTGGAAAAGAGCCCATATTTAATTTAACCTGCCCTACCAAATAAGTGGAAACAATGCAACCTTGTGAACCTGTGTCCAATATAGCACGGACAACAACAGAGGTCCCCGTGTGTCCCCAGACCCTAACAGCAACCGTTGGTAGGATAATGGTCTCAATGGGGGAGGTTGGAGTTATAGGGCAGGGGTCAATGACCTATTGTTGCCTGGGTGGCGACCGTTGGCCAGGACCAGGCAAGTCAAAACGAGGGTGCGGCTTGAAGTCCTCAAAGGCGCGATGACTTGATCCGCGCGTCATCTGTGGGGGGTCATAATGACGCACCCGCCCAAAACGAGGTGGGCGCGAGTCAAGGCGGGGACGCTCCGCCAAAGGAGGGGAATACCTGGGGCAGCAGTCATGGTGCTGGTGACGCTGAACAGCACGTTCAGGTGCGCGAGAGAGAGGAGGCGTGCGCACGCTACGGTTCACCAAGCGGGGCGAGTGGCAATCAATTGAGCGAGGCGACTCTCGGCTACGCGCCGGTGAGCCTCGGCTGCCACCTTCAAAACACCCGCCCGTGCGCGGCGTCGGCTGGTTGGACAAGCGGCCAACCTCTCTGGCATTCATACAGAGAATGTCCAAATGCTGTCCTCCACAGTGAGGACAGGGGCGAGAGTTTGGGCCTACGAGAGGCGACATGCAGGTCCAAGAATGCCCTACAACTGGCCGTTCTGTGCCCCGTGACCTTGCAGTAAGAGCACTCCACTGGGCTCTGCGTGACTGCAAAGTGAGGAGGGCGCCGGTCAACATTGGCTCGGGTGTGAACGCGAGCCTGCTCCTTGACCTTGGGCGGCTGCGTCTTAGCCGGCGTGTCACCACCGGAGTTGTCGAAGACTCATCCTCCAGGAACCTCTCCAGGTCAGCAAAGGGGGGGCAGATGGGTCGCGCTATCCGCACCAAAGCGCTGCTCAAAACGCGACCTCAGGTCGGCAGGCAGCTTCTTTAACACAATGTGCACCAATAGATAGGACCATTGGTCCACGGACAGGTCAAGGCACTTAAGTGCGTTGATGGCCCCCAAAAGCGGGTTCAAAAGTTGGGTGCGCAACCCAGAGACCCGGGTGAGCGTCGGCAAACCCAAAATCTGCTCGATGTGCGTGTCGGCGAGGCCACGCTTATTATGGTACCTACGGGTAATTAGGTCTCGAGCCATCTGGTACGCCTCGTCAGACACGGGCAGATGCTGGGTGAGGCCCTTGGCCTCCCCATCCAGAACCGACATTAAGTATGCCAATTTTGGTGCTGGCCGAAGGTCAGCCCTGTCATTGACCAGGCTGTCGAACAAATTAACGAAGCCCAGGTAGCTTCCTAGGCAGCCATCAAAATGGGGGAGGTCCAAGGTAGGGAGCCTACTCACCAGCCCCGGTGCTGACCTAGGAAGCTCCTGCTTCAGGCCGGGTTGCCCTTCCCTATCGGCAACTAGTTGTCTCGCACTATTGGAGACAGCATCATACAGGTCTAAGACCTGGGTATAGTCTTCGCTGACCTTATTTCGCTGGTCAGCGGTGAAATCGTTGACTGACACTTCGAGACAGCAAGCGCTGAAAGTGCGGAATTGCTGTTCCACACTTGCCAGGCGATCGTCAATCCGCTCGTACCTTTGTAGTAAGGCCTGCTGGCGATCAGGCCGGTTCACTAAGGCACTAGCCGAGGCAAACCAGCGCAAATCTGATGCAATAGCACCAGCAGCCGCACGCAAGTCCTTGATAGCTGACATAATCAAAATTCGAAAGAGCCCGGACAAGCGTTAAATAATATTAACAATCAAAACTTAATTTTTCTTAATTCTTTGAAACCAACAAAGTATTAGCCTGTTTACTGTTGGTACAAGCAAGTGACAGGTATCTACTGTCCAACAAAGTTAATAGTTTCAATATATTGAAACAAACACAAAAGTTATCAAAGTTGTAACTTATAACAAATTAAAAGTTGAAACTTCAAATTAATTAATGAATTATTTGCAACAGACAGACTGGCTGTGTTATTTGAGATATACAATAGCAAGTAAGCACAGAATATGTGTTACCTAGCAATATTATCTATATATTATAACAAACAAAGGTTTATCAAAAGTTTGGTTGTTATAAGTAATGATTCAAACTTAATATAATTATGAGATAAACTAAATTTACTAAATTTATTGATACATACAGCTGTTATGTATCCAAACAAACTGACTTATTAATAGTAACAGCAACAAATCTATGCTAGATTTCAACAATTTAAATCAAACAATTACTGATTGAGGTTATGCATGACAATGTGTTTCAAGTTATGTAGGTCAACTTATACAATTAAATATTATGTATTTTAGACAATAACTGACCTGACAAACACTACAATACTGTCTACAAGGTGATAAGATACAAGCTTATACCAATCTGAGGTTTGTACTCAGTAATGCAACAGCGGCTAAATACAACAGCGCTCTGCACCAAAAAGATGTCTAGAATTACCGTAGCCAGGTAGGGATTTTCAGAACAGAGTTGCAGTGGAAGGTGTAATACATCTACCTGACCACGATAGACAATATATCTAAACACTTTCACTGCGTTGCACAGCAAGTCACAACCAATATTAATAAAATGTTTCAACTCACCCGATATCTTCACTGGTGATATTCTTGAAGTGGACCTATAGGATTAACTCACAATTTTGGCCAAAATAACAAGAGAATCGAATAGATACCAGTCTCCAGTTCAGCGTAGTCCTCCTCGGGCACCAATCAGGAATTCACACACGTGTTTTACAAAGTTCAATGTTCAATATATCACCAATTTACCACAAACTTTGCCGGAAGTCAAAAGCGGCAATCGTTAGTAATTACAAGTTAATTCAATTCGCGTTAATTCAAAAGGCGATCAATTTATATCAATTTATCTCGCGAGACAGCCCAAGACCGGCGTGATAATTTTTCACGGCAAGAACGGAAGTGACAGTTCAGTGTGACCATTGTCAGAAATTTTCAATAGACTAAACAAAATGTTACTCAATCGATCTAATCAATTTGACTTATAATAAAAACTAATTCTATTTCAAACAGCAACCGTAACACAAAATTTTATGTCACCACCCACCGATACCAAATAAGGCACGTGGCACCCTACATATTTCTCTCAATAAACAACACTTTTGACTTTCTCGTATAAAGGGATCATCTAACATAAGTGAAGTACTCGCGTGTTTTCACGTACCGAGAATTCTTGTTTCGTTCCAAGAAAAGTTGTTTTCACCGTGTGAAAGTGGATTCCAATGTATCATTACTTGTAAGGGTGTCAATACGTCATCAGTCTAACAAAATAGATGTTATCCAATTTAGTTAATAAAATCACGTTATTACAATAGGACATAGCTGAACTGGATTATTTTAGAAATTGTATCAACTGTATTATGTACATTACCTATTGTTCACAATAAATAATACTTTGACTTTGACTTTGACTTTGACAATTTTATTTTTGTATTTCTTCTTGAAATATATTGCGTAAAAGGCACATTATTACTTTCAGCTAGTTGTTATTTTATATATTTTCTGCTACATAGTAGACATCTACTTACCTAAAAAGTGTAGCTGTAATAGAAATGTAAAGCAAATATCATAAAAAGGAATTTTCTTACATTTCGTAGAATCTGATTTAAAAATAACTGATTGTAGGTAGCTGCGGTAATACGATTTATTGGTAAAAAATCAAACATCAAGACAAGATAATATTCCACCGGCTTTTGATTACGAAGAGTTTCTTGTGCATTGCGCTTATATTTGATCGCCTCTTTGAATCCCAGGGAATGTTATGCTTGTGTTGTGTATATAAGCCTCTAGGATTCAAATTATCTAATTAGGTTATTACGCTACAAGATATTCAGCAGTCGTCATCTTGTGTTTAGTATACAACTCTCCGCTTGCTATAATTTACATTGGACTGAAACATATCAGACAGAACTTTGATATTACACAATCCTATCTAGATCCTTTACATAATTGAGACTCATGTAAATAGGTACATTCAATATAAATGCCCACACAACTGAACTTGAACGTATCCATAACGATCGTATCATCATATATTATATAATAATTGCTTTCTGGTACTAATTGCAATTCATGATATTTTTTTTTTATAGACTCATGGCTGTATCCCCGAAGGGGTAGTCAGAGGTGTAATATTACACCCACATTTCGCCATGAATTTTTAGGCCCCACGTAATAGGCGGCGAGCCTATTGCCGCACCGGGCACATTACCAGACTCCGTGCTGCTACTGAGAATTTCCTAACGGAAAAACCCAATAATACTTTCGGAATCGAACCCGAGACCTCGCAATCCCACGCGCACATTTATGCCGCGAGACCAACGAGGCAGTCATGATAAAAGTGATTGTGATTACAAATATAACTTACTAGACATCATCCACGGCTTCGCACTCGTGGAAGTCGGTTATTGACGTAAAAAGTAGAGATCCTCCGATGCGATGTGAAAAAAGGACAAAATAACGCACTTTTACATTTATAGTATAAGTATGGATAACATTCTAAAGAAGACAGAGGTTTTAAAGTAGCGACATTACACAACGGCTTGGTTACAGATTGTCCCACTTTCGTGTTACTAGGGCACGTTACCTCACAACATGTACTGATGTGTCCCATTCGCCTTAATTAATACTTACTACATGAGTCTAATACAAAGGTGGAAGGTTTATGTCGTAAGACTTCTAGGAACTCAAGTGTTATGGGTGTAATATTCATCATCACTACAATCGTCCTCATTTGTCGTAGTAAACTAGTTTATCAGCTCAATTAGGGCGATAGAATCATTATATTGTCTGCATGTAGAAAATATGTAAGGTTTCATTTCAGAGTCTCTTTTTTGTAGATATACCATATCCAACAGAAATTGCTTTTCAAAATTGTTTTGTTTATAAAAGGATATTTTAAACAGACTACAGAGAGAACAGATATTTGATATTTTATTCATGTTACTTACAGGTCAAATAACCAGTAGGGTATAAGAAAGTTACAGTAATAAAAGGTCACTAGAACCCTTTAAATAAACACCGTGCTGCCTGCGTAGAATAAAGGAAAATATATCATATAAATAATTTAGCGGGTCTTAATCGCGTTAATTTAACTTCATCATTTTTATCATCAGCCTGTAAGAGTTATAGTTTAATTTAACTTACTTAAACATAAATAGGTTATTTTAATGCGATTAAGACCCGCTAAATTATTTACATAATTAAGCGGGTCTTATTTATTGATTATATATGTATACATACCTATTTGTTGCCGACGTTTTGATCGTTTTGCACCGATCGCTGACGACCG
The DNA here is from genome assembly GCA_944739405.2 of Euclidia mi. NCBI lineage: Eukaryota > Metazoa > Arthropoda > Insecta > Lepidoptera > Erebidae > Euclidia > Euclidia mi. The sequence continues at coordinate 25,826,927 of OX123202.2, forward strand.
GGTTTGTATACCTACATCATTTGTATGATTAATACAAATCACGAAATTTTAAAATCGATTAAATTAATAAACATAGTGCTTCGTTGATTTTGTGGCATCAGTTTGCAGCAGATTATAAGGCTTCGAGCTTAATCCGCAATTTAAGTTTCATTTCGTAAAATAAGATTAACCCAAATAAATCTATAGTAGCAGCTGTGAGTATTATAACATGCGATAAGATTCGAGTTAAAAAGAACGCCGAAAAGTTTCGCCAAGTTTCATCGGGCTTAAAGAATTCGAGAATTACTCAACAAAAGTTAGCCATCACCAGCCAGACATGAAGAAGATCCCCCCCGTGGGATCTCCACCTTGTCGTGGTGGGGGGGCTCAGTAACCGAGGCTTGGACACCCGCTGTGAAGCTAAGAGAGATGTCGGGAGTGGACACTCCGCGTAGGCTTGGAAGGGCCTACGCAGGATGCGTCCAAAGGTGCGGGTGCGGGGGACAGTTCTGTCTGTACCTCGCAGTTGGGCGCGGTTGCGAGAGGAGTGGCGTGTCGGTGTTGCGTTGCGGCGCGCCCTATCTCCCGCAACCAAATGGTGGCGCACCATTGTTGCGTCGTTGCATCGCGGTGGAGCCGCAGAGGCAGAGGGGATGCGGTGTTGCCAGGTTGCAGTCCTCCCTATCCTCTGCGGCCGCTGGGTGTTTTGGGGGCGGAGCGCAACACCTTCATCCGCCGCCAAGGGGGTATTGTTCGGGGCCCGTCTGACCATCTGGCGGGCCCCGAACAATGCTTCTCATGCTCATGCTTCGGCGAAACCCGACCCTCCGACACACGGGTACATGAGGAACACGGGTTGGTTTTTAGTCAGTAAGAGTCTGACAGTCCCCTTCGCCCAACCCCCAGGGCGGAGGGACTCCATAAGGATTTTCCAACCCGACACCAAAAAAAAGCCAGACATAAAGATTCAATTTAAAATACCTAGCTTAAGATATTCAAATGGCTCATTTTAATACTTTTTAAGAAAATAATATATTATGGCCGCACTTAAACATCTATTGCGTATGTAAATCACGCGTTTTAGGACGCGCGTTAGTGCAATGTAATTTTTATTATAGTTGGTTACTGACTTAAACCGAAATTTGTGCACTAATGAGGGATTTTCTGAAATTCACGCTAGTGCAGGCTGAAAAAGTTAAAATAAAATAGGCACCTGCTAGTGTTATTATAACTAGAATAACATTACTACTATTCTACAAGTGACATTTGAAAAGATAAGACAATTTAAACGTAGAATTTCTTGAGTATATCAATACATTTTCTAATGTATTCGTGGTACTTGTCATGCCTGCCACTGTTCAATATTGAAAATATCTACGTATTCAGTAATTCTTATACAGAAAATATAGATGAACCGGTCCAATCATTTTGCCATCACGTTTATGGCCAATTGTAGCTGATGTCATTGATTATCTAGACGGGATGGACCACTAAATCTAGAATCACTTAAATACTTTCATATAACATGGTTAATCATTACACCGCAATTAAGGCTATCAGGTATTTTGGTATTTACATATTATGAAAGGTTTGGCGTTTGGATACATAAATTTACAAGCAAATTCGCGTAACAAAGCCTCGGGTCCACTTGTGGACAAGTTTACAAATAACCAGCGTAAACACAAATACAGTAATGTAGTAAATACATAGATACTATTTATTATGAATATAATAATATACATTAGCCATCTAATAGGTATGACTCTAAGTTTGTCAGAGATTTGAACAAAAAAAGCATAAAGCTTATTTTAAATTCGTCAAGCTATTTAGAAGCTTAGTGACATACACTGTAGGCGCAGAATGATTTCATACTATACATTAAGAAAAAAACAACAAAGTAATACCAATAATAATTATGACCTAGCTCTTCGAATAGTCAACGTGAAATGGCAGTGGGCACATAGCTAGCAGAACCGATGGCCTTTGGAGCACAATGGTTTTGGATTGGCGGCCGCGCACCGGACTTCGCAACAGAGACCTATTATTTTTTGTTTATTAGCAGGTAAATATGTGTTGGTAGTGTGATGTTGCCCTAGAAACGTTCCGTTGCCTTGAGGACGCGACAGTTGTGCCGGAAAGCGGTCAAGTCGACCGCTCGGTGTACGCTACATACGCGCTGTGTCTACGCTAGTGAAACGCCATGTTTCCCATTAGTTATATTCTTCTCATCAAGTTGTGCTAATAGAACTAGTGGGAAAAAAGTATCACTAGTTCTATCATAGAACTGTTCAATAGAACTAGTGGGAATGATCTGACAGCGCTAGGATGATGATGATGACGGGTCTTCAACAGTATCACAGATTATACCTATAATATACAAATCATTATAAACATTAGCAGTAATACCTAAACGTTTTATTCTCTAATTTATCTCCTTGTTGCACTATATCATCGTACTAGCGCTTGTCTTCGCTTGTCTAAAAATACAAAAACGTAAGTCATTATCATACGAGAGATAAGACTGTTCAGTTTAATGTCGACGTAGCACGTTGGTACAACACTACGAGCATTTCAGCCAGGAGTACGGTTAAACTTTAAAAGACCCACCATACCCCCAGAGGTATTGCCAGGGCTACGGTGGGTCCGCAGCGCACAGTTTTTATATTATCGTACTGTTTTAGGTTTCCATTGAATGAAATGAGAAGAATAAAATGTACTTTTTTAATAAATGTTATAAATAAATCACATCGACTTTTTATTTCCCTACCTTAAATGAATTAATCAAATTTACTTTGAGGCGAATTGTATTTACTCAAGACAGACAAAGTGATCATGTCGCATATGAGTCAAATTATTGTTTGTGAAACGGTCAGAATGATGTCACAATGCACGTCGGTACAGAGAGTATATGTTTATCTCTTTTTCGCGCTTGCGATTAGATGTGCTATCTCACTTACACTTCTTATCTAATTCTTAGTGTGTCGTTTTGACATATTTATATAAGTGTGCGTGCGCTTTTCGCGATGCGTGCCACTCGTAAGCGCCAGTTACCTTGTCAGTAACCTGTCTACAGTTTCTTACTTGTATGTCTATGGTTTGAACGATTGAGTTTGGAATACGAATTACTTTGTAATTTTGCGAAAACGTAAATGCGGGGGTGGAGGGGGATTTTGCGGAGCAACGACGTACGTCCGCCCTCAATCACGCCTAGGCAGGCACTGATGAACGGCCGGCGAGCGATATAATGCCAACATTTTGACTATTTTTTTTTCTTGGAGAAAAATGATGACAAAATTACGAAATCTGTTTATACCATTATTTTAAAATAAAGAGCTGTTTCTATTGATAATACTTTCATATGAATTCATTATGGAATCTCTAAGCAGTACACGTTTAAAATTGTGATTTTGGGCCATGTTTGACATTTTTTGTTATCGAGCCAATCATTCCTAATCGTGTTTCTATCTTTACGATTTACTAGAAGATATGTTCAACTTTTATACTTTAAGTTTTATTCATTAAAAATATCATAGTTCATGGGACTTTCAGACGGTCAAAAATCTTAAAAGTACTGCAACCTCGCCTTAAAGAAACGCGAATTATCGACAAACTTTAGTGAGATTGGGTCTTCGTTGTGAACGATGTAAAAGTCCTAAGTCAACAACGTTTAAGTTTTAGAACCTATATCAAATAATCATTTCAAAAGATAACTTGAATTAGCTTCGATCAGTACAATTTTCGCCTGTAATTAGAGAAATAAAATACTTTAAGCTGTGCTACAGTTCTACCAACATTTAACAGAGTAAACCAAATACACAACTTATCTCAGTTTGGCAATTTCGATCTCACGATAGCATCACATACTTACACATAGATTAACGCACCCATATATTATGTACAGCAGCCACTGCACTGTCGAGCCAGTATTGTCTTGTATTATTTAACATTTTTCGTTAAGAATTACAATGATTAGCAAAAATACTGTTCATTTTCAATCGATTCTGAAACCTTTCATAAACTGTATAATAAACACAGTGAAGTTTAGGTACTAGAGCGCACAGCGCGAGCGTCTCCAATCTCGCCGCTTTACAATTGCTTTCGATAACACCATTAATCTCGAGACGAGGCTTGTTATACACGCCGTAAATAATAATGCAGCATCCCTAAATCCGGCGGACACTACCCAAGTGACACTGTGAAGTTTGATTAATGAACACTCAATAGCCAACAAAGAGCTCTTCGAGAAATGTACACAATAACGAATATTATCGAAGACTGTTTAGAAAAGATTTTATAAAGAAAATTGCCGTCGTCAGTCTTTTTACGATAGCCGTCGGTCCATTCATGCGTATAAAATAGCAAGTAACCTGGTAAATGAAATCTTCTACTACTGCGATGAGAATGTATGCCATTATCGAATCGGCGACATTCGTCATTAAGAACACAGGCACAGGTCGAGATACGATTCATCACCGCAAAATTTAAGTATTTGCAAATTCAACAGCGCCCTTTTCCGTTTTACTAGAACTTTCCAAATGTTCTTCATCTAAAGTGAAACACTAAATCATCTTGCAGTGGAAATAGAGTAGGTATGTTCAAACGCTACAATATTTGAAAGGAACCGAACATTTGATTTATTGTACGATATTTGAAGAAATATTACACATATTTCTGAGCCTTAGACTATGTTTTGTAAGAAAGTGTAAGATATTTTAAGGTCTTGATAAAACTGGGCTAGTTATTTCATGATGATGTGAACATAACATAAAAATTTTCATTACACATTCAATTGTTAGTTCAAAAGTCAAAATCATTTGACTTTCGGCTTCACACACGATCACCACCGAAACCTAGAACAATACCTATTGGATTACATTTGTTCGTAGCTTATCGATTGAACTAGTGGTCATCACCTCTATTCTTTTATAAAAGAACAAAGCTTTCTTGATGTCTTATATACTTATGAAAACCTTTTAACTCTACACCAAATTATATTTTCACCTCAGCAGCTCAAACATGCCGCTTTTGCTGCGAGACAACAGTGAACAAAACGCGATTTTGATTCGAGCGTGAGTAAAAGTAGCTTTTTAATTTTTCAATCTTCAGTGTCACGAATTGACATTGTTCAGCCATAAATTTGAAACATTCGATTTTTACTGTGCTCTGTCTCTCTCACATGCATATAAAAAGTGAGTGAAAAAACAAACACCTTCGAATTCGAAATTCGATTTTGGTATTCGACCTCAAAGAAAACACCTACGGCAACGCAAAAAAAAAAGATATTTGTAATAAAGAAATTACTTTTTTATATTATGTTATTGTTTATATGTTTAATTTATTATTGGATTTTAATAAAAATATCTAAGTCTTATTAATAGTATTAAATTTTTATTTAGAATTACAACAATGATACATTTGAAAAATAAACATCAGGGACGCAGTATTAAAACGCGATTTAAAAAAGTAGCGGGAATAAAAATTTCGCTGATGCTGATACAGTAGATATAGCGTAACGTGAAATTATATTAATATATAAAATAATCTGAAAAGATGAGTGAAACTAGCGATGATGACTGTACTTTAACACCAGAAGAGTTAAATCAACAAGTGATTATGCAGAATTCAATCTCCTGTTCATTTCTATGTCTCCTAAGTAATATGTGTTCTCACTGCTGTGGTGAAAAGTTATGTGTGCTACACGAGAGCAAAGTTTTTTGTATCTCGTGCTGTTGAGTCCCTCACCACGCTCAGGATTCTAACTTTGATTCACTCGCTACGCTCGTGAATCAATCATAGAATTCTTCGCTTGCTCGGGACTCAAAATCAGCACTCGAAACAAAAAACAACTTTGCTCTCTTGTTGCACAAATAACTATTTATTGATTTATTTTCTTCATTATTAAAGTCAACTTAAAATAACAAGTAATATGGGGATTCTGCCGTTTTGCCGAAAAGATTTTGACAAAATTTCATTACCCAAACAAATTTTAGCAACCTTTTCTTATACCATTGCAATATTTCGAATGATTTTAGTACGCATATTTTTATTTGGTAAATTTTTTTCTTGGCAAAATATTACCAAGTATAATGTCATTATGGCATTTGGTCTTTAATCAAATGAATTACAGCAAACAATCTTCAGACAATAAACGTTTGGTGATATTAGTTTGCTTATGAAAGTAGCTAGAGTAGGTTAATTATAAAAAAAATGGTTAGGTTAGGTTAGAACTGTGACCTCCTACGCACGAGCCGAGCGAGCGGTGCCGCGGTAGCAGCCGGCGAGTGCCAGAAACGACTTGCATTAATAGAAGAAAGAGATTGTTTTTAGTAGGTTACCCGGAATTATTGGTTTTGCGTAAAAACAGTTATTCTAACCGAAATATTTGACCAAATAAAAAATGCTAAAAGTACTAGTTGGTAAACAAGTTATAGTTTAAACGTTCAATTCCCAAACATTAGGTTTGCGTTACAATTTTTTGTAAATAGATTTTTTGCTCAGTAATAATTTGGCAAATGAAATTATGCGAAAAATATTTTTGGTAGTAAAAAATTTTCAAATTCCTTTCGGTCAAACAAGGGAGACCCAGTAATAATATATGATATCTCTTACAAGAGATATGATAATGAGGTTTTAGTAAAACCAAAGTGGCAGTGAAATTCAGCTACACACGTTCTGTATAAAACCTCAACAATTGAAGAGTCGTAGGTAAGGTCGATAATCCGTGTGGTGACGGATTAAGAATACGGAATGTCACCACCCCATATCATCCCATGGGTGTCGTAAGAGCCAACAGAGGAAGCATATTATGCAGAGAACAGCACTGTAAGAGAAGGACAACTTGATACAAACTCTATACCAACTCGTTGGGCCAGCGTGGTATAGTAGGCCAATTCCTCCTTTCAAAGGAGAGGCCTAGTCCAGCAGTGGACTGTTAAAGGCTGATGTTGAGCTAGGGACTCTCTTGAACCACCAACCGGAACCGGCGACTCCACGCCGGCAAGTCGCAAGATTTAACTGCAGACCTTTTCTAATTAAGTGACCTTTTTATGTGTTGGGACGAATTGAGGGTTCAAACCCACTCAGAATTGTCGACCGACCAACACATTACACAGAGTACGACAAATTTGGGTCACCATTTCTTAACTCAAAGCCAGCTGAACTATATGTACTGGTGGCATAAATCGAGCGAATAAACGCAATAACTTTAATTGCACGTAATAAAAGCTTTTAACCATATTTACGTACTGCAATCTCTCGCCATAATTAAAAACAAAACTTCGTCTGTGATAAAACAACAGAGAATATAACGAAATTGATATTTTTACGGCACTGCGATAAAATGAAGAATGCTAATTTATTTATGTGTTCTCAACTACTCTTAGCGGGGCTCGAAAAAATACTACAAGTTCACGTTATTTTGAACCTACTCAACATAATTACTTTTGAGTCATACAGCAACTTGTCAAAGAAACCCGTCATAAAAATGAGTTTCGCAAAATTTACAAAGTAGCTAGGCCTTTATTACCTTCGACAATTCAATTTTTGTATAGGTAATGTTACTTATCTTTAATAATATAAACGTTGGTTTTCTTGTACAAATAAGTTGCGACGTAATAATTTATTTATTTTTTATTGTTACGATTGTAAAATTTGACTCAAACAAAAGCTTAAAATTTACATGTCCGTTCTTGAACTGATAAATAAAAATGTTGCTACCATTTTAAGTTTCCGACATTTAAAAGCATTTCAGAATTCTGTGCGGCAAGATCTTTTAAGTTTTCGCTCTTAATTAAAAACGTTGATGGTCCGAACTTGTTACGGAGAGTAAAAATTTAAAAAAATCCTGAAAATGTCTAAAAACAACACCATCCTATATTCCCATACAAAAGATTCATAGTAATACTTAAAAGTCAATTTGAACTTTAATACCATACCATTAAGTTTAAGTGTTCGTGGAGGGGTTCCGGCAAGGCAAAACAATTGAGTGACGTAAGTATCGTCGACTGTTAGGCGGTACGAAGTTCGCCTGTCCAGCTAGTACTTCATAAGGTAAGCTTTTAATCACAGACAATAGAAATGTACAATATAAAAACTTCGTAAATAGATTGAGAAAAAACATTATGTAATAAAAAACCCTTGCAACTAGAATAGGAAAAGATATTACTAAAATCACTCAGACATCTGAAAATAATAGTCAGTTAAGTAGCCAAATTAATAATTCCTCTTTCAGAGGGTGCAGTTTATTAAACAACTGCATTAAGCACTGCAGTCCTTTACTGTGACTTTATGACAATGCGGATAAACTCATAAGTTCATAAACCATGTGTTTACTTCACCGTGTTTCACAACAGCTAAACCAAAGTTCAAATAAATAAGTTAGCACAACTTCTAGCTTTAGTTGAAAAGACAAATCCCCAATCCTCAAGTCTCGAATTGAAAGTTACAACTTCGTTACAAGCTGCTTCGATTGCCAACTGCATCGACAAATACGTATTTACAAAGTTTATTTCATTTAATAAACTTTGTAAATACGTATTTGTCGATGCTTGCTGATGTTGCTGGGGAAATCATGTTGGGTATGGAATATTATATTCCATCCACTGACGTCTCCAGCAGCAGCGGAGTACGGCCCTGGTTCGATCGCGAGTGCGCCGATGCTGTTAAACAAAAACAGTCGGCTTACCGCGCTTGGATCAGGGCTCGGTCTCGTCGCGATCCGAATGTCCATCTCATCAAGTCAGCATATAATAGAGCCACCAAGGTCTGCAAGAGGGCATACATAAGAGCGGATGCACAGCGCATTGCTCGGTTTGGTCAAGAACTCTTGTCGCACCCCATGGGCAGCCGGGGATTGGCCAAAGCCGTGCAATCTAATTTCTGCCAGCCTTCACTGCCGCCGTTGCAATGCCCTGATGGATCACTGGCCCATGGGCCGCAAGAGAAAGCTGACCTGCTTGTCAATCTCTTTGCGGCCAACTCCCCAATCGATGATCGTAGTGCGCAGCCGCCTTCGATTCCCTACTGCGGCCACTCCATGCCTGGTATTAAAATCAGGCAATGCAATGTTCGCGCGACACTGCGAACTCTCGATGTCCGGCAAGCCAGTGGACCTGACGGATTCCCAGCGGTTCTGCTTAGGAAATGCGTAGCCGAGTTGTCTCCAATGCTTACACGCTTGTATCGCCTATCATATGCCTCTGGCGTAGTGCCGCAGGCTTGGAAAGAGGCAAACGTACAACCGATTCCCAAGAAAGGGGATCGTTCTGATCCGGGCAACTATCGACCCATTGCTATCACCCCTATCCTCTGCAAGGTGTTTGAACGTTTAATCAATAACCAACTCGTTCGCTACCTAGAAGATCACTCTCTCCTCAGTGATCGTCAGTATGGCTTCAGACCAAAACGATCAACGGGTGATCTTTTAGCGTATGTCACTCACATTTGGGGTGAGGCGATGGACAGGCATGGGGAGTGGTTGGCTATTAGTCTCGACATCTCCAAAGCCTTCGATAGAGTGTGGCATTGTGCAATTCTTTCCGAGCTTCCAGCCTACGGCTTGCCGCCTCGATTGTGCAACTGGGTTGCCAGCTTCCTGCATGAGCGCCATACACGAGTCCTTTGTGACGGTGAGTCATCGAAGTTTCTCCAGGTGAATGCTGGTGTGCCTCAGGGGTCCGTGTTATCGCCCACGCTTTTTCTTCTGCATATCAAGGATATGCTCACTTTTGGGGGCATACATTGCTATGCAGATGACAGTGCTGTACATGGGCGATATCTTGAACACCCTGCGGCTAAGCAAGCCGATACTGAGGAGTATAGGCGAACACTTGTTGCTGAGCTTGACCGGGTTCTGAATTGCATCTTGCATCGGGGTGATGAGAACCTGGTCGAGTTCAACGCCAAGAAAACACAGGTGTGCGCATTCTCAGCCAAGGTATCTCCATTCCTTCCCCATCCCTCTCTTCTGGACACTCCACTACCGATACAAGACAGCCTCAATATCCTGGGTGTGGACATACACAGAAATCTCAACCAGAAGAACTACATCGAGGGTGTCATCAAATCCGCATCTCGGAAACTCGGAGTTCTGAACAAGGTGGCTCCGCTCAGTACTTATTGGACGCCCTCGATAGGTTGTAGCGGCGTGCTGTCCGTATCATCGGGGATCCATAGGCCACTAAGACTCTTGAGTCACTGCAATTACGCAGAGACGTGGCCTCAATGGCTGTCTTCTACCGCTTCTATCACGGTGAGTGGTCCGAAGAGCTCTTTCAACTAATCCCACCCTCTCCTTTCCTATCCCGAACGACACGTGCTGGGTTGAGGTGCCACTCTTACACGGTAGAACAGATACCGTCACGCACCAAACGGTTCGGCGCCTCTTATCTCTGCCGTACCATTAAGATGTGGAACTCTTTACCAGTCCACGTGTTTCCCTCCACTTATGATCCCGGGTGCTTTAAGCGGGGCGTGAAAAAGCTTTACTCAAGGCCGTCAAGGTGAGGGCCATCATGCCATAATGCCATGCTGGCTGCTGGGATGATGGCCATCACTATAGGACTTCACTGACTGCTTAAAATCAGGTAGCATGGAGTCAATTTGTTCGGCAGAAATATATAAAAAAAAAGCTGAACCCGCGTTATCTCCCGCGTAGAATTGGATTTATCTTCTCGAACGATAAATTAAAAAAAGTCCTTTGTAGAGGTTCAAGTTTACCTACTCCGTTTTTCATCAAGGTAGTTTCGGTTACTTAACCATGGCCACAGGCAGACAGAATTATCGTCTCATTTATAATTTGATAGGCATTATAGATGTTATTTTGTCTAAGTAATGCAAATACAAGGATTTATGCTTTGTACGGATTTAATCAAAGCGTAGTGTTGACATGCAGATGATAGTTAAATCCTAGCTAAATAAAAGTGAATCATTGCTTTTGATAACAATAAATTATGGATCGTTCAAATTGTCTCTATTTCTGGGCAGAAGTGTAAACTATGTGCTTTTAATTATAATATTTGATTGTAAAAGCGTGGGGCGGTGGAACAGGAAAGACGTTCTTGTGTAACTTGTTCAAAAATCAAGTGAACAGATGTTACGGGAAGCAGGTTACACAGATTGGCGCTCTAACTGGAGTTGTTGTCGAACTCAGACAAAACATGCGCCATCAGGGAGGAAGACGACATTCACCGACATTTTTCATGCCTCTTTTTTCAGGAAATTAAGTACATAAGGGTTAAAGCGTCATCAGTGGCATAATGTAGAGTTCTTGTTCGTGGACAAGATATCTTTGATTCCCTTTGGTAACCTTTTGGCGGCATAAATGCTATGTTCTTGTGCGACCTCATACAGCTTCCGCCAGGAAGGTAGTATTAGTATATGTTAACAACAAAATCTTTCCAGTTCCAGCGCCCCACGCTTTTACAATCAAATATTATAATTAAAAGCACATAGTTTACACTTCAGCCCAGAAATAGAGACAACTTGAACGATCCATAATTTATTTTTTGTTTTTACGTGCATTTATAAAAGCGTGTTTTTCTAGTGTTTTTTAAACTATTAATTTATTTTATACTTTTTGGTCTTTGATAACGAAATGTTTAAAAAATTTATACATTTATTTTAAGTAGGCGAATCCTCTCCATTTCCGCCTGTGCGTCTGTATTACATGGTGTTTAATCTGTCAGCTTAAAACAATCTAGCTCTTCACTCAGGAGATCACTAAGTGATTTTCCTCTACTCAGGGCCACATACGCCTGTCCAGGCGCAAAAGTACGGGACCCTAACTACACCACTGCGTGGTCTACAATATATAATTGGGTTGTTATAACCTTGAAACCTGATTGTGTTCAAAGTCCATTATATGGCCTTTCTCACAAGTGCAAACACGACTATAATAAGATATTTCATTATGGAATGCCAGTGCTTATCTTCCGGCTTCATCATCAGACCTTGAAACCTAATCGTGGCCAAAGTTCATTACAAGACTTTTCTAAGAAATCCAAAACAGCTATGATACGATTTTCCATCATAAAGTTCCAGTTCATGTCTTCCGGCTCCATCAGCAGATCAGTTTGACAGTACAATATTATTGTATTGTCTTCAGAACTACATACAGCTGCCATTTTTCAGTACGCTACGACCCTTGGAAGATGGTTAAATTAGCTAGCATAGATTCCATTACATAGTTACATACACGGCGACCTAATAAAAGCGTGTTAATGAGCTTAGTTCGATAAATATTTTCCTTTGTGGGCCCATGGTTTAATTTTGTGGTTTTGTTATGATGTCAAAATTTTAATGACTGATGTTTAGATTATGTAATCTTATAATGTTACTATATTATGATAGACTAGCTTTTGTCCGCTGCTTCGCACGCGTAAATTTCTGTTAGATAAAATGCTTTTTACAAAGTCCCCTACCCTCCTCAAGGAACACAAACTCTGACTCCCTTTTCTCTTCTACCCTCTTAGGGCAAGGATTTCCAAACTAAATGTCACTGTTTTCGCTAACGTCATTAGCGGATCCAATGTACATAGTATGAAGTTAACCCCTTGGAGTATTAAAAGGGGTTCATACAAATTCTGACTCCCCTTTTTATCCACTAAGGGCAAAAAATTCAAAAAAGATTTTCTAATTGTTCATTATCTTTATTTGAGGAACCAATATACAAAGTTTGAAGTTAATCCATTAAAGGTATATAAAGTTTGAAACAAACTCTGACAACCTGTTTTACATCCTTAGGGGAGGTATTTCCAAAAATCTTCTCTTAGTACGCTCCTACACTCCTCAAGGAACATACATGCGAAATTCACTTACTTGCGCTCAGTAGTTTCGGCTGTAGCATGTCTGTCAGTCAGTAACGCAAGGATTTTATATAAAAAAAACAGGTTGAAGCGATTCCATTGAAAATTAAAAGGTTTTACACAAACTCTGAATCTCCTTTTTATTTTCTTAGGGGACGATTTTTCAAAATAAATGTCTTTGTGTTTGCTAACGTCATTTGCGGATCCAATAAACAAAGTATAATCCTTAGAAAGCGTAAAAAGGTTTCATGCTAATTCTGACTCTCCTTTTTGTCTTCTTAGAGTAAGAATTTCCAAAAAGACTTTCTTAGTGTTCACTCACTTCATTTGAGAAACAAATATACGAATTTTGAATTTAATACATTGAAGGAATAAAAAGTTTCATACAAATTCTGACATCCAGTTTAACCCCTTTAGGATAGTAATTTCCAAAAAGCCTTACTTAAGCGCCTCTACACACCTGAAGTAACGTACATGTCAAATTTCACTTACTTGCGCTCAGTTGTTTCGGCTGTAGCGTGTGTATCGGTCAGTCAGTAACGCAAGGATTTTCTATATACAGATTATACACATAAAAAATATTTAACTGTCTGTCTGTAATCTCAATATAACTGTATTGCATATTGTTGCTAATCCGTTTCCAGTAACCCAATGATTTATTTAGATTGTTTTTTGTGTCTGCCTATTTATTCAGCTGGCTGAATCGATTTAGGTGTGTATTTTACTAATGTTTCATGAAAGCTCTCTTAAAAAGGATCAAAATTTCATTTAGGCATAGCTGCGTGCCAAAGCTAGTCAAAATTAAATTAGTCAAGGATTCTGTAGCAGTATACATTTGTACATCTCAGCAACATTGTAAAAAGAATTAAAGTAAATTATCCAAGATCAAAAACCCTTTCTTAGTATTTTTTGGTTAAAGACATGAGATAAGCCTTAGAAAGCAGTGGGACAAAGCAGATAACTAATAAAAAGTGCTTACCTGCTTAAAAATAAATAAAAATAGCAAAATTACGGTTCTAAGTATTTTGGTTTCTGTTGGTCATATAAAGAACCATCAAACATTTTAGTTAATGAAGATAAAGAGCGATTAGATGAAAGTCAGCCACATAAATTTAAATGAATTAAAATAAAGTGCACATCAGGGATGCCGAAAAAAATCAATTGAAGAAATTAAAAGTTTCCTACAAATTGGGACCCCTTTTTGAACTCCCTGTTTTATGGGTATATTCACTAACGTCACTTAAGGAATCGATATACAAACTTTGAAGTAAATCTGTTAAAGTTTTTTAATACAAAATGGGACACCCTTTTTTAACCCCCATAGGGGATTGACTTCGAAAACTCCTTTCTTAGTGTTCACTAACGTCATTTGAGGAACCTATATACAAAGTTTGAAGTTAATCCAATGAAGGATTAAAAAGGTTTCATACAAATTCTTACTCTCCTTTTTACCCATTTAGTCCAAAAACAGTTTATTAATTTTTACAAATGTCTTTAGAGAAACCAATATAAAAGGTTTGAAGTCAATCCACTGAAAGACAGAGAAAACAATAAGTTTCAGCCAAATTTTGACCCCCTGTCTTACCGTCTTAGGGGTGGAATTTCCAAAAAAATATTTTTTTGTGTTCATAACCGTCGTTTGATGAACCAATATACAAAGTTTGAAGTCAATCCATTAAAGGAATAAAAAGTTTCATACAAACTTTGACCCCTATCTTAGGGGAGGAATTTCCAAAAAATATAATTCTTAATGTTCACTATCGTCGTTTGAGGAACCAATATACAAAGTTTGAAGCCAATCAACTGAAGGAATAATAAGTTTCATAGACACCCCCTATCTTACCCCCTGAGGCTAGTAATTTTCAAAAAACAAATTCTTAGTGTTCACTATAGTTGGTTAAGTAATAATATACAAAGTTTGAATTTAATCCATTAGATAGATAAAAATTTACATACAAACTTTGACCCCCTATCATTCGCCCTTAAGGAAGGAATTTCCAGAAAAGTAATTCTTAGTGTTTACTATCGTCATTTGAGGAACTAATAAACAAAGTTTGGAGTCAATCCACAAACTTTAACCCCCTGTTTAACTGTTTTAGGCGAGGAATTTCAAAAAATCCTCTCTTAGTGCTATCCTACATTCCTCAAGGAACATACATGATAATTTTATCTTCTTGCGACCGGTAGTTTCGGCTGTAGCGTGTCTGTCAGTCAGTCAGTAACGCAGGGATTTTACATATTAAGATAATAATTAATAGCTACATGGAGTCAAGAAATGTAAAGGTGAGACGGGTCGTTGATGGACACTAACTGAAAACGTGAAATCACGCCAATCCTTTTACACCTCAATAAAGACTTGCACGCGCCTTCTAGCGCTCCCATGTATCGTATCTCGCTCGCTTACTACGTTTAAGAGCGTAGTTGGATACTGTCATGAGCAAAAAAATTGTGGATAGTTTGCCAATAAAGTAAGCAAAATCCAAGATAAAGCTTCAAAAAAAATAGTTGGCAAAAATTCAGAACTGAAGAGCGAGCTTGCCGATCTACACATTCAATACATGGATGTACTAGACCAGAGAGATCGCTTACAGGAATTAGTTACCTCTTTCGGAGAATGTAGTGAATCTCATGAGAGGGCCCTGAGTCGCATAAATGAGCTAGAAATTAGCTTAAGTGAAGCTCATAATACTATACTGAGCCATGAGTTGCTCGACCAACAACAGCAATGTGGTGCGACTCAGGATCTTTTCACCGAGTTGGTACCTACTCATTCTCCAAATGTAATAATGAGTAAGAATAAATTTAAGAAATACATAAAAATTAATAAAATTATAAATAGGATTAAGAACCAATGCCATAGATTTAAAGTTTCCCACAAAATGAGTAGTTTAATTAGGGATAGAATGAACTTAGTAAATAAACTAAAATTTACTGAAAAAGAGCTGCTTCAGATTAGATTACACCATGACCGTGAGACCTATGTCTTGCAGCAGGAAATGCTGGATTTACATAGAGAACTGACCAAAACTGTGAAAAGTTATGAAGACGCTCAGTTACAAATAAAAGAACACATTCTTGCTGCCAATGAGCTAGTCCAATTAGGTAGTGAAAATGTGGACAGGCTAGATTCTTTAACAAATAGGCTGAATTGCTGTACTTGTCAAAAAACAACATCATGTGACAATAATCAGCAACATGAAACAATTACACAGCCAAAGTCTCAAGAATTGCCTTGTACTAACACTCCTAGCAATAATGTTCAATGTATACCAATTTTGGGGAGCTCGTTGTCATCAGTTAACCACTCTCACAATAATTGCTATAACTCTTGCTGTATTTTCTCTGACCAGCTGGGCAAAGACATGGGTAGTCTTATGTCTCAGTATGCAAATGGTCCTGTAATAAATCATTGCTTACCTGGTGCCAGTTATAGTCAGTTATTACATAAAATCAAGATGACCCAGCTTAATTCAAATTCCACAGTAATATTATTGTATGGAAATAGTTTAGCTGTATCAAGAAATGACATATTAAATTGCTTTAATTTAATGGAACGTCTCAATAGGAAATATAGCTGTAAATTTATTATATGTGCACTGCCTTATTCACAAAATTTAAATATAGAACAGAACAAGCACATACATAACTTAAATTTGTTAATGTACAATTGTATAACCCAGTCATCTTGCCAAAAGTATTTAAGTTATTTTGATACTAACATCTTTGTTAGAAATTTTATTTTGACTAAAGATATTATGTATCTTTCTTTTAGTTTTAAGCGACAGATTGCTAAGTTATTAGCATATAATATTTACTGTGTTTTATATACACATAGTGTAACTACTGCAGTTACAGACATTAGTATTTCTACTAATCAGTATATTGAATCAACCTGTAATTTAAACTACAAGTTGAGACAACTGGCAGGCCACACTTTTTGAATGTTGTACATCAGAACATTCAGGGCCTTTCAGGCAAAGAGTTAGAGTTAGATTTATTTTTAGACTTTAGAAATGTTCATATCATGTGCATAACTGAACACTGGAAAAAATGTAATGAATTAGTTTTGTTAAATAATTACAATTTTACTGTTAAAAGTGCATTCACAAGGAAGGAAGCTATACATGGTGGCTCGTTAATTTTGGTTCATAATACTCTAAAGTGTAAAGAACGTAATGACTTAGTTAAACTTTCTGTGGAGCGCAGTGTTGAACTATCATGTATTGAACTTGATTATTTTGTTATAATTTGCGTATACCGCCCCCCCGCAGGTGACTTTAATATTTTTGAACTGACTATGGAAGACGTTTTACAGCGTATAAAATGTAATAGTAAAAAAAATAGTAGTATGTGGTGACTTTAATGTCAATTTATTGGAAGTATCGCCTTTAAGTGGAAGATTGATAAATTTATTAAAATCTTTTAATTTAAACTATTTATTTTTTGAACCAACTAGAGTAACCGCTACTTCTTCAACTTGTCTAGATAATATTTTTAGTGATGTTACTGCGTCAAGCACAGTAATCCTTGACGAGCTCTCGTCTGATCACTGTGGACAGTTAGCCAAGTTTGTTAGTTACTCCAGCAAGATCTCGTCACAAATCACCTGCAGACCTATCACAAACGCTCGTTGTAATTCGTTCAAAAACAAAATACTATCCAGTGTGAACTCCTCAATTTTAAAATACACCAACCCCGATGTTTTATATGAGTCGCTTTTTACAGTTGTCAAGGACGCTTTCAAAAATGTATTTAAAGAAAAAACTGTAGAAATAGGTAGCAATAAAAGATTTAATGAGTGGGCCACTACTGGTATACATGTGAGTAGAGCTAAATTATATGAATTATATGCTATAAAATCCTACAATTTTAATCCACAGTTTATTGAATACGTTAAAAAATATTCAAAATTATTTAAGAAAGTCTGTTTTATAGCAAAATCCATGTTTTTGAGTAACAAAATAAAGCAATCGGATAACAAAGTTAAAACTACTTGGAAAGTTATTAACGAACAAACTGGCAAAATTAGAATTAATAACAATAAGTTTGAATTGAAGTTTGACACTAAAATTGTACGCGAAGATGAAGATGTAGCTCAAGAATTTAATAATTATTTTTCGCACATACCGTTATCCGTTACGAAGGGTTTAGATGCTTCTTCTAGTGTAGCTGCAACATATTTGATTAATAATATGCCAGAAATAACGTGTACTTTTAGATTTCAGCCTATTAATTCAACTGACATTTTAAATACCTTCAAGTCTCTTAAGCCTAAAAAGACAGGTGACTTATGGGGCATCTCTGTAACAGTTTTGCAAACAATTATTGACCTAGTAGCTCCGTATTTAACTGTAGTATTCAACCACTGCCTTAATTCAGGAACTTTCCCAGATCTTATGAAATACAGCAAAATTATTCCACTTTTTAAATCTGGCAGCAAAGCTGATATTGGTAACTACAGACCCATTTCAGTGTTACCAGCGTTCAGTAAAATTTTTGAAAAACTCCTACTTAAGCAATTACTACAATATTTTAATCTTAACAGCCTCCTACATACTGAACAGTACGGATTTACTAAGGGTCGATCTACGACTGATGCAGGAGTAGCTTTACTTAAGCATGTGTACAATGCTTGGGAACAGTCGCAAAATGCTATAGGTATCTTCTGTGACCTTTCTAAGGCTTTTGATTGCGTAAATCATGATACACTTTTACGCAAACTGAAACATTACGGTATCAGAGATTTGGCACTTAGAGTCATTAATTCTTATCTGAAAGGTAGAGTACAACATGTAGATGTAAATGGAGCTCATTCTTCCTGGTTACCAGTGCAATTAGGTGTTCCCCAGGGGTCCATTCTGGGACCATTTTTGTTCTTAATTTATATAAATGATTTGCCTTATTACATGAATAACTTGTGTGACGTTGTTCTTTTTGCAGATGATACGTCTTTAATTTTCAAGGTTGATAGAAATAAGGAAAACTTTGACGAAGTAAATCGAGCGCTAACTAAAGTCACACACTGGTTTACAGCTAATAACTTAGTTTTAAATTCTAAGAAAACTAAATGTGTTAAATTTGTATTGCCAAACGTAAAGAATCTGGGACCTAACTTAGCACTTAACGAGGAGATTATAGAACCAGTAAATAACACTGTTTTCTTAGGTATAACAGTAGATAATAAATTGCAATGGGGAGCACACATATTGGCTCTTACTGGGAAACTTAGCTCGGCTGCATACGCTATTAGAAAAATTAGACAGTTAACCAACGTCGATACGGCTCGTCTAGTTTATTTTAGTTACTTTCATAGTATTATGTCCTATGGTATTCTTCTATGGGGAAAAGCTGCAGATATTGACAGTGTATTTATTTTGCAAAAAAGGGCAGTCCGTGCTATTTATCAGTTAGGGCCGAGGGTGTCACTTAGGGATCGATTTAAAGAAATTGAAATCCTGACTGTACCTTCCCAATATATATTTGCCAATTTAATGTACATTAAACAAAATATTGAGTCGTATAGTAAAAATAGTGATGTCCATAATATAAACACTAGAAATAAACATAAATTGTGCGTGCCTCATCTTCGATTACATAAAGTTCATAATACATTCATGGGGCTAGGTGTACGTATGTATAATAAATTACCAACTCATTTTTGTCAGTTACCTTTAAATTCCTTTAAAACTGAAGTTAAAACTTGTTTGTTAAAAAAAGCATATTACTCAATAGATGATTATTTCAAGGACAAGAATGCTTGGTAGACAAGTTCAATACTTACTGTTCCAGTTGTTGTGTACAGCTTTATATTTAATTGTTTTTATATACATACTGTTTGACATATGTTTGAATTTTGATTAACTTTATTTTTGACATAAGATTCTCTGTTTGACATGTATATTTGTTTGCGTCATTATTTTATTTGACATTTAATTTTTATATACACTTTGACATTTTTTAATTCAATTATGCGTTTATTTGTTGACGTTCTGCTCTTTTAGATATGTTATAGTGCGTTAATAATGTCGGATAGATTTATTTTAGTCTAATGTAAGTTCGAATGGCTTGTCTTGGAAAGTAGGTTCGTCATGCTCACTGTACTGTCACTGCAGGCGGTAGCGTCGGTGGTCGGGTCACCCACTTCCCTCTAATATGGTTGAGGAGGGTGATGGCTGATCATTGCGTTATACTCGTGAACGGGTGCTGCCTGTGGTGACTGGTCGATCTGCTGGACAGGATACAGCTTTTGACTTGCTGATTTATGAGTTTATTTGCAATTTGTTCCAATTGTTTTGGTACCTACCTAATTAATGCATTGTAACGTGATTTGACTGAGCAGTGATTACATAACAACATGATATTTAACATGTGTGCGGTTACACCCTACTTGTCATTTTATTTTGGAGGCTAAGTGTTAGTCATTATTCTCAATTTTCAAGTCTTAAGTAGGTACGTAACTAAATAAATGGCAATAGGTTGTGTGATAGCTATCATGTTAACTGAAATGTGATATTATTATTTTTTGATTATAATGTATAACTTCTTATTTAAATACGCAGACAGTACTGTGTTGCTAGGGAGTTTGTTGCGCTGCTTCTTCTTCCTAGCGAAAACACATAGGAAGCAGTGAAGGGTTGGGCTTTTTGGGGGACTGTCTATTGTAAAATTTAACGTTCAGAAAGAGCTGTTTACCAGCCAATTTTGAATAAAAGATTTTGATTTTGATTTTGATTTCAAATCACTAATCCAAGATTAGCCGATGGGTTTCTAGCTACACCTGAAGTCTTCCACTGTTTTTGTCAACTGACTAGCATCGCCCAGAACCTTGATATCTGATGGGAATCAATGTTAAGGACTCTCTTCTGGGAGCTTCCAACTTTGCCTCTTATTTCACAAATTAATCTGTCAACAAGGCATAGTAAAACTATTCTACAAGTTTGAAATATTACAATTCTTTTATTTCTTTCTCAGGACAAATTTTCCAAACCGTTTCTCAACCTTCCGTCCATCTTCAACAAAATGATACACATTACCGGTTCAAAGTTTGTCCGAACAAAATATGATAATCGTGTCATATCTTATCACAAGTCTAACATTTTTGTTGAGTCGATAATATCTCATCATAAGTTATAAAATATCTTCGTGAATACTATTCAGTTACGTATTATATATGTGTATTAATGTGAAGTTAAATTAAAGATCGTATCAGTGTGAATACGAATGAGCCTGAAGGCAAATTGCCAATAAGCGTCACCCTACTTGATTGTTATTAATTTTGCACCAAGCTTTCGCTTACTGTTAGTTTACGGGGATTCTTGGCCTTTGTAAGCTAAGCTAAGCTACTCGTTTTTATATGTTTACGTTGTTTCTAGTAGTTGTTTCTTTCTATAATCAAACGAACAGGAACTCTACGGACACGTCTGCAGCCACATAGCTTATCATACTTGTCGATTTATTTAGTTAGATTACTACTTATTCCCTTAATGTCTGTATCTATTACACGTTTGTAATGTTTACTTTTAAAATAGCCAACCTGCACGATAAAAGTGTGATATAAATCGCATAATATTATTGTACATGTTGTTAACGGTTCCATAAACAACGACTAATTATACAAAAGTAGAACAAACTAAAATATTCGTGTGCGAATCAGATTGACAAACTGCGTGATACTCAATTTTGTCGGAAAAGATTAGAAATTACAATTCATTCTTTGTTACAATTGGTGCGTCTTCTCTTCATAAAACCACAAAGTTTTGCCGCGTTTACTTTATAAAGCGAAATAATTGCATATTATCTTTAACCCTTAAGCACTGACACTCAATTTTGTGAAATTAATACTGATATAGGTCTGGGAGATTCTTATAGGAAAAAAAAACTTATAAATTAAAACACAATGATTTTTTTTTCAATTGAGTTTTATTGTTATGTTTAGTAATTTACAATTAAATATTTCAAAATAAAAAGAACTAAAAAATTAACAATATCGATTATTTTTAGGAAGTTTCTATCAGTTATTACTTAAATAGCACTTTTTTCTTCAATTGCTCATAAAAATATAATAATTGATAAAATCTAACTAAAATCAACAAAAACCAAATATTTTTTCTTAATTATTACATTTCCAGGCTCAAATATTTTTTATTTTCTATGCAATATAAACTTAATGGTTTTGAGCACTGCAAACATATTGCTAACTTGCATAAAATGCATAAATATGGTGTCTTTATAATCACATGCAGTGCAATATTTCCTTTCGAGCAGTTTTTCAGTTTGAGGATTTATAGTTTTCGTCAACATCTGAATCATCGCTTAAGCTATCGTCTTCCTCATTTAAAATCCAATTTTCTAAAGTAGTAGCTATATCTGAGGCCGATAAATTTCTATCACGTTATCACAGGTACTGTGACGTAGTTGGTTGCTCTGAATCCATTCTAGAAAGAAAAATTACATATCTCAAAAAAGTAACCTATTTACTGATAGAGGTCCCTCAGACCTACATGAAAAAATGAAACATCGATAAATACCTTAAAACTCATGCGCAGCGTCCTCACCCTCTCACGACTCTTTGCTTACTGATTGCATAGAAGGTACTCGAACGCACGAAGCTCTGTCGTTCATTAGAGCGAGACAGTGAACGTTTGTATTTCGAATGGGAGTCTGTCAGACCTATTTCAGTGGTTAAGGGTTAATTTTAAGAGCAGCAAATGTAATAAACCCTCCAAAAAACTTGACTTGAAGTCCTAAAAGAAACCTACAGTGAGGTAATGAACGAGTAGGTACTTTGTGCAGTCAAAGGAGTTTTCGAAACAAAAGCTCGAGCTCGTTACCTCGCGGCTGTAGATGTGAGGGACATCACACACCACAAGTGCATTGTGAATACTATAAATTGATATTTACGTGTCTCTCAACATATATCATGGAAGCGATTTTATAGAATGTAACAATATGCTTAACGAGTTACATAGTACACACTTCTTGACTTCATGCCTATAGGTTTTTCTTTCATAAATATGACATCAGAAACACGTATTTTAGTCCAGATATTTTTACACACTCATTTGTTAGGGGGAAAGTGGAATTATTCTATTCAAATTATTCTTATAAAGTTTTTATTGAGTTAACTAGAGGACGCCCGCAGCTACGCTCGCACATTTTATTTAATTCAACTGTTTCTGCCCGATCCCGTGGGAATTTCTTGAAATCCCTTCTTAGTACACGTCTACGATCCCCAAGGAACATACATGCCAAATTTCAGCTTCCTTATAGATTTGGCTGTAGCTTGTCTGTCAGTTAGTCAGTAACGCAAGGACTAGACTTCGTTATTGGGCTTAGTTATCTGTAGATATAAAAATATATACAGATAACGAAGTCCAAGATAGTAAAGCCTTTCCAAGCTTTTAGGAGTGTTAAAACTCTGGGTCAAAGGGATCAGTGCTGCTAAACCAGTTGCTGCTGGGTAGTTATTCAGCTACTACAATAGCAAGAATGTGGGTTCGACGATGCAAAAGAGGACAAATTAATATACATATTGTATATACCAAGTAAAAAGATTTCACAGTTTCGTGCTTAAGGTAACAACGAAACAATAAAATATGTAATTACTAATACTTAAAATAATACTTTGCATATAAAATAACCCCAACACTAAATGCCAAAAACATTGCATGCCACTACCTATATATTCACTTTTCCACATCGAACCATCGAGATTGTAAGCAACACCGAATAAAAATGAGTTTTATGAAAATCAAATTTCATCGTCGGCAAAGCATCGCAACTTTATGTTATTCCGAGGCACGAAACAACCAAAGTAGAACGGGTGTGGATGAAAAACAACCAAAGTTAAGCCTGGCCGCACACATCCGTTTTCGAGCCCGCTTTTTGGGTCCGCTTTTTGGGACCGTTTTCGGTTCATTCCGTGAGCAAAGCGATTTTCATTTATTTTCCTTTGGCCTAGACATGGGTTATATAGGTTATTGAAATATTAGGTATCACATGATTGTGATTTAATTGTTTGCGTAAAAATACCTGCGACAAAATACTAGGTACCTACTAACTCCGGACAAGTGTATATCGAGCCACGCACAATGTAGGGTCCCGTATTAGCCTTTATCTAGTGTCCTAAGGATAAAAGAAATGAAGCACAATTATTAATTTAATCGCTTGCAAATGTAAGTTTAAGTTAATCGAATATTACTAGTTAATAGTAAAACCTAATGAGCCCTTATAATTTTAATTGAAAGTGCATTATGTATGATTAATTATTCACGACACGGGAATAAACGCGATTTTTTATACGTGTTTACATACCATGGAAGGCATTGATGTTTCGGAACGGTAAGAAATGTCATGATTCACCATATGCAGGTAATATCGATACTCTATTATCCTATAGGGACACGATATCGAATTCAAAGTACCCATACAGTATCTAAAAACAGTATTGTACTCGTATATGTATCAAAATATAAGTGGATATCGATACTTCAAGTATCGACTTTTCTTACTCCGTACCCTAAGTAAGATTCGAGCGCGACGCGTTGCGTTAGTTGTCAAACACATTATTGTCAACACAGTCGTAGTTTTAAGTTACAATTTGTTCGACACGAATCGGATCGCTTTGCACTCGATTGTCACGCAGAACATGGGCTAATGTGCATTTATATTTTACGACAAGACAATCAATGACGTCAGTTCACTTTCGATCTAACTTATTTTACGTCGATATTAAAGAAGTTAATTCTTCTCCAGTCGGACCAGTCTAAGTATTCGTTCTAAAACTAGTGTGGCTCCAATGCTTATAAAAATATAGTAGATTTCTTGCCCATTATGCTAGCAACTATGGGTACCAATTATTTAATTATAAGATAACTTTGCCATAAACATCAGGCGAAAGGCCGAATTTTTAAAACAAGGTAATTTGTAAAGACGTAGGTGCTATATGTAGATAATGCCTAAATAATAAATTATACCTGGATATGATTGGCACACGAGCGTTGCAAATGGCAAGATCAAACAGAGGCCTAGCTATATCTAACAGTGGATGAAATCGGGCTATGGATGATAATAATGATTTGATACGATACCTGCCATTAAGTACTTATTGAGTAAAAGCATCGAATGCAACGTATCAAGTACAAAATTATGGATATCGAAAGGAAAAATACTTGATACCACAGAGTATCGATATTTTTCCGTGCGTTGGTCAGTATAGTATTATACGAGTACGTATCAGCAACTGAGGAGAGGACGTATTCGACTTGAACATCGGTCGCATGAAGCAGTATAGACCCACTACGATAATCCCATTTCATTAAAAATACAAAACCTTTTTGCTACTTTTTTATTAAAAACTTTTAAAGGTTTTTAATAACGTTATAATTTTCGTGTGGTGACGGAATAAGAATACAGAGTGGGTCACACTCAACACACCACGCAAAGATTATCATTGCTAAGAGAAGGAAATCTCGAAATAAAACCCTATACCAACCCGTTTGGCCAGCGTGGTATAATAGGCCAAAACCTCCATACGGAGAGGCTTAAGTTCAGCAGTGGAGTGCAAAAGGCTGTTGATGATGCAAGTAGGGTATAATCTGCGTAAAAACCTGTCACGTATGCGTCAGAGGTCTATAAAGACAATTTTAGGTGGACGACTAAACTAAAGTTTTTCATTATTTTCAAAATATAGAGGCCCTATATTTGGTGTTTTGATGGATTCTATGAGAAGTTTTATAATTTTTGTATGGCGACGACGCGTCGCAACCCTGTCCATCAGAAACAGCCACAACCACTCTGACAAATGTCTGATTTATGAAGAATAAGTTTTATGATATTGTCAAATTCAATGTCTGAATGTGAATGCATAAAATCATACAATTTCAAAGGAAACAATAAAATTTGAGGAGTATGATTTCTTTTACGTTCCTTAATTGTTTTCATTTCGCATAGAGTATATAGACATAAATAATATATTATTCCCTCTACCACTTTTCTACACGATACCAATCTTTAAAAATCTAGTTGCATAACGGGTCTCAGACCAACTTTTTGTATGACCGAAATAGGCATTCTATAATAATATTCTTGGACAACTTACACCCAATCATGTCATCTAAAAATAGGCGGAGCCTATAGCATGGTAACCAGACACCTGATAAATATATACTTCTAAAAATATAGGTACATAGGAGTATCATAGATACATTATATTCAGACACGATTACATTTGAAACGAATGATCTAGAAACTACATTTTTAATTTATTACTAGCCTAAAAAATATATAGTTTCTAGATCATTCGTTTCAAATGTAATAACTTAGTGAAACCAATACATCGCGATAAAATCCGTAAACTATAGTTTAATTTCAATGTGTCACATTCGCGAAAACCCAAGAAGATACTTTGAAATTGTAATTTTAAGTGCTCGCAAATTTGTGAGCCATTTAACAATTACACTCTCAATTTAGATGTAGAAACTTTTTATTCGCTAAGTGCCAAATTTCAGCTGTCAAGTGCTGCGTACCTTCCATTACGCGTCTTTTAATCAAAGCCATCGGTAAAATCGAAAAGGTGATCTTTACTTTGAGAACTTTTAAGGGATCTAGAGAAATGAGTCGTAACTGGGTGGCTTTACGATCAGCGCGTATTACCCGCCGCGTCCAAATGTGTGCGACCTGACTCTTGCTTCACGAGATTCGCACATTTTACGAGCTCAACGAGGTAATGCCATTTTGAAGCTTCGTTTCCCTCTATGATCTTTACAAGCAGACTCTAAATCTTGAAACGCACTTATTTTCAACCTCATCGACTACTAGATACCTAAATTATATTTTTATCTCACCGATTTAAACGATCGATCACAGTGATTTTGTTGTAGTGTCTCATTGATATTCTTAATTTAGCCATGAATAGGTTCGTGACCTTTTTATAAAGGTTAATAGGCTTAATTTCAAGTGTACCGTCAACGGTAATGACCTTATCGCAATGTTATTAATTAGGCTATTTTAAGAGCAATCTGTCTAAATAAAATTGAATAACTGAAATGTTTGTACGCGCACAACTTCCAAACGACTGCACCAAATAAGATAAATCTTTCTTTTATGTGTTCGTTATTGGCAGGAAAAGGTTTTAATAAAAAAAGAAATATTAAAAATAGTAAAAAAAAAATAAAATGTAAATGGCGATACGAAGTTCGCCAGGTCAGCTACCTAGTTTGCGTCTAGTACCTTTATAGTAAAAGCCTAATAGATTTCGAACAATACACTATGTAACACCTGCCTCGCGTAAATCTTCTCGTGAAGGAGATAGCGCTAAGGAGACTAAATAAGAGATTTCCGATAGACACGCACCAATATTTCTAGTTATAATCAATTAGACAACGCTTTTCTCGAATTTAAATTGTTAATTCATTTAATTAATACGTACAATTTGGAGACGATTGAGTTCTCTTTAAAATAAATAGTATGGCATCACTTGAACTGTTAATATAATAAGAGGCTCGAGAGCTGAGCTGTTACAATAAATGGGAAGGGTTACGCCAAAGCTTTATACGAGACGTCCATTTTTTATTAGGGTAGATTTGTTCATGAAAGTTGTGGTTACGCACGTATATGCTATGTTCTAACAAATTATGTGTACTGTGCTATGAAATACAATCCAATACTTACTACATACACGCGTAGATAAACTTAGGCTTCAATTTCTCAAAGGAATAGCGATGTGTTGAACGAATATTTCACCGGGGGGCTTATTCACTATGACAATTTTGAAGTCTTAACGTGTTTTAACGTGCTAGTTAAACACGTTGGCACGGTATTGGCTTAAACGGTATTTCCTATGCCAATTTCAAGTTTGACAAGCACGGTGGCGCACGTTTTGAAGGCGGTTTTAGTTGTCAAAATATCGTGACCTATGAGGTCACGTAACGCGTTTATTGTAAAACGGTAGTGGTTAAATAAGTACCTACTAAGTTTATTTGTTTTATATTATTTTCAGTGTCCGTTAGTGGGTAATATCATGATTAAAGAAAATTTAAGCCTGTCGCTGGCGCCAGCGTCTCACTCGTCTTCGGATAAATAATAAAACCACTATGATTTATAAGTTTCTGTTTAAATTGGACTACTTGCCGCACTAACCGCACTTATATTTTTTTTATATTGTGGCGCGACTGCAACTGTCATGTATTATATGTTATCGTTCAAAATTGACTTAAGTACAAAAGATGAAATTAATTTTAAGATCATTTTTTTATTTTGAGATTGTTCCTGGGGAAATTGAACTAAAATAATATAATTCAAGTTTTAATAACCTTTTTTATTTGTACTGTAGCTTATAGTGAAAATTACAAGTTAGTAAAATGTTTTTATAAAATCGAAACTGAGTCGGCAAAACCGGTACTAAGATTTATAAACGAATATTTTGAAATTGATAACTAAGCATATACAAGCTATAGTATGGCATACTAAATACAATATTTTGACTGTCGTGGTACTTCACGTCACTGAATCACGTGTACGTCTAGTGCATGTTACGACGACACTCGCCTTGAACATGGTATTTCAGTGGTCATAGTGAATAAGCCCCCAGCTAGGTTTTCAGTTGTAACGTAGTAGGGGCAACGGGGACTGAACGTATTGCTGTCTTTGGCTATATTTTTAAACTTCCTGCTGCTATTGAATATTTCAAGAAGCGAGGAAGGCACGTTCTGACATAAGTCGTCGTCGCTCCTGGCGAACTAATAATGCGGTGAACGAGCTATATTTTCATTCAGATAATTGATTAAATTTGGTGTACAATAAAGATTATTATTATTATTATTATTGAAAGTTTAGCAAAAACTATTAACCGGAATTGTAAAATTTGAACAGTTTAAGAGACTAGATTCTGTACTAGGAAAACTCTGTGTAAAGAATTATTTGATTAGACACTTTTCCCGGGAAAGCATATAAATGGCATAACAAGTCATATTATTGAATCTTTACTCAGAATTTATAACAGCAAATAATTATAAAAAAATGAAATAAAAAAATAAAATAAAACAACACACAACAAACAAACATGTACTATATTTCAGGTAAGTTATTAGTCCAACTTATTCGCAGAGCAAAATTTTTCCTTAATTTCAATAACAATGATTTTTATCAGATGAATACTCTAAAGTTTTCGGTGGTATCCACTATAAGCTGGTTATTGTAATGAACAGGCAATATTTGATGACGTTTAATAAGTCACACATTCTACATATTTTTACTTCTCTGTGAGGTATTATATCTTACACTTATTTCTAGAAACTTAACTGTTTATAATGACGATAGGGGTTAATGACTTTAAGGTGGGTTAAAAAGCTAAAAAAGCTTTTACTTTGAAAGTTTTACGTTTCAAACGCTTAGTGTCGGCCGTAGTTTATTAATTAATTTTGTCAAACGTTTGAAACTTAAGACCAATTGCCGAATAAAACGAAGTATTTTTAGTTGCTTTTTCTAGTCGAATAAAATATTTGATGTACCTACCTACGGTATTTTTTACGGTAATCGCGTGGGAACTTTAACACAACAAAAGCTGGTTTTAGTACGCCTCTGCGTGTATCTTTAATGAAATAGAGGTCGAATAATCATTATTCATGATTTTTTACGTTTACCTGTTATAATTATGTTAAAAAGTTAGGAATAATTTGATATAATAATAGCTTTCCGAAAATATAATAATTTATTTTATTTGTAGAGGTTTCCGTGTTTCTAAGAATGTCATGTTATGAAGATTTCGTTTCCAATTATTGATAAGTACAGTACTTAAGTAACAAATGCGAAATAGTGACAAAATGTGAATGTTCGATGTATGTATGTTGAGTGTCAAAATGTTTTAATGTTAGATATTAACATTCAAATTCAAATTCGGCACTCTACTCACACTCGAAATGAAACGTGGAATTCAAATTAAGTTATTTGTGGAAGACGTCCCTGTAGATTAGAATAGTTTCTCCTGCAAACGGATACCCGAAGAATTGAAGTTACCGCATAGATGATTCTCTACAGAAATGCAACCTAATATTGATATTAGGACCTTCAACATCCGTCCGCACACCTGGTGTTCGTTTCAACCGAAATGCAGTTTAGCATATAATCAATATCGTAGACCACTGTCGGTATGTTGTTCCAACAAGTTAGCGAGCTTCATTTTAACCAAGCAATGTTGATAAATTGAGCTCGATATAATTCAGAAACAACAGAAATGAACGAAACTAAGAAACCAGTTTCATTTGGGAGTTAATGAAACGATCTCGGTTAAATCCAGTTCTGGTTTGACCTCTTTTGAAGCAACCCTTAAAATTACAAAAGGTACAAAAGGTCATCAATCAAAAAGTAAATAATTTAGTTGATGAGATCAAAGCGATATCTTACCGTATAACTGTATAGGGGACTTTGAGGGCGGGTTAAAGTTTGCGGTTAAACCGCAGCGCGGGTTGATTGTGCGTCGGACAACAACTTCATTATCCTACACTCTACACGCTCTACTTCGACCCTACACATTTTTCAACTCCGTTGAGCGGTGTAGTTATTGTATCATTGGACTTGTTAGAGAGCTTTTGACTTTATTATTTACTTTGAAGTGTATGGCAATAACGAAAAAATATTTAGTTTTATGTATACAATACATCGACATTATAAGAACAAAAACAAAAAAAAATAATGTAATGCTTTTTACTGTTTCTACGGGATATATACCACGTACCTTTGTTTTGAGTAACCGATATTTCGGCACTGTTGCAAGCGCCATGTTCACGGATGTAAATACTATGTTCAGTATGTTCACGGATGTACCAAAGGTACGTGGTTTATATCTCGTAGAAACAGTAAAAAGTATTGATAGTGACCACGAAAGTTTAAATTCCAATAATGCAATAGTAAAAGACTAGCTTGATATTGTCAATACCTACGCAAAACAGGACATAATTTTGCAAGTGTTTTGCTAGATCCTGAAGTGCCTGAGGTGAAGATGTTAAAGATTTATTGAGATAATTTACAAAATTTGTCGACTCTGAAATATCTAGCTTCTAATACGAGTAAATTATTAAAAATATGTACTGAATTTTCTAAATAATTTATAAACGTCTGAGCTTGTCAGACGTTTAGCTATTTTACACAGTGATTAAATTTTCGTCTAGAACATGAACGCCGACGATCTAGGTCGCTGTAAATTAAAATTAAGTGCAAAATCGGCCTATAATGTTAATAAGTAAATTGTAACATCAATATACAGCGTGATCAATTATCAAGACGAGACTGAAGCGTTACTTATTTTGAGATCTTACTCGTAATATGTTGAATAATGATCGTCACTGAGAACTTGGAGAGCAAAGTTGTACAAGTTGATAATTATGAAAATTTAATAACGTATTTATGGGATAAAAGCTCGTTCACAAAGGTAAAGATTGACTGAAGAAAATTAGTTGGCTCGGTAAAACGTTTAACAGAATTTTACCAGCAATTATTATTTGCGCTATCTCTGCCTAAAGTAGCTGATAAAATTTTCTTAATTCGCAAGTCGAGTGTGATTTACTCCGCATATCAAAGATTATGCGACGACTGCTCAAAGCTAAAGCTATCGATATGATATGTTTAACATTAATGAAACGTATCACATACGTAAATACATTAAAATGTTGATAATGATGATGATCTTTTTCAGAACGCCATAAGTCTTGTAGTATGAAATCATATTATAGTCCCAAACTTGGTGATCGAAAAACTTGCAAAGCTGTTCTTATTTGTCGAGTTATGATTTATACCTTAAAATATATTTTGTGAGAACAGATTAATGTACATCTATAAACCGGCTATCATGACCCTCATTGGCCGGGTAATGACTAGAAAATTAATTTTGTCAAAAATCTAAATCTTTATTTACGTTTAATGTTCGACAAATATTTGCGAGCACAGCAGCATGTAAATCTTTAATTTATTTCACTTTGTACACCTAATCACTTTGCGGTTGATGTTTTATGGCTACGCATAAAGGACCATGGGCGGAATCGTCCCCACCCATCAACAGAAATGAAATGTAGCTCAATCGATACATCTTGGCAAGATGATATTTTTTTACTAAGGCGACGTTGCCCAAATGCTTGGGGTTGTCATAGTAATTAACATTTAAAGAAATATTTTGTTGACGCATTATTGACGATTAATTGTAAAATACCTACTCATTTATCTATTATAGGAAGTTATGGTACATTCTACCACATTCACACAACACCATCTAGTCCCAAACTAAGCAGAAGCTTGTAATATGGGTCACTAGATAATGGATAAACAGACATATATACTTCTTTTTTTGTAAATACATACATATTATACAGGGTGTAAAAAGACCCTTAACGAAAACGGAAATCCCATGTTGCACCAATTACTAAGAACATTTTTACTTCGGCACGATACCTGAGAAGTTACTGGTTCACAAGATATTGAGGCTCAAAATTTGTGTGGAACTTTTCTAATTAGGTACAAAAT
Source organism: Euclidia mi (assembly GCA_944739405.2). Classification (NCBI taxonomy): domain Eukaryota; kingdom Metazoa; phylum Arthropoda; class Insecta; order Lepidoptera; family Erebidae; genus Euclidia; species Euclidia mi. The sequence goes on from OX123202.2 coordinate 25,859,218, forward strand.
CGATGCAATTACCCCGCCAAAATGCCCTATAAGCCCATGGATAAGGAGGTATTTAGAGCATGCACGCGCGCGGATTTAATTGCGATTTAAAAAATGAGATAACTTCAAAAAAAATTCGTTTCCCAGGTATTATTTTTGGTAAGTATGACTTGGCATGATGTCCACAACGAGTAGACTTCGGCTTGGTGATGGGTCTTGTGACACCCTGTATATAGAAACACCCAGACTTAGACAAACATCCATTTTCATGCACACAATTGTTTGACTTGTGCAGAAATCCAGACCGCGACCTTCGGCGTAGCAGCCGCGGTACCAACCGGTCGTCAATATAGTTGGTAGCGCCATCTACCTTTCCATCGAGAATTAATTATGTCAACGTCAATGGTTCGTCGCTGCCCGGCCAATCCGAGCGATCCTTTCATGAATCCCCTCCCAAAACGCCTCGCTATTGGCCGCCCTGCTCAACGGCGACGAAGAAAAGACTGGAAGATTCGAGACGCTCGGAACGCATGTCCGTCGTATACCGCAGTCCGCACCGCCATATATAATTATTACCGCTTATACCAAAACCTAACAAAACCGCCCGCGAGTGAAAGTGATTTGTGTAGGTGAGTGATTCAAGCAGCTTCAGGATTCTCGAAGATATCAGGAGGCTGCCATTTGCAAAAGAAAAGACTGCCGAGCAAGGTAAGAGGCTCCTATCCACTTCACCTTTTCACTTCCTCATTTCCTAGTCGATAAGAACCGAAATCCTATAGTTCACAATATTAATAGCTTTCCCAAATCGATTAGGAACATACGGTTTCGGTGTAATGCCGAACCATTTTTTGATCCATACGAGTCGGATTCATTTACGTTTTATACGTAAAACCTCGTTATGTTTCTATACCTAGGCAGTTATAGCACCTAGCTATACTCCTAGTCCATTCACATAACCGTCACATGGTTGTTTTCGCACGCACCAGTAGGTAATATACTTTTATGTAGCTACCTACTTACCCAATTATTATTTCTGGAACTATCATAGTTGTCTTGTAAATCTCATATTTCAAGCAACTTTTAATTCCACCGCTTTAAAGTGTTGCCTACTTAGGTAAAATAATAGGTACTTTAGATATTCTTATTTTGTTTCGGTCTCATTAGCTTATACTTACGTAAGCATGTCACAACAAAAGAAGTCACGCGTGTCGGAAGACAAAGAGATGACAATCTTAGAAGCAAAACGCAATATTTTATTTGAGCGTATTCAAAACATTTATGAGCGTTCAAAGACCGCAGCCGTTTCTGATAGTAATAGGGAGTCATTTCTCAGCTATTGTATGACAGTAGATAGTATTCGAACAGATTTTCATAAGTTGTTAGACGATTATAACGCAAGATTGCTTTCTACTAATCCTGATGAAAAACCGAATTATCAGGCGTACACCTCTTTCGAAGACCTTTATTGTATTATTAAGCGTATACAATCGCAATTGGAGGATAAATATTCGGCACAGCCCGTTGCAGCGGCTCGCAAGCCGAGATTACTGCCAATCGAGATTATGTCGTTTGACGGAGATATACGATATTGGCCGTTATTCTATGCGAGTTTTAAGTCCACAGTGCACGATCATGGTTCTCTGAAAGATGCTAACAGGTTGAACTATTTAATAGGTAAACTGTCACCAAAGGCCCAGTCCGTATTTGCAGGTGTCACACCCAGTGCTGAGAATTATCAGGTCATATTTCAGTCACTACTTGATAGGTATCAAGACACTCGCGTCCTAGCGTCTACCTACTTTGATCAAGCTTTAAATCTTAAACTGTCCGGTGCCGCGTCTGTCGCGAATTTCCAGCTGTTTATAGATAACTTCGTAACCGCGGTTAATTCTCTTAAAAACATTAAATTAGAAGATCTTTCCGACTTTATGTTGCTTCAACTCGCTTTAAAGAAGTTTGACACTGAAACAATTCGCGAATTCGAGATGACGGAACGCAATAATAAAATACCTACACTACATAGTTTTATTTCGTTCATCAAAGATCAGTGTCGAATATTTCATAATACGCAGTCTAGTTCACCTAGCCCGTCTAACACTAACAGCATCGAATAAAACGCGAAGTAGTAAATAAAGCGTAGTAATAATAACTCGGTCCCTAATCCACAATCTTACGTAACATGCTCGGAATCTAATAATAATAATTCACAGAAATGTCTGTGCAGTAATATAGTGCACGACCATTTCTACAAGTGTCCCGCCTTTAATGGTTTAAATCCGACTGCTCGTTTCAAGTGCGTGAAAGATAACAAAGCATGCATTAATTGCTCAAGTATAAAGCATAAAACGAGTGATTGTTCTAGTAGGACGAGATGTCGTTCATGTAATCAACGACACCACTCATTATTGCACTTCGGTAAAGGTAGTCTGTTGTCAAGCCAAGCCGCTAACCTTGACACACCTACGTCGCAGGTGCAGGCTACGATAACTGCGCCTCCCACGATTCAGAGTGAAATATCGTTGTGTACGACATCCATCGCGCGGGCGACGCGCACGCACGGACGGCCCTCGCGCATCTATAATGATCCGCGCGGGGCCAAAAAGCAGTGTATGGCGTCAAAGACGGTACTGTTAGCGACAGCGCAAGTTATCGTTTATGATGTTAATGGGTCGCCGCACATGGTACGTTGTCTACTCGATAGCGCGTCTCAGACCAATTTAATAACATTGGATTGTTTCAAACGCCTCGGATTGTGGAATAACTTTAGAAATACTAGTTCAGTGGTTAAAGGGATCGGCGGTTCAGAAAAACATGGCAAGGGTTCCGTAGATATTAAAGTACATTCGCGTTTTGATAGGGATATTAATTTTAACGTTTCTTCGCTTATCGTGGAGCGTATCACGGACGGATTGCCGAACGCTAATGTAGACGTAGCATCACTCACTCACCTCGAGTCATTGCCGCTGGCATCCTCGGAGTTTGCGAATCTGGCAGACATTGATCTTTTGATCGGAGCTTCAATATTTCCGCACTTGCTACTTACTAAAATAGTACGTAGTGAGCGATATTATTTACCGCCCGCTATTGGGACGGTGTTTGGGTATGTGATTATGGGTACCGTACTTACGTTACATACTTCTCATTGTATTTCGTCTTGTTGTTGTTCTGTTCTTCAAGAGATCAAGGTGGGTGCTAAAACTGTGTTTAAGATAAAGAACTAATTAACTATGCTATGCTATGCTATGCTATGCTACGCTATGCTACGCTATGCTACGCTATGCTACGCTATGCTACGCTATGCTACGCTATGCTACGCTATGCTACGCTATGCTACGCTATGCTACGCTATGCTACGCTATGCTACGCTATGCTACGCTATGCTACGCTATGCTACGCTATGCTACGCTATGCTACGCTATGCTACGCTATGCTACGCTATGCTACGCTATGCTACGCTATGCTACGCTATGCTACGCTATGCTACGCTATGCTACGCTATGCTACGCTATGCTATGCTATGCCATGCTATGCTATGCTACGCTATGCTACGCCATGCTATGCTATGCTATGCTACGCTATGCTACACTATGCTATGCTATGCTATGCCATGCTATGCTATGCTACGCTATGCTACGCCATGCTATGCTATGCTACACTATACTATACTACACTTCCGCTTTATATATGGATGACATTGCCTGTAGTGTCATACCCGCTCCTCTAGCAATTTCGCTTTGTGAAGAGCTCATTAAGCTTTTCAAGCGAGGCCAGTTTGATCTTGTCAAATGGACAAGCAACTCTAAGGAGGATCTCGCACGCATACCAGATTCTCATAAAACTTCTCCAGACATTGAGTTTGAGAAGTCTGTACCGCATAAAGTTCTCGGTTTACGCTGGGACAAATCCTGTGATAGTTTTCGGTTCGACGTCTCACCACCAGATGATAAGTGCACCAAACGCACTATGCTGTCCACAGTGGCTCGACTATGGGACATAATGGGTTTTGTGGCTCCCACAATTTTGTGCGCCAAGCTCTTGATCAAAGAGCTTTGGCTATCAAAGTGTGAGTGGGATGAAACACCCCCTGACCATATTGTCGCCGCTTGGAGCCAGTTTTGTATTGAGCTTACCGCGCTCAATCAAATTACTATTCCGCCTCATCTTGGGTTGGTAGATGGACCACCATCAACTTAATAGGTTTCGCTGACGCCAGCGAGCGTGCTTACGGCGGAGTCGTATATCTGCAAGTCCGCATTGGTTCTAACTACTCGGTGCAGTTAGTTTGTGCCAAGTCCAAGGTCTCGCCTGTTGAAACCATTTCGGTTGCGGGACTGGAGTTGTGCGCGGCCCTTCTGCTATCTCAGTTGCTCCGCAGGGTTCAGGGCACAGTTTTGCCCCACTACCCTATTAATAGAATATACGCATTTTCTGACTCCAAAGTAGTGCTCGCTTGGATTTATTCATCTCCTCAGCGCTGGCAGACTTTTGTCGCCAACCGCGTTAGTAAATTGATTGAACTTGTTCCCGCTACTTGTTTCAATCACGTCGCGGGTTATCGTACTCGTCTTCAGGAAGAACTTTCCATAGATCATATTGACTGGAAGTTTATTCCACCAGCATCACCACATTTCGGTGGATGTTGGGAAAGCATGGTCAAAGTAATTAAAACGCATCTCTTCAAAGTTATAGGTCAACAGATCCTCTCTTACGAAGAGCTTTTAACTGTCCTTGCACAAGTCGAGGCACTGATCAACTCGCGTCCGCTCACGGCATTGAATAGTGACCCTGCAGAACCATCCGCGTTAACCCCTGCACATTTTTTGAACACAGTGCCATTATCGTCATTTCCGGCTCCTGAAGCAGACTCTTCAAGCTTGCTCCAGAGACATACTCTGCTGGGTAAACTCATGCAGTCGTTCTGGCGGCGCTGGCGTGCGGAATATCTCCACCAGCTTCAGGCTAGATCCAAATGGAATAGTCCTGCATCCCCTATACAGGAGGGTACGTTGGTCGTCAGAGTACATGATAATGCTCCGCCGCTTTCATGGCCGTTAGCCATCGTGGAGAAACTGCATACTTCCAAGGACGGTACAACCCGCGTTGTTACCGTGAAAACCGCGAAGGGGAGCTAGTTACGTGCGCCCTGTTGTACGTCTCTGTCCGCTTCCAACTCAGTGAGATCTAGTCTGAAGTTGGATCTACCTCTTAGTTTAGTATTTAGGTTGTAGTTTTCGCTATAATTGCGTTTGTAATTTTCGCTAAAGTTAATTAAGATTAATTTTATTATCATATCGCTGTCTTAGCCTATTGATAGGTTATGCGGTAGTACACCCAACATAGCTAAGTTCAATTTTATTTTTTTTAAAGGCTTTAGGGCCGGGGGGATATGGTAGCGCCATCTACCTTTCCATCGAGAATTAATTATGTCAACGTCAATGGTTCGTCGCTGCTTGGCCAATCCGAGCGATCCTTTCATTAATCCCCTCCCAAAACACCTCGCTATTGGCCGCCCTGCTCAACGGCGACGAAGAAAAGACTGGAAGATTCGAGACGCTCGGAACGCATGTCCGTCGTATACCACAGTCCGCACCGCCGTATATAATTATTACCGCTTATACCAAAACCTAACAAAACCACCCGCGAGTGAAAGTGATTTGTGTAGTGGAGTGATTCAAGCAGCTTCAGGATTCTCGAAGACATCAGGAGGCTGCCATTTGCAAAAGAAAAGACTGCCGAGCAAGGTAAGAGGCTCCTATCCACTTCACCTTTTCACTTCCTCATTTCCTAGTCGATAAGAACCGAAATCCTACAGTCCACAATATTAATAGTTTCCCAAATCGACTAGGAACATTCGTTTCGCCGAAACAATAGTATATAAAAATAGACCAGTAATATACTACTCTATTACTATTGTTTTTACCTACTATGAGCATTGTAAGAATGAATACTAGAAGACAATGAATTTAAATGATTCATTAATTTATATTCGTTATGTTCTATTTTTTTCTTTAGTCTGTACTGTCCCACTGCTGGGCAAAGGCCTCCCCCAGATCTTTCCACGCTCTCTTGTCGCCTGCAATCTCAAGCCAACTCTTGTGGTAGGCGTCTAGGTCATCTCGCCACCGTTTTCGGGGCCAACCCCGGCAACGACGACCATTTTCTGGCATCCACAGTGTCAAGATTTTCACCCAACGATCCTCATGTATATGGCTGACATGGCCCGCCCAGTTCCATTTAATGTTAGCAGCCTTTTTCCACATCTTCAACTTTAGTTTTTATTTTCGTATTATTCGTTCATAATCATTTAAATGTAAGAATATGATTAAAAATACATAATTTTTATTTTGTATCGTTAATAAATCATGTTTTGTACTGTAATATACCAATTATTTAAAACTTCACTTACACAGAGTACGTAGGCGGACTTAATGCCATAGGCATTATCTACCGGTCTACCTGACTGAGTGGTGCAGAGAGGAAGAAGTAGGTGTAGGTATTATATAGTGTGAGGGGAATGTACTAGTAACTTAATTATGTAGGACACGATGTACTTGCATAAAGATAAATCGTAAATAGTTATGATTTATACCTTAAAATAGTAGATTAATGCTTAAACTAAATACATATACAAAAAATACAAAAAGAACAAAAAAATACATAAACGTATTTTATATATTTTATTTGCATATTGCATATAAATACATATGTACAATATACATACATAAAACGATGGTTTGGTGACTTTTAATTGGATACAGTTGCCGACTCAGCCAACAAGAGTTCTTTCACCTTGGACTTGAAAGTGACTTTCGTCTTAGCCATTCTGATCTCAAGAGGGAGACCATTCGATAGAAGGATGGACTGAAATGGGAAAGAAGAAGTTTTGATGTGTTTGAATAAAGATAGATATTTCGAAAGCGTTTTCACTCAGTCAGTACTAAACTAAACACAACACTAGGTATAAAACTGAAGTTACTTCGATATTCTTTTCTCAGTAGTTTCCCGATCGAGCCATGCTCGATCGACGCCCGACAACATGGGGGTACTGCTCAAAAAGATGTTCCTTTACAACTTATATAAAGTTTCGAATGTTTCTCCTACTTCGCGCTTTTATTATACACAATTACTGTGGTTCGCAACGCCCCGATAAAAATATAAAGCATCTACAGAGTTCGCTCTTTAGACCACCGCTCAACTTATCTCAGCTTAGTTTATCTGAATGAAAGTCTGCTGATCGCAGACGGTACTTTATAATGCAAGATGTAACTGCTTGTATGCATTCTCCGTAATAATTTTTACTAGCATTCATTCCATGTAGTTTTAGATCATTTACAACCAAAAGAACGATCCCAAAGTAGGCAGTACCCGTATTATGGTAATACTATATGAGCCTGCGGTTACAGCTGCGTTATTTAGAGCTACTGCTCCGCTCCCGTAGCCCAAAACGTAATGTTATATAGCCTATAACCTTCCTCGATAAATCGGCTATCTAACACTGAATATTTTCTCATATCGGACCAGAAGTACCTGAGATTAGCGCGTTCAAGCAAGCAAAGAAATATACTTTTCAGCTTTATTATATTAGTAAAGATAATAATTGATAAATATACTTTTTTTATTTACAATCAAAATTACTGTCAGGGTCCCTAAATACTCGAACAACAAGTTGAAGTTAGAGCAGCCAAAAGTAAATGATATTATTATTCCAAGTGGAACAAAGTCCAGATACTCAGGACATCTACTACTCTCGTAACTGATCGCAGAGACACGTATAAATTATGAGTACCACGACATGGCTTATTGAATAAAACACAGAATAACCCAACCAACCCAGACTCATTTAATTCCTCTTTTTGTGTTACATTGAGTCTTGATAGCATATTGACTATTTTAAAAAACAACATTTACGTACGCCTTAATTTATTGTAATGAACATAAGCCATGTTCATTCATCTATGCTCTTCAGAATTGCATTTATATATAAACATTAGACAGAGCTCCCCACAGGACATCATTAAACTCCATCGATCTATCAAGTCAATATATAATTATAAATTCCAAACACAAATATTGTCAAACCGTACTAACACCCGAGCTTAGCCATAATCATGAACAGAAGATAAACACGGGCCTTCCTCAAACTGCGCTCAACAGAATCTATTAACATGTACAGGTTGTGTATGAGTTCAATATTGTTGATCTCATACATTGTGCAGTCCCTCGTTCCCATACAATACCACTTGACGGGTAACGTTAGTAAAATGTTATTGTTATCTGGTTAACTAGTTTGTAGCCAAAATATATAATAGGCTAGAATATAATTACCGAAAATAGCATGCTTTCAGTAACTACCTTCTAGGTTTAGTAGCGTCAAATATGAGCATTGCTTAAATGTATGCTATGCTGTCGTTAAGTACACCAATCAAGTTAATCAAGTTAAGAAAAACTGATTTCTGTCAACTTAATAAGAATAAGATCCCACTAATTAAATTATTACCGTCAAAGTGTGTGTGTAATTGATCAGTTAAAAAATGTACCTAATATTATAAAATGAACAAATACATACCTACAGCAACAGTTCATAAATAAAACGATCCATCCACTAATTTCTCAAATTGCTCCGGCCTGCATCAGCATAATATCAACTTACAATCAAGTATAACATTAAAGCCAATATTACTGGCGTGTTTTGCTAAATTCGATCACTACTGACCGCGCTTGTGTAAACAAAACTATATATTCCAAGCGCCGTACATACGTTAACGTAAATGAAAACTAAACGTAAGCTGTTGGCAATTTGTACGAAAGTCCAAGCCAGATGTAATGTAGAACCATCCCGAAGATGACTCATCGAGGCGGGCAGACTGTTGACGACCTCGAAGATAAGGCTCGAGACTGGTGAAAAAATCAATACAAGGAGGACAATAGACGACGCCAAGGACGGTTTTAGCCGACGTCGACCTCAAGAAATAAGTACTCCGCAGGTGTAGAAGATAACGAGATTCTATATGGAAATGCACTGCGGAGGTAAATAGCGATACCGCCACCCCGCCGTCCGACTCGGTCGTTACGTATAAGAACGAAGCCAGGCAGCGAGTAGGAGGTGGAAGGAAGAGATGATTTAAGCCAACTCTCTGAGACCAGAATGGCATGTGCACAAGAATTGGAAAACCCTTCCAGCAAGTCACTACAGTGGCTCGGTATGCTTTCCGCATTTATGTGACACACGTTAAGCATTAACCGAGACTGATGAGCAAATGCATTTTGCCAGCAGTCGCTTAAGGTGCCATCCGCTGAGCAGAAACTCTCATTGTCAGAAGAGGAAACAGATTCAGTAGCCGACAAATATACGTCATCATTGTCCATATCCAATAAAATATGTACCTAGGAAGTTATAATTATATTATTATGTAATAAAATATTATAAATATAAAATAATATACACAGATAAATCTAATATATAAAATTCTCGTGTCACAGTTTTCGTTCCCATACTCCTCCGAAACGGCTTGACCGATTTTGATGAAATTTTTTGAAAATAAAATGCGTCTTACGGTTTCCGAACGCAACCAAAACTCAAGTGAGTAATAAATAAGACGATGAATTGTCAAAAGTGTCAAATTGTCACTGTCAAAACTACTTCTTATTACCGTTACCTCACAAAAAACAATAAAATAATAATTACACGCTTTTACAAACAAGAAAAACAATAACCAACTGAAACTAAAAGTAAAAAGTCATTAAAGCAATACATATTACACAGTTTCTGCTTTCTGTTTGTCATGCGGTTAAAATAGGGAGCTAGAAGGATAAACCTACATGTTTTGCATAAACCGACATATTTCATTTACGTATTTAAATTGTACATTTTATGCTTGAAGGCATTGTCACTATCGGTGTGTAATCTCCCATGGGAGAAACGCCGCATCGTCGATCGCATGTGAACCCAGAATTTATAGAATATTTATAGAATCTATAATTTCCCTTTACTTCGTCGGATGTAACCGGAATATTAAGGAATTTGTTGCATTATCTTGTACCAGAAGGAAAGTTAAAGAAAATAAAGCTTCGTTTTGTTTCGTACCGCCTACCAGAGATTTTTTCATTGCTTATTAAAACTGTCGGAATCTGGGCCGGTAGAATTGTTCCTTTTTGTTAGCCAAAGATTTCGTACAAATTGCCAACAGCTTACGTTTAGTTTTCATCTACGTTAACGTATGTACGGCGCTTGGAATATATAGTTTTGTTTACACAAGCGCGGTCAGTAGTGATCGAATTTAGCAAAACACGCCAGTAATATTGGCTTTAATGTTATACTTGATTGTAAGTTGATATTATGCTGATGCAGGCCGGAGCAATTTGAGAAATTAGTGGATGGATCGTTTTATTTATGAACTGTTGCTGTAGGTATGTATTTGTTCATTTTATAATATTAGGTACATTTTTTAACTGATCAATTACACACACACTTTGACGGTAATAATTTAATTAGTGGGATCTTATTCTTATTAAGTTGACAGAAATCAGTTTTTCTTAACTTGATTAACTTGATTGGTGTACTTAACGACAGCATAGCATACATTTAAGCAATGCTCATATTTGACGCTACTAAACCTAGAAGGTAGTTACTGAAAGCATGCTATTTTCGGTAATTATATTCTAGCCTATTATATATTTTGGCTACAAACTAGTTAACCAGATAACAATAACATTTTATTAACGTTACCCGTCAAGTGGTATTGTATGGGAACGAGGGACTGCACAACGTATGAGATCAACAATATTGAACTCATACACAACCTGTACATGTTAATAGATTCTGTTGAGCGCAGTTTGAGGAAGGCCCGTGTTTATCTTCTGTTCATGATTATGGCTAAGCTCGGGTGTTAGTACGGTTTGACAATATTTGTGTTTGGAATTTATAATTATATATTGACTTGATAGATCGATGGAGTTTAATGATGTCCTGTGGGGAGCTCTGTCTAATGTTTATATATAAATGCAATTCTGAAGAGCATAGATGAATGAACATGGCTTATGTTCATTACAATAAATTAATGCGTACGTAAATGTTGTTTTTTAAAATAGTCAATATGCTATCAAGACTCAATGTAACACAAAAAGAGGAATTAAATGAGTCTGGGTTGGTTGGGTTATTCTGTGTTTTATTCAATAAGCCATGTCGTGGTACTCATAATTTATACGTGTCTCTGCGATCAGTTACGAGAGAAGTAGATGTCCTGAGTATCTGGACTTTGTTCCACTTGGAATAATAATATCATTTACTTTTGGCTGCTCTAACTTCAACTTGTTGTTCGAGTATTTAGGGACCCTGACAGTAATTTTGATTGTAAATAAAAAAAGTATATTTATCAATTATTATCTTTACTAATTAATACCGCACACTGCGGACCGACGAGAAGATTGTCGAGCTGGAAGAAGAATTGAGCAAGTTGCGATGGGATATCATAGGCCTATCTGAAGTCCGAAGACAGGGGGAGGACTCGATAGTTCTCAATTCTGGTAACTTGCTCTTCTACCGGGAGGGCGACCAACAGTCCCAAGGTGGTGTCGGGTTCATCGTCCACAAATCTCTCGTGACCAACGTGGTAAATATCGGGAGTGTGTCGAGCAGGGTAGCGTACCTTATACTCAGAATATCCAAGCGGTATTCGCTGAAGGTCATACAGGTATACGCTCCGACCTCGTCGCACCCCGATGAGGAGGTGGAAGCCATGTACGAGGACATATCTCGGGCTATACATGGCTAAAAAACCCATTACACCGTGGTCATGGGAGATTTTAACGCGAAACTGGGCAAACGCGACGGTGATGAGCTGAGAGTGGGGCCATTTGGTTATGGGCATCGGAATTCCCAGGGTCACTTGCTGGCTAGCTTTATGGAGAAGGAAGGACTCTATATGATGAATTCCTTCTTCAAGAAGCGAAAATGCCGCAAGTGGACCTGGGTAAGTCCAGACGGTGCAACCAAAAATGAGATCGACTTTATCATGTCGACGAAGAGGCAGATATTCAATGATGTCTCCGTGATCAATTCACTTAAAGTGGGGAGCGATCACCGAATGGTAAGAGGCACATTGAATATCTGTACAAGCCTCGAACGGTCGAGGTTGATAAAGTCCACGCTCCGACCGGCACCGGTTCATATCCAAAACCCCGAGAGCTTTCAGCTCGAACTCAAGAACCGTTTCGAATGCCTGGGTGAATGCGTAGATGTGGACGTGTACAGTAACGGGTTCGTGGATGCTGTCCATACAACAGGGGCAACATTTTTTAAGCCCCAGAAAAGCCAGAGAACCAAAAAGATCTCGGATCCGACCCTCGAGCTGTTAGAGGAAAGGCGCAAGATGGTTCTGCTATCCTCCGACGACATGCCGAAATATCGGCACCTCAACAGACAGATCTCTAAGTCTCTGACTCGCGATCTCCGCCAATACAACACAAAATGTGTTCGTGAGGCGATCGAGCGGAATAAGGGATCCAAAGTGTTCCAGAGGGATCTGTCTGTTGGGCAGAATCAGCTGACAAAGCTGAAGACGGAGGATGGCAGAATCGTATCGTCCAAGCCTGAGCTCTTGGAGGAGATCGAAAGGTTCTATGGACAGCTATACACGACAACGCAACAACCCGCAAGCACTCCAGCGTCAGACCCTAGAGCTGGATTGACCCGACACTATACCGAAGATATCCCGGACGTCAGCATGCACGAGATTAGTGTGGCTCTCAAACAGCTTAAAAACAACAAGGCGCCGGGTGATGACGGAATTACGAGTGAGCTTCTGAAGGCCGGCGGTGCACCCGCTAGAGAAGCCCTCCGGAAGCTATTTAATTCCGTCATTCTCGAGGGTAAAACGCCAAAGGCGTGGCACAGAGGTGTGGTGGTGCTTTTCTTTAAGAAAGGGGATAAAACCCTCTTGAAGAACTACAGACCCATCACACTTCTGAGCCACGTCTACAAGCTGTTTTCGAGGGTCATCACGAATCGTCTCGAGAGCAAGCTAGACGACTTCCAGCCTCCCGAACAAGCCGGTTTCCGTAAAAGCTATAGTACCATAGACCACATACATACGCTGCGGCAGGTTATACAGAAGTCCGAGGAGTATAACCAGCCCCTATGCTTGGCGTTTGTGGACTATGAGAAAGCCTTCGATTCGATCGAAACCTGGGCGGTGCTACAGTCTCTCCAACGGTGCCGGATTGACTACCGATATATCGAAGTGCTGAAGTGTTTGTATGAAAACGCCACTATGTCAGTCCGCCTCCAGGACCAGAGTTCGAAACCTATTCAACTCCAGCGAGGGGTGAGACAGGGGGATGTCATATCCCGGAAACTGTTTACCACTGCGCTGGAGGATGTTTTCAAGCTTCTGGACTGGAATGGACTCGGCATCAACATCAACGGCGAATACATCACTCACCTTCGATTCGCAGACGACATCGTAGTCATGGCTGAGACCATGGAAGACCTAGGCACAATGCTCGATGGCCTCTGTAGAGTCTCCCAACAAGTAGGTCTTAAGATGAACATGGACAAGACGAAAATCATGTCGAACGTCCATGTTGTACCTGCTCCTATTCAGGTTGGGAACTCTACGCTCGAAGTTGTCGACAAGTATATCTACCTGGGACAAGTAGTCCAATTAGGTAGGTCCAACTTCGAGAAGCTGCGACATATCTTCTCGTCCGATATCCCGCAGTGTCTCAAGACGAAAGTCTTTGACCAGTGTGTGTTTCCAGTGATGACTTACGGATCAGAGACGTGGTCGCTCACTATGGGCCTTATCAGAAGGCTCAAGGTCACTCAGAGGGCGATGGAGAGAGCTATGCTTGGAGTTTCCCTGCGAGATCGAATCAGAAATGAGGAGATCCGCAGTAGAACCAAAGTCGCCGACATAGCTCTCCGGATAGCCAAGCTGAAGTGGCAGTGGGCAGGGCACATAGCTCGAAGAACCGATGGCCGTTGGGACAGAAAGGTTCTGGAGTGGCGGCCACGTACCGGACGACGCAGCAGAGGTAGGCCCCCCGCAAGGTGGACCGACGATCTTGTCAAGATCGCGGGAGGAGGTTGGATGCGGGCGGCTCAAGACCGGTCTGTGTGGAGAACCTTGGGGGAGGCCTATGTCCAGCAGTGGACGTCGTTTGGCTGATATGATGATCTTTACTAATATAATAAAGCTGAAAAGTATATTTCTTTGCTTGCTTGAACGCGCTAATCTCAGGAACTACTGGACCGATATGAGAAATTATTCAGTGTTAGATAGCCGATTTATCGAGGAAGGTTATAGGCTATATAACATTACGTTTTGGGCTACGGGAGCGGAGCAGTAGCTCTAAATAACGCAGCTGTAACCGCAGGCTCATATAGTATTACCATAATACGGGTACGGTACTGCCTACTTTGGGATCGTTCTTTTGGTTGTAAATGATCTAAAACTACATGGAATGAATGCTAGTATAAATTATTACGGAGAATGCATACAAGCAGTTACATCTGGCATTGTAAAGTACCGTCTGCGATCAGCAGACTTTCATTCAGATAAACTAAGCTGAGATAAGTTGAGCGGTGGTCTAAAGAGCGAAATCTGCAGATGCTTTATACTTTTATCGGGGCGTTGCGAACCACAGTAATTGTGTATAATAAAAGCGCGAAGTAGGAGAAACATTTGAAACTTTATATAAGTTGTAAAGGAACATCTTTTTGAGCAGTACCCCCATGTTGTCGGGCGTCGATCGAGCATGGCTCGATCGGGAAACTATTGAGAAAAGAATATCGAAGTAACTTCAGTTTTATACCTAGTGTTGTGTTTAGTTTACTACTGACTGAGTGAAAACGCTTTCGAAATATCTATCTTTATTCAAACACATCAAAACTTCTACACAGGAAAATACTAAAATATTAAACTTGGTTCATTATTTGCTGCTTTAAAGCCGTGATATTTACCAGAAGCGGCTCTGCATTCGTTTAAGATTATGTACCTACACTAGAAGGAGCGTAAGCTGCGTATGCATCGGAGATGTGCAAACTAAGTGGTATGAGAGAAATCATCCACTAAGAATGCTTTGCCACAAGAGATGAGCTACATATGTCACAAAGTGTCAGAAAGTTTCCATCCTTGCACTATGGCTCCAAAACATATTACTAACGGAAAAGTACCCTAAGTGTCACTTGCACTGAGCGCCTTGCATTTCTTTACTGGAAACGCAACCTTACATAGGATTTTAAATCGTTAATGTCGGTATAGATTTGGCGGTGAGCCATAACTCGGTCCTATAAAAAGTTCATTAATCATACTCTATGGCCCCGTACTATAATTCTATTTGATATAAAACCCACATTACGACGTGTCACTCGGCAATAGGTAATGGGATTAAATAAGGTCGTCTCTTTTATGTTATGAACCATGGATATGAATATGTAGTTGGT
The DNA here is from genome assembly GCA_944739405.2 of Euclidia mi. Classification (NCBI taxonomy): domain Eukaryota; kingdom Metazoa; phylum Arthropoda; class Insecta; order Lepidoptera; family Erebidae; genus Euclidia; species Euclidia mi. Next base: position 25,874,642 of record OX123202.2, read on the forward strand.
CAGCTGAATTTGTAACTCACAATGTGAAATTGATTTCGGTAAGAAAGGTTCGATGAAGCGTGGGCATTTTAACAACCCTTTGTTGTGCCAACTTTTGGTCGAAAATACACGCCATAGAATTGGTAAGATCGTTTTGAGGTAGCTGACCCATTTTCTTTCTGGAGTGAAACTTTGGTTCAATAGTTACTATTCAGTTCAGATGTTAATATAAAGTATACCAAGTTTATCAATATGCATAAACCTCGAGATTCTATAGAGTAAAATTAATTGAGAAACTCATCGGAGCATTGCTTGTTTGAGCACTAAGCTACCAGAGTCTTAAACGTAGTTAGAAATGTAAGAAAGTGTCATTAGAGAGGTTTCGGCGTAAAACATAAGTTGACTAATTGCTTCAAGAACTATCGCGTGTCGGTTACAAATATGCGGGATTTCAGTATTCCGGTGCCGCGCTGAATTTATTTACAAATAATTCGAGTGTCCCCAATAAATAACATTTTGGGGAAATAATAACTTAAACCTGAGGTCGTTCTAGAGATTGGGAATGCTATTGAACTGGGCTAATTGATTGCCGTGTCCCTTTTTAATTTATGTGCTAATTATGTAACTGGATTGGTGTATTTACTTGCTACGCTTTTTTACCTGATTAGCTTTATTAATCACAACATCGTAGTATGCATTTACCAGCGTATTATTTGTTTGTTGCACTACTAGTCGGCGTTACTGTGTAGTTCCCGTGGAATAGGGATGTTTCCAACTAGTCAAATAAGACACTTATTGTGATGTCAAAAACAATCTCTTTCTTAGGATTGCTGTCAAGTAGAGTAATTATCTTGGTGTATAAAATTTTTGCGACTGCCATGCAACACACGGATAAAACTATTGGGTACAAGAAGCTGAAATTTGTCAGGTATGTCCCTTGGAAAGCGTAGAGGTGCACTAAAAAGGGATTGCCCGAAATTCACACGTCATAGGAAAAAACGTTTTAATTCAAAAAGACTGTGCGGACGTAGCTGCGGGCATCTTCTAGTTATTAATAAATTGATATTTCATTTGCTTCTTCTCACTACGAAAAAGGTTTGGCCATATTCCACTACACGGGCCAAGTGCAAGTTGACACACTTCGCAAGTCTTTCAATAACATTATGAAGAACTAATATAAATAATAATCAGGTTTGTTCTAAATTAGACATTTTCCATGATAGCTTTTTTATTTTCAGGAAGACCTTATGTACAGAAATGTTGTCTTCCAATCAACTCTAAATTTTTATCACTTGTATTTAGAACTCAGTCTCTTAAAGTTCATTGTTAAATTGTATTTATTGATTCTGTTATTTGTTCCTTTTATTATGTAATGCATGTTAGTTACTACTGAATGCTGTGTACAGTTGTAATTGAACACCAGATTTATGACTTGTATTTTGTCACATTTCTTTCGTGTAATTATTGATCTGATGTTTGTATCTGTACCTAATAAATAAAATAAAATAAACTCTCAGACAAAACTCTCAGAGCAAAACGGTGAAAAAAACTTCGTGAGGAAACCTGCATTTTCTCACGAAGTTCCTTTCACCGTTTTGCTAGATACTTAGATAATCAATAATTTAATACGCACATAACCTCGAAGCCAGTCAGCAGTGCGTGCCGTGGGTTTGGAACCAGAAACCTTCTCATATCAAGACCACTGAAGCAAAAACCTAGTGGAGACTAAGTCTCGTTCGTTTAGTCTTCACTATGTTATTGCTGCCTGTTTATGACAACAATATATTCGCTATTTAAAAGGTAGGGCTTGAAGCCATGTCATTTTGGTAATAAGACGCTGACGTTTAGTTTTTTTATTTTTTTGCTAACCTGGCAGCCTTCATTTTTTATTTACGATGATTTTGGGATAGGTTGTAAAAGATCAGATTACTTTCCACATGAAGAGCCATAAGACCTAAATGTTATGTCGCCCAAGTGTTACTACTAGCGTCAAACGGTACTTGGTATTCATGGAACGATGAAAAGTTTTCGAATGATGGAATATAACGTGGCCATAATGTGGCCATTCGGCAATTAATCTATATCTAGAGCTAAGGACATAGGAACTCGCATACTGCGCATACCTGTGTATTTCTCAGTAGTGGGCAGAAATGTACATTCTCAGGTCAGCCTTAATTAACTAGGGCGATTGGATCAACATCTACTGCGTATCTACATTTCCCAGAGCTATGTTGGAAGTAAGCCTTTCTGGAATATATTTTTTTCCCGGGAATGTAAACTAGATTTTCAATTGTTCGAAAAACTTATACCACGGGACAAACGAGACAGTAACACATTTTATGAAAAGATTCATAAGAAAGAATAGCAAAGAATCTCTCTATTATCAAAGCTAACCTATCTTCTTTACATCACTTCCGTGTAATCATTTCCAAGAAAGAAGAATATCATACAAATATTTTATTCGAGCGCGGTTCGAAAACAATATCCACAAGAGTGAGAGATCAAAGCGAAGAATTGAGCAGCGGCGTTCTCGCGAACAAGTGTCACTCGCGCGGGAACCAACGTAACACTAACGAACAATACCATCACACACGTTATAAACAAGTATAATGTTATTATATATGCTAGTTTTATACCACCGTACATTCAATAAGAATATTTTCGGAAGAACTTAATTAAATTCACTTTGGACGTTGACAAGGTGTCTTCTCGCGGCATCGCTGTTGTTTCAAATGCCCACTGTATAATTTAATAAAAATGACTGATGAAAGATTACAAAGCGAAATTATTTGACGTCATCGATATATATGTATGTACTAAAGTACTAGATGTAACATTCTGAACATTGACTTTGTTCAAATTCTTTGCACGGATATCCATGCAAAGCAATCTAGTGTCACTTTGACTTTCCTGCGGTGTAGGTGCGCTTCATTTATTGACTGTATGGCGACGATATGTCGGTTGAAGGTGAAATTCCGAGATGGGCTGCAGACTGCGACCGCAGGCGACACTTCGGCTGGCGGCTCGTCGACCGCAGTGCTGCCTGCGGTCGCGGTTGCTTCTATTGCAAGCGCAGCGGCATGCCGCGACTGCACGAGTTATCGAACCAATCCAAATCCTTTCCTATTGCTTTCCACACATTATCTTTCACCAAATAATTGTGATAATTTGGATGGGATGTGTCACAAAAGACTGGATGACCAGCAACAAAGTTAATAAAGTTTTCTTCATCATCCTCTGAAAAAGACGACATTTTTGTACGTGTGAACTGTCTGCAGTCCGCGACATCACTTGCGCTGTAGCGTGCGGTCGCGGCACGCGGCGCGCCGCGACTGCAGGCCGCAGTGTTGCCGCGCTCGGAATCAATTTCATAGAGATTCATAGAAACAAGTGGTGTCGCTTGCAGTTTGCGGTTGCAGTTTGCGGTCTGCAGCCCTTCTCGGAAATGCACCTTGATTTGAATCAACACTTGTATCTGTAGTAGCTTTAGTCAATATTTTTTATTATTCAAGCAAAAAAAAGTGTTATTTGCATCATAATACCACATTAAAATGTATTTCTTTATTTTTATGTGACGTCATTTACGACCAAAGACTAATAACCATGGAGACATACATTGCAAGTGACTGTAGGTAAAAATGTATGACTGAAACCAGACTTGTTGCAGGTATTCTCATTATCTTTTAAGAGTAATTTAGTTTAATTAATGTTATAAAATCAATTTCATATTGTACAACACTAATTTTGTGTTCTTTAATTTTTTTATATATTCATCGTAATTACTATATGAACGAATATTTCAAGAAACCAAATAATTCATGGCGAAATGTGGATGTAATATTACACCTCTGCCTACCCCTTCGGGGATACAGTCTATAAAAAATATTTTAAATAAAACACTTGTTAAAAACAGTAGGTATACTTCATCATAGTACACATTTGCAGTTATAGAAAAATACGCAAAAATAATATTGAACCATGAGGCCAAAGCAGATCCTGATTTCCATTATCTGACCAAGAGACAAAACCCCTTAAAATTATTTGTGTTTGGCGGTAATTAAAAAGGCTTTAAAAACTATTTTTAAGCATTTCTTCCTAGAGTAATTTGAATTGCAATTTATTCAAAGCTATAAAAATAAATTCCTAAGGCAGTACTTCAACCCGCGTCCACGACGAACCGTGTCGATGCAGTTGGTTTCTTTATGGTAGCCCTACCATCCCGAACCTGCTTGTAAAAAAAAGAATTGACGTTCATAAGCGTTGCTTTTCAATTCAATTCAATTCAATATCTTTATTTGTGGAAAATAGGTTACATAAGGTGTTATAGTTTGCAATATATTGTGATCCGTCTATGTCCTGCCATGCATCAGGCATACAAATTAGTAATTTTAATTCAATTTTTTAATACTAACAATTTAATAACATGCATAAAAATATAGTATTTTACAATTCAATATTCAATTTATGTCAGTCAAATAAAAAAAATCAATTTATGTCAACAAAATTCGATAGTATTAATGTCAAAAACAATACGGTAATAAATTAATGTCAATGAAAAGAAACTTAAATTTACAATAACAATCATATTTAATAATAATTACCATAGTTTTTCCTCTAGAAATTCTGTGATTGCATAATACGCTTTGCCCACCAAATATTGTTTCAAGGATTTTTTATATTTGCTTATACTTTCTATATCATTTATTTGTTTAGGTAGCTTATTATATATTTTGGGAGCCATGGTAAAAATACTTTTACTAAAAAGCGCTGTACGTGAGCTAGGTATTTGTAGTTTGTGCGGATATCTTTTATTATTACAATTTACGTAACTGTCTATATGGCAGAGCAAAGAGTTCCAATATTATTGTAAAACCACAATGATTACCTTTGTTCAGCAAATAAAGTGATTCTTATTCTTATTCTTATTACTTATGACAAACACCGCACTCTCGTAAATGTATAGACTAGGCACAGTCAAAATATTCATTTCCTTAAAATACGGTTTACAGCTATCAATTTGTTGCAAATTACACATCGAACGTATACATCTTTTTTGAGACTTGAATACCATATTGATCCCGCTAGAGTTGCCCCAGAAAATGATCCCATATCGTAACAAAGAGTCTACAAATCCGTGATATGCTGTCTGAACTGCGTTTTTATTGACTACTAGAGGACGCCAGCAGCTACGCCTGCATTTTTTTTAATTTACCCGTTTTGGCCGATCCCGTGGGAATTTCGGGAAATCCCTTCTTAGTGCACCCCTACGGTCCCCAAGGAACATTCATTCCAAATTTCAGCTTCCTGCGCCCAATAGTTTCGGCTGTAGCGTGTCTGTCAGGCAGTCAGTAACGCAAGGATTTTATATATTAAGATTTTGCGTAACATATAAAGTGCATATGAGTACTGGTTTAATTTGTTACAGACACTTTCTATTTGATTCCACCAACTTAAATGCTTATCTATGTTTAGTCCTAAAAACTTTGTGCTATCAGTCTCATTTATTTTTTGGTCCTTATAATGGATATTACGAACAGTATTTATTCTATTTTGTCTTGTTGTAAATGTCATAATGTTTGTCTTACCGAGATTGATAATGAGGTTATTCGAATTAAGCCAGTCTATAACGTTATATAAAGAGGAATTTATTTCGCTGTCGAGATGATTAACATTTTTGGTTTTATACATAATTGTACTATCATCTGCGAACAGGATCATAGGATGTCTAGTACATTGGGGCAGATCATTTATATATGTGAGGAACAATAATGGGCCCAATACGCCACCTTGGGGAACTCCATATTGTATTTCTTTTAATGTGGATGAATAAATATTGTGACGGCCGATGTCATGTCAAGCCGTCGTCACGAAACACAATAATTAGCAAAGAGGTTTGAAGACTATTTTATTATTTGGAAATGAGTTTTTAATTCGATGACGTATACATTTTGTCAAGTGTTCGCCAAATTCAGCATCCGTTGACAACAAGGCGATGGCCGTGCGGATAACGCATCCCATTCACGTTCTGATGGCGTGGGTTCAAATCCCAGTCATAACAGTTATGTGGATTTTGGTTTTTATGAAATTTGGAAAATGTTTATAAATATTTGGCAAAATTTTCACAGTAACATTATACTAGGTTATTAATTTTAACTATATACATTGCTATTTTACATAATCATAATATCTAAACATATATAGGTACATGAATCTAAAAATAAAAAGTGAAAATATGTACAGGTGTGTTTAGGCGTCGTAGAATGCCTCCGCATCAATATCATCGGGTAACGTGCCCAGAAGGCTGGCAGCATTGCCACGCTGGATAGCAATGCTGATTCTTTGAGCAAAAAATAAACCAGCCCTCTGGTCACGTGAGACGTCGATTAACCGTTTGGATATATCTCGGAATAAATAAAAATTAGATAATAATTTTGGCAAATATTTAAAAAAATAGATTATTTAAATATTTCGAATAAAAATTAGAAAATTCTAGAAAGTTCAGGAAGGAATGGAAAGGTTAAAAAGAGACAGGAGATAGAAAAACAATTGAATAACGAAAAGACAATCAAAATTAGTAGATCTAGAACATTCCTAGGGGTATATAAGGCGGTGTAGACGTGCTAAGCGCCAGTTTAAGTTGAAAAGTGGTAAAGTGAAGAAGAAAAGGAAGAAGTAAAGGAAGAAAGAAGAAGTAGTAAAAAAGTGAAGTGAAAGTATAGTGCAGTAAAGTGCAGTGAAGTGCAGTGAAAGGTGCAGTGCAAAAGACGCTAGTGTTGGTGCTGTCTGCGTCGGAATTAAACGGCGTGTCGTGTGTCAAGTCGAATAAAGTGTCATCAGTGCTACTCGGTGTTTCCTTCCAATCCCGTTACCCCGTCCGTAACAATATGCTCAATTTTATTATTCAGGGATATTCTATTAATTTGTGTCATCTGATGTCGATTGCTAAGGTAGGATTTTAATAGGTCTAAAGCATTACCTCGAACCCCATATGTCTCTAGTTTATGCAGCATTATTCTATGGTCAACATAGTCGAACGCTTTAGTCATATCCATATACATTGCACTAACATGAGTTTTGTTATCAACGCAGCTATATATGTGATTCAGAAATTTATGAATTGCCAAATTTATGGTGTGTTTTTTTCTGAAACCTTATTGAGCATTCGTTAAAATGTCATTATTCTCAAGATATGAGCGTAATCTGTTACAAATTACTTTCTCAAATACTTTTGATATAATAGGTAAAAGTGCAACGGGTCTATAACACTTCATATCGATGCCTTCCGGCCAAAAGGGGGTAAGCGACATTTTTGGTAAAATCGACTTATATATATGGTTAGAATCGGGCTTTTTTTTCTGCGTCTTATGGTCTAAGTTTCGTGGCTCTAGGACAAACTTTTTGTCGCTTAGACGGTAAAGGAATTGGGGTTCGAACACTAAGTTTTTCGTCATAAACGACGGTTATTTTTGGTGTATTTTGTATTATGGTGGTTGGATAAAAATAAGATTTCAAAACTGTAAGATAAGCAATTTTGGCTTTGAATATTTTTTTCTTTACTTGGACGTTAAGTAGTTTGGGCTGTAAATACTTTTTTGTAAAAAATACATTAGTCAAATTTCACGACAAACAGCGTCGGTTATCTCACTCTTTCGTTCGGACGAAATGTCGTTAGCGTTGCACAGCGAACATTCACCGCGGCGTAAGCACCTCCGTGCTTGCGAGTCCGTTTGGCGCGAAGTTTTTCGAAGGAAATAAAACAGTAAGATTATTTTAATAGACTTTAATATTCATCTATAGTTGTGTATTCTAATTAGTTATTTTAAGTTTTATAAGTAAGAAGTCATTCTTTTGCTATCTTGTTCAGACAATACTGAATGGTTAAATAAGTACCTACTACAGACTTTTTGTTGGCTGGCCTGGCTTAGGATCATAATCAAGGATTCGAATTTCAGGTTAGGCCAGCAAGGAATTATTGGATTTTTTGATGAATTCTCAGTTAATCCTGCGACTGATATGACTCTGTTGTGTCGCATTGCTTATGGGACTATGAGAGTGAGAGAATGAAAACTGCACGTTTGTTTTGCACATATATTAGGGTCAGAACATATCTGACGGAAGATGCGTCGAACGTATCTTCCGTCGCGTCTATTCCGTCAAATGAGTCGGTACACATCTGACGGAAAATGCGTCGAGCGTATCTGCACACATTGAGCTGAAAGCGTGGCTATTGTACACACATATCAGTTTGTTCGTGCAGGGCCGCACTCAGGGCAGCTCAATATTTTACTGTCATATTCTTTTACCTAATCATTTTTCGTGTGCCCTGATGTTATGTAGTCACTGAAGTCCTGTAGTTATTTATATTGCGATTCGAGTTTGACTATTAAAAATATGTCGGACTTCGGAGATTTTTTATAGTAGCCAACAAGCGTTATTTGAATATTTTTCCTTTAAAGGTATGGAGGTTCAAAAATAAAAGACGATGATACGATTTGGTTAAGGTTTTTAACAAAATGTATACAAATGATATAGAAGGGGTTACAGGTGCAGCGCATGACACAAAATGTTTTCAATGTAGATATGTATTGAAATTGTTCCCGTGGACCTTTTAGCACCTCATACCTATAAATTGGCACACGATCCAAGCTAGCAAGTATGCGAACACTCCATACCACATACTAACACTACATTATTCTACACATTTCGTTTCTGAAAAAATAACTAAGGTCTGGCGGCCCTGGAATCTTACGATCTTAAAAATCACCGGTCTGGGAATGACATGGATATGGTATGTCCAATACCTACGAATTTAGCGTGCATACCTATGAGACGTTGGGCAAATAAAATGGATGCCATTTGGGTTGTACTCCAGAATGTTATCGATATCGATATGAAGCCGGTTAGAGGAAAATAATACATTTTTGTACTAAGTTACTTTAGTTAGTTTAAATCTTTTGCCAGATTAGTTTATTCCATAATGCAAATGTGGGCGAACATGGCAAAGCAAAAGACGACCCTTGTATCAAACATGTTACAAAATATTCTCTGAGAGCCCATATCGATACTGTGTCGCTGAGAAAGTACCGGACATGAATTGCACTATACATGCGGTAATGAAACACAGCCTGGAGCACTGATTCATCTAGTTTTTAGACATATTTATGCACAAAAACAAAATTATTATGTTCGATATACAACGATTTCACAGCAGATGGACCATAAACCTTGGCGAAAAATATGGCGACATTGGCACGAATGACATTTCTAATAAAATATCGTCATGATTAATTTATTCAGTAAACTATGGCTATCTCTTTCTTCTGACAGAGATATCCCTAAGACAAAACGAGACAACACTATGTTTGGTGGCTTTATGTCGATTTCGTATATATGTGTATAATTTAATTTTCTATATGTACTATTTGCCCTCTCCATGTATATTCCTTACTCAAAGGTCAAAATTCACGTGGTGCGTGGTGCGCGAGACGTCGACGGATAATGCGTTGACGGAAACAGAACAGACGCTGTACACTCGACGTACTAACGGATCATCGGTCAGGTGTGAAAGGTTGAACGCTTTTCTATACATTTGTATATATTGGCGTTACATGACCGATAAAACGCGACGGATCTTCCATCAGATATGTTCCGACCCTTAGAAGGTCCCTCTTTTGCAAATTGTTATTCTGCCTCAAGATTTGTCACCGTGACTGATTTAACATGTGTCATCATCATTGTTTTATCGATTAAGTGAATGGATAGGTGAGTGCAAATGAATGGATACACGGCAAAAGCAATAGTAAGAACCCTCTTTGTGGAGTGGCTGAAGGCCGCCACGGTGTCCTCACCTTCCGCCTGACGCATGTCTTCATCGGACACGGTTGTTTTGGGTAGTTTCTTTGCTGTGGAGGACTCCCCCGGCAACGGACGTCGCGAGGCGATTTACGGCAACTGTAGACACAGACATGCGGACGACGAGGACCAAACGCCTACCTTCATACCTAAAAGTGGTCCTTAGGTACTAAATTTTAAGTTTATATTTTTTTGTCATACCTAGAATGTCAGCATGAATGTATAATGCAAGACTAACTTACAATGAGTAACAATTGTTTTGTTTAATTTTCTTAAATAAAGACTGATTGAGCACAATTTCTCTTTTTTTTAATTCATACCTTAGTCAGGGTGCATATGGTTCCCACCAAGAACTTAGGGTCCCAAGCCAACCTCACCTGCAAGTGGTGCACCTGCCGATCAACGGACGAGGCTCTGGCAATCAAAATATCCCGAAAAGCGGCATTAGGCTCGCCACCTATTACGTGGGATCAAAACACTGGCGAAACGTAGGCGTTTAATATGCCTCTGCCTACCCCTTCGGGGAAACAGGCGTGAGTCTATGTATGTATGTATGTATGTATACCTTAGTCAGTTAGCCAGTTTTAAAAACTTATAAAAGTCTAATGTATGTATGTAAGTATGTATGTATAATTTTATAAGAATTAATCACAATGTGCTTTCGCGTTGTATAAAAGAGCTTATAGTATTTTTTAAAGATAATTAACTTATAACAATTTCCTTGTTCTTCTGCCATTAACCAATAGCCGGTTATATCATATTGGCTCCACTTGATGAACGGAAAAAGCACAGGTATGCTCTTTTTCTTCAACAGAAATAAAATAAATGGTGCAGTTAAATCATTTGGGTTGGAACTCATTAATTGGGTTGTTTTCATTTACGATGTTTTTCCTGTTAGTATAATTAGAACCATTTGAGGGTAAGCGACAGTAAATAGTGTTAGGAGTGTGATTTGTTTTAATTAACAATGTCATTTCGTAGAGACCTAATAAAAAATTATATGGTTACATTTTGAAACTTTTGGAACGTACAGAAAATTTTCTATGATTTTTTTTCACTTATTTTGAGCTTTAAACTACTCTCCTGTAAAGTTTGTTAAGTGGCGGTTAGCCTCTTTTGGCCGTAAGGCATCGATATCATCCCTATCACCTTTTTTGAAGAGTGGCTTTATAATAGATATCTTTAAACTGTCTAGGAATATTCCATATTCCATGCTCAAGTTAACTATAAAACAAAGTGGTGAAGATATACTTTTTGCCACGTATTTTAATATTTTTGTATTTATATTGTCATATCCTGTACTATTAGTCATTTTTAATGATTGGGTTGTATTAAAGATTTCTAATGGAGTTGTTGGTGTCAAAAATATTGAATTAGAATGATTACATGTCAATTTAAATTTATATTTATTACTATTAACTAACTTATTACTAGTCAAATTAACCTGGTCAATAAAATAATTATTAAACGAGTTTGCTATTTCCTGTGGATCGTCAATATATTTATTATCTAGTTTAATAAGTCTTATATACCTATCCTGACTTTCTTTTTGATTTTTATTAATAACTCTCCATGTAGCTTTCGACTTATTAAATGCATTATTAATATAAAAATTGTTTTGTGCTTTTTGTGTCATTTTAATTATTTTTGACAATCTGCTTGAATACATTTTAAATTGCCTTTTATTTTCCACAGTTGGTACATATCTATATTGCCATAGTAGTTTTCTTTTACGACGACAGCACACTTTGATACCCTTTGATATCCATTTTGGCCTTTTGTACGAGGATATGCGAATTTAACGTATAGGAAAACACTGTTCATAGAGAAATTTAAATAATTCGTGGAAATCATTAAATGCGTTATTGACATTTTTGCTCCCATATATGTTACTAAATGATAAGCTATCAATATACATTTTAAATTTTCTCATGTTGTCTTTATTATAATCACGTTTCAAAACAAACCAATATGTTAATATTGTTTTTTATGGGAAATTTCAAAACCTGCGCGTTATGGTCCGAAAGTGCAAGTTCATGTGTTTCGATTTTACTTGATTTTATATTGTAAATAACATTATCTATACATGTGCCACTTGCTTTACCAGTTGGTTTTGTAGTTGCGAAAGTTAAATTATAACTATCAACAGTTTCTTTAAATCTTGACGACATAGTTGTCTTTTTCAGTAGATCTATGTTATAATCTCCACAAACAATTAATTTATATTTAATGTTGAGACAAAATGGATTAAGTATTAAGTACAATTTATTAAAAAATATTTCTATAGATCTACAGTCGGTTCTAGGTGGCCTGTATATGCATATTATAATTACTTTAAAATCTAGAAGCTCAATACCACAACATTCAATTACATTTTCAATGCTAAATTTTTTTATATTAGTAAGTTGTTTAAAATTAAGATAATTTTTAATTAATATACACGATCCACCATGTCTATTATTCCGGCAGTACTGTGAAGTTAATTTATAATTTGGGATCGTAAGCTGTTCAATGTCATTTTCTGTCATATTATGTTCCGTAATGCATAAAATATCCACAGTTTTTAGTTCTTCTAAATGGACACTTAATATGTCAGATTTATTTACAAGTCCATTTATGTTTTGATGTAATACAGTCAAATAATTAGTCTCGAAAAAAGTCATTCACATCATTATCAAATCTATCTGTTTGCTTACATTCAGTATTCAATGTTAAGTTGTCATTACATTTATTATGAGTATTTTGACTACATTCTACGTTTGACTTATTTCCATTACAAAGTACATTAGATATGCAATAGGTTTGTGTAGATTCATCAACAAATTTTGACTCTTGGTTGTATTTTAAGTTCAACAATGCAATGTTATAAGTTTTCTGTTTAACCGCATAGTCCATACGTAGTATATCCTTTAAAAGATTGCGACATATTACTAATGAAAAATGTTTATAATAAGGTATTGTATTGGCATAATTCATATCCACATAAGTTACATTGTGATGTTTGTTACAGATAAACTTAAGTTCATAATTAAGTTTCATAGGGTTAAGGTATCGGTTATAGGGTATCTCACTGACTATAACATTTGTTTGAGGTTCTGTAGGCAGCCAGCTAATAAGAGAACTTTTGAACTCATACGGATTGTTGTCATTCACACCGCCTATGATTATTAAGTAATCGTCAGACGTCATCATCGCCAGTTCTTCTTTTGCCGTGTAAATTATATCGTATAGTTTTGCTGCAGGCTTCCAGTACACTACTACTTTAAATTTTTCGCCGAGAAGTAATTGTAGCTGGTGTCGAATATTTCTCCCACGCTGATCAGCAAGTACAACCACTTTCTGTTGCTTTAGGACTGGTTCACCTTTGCTGCTCTCCGTATTATTGCCGCCAAAAAGTATCTTACAAATGGGTGGTTTCTGCTGACTATCTTGTTGATTATCATTTATAATTGCTTGTTTTAACTCAACCGATGTTTGTACATTATTGGCTGTTAATTTAAGACTAATTGATTTTAATGCATTTAGGGTAAATTCTCTTGGTGACGTTCTAGGTAGGCCTGTTTTCATTGAAAATGTACGAAGCCGTTGTTGATATTGAGGGGAATAAAACTTAATTGGCGTTCCCGTGCAAACTTTATTTGTACCATACGCATCCATTCCTACCGATTTGTACAATTTAATCTTATTTTCGGCACTTTGTAATTTGCTTTTCAAAGTGTAGTTTTCTATGTTAAGGTTGTCAATCTCAGCGTTAGCAATCTGTAACTCCGTCCTTAGTTTGTTTATTTCTTCTTTTAAAGTAATAATGTCATCGTTACTGTTTGGTAAGCTTTGGTAAGATACATCCATGTCAAATAATTCACTTTCGCTTGTGTTGCATGTGTTTGGTCTCCTCTGCGTTATATTTACGTACTCATCCATTGTGACTTTAATATCTTATAAAACACAACTTAATGATTCTCAAAAAGTGAAGTGCTTCAGTAGGGTTTTGTAACCTATATGAATAAATGAGTTTGAATTTGATTTTGCAGAGCATTGTGCCATTTGCCACATGTGTAGGTTTAGAACTATGTGGCCAGAAAGGGCATCATTACATATTTTTAAACAATGCTGCCTTATATATAAAGATATGTTTGAGCAATGCTCATGCTAAGATAAATTGAAACTTAAAAAATTAGAATGATTCGTTCCTGAGGCAAGTATTTAACTTACGCCCGAATACATTTTTCTATTTTGTAATAGAAACAAATGAATATGTCTATAGTTTCTATTGTTTTACTTAAATAAAACCACAAAAAATCATTCCTTTTTATTATCATGAATAAACTATTCTTATTAGTCTGATGAAATATTGTAGGCAGAAAACATTTCTGCTTCGATGTAAATAATCTATGCAAATGCCAATGAGTAAGATAGCCAATAGCATAAGATTACTACTGGTTGCTCATTGATAAGATGCTCAGACCGGCTTTTGTTGATTGGCTATACAATAACTATTCACTGTAAGTAATTAGCGCTGCTTTCGCTTGCGTGCTGTGCTAGTACGGTTAGACGTCACGCTTTTTATATGTTAGACAATTTGAACAAAATATTTTAAGGTAATGCTCCGTCTATCCTTAGAATAGGCCCAATTCTCCTAAATAAATTTATTCAAAATGGAGTTTCGATCTAATGTCAGTGTCATACTAACGTCATAAATGGTAATCTCTTAAAATAACTGATATAAGAATGATATCGCGACTTGATTGTAAATTGAACAATGTGTCAAAATATGTGTCAACCACGAACGATATAAGTCAAATTAGACGATAATGTCAATAAGTTAGCAGAATACCAATTATGAGTCAATTCAAAATATAATCTCATTTCGTTCAAAATATAGTTTCGATGTCAGATAAAATACGAGAATTGGCCTCTATATGTCAATGTTTGACGTTTACTTAACAATATTTACCGACCAGCTCACTTCCGTTGTTGCGACAGATTTATTTACATTATTATTTATTTACATTATAAAGCGAGTCATTAGTTCCTGAGTCAGACTAAAGACGAATAAATTACAAAGGTTAACAAAGTTAAATTAGGTTTAGTTAACCCGCCGGCGCCCGTCGGGGGGCCATGAAACACTATGGCTTCCGACTTGTTTAGGGCCACCTCCAAGCCCAGGCGCCGGATGCGGTTCACCACGTGTGACACTGCAGCCGTGGCTATCAACGTCGCTTCCCTGTGCGAGCTCCCCCGGGCAGTTACGAGCGTGTCGTCCGCATAACACGTCAAGTCAGCGCCCGACGGGAGTTCGCCTCTCAGCACCCAGTCGTAGCCGATGTTCCACAGGAGCGGTCCCAAGACCGATCCCTGCGGAACACCACACGACATGAGATGCCGACCGGCACCGTCATGGCCCCGATAGGTGACGCATCTACCCTCTAGGTAAGCCCCTATTGTGCGGCAGAGGTAGGGAGGCACGCGATGATATTTCAGAGCCTCCCGAATAAAACTCCAGGGTAGGGTGTTGAGAGCGGGCACGGGGCTCGAGGCCGGTGCAGAGGCAGATCACACTGCGCCGAGAGGAGCTCCGTCAGGTCTTGGACGCAGAATGGCGGCAAAGGCTTCTGCGCCCTACCGCCGGCCTCGCTACCGTCGAGGCGATCCGGCCAGTACTCGATGACTGGCTCGGGAGGAGGCACGGCTCTCTGTCGTTTAGGGTGATGCAGATGCTGTCGGGGCACGGCTGCTTCGGCAAGTACCTGTGCCGCATAGACAGGGAGCCGGCGCCACCACTGCGTCCATTGCGGGGAGGACACGGCGCAACACACGCTCACCGAGTGTGTAGCTTGGGAGGAGCAGCGCCGTGTCCTCACAAATAAAATAGGAGGCGATCTGTCGCTGCCAGCCGTAGTGCGGAGGATGGTCGGTAGCGCAGAGTCATGGGACGCAGTGGTGTCCTTCTGCGAGGACGTGATGTCGCAGAAGGAAACTGCGGGACGGAAGAGGGAGTTTCGACTCCCTTTCCCGGCCGCAGAAGGCGCACTGGGCGCAGGAGAAGGGTGGATAACTCCCTTTTTCGGCCCCCATGAATGGGTACAGGGGCGATGGACTTGGGGAAGTCCCCGCCCTCTATTTGATGGACCCGAGGCGCAGGCGCGCGCAGGTGTCAGCGCGCGCCTCTAAGGCGATGCACGGGGTAGTTCAAATAAAATGTAATTTGTTAATGTATTTTACTCTTACTCTAGAAATAATTCATAGGTGAAACTGAAGTAAACATATTGGGTAAAACTGCTGTTCTAGTGCGATTTCTAAATTTTCTATATTCGGACTATTAGAATTTAGAATGTTTGCTAGAATGATCGTGAAAATATTCGGTTCGACAATACAGAAAACGGCGAATGCTCGCTGTTCTGTTACAAGTGAATGCTCAGAAGTATCAGCGCCATAAGAAACCTAATACCTATAATAAACATTGTTACTTCCATTCTAATATGATTACAACTCATGTATCTTTTATTACCCTTTACTCTACATTTACTGTTGAACAAATCCTTCCCCACCTCATAAATAGGATTATGAACCACAAAATAATAATAAGTAAAAGATACAGCGATCCTGTAGTTTCTTTATCACGAAAGTAAGTTGTTTATGCTTTTCTCCAGGCGGAGGTAGTCCATGAGGATTTCCCCACGCAAAAAAAAAAGAAAAGTTTACTTAACCCACTCTATTAAGGAGGGCAGTGGGTGACATATTCTACCACAAGATCTCATACATGAAGTGGCTGATTTGTTAAGCTCTATATGTTTATTTTCTCCATAAGAAACCTAATACCTATCATAAACATTGTTACTTCCATTCTAATATGATTACAACTCATATATCTTTTATTACCCTTTACTCTACATTTACTGTTGAACAAATCCTTCCCCACCTCATAAATAGGATTATGAACCACAAAATAATAATAAGTAAAAGATACAGCGATCCTGTAGTTTCTTTATCACGAAAGTAAGTTGTTTATGTAAGATAGAACCTTTTTCTTAATTTTGTAGGTAAAACAAGTTATCCCCCCGTGGGATCTCCACCTTGTCGTGGTGGGGGGGCTCAAAAACCGTGGATTGGAGCCCCGCGGTGAAGCTAAGAGGGATCCCTGGAGTGGACGCTCCGCGTGGGCTTCGCAAGGGGGCCTGCAAAGGATGCGTCCAACGGTGCGGGTGCGGGGGACAGTTCTGTCTGTACCTCGCAGTCGGGCGCGGTCGCGGGAGGAGAGGCGTGTCGGTGTTGCGTTGCCGCGCGCCCTATCTCCCGCGACCAAATGAGGGCGCACCATACGATGCGTCGCGGTGGGGCCGCAGAGGAAGAGGAGATACGGTGTTGCGTTGCCGTCCTCCCTATCCTCTGCGGCCGCTGGGTGTTTTGGCGGCGGAGCCCAACACCCTAATCCGCCGCCAAGGGGGTTTTGTTCGGGGCCCGCCTGACCATCTGGCGGGCCGATACCCGTCGGGGGGTTGCGACGTATGCTTGGGCGAAACCCGACCCTCCGACACACGGGTACATGAGGCACACGTGTTGGTTTTTAGTCAGTAAGAGTCTGACAGTCCCCTTCACCCATCCCCCAGGGCGGAGGGACTCCATGAGGATTTTCCAACCCGACACCAGAAAAAAAAAAAGAAAAGGTAAAACAAGTTATGGAAAATTGTAGGGATCGAAGACTTCATACGAAATAGGCGCTTGTAGCTTGTTTAGTACGTACTTACGCTATTAAACTTATTCGTTGTGAAATATAAAACAGAAGCAGGTTGCAGTTATGTTCAACTACTAGTAGCAAGTCTATATTCCTGAAAGTTGCGAAGGAATGTCATTGCGTTTGTGTACAGTGACACTATATTATATAAGGTGCAATTTTCTCTACACGCCACATCTCTGTTGAGTTGCTTGGCATCTGAATTTGCTGCGTCATTTCAGCATACCTATTGATTCGTAAATTGTGACACTCGTATACGAAGCAAGGCATATTTTATTGTGAATTCAAACATGCATTCTTTCAGATGACATGCCATTAAACGGTCAGTACCAAAACATAATATGGAACCAGTTCCATCATTTCTTGTTATTGCTGCATTGCTTTGACAAGAAATAAAGGAAATGGGTCTCAATCACTCAACGGTGTTAATACTGATTCCTATGAGAAACAAACATAACCTTATTTACGCATGTCATTGGCACAAACATCAACAACACGATTGATATCAATTAATTATAATATTAATATGGACGTCCGAATTATTAACCAAGTGACCGACACATTGCTGTCGTGGTAAAAACAATGTCATAGCCTCTGGCACAGGTGTAATTCCATCACATCTAAGTTCATTTACTCGTATATTCATAGCCAATATTGTATTATAGTGGACGAGTAGGCTAGCGCTAATAGATAGGTACTTGGTGTAGGCCGTATGGTTGTCAAACGAATGAAAATTCAATTATATTAAAACTGGCGTTTAAAGTTCTATGTGTGTTATTAAAGATGTGTGTAGAGGAGCTCCGTCAGGTCTTGGACGCAGAATGGCGGCAAAGGCTTCTGCGCCCTACCGCCGGCCTCGCTACCGTCGAGGCGATCCGGCCAGTACTCGATGACTGGCTCGGGAGGAGGCACGGCTCTCTGTCGTTTAGGGTGATGCAGATGCTGTCGGGGCACGGCTGCTTCGGCAAGTACCTGTGCCGCATAGACAGGGAGCCGGCGCCACCACTGCGTCCATTGCGGGGAGGACACGGCGCAACACACGCTCACCGAGTGTGTAGCTTGGGAGGAGCAGCGCCGTGTCCTCACAAATAAAATAGGAGGCGATCTGTCGCTGCCAGCCGTAGTGCGGAGGATGGTCGGTAGCGCAGGGTCATGGGACGCAGTGGTGTCCTTCTGCGAGGACGTGATGTCGCAGAAGGAAACTGCGGGACGGAAGAGGGAGTTTCGACTCCCTTTCCCGGCCGCAGAAGGCGCACTGGGCGCAGGAGAAGGGTGGATAACTCCCTTTTTCGGCCCCCATGAATGGGTACAGGGGCGATGGACTTGGGGAAGTCCCCGCCCTCTATTTGATGGACCCGAGGCGCAGGCGCGCGCAGGTGTCAGCGCGCGCCTCTGAGGCGATGCACGGGGTAGTTCAACACCTCACTACCCCGTGCAGGAGACGAGGCGCGGATAAACCCGGCCAGCACTAGTGTGAGGCTGCGGAAGAATTTGGATTCCCGCGGCCCCAAGCGCATGTGCGAGGAAACACCGGGGTCGTTTTAGCCGGTAAGAGTCCGGCACGCCTTTCTGCTTTTCCCCAGGCGGAGGTAGTCCATGAGGATTTCCCCACGCAAAAAAAAAAGAAAAGTTTACTTAACCCACTCTATTAAGGAGGGCAGTGTGTGACATATTCTACCACAAGATCTCATACATGAAGTGGCTGATTTGTTAAGCTCTATATGTTTATTTTGGTCGTATTTCTTAATTATGGCTTGTGGTTGTAATTAGAGCAGCGTGTCTTTAGTATTGTTTTTGCGCGTGTTAGGGGAAGAGAAATAGGCTACTAGGATGTCAGCAATTAGCGGCTACGACGTTTCTGTAAATTTTGTGCGGCCTACTTCAAGTTCATTGTTTGGATTCAGTTTACTCAAGGAACATTTTAAGCAAACTGTGTGAGTTTTCTTATCTTTTGATACGTACTGATCTTCTTTATAACCAGCTATCAACATCGTCATCAACTTATAGTCCACTGTTGGACACAGGTTCCTCAACTAGCTAACTATTTATTTTTATTCCTATTTATCTGTCTCTGTATTTTGGCATTATCGAGTGAAATATCAAAATATAGGTTAATCATAATTATCTAGCGTAATTTTATGTTTAACTTTACATTGATCTGTATTATGATTATAATATAAGAAATATTAATAGTATACCTACTGAGCTGACCTTTTTTATACCAATTATTTGCGCTGGTGCTGCTATTACCGTTAAACTTTCATCAGCTTGTATTATGCAAAATATTTTATACTGAAATATTTGTAATATCATCAATTAATCTTTACATTTATGTAACATCGCACGTGGAGATTCTTTACAGGACATAGGACAAAAATGTAATTGTTATCTATTTTGGACCCAGATCAGAGTATTCCTAACCCTTATTCATTTAACATGTTGTGAAATTCTCTTTACGTAAGAATGTACCTATTCTAAAATTTGCCCGTTATAGTGGTATTTTTATTAAACTATAATACGTAATGAACGTACCCACAATTCATTACTTATATAACAATAATAACTCCCAAGGTAACGCACTATACACCGCAATTTTTTTATTAGTACAAAAGCTTTAAGGACAGATTAGCGAAGATATTATTATCATATATGTGACGTAAGAATTTCATAATATCAATAAAGAGCAAAGTTATTATCATTTGTTAATTGTAGAAAATCTCACTTAAATCATAGTCATATTTTACAATCCATTCACTAATTCATTGATAATATTCCATCCTGCTCATTCGCATTCTCTCTGTTGCACTTATGATGTCATAGAAAATAAAATGAAGAAAATAATAAATGTAGCTAGTTATTTTTTAATTTTGTTAATTCTACCCTCTCCTTCATACTTTATTCGGGCTTAGGACCGGTAAAATTTATCGTTTAACAAGTAATTAAATACGGAGGTATGTAATCAGAAAGCAAACAAATATCAAAATAAAAGAAGGTGTTCTGGACTAAAAGAAAAGAGTAATTTTGGCGTATTTATGAAGTTAGAATCATCTGCTATTTACAAATATTATTTTATCATCATCATGTCAGCCTAGAGACGTCCACTGCTGGACATAGGCCTTCCTCAAGGTGTGTGGAGAACACAGACCGATTTTGAGCCGCCCACATCAAATTATTATTTACTTAAGTACGTATTATTTACTAAACTTACAAGTATTTCCAGCATCCAATATGCACTGTTTTAATTGTTTGACACTGACCGGATCCTTTTAGTACACTCACAATAAGATGTCCATGGGTACACAGCTGCACTCATAAATCACACAGGTGTCTGTTCATTTTATTATGTAAATAATAAAATAAAACGTAATTTGTTAATGTATTTTACTCTTACTCTAGAAATAATTCATAGGTGAAACTGAAGTAAACATATTGGGTAAAACTGCTGTTCTAGTGCGATTTCTAAATTTTCTATATTCGGACTATTAGAATTTAGAATGTTTGCTAGAATGATCGTGAAAATATTCGGTTCGACAATACAGAAAACGGCGAATGCTCGCTGTTCTGTTACAAGTGAATGCTCAGAAGTATCAGCGCCATAAGAAACCTAATACCTATAATAAACATTGTTACTTCCATTCTAATATGATTACAACTCATATATCTTTTATTACCCTTTACTCTACATTTACTGTTGAACAAATCCTTCCCCACCTCATAAATAGGATTATGAACCACAAAATAATAATAAGTAAAAGATACAGCGATCCTGTAGTTTCTTTATCACGAAAGTAAGTTGTTTATGCTTTTCTCCAGGCGGAGGTAGTCCATGAGGATTTCCCCACGCAAAAAAAAAAGAAAAGTTTACTTAACCCACTCTATTAAGGAGGGCAGTGGGTGACATATTCTACCACAAGATCTCATACATGAAGTGGCTGATTTGTTAAGCTCTATATGTTTATTTTCTCCATAAGAAACCTAATACCTATCATAAACATTGTTACTTCCATTCTAATATGATTACAACTCATATATCTTTTATTACCCTTTACTCTACATTTACTGTTGAACAAATCCTTCCCCACCTCATAAATAGGATTATGAACCACAAAATAATAATAAGTAAAAGATACAGCGATCCTGTAGTTTCTTTATCACGAAAGTAAGTTGTTTATGTAAGATAGAACCTTTTTCTTAATTTTGTAGGTAAAACAAGTTATCCCCCCGTGGGATCTCCACCTTGTCGTGGTGGGGGGGCTCAAAAACCGTGGATTGGAGCCCCGCGGTGAAGCTAAGAGGGATCCCTGGAGTGGACGCTCCGCGTGGGCTTCGCAAGGGGGCCTGCAAAGGATGCGTCCAACGGTGCGGGTGCGGGGGACAGTTCTGTCTGTACCTCGCAGTCGGGCGCGGTCGCGGGAGGAGAGGCGTGTCGGTGTTGCGTTGCCGCGCGCCATATCTCCCGCGACCAAATGAGGGCGCACCATACGATGCGTCGCGGTGGGGCCGCAGAGGAAGAGGAGATACGGTGTTGCGTTGCCGTCCTCCCTATCCTCTGCGGCCGCTGGGTGTTTTGGCGGCGGAGCCCAACACCCTAATCCGCCGCCAAGGGGGTTTTGTTCGGGGCCCGCCTGACCATCTGGCGGGCCGATACCCGTCGGGGGGTTGCGACGTATGCTTGGGCGAAACCCGACCCTCCGACACACGGGTACATGAGGCACACGTGTTGGTTTTTAGTCAGTAAGAGTCTGACAGTCCCCTTCACCCATCCCCCAGGGCGGAGGGACTCCATGAGGATTTTCCAACCCGACACCAGAAAAAAAAAAGAAAAGGTAAAACAAGTCATGGAAAATTGTAGAGATCGAAGACTTCATACGAAATAGGCGCTTGTAGCTTGTTTAGTACGTACTTACGCTATTAAACTTATTCGTTGTGAAATATAAAACAGAAGCAGGTTGCAGTTATGTTCAACTACTAGTAGCAAGTCTATATTCCTGAAAGTTGCGAAGGAATGTCATTGCGTTTGTGTACAGTGACACTATATTATATAAGGTGCAATTTTCTCTACACGCCACATCTCTGTTGAGTTGCTTGGCATCTGAATTTGCTGCGTCATTTCAGCATACCTATTGATTCGTAAATTGTGACACTCGTATACGAAGCAAGGCATATTTTATTGTGAATTCAAACATGCATTCTTTCAGATGACATGCCATTAAACGGTCAGTACCAAAACATAATATGGAACCAGTTCCATCATTTCTTGTTATTGCTGCATTGCTTTGACAAGAAATAAAGGAAATGGGTCTCAATCACTCAACGGTGTTAATACTGATTCCTATGAGAAACAAACATAACCTTATTTACGCATGTCATTGGCACAAACATCAACAACACGATTGATATCAATTAATTATAATATTAATATGGACGTCCGAATTATTAACCAAGTGACCGACACATTGCTGTCGTGGTAAAAACAATGTCATAGCCTCTGGCACAGGTGTAATTCCATCACATCTAAGTTCATTTACTCGTATATTCATAGCCAATATTGTATTATAGTGGACGAGTAGGCTAGCGCTAATAGATAGGTACTTGGTGTAGGCCGTATGGTTGTCAAACGAATGAAAATTCAATTATATTAAAACTGGCGTTTAAAGTTCTATGTGTGTTATTAAAGATGTGTGTAGAGGAGCTCCGTCAGGTCTTGGACGCAGAATGGCGGCAAAGGCTTCTGCGCCCTACCGCCGGCCTCGCTACCGTCGAGGCGATCCGGCCAGTACTCGATGACTGGCTCGGGAGGAGGCACGGCTCTCTGTCGTTTAGGGTGATGCAGATGCTGTCGGGGCACGGCTGCTTCGGCAAGTACCTGTGCCGCATAGACAGGGAGCCGGCGCCACCACTGCGTCCATTGCGGGGAGGACACGGCGCAACACACGCTCACCGAGTGTGTAGCTTGGGAGGAGCAGCGCCGTGTCCTCACAAATAAAATAGGAGGCGATCTGTCGCTGCCAGCCGTAGTGCGGAGGATGGTCGGTAGCGCAGGGTCATGGGACGCAGTGGTGTCCTTCTGCGAGGACGTGATGTCGCAGAAGGAAACTGCGGGACGGAAGAGGGAGTTTCGACTCCCTTTCCCGGCCGCAGAAGGCGCACTGGGCGCAGGAGAAGGGTGGATAACTCCCTTTTTCGGCCCCCATGAATGGGTACAGGGGCGATGGACTTGGGGAAGTCCCCGCCCTCTATTTGATGGACCCGAGGCGCAGGCGCGCGCAGGTGTCAGCGCGCGCCTCTGAGGCGATGCACGGGGTAGTTCAACACCTCACTACCCCGTGCAGGAGACGAGGCGCGGATAAACCCGGCCAGCACTAGTGTGAGGCTGCGGAAGAATTTGGATTCCCGCGGCCCCAAGCGCATGTGCGAGGAAACACCGGGGTCGTTTTAGCCGGTAAGAGTCCGGCACGCCTTTCTGCTTTTCCCCAGGCGGAGGTAGTCCATGAGGATTTCCCCACGCAAAAAAAAAAGAAAAGTTTACTTAACCCACTCTATTAAGGAGGGCAGTGTGTGACATATTCTACCACAAGATCTCATACATGAAGTGGCTGATTTGTTAAGCTCTATATGTTTATTTTGGTCGTATTTCTTAATTATGGCTTGTGGTTGTAATTAGAGCAGCGTGTCTTTAGTATTGTTTTTGCGCGTGTTAGGGGAAGAGAAATAGGCTACTAGGATGTCAGCAATTAGCGGCTACGACGTTTCTGTAAATTTTGTGCGGCCTACTTCAAGTTCATTGTTTGGATTCAGTTTACTCAAGGAACATTTTAAGCAAACTGTGTGAGTTTTCTTATCTTTTGATACGTACTGATCTTCTTTATAACCAGCTATCAACATCGTCATCAACTTATAGTCCACTGTTGGACACAGGTTCCTCAACTAGCTAACTATTTATTTTTATTCCTATTTATCTGTCTCTGTATTTTGGCATTATCGAGTGAAATATCAAAATATAGGTTAATCATAATTATCTAGCGTAATTTTATGTTTAACTTTACATTGATCTGTATTATGATTATAATATAAGAAATATTAATAGTATACCTACTGAGCTGACCTTTTTTATACCAATTATTTGCGCTGGTGCTGCTATTACCGTTAAACTTTCATCAGCTTGTATTATGCAAAATATTTTATACTGAAATATTTGTAATATCATCAATTAATCTTTACATTTATGTAACATCGCACGTGGAGATTCTTTACAGGACATAGGACAAAAATGTAATTGTTATCTATTTTGGACCCAGATCAGAGTATTCCTAACCCTTATTCATTTAACATGTTGTGAAATTCTCTTTACGTAAGAATGTACCTATTCTAAAATTTGCCCGTTATAGTGGTATTTTTATTAAACTATAATACGTAATGAACGTACCCACAATTCATTACTTATATAACAATAATAACTCCCAAGGTAACGCACTATACACCGCAATTTTTTTATTAGTACAAAAGCTTTAAGGACAGATTAGCGAAGATATTATTATCATATATGTGACGTAAGAATTTCATAATATCAATAAAGAGCAAAGTTATTATCATTTGTTAATTGTAGAAAATCTCACTTAAATCATAGTCATATTTTACAATCCATTCACTAATTCATTGATAATATTCCATCCTGCTCATTCGCATTCTCTCTGTTGCACTTATGATGTCATAGAAAATAAAATGAAGAAAATAATAAATGTAGCTAGTTATTTTTTAATTTTGTTAATTCTACCCTCTCCTTCATACTTTATTCGGGCTTAGGACCGGTAAAATTTATCGTTTAACAAGTAATTAAATACGGAGGTATGTAATCAGAAAGCAAACAAATATCAAAATAAAAGAAGGTGTTCTGGACTAAAAGAAAAGAGTAATTTTGGCGTATTTATGAAGTTAGAATCATCTGCTATTTACAAATATTATTTTATCATCATCATGTCAGCCTAGAGACGTCCACTGCTGGACATAGGCCTTCCTCAAGGTGTGTGGAGAACACAGACCGATTTTGAGCCGCCCACATCAAATTATTATTTACTTAAGTACGTATTATTTACTAAACTTACAAGTATTTCCAGCATCCAATATGCACTGTTTTAATTGTTTGACACTGACCGGATCCTTTTAGTACACTCACAATAAGATGTCCATGGGTACACAGCTGCACTCATAAATCACACAGGTGTCTGTTCATTTTATTATGTAAATAATAAAATAAAACGTAATTTGTTAATGTATTTTACTCTTACTCTAGAAATAATTCATAGGTGAAACTGAAGTAAACATATTGGGTAAAACTGCTGTTCTAGTGCGATTTCTAAATTTTCTATATTCGGACTATTAGAATTTAGAATGTTTGCTAGAATGATCGTGAAAATATTCGGTTCGACAATACAGAAAACGGCGAATGCTCGCTGTTCTGTTACAAGTGAATGCTCAGAAGTATCAGCGCCATAA
Organism: Euclidia mi; assembly: GCA_944739405.2. Taxonomy (NCBI): domain Eukaryota; kingdom Metazoa; phylum Arthropoda; class Insecta; order Lepidoptera; family Erebidae; genus Euclidia; species Euclidia mi. The sequence continues at coordinate 25,900,698 of OX123202.2, forward strand.
GAAACCTAATACCTATAATAAACATTGTTACTTCCATTCTAATATGATTACAACTCATATATCTTTTATTACCCTTTACTCTACATTTACTGTTGAACAAATCCTTCCCCACCTCATAAATAGGATTATGAACCACAAAATAATAATAAGTAAAAGATACAGCGATCCTGTAGTTTCTTTATCACGAAAGTAAGTTGTTTATGCTTTTCTCCAGGCGGAGGTAGTCCATGAGGATTTCCCCACGCAAAAAAAAAAGAAAAGTTTACTTAACCCACTCTATTAAGGAGGGCAGTGGGTGACATATTCTACCACAAGATCTCATACATGAAGTGGCTGATTTGTTAAGCTCTATATGTTTATTTTCTCCATAAGAAACCTAATACCTATCATAAACATTGTTACTTCCATTCTAATATGATTACAACTCATATATCTTTTATTACCCTTTACTCTACATTTACTGTTGAACAAATCCTTCCCCACCTCATAAATAGGATTATGAACCACAAAATAATAATAAGTAAAAGATACAGCGATCCTGTAGTTTCTTTATCACGAAAGTAAGTTGTTTATGTAAGATAGAACCTTTTTCTTAATTTTGTAGGTAAAACAAGTTATCCCCCCGTGGGATCTCCACCTTGTCGTGGTGGGGGGGCTCAAAAACCGTGGATTGGAGCCCCGCGGTGAAGCTAAGAGGGATCCCTGGAGTGGACGCTCCGCGTGGGCTTCGCAAGGGGGCCTGCAAAGGATGCGTCCAACGGTGCGGGTGCGGGGGACAGTTCTGTCTGTACCTCGCAGTCGGGCGCGGTCGCGGGAGGAGAGGCGTGTCGGTGTTGCGTTGCCGCGCGCCCTATCTCCCGCGACCAAATGAGGGCGCACCATACGATGCGTCGCGGTGGGGCCGCAGAGGAAGAGGAGATACGGTGTTGCGTTGCCGTCCTCCCTATCCTCTGCGGCCGCTGGGTGTTTTGGCGGCGGAGCCCAACACCCTAATCCGCCGCCAAGGGGGTTTTGTTCGGGGCCCGCCTGACCATCTGGCGGGCCGATACCCGTCGGGGGGTTGCGACGTATGCTTGGGCGAAACCCGACCCTCCGACACACGGGTACATGAGGCACACGTGTTGGTTTTTAGTCAGTAAGAGTCTGACAGTCCCCTTCACCCATCCCCCAGGGCGGAGGGACTCCATGAGGATTTTCCAACCCGACACCAGAAAAAAAAAAGAAAAGGTAAAACAAGTCATGGAAAATTGTAGAGATCGAAGACTTCATACGAAATAGGCGCTTGTAGCTTGTTTAGTACGTACTTACGCTATTAAACTTATTCGTTGTGAAATATAAAACAGAAGCAGGTTGCAGTTATGTTCAACTACTAGTAGCAAGTCTATATTCCTGAAAGTTGCGAAGGAATGTCATTGCGTTTGTGTACAGTGACACTATATTATATAAGGTGCAATTTTCTCTACACGCCACATCTCTGTTGAGTTGCTTGGCATCTGAATTTGCTGCGTCATTTCAGCATACCTATTGATTCGTAAATTGTGACACTCGTATACGAAGCAAGGCATATTTTATTGTGAATTCAAACATGCATTCTTTCAGATGACATGCCATTAAACGGTCAGTACCAAAACATAATATGGAACCAGTTCCATCATTTCTTGTTATTGCTGCATTGCTTTGACAAGAAATAAAGGAAATGGGTCTCAATCACTCAACGGTGTTAATACTGATTCCTATGAGAAACAAACATAACCTTATTTACGCATGTCATTGGCACAAACATCAACAACACGATTGATATCAATTAATTATAATATTAATATGGACGTCCGAATTATTAACCAAGTGACCGACACATTGCTATCGTGGTAAAAACAATGTCATAGCCTCTGGCACAGGTGTAATTCCATCACATCTAAGTTCATTTACTCGTATATTCATAGCCAATATTGTATTATAGTGGACGAGTAGGCTAGCGCTAATAGATAGGTACTTGGTGTAGGCCGTATGGTTGTCAAACGAATGAAAATTCAATTATATTAAAACTGGCGTTTAAAGTTCTATGTGTGTTATTAAAGATGTGTGTAGAGGAGCTCCGTCAGGTCTTGGACGCAGAATGGCGGCAAAGGCTTCTGCGCCCTACCGCCGGCCTCGCTACCGTCGAGGCGATCCGGCCAGTACTCGATGACTGGCTCGGGAGGAGGCACGGCTCTCTGTCGTTTAGGGTGATGCAGATGCTGTCGGGGCACGGCTGCTTCGGCAAGTACCTGTGCCGCATAGACAGGGAGCCGGCGCCACCACTGCGTCCATTGCGGGGAGGACACGGCGCAACACACGCTCACCGAGTGTGTAGCTTGGGAGGAGCAGCGCCGTGTCCTCACAAATAAAATAGGAGGCGATCTGTCGCTGCCAGCCGTAGTGCGGAGGATGGTCGGTAGCGCAGAGTCATGGGACGCAGTGGTGTCCTTCTGCGAGGACGTGATGTCGCAGAAGGAAACTGCGGGACGGAAGAGGGAGTTTCGACTCCCTTTCCCGGCCGCAGAAGGCGCACTGGGCGCAGGAGAAGGGTGGATAACTCCCTTTTTCGGCCCCCATGAATGGGTACAGGGGCGATGGACTTGGGGAAGTCCCCGCCCTCTATTTGATGGACCCGAGGCGCAGGCGCGCGCAGGTGTCAGCGCGCGCCTCTGAGGCGATGCACGGGGTAGTTCAACACCTCACTACCCCGTGCAGGAGACGAGGCGCGGATAAACCCGGCCAGCACTAGTGTGAGGCTGCGGAAGAATTTGGATTCCCGCGGCCCCAAGCGCATGTGCGAGGAAACACCGGGGTCGTTTTAGCCGGTAAGAGTCCGGCACGCCTTTCTGCTTTTCCCCAGGCGGAGGTAGTCCATGAGGATTTCCCCACGCAAAAAAAAAAGAAAAGTTTACTTAACCCACTCTATTAAGGAGGGCAGTGTGTGACATATTCTACCACAAGATCTCATACATGAAGTGGCTGATTTGTTAAGCTCTATATGTTTATTTTGGTCGTATTTCTTAATTATGGCTTGTGGTTGTAATTAGAGCAGCGTGTCTTTAGTATTGTTTTTGCGCGTGTTAGGGGAAGAGAAATAGGCTACTAGGATGTCAGCAATTAGCGGCTACGACGTTTCTGTAAATTTTGTGCGGCCTACTTCAAGTTCATTGTTTGGATTCAGTTTACTCAAGGAACATTTTAAGCAAACTGTGTGAGTTTTCTTATCTTTTGATACGTACTGATCTTCTTTATAACCAGCTATCAACATCGTCATCAACTTATAGTCCACTGTTGGACACAGGTTCCTCAACTAGCTAACTATTTATTTTTATTCCTATTTATCTGTCTCTGTATTTTGGCATTATCGAGTGAAATATCAAAATATAGGTTAATCATAATTATCTAGCGTAATTTTATGTTTAACTTTACATTGATCTGTATTATGATTATAATATAAGAAATATTAATAGTATACCTACTGAGCTGACCTTTTTTATACCAATTATTTGCGCTGGTGCTGCTATTACCGTTAAACTTTCATCAGCTTGTATTATGCAAAATATTTTATACTGAAATATTTGTAATATCATCAAGTAATCTTTACATTTATGTAACATCGCACGTGGAGATTCTTTACAGGACATAGGACAAAAATGTAATTGTTATCTATTTTGGACCCAGATCAGAGTATTCCTAACCCTTATTCATTTAACATGTTGTGAAATTCTCTTTACGTAAGAATGTACCTATTCTAAAATTTGCCCGTTATAGTGGTATTTTTATTAAACTATAATACGTAATGAACGTACCCACAATTCATTACTTATATAACAATAATAACTCCCAAGGTAACGCACTATACACCGCAATTTTTTTATTAGTACAAAAGCTTTAAGGACAGATTAGCGAAGATATTATTATCATATATGTGACGTAAGAATTTCATAATATCAATAAAGAGCAAAGTTATTATCATTTGTTAATTGTAGAAAATCTCACTTAAATCATAGTCATATTTTACAATCCATTCACTAATTCATTGATAATATTCCATCCTGCTCATTCGCATTCTCTCTGTTGCACTTATGATGTCATAGAAAATAAAATGAAGAAAATAATAAATGTAGCTAGTTATTTTTTAATTTTGTTAATTCTACCCTCTCCTTCATACTTTATTCGGGCTTAGGACCGGTAAAATTTATCGTTTAACAAGTAATTAAATACGGAGGTATGTAATCAGAAAGCAAACAAATATCAAAATAAAAGAAGGTGTTCTGGACTAAAAGAAAAGAGTAATTTTGGCGTATTTATGAAGTTAGAATCATCTGCTATTTACAAATATTATTTTATCATCATCATGTCAGCCTAGAGACGTCCACTGCTGGACATAGGCCTTCCTCAAGGTGTGTGGAGAACACAGACCGATTTTGAGCCGCCCACATCAAATTATTATTTACTTAAGTACGTATTATTTACTAAACTTACAAGTATTTCCAGCATCCAATATGCACTGTTTTAATTGTTTGACACTGACCGGATCCTTTTAGTACACTCACAATAAGATGTCCATGGGTACACAGCTGCACTCATAAATCACACAGGTGTCTGTTCATTTTATTATGTAAATAATAAAATAAAACGTAATTTGTTAATGTATTTTACTCTTACTCTAGAAATAATTCATAGGTGAAACTGAAGTAAACATATTGGGTAAAACTGCTGTTCTAGTGCGATTTCAAAATTTTCTATATTCGGACTATTTGAATTTAGAATGTTTGCTAGAATGATCGTGAAAATATTCGGTTCGACAAAACAGAAAACGGCGAATGCTCGCTGTTCTGTTACAAGTGAATGCTCAGAAGTATCAGCGCCATAAGAAACCTAATACCTATCATAAACATTGTTACTTCCATTCTAATATGATTACAACTCATATATCTTTTATTACCCTTTACTCTACATTTACTGTTGAACAAATCCTTCCCCACCTCATAAATAGGATTATGAACCACAAAATAATAATAAGTAAAAGATACAGCGATCCTGTAGTTTCTTTATCACGAAAGTAAGTTGTTCATGTAAGATAGAACCTTTTTCTGAATTTTGTAGGTAAAACAAGTTATCCCCCCCGTGGGATCTCCACCTTGTCGTGGTGGGGGGGCTCAGTAACCGTGGATTGGAGCCCCGCGGTGAAGCTAAGAGGAATCCCTGGAGTGGACGCTCCGCGTGGGCTTCGCAAGGGGGCCTGCAAAGGATGCGTCCAACGGTGCGGGTGCGGGGGACAGTTCTGTCTGTACCTCGCAGTCGGGCGCGGTCGCGGGAGGAGAGGCGTGTCAATGTTGCGTTGCCGCGCGCCCTATCTCCCGCGACCAAATGAGGGCGCACCATACGATGCGTCGCGGTGGGGCCGCAGAGGAAGAGGAGATACGGTGTTGCGTTGCCGTCCTCCCTATCCTCTGCAGCCGCTGGGTGTTTTGGCGGCGGAGCCCAACACCCTAATCCGCCGCCAAGGGGGTTTTGTTCGGGGCCCGCCTGACCATCTGGCTGGCCGATACCCGTCGGGGGGTTGCGACGTATGCTTGGGCGAAACCCGACCCTCCGACACACGGGTACATGAGGCACACGTGTTGGTTTTTAGTCAGTAAGAGTCTGACAGTCCCCTTCACCCATCCCCCAGGGCGGAGGGACTCCATGAGGATTTTCCAACCCGACACCAGAAAAAAAAAAGAAAAGGTAAAACAAGTTATGGAAAATTGTAGGGATCGACGACTTCATACGAAATAGGCGCTTGTAGCTTGTTTAGTACGTACTTACGCTATTAAACTTGTTCGTTGTGAAATATAAAACAGAAGCAGGTTGCAGTTATGTTCAACTACTAGTAGCAAGTCTATATTTCTGAAAGTTGCGAAGGAATGTCATTGCGTTTGTGTACACTATATTATATAAGGTGCAATTTTCTCTACACGCCACATCTCTGTTGAGTTGCTTGGCATCTGAATTTGCTGCGTCATTTCAGCATACCTATTGATTCGTAAATTGTGACACTCGTATACGAAGCAAGGCATATTTTATTGTGAATTCAAACATGCATTCTTTCAGATGACATGCCATTAAACGGTCAGTACCAAAACATAATATGGAACCAGTTCCATCATTTCTTGTTATTGCTGCATTGCTTTGACAAGAAATAAAGGAAATGGGTCTCAATCACTCAACGGTGTTAATACTGTTTCCTATGAGAAACAAACATAACCTTATTTACGCATGTCATTGGCACAAATATCAACAACACGATTGATATCAATTAATTATAATATTAATATGGACGTCCGAATTATTAACCAAGTGACCGACACATTGCTATCGTGGTCAAAACAATGTCATAGCCTCTGGCACAGGTGTAATTCCATCACATCTCGGTTCATTTACTCGTATATTCATAGCCGATATTGTATTATAGTGGACGAGTAGGCTAGCTCTAATAGATAGGTACTTGGTGAAGGCCGTATGGTTGTCAAACGAATGAAAATTTAATTATATTAAAACTGGCGTTTAAAGTTCTATGTGTGTTATTAAAGATCTATGTGTTCGCTTAAACATCTTTCTTTACAGGGATCCAACAAAATATTCAGCTTTAATAATCAGTCATAACTTATCCTGCACCATTACCATGACATAAGCCGTAGTAGACTATTTCGAACAGTGCGGTTATAGTAATTATATACATTTTGTAGTTAAAGGAATGTAACTTCTAATTAGACTTTACTAATTAATGAGTAATACTCGACTAGTCTAATGAGTTGTCCCCCCACCATGTCGTTACGAGTGATAAGTGATTGTCATGTCGTTTTGTGTCGTTTAAAGCGTCATAATTTATGTTTTAAATGTAGGTATTTACAAAAAACGACACGATTAACCCATAAAAATATGGGCACAAGAGTAACTCGTGATTAAAACATATGGTGTTCTTGACTGTTTTTTTGTAGTGAAGACAAAATCGATATTACAATATATATATATATATATATATATATATATATTTACAGCTAAAGATGACAGTTATCCAACGAATGATTAATTGTTACGCGTTAGTGGGAACGCGCTCTAAGAGGTACTATAGAAAACGTTACTGTGCTTAACTCAACATACACAACCGGTTTCTCAAATATATTTTCTAAAACAAAACCTAGCGTCACTCACGCTTGTTATGTTATAAAACCATCGCGTCATTTTGCGTGTTGGCAGATAGTGTCGGATATCAGCGGACGTTGTCACGGATAGTTCACGGAAACGTGTGCGTATGCAGCACCATATCCAGTTTAAAAAAACGAACTACCTATATTCGATTTTTTATTTGAAAAGTTATTAATTTTTTTTGTTTATTGCCAGACACATTTAGGCAATTTAGGTGCGAGAGGACTTGATGAAGCACATGCCAGAAATTATGTTTAGGATCGCCGTCGACGGAGACGTCGGGGAGGACATAATTCTCATCTCGGCTCATACGTGCTCTGTTAATATTAGCACATTGAAGCCTCTCTCTACCGTCAAGAATATAAATGTATTAAGTAGACGATGTTTGGGTAACGCTAGGTGACCGAGCTTTTGTCACTTGTACCACAAACATGGTATAATCTTAATTTAATTCCGAGTTCGATTCCTTTGTCTTATAATCACATCAAAGCCAATTAAAATTAGATTATTGTGACTCTGGCAACGAAAATAAATACTTACATGACCTGTTTTTATTATTGGAATGAAAAAGTTCAGATATTAGCAGGCCAAGTTTATAAGGTAACTAGTCAGTAATTTTAATGTTCTTTGCATGTAACTAGATTAAACTTCAGTTTTAGAGTGGAGGCACTTGACAATATTGACGAGCCGCAGTGGATGAGCGTAGTCAGCAATCCCCGAGCTCACTACAGGCCACTCCACTCACATGTAATCACTTAACGACGCTCTACATCTACATAATCGATAAATCTGCCACTACAAACTTAATTAATCTACTACCCAAACAAAAAAGTTAAGATACAACTTACTAATCCTCTTGCTAACTTTTTATCTAAACATTTTTACAATTTAATGACTTTCTAAGTTTCGAATGCTAGTTGAAATGTTTAAGAGATAAAAATAGAAGAAACTTTTCCTAATATTTGAAAATGATAGCTAAAATATTGGCATTACAGACAGGGTGATATATTTATTTCGGTGATTATAGGCATAAGCTAGTTTAAGTGGCTCGAGTCCACCGAGATGCGAAGCGTATGGGATTGATGTTAAGTAACAGAATTGGTTACTCGTTACTTCAGTTTTGCCTCCTATACCGTTCTTCATTACACATAGGTAGCAAATAAGCTAAATTATATAAAATAGACTTTGAAATTATTTGTCCTTTTTCAGTCATTTGAACTGTACGGGCAACGTACACTACTTGACAATTGATAGATAATAATGATAGATGGTATAACTTGAACACTTATTTATTGGTTACCGGAAAGTACAAACTTGATAAACTATTTTAAATTATAATTAAATGATTGATATGTTAAAATACTTATGAGTACACGATACGCTTGCTGAAAGTGAACTGATTTTATGGATGTTACAAATTGTCACGTTTGGCGTAAAATGCTGACCGTGGCAAATGTACGGTCGTTGGCCCGTACGTGTTCCCGGGTGACAAAAGATGAGAAGTGGTTTGATGAAAGAGGTGCATGTAAAATGATTGTATGTATGATTACAAGGATGAGCCACTTGGTCCTTATAGACTAAAGTTGATAAACTTATAGTCTCTAATGATCCTAGTAGGCACGCAACACTACACAGTTTGTTCACTCGCTTTGAACACTGATTTTTTCACAAAAGGTGACGTGCCTCTATCTTGTTTACGTTTACGCGCACTATTTGCTCTACGGAAGCCTAGCACTTTACACTGGCATTGATCATCGTCACTGATAGTAGATGACGCCCTGCCCGCCGGGGCCGGCGCGGGCTCCCGCGCTGGTCATATATTACCAAGCTTGGGTATACACCCAAGGTTGGTAATATATGACGAAATGTTGATATCACTGCTCATATCCTTGTGCGAGTAGAGCGTGAAGTTCTTTGTTTTTATCATACAGCCTTAACCGAAGTTAATGATTCCTGACCGGCTCAGCTGTTGAGCGGTAACTTGATCGTCGCATAATATTCGCACCTGACACCCATGACAGCAAAAGTAAATAAATGAATTAGCATTGTTCATTCTAAGCCATTCATTATTACATGAATTTATTTTCGTGACACATTGATTCGTTTGATGATTCACCTCGCACAAGTCATTGTCGCTAATAAGGTGGTTGATAGGATTTTGTATACGACATAAGGAAAATTTTGCACAAGGTACACCATGACGGAAATGGATTTCCATTTCCGTCATGGTCATGAATATCTTTCTGGAGATTGATACCAACGTACTCGGATTTCGGTACAATGCTGATTTTGCTGTTTCCTGATTGTTGCGGTATAGGTATCAATCTATAAATTTCAAAGTTGTTCTGGCTAACTAAAGGTACCTTGATTTCAAAAAGACAGTATTTTGCCGATGCTCTTGTTTTAACTGTCAGCAATTGATAGATACTTTTCATATCGTTCTGCATATCATCAATCGGCATATATAAGCCCTTGGGCAGCTAGCTGACTTGCGATTCTGCTTAGTTCGCCTTTTAGTTGTTCCGGTGACAGTAAATGCGGGTTAAATCGACCATGATATACGTCGATTATAGTGTTTGATAACATGTCTTGTATGTCTTATAGATTCTGTAGCTTATTATTGGCGATAATAGCGGTAAATGTGAACCTGTTTAAATCGAAATTATTTTGAATTTCTTTCTGAAAGTTTTTAGTGGCAGTGTCCAAATTAAATAGATGCTGGTTGATTGCTTTATGCTGTTTGTCAATCAAACAAGTAGTTCTCTTCAAGATATCATACTCTGACTCTATGATGGAAGTCTGATTGCGCCATAATGATGCCATATGCCTTTGATTATCTTTGATAAGTTGAATATCTCTTTGATGTTGCTCCGCGAAATGTTGATCTAATACGCCGAATAGGCCATTGGCGATGTAACAAACACCGTTGATAAGCCCCCGGCATTGTCGCGTGCGAGAATGCTGACTCAGGTGCATATGGTTATAATATTCAAGTTCATTGTATCCGTGCTGTAATTGTAATAACGCTACATTGCATGGGATAGTTTTGTTTATTTTTGTACATTGGTTATCCAAGTACTATATGTATTTATTTAGAGCCAAAAATCCTTGTTGATATGGTTGCATGTCTTAATAGGCTAATATCTTCCGAAGATCCCTTTCTGTGTCCATGATAGTTAGCCCAGCCCCTCCTGTTAGAAAATGTGCTGGTGTAAGGTGGTCTAAATCGTCCGGGTCTTCCGATAACGAACAAAGTGGTCGCAAATTGAGACATGCTTCCAATTGAGTTAAAAGCGTAAAGAACTCTTCGAAAGTTAAATTTTGCTCGCCTATGACTCGTTTAAGGTGGTATTTTAAACTCTTTACAGCTGCTTCCCAAAGGTCTCCTGCTGACGGCCACGATAGAGTGTTAAAGTGGCACTGAATTTCCATTTTTCACCAAATTTTGATTATTAATCTGAAGCTGCTTGAGCTCGTTTTGAAGGACGTTATTTGCTTCTAAGAAGTTGGTGCCGTTGTCACTGTAAATGTGACAAGGCGTTCCTCTTCGAGCTGCCATTCTACGCAAAGCTGCTATAAAAGAAGATGTTGTCAGGTCCGACACAAGTTCTAGGTGCACGGCCTTGGTTGCCATGTACACGAATACTGCTACATAGCCCTTCGTGGTCTTGATCCCACGGCTTTTGTTGGCTTTAACAGTGACGTATCCTGTGAAGTCCACGCCTGTATGGTAGATTGCACCTTGCTTGCGGCAAATCACCCATAAGCTGTAAGGGTTTTGACGTTAACAAATGACACAGTTACGCAATTGTTTCTTGACAGTGCGCATTCCACCTATAACCCAAAACTTGTGTCTTATAAATACAAGACATAATCTTGCTCCACCATGATATGTCATCTTGTGCGCATAATCAATGATGAGTTTTGCTAATCTTCCATTTAATATTATAATGGGAGTTTTGCGATCTTCATTTATACGCGCGTGCCTTAATCGACCTCCAACACGTTAAAGACCTTGATTGTCCAGGAACAGATGTAAATTAATAATCTTACTCTTGTTTGGTATATTCTTTCCATCCTGAAGACTGCAAATTTCACTCCTAAATTCTGTTTGCTGATGATTTTTCATTATTATAATAGTTGCTTGCTTGATTTCTTGCAAAGTTAAGTATTTGATGTTACACCCGACACGTTGTTTTGTAATAAATCGACGTAACCAGGCTATAACGCGTATTATAAACATAAAACTGCTGAATCTAGTAATCAATGTTGCTATAATATCGCTTCGCTATCTTTGTCTTGCTTGGCGACAACGTTGACTTGTTTTGATGATTTTTCACCTCTTGATTGGTAAAATATTTCAGTCGATCGACGTCGCATCCGATGGTCCCTTGTAGCCAACTGGGACCTTGCCACCAAAGTGTATGTTCCCTGAGCTGTGTTGCTGACATGCATCTGCTACCACAGTCTGCACGGTTCTCACTGGATTTGACGTATCTGCATGATTCTGTTGGTATGACTTCCCTAATCTGCTTGACTCGATTCTCTACGAACGGTTTCCACCTGCTGGGATCACCATTTAACCATCCCATCCCACCATTGAATAAAACCAGCAGAAGGATTTGATGTTTTAGTTACTGTAGCAGTTTTTAATCTTAGTCATCAATCTTGATAGCAAGTGCGCGCCCATTAACTCCAACCTAGGTAGGGAAACATTCTCACTGACTGGGACTAATTTGGCCTTGGACAAATTGTATAATCTGCTCCTGATCCGGTGATCCTGCAGTAAACGACGCACGCGTATGCCTTAGTCGAAGCATCGCAGAATCCATGTAATTCGATTTCTTGATTTTTCCGAATGCCTAACCATCTTGGTATTTGATAATGTTTTATGCTATCTATATCTGCTATGCTTTTGACCCAAACCTGCTTGATATTTTCGGGTAACTTGTTCTTCTTCCACTGTAGGTCAGTTTGCCAGACCGATTGAAATACAATTTTCAAATTTATTGTCAGGGAACGTAGCCACCCTAATGGGTCAAATAACTTAGAAATATCAGAAAGCATTGATCGTTTAGTAGGATTAAGAATATTTTGCTTTATTTTCGGCTCAAATAGAAAAGCATCTTGTTTGCAGTTCCAACGAAGCCCTAAGGTTTTTGTTGACTCTGCGTTAATAAAGTTATAGCCTTCTTTCTCAGGTTAATCTGGACTGATTTTTTCAAGCAATTCAGAGCAGTTGGAGGCCCATTTTCTTAGATTAAAGCCACAAATATCTTAAAATATCGGAAAGCTCTTTTTGTAAGAGCTTTGCTGAGGGAATACAGTGTGTTCCGTAAAGTAATTCGTCACAGTAAAAAGATTCCCGCAATGCGGTGATAGCTTCACTGCCCGGATATTGATCTTGCTCATCTTTTGCTAATTGCTGCAGTGTCATCATGGCCAGATACAGTGAAGGTTTTAAACCGAACGTTACGGTGGTCAACTGATAATCCTTTAGTGGATGTTTAGGGTGGATGTTTATATGGAAAGATTCTCCATATCATTTTCTGCAGCTTTTGATCAATATCCGCGGTGAAGCCATACTGATACTGACGCCATTTTAAAATAAGGGATTGGAGATCCTTTTGTAAATTCGGACCCCGTGCCATGATATTATTTAAGCTTGAACCACTTGAAGTTTTAGACGACGCGTTAAACACAACTAGCAACTTCGTAGTTGCAGAGTCAGCTCGTAAAACACAATGGTGCAGTAAGTAACAATCGGGTCGTATGTTATTTGATGCAAGTTTCATAAGACCGAGTGCAATGTACTGTCTATACATAACTTATAATATTTTACGAATTTTTTTTTTAACCATCTACGTTCCAATTGATGAAACTGGGCAATAGCTATAGATTTTGATGTTCCTAACTGCTTCTCGTATTCTTGCTTGAGAAGGAGGCGTATTTCGTACTGGCCGTCTTGCTTACGTACCGTTGTGTGCTCAAAGAAAGTAACACACTGTTTATCTTCTGCTGATAAATCCGCATCTTCGGCGACGTCTTCTATTTGCCAGAAACGTTGGATGTCGTCCATATCGCTCACTATAACGTAACATTGGTGTCTTTGCGATGTCCCGATACTGCCGCAAACGATCCACCCTAGTTGAGTCCGTTGCGCGATCGGCATAGATGGATTGCTACCCTTGCGAAGTACGTCTAACATAATTGCAGGGAAAACGTCCGACCCTAAAACTAAGTCAACAGGACGACTAATATTAAAATCGTTATCCGCTAATTGTAATCCTTGTAAATGTGGCTAATTCTGCTTGATGATTGTGCAACCTGACAGATTCTTGACTATTTTGTTCATGATGTAAGCTTCCACATTGCATTCGAAGTTCCTGTTGTAAATAGAGGAAAAATTCAGCGTGATAATTCCTTTGCAGTTACTCTCCTTCTCGCCTACTCCTGAAATAATACTCAATACTCAATACTTTATTTGCATTCCACAATGTTAATTTGGTGTTATAATAATAATACATGGTATCATCATGGACCCTGTCAGGCACAGAAAATGTACAAGGGAGGAAGAGGGCTTTAGCTGCATTGTTCTGGAGTTATTCTGTTTCATATTTAATTATAATTATATTAATTTTGCATTATTTCTAATATAGCATGACAGTTGTATTACTTATAGCAATGTATATATACTGTATTTTAATTAATTTTTAACATCTTTCCATTTATAATGTTCATTGCTTTATGATTATTCTATGTGTATTTGAAGGTATAGTGGATATAATATTAATTTCATAGATTGATAGTACAAGTGTATATAATATGTCTGCAACTTATTGGTTATGTTTGTAGTTTTAATAATATTTTTAAAGATACCCTTACATCTCTTTCTTGAAAGCTGTAAAATCTGTGCGGCGTTTTCTGTTATTAAAGTCATCTGAGAACACTGATCTACGTAAGCACGCATTTTATGATAATCGATCTTGCACATTGACAATAGCCGTAGTGATGAGTACTTCAGATGATGCCTGGTTCCGTGAAACATACGAATTCCCGCGGGGCGTTTCAGAAGTCGAGGGCATGCTTATTACAGAGTTTGATGAACTCGCGTAAACTGTGTACAAGATAGTATTGTGCTGTCCATTACACTCACGGCACGTTTTGCTTGCAAAGCAATTCTTTCCTTGATGGTCGAATAAACAATTTATGCTTAAATTGAGTTTCGAAATTGTTCGTCGTTTCTCATCCGATGACATACTTAGAAATTGCTGACAATAGTAAATTTCATGCTCTTCGCTACAAATTGGACACAAAATGTTACTTTTTTTGTGACATAAATTTCTTATTTTGATTTAAAGATTTTGATGAAACTTGATTGGTTGCGAAAGCTTTGTAATTATGCGATTTTCCCAGCTTCTGCACCCTTGTTGGTGGTACGCTGTTTGACTTGAGTGCAAGTTCTTGTTTCTTGCGTGTAGCTGAAGATTCAATAGTGGTAAACCTGTTCTCTAAAAATTCCAAAAATTCTTTCAAGTCTGGTATTTCTCGAGGCTGCTTCAAGTATTCCAAATAATCGTTATAAGTACCTGAATCTAATTTTAGCGTCATAATTTGAACAAGCAACGGATCCCATGTGCTTACGTCAACACCAAGGTTCTTGATAGAATTCAAACACTCATTGATGGTGTCATGAATGCGTTTGATAAGTGTAACGTTAGGATGCTGCATGACGGGTAAATTTAAAAGGATATTTATGTGCGAAGTAAATATGAGTCTCTTGTTGTTAAATCTGTGATTCAGCAATTCCCAAGAAGCTTGATAATTATCGGAATTTATTTTCAGGTGCTGTATTAATTTCTCAGCTTCGCCTCGAACCTTACTTTTAAAAAATTGCATTTTTTGTGCAGGGTTCAGGGAAGGGTTCCTATGGATAGTCTCCATAAATAAATCTTTAAAGGAAACTCATTGATAGTAATTTCCAGTAAAGGTTGGGATCTCGATTTTAGGTGTAAACTTCTCCCTATGTGATTTTGCCCACAATTTGCTGTTAATCGCCTTTTTCATGATTTTGTACCGCTTTTCATTTGCTGCAAATAATTCGTCATACTCTCTATCCTCACCGTCAAGCTCACTGTCTATTTCCCAGTGGAGAGAATCTATGACTGACCATCTTGAATTCAGCTGCTCTAACAGATCTTCAACCTCCCATTTCTCTGTCACATCTTCCAAATCGACGTCATCTATTGTGCGAATGAAAGCTTTGAAGTTTTTTTGTGCTTTCTTAGCAGCTCGGCGGTTTAACTTCCTGCGCTGGGCCCGGACTGCCCGGGCTTAGAAACTTTGCGTCTGCGCTCGGTGTAGAAGTTCTCGGTAAGCACTGCGGTATGTGGGCGTTGGCATTTTATACAATTCCAAAGTCTGTGCAAAATGATTGTCACGAAAATAAACGATATTATCGTCTTTATAATTATCTAGATTAGAGTAGTTAGATTCAAATTCTTTCCAATACGAATCCAACGTCTCCAGTTTCCTGGTGATGTAGTCGATCGTACGGCGATCGCGGCCTGTCTTCTTGAAAGACGACAGAAGCTGCTCCATTGCACCGACTATTTGCTCTTGATTAGCTAGAAGGTATTCCATTTTTATAAATAAAAACTTGGAAAGATCTTACTTGAAAACTGCTGTGAACATCCTTTGCTTGGTGCTGTAGTAACAGCGCGTACTTGCTCGCCCAGCGCTGCCTGCTTGATAACCTTGATAGTCGCTGATCACTGCTAGTCCTCACACGCGAAAGGTCCTGCTTTTACCAACACGCGCGAAAGGTCAAAGTTCTCGAAGGACCATGAATGTACGGGCTACGTACACTTCTTGATAATTGATAGATAGAAATGATAGATGGTATAACTTGAACACTTATTTATTGGTTACCGGAAAGTACAAACTTGATAAACTATGCTAAATCATGATTAAATGATTGATATGTTAAAATGCTTATGATTACACGATACGCTTGCTGAAAGTGAACTGATTTTATGGATGTTACAAATTGTCACGTTTGGCGTAAAATGCTTACCACGGCAAATGTACGGTCGTTGGCCCGTACATGAACTACTAGCTCGCTTACCATCTTTAAGCATTATTATTCATTGTTCAAGGTTCTCCATTCTCTAAGACATAAAATTCGCTATACTTAAATACATCTCAGTCTCTTTTATAAAAAATAAATAATACGGGTTAAGTTTAATGATTTCATCCCTTCATTAAAATAATGACCTCTCCAAACGTTGGACATCGACATCTTCAAATTGAGCCGAAATTATCCAAGAGAAAGAAAATTACGTCCAGTGTCAGATTGTATAATCTATCTGTGATGTAACAAAGGCATCACTGTGACTGTAAACAAAGTATTTCTCGCCGCAGACATCAATCTGAAAAGCTTTTCGTTTTCAGAAGCTGAGATCTATTTATAAATACGAGTGGGTAATTATGGTCCAAAAACGCCCCGCGAAGGTCGACGGAGAAAAAAATCATACAGTTTATATTAAAAGGGACCGAGGACCGCTCCAATGTCATTCTTTCCACGAATTTAGTTTATTACTTTGCCTAATTGAAAAAAAATATGGACTTAGACGGAAGTTGCGGTTAAGCTTTTAAAAGTGAAAAAGTAAATTACTACTGGGAGAAAGCGAAGAGATTATCTTTGGAATTTTACCCTACCGGCTGATATTGGATCTGAGATCGAACGCTTGATTTAGATTCTAAGAAATGTATGATTAGCTTTTTGCTCTTGAATTTAAAGGAGCTGGGATGATTAAACGGTGATGAACACCAAGCGATTAATATCTAAAAGTTATTCTTAGATGTATACTTATAACTAATTCTCGTTAAATAATAAAAGAACAATTGTTTGTTTTTCGTGTGAGTGTGTGGCCAACTCTGGTGTCGGAGTTTTCAGACCGCCTTATGGCCTCCGACATGGCCTAACGATCCTTATCCTTAGACAAGAACCGGGACCGAGCTTTACGTGCCCTCCGAAGCACGGTAGCGCTCAGATGTAAATGCCACACGCGGTCACCCATCCAAGTGGTGACCTGTACAAGATTTGCTTAACTTTGTCGATCTGTTACGAACCACAAGCCAAGTCTCGCTATGAGCGCTAAAAGAACAATGAAAATGTATGATACATTTCAACTTTATATTCCTTAAAACAAACAAAAAAGAGAAAACAGTTTTAAATGCCTATTAGTTATTAAATGTCGTAGCTTTTATAACTACGGAATTTTCTAACAAAAATAAGTATGACATTTGTGAAGTTGCAAATTTCTGCTTGCATTGCAAGTTCAATTCTATACTCGTATAGAACATTGCACACAAACTTATGCGAAAGTCTCATACATCTTATTAGGCCCACCGCCGTCCCTCACGTATAATACTTTATGGCGATTCTTTAATAGGAGATACTTAATAGAGTGTCTGTTATCGTGAGGGAGGCTTGTCACTCGTATTCATTCGATACATGCATAAGTTAATAAGATATGTGACAGGTTATGTCCCGATGTTCACGCTACTACAGTTTTGCATGAAAGGGTTATTCCATTTTCTGTGTTGTATGCAAATGTATTTTTGATCGACGGTTCGACAAAAAATAGGATTTCATTCGGTCTTCATATATTATGTAGTCTAGTCTTGAATAAAATTATTAGCGTGGAATTGTTCCGGTTTTGTATTAGATTATTTTTGATTAAAAATATGGACCTTTCGTATCATTCAATTAAAAAAATGTATGAAACAAAAAATATTTTTTGTGAAGATGTACGTAGGTATACGCATAAAAATAAAGTATTTATATGACCAAGATTTTCTAATCGTTTTAAATTTTACACACCGTTACGTGACAGGAATTTAAAATGTTTGAATGCAAAGAAATATCTAATATGACATGGTAGTTCTATAAAACTACTTAAAACGTCGATAAAAGATAGCTTTTTAATCAAACTCAGACGATTTAATAACCTGATTTGCAAAGTCTCTTGACTCTATACGATCTAAAATGTTTCGTTTTATTTTAGCAGAGAGAGTTTAAAGCATGATCTCACTGAAATGCGAAAATGTATAATTTTGATATATATAGAGCATTTATGTCCAGCTAAGCTCAGTTTATTCTTGTAGTGGCTATTCATTGCACTCGACCTGTACGTTTATCGACGTATTCTCTCTCTCCTAGATGTCGCAGGTAAGCCAGTTAATCATACCAAGGATTAGTGTCGTCCGAACAACACGTCAGCACTATCTCACGAAATAAGATAGCGTGCTTCAGACAAAATTGTTTTTAATATTTTGAGGGAACCTGACACGTGTTTGTTAGCTATAAGAATTTTCTCAGCAAATATAATTTGTCGATTGAGTACGACAATATTGGAAAATTCGCTACGGTAAAAGTAGTGTTCTTTTAACTTGATGGCTAATGTTGCGTGTCTGTAACACTATTTACTTCCGAGGTCGCTTTTATCTACAACCTATCTTTTAGAGGCAACTAAAGCTCTGGTTTATTTAGTCAGCCGCAGTGTTGGACTTAAACAGGCAATGAAAATGTGTGAGTTAGGAGACTTTATATCGAACAACAATGGTCACGATAGGCTAAAAATCCTTACAGTATCTCCTCATAAAACATTTGGAGTATCTCAGCAGTCGGAGTATCACAGCAATCTTAGTATCACTAAAATCTACTGAATTTAATAGACTTTCACTCAATTGAGGTGAAGGCACTTTATAGAGAACTCTGAGTGTGCAAACCTCTCTTATGATCAGGGACTGAAATACGACTCAATTTACGATAACGTTATTTTAAACGTTACCATTCACACACCCCTTTATACCGTTATTGTATTATCGTAACCGATATCGGTAATAAAGTAACAATAAACTGTAACGGTATTTGTACGAAAGCTTATGTCATACGTCGCGCGTCATGTATTACGGACACCGGTATAAAGGGACAATAATCATATCGGTATATAAGTCTTATCTGTTCCGGACGATGACAAGCTTAATATCAATTTGACGTTGTTATGATTGGATATGCTTTTAGAAGGCTTTTATTATTGTACCGTATTTTTGTCCGAATCCAAGTAAATGTTTTCACGCAAAACAATGAGTTTGTAACGACCAGGTGACACGTGTGCTGACAACGCAATTCATTAGTCTCGAATGTTCGCACAGCCACGGGCTTGCCAGTCGCTAACATCACGCCACTCAGACACGTCGTCGTTATAGCTCTTGTACTCGTCTGTACCTAACTTGTATTAACTGTGTTACCTTGTTGGACAATAAACCCAAATTCTTTCATCTACAATTTGAGTGTCATTGGAGAGCTCCCACATACACAATATCCATCGACCTGCCATCTCACTACCACAGGCAACCTTTGGACGTGGCCACACAAGCTGATCAAGGCCACCTCCAAAACTGGTGACCCCGAGACGAATACCTACCTCTGAATATTTTGACCGTGAGTACAATGTTTCCCGGAAAATCAACGACGCCTGTTCCCACGATGACGCCAACACAAGGGTTTGCCGGAATTGAGAAATCAGAGGAAAAGGACACCAACATGACGACAAGCAGCGCGACCGAGCTCGCTTCAATTTCTGTGTCAGCGAGAATACCCGAATTTTAGACGGAAATGCCAAGATTGTGGTTCGCTCAGATGGAAAGCGTGGTGGCTTCACAGAAACAAGGTGATGAGGTCAAATTTCACCTTGCGGTGTCGAAATTAGGACGAGACGCATTACAACAGGTCAGTGACATCGTCTTTTCACCACCGGAAACAGGAAAATTCCAAGCACTGAAGGAACGCCTACTCCAAGTTTATGAAGAAAGCGCGGAAAGGCAATTTCAAAAACTTGTGAGCGAGATGGAGCTAGGAACCCAGAAACCATCCCAGTTACTTCGGAGAATGAGAGAAATAGGTCGGAAATCGCAAGTCTCAGAGAAAACATTGCATATTCTGTGGATGTCGAGATTACCATCATACATTAGAGCTGTACTTACTGTTAGTCAAGATCAGGACCTAGAAAATTTGGCGAAAATAGCGGACAAGATCAATGAAAATATTAAATCAGGAGAAATTGCGGCTGTGAACGATACGGCGAGTACCAGTCAATTACCTGTAGGAGATATTGTAACACAAATGCACAAAATGAACATGGAGATTATGGCTTTACGCGAGGAGATGAATGACAGTATAACTACCGACGAAATGTATTTCAAGGACGAGTAAGAGGTCGGTACCGCAGCAACTCAAGGTCGAGATCGCAGAGCAGAACGTCGAGAACACCCGAAGACCCTACTTGGCTATGTCGATTCCATTACCGTTATAGAAATAGAGCGAGGCAATGTGAGAAACCCTGCGCCTGGAAAACAATGACAGCGGCGGCAGTGCAAAACTCAAGTAGCGCGTCGGAAAACTAGCTGAGGTACAATCTATGGAGACGGCAGATTACGTACCTTACTGCAACCACCGTCTCAGCATCGTCGATATGGTAAGCGGTCTCACATTTTTAGTTGATACTGGAGCGAACATATCCGTGATCCCGGCAACAGCAAAACAAAAGCTATCTGGTGAGTGTTCTAATTATAAACTTTTTGCAGCCAATAGAAGTGAGATAAAAACATACGGCGTAAAAACCTTAAACTTAAATTTTAAATTGCGACGGACGTTCCGTTGGACTTTTGTTGTAGCAGCCGTAGAGCAATGTATAATTGGAGCTGATTTTTTAGATTATTTTAATTTGTTAGTGGATATTAGAAATAAGAAAATTATAGACAAGGTTACCAACCTGAATACTCCTGCTAAGGTAGTTAGTTTTTCTAATCAATCTATTTGTACTATACTTGATAATCACCCATATTATGATATTTTGAAAGATTATCCGGAGATAACCAAACCCTGTTCTTTTAAAGAGACCCCAGAGCATAGTGTTTTTCACCACATTGAGACCACTGGTCCACCGGTATATGCGCGGGCAAGGCCTTTACCGCCGGACCGGTACAAAAAGGTTAAAGAGGAGTTTGAACTTATGTAAGCAATGGGTATTATTAGGCCCTCCAAAAGCCCTTGGGCAAGTTCGTTACATATTGTGCCAAAAAAGGGAGGTGATATTAGACCCGTTGGAGATTATAGACGCTTAAATGCGGTAACAATACCTGATAGATATCCTATTCCCAGATTACAGGACTTTACGTACATTTTAGCTAACAAGAAAGTTTTTTCCCGTATTGATATAAATCGAGCTTATCATTGCATTTTAGTTAATCCAGACGATATTGCAAAGACAGCTATCATAACGCCCTTTGGTTTATTCGAATGTACTCGTATGATGTTTGGTCTGCGAAACGCGGCTCAAACATTCCAAAGATTCATGAATTGTACTGTTTTACAAGGGTTAGAGAATATATTCTGTTATCTTGATGATATTATTTGTGTATCTGACACTATTGAGGAGAACAAACAATTATTGAGACAAATATTTGAAAGATTTCATAAATACGGCATAACTATAAATTTAAGCAAGTGCGAGTTTGGAAAAACTGAAGTAGATTTTTTAGGATATAAGGTTACTACACAAGGTATTTATCCATTAGAGAATAAAATAAAAACTATTGAAGATTTCCCAAAACCAGAAACTATCGAACAATTGCGAAGATTTCTAGGAATGATAAATTTTTATAGGTTGCAATTGCCAAAAGCAGCAGAATACCAGGCAGAGTTAAATACTTATTTACATGATTCTAAGAAACGCGATAAAACTAAGATACAATGGACTGAAAAGGCAGAAAAGGCATTTCTAGAATGTAAACAACGATTGCGACAGGCGGTTATGCTATCGCATCCGTTGCACAATTGCAAATTAGCACTTTTTACTGACGCGTCTGATTTTAGCCTTGGATCTGTGTTACAGCAATATGTCGATGGCAATTGGCAACCATTAGGTTATTTCTCAAAGAAGTTATCAGAAACACAAAGTAAATACAGTACGTACGATAGAGAATTATTAGCAATTTATACATCCTTACAACATTTTCGGAATATGGTAGAAGGAAGAGAACTTATAGTGTACACTGATCATAGACCACTTACATATGCGTTTACCAAGAAAAACCCAGAAAATTAATTACCTAGACGTACTCGACAATGGTTATATATAAGTGAATTTACCACGGACATACGTCATGTGTCCGGTGAGCAAAACGTAGTCGCAGATTGTCTATCGCGCATAGAAAGTATAACGAGTCATAGTTTAATAGATTATAACGCTTTAGCTATATCACAGAGTAAGGACGAATGTTTACAACAGCAGTTAAATAATAACAGTAGCCAATTAACTAAAATATTTATACCAACATGCGAAAAATCTATTATTTGTAATAAGATAAAGGATAAGATTCGACCATATTTGACTGAAGAATTTAGAAAAACAGCATTTCACTTGTGTCATGACAATAGTCATCCCGGTATTAGGACAACGCGCAAATTAGTAACAGATAAGTTTTACCGGCCAGATATGAATAGACAAATAAATATGTGGGCAAAAACATGTCTCGAGTGTCAGCGTTCAAAAGTACAACGCCACAATAAGTCTAAGTTAGGCACATTTAATTTATGCGAGCGTTTCTAACATATCCATGTGGATATTGTAGGACCCCTACCAACCACGGAAGAAGGTTATAGGTACTTAGTCACTGTAATAGACCGTAAGACAGGTTGGCCGGAAGCTTTCCCAGTTCGTGATATCCATGCAGACAGAATTGCAAAAAAAATATATGTCGGTTGGATAGTTAGATTCGGATGTCCTATTAGATTAACGAGTGATCAAGGTACACAGTTTGAAAGTAATATATTCCAAAAGCTAATGAAATATTTAGGCATTCATAAAACCCGCACAACTAGTTTTCACCCACAAAGTAATGGCAAAGTAGAGAGATGGCATAGGTCACTTAAAGCAGCCCTTATGGCCAGATTACACGATAGAACAGATTGGTTGCGAGAATTAAGCACCGTCTTGTATGGTTTGCGTGTAGTTCCCCGTTCAGACAATAATATAAGCGCAGCAGAAATGGTATATGGTACAAGTATTCGTATTCCCGGTGAATTCTATGATGAAAATAAAATACAATCGTTAGATGATAATGAGTATGTTAGACAATTAAAGACAATTATAAATAATTTGAAACCTAGATCTTATCAACATAAAGATGCCAGAACTATATTTGTACATCCAGATTTAAAATCATGCAAGCAAGTTTTTGTAAGGAACGATACAGTTAGGAAATCGTTACAACCTCCTTATGATGGCCCATACAGCGTCATAAGCAGAGGCGATTAAACATTTTTAATTCAGATGCCTAATAGACAAACACGAGTATCAATAGATCGTTTGAAACCGGCATACATATTAAACGAGGAGTATCCAAGTTGTGAACCTAGCTATAGTAGTCATATAAGCAATAGTACGATTAATAAAAATATCGAACATGTAGAACCCAGTAGAAAATCTATTTTAAAATCTGTTGAGAAAATAAACTGTCCTGCTGTCCACACTACAAGTAGTGGGCGTGTTGTAAAAAAGCCAGTTAGATTTTTAATATAATATTCATAAACGGACACCGAAACTTAGAATCGAGTCAGTAATCGAATCCACGCATCCGCTGGATATTCGCACTACGCGATCCGGCAGAATTGTAAAACAGCAAGTAAGAATTTTAACATAGGATTTTGTACACTGAAAGCTAATGTAACGCTAAGCTATACTTTTTTCGCATCGCTAATAGTTAGTACAGTACAACAAAATAGCAAATATAGCATAGCCTGACATCGCTTAGCAGTATGACACCAGATTTTTATTATTTGTAAGTAAGTTGAAATATAAGCATTTTTTCACTTTATATACTGTTACTTTTACAATATTTTTAAATCATTTATACAATTACATAGCTTTATTGAGCACAGTACGTGTATAACTTATTTGTTATTTTTTAATTTTGTCACAATGGGCAAGTCATATAGCAAACAAGAAGAAATAATTATTGCACAAAATGGTGCAAATAATGCAAGCAACAGCTCTTTGGAACAAAAAGTCGAATTTTATGGAATTGCAATATCAGCTATCATGATAATTTTGTTGTTACTCAGTTTATGTTTCATCTGTAAGAAATGGAATAAAGGTGTTAAGAAATGGGCCCGTAAAGAGGTCATTTCAGTCATAGCATCCAGTCAACCAGATATACCAAATAATTGTCGACAACCTGGAACTGCACAATACGCATAAATGGAACTTTAGTAAGTGTAATTGTTATTCAATGTATTTTCTCACAGTATTCTTCTCAGTGTATAGTGTTACAGTTTAATGGTAAAGTTCATAACGTGTAACAAACTGTAACTAAGGCAATCTTACCTGCCAGGTGCAGAAAGTATTATTGTACCTATATTGAGATAGTGATTATAGTGTGTTTGTTAATGTCTGATTATATTGTGTGAATGTGTACTTTTCGCTGGCGTCACCATGTCGGATACTGTGGGCCCCAAGGGGTGATCATTTTTATTAGAGAGTAGCTCGACATGGTAACTACCCTTAAACTTTTAGATTTTAGATTATAGAATAAGAACGTCAAGTTGGCTTCTACGCATAGTTGTCCGCAAACTGTATGGTATGTACTAGTTAACTTAAGGTTAGCTTTATTTTAATTGTAATTACTTATGTTGAGGAAACGTGTATCGTATTGTAATGGTAATAATAAACATCATACAACCTAAATGAGAACCTACATCCTTTTTGAAGTCAGTTAAGTAGCATTTTATTTTATAACATTGCTTAGAATAGAGTACCATTGTTACCGTATGTATAAATTCTCAGTATCAAACTCAGGTGTCCGATGCCAAGCGGCGACGCACAGGCGAGACGCTTGCGCAGCAAATTGTTCGAGCTAACATGTACTTTCTTACTCACTTGTAATTTGTAATAATGTATTGTGTACAATCGATAGCAAAATTGTTTTCAGTTAGTAATATATTTTTAAGACATTTACTTTCAATTTTTAAAAAAAAAAGGGGGGTATGGTGTAACGACCTGGCGACACGTGTGCTGACAACGCAATTCATTAGTCTCGAATGTTCGCACAGCCACGGGCTCGCCAGTCGCTAACATCACGCCACTCAGACACGTCGTCGTTATAGCTCTTGTACTCGTCTGTACCTAACTTGTATTAACTGTGTAACCTTGTTGGACAATAAACCCAAATTCTTTCATCTACAATTTGAGTGTCATTGGAGAGCTCCCACATACACAATATCCATCGACCTGCCATCTCACTACCACAGGCAACCTTTGGACGTGGCCACACAAGCTGATCAAGGCCACCTCCAAAAAGTTCGTTGAGATAAGTTACATTATTTTGGAGTTGCATTTTTCAGAGGACGCAATTTTATTTGACTATCAGTAAATAATTATTATAGTCAATTACTTTCTTCAATTATGACTTTTCACTTTTCTCGAAAAATAAATTGTCATTGGCATAGTAAGAATTAACTTTGATCGCACCATACCAATTGCATTAGTTCGTCAAACATATCTTATCTTCAGCAATCTGTACAATCTGTAAATTATGCAACTGTAGTACTTGTAGTATCTAACTTACGCTTTGATATATTAATATTGTTTGATACTAACACTAATATTAGTCAGAGCTGCAGTTTCAATTGATTTACTTTGAATATGAGTATTAGAGAATACCGTCACGTTGATCTCGATGCCTTGTCTTTGTTTGCGTGTGATTCACATCACGTACGTCGAACACGAATACCTGACTCTACGTGTTTTGTTTCAATCAAATGCATAATTTCCCACACGTCTTTGACTTCTAATGAAGCATTTTTCTAAATTGATATCGATGCGTGCGAAATTAATTCTGAGTAAGCCGAGCTTAGTTTTGCGAACTTTTCAAATATCATCTCATTAAAATGCCGGCGGTATGGTCCGGTATCCGACTCCTTCTGAATAAGAATGTGGATGAAGAAAAACTGTAAGAAAATACGTGGCATGTGTAGATATGGAACCGAGTGTACTACATGGTATAAGTATCGTTTGTCGGATAAAGGCGGGTGACTTATTTGCTTAATGAACAGGTGAAGTGATCAAATTGTAAAAACAAGCTATTCACGTGGAAAATTACAATATCCCGCCATCATGGGGGCGCTATGAACACAAATCATATAGATACCCAAACCACGGAGCAGACAGGTCATAAAATGGTTCTTGAGGTCGTACCTGTGCGTGGTATAAATTCTGAGTGTTTTAAAATATTTAGTAGGTAGAGTGGTCTAGAGGAGGTAGTAAGCACTTCATTTGTATAGTGACAATAATTTAATCGACCAATTTTTAGGGTTTCGTACCTAAAAGGTAAAAACGGGACGCTATTACTAAGCCTCCGCTGTCTGTCTATTTGTCTGTTTGTAACCAGGCTATATCTCATAAACCAAGATAGCTATCATAGAAAGCTGAAATTTTCACAAATGATGTATTTCCGTTGCCGCTATAACAACAATTACTAAAAATAAAAGAAATGAAAATATTAAGGGGGGGTCCCATACAATAAACGTGTTTTTCCGTATTTTTTGCTCAATATTAACGGTAACAGGTAGACGCTTTAAAATTTTACAGAATATAAAGTTGTATATTACATGTTGTATATACCTTTCAAAATAAATAATTAAATAAAAATAAATTAAGTAAAAATTAAAAGAGCCCCCCTTTCCTGTCCCATACAACAATCATAATTTTTAAGCATTTTTTTTCTCAATCTTAATAAACAGGTAGAAACTTAAAAAATATTTAAGTATACGTACAACAAACGTGATTTTCTTTAATAGATGATGGTACGGAAACCTTCGTGCGTGAGTCCAACTCGCACCAATTATTATTATAGTTAAGCTTCAGAGAAAGCTGTTATAATAATAATAATAATACACACTCAATCTTGTACTGTACCGCCGTGGCAGCTCGTCGTATAGCTGGTGTAAAGTTTCTTGAAACTGATACCGTTGTACGACAAAGGTCTGCTGTACCGGCGTGGCAGTGCAGGATTGAGCGACGTATTGCCGAGGCAAGGGCACTTATTGGCAAGCTGATCTGTTTTAGGGAGGGGAATACACGCCCTAGGGTAATGCGCTTTGTGATACGGGCTTTTTCGGGGACTAATATTAGTCCTCAAGATTATATAGACACAGTCACAGAGCGCATTGACTACCTAAAACAGAAAGTCTATGCATGGGCAAACCGAATACGTAGATTTAAGAAACGTGTGGACCGGTACGTCATTAATCGTACATTCCAGAGGGATCAGAGGTGTGTATACAGAAGCTGGGAACGACCAGATGTGTTTGACCACATTAGTCACAATGTGTGACTAATGTGCAGCTGCCGGATGCGAACGCCACAGCCATGTTTTGGCGTAGCATCTGGTCGACGCCCATTGGTCATACTGAAGGTGATTGGATGCAAGATGTCGAACGTTCATGCGAACATATTCCTGAAATGGAATGCGAGGCCATTTCTAGCCAGCATGTTGCACAAGCAGTCCGTCCATTATCTAACTGGAAATCTCCAGGCTTGG
The DNA here is from genome assembly GCA_944739405.2 of Euclidia mi. Lineage (NCBI taxonomy): Eukaryota > Metazoa > Arthropoda > Insecta > Lepidoptera > Erebidae > Euclidia > Euclidia mi. Next base: position 25,928,580 of record OX123202.2, read on the forward strand.
ACGGGCTGCACAATTTCTGGCTGAAGAGGCTACGTAGTTCGCATGAACGCTTGGCATCTCAAATCCAATCAGCTGTAGAATCTGGGTCATTGCCATCATTTATGATGACTGGAATTACCCACCTGCTCCACAAGACAGGCAGTACTAGCGAGCCCGGCAATTATAGACCGATAACATGTCTACCATCGGTCTATAAACTTCTTACATCTATTCTGAGAGCTAAATAGCTAAACATGTTGAAGACAATTCTATTATGTCAGTCTCTCAGAATGGATGAAGGAAGGGTGCTCGCGGTACTAAGGAGCTCCTCCTCATTGACATGGCCATTAGCCAACAAGTTCGCCGTAATCGAAAGGATCTGGCGGCATGTTGGATAGATTATAAGAAAGCGTATGACTCCGTGCCGCATACATGGCTTTTGAGGGTGCTAGAGTTGTATAAAGTAAATACTACTCTACGCACCTTCTTAAAGTCGTGTATGGGGCAATGGAATACGATTCTTGGCTATCCAGGATGCCGAAGGATCCAGGAGGACGGCGAACGTATTAAAATTGAGAGGGGAATTTTTCAGGGCGACAGTCTGAGTCCCCTTTGGTTTTGCCTAGCCATGAACCCTCTCAGTACATTACTGGAGGGTTCAAGGTTAGGCTACAGGTTACAGAGAGGCGGTCAGGTCGTATCCCACCTGTTATTCATGGATGACCTGAAGTTATTTGCCCACTCTATATATTCTAATATTCTACCACATTCACACAACACCAGATAGAATACAAGCTCTGCTTAGTTTGGGACAAGATAGTCCCAAACTAAGCAGAGCTTGTACTATGGATACTAGATAATGGATAAACATACATATATACTATGTTTTTTTGTAAATACATACATATTATACATAGAAACACCCAGACTCTGAAGTTCAATTGCTAGATTTACTAAACGTAACCCAAAACTTTAGTAAGTCTATCAATATGGAGTTCGGTGTGGATAAATGTGCTGTCATTCATGTGAAGCAGGGCAGGATGGTGGAATCTGAAGGGATCCAACTCTCAGATTCCGTTGACCTAAGATCGCTTCTCTTAACCGATACCTATAAGTACTTGGGTATGTCACAGGCTTTAAGTATCAATGAAGCTGACATGAAGCAATCGTTGCAAGAGCGTTTCTTTGGCCGCCTGAAAAAAGTATTAAAAAGCCTTTTATCAGGTGGCAACAAGGTTCGGGCTTACAACGGTTGGATCATGCCACTTCTTGTATACTCCTTTGGCATACTCAAGTGGAGTCAGTCTGAATTGGACGCCCTGGACAGAAGAGTCCGCACATTGTTGACGGCATATCGTATGCATCATCCACGTTCATCCGTGATGAGGTTGTACATCCTGCGGAAGTGTGGGGGTCGTGGTTTTCTGAATATCAAGACCCTACACAACCGCGAGGTGTGCAATCTTAGATAATATTTTCTCCGGGCGAACGGGGACATGCATCGAGATGTTGTCGCAGTGGACAATGGGCTCACCCCGCTCAAGTTGGCTAAGGAGAACTGGCGCATACCTGTAGTACTCAGTACTGATGATCGCAAGCGTGTATGGCAGAGCAAGGAGCTTCATGGCAGATTCCATCGGGCCCTGTATGGACCCGATGTAAACCTATTGGCCTCGGTGAACTGGCTACGCTTCGGTGACCTCTTTGGGGAAACCGAAGGGTTTGTTTGTGCAATTACTGACAAAGTTATTAAGATGAATAACTACCGGAAATATATCCTGAGGGATGGCACTAGCGATATTTGCCGTGCCTGTCACCAGCCCGGTGAATCCCTCAGGCATATTGTTTCCGGTTGTTCACGTCTTGCTAACGGCGAGTACTTGCACAGACATAACCAAGTAGCCAGAATCATTCACCAGCAACTTGCTCTGAAATACAAACTTGTAGACATCGAGGTACCGTACTACAGGTATGTGGCAGAACCAGTTCTCGAAAATGGCCATGCCACATTGTACTGGGATCGATCTATCGTCATAGACAGGACTGTTGTAGCCAACAAAACTGATATTGTGGTGATAGATCGATCAGAGCGCCTCGCAATAATTGTTGATGTCACCATTCCTCATGACGAGAATCTCGTGAAATCCGAGAAAGACAAACAGATTAAATATCTGGACTTGGCTCACGAGATTGTCGACATGTGGGATGTGGACTCGGCAATTATTGTGCCGATAGTTGTAACGGTTAATGGCCTAATAGCCAAGAGCCTCGATCGTCACCTTAAGAGGCTCGCGTTGGGTGCTTGGGTCAAGGGCCTGATGCAAAAGGCAGTACTTGTCGACACGGCACGTATTGTTAGGAAGTTCCTGTCTCTGGAGCCCTAACCACCGACAGCTTGGGCCCTGTGCCCGTTGTTGGTGGGACCCCACGGTTTTTTTTTATATTTTTAAATGTATTTTATTTTTTATTGTATATTTAAAAATGTGAATGAAATCTGAAGAAAAATTAATAAAGGAATAATAATAATATATACTTTATTTTCAGACATTACAGTCCATAGTAGGTACAACAAATACTTAACTTACTATATATATAAAATATGATAGCCAGGATTATCATGAAAATCATTGGCCGTCATCGCGAGACTCAGTACTCTAAAGTGTCATTACACTTGTGTAATCTTTAGGACGACGCAATCGTTTTAGATAGTGGGGATCCAAAATGCCGTCGGATTCTATAGAAAAGTAACTATTACGTCAAATCTGAAGTTCAAATATAAAGCGTGCCCCAGGCTGCAAGACAACATTCTTGAATATAAGGGGGATAATGTCTTGAATCTTGATGATAATACTTGAGTTTTCTATTAAAAGCTACACGTGTTCCTCAGGAAACAAAGTAATCTTGTGCCTATATTAAACTTCTGAATATTATAAATTATCAATCAATTACTTTACTTGTGTAAAGAGTACCTTGAAGTATGTGGCCGTAGAAACATTAAAAGTCGATAGTACTGATTACTACAGTACTCAAAGTGATTATGCGGTTGTTTCAATAATATTCCATCATCAAGATGTCAATCACATGTTTACATTATAACAATATTTTGTTCTCAAACAAAATAAAAACATTCCTTGACGTCAGCGGAAAGAAAAATAAGATTTTTGAGAAAATAACGAAAGCACGCGTTCCTTTCGTACTGAAACGCTCATTATTTCTGGTCATTGTTTCCATTACAGGCTTTACTGAAAACAAAATGGAAATGCGGAATCTGATGCGACGAACACTCGACCAACGATTATTAAAAGTTTTCGAATTTCCCATTGTGTTGCTATTTAAGCGCCTGACGTCAAAAGAATGTAATTTAAAATGCGAGACAGCGTCGTTAGACTGTGAGATTGCTTGGGTTTGTACATCTCACTATTTAGTTATTTTCCTTTATTGATGACGTTTACAATTCCTTTCAAAAATTCTGTAGCAACATTTCAATTCGTGTATTTTGAAATATGTAGAAATTTTGGAGAGTGATTTGTATGCGAAGAATTTTGCAGCACTCCCAACTCGCGAACCTTCATCTCACAAATGCATTCACCCGCGAATGTAATCTTTGCATACAGTCTGCTACTAGGTACATACGAGTTTGCCATTTCGTCAATCTTTCGGATTATATACCAGGTAGAAACGAAAAATTAAAAGTACGAATTGGCGTTCCCATTTTAGAGTTCTTCACGTAGAAATAAAACGTTCAACCTAGACGTAGGTGCTCTGTACCCCGCAGGTGATTAACAAATAAAAGAGTTCTGAAATGTCTGCCGGTGGCGGCGTTCACATAATTATTACATATACCTTAAAACGTATTGATAAATCGTTATGGTGAATTCGAAGAAAGATAAGACATTGTATTTAACAGAAGAAAATAGACAATGATACAATTAGTTAAATAAAGTTGGCACAAGAGAGGGCTACCCGGCCGACCTGTCAATTTATGTAAGATGCGTCGACAATTGGTTTATCCTCGTCATATCCAATTCAAGCCCAACTTATACAGACTCAACAAAAACGTGACCTGAATATGGACTTTTTCCTTATTACTATAGGTTTGGGATAAATATACTATAAATATTTTTTGTGGAAGAAATATCTTTTGTAATCAAGACTGTCTATTTGTAATCGAACTCAGAACCAGCTTGAGGTTGAGGTAAAAGTTACAGATTTTATGTATATTTTAAGCTAGAAGAAGGCTTAAGCTAAGGGATAAAAAGAACAATTCATGCACTGACGTTAAATTTAAATTGAATAAAATACAATTTCTGTTTAAGATAAGACGAGTAAACGCGGCATTGACGCATAAAACGAAATAACCAAAGTAATGGCCTTTTTATAAGTCTGCCCAGTCACGGGTTGCAATCGATATTGTTTCACGAATATAATATGACTACTTGTTATTATCGACACACATTATTGAACCAAATACGCCACTGTAATATCATTATCTCGTGCTTCCGTGAGATTATTTGCATAAATATCTTCGAGTCTACCCAATACACTTTAGTTTTCCTTAATTAGTGACACGCACAGGGTGTGATTACTTAATATATTATGTAATGGATTTTGACTGCAGCATACATTATTTCATACATTAGTATCATGCATAAATTATGAAAAAGCTGCCAAATCCTTCAACTAGGTTACTCAAGACAAAAGATAAAGTTCTTACAACTCTTAACGTTTGCAATGTTTTCCTAATTTATTCAGACGTTGGGTTATTTCCAGACTAAATGTAGTAAAGATCAATATTCTGTTAAATAGCATCAATGTTGTTTGTTTCCAATTAATTGAGATCGCAATCGCTATGCTATATAAAGAGCTTAGCGCTTTTTATTTATTTTGCCTCTGTTGTTTTTCATATCTTCGTATTTGCCTAGTTCTTACTACTGGAACAAAGAGCTTCCGACTGAAGCAGTTTTATTGAAATCGGCTTTGAGATCATTTTATTGAAATCGGCTTTGAGATGCTTACTGGCTCTTTTTATGATAGCGTCGGTGGTCGAATAATACAGAGCGATTAAGAGGTTAATATAAGCATATATACGGATTTTGATTATGATAATCAGATAATAACGTTCGCCAACAAGTACTATTCTTATTAAAACATATAATATGATATTTGAACTGATCTATGAATTCAACAAATCGCACTATGGTTCGTCTAGAACAAGCTAGCTAGACAAAAACAACTCTTAAATTCCTGGAAGTTAATTACTATTACGAACTCATTACCCCTATACATTGAGGATTACACCTATTAATTATCAATACTACCCTCATTAAGAGCGTCATTAAGGTATGTTTATAAGATGTTGACTATTTAAAGGGCATTCATTTGCATTTTTACATCATATTTGATAGCATTGTTTATGTCACTAAAAGAAATTTGTGAAAGTGTTTTTGTGATGGATTGTATACGTAAGGGTAAGTAGTTATATTTTATTTCATTTTCAACATGGGAACTTCATTCTTTAGTCTTATAAAATGAAATGTTTGAATTTTCACCCACTTTTTTACTCATTTTTTCAAATTCATCGGTCAAATAATAACATATCCCCACTTGTCCCCACCGTAGAACCTATCATATACGATTCTCATAAGTGTCTAGTAGTTATACGTAAAAAAATTCATTGCGATATATTTGCACAACTAATTTTTATTTATTTTTTTCTTTCAACAGTTTTTACCGTCTCAAGAATGGATTTTTTCGAAGAATGGCTGAAACACCCGAAGGAAACGCGGAATGAGGAGCTCTTTCGGTTTATATCTTTGAGATATAATTTTGATGGTGTTACGGAGCAGTCTCTGCGAGATATTAAAGTACTAATCTCAAGATATTCAACGAAATTTGCTGAAAAGTGGAGCAGCTGCGGAAGAAATCGAGAGCGATTCCTACAAAAGTATTCGACGTGGCTGGAGGGTCTTGACATATCTTTCGATGTGTCCGTTTATTTATCTCTGCCAACTACATCTGGAGAACCGGGACCCGGAAGACCTACTAAAGATTTTGAACATTCTAGTCTCAAAACGAAGAGACGACGTGTAGACGATCTATTACAGTCCAGAAGTGCTAGTGAATTAATTTACGCCGCTGAAGTGTCAGCTCGAATCTCGGGTCAGAGAAGTGTAGCACGTCAAATTAAAGATGTGACTAGTGATCCTTCAATAACCAAGACCACGAGTGAAGAAAGTGCCCCCAGGAGTTTAACAAGTGAGGAAGCTTTAGCGTACTACGTTGATAGTAAATCAAGTAGCCATAGCTATAAGCAGACTCGGAAGTGGAGTATTAAAGCTGGACATAAGGTGTTTCCGTCAATGTACAGTGTTAGAAAGGCTAAAATAGCCTGCTACCCGTCAGGTGAACAAATTACAGTCAATGAAACGCATGCTGAAATCAAAGTTCAGGCAATTCTTGATAAGACTGCCGAACGTTTAGTTTCAGCACAACAAGAAGTTGTTCATAGTCTGTTACCTTGCACGTCATTCACATTAATCAGTAAATGGGGTTGTGATGGAAGTTCCGGTCATAGTATGTACAAACAAAAATTCACTAATTGTGACGATAGTGACGAGTTTTTATTTGTATTTTCTTTCGTTCCTCTTCAATTGAAAGATGAAAGTGGTAATATTGTGTGGCAGAATCCTCGGCCCTGTTCTACAATGTATTGTCGGCCAATAAAGTTTATCTTTTCTAAGGAAACGAAAGATTTTACGATTTCGGAAACCAATAAGGTTTTAGAAGAGATAAACGCTTTATTGCCGACAACCTGCAAGGTGATGGAGACCGAAGTATCTGTCACACATGTTATGCTTTTAACAATGATTGACGGAAAAGTTTGCAATGCTCTGACCGAAACTTCTTCCTCACAAAAATGTTTTATTTGTGGGGCAACTCCAACAATGATGAATGATCTGTCAAAAGAGTTTGCTGCGGACAAAGATAATCTTGGTTTTGGTTTGTCTACGTTGCACGCTTGGATAAGGTGCTTTGAATGCTTGCTTCACATTAGCTATCGACTAAATATAAAAAAATGGCAGTTAAGAACAGCCGAAGACAAAGCTAGTGTGAAACAACGTTCAGATGACATTAAAAAACGATTTAAAAGCGAAATGGGCTTGATTGTAGACAAACCAAAACCAGGGTTCGGTAACACTAATGACGGGAACACCGCGCGAAGATTTTTTGGAAATCCCGAGGCTAGTGCCGATATTACAGGGTTAGATGTTTCACTAATACAAAAATTTGGCATACTACTTCGCACTTTATCATCGGGATATGATATAAATATTGAAAAATTCGTTAACTTAGCTCAAGAAACTAGACAACTTTATGTAAATCTCTATTCATGGTATTACATGCCCGCTACTGTCCACAAAATACTTTTGCACAGTGGCGAAGTAATTAGATCGTCCCTTCTACCTATAGGCCAGCTTTCCGAGGAAGCACAGGAAGCTCGGAATAAGGACTGCAGAAGATTTCGTGAGCACAACACACGAAAGCGATCACGGGAGGCTACGAATAGAGATTTACTTAATATGTTATTGATAACATCTGACCCTGTAATAAACGGTTTACGAGAAGTTCCTCGGAAGAAAATAGGTACGCTTCCAACTGAAGTATTAGATTTAATTGTCCCACCTAGCTGTAAGGAACAAAATGTTAATATGATTTCTACTTTTCATAGTTCTGCCCCTCACGATCATGACTATTCAATGGATGATTCATCTGATGATAGTGATGATAATGAGTAATAGATTTAGTTCTTAGATATTTTATGCATCTGTTATTAGATTTTATAGCGACGTCGAGGGATAAATCACTTTATAAAATGTTCAAAAAATATATTATACACATATGCCCGATAAATGTTTTTTTTTCATGATACCAGCTCAAATGACAACCTGCCTTGAATAAAGTACCAAAAACCTTATATCTTTGCTTATTAACCGCATCTAGACATAAAAATCAAATAAAATAATTTTGTCTAGCTAGCTTGTTCTAGACGAACCATAGTGAATCGGAAGGAACGGCCCACGAACGTAGGTATCTTGTAAGTCAATGAAAGCCTTGACTCCGCATTTAGGCAATATACAGGCCATTCCAAACATGGCCATTACTTGTTTAAATAAAAATATTGCCGAAGTGGATATGACGAAATTTTTGGGGATGTATATTGATAATAATTCTTTAAATTGGAAAAACCACATCAAAATGCTTTGTAATAGAATCTATACGTTTTCATATGCATTGTATATGCTAAGAAAATCAGCAAGTCAAACAACTGTGTTGACTGCATATCATGGATATGTTGCGCCTCTTTTAAGGTATGGTATATGTTTTGGGGCAACTCAACTGATAAAGAAGCTGTTTTTGTGGCACAGAAAAGTATAAGGTCAATATAAACAAACTGTATAAGGTCAATATGACATCTGAAACCTACAGAAAGCTGTAAACCATTTTTGCACAGCTAAATATATTATCACTATCATGTTTGTATATAGTGGAAGTGCTTTTGTTTGTCAGAAAAAATAATTCAGCTGTTCACAAAACTAAATAGTAAAAGACACAATTTAGCTATAACTATGCCATCAAATATGACAGCTTTATTGAATAAAAGTATATTGTTTATGGAATCACGTATTTACAATAAATTACCCAAATCTATTCTTCAAATTTCAGAATACAATGCATTCATAAATAGAATAAGATTATTATTGCTAAATAAATGTTACTACTCGGTCAATGAATATTTAAGCGGAAATTCATTGACCGAGTAAATTTTTATGAATAATTTATTAAGTTTTAGACATTTCTTATAAATTGACATTATCTATTGATAATATAATTTTAACTCCTTTATAACTATAATCTAAATTTAATTCAATATTTATTGACATACCATGCCTGACATTGATATAGGCTTCAGATATAAGTTTACATTATAATTATACATTTGCTTTTAATAAAATTTCTGTTTAATTATTATTGTAATTATAAAATATTCACTTCTTGAGATAATAAAGTCACTTGAATTTTAACTCAATGATAATAATTAAGGAAATGAGAGCCGGAGTATGTGGTGTAACTACTAAACACCACCTCGACTTTCTCATGTACCCGTGTGTCGGAGGGTAGGGAGTCGCATAAGCATTCGTCGCTACCCCCCGACGGGTATTGGCCCGCCAGATGGTCAGGCGGGCCCCGAACAAAACCCCCTTGGCGGCGGAATAAGGTGTTGGGCTCCGCCGCCAAAACACCCAGCGGCTGCAGAGGATAGGGAGGACGGCAACGCAACACCGCATCTCCTCTTCCTCTGCGGCCCCACCGCGACGCATCGAATGATGCGCCCCCATTTGGTCGCGGGAGACAGGGCGCGCGGCAACGCAACACCGACACGCGTCTCCTCCCGCGACCGCGCCCGACTGAGAGGGCCAGACAGAACTGTCCTCCGCACCCGCACCGTTGGACGCATCCTGCGCAGGCCCCTCTAAGCGCACGCAGAGCGTCCACTCCTGGGATCTCCCTTAGCTTCACCGCGGGTGTCCAATCCACGATTACTGAGCCCCCCCACCATGACAAGGTGGAGATCCTACGGGGGGAAATATGGTGATACCTAACTACTCCAATTGTAACATCTGATAATTTGTAATACCCATATATCGCAAATAAACAATTTGAATTTCAATTTGATGATTTTAAGAAGACACGTTTTTTATAATCAATTAAAGTGCACGCGTACAATTTTCGAAATACCTACTTATCCATGGGTGCATAGGATACCCATAGAACAGGTTGGCGGGGTAAATGCATCGATTTTGTACCTAATTACAAAAAATTTATAGTAAATTTGAGCCTAAATATCTCCTGAACCAGTCATTTCCCAGGTATGGTGCCGAAGTAAAAAAAAAAAATGTTCGTAGTGATTGGTACAATATGGACTTTCAGTTTTCGTTTAGGGTCTATTTACATCCTGTATAGGTACATGGAAAATATCGCGAATAAAATTTAAAAGGTAGGTCCAAATGAAAACGTTAAATATACGTTATTTGTTCTAATATGCTTAATTACGTATTTGATTATATTATTAGGCCTGTTGAAAAGGTTATTTATGGAGTGTTTATTGAGCAACGTTAATTTTGTATTTTCGTTTTCCATTCTTGAAGTCAAATACGTGTACAAATTATCACGACACATGTTAGCATTTATACAAATAGCAAATAAAAAATATTGTGTCTTTTACCCCGGTACAGCTCTTTAACAAGACAGAGGTTGTATAAAAATAAACTGAATAACATTTATTTTTATAGGTAAACAGTGTTCATATTGGTAATATAGGAGTAAGTTATGCTGAAAGCCCTCGATTAGAGCGACGCCCGAGGGATTACAGCTCGTTCACCTGGCCCGACGGACTCATGTATACACCGATTCATTTTATTTTTCCTCCCCTACCACCTCATTGATGTTCGGTATCGTTTATATTATTGAGGTAATCCCGATTTCCCGATAGATCATCAAAGGTACCATATATATTTATGCCACCTATCATTTTTATACAAGAATTATTTATCGCATCTGTAAGAATTACCAAGCTTATATGGAAACTATCTGTGTGATGAATATGAATATGTTACGACGAGATGTCAGTGTTTCGCGGAGATTTTAGCATTTTACCTTAGAGCAAGTAGAAAACTAGAAAAAGGAAGTCATAAAACCGGCTAGGTCGACCTCTGCTCCGGGGACGATAATATAAGAGGTTTCATATTGCCTGAAACAGACTGCCATGTAATTAAGTTTGGCTGTCAAATTATAGGGCCAGAGTAGCAATTGCATAAAGGGAATAATAAAGTTGTACGCGGTAGACATTACGAACATATTTCTCATAAATTAAAATGGGCCTGATACCTGTGAAACAGAATTTGTTTATATTAATTAACTTGAGCAGAATGGTTGAGTTTTATGATTTAGGGGCACTCCATAGGTATCGTTGTGCTACGTTTACCTTATTGTATGTATATGTTTTTATAAATACATATCTGTATCAATTCATATGTTAACAACAAATGAATTGATGTGCAGTTGCAGATCTCTTTTGTTATAGTGCTGAATAAATATTGAAGGTGTATTTCTGTTCCGTGGTTAAAAGTTTGTGAGCATCGCTACAAGAGTAATTGTTAGTGTGGCAATTCAAAAATCATAATATGACAAATTAAAATTTTAAGTAACCTCTTACATTAGAACTACCTCGATCATATCCGCATATACAAATTACGCATGATAACCAGTCTATCCGCTATGATGCAGGTAGGCACAGACACACGGACACATTAAACTTATAACACTACGCTTTTTGCATCAGAGTTAAAAAGTAAATTCAACACCACTTATCTAGTGCTGACACAAACAGCGGCAACACACCAAATAGGCACAATCTGTAAGTTGTTAGACCTACACAAAGAACATTCACTTGTGCAGTGAGATTTAAAAGTCAAAGAGTTCCTTTAATCCGATTGCACAACATCTGCAGAATAGTTATCTCATTACAAATAAAGTAATAAAATGTGAAGGAGCGTTTGCAATCTACAGTTTCAGTAAGCAAGCCGTAATAAAGTTGCTTTTAAGTTTGTTTAAACTCGCAGCACTATTCGCTCTTAATCGGAACACTAAGTTTGTTCGCAGCGATAAAACACAGCTTAAATCGGTACATCGATTAACGGCCATTTTCAATATTCGAACTATAGATAGATCTGCAGATCTCAACCTCGTGTTTGACATATTTTGTATGGAGCTTAAGTCAAAAACTGTCAAAAACTAATCTAAAATCTACAGATCTATCTAAATTTCGAATACTGAATTCCGTTGTAAGACGATCGTTGATATTTCGTACTGGACTACCTTCTATTTATAGCTTGCCAAAGTTGTAATTGTTTGTTCCACTTCAGATTCCCATGAACTATATAATTTATTGAAGGTTTTATTTAGATGGTCGCCAATGTTTGCTACTTCTGTTATCGAATTGGGCACATTTAATCCAATTCCAGAGCCATTAATGTCTACGCGGTATTCACTAAATTACAAATATCTATTTGTAGTAGTTTTGACGTCATCGTGGTCTGAATTCTTTTTAGGATTGAGTTTAAATATTATTTAATGTTTTTATCGATGTTTACTTCTATTTTTGTATCGGGTCTATATGGTGTAAAAATAAAGGTGAAATACCTTATATATGCCTCGTCGTTTCGGCTTGTTATATTATATTTACTGAAATATATTTTTCTATTAATTGTGCAATATTGAGATCAAGCAAAAAGGTAGATACATCGTGTGAAAAAAGATGATCGTAAATACACATATCATACTCAACACAGCCGTATGTCACCCGTCTTCAGGTGGCTCAAACTTCCAACTTAATACAATACAATGCGACAATGGGAAGAGACTAGGCGGTATGATATTAAATATTACCTTGGAAGATGGCCAGGCCTTGATCATGGGATGCAACATGGGTCGATATGATTCCGCCATCACATCTTTCAAGTAGAGGTGGATCAGCTGGCACTGCTGCTGCCTAGGCGGAGATCCTCAGATGGCGCAAATACGGAAATCTGGTTGGCATTAACGCTTTTGAGCCGTTTGGGGTCAAAACGCTTGAGCCATGGGGCCCTAGTGCACGCGCATCATATAAAGAAATCGCCAGAAGGCTGATCGATACTTTCCGTAACCAGAAGGCTGGTTTGTATCGCGCACAGAGAATAAGTACTTCTATTCAACGTGGCAATGCTGCCAGCCTTCTGGGCACGCTCCCATTCGACAGCGTTGCAGAGGAATATTTTGACGCTTCGTAGTTGGCAATTTTTATTTATTTTTCTATTTTTCTTTTTTATTCTTATTATTTCCTCTTTTCTTTTTTGTAGTTTACGATAGTTTAGTTCTTAAAGTAGTTTTATTTTATTGTAAATAATTATGTTACTTCAAAATATTAATTTAAATTAATGTTCAGAGCGCATTCCAAAAGTCAGTCATACAATACCTCATCTTTAACACACCAAACTATCTATATTTCAAGTATATTATACATACTATTCTACACGTAACATACGTACCGATATCTTTTAGCTTTCCTAGATACGTCCTCACTCGTTAATACGAGCAAATATTGACAGTATTACGTCGATATTCTGATGATATTTTCGGCTCCTAATTGCTGTGATACGCGCAGATATTAGCGCACATTATAGACCGGATAATCTGGGTTTATCCTTTAATGTGTGCACGCCTACATGCAGTGGGAACTAACCAGGTATACTGAACCCGGGTCATTTATTATACTCATGTAGCTTTATGGCACTAGCTCGATACGTGGTGCTAGGACTGCTAGGTACTAGTCATTTATAGCCTTTTTATGTAGGTACACGATGAGTGGGGATGTCTTTTTGTAGACGTTTAGCAGATTGTATGTAGACATTCGTGATTATCATATAATATACGCTTATATGTAATGCCTGTTATTATAGCGATACAAGTAGGCCTGCGGCCATGTTTCATAAAAATAATTTATGGAATTAAGAGCTTATTCACATGATTAGTTACTATAATACACAATAAAGGTCAGTCAATTAAAATTATGACCTTTGACCGTGTGTTTAAGTAAATTTTAAAGTTTATATTGTAGCTTCAGTTGGCGGGCTCTGGACCATTTTGTATTGTCATTTGCAACATCTCTTTTAATGAAAATGAAATTCCATGAAAATAACTCTGCATACCTTGTAATAAGCATGCAGAGTTATTTTCATATACACACATTGATAACCACCCGCAATAACTAGTCCAATAAACGCAATTTAATTTAAGTTCAGTTGTGTTTCCTGATATTGATATTATGAGACATAAATACATAGCATCACAGATTGAAAGGAAAATGCACATTGTATTAAGTTTTTTATCTTGCCAATTGAATTAACCCGTGAATTATAAGTTGCGACTAATAAATTCATGGGCAATGAATCAGTCTGCTATTATTTATGTATTCAGCTTTTGAATTCGCGTGAAATTTAGTTTCCGATCTTTTTGGCAGTGCGCGTAACCCAGTAATCTTTTGTTATAATCTACGACATTTATCTACTAAGTTACAGCCACGTCCGTTAAGGTAATATGTGTGTTTACGTAACTAGTATTTGTCTGCTTTAATGTATTTGTCTGCTACGCATTTAGGCTTAGTTGTTTAGCTTGCGAGCTGCGGATCTAACGTGATTAAATGTGACTCCTTGCGTAATTGTTAAATGTAGTGAAAGTATATGTATATACTATATATAGTAATGTAGTTAAGTGAGTGTTGTTAAAGTGATTAAAAATAGCCTAGTCAGTGTGTGTTCAGTCAAAATATTTGTTATATAGATACTAAAGCACACATTTTATGTCTATGTAATTCCTGCATCGCGTTGGACTTTAGCCATATAAATTTAACATATTATTATATTTAATATCTAAATGTGGATTAAATTGATGTCTTTCTGAATTTCAAGTCGCCACGGCAACAATGTTAAGCAGCCAACTGAAAACGTTTTTTCATAATTATACATGGCACGGACAATGGAGTAAACCTAGGTTCACCTCGGGTATGATTTAGAATTACTTAAACACACATACCTAACCTCTGATTACCCAGGTAATTCTAGATTAATACCATCTACTAGCATTGTCCGTAACCAAAGCACTACTCTCTAATTTCTAAATTGGAATACATTTATATCAAAAGGGGTTGAAGGCTTTTCATTACTTTTATATACGTTTCTATCTCTTACCTAACATATTACCTTTTATAATTACTTTAATATTTGCTGTAACAATATAGCTCGTACCTCGTTACAATAAGAGACAAGACACACGTACATTTTGTTGAATTGGTCTCACGATGTTTCCTTCCCGATTTGAATTGTTTGATTGTTGGCTGTGAAAAACAAACGCCGTCTCTCAGGATATGTACCTACTCTGTTAAATACAAAACGATAGTATTTCAGCGTCCGGGCTTAATTGAAGAGGCGTTTTAATTGTGAACAAAGTAAATTATGTGCTCATAAAACTTGCACTTTGCTCTGGCTGTTTGTATGGGAAGGATTGCTATTGGAATAATCTGTATTCATGATAATACTACAGGACCCGTGCTGCTCCACAGCATATTTTAATACCTATAATAAAAAAGCTCTTACATTATGTTAATAATTTTGTAGTAATTTTGGTAGGAATGGTAGCTTTTGGTAGCAATCGTAAGTAACATTGCTACCAAAACAACCAAATATGCCAAAAATACAATTTCTACCAAAACTACTATTCTTACCGAAAATACTATTCCTATCAAAACTACTATTTGTACCAAAACTACTATTCGTACTAACACTATCATATCAAAAATTTTTTCAAAACTACCAGTTCTACCAAAACCGCCGCTGCTGTCAAAATTTTTACCAAATTTACAATTTCTACCATAACTACCACTTGTAATATTATTATATATAATAGTACTACATGAACCGCTGTAATATGCTCCACATAAAAAAAATAAGATGCCCGAAGAAAGTCCATTATTTAAAAACACAAAAAAATCCTAACATAAAACGTCATTTACTCGTCTATAGGGTTGATTTTCCCAACATTAGGCGGAAATTTCACTACATTTGGGGAAAATTCCTCGGGTCGCGGGTATACTGATGTCGTTACCGCGACCCCGTCATGAGGGTAGATAGAGAAACACCGCGGTGTTTTAGTGGGTGTCCCCGAACATCTAGGGGGGAGAGCCGAGCGAGCCACACCCCCCCTCCACCTGCCCCAAACTCGGTACAGAGTTGGCGGAGGGGTCCCTTTTAGGGACAGTCCGTAACTGGATTTCATCGCGATACAAAAAGAAATAAAAATTGGGCAAGTGCGAGTCGAACTCGCGCACGAAGGGTTCCGTACCATCACCTATAAAAGAAAATCACGTTCGTTGTATGTATACTTAAATACTTTTTAAGTTGTTTCTACCTGTTTATTAAGATAGAGTAACAAATTGCTTAAAAATTACGTTTGCTGTATGGGAGCCCCCCTTTATTATTTACTTTTTTTTAATTATATTTTATTTTGTAAGGTAATATACAACTACATATTCTGTGAAAATTTAAAGCCTCTACCTGTAACCGTTAGTAATTTTGAGCAAAAAATACACAAAAAAACACGTTTTTTGTGTGGGACCCACCCTTAATTTTTTTATTTTTAGTATTTGTTGTTATAGTGGCAACCGAAATACATAACTTGTGAAAATTTCAGCTTTCTAGCTATCACGGTTTATGAGGTACAGCCTGGTGACAGACAGACAGACAGCGGAGGCTTAGTAATAGGGTCCCGTTTTTTACCTTTTAGGTACGGAACCCTAAAAAAGGGGAAATTCCTCAACATCAGAGATCAGTTCACCCAACATTAAGGGTTAACTGGCCAGTAACATTCGGGGAATATTACCTGCCATCAGCGATAATTCACTATAGTGATAATTTTACCAACATCGGGTATAATTTTACACACCACCACACTCACACCCGTATGAAAGTAAGGCAAGGTCACCTTAAGGAGGCATAACGGTTTTTCCTGGCAGTTACCGCAAGGAACTTATTAGATGCCATAAAAATATTTTTGAATTTAGAACCGTCCATGTAAAGAGAAAGCAATGGAATCTTAAGAAATTTATAGGAAAATATTGAAAAGTAAGTAAGTAATGTCCACACCTGTCTTCCTTCAAACTTACCTAATTTAAATGAGCATACCATCATATGAAAGAGCTCTTTTCAGCGCGTGTTATAGGCCTATAACGAAACGCCTACCTCAATGAGAACCAGATATATAGAAGCAGAAAGCCATTGACTATGGCTACGAAAACATAAAAAATGTATGGGAGAAAACTGTTTTTGCATATAACTTGATGAATGTGCAAGTTAGGTAAATTCTAATGCTTGATGACAAATCTATGCAACGAGAGCTTTCATTTAAAACAAAAATCATGCGAATCGGTTGGGTAGAACGGGCTGGCCGACTCGTATCATAAAACACAAATTCTTTTAATATATAGATGTTTGTGGCGAGTAAATATATTGAGAATTAATTATCGCACGTAGAATAAAATTCGTTCCATATTTACAGTGCAATGAAAATGTATAGCTTGCACATCTCGCTGTGGGCATCCTCCTCCTCAAGCCGGTCCACTCACTGCTGAGGATCGTGGCTCCGACGGAAACGCTGCAGCAGGCTTCGCCATTTGCTACGATCTTGTGCTTCATGGAGAGCCTGAGACACCGGCATTTGAAGTTCTTCGGACACCTAGTCTGACCATCTTTTCGGGCTTCGTCCTCTCTGACGCTTGCCATCCACTTTGCCAGTTATGATGAGCTTTTCAAGGTTATCTGTGCCTCGGCGCGCTATGTGGCCGAAGTATTGCAATATCCTGTGGAGGCAGACAGTCGAAAGCCGTTGTCGTTTGTCTAGCTTGAGCTCTTTTAAAATCGAGATATTGGTGCGTCGCGCCGTCCAGGGGATGCGAAGCATTCTGCGCCAGCACCACATCTCGAAAGCGTCGATCCTTTTTCTCTCGCCTGCCTTCAGAGTCCAGCCTTCGGAACCGTAGAGAAATATTGGAAAGACCAACGTGCGAACAATGTAAATTTTAGTTTTCCTTGAGATGTTGTGATCTTTCCAAATCTTGGTGAGCTGCGTCATTGCGGTCTTAGCCATGCCGATGCGTCGACGGATTTCCTTTTCGCAGCCGCCTTTGCTGTTGATCACTGATCCAAGATACTGGAATTCTTGTACTGTTTCGTAATCATCCAGCAGGTTGGTTTGCTGTACTTGGCCCAGCCGATCGATCACCAACAATTTGGTCTTATTTTTATTAACGCGTGAACCAAATTCTGCACTAAACTTGTTCCAAACGCTGTAGTAGCTCCGCCATTTCTCTTTCAGATCCAGCCAGCAGGGTGGTATCGTCGGCATATCGAAGGTTGGATATTTTGGTACCTCCAACACTGACGCCGCCTTCCCATCCTTCTAGTGTTTTCCGCATTATATGTTCACCATAGATGTTAAATAGAATGGGAGATATTACGCAACCCTGTCGAACGCCTCTCTGAAACTTAAAAGAACTGGACGTGTGATTTCCCACGCTAATTGTACCAAAACCTGCCTCGTATAGGTTTCGGATCAGACAAACCATGTGGGCATACAGGTGACCTAATTGTATGTTTACATATTTTTGTGTGTGTGTTAGTCCGTATGGTAACGGATTAAGAATAAAAAATGTCACTACCCCATTAATGAAATGGGGTAGTGACATTTTTTATTCTTATATTCTCGTGGGTGTCTTAAGAGGCGGCAGAAAAATACACGAAGCAAATAATTATATTTGCGAAGAGACGGAAAACTCCACATCAAACCGTATACTAATCCGTCTGGCAAGCATTGTACAGTAAGCCCCATTTTCCTATTGACTGACAGTGCTACTGCGAAGCAAATTAGGAGACACTTAAGGAGACACTACAGACCTTTGCATTCCACTGCTGGTAGTGGAATGCGAAAAGGCTGTAAAGGTTGTGTATGTAAATGAGTTCCATCTCCGCCCAGACTAAGAAGTCGTGTGATGGTAGGTAAACATCATTATTTCATAATTGTTAAGGTTGTTACCACGAAGATAAATATTATTTATTATCATCTGCGTCCACAGACTGCATTGTAGAACGGCATCTAAAATATAAAAGCCGTTCATTCAATTTACGACAGTACTATGTCAGGTAAACTAGACTTCGAACGCGGTTGCGCCCTAAAAATAATGCACCTAAACCCTTCTCAGGATTGACGGTTTCTATTGATGATGTCGTACAAAATTTAGTATTTTTGAGTTGATCGCCTATATACAGATAGGGAGCGACAGGAAGTTCATTTTATAACACGTTTAGAGATATTTACACACATATACACATGTAAATGTGTGAGATATATATTTAAAAATGTAGCAGATTTCCTTCCAGTACGCGGCGGGTGAGCTTTTATTTGTCGAGGAAGCGGCTCGATTTTATGCACATTCCGTGGATGCACGTCGTGCTGAACCGTACTCGTTAGAATAATCGTTATTATTCCTGTAGCGACGGTATCCTGCAGGAATTTACTTCAACTGCAAGCACTTAGTTTAGTACAGGCTACCAATAATCTGTAAACTATGTTTTAGGGGTATCTTATGAATTCATATACTAAATAGGAAAAAGAGCATAAATAATAGAGCTAGCTTGAAAATTCAATGGCTTTTCAAAAAAACTATGATTATCTATATATAAATAAGTGAAGCGAAATTTTGTGATCCCTTTTTACGAGAAATGCGCGAACGGAGAATTATGAATTTTGGCTCACTTATTGTTTACATTTTTTTAATAAAATATGCATTAGAAATATATGATTTTAAGGAAAATAAACGTTACCAATACAGTCAAACATTCCACACGCACACACGCATGACATGCATACGTATACAGTAACAATACTTTCAAACTGAAAAGAGATTTTTTTTCTTTTTATTAAGGTTTCTTCTATTCTGCCTAATTATTATGATCAGAATCTGGCTAGGAGGACTGGAATTGTTTGCAGATGATAGTGGAAGCGTGATTATATTCATCAGTCTTTGTCAGTTACAACAAATCTCTGACATATATGTACTGTGTTTTCACAGCGGAGAAATCAAAAAAACAAAAAAAAAATCACACACAATTTTGGCCAAAATAATAAGAAAATCGTTATAGTTACTCAGCCGGTCCTCCAACGATGTTTTCGGGCAGGATACACGCGGACGGATTCACACAAGTTTCACAAATGTTCAGTATGTTACAAGTTTATAACAATTCGTGTTAATTTTACTTTTATCAATCGCTCACAACCCTTGCCGGCAATTCAAATAGCGACGGTTGCAAGGTTATTAACCAATGTTATAATTCAATTCCAAAATGCGTTCACAAACGGGAATTTTCCAGAACGACCAGTGAGAGAGTTTTTTGCGGATCCGACAAAGAATGAAGGGTGAATGATTTGACAGTCCATAGTGTGACCAGAGTCAGAAATTTTCAATAAACAAAGTAACACGCTACTAAACTGATAAAATCGATTTAACTTATCATAAAAAATATTTCTATTTCAAACATCCACCCGCCCCGGACCGGCCTACCGGTCCACTAATCGGTTGGTAGACGTAACAACATTGCAACCGCTCTCCTCAGAATCGAACCGTCCACCAAGACGTCAGCAAATCGGGGAACTCCATCAGCCCCAGTTACCAAACGAAGGATGCGCCCCCTGCGCCATATGAGTGGCGGAAGGTTAGCTTCCTTGAGCAAAACGAGGTCACCAATCTTGGGTGGATCGGTCTTGTCAGTCCACTTAACGCGTTGCTGGAGTATGTGCAAATATTCTAAATTCCAGCGTTACCAAAAGCTCTGAGTAATCTGGCGCACCAATTCGAAACGCGAGAGACGATTAGGTCTCGTATCAATATAAGGGTACTCAGGCAAGGCGACAAGTGCCCCCCCCTCCCCGTGGGATCTCCACCTTGTCGTGGTGCGAGGGCTCAGTAACCGTGGATTGGTCACCCGCGGTGAAGCTAAGAGGGATCCAGGAGGAGACGCTCCGCGTGGGCTTGACGGAGGCCTGCGCAGGATGCGTCCAATGGTGCAGGTGCGAGGGACAGTTGTTCTTCCCTCGCAGTCGGGCAGGCGAGAGGAGAGGCGTGTCGGGGTTGCATTGCCACGCGCCCTGTCTCCCACGACCAATTCGGGGCACACCATTGTTGCGTCACGGTGGGGCCGCAGAGGAAGAGGAGATGCGGTGTTACGTGGCCATCCTCCCTATCCTCTGCGGCCGCTGGGTGTTTTGGCGGTGGAGCCCAACACCTTCATCCGCCGCCAAGGAGGTTTTGTTCGGGGCCCGCCTGACCATCTGGCGGGCCAATGCCCGTCGGGGAGTGGCGAATAATGCTTATGCGATACCCTACCCTACAACACACGGGTACATGAGGAAAACGGGTTGGTTACTCCATGACGATTTTCCAACCCGACACCAAAAAAAAAAGAAAAAAAAGGCGACAAGTGGGCGACCAATCAAAAAATGGCCCGGCGTAAGGGCTTCCAAATCATTCGGATCTGAGGAGATTGGGCACAATGGCCTAGAGTTCAAAACGGCCTCAATCTTACAAAACACAGTTACGAGTTCCTCAAATGTAAGGACTAATTCACCAATAGTCCAGCGCAAGTGTGTTTTGGCCGATTTTACAGCGGCCTCAAATATACCACCCCAGTGTGGACAACTTGGTGGGGAAAACAACCAATTTATCCCACGTCCGGCAAGCCTATTGCCTATATCAGCCCTGTTGGTTTCAAGGAAATTAACAACGTCATTCAAATAATTATAAGTGTCCTTGAAGTTAGTGCCGCAATCAGAACGGATCAAGGAAGGCAGCCCTCTGCGGGATACAAATCTGTCAAATGTGGCTACAAACGCCTCGGTCGTAAGCGAGGAGACTAGTTCTAAATGTACGGCCTTTGTGGAGAGGCAAAAGAAGACGCACAAATAGGCCTTAACAGACTTGCTGTTTCGAAGTGTCGACGTTTTCACCAAAAAGGGACCAGCGAAGTCCGTGCCAACACCGTCAAACGTCCTGCTCTCAGTTACGCGATCTGCCGGTAAGTCTCCCATCAAGGGCTGCATGGTAGAAGCCTTGAGCTTATAGCAAGGGATGCAGCGAAATACTACACTCCGAATTATTCTTCGGGCAGACAAAATCAAAAACTCGCGTTGTAAAATGGCCAACAGAGCAACCAGCATGCGAATTTTTAAGGTGACGGTCAGTTACCAACAAACGTACCAAATGACCGTCCTTGGGTAACAAAAGGAGGTGGCGTGCCCCGTAAGGGAGGTTGGCGTTCTTGAGACGCCCGACAACGCGCAAGAGACCCGTATCGTCCAAAAAGGGGTTCAATTTAGATACTGCGCCCGATAATTTCAATTTCCCTGAATTAAGGATAGCAATCTCCTTCTCAAAGTGCGCCAATTGCACAGAACGAATCCAAAAGGTGAGAGACTCCTGTCGTTCCTGTGGTGAGAGAAACGGTGTCAGTCGTTTCTGTTGTGGGTGCCTAAAATTAAAAACAAAACGCTTTATCCAAGCAGTAACACCTAACAACTTATCGAGGGAGCGGGTAGCGATTTAACAAAAAATCGGGGTCGAAGGCGCATTCTACCTTCTCAAGAGCGAGTGTTAGCAGACCCGGCAAATTGAAAGTATTCAAAACTGGCGTTCGAGGCCAATCAATTTCTGGTCGACTCAACCATTCCGGACCCCACCACAGCGAATGACCTATCAAACTAGGCGTCAAGCATCCGCGCGAGGCACAATCAGCGGGGTTGAGCTCACCTGGGACGTGTCTCCAAACAAGCTTGACTTCAGATTTTTGTATTTGGGAAACGCGATTAGCGAAAAATACTTCCAAACTGTGGACAGACGCCTTCAACCAACAAAGAACAATTTGGCTGCCTGTCCAGGCGTAGGTCCCATTAATACAAATTGTTTTACCCAAAGTGTTAGACACGTGATTCAACAAGCGTACAAGTAGGGCTGCTCCCGAGAGCTCCAACTTCGGGATGGTCAAAGATGTACGAAGGGGTGCAACCTTGCTCTTCTCCATGATCAGGGAAACCCTCACCTGACCTGAGGCACTGACTGTACGCAAATACACCACAGCCGCGTGACCACGTTCCGAAGCATCACAAAACCCGTGAAGAGTTGCCTTGTACTTCCCGGGAGGAAGGATGGGACGAGGCAAGGAGATCTCATTGACGGCAGGAAGTGAGGATACAAAAGAGGTCCATTCCTCAACAAGAGTACCACGTAGAGGTTCGTCCCAAGTCAATTCTGCTGTCCAAAGCTACTGCAAGAAGCATTTTGCCCAAAATATGACAGGACAAATCCAACCGTTTGGATCAAAGGTTCTGGCGACAGTAGACAACACGAGACGTTTAGTCCAAGAACAAGGCAATTTCAAGTCTACGTTATACGTGGAGATGTCTTGGTCTGGTCTGTACTGAACGTCGAGAACAGCCATCATGGCGTGGTTGTCAACAATCTCAAATAAATGTGGATCTTGCTGATGATCCTCGGGTAAGCCCTTCCAAGCGCTGGTGAGTTGGAAATCCATTTACGCAACTCATAACCAGCGGAGGCCAAGATACCTATCAATTCGTCCCGCAGGAGGATAGCCTCGTCCGCCGTGGAGGCGCCAGAATAAATGTCATCCACGTAAATATCGTCCTTCAAGATGGCGGAGGCTCGTGGGAAACGTAAGCCTTTGCGGTCTGTGAGCTCCCAAAGAGAACGTATTGCCAAGTAGGGGCTCGACCTTAGCCCGTACGTATTGGTATTGAGCTCGTAGACGACCATAGGATCGCGAGGATTCTCTCTCCAAAGGATCAACTGGAAACGACGGTCATCAGGGTGGATAATCGTCTGCCTGAACATCATTTTTACATCGGCTACAAAGACAACCTGATGTCGTCGGAAGCTGGTGATGACGTCACAAAGGTTCTTGTCCAACTTGGGACCAGAATGCAAGCACTGGTTCAAGGATACGCCCGTAAAAGTCTACGCAGAACCATCAAACACCGTGCGCACGTGTTTGATGGTTCTGCCAATATATATATAAAATTTTAAGTATTCCAAACTCATGTTTATGATCATTACTGGCACATTTAGGTTAACAAATTAACTTTGTACAAGTGATTCTGTGTATTGCAAACGCTTAACGTTATTTGAATCAAAATTCTATGGAATACAGAAATATGATTTCGGTTTTTACAGTCTTTAATTGCTGTTTTAATGGGTTTACCGAATCCAATACAATCTTCTCTTTGGCTTTGATTACGTAGCGTGAGGCCATCGATATTAAAATTACGCGAAAACTTAGAAAAATAATATTAAGATATTAAGCTTAGCACTTAGCGAGAGTGGTGACCTATGTCCTAAACCTTCCATGGTGAGAGAATAGACCCATGCCAACGTTAGGACAATTGATACAAACGGCTGATCATGATAATAAACATTGTTATTTAATACTACTGAGTAATTAAATGTATGAAAAGTTTATTTAAAGAAATTATTATTTAATTCTTTATTGTACACAAATAAATACAATGAAAAGCATTCTTCCTATCAAGGGGAAAAGCAGAAGAAAAACTATCGTAAAATTACACCACTTTTTCCCCACACGCAGCCATACCAGATATACCAGAGCATTGAAGCGATCAATAACATGGAAATTGAATTTCGCTACGGATCGTCAACATATCTGACAACATTGGACTTCCAAAAATCTGACTGCGACGTAACTAGAGCAATAATAATCGAATCTTACAATCCATTCAAAGAATATCGGAGTACTCTTACAGAATGTGTCAATATTTTAGTAAAGGTTTGAATATTATTCACTCATGTAGATCTCCAATTCTGAGATTTTATCGATAAATAAAAATCGTTAAAAATAATGCTTCTTCTATTTTCGTTAATTCAATTCATTTATTTCAGAACAATATACATTGTGTTGAAAAAATAATTTAACACTTGTCAAATCTAAACCCAAACGAATAATATCATTAGAATAATACACATACAATACATATTTATGTCATTAGTTATTAGAGTACCTATGTCTTTTATGATGCACACTGTTTGTCATTTATAAATTCATCTACACTATAATAGCTTTTCCTCAACAAATATGCCTTTAGTTTCTTTTTGAATAAGTTTGTGCTATATATAGTTTTAAGCTCTGTAGGTAATTTATTATATAGGAACACTGATTGGACCCTAGCGCTGTGTTTAACCACATCAAGCTTTGGTTGTATTGTGGACGGTAAATCTTTTCTTCTAGTGCTTTTTCTATTTTGTATTTCATCATTGGTTTCAAGCGTGTGCAAACCAAATTTACCAGCAAAACAAGAAGATACAGACATGGAACCGTTAAGATCCTTAGAGTTACGAAGTGTTCTCTGCATAATTCTATTTGCTTTAAGCAGAGCATTGTTCTAATAGCTCTTTTCTGAATTACAAAGGTGGTATTTAAATTATATTGATAGCTATTTCCCCAAAGTAAGATGCTGTATCTCAGCTTAGACTCTACCAAGGTAAAGTACACTGTTCTCAATTGATCCATACTCAGTTCCTCTCTTAAGTTTCTAATGGCATAACATGCAGAACTAATAGAGTTGGTTATTGCCTCCGTTTTCTCTTTCCACTTCAGATATACATTGATATGGACTCCTAAAAATTTCACGTAATCTGTCACTTCTATCTTATTGCCAGAAGAACTTGTAGGTTGGCATTATTTCTAACTGTAGACTTAAACAATACACACTTAGTTTTATTTATGTTTAGTCTTAAATTATTAACACTAAACCATTCTTCAAATATGTTTAATATCGTATAATTTTGGACTCTTTATCTAATATATTATTAATTGCTGATATTACTGCGTTCGTGACATCCGCAAAGATGACTAGTTTCGTATCTGGGTTCAATAAGGTTATTCAAGAACAGAATGAAGAAGGTTGGGCCTAAAACAGACCCTTGTGGAACTCCATGAGACTTTGTGACTAATTTAGATTTTTGTACATTTTCTTCTCCATCAACTACCTGCCTGATTTCTGTATATTGACGTCTGTTACGCAAGTAAGAGTTAAATAACTTTAAAACATTATCCCTTACGCCATACTGTTCCAATTTAGCCAATAGTATATCATAGTCTACGGTATCAAATGTAGAGCTAAGGCCTAAAAATATCCTCGCTACTTTGTCATTTACAGATAACCTCATCAATTTTGAAAAATTTTTGATATCCATACTGTTCACTACGTAAGATCTTATGATATTTTAAATGTTTGATAAGCCGATGCTTCATAATTTTTTCTAAAACTTTCTACTAATCTGGTAACAGAGAAATCGGTCTGTAATTAGCTGGGTCCATTCTTGAGCCCTTTGTGAATATTGGAAGAACTCGGGCAATTTTAAATTGATCAGGGAAGAGACCAGCTTCCACACATTCGTTGAAGAGAGATGCTAGTGGGTTTGCCAATAAATTGATATTATCCTTAATAATAGTTACAGGTATTTCATCGTAACCAAACAGATGACTTATTGGTCATTTTAGTTACAATGTTTTGTATCTCTATGGGAGTCATCACATTAAAACTCATATTACCGTCAACCCTGCCAACACCTTCCTCCAAATATTCAATAGCTAAATTTTGATCACAAGTATTAAGGCGTACAGAGCTATTGAATATCTCCGAAAAGATATTTGCAACATCCAAAGCATTACTAATAACAACACTGTTAACTTTAAGTAAAAATTTATAATTGTAATTTTTTTGCGCATTTCTTCTCATATTTACTATATTCCATAATTCTTTATTAGAATCACATGCTTTGTCAATTTTTCTCTTATATGCTTCCTTTTTGCAGCACTAACTACTTTTCGATACAATTTAATATAAGTGTTATGATATTCAAGAACTGAGTTTTCACATTGTGTCTTGTCCATAGTATTAAGAAAACGTTTCATTTTACTGGCTATCCTTACACCATTTGTAATCCATGTAGATAATCTAATTCTCTTTGTATTACTTTTAACAGAGCGTTTCTTAAATGTAAAAGAATGTAGCTCTTTGAATTTATGATAAATGTATTAATACCTGTTCCCCAATTAGTCTGTAACTATAGTTTCTTCTACAAAAACGTACATATTGTGGCTGTTTTTTAAATGTAACTTTTTCTAGCCGTAATTTGCACAACAAACCCGCATGCCCGTCCGATAGTCCGTTGTGATCAATACTAGTTAGTGCTCTCAACAAGACTGTCTGGTAAGTTAGTTAGGAAATTATCTATACAAGACTCAGACTTATTTGGTCTAAAGTTAGGCAAATCTACTAAGTATTTAAAGTTATAGCACCTTATTAAAGATAGAAAATTTGTAATCACCACTTATAATATCATCTATTGTTGTGGAAATGTTCTAATAGTTTTTCAAGTCTATCCAGAAAGTCATTAAAATTACTGTATGTAGGTGTTTCAATATCAATGACTCCACATACTTCAAAACTATCAGTTTTATACAGTTGTTGTTTACACTTGTTACTGGTTACTAAATCGGATTCCTTTATTTTTCTAACACTTGGCAACCTATAAATTATAAACTTATACGATAATTAAGGTCCATTAATTTTCGAAAGAAATGCCTCGCGTAATAACTTAAAATAGTGTCACAACGATGTATGCTCTGCAATGACTCAACTGAGTCTAGTTGCTTATCAACTCAAAGAAGACTTGCCAATGTGGGCCAATAAAGGATGTTTGCCACGTATTCTATTATTGTATAGACTTATGTTTAACTTACCACCAGATATAGTAACATATAACAGACAAAAATAGTAAATGATCACCAAAATGAAACCCATTTTAACGTTAAATAAACCAATGTTTTAACATTTCGCTATCCTATTTAAGCTAAATGACTCAAAATAAATCATTATTAACCCAAAGTAGTAAATGATCACCAAAATGAAACCAGCATTTTAATGTAAATGTAAAATTATAGTGTAAAATTATAACCAAAGTTTTTTTTTTAATAAATTGGATTTAGTTACAACACCTACTTTAATAAACTAAGTTGATGGCGCCCTGCGAATTTTAGACTTTATTTTTCTGGTGTTAAGTATATATTTTTGGTTAAAGAACTAAGGGTATCAAAGCATTTTATGGTGGTCATTATCTTTAACCTCTATTTTGTATATTGTCCGTGTGGTGACGGATTAAGAATACGGAATGTCACTACCCCATATATCTCATGGATGTCGTAAGAGCCGACAGAGGGAGCATATTATGCAGAGAACAGCACTGGTAAGAGTAGGAAAACTTGATACAAACCGAATGTTGTAGGTTTCGTTAAACTAAATGTTGACCATTAAAAACGAGGGCATTTTTACTTTATGCTGTAGATGTTTTTACAGTTACGCGTAAACTCGTATTTAAGTCTGTACCTATTCAAACCATAGCATGAACGTAGACCGAACGTTATTGTACAGGGTTAAAGTAAGGACTGTTACTTACCTTCCCTAGGTGCACAGTGTTAAATTGCACATTTCTCAATCAAATCGCTTTGGGTTTAATTTTACATGTTGATTTCTCGACTTGTCGACTCTACTTTTGCATTGCCGCGTTGTGCTTCAGGTTGACGCAGCGTTTCCTTTTGCGATCTGAAGCTGCCTCTAGTGCATACACAGATTGACACTACATACCGTGGAACACTGTTCCCTACCTTAGCTTTCTCTTCCTGTTAAACCTTATTACGTATGTAACAATGTGCAGTGTTCATCACCACGTTCTACTTGAGGCTGTCATTTACTAAGTCTATTTTACAGATGGATGGCCAGACGGCGAGGAGGAGTCATCGGTGCGCTGCGTGAACACGAGCTACGTTCGCTGCACCGCACCGTCCGTCCCCGTGCTGCGTCGCCGCGAGCTCGACACGAGAGCCATCAAGCACCACTTCTATCCTGAAGGAGAATGGGGGTATTACTGCACCATTTACACATGACTAAATTGGATTAAACTTGTTTTAGCCATGTATAAAAACATTTAAGTGTGAGTTGTGTTAGTAATTTTTGTGATGCAATTTTCGGACTTTGGCCGCTAGCCGTCCTCCATATTTTAAATGATTATAATATGTAAGTGTTTATTAATTACTTTACTAAATATAGATAAGTTTCTCACAAAGTTATCTTAGAATGCATTGTTAATTAGACATTTCGTATTGTTTTCGCTATAAATAGGTATAAATATGTTTTGTGAGTCAGAAATATTTTTCGTCGGATCGTCAAAATGGCGCAAATATTTCGCTGCTATGAATAAACGGTTATTGTGCAGTGATATCGGTGACCTGTGCTAAATTAATGGATGTAACCGTCGCGTCGTCTACCCGTGTCCAATATTAGTGCAGTGAGAAAGTGAATTTCGTGTATAATTTATGTGTATTGTGAAAAAATGTTTCACATGGTGCAAGAAAAAACAAAGTGACCTGCTGCATTTATCAATTTTTTTCGACAAAAAAAGGTTAAAAGTAAGTTATTTTAATATAATTCTCATATATGTAGAGTAACTTCTGAACTGTATACGGTTTAACCCTTAACCACTGACGTACGTCTGTCAGACCCAAGCACTTGCTTAAATTGGCTATAACTTCTCATTGCGTTCGCGCACAAACTTGCCCCTCCCGGTACCTTCCTAGAACGCAGTGACGCGCGCGCGGCGGGAGTGAACGGACGTGCAGTGCATCTCTAACAAGTAAATATTGACTCCATAAGGTCTGTGAGACCCAACGTCAGTGTTAATGTAACTTTTTACTATCTACTTTGATTTTTGTTTTAGGGCTAAAAGGCGATAAAATGTCATGTGATGATCGCTTGCCGGTTGCCGAAAGTTCGAGGCCAAATAAACAACCCCGAATCAATGTAACTAGTCAATATTTTGAGAATTTTATTACGGAAAATCTGACTTTTTCGGAATTCGATGAATCTATAGCTGATATTCATGAGTTATTGGCCCCAGAGTCTCTCAGAGCACTTCTAACTCGCATTATTGGCACAACTGTAACTCCTAATATTGTAATAGAATCTCAAGATAGTCATCTTACTACACGAAAAAAATGTTCTTTATATTATAAACAAAATAAGAGAAAAACCTCATATATTTGTCATGCTTGTAAAAAGCCAGTTTGTTTACAGTGCTCAAAACCGGCTTGTAATGCATGCCGTTAAAAAAATGTTATTTATATTATAAGGTGCCATATTTCTTTTTCGATTTAAAGTTTCTTATATAGTTGTTCAAGTAATATTAGGTCTGTGATAATATTAGACTGATAAAATAAGTGAATGAGCCGTTAGAAGGGAAGCTATTTTTGTTATTGTCAATTTTTTCACATTTTGTATTTTGATTGACAAATAAAAATATTTTGGGTAATGTGTGCTTTTCTTTTATTTAGTAGATACTCTAGATTAAAACTTACAATAAATAAATAAACCAGCCTTTAAAAAAAGTAAAATAGCTGGTTAGAGTCATTTTAAAAAACCTTGGGTCTGAGAGACGTACGTCAGTGTTAACGTCAGTAAATACACGTCAGTGGTTAAGGGTTAAAATGTATGTCATGTAATTACTCCAAACGCAAAAAAATAAAGTTTTATAACATAGGATCTGATAAACATTATATCCTCAAAATGGCTGGACACTACCGGAGAAAATGCATTTTGGAGCGGGGCATGCGAGGGGTATGCGTCGCGCGACCATGACCCCTACGGTGGAGTCATGCAAACCTCTTTGTGATTGGTCGCGGAAAAAATACAAAAAAGTTCCATTACTAACATAAAATCCTTTTAATATATTCATTCAATATATAGTCTGTAGATTTTTTGCGTTTTTGAACGATATGAACTCATTTTAGTGTCAAAGAAAAAAAAATTCGAGCGTTGCACTTCAGAATCAACGGACATTTTTTTCGCGCGTCTGTGAGTTTTTGTGTCGACGAAAAAATTAATAACAGGAGAGCTCGGTGAGTATTCTTGTAAAATTTTATCAAATAATTACTTACAAATGACTATAGTATATGTGTAAGGTGTATT
This sequence comes from Euclidia mi, assembly GCA_944739405.2. NCBI lineage: Eukaryota > Metazoa > Arthropoda > Insecta > Lepidoptera > Erebidae > Euclidia > Euclidia mi. Next base: position 25,959,369 of record OX123202.2, read on the forward strand.
TTACGTGTAGTGTAAGAATTATCGTCCGTGTGGTGACGGATTAAGAATACGGATTGTCACCACCCCATATCATCCCATGGGTGTCGTAAGAGCCGACAGAGGGAGCATATTATGCAGAGAACAGCACTGTAGAGAAGGAAAACTTGATACAAACCCTATAGGCCAATTCCTCCTGTCAAAGGAGAGGCCTAGTCCAGCAGTGGACTGTTAAAGGCTGGTGATGATGTAAGAATTATGTTACATAAATTCGTTTCAAACTTTTGAAGTAATGAATTCTAACAAACATCATCGATCATATATAAGCTATATATTCAGTAAATATTGTTTATTTCTTGTATTTATATAGATAAGTTCTTAGAAAATATATTACAGAACAATATGTATAAATTAGTTTCATACATTTTGGTTTAGTTTCATCACAATTGTAATTCAAATCATACTAGGTATTGAAATTATTCCGTTGCCGCCATGTCAAATTGATTTACAAAGTAGTAAGTACCTACAGTCGCCTATATGGGCGCAAATTAATATATAATGATTATATTGTTACGAAAATGTTAATAATATTTAAGATTGATATTTAAATAACTATTTGTGAACACAGAACTAAGAACTTCACTACTTTAGATTATTATACACTGTATTGACTGCTTCACTGTTTTATAAAGATTGGGTATTTAATTTATCGCTTAATTATTAAGATAACTCCAGAAACTTTCAAAGTAAAATCAATTAGTATTAAATAACATTATTCTGACACTTATTTTTACGGTAATAAATAGCATGCGCTTATATTTACATCCTGTTGATAGCGCCATCTGTTGGTGAATATTGTAAAGCAGCGATTGGTTAGTAAAATAAATTTGTTATTCGTGTAAAATAAATCATTTGGTGTTGTGCAACATTCATTACAATATTAATGTTGATTTTTGAACTATATTTTATAATTAATTGTATAGTAATTTCAATTATATATCGTAAAGGAAGTGGCAGTTGTTAATCATTAAGTATAATGACGGTTAGTGTATAAAAAGGACTGTGGGTCACATTTTATTTCAATTCTATGCTAGAAATCGTCTGAAAATAAACCAAGTAATATAACGTGAGTGTTTTTATTATAATGGAGTCTGGACACGATAACCCTGGCGTATCGCCGACACCTACGCCGTCGTGTAGGGACGGGACGCTTGTCAATCGAATATCGATAAAATTTACGATAAATCTTTTGGTGAGGAAGGAAGTAAGGTGAAAGGAAGTTCGACAGGGATTTTTGTTGTAATAATTATTCTCATAGATTTTTTTATTTTGTATATATAATGCATATTAGGTAATTCTTTTTGTCACTACTAAATTGGCAATAAGTTAATGACGATATCGGCTCATTTAGTTTTATTTTCTACAAAAACGTAGGTGACTCCTCCTCACGGACCACATCCTTCAATAAGCATGGGCATATTATATGGGCATTACGTTATAGAAAAAGAAAAGTCTTTTAGTGACAAAAAGGGGACGTTCTTAGTTACATATGTAAAATATTTTTTTGCCTTGCCCGTCTTCGATCTACAAGCTCAGGGAGTAGGTCGCGCTCCGTAACGCCATCGAGCCAGCACCGACACCTCCAGCAGCCAGCAGCTCGGAGGGCCATTTTGCTCGGCGCTCTTGCCGGGTCCGAGATGAGGGAGGCGGCATTGTCACCTCCCCGGTAAATTCAATCATATGTTTTTTCTTTTATTTTTCAATGCACTTTAAGATTTAGTAATTTTGTATTTTTCTTGTAGGCAGATCCGAGCAATCACGGTCAACCGCACACCAGGTGGCTCTCTCAATGCAGGGAGCGAAATAACCGCTTGACCGCGCACAAGTGACTATTCTCCCTTTTTCGAAATTCCGTAGACCGCGCACAAGTGACTATTTTCCCTTTTTGGTTACAGCGCTATATTCGGTCTGAATTTACTGTTTCTTTCTATTACGTAATGTTTTAAATCCTTTTTCTCTGTTCTATTCAAATCATTGAACATTTCTTCATGCTAAAAATACGAAGCGAGTCTTAAAATCGTTAACCCGGAACGAAAAAATAGTGTCAAATGCCACTCTTTGTTTCGCGCGCTCCGTGGTTACGTGCTAATCGTATGCGTGTAATTAAATATTTTTATACTATGATACATGTTTTATTTTTATTAATTCGGTGTAGATAGAATCCCTCTACAGTGAAAACTTATAAAATATGTATGTCATTGATTTACTTTTTAAAATAATCCTGTTTAAAATACACAAAGTGTTTTTTTCAACGATAGTCAATGTTCGCTGCTAAGTATAATAAATTAGAAATTAAATATCAACAAAGAATTCATACGACTTGAAGGAGTCACTCATAAGGTTGAAGAAAAATATCACTTCAATTTACTCATATTACCGACTTATCAACAATAAATGTTTATGTTAGAGCGCCCATCTGGCGAGCGGCGGCGCGACATTTTGTTTAGAACGTGAGTGGTCGACGGAATTCGGCGAATTGGCGCTAGCGGTCAAGCGGTTATCAACATTAAATGTTTATGTTTGCGCGTCCATCTGGCGAGCGGCGGCGCGACATTTTGTTTAGAACGTGAGCGGTCGAGCGAATTCGATGAATTGGCGCTAGCGGTCAAGCGGTTAATGTTGCATAAGAGCCCTGGTGGCAGTCTCAGAAAATCACCCGAGCTGATTCGGTAAGAGGTTTTTTATTTTCCTAGCTGTCTATGCTGGTCCAAAAGCTGTTTGCAATTTATCTTAATATATATATTTCTTGTGTGCGTGTGTGTCACTGAACTCCTCCTAAATGACTGGATCGATATTAATGAAATTTTTTGTATGTATTCAAGGGGACTTGAGAATGATTTAGATTCACAATTTAGTCCACTGGAAAATGTTTTTTACTTAATTTTTAATTTGTAAGTAGTTACGGATTTTGGAATGTTTCCATTGGAACCGACGGACTGCGCTGCTATCGCAGTGTCAAATCTTATATTAATAATTTCGTCCAGGAGTACATCGAAACCTTACCTGAATAATAAAACATTAAAAAATAAAGATTTCGAGTCGACAACATATATCCGCAAAATTCGGATTGTCGAGTATTTTGTTAAAGTCCTGGTTTTGACAGACAAATCACAGTCGCCATATTGGCCACTCTAAACGTCACAGATACCGGATAACATTTTAAGTGTTGGTACTAAGTAGTTTGTAAGTGTAAATATTTTTTGCAGCTATACTTCTTAAACAGTTAAAACGACAATTATGGAAGTATCCGCTCAATAAAGGAGATTTATATCAAATATTGAAAAAAAATATTTAAAAAGATTCTTATTTAATTTCAGTCCTTTTCGACAGTTGTTGCTGCGATGGACTTGAGAAAAATATTTTGTTATCCTCTGTATTTATAAAATGCTTGCGTTAACTACTTACTGACTGACAGACATGCTACAGCCGAAACTACTGAGCGCAAGTAGGTGAAATTTGGTATGTATGTTCCTTGAGGTGTGCAGGGGCGCACTAAAAGAGGAGTGTTGGCAATTCCTCCCCTAAGTGGGTTAAACACGTTATCAGAGTTTGTATGAAACTTTTTATTCCTTCAATGGTTTTACTTCAAACTTTGTATGTTGGTTCCTCAAATGATGTTAGTGAACACTTAGGAAATCTTTATGGAAATTCTTGCGCTCTGGGGATACGTTGCATATATTTGCCTTAAATGACGTTAGTGAACACAGATTTATTTATTTTGGAAAATCTTCCCCTAAAAAGGTAGAAAAGGCACACAGTTTGCGTAAAACCCTTTATTTTTCAATGGAATCACTTTAATCTATCTATATAAAATCCTTGCGTTACCGACTGACTGACAGACACGCTACAGTCGAAACTACTAGGCGCATGTATGTTTCTTGAGGAGTGTAGGGGAGTGTTCAAGACATCTCATCAAAACGAAATTTACGCATGCGTAGCAGCGGGCAAAAGCTAGTAATATTATAATTATGTTGTCTGTCTTGCCTGTCACAGTGGTCTAGTGTTTTAGTAGGTGACTGTACATCATAATGAACAGTCTCCATACAGTGTATGTATTTATATATTTTTTTGGATCACTGCCTATTGATCCCACAAATTCATAAGTTTGTAGGCAGTCCTACAAAGTTATGAATTTGTTTAGAGCAAACATGTAATGTTTCTAATTACTGACAATTCTTCTGCAAGGAAATGTATGGAATTTGGAACTGAATGGCGCTGTGTAAATGGCTCGAAAGTTAGATTTTATTTCACACTATTTCTATTTGTTCTAGTGATAACGTGGTGGAGCGCATTGAGGCACTGGACATCCCTGAGGGTGAGATTGAAGACGTGCTGCAGAGGGACAGGGACCACATTACCCGCTGGGTACCAGAAATCTCCGAGCCGGCTCTTCAGGGCCCGTCGACGTCGGGAGCATTTCCGTCGCCTAACTGGCCGGTTTATGATGGCAGTGGCTTCGATAGTGATTGGGACGACGAGTTCGAACCGTCAACTATCGAAGCCGCTGCACCTAGAGATATCCCCGATGACGCAGCCCTGGATGCGCCGGTCAAGAATATCGTAGAAGCTGTTAGAATAGGTATGGATGACGAAGCATATCGTCTCTTGGTCATGTCGCCAAATTTCACATGGCGCGAAGACTTTAAGTCGTTCAGAGGGGTTCCTGAACAATTTTCAGGACCTACTCCTGGACCACTCAAAGCCTACAAATCGGCTTTAAATGGGGCCTTTGTCGACATCTGGGACAAAGACATCATAGACTGCATCGTCAGTGAAACTAATCGATATGCCCAACAGACGATCGCAGAATTGAAAGCAAAGGGAACCTTGGCACGATCTTCTCGTTTGCATAGGTGGGAGCCCACTAATGCAGACGAGATCATGGTTCTCTTTGCAATATTTCAATTTATGGCCATCGATTCGCGTACATCACAGGACGAGTATTGGAAGAAAGGTGTCCTAGGTATGCCAGTATTTAGGACCCTGATGTCCTATAATCGTTTCATTTTGTTGAACAAATTTCTCCATTTCGTGGACAATTCTGAACCAGGTCGGGATATGCCTAGGGATGGGGCAATAGGTACAACAAAAGTGTTGTCGCGAAGACTTCTCAAACTGGCCCCTATAATTGCGCATTTAGGAAACAAATTTGATTCGCTGTATCAGCTAAAACCTCATCTGTCAATTGACGAATCGCTCACCTTATTCAAGGGTCACCTGTCTTGGGTGCAGACAATTAGATCTAAGACAGCGCGATTCGGGATAAAATCTTACGAGCTTTCCGAATCGGACACCGGATATATGGCTCGGTTCCAGATTTATACCGGTAAGACAGATGAGGTTTTATCAGATACGCAAATCAGTGCTGATCTGGGACTGAAGAGTACGAAGACGGTCCTTGAGCTATTGCAAGGTCTAGAACATCGGGGTCATTGTGTCACGACGGATAATTTTTACAATTATTGTCCATCGTTGGCACGATACCTCAAGAGTTTAGGCTTTGATTGCTTAGGGACTCTTCGTACGAATCGTCGGTATGTGCCCAATGAGATCGCTAAATTGCCCGCAAACGTGCCGAATGGGACTATTGTATCTCGCCATTCTGGAGATGTTTCAATCGTGTCGTGGAAGGACTCCAGATTAGTGAGTACAATATCCACTTACCACAATGTGGATACTTACGTCGGATCTAGGGCTGGTAAGAGAGTTGTTAAGCCTGTGTGTGTGAGATTACAATAAATACATGGGGGGAATTGAACTAAAAGGTCAAAAACTCTCCATGTATTTGTTAGAGCGCAAGAGGGGAGTGAAATGGTATATAAAATTGTTTAAACGATTGATGAATGTAAGTAGTTTAAACAGTATCATAATGTATGGGTGCTCTCGGGAACAACGTGGACAATTGCCAATGACGCATCGTGAGTTCCGCTATGCACTTGCTGAATCTCTGATTGAGAGACATTATTCTTCTCAAAAAGAGGTTCAGCAACCTGTTGGGGAGCTTACGAGGCTGAGGCGTCATATTGTCCACGACCCGTCTTAGCATCCCGGGGGCAAAAATAAAAGGAGATGTCGTGTATGTTATGCGAGGACGAAAACCAATAAAAATTCTCATTTCCGCTGTGTCTCTTGCGACGTCTTCTTATGTCTTGGCAATTGCTGGAAGGACTGGCACACACTCGAGGAGTTGCAGACACAAGAAGAACGTGGGCGAAAGAGACGCCGTGATGAGTGAGAATTTTGATTGGTCATGGAAGATAATGAAAGGAATGATCAGCACTGTTTCCTAAATGCCAATTATAGTTCGTCATCCATAGTTTTTTCAACATGCTTCTAAGATATTGACTTTCTTAGAAAAAAATCGTATTGACATTTTATGAATTTATTGCTAGGTATAAGATTATATTTCTTTGGTGAAATGTCTATCTAATTTTTAAATTGTACTCAAGGTATAAACGTTTTCATTGAATGTCTTTACGTACCTACAGAGTCACTTGTAGGCTTCTAGAAACAAAAAATATTTGTTTTTGAGCAAATAACGTTGAAGTTATACCAAATTACGTACAAGTAACAAGTCAATAACTCTATAATAAATATTTTATGTGGTCACATGTTTATGGGTGTCAGTACTTTTTTTCTATACGATACATTTTGGTCCATTCTACGGGTGACAGATGGATTCGTCGAATGGACAAGATTATTTATTTTATTCAATTGTCTATATATATATAGTGTATCATATTCAAAATAAAATATGTTAGTATATTCTGTAATGGTAGACGTGTTTATTTAGGTTGCCTAATGATAAGCATAATACTTTGAAATTATTTAAATTGGCATAATGATATTGACACATAATATTCTATATTATCTATATTATAATTTTATATAAATAATAAGCCACAATAACTTCAAGCAGTGATGGCAGCCAGGTGTATCCTTTTAGCCAACCCTGTGCATAACATACTAACCTAACCTAACCGAAGCTAGTCAACATTATGTGAATTTGGCTAAATACGCCCAATTGACAAACTGAACACACTGAAGCTCGACATGACGCTGGTGCGAAAAATATTCACTTAATCATGTTTAATTTTAGCATGACAGTCTGTTATGCCAAAATTAAACATGGTTAGGTAAATATGTCTCAATATTTATTCATAAACTTGGCAAGCAAGTAGACGGAGCTCTGAATTTTAGCATAACATACCGTTATGTTAAAATTAAATATGGTTAAGTAAATGTTTTTCAATAATTCTTCATAAAGTTGGCAAGCAGGTTGACGGAGCTCTGCTTCGCAGTGCTCCTATTTTTAAGTGCAGCATTACAAGAAAACCTAACATAACCTAATGTCGAACTTTGGTGTGTCGCACAAGCGTGCATTCGAACTATGGTGAGACGCAGTCCAATTTTCTCGCACAAGCATCAATCGCACATCCATTTATCGAGCTCATATGATACGCTGTCTCTTTTATAAAGATAAATATCATTTTATTTGTATTAACATGAGTATACATACTCTACTATATTTATGACTCGTGATTATTAGGCGAATATAATAAATATTATGCTTCAAAAATATTACGAGGAAATACATTAGACCAAATTATAGATATACTAAACTTTTAATTATGCCAAAACGGTATTATGCCGAAGTCTTATTGTGCTTATAAAATTCATGCGAGAACTTTATGCCAAATGAAATTATGGCTTAAAATGTTATGCCAACAGGAGGATTGCCATTTATATAAAGAATGCTTTATAAACAAATTATTTAATAAGTAATTTAAAATAAACAATGTACATACATGACGGTCGGTTTAACGTCGTATAACCATAGTTGCATACTAAGAGAAATTGAAATGATAAATATCATCGTATATAAAATATCAGCAAGAAATTGTAATAAGTGAAGGCACGTAGCCTTCGGGTCTACAAAGATATTGGTAATCAAACAGTTAACCTCACCGAGCATTTACGAGCATGACCTACACCACGAAAGCCAATAGCAATATAAATATACGTTCAGTGAAAATTTTAACTCTGTACCTATAACGACTGAAAAGCATTTTTTTGTGTACTATAGAGATTATAATTACTTTTATTGGTATGTAAATACTCTAAATCAGAATATCAAGTATTGTAAACTCAAAATTTTACTAAACACATAATTCATAACGAAATATTTATTTACATTTGTTTATCGATACTATTTTGATTTTGTCAATCACTAGATTGCTGACGTCACATTCGCGCTGTCCGGGTAAAGTTAGTATCGCGGATTCACGCGAGCCGTCGGCAACGATAGCGCCATTGTTTATATGCAAATAAAAGTTATAAGTGTCAAAATTCGCGTAATTAGTTCGTTTTATGGTGTCTAGTACAAATGATAATATACTAAAATGAATGATACGTTACCCTAGTGTATTGTAGTGTGTTTATTAAAGTGTTTGTGTTAACAGTGTGACTTTATTGATATTTTATTTGATGGCGCGCTGTCGATTTTGGCGCCAAAAAACATCGACTGTGCAAATTATATCGTCGTTATTTGGAAATGTACGTATTTTTTTACTTTTTTGAATAAACGGTTGCAAGAGTATGATATGACCATTACAATGATGTGCATTTCATAACATATAATTATTATTTACATATCTAAATTATGGTTAAAAGAGTTGCATGACCTTGAACTCGCGAATCACGTAAATTGCATTGACATTAAAGTGCATGTGCAATAAATTCGCGCGGCCGTGAGACGGACATGAAAGTAGAATTAATGCAGTGGAGATGAGAGCTTTGAGGAGTATGTGCGGAGTAAAAATGGCAGATAAAGTGAGAAATAGTGTTATTCGAGAAAGGTGTGGTTTGAAAGAAGATGTAGTGTCAAAGATTGAGAAAGGAATGTTGCGATGGTTTGGACATTTGGAACGGATGGATGCAAGGAGATTTACGAAGGATATGTATCGAGTAAGATTGAATGGAGATGTCGGTAGAGGACGCCCAAGACGGACTTACGCCGACCAAATTGGTGACGTACTACGGAAGGCCCAAATCAAAAGTACCCGTAACCGACGAGCATGCATGACGAGGTCTCTCAGGAGCATGAATGTCGAAGAAGCGAAAGAGATATGTTTGAACCGGAGCATTTGGCGTTCCATAGTCTCTGCCTACCCCAATGGGAGACAGGCGTGACGTTTAGATAGATCAATGGTCATAATGTCAGCCTAGAGACGTCCACTGCTGGACATAGACCTCCCCCAAGGTTCTCCACCGATCGATCGGTCTATGTGGAGAAAAGTATATAATTAAATAAAATAACTTAATAAACAAGAAAGCTTTCTTAAATTTTAATAGAGCAGCTTTTAATCTATTGTCTCGCATTTGCCATTCATCCATGGAGAAAATTGAATAATGTTATTAAACAATGACGTTTATTCCGCGAACCTTCTGAAACTGATCGTGGTGGTCGGTTATCGAGACAAAAGGCCATGTGCTATTCTGATGGATAAGCTATATTACTGCGGAGTTTCATTAAACTCCGTTCAGTAGTTTTTGCCGGAAAGAGTAACTAACAAATATCCATCATCTCACAATACATCTCTTTTATAATTAGTAGAAAGATTACAGCATCGTAATATTACGATAAATCCTATGGAATCTCATCTGTATTTCTTATTACTTGCTTAAAATGTATTACAAACCAAACTGTTTAAATCCATCCGGCATTTTGTGAAATTCCTTTTAAGTTATTTTACAATTAGCTTACAACTGTTAGCTCATCATAAGCTCTCGTTTAGGTAACCATTGTTAAAGAGAAAATTTTAATAATAATTATAGTCTTATATGAATTTTTGTTGCAGTAATAATGAAATACAATTCAGTAAAGTTATTAACCCTATTTTAATTAAAATAACGACAAGGCTTCGAGTGCTTTAAATTTGACTATTTCACATTACAGATGTTCCTCTTACAGACAAACTCTTTTAAAATTAAATTTAATATCACTGGGAAAACACTATAATTTAGTAATTATCCCAAACATAAATGGACATTCACTTCAAAGGGACAAACATAAATATATTACGTTCACATTTGGCTAAATTAAAGTTCGCATATAAATCCAAATTTATATGAGACATATGTATATATTATCGTCTACTTGCCCCGACGTTTCGACGTGGCTTACTCCAATCGTGGTTTTCGGGATTTGACTCCGATACGATATAGATCCGTTGTATTAATGTTAGTATATATACAAGTCGCTGTGTACATATTTCTATTTATTGATAATTGGTCAGCTTTGATCATGTTGGATATAAAGCCGCAAATATAATACTCCTGTGTGTGAGCTCGTATGCTGTAATCTTGGACAGCAACAAGTGGATGTAACTATTATTTCAACAATTTACTAAAATGATCCTCAAGGAACCATCGGTATAATACAGATTAACGGTATTAATGAATCATCATCATCATTTCGTATGGCATTCTTTGCGCTGGATCCTATACGTGTATTTTCAGGTTTATTAGCCAGTCTTTGGTCGCTGCAGAGAGCTGGTGCAACTCGGACATACCGCCAGGGAAGCGGTGGAGCGGACAATCATTCACGACGTGGGCTAGAGTTTGGTCGGGCTCTCCGCACTCGCAGGATGGCGACTCTCTGAGCCCCCATTTGTGAAGGTAGAAATTGGTCAAGAACTACCTCCTCGTGGTTCATCCCGGGCAACGGACTAGGTTCTTAGCGACACCCGGCTAAATGCTCTTGACTCTCTCTAGGCTCTCCGGACTGTTCACCGAGTAATCTGTGAATGTCCCGTTGATATTCCTGCGCCATCCATCATGGTATTAATGAAGATAAGTTTACATGCCGAGGTTTGGTCAAGTACATATTTGTGAAATAAACATCAATCAAGCGATGACGGTCGTCAAAGCGAAAGCAAGTTCTCAAAATATAACAACATAAATCAGTTAGTAGTATCTGACGACGAGTAATAAATAAAGTAGGTAATCGATTTTAAACTTTCGCGATTTATATACATCATGCAAAATTATTTAGCGTTTAACTTTCGTAGGATTCTAAACGAGAGATAAATTGTATATTACGCCTACATTTTTTTAAATTGATAAACTTACCAAATTCATTCGTAAAATAATACGTAAGCAATTACCGAACGCCATTTGCGCTCTGATTGGTTGAATAAGTCACTTGTTCCATTTCCTTCCTCGCCACCGCCATTCTTCACCACTTTTACGAATAAACCGGAACTTTAGCAGTGTTAATGAGGCTAAGTGGATCGGGGGTCTTAAATTTATAAATTTCCTAGGAAAGGACCATGCGTCAAATTGGGCTCAGTGTCCAACAGAGTTATGGCATATGCCATTGGAAAGGATTTTGTTCGTACTAAAATATTTACTACCAGCACCACCTTCAATTCCATTGCAGAAAAAAGATATGCACTTAAATAGATTTGGTAGAAAAATACAATTGTTAGTCATAAACTGTTATAGTAACAATATATTCATACTTTAAAATCAGTGGCGTACAGTATCAGTTGGCGGTCGACCGTTTTCTTTTTTTTTTAGTCGACACCTAACAATTACGGGCTAACTGCTCCCGATTCGTAGTGCTGAGCTAGTACTTATGTGTTTTTATATGTTTGTACATTGTTCTTAAAGTCGAGTTTGGGGTGGCGAAAAGGGTGACATCCGGGGCGGACCGTCCCCGGTCCTTTCCTACGCCACTGTTAAAAATAATGATAAACAATTTATGCGCTTGCGCCCGTGTGATTTACAACACTCTCCTTCCCTCTCATACCCCTCGGACGCCTGACCCGCGCCCTTCTGCTCTCAGTCAGTCGACTCTTGATTCTCACGGTGTTATCTGTGTGCCCTAAAATCAGGACAGGTTAGAAGTACCCTGAACCGAAGAGCATGCATGAGGAATGTGATGGCAGTGAATGAAGCAAGATAGATATGTCAGGATCGTTGCAAATGGCGCTTCGTAGTCTCTGCCTACCCCTCCGGGAAACAGGCGTGAGTCTATGTATGTATGTATGTATGTTATCTGTGTGTTTTCGTGTATCCTCTCGGCACATACAATTTATTCCACCGGCAGTTCACCTAAACGATATTATTATTGATTGAAATGTTAATAAAAAGATTTTTAACTGTTAGCAGCTGTTTTATTTTTTATAAATTCTCTGCACATGGAATTAAAACTAGTTAAAGATGTGAAACAACAAAAACTACAATGCCATAACAGCCTGACTTTGCAGGATAATAGTTTATGTATGGTGGGAGAAAATATTTATAGAAAAATAGCCCCATGGATTCTTCGCAAAAATGAGTTTATATCTTTATATTTAGTGCTTTACAAGTATATTCAAAGTGGTCTCATCTCTGTTGGTGGGTGAGCCCAGGCTTCATACATTTTTGCCCATGGTCCATTATAAATTTAGGACCCCCGATCCAGGTTCTTATTATTTTACGGTGACAGATATACCACATACTATCATTCACACTATCACACCGGCTATCGTTTGCCTAATAGCCGGCGATCCGAAGGGATTTACCACCACCACAAAAATAGTACATTTGGTGTGTCTTGCATACAATGTTGTTATAATAGATTTTTAACATTATTTGAAGTGAGAAGAATATCGATAATAGATTGACAGTGAAAAATGCTCTCCACTGCTTTTCGCTATATCTGCGCTGGCCAGTTATCGTATTTTCCATGATGTTTCTATTAGAAGAAGTTTATTTTAAGACCGCTACTTGGATCGATTTATGTCATATGCGTAAACGCATTAGCAATTACTGTCGACCCTGCAGTATTATTTGGTTGCCCTCGATATGAACAAGCTGTAAGTCCTCTTTCTAGAGATTTTGAAAGGTAGATAATGGATGCTAAATTTCTATTTGCTTACATCAAAGCATTATATTTTAATGCATGTGGTTTTATCTCACTCACTCACTTCAAAGTATATACCATAATGCTTAAACTGCTTTTAGAAGCCATGTATTTTTCTTCAAGTTCTTTAAATTATCTAAGGTAATTAATATAATCTGGTTTTCACCAGACGATTGCCAGGCAAACGAATCTAATATTTAAAGTATATAGATCTTTCTCCGTACTAAGTAATAGGATTACACTGAACAAAATTATTGTTGTGGAAGCACACATTGGTAGCAAAAACAGCAGTTTAGCACATGCCTTCGTTTACTCCTGTTACCAGCATGGTGTATGAGCTGTCGTGAACAGGTGACACCTATCGTAGCTTATAATTGCTTCAGTAATAGATACACGAAAAGCAGATATAAGATACACGGCTGTCAAAATATTCAAGATAATCAGATGTGAGCAACAAAAGAAATTAAAAGTATACAGAGGAGGTACTGGCCTCGAGTTCGATAAGCAAAATGTAAAATAACTTATTAGTGAAATGATGTTTCCTAGTGACCGGTATTTGCGGAGAAGGCTGATTTATTGAATTAATTTTCCAAGATTCACGACTGGGACTGAATATTAAGAGGCAGAAGTAATTTCGGCTATGAGCGCGGTCTTTGTTGTCAGTGGTATGGGCGGGGCGGCCGTACATAACTCTGGGAGCCAGGTCATTTGCGCCCGCTTTCAAATTGGAATTTACCGGCGCAACGAGTTGAGGTGTCCTGTTAACAGACAAGGATACGATAGGTGCTCATAACATACCATCTCACGGGATGGAAAGGTTTGGAAATTGGCACAGCTGCGATCTTCCTGACGATCAAGTTATTAAAATGGAGATAGAATAGGAAATTGTTTGTTATGCCGTGACGCGCGCACTGATTCCAATCAAGCATAAATTATGACGCAACTATGAAGTCTTGGTTATCCCGGTATGAGCTTTTGCTCATGGTCACGATAGATCGGTTGGCTGAGATCTGCATACGTGCCTGATAAACGTCACAGGCACTTTTAATCTAAATAATATTTACGTAACTACACTATTGTATTAGGCTGTAACCTGTGATGATAGTTGTATGTGGCAATAAGGAAATTAATCCCGAGTAGCGACAAATCAAATCATGGCAATATATTAGACGTAAATAATAGGCATCTGCTCCCTTCGAGGATGTAGCATATGTGTGTACATTTAGAGTGACCGCATAATCACTGTCAACGCACCCAGTGTTGTGGTCTCAACGCCAACATGGCACCAACATTTACGTAACCCAGACACAATTATTCTTAGCTTTACATGTATATATACCTGCAAAGGCAAGCGAACTACTATCACATAAAAATGTATTTGCTTTAGTGCTCGACTCTTAGCATACTTATAACTTTCAGTTGTCATTACTATCGTTGTAGTCAGCGAAAGCAATAAGATATAAAACTTAACCAAAAATAAATATATAGTAAATTCAACTTTTGGCAATGGAATCAAATATATAATTCGCAAATTGCAAATTTAAAAACGTATTTACATCACAAATGTCTCAATGGAACACACAGTATTTTTTTGAATGTAAAGATGCCTGTTGCTAAGTTATATATTTCAAATAAGCAAACATCGACCATGTTAGATTTAATTTTATCTCGACCAAACGATAGGAAAGTCAGTATCTAAAGGAATGACGACAAATGTTAACGTGTGAATACAGATCAAATATTTGAGTCTTTCGGGAGTTCAAGAAATTTCTATGTATAGAACTGGATTGTTAGATTTTTGAGGAGAGTTCAATATATAAAATATATAGGATTCAAGTAACTGGCTAACTTAACATGGAGAGCATGGTAGTAGGCATCGAAAAACGACGTATCTGCAGACCACAATTCCAAAATTTGTCATAATTCGAATAATTCTTTGATTAGTAACAACTAACATATCAACATTGAATGCGCATCCACATCTCGAATCATCCCATACTCTGTCGTAACAATGACATCGCTGTTACAAATCTCACAATAATTATTCGAAAGTAAGGCAACATCGCTTACGGATTGCAATCATAATGCAATTCAAACAATTTCATCTTTCTTATTGTTTTAATTGCAACAGGTAAGAAAAGCCGCACTTTTGTATGAAATCTGCAAATTACAGTAAATTTGTCGGCCCAAATAAGCTAAAAGTATTTTTGGCACTATCACTTTTATATTGTTCCTTGGACGGCGGTAATGTTCGCGACGATTATATAATGGGACCTCTTTTCTTCGTAATTGTGTTAAGGCGTTCTTTGTCGGAACTTGAATTCAGCTGTATCTACATACCTACTACAGTGTATACTC
The DNA here is from genome assembly GCA_944739405.2 of Euclidia mi. Taxonomy (NCBI): domain Eukaryota; kingdom Metazoa; phylum Arthropoda; class Insecta; order Lepidoptera; family Erebidae; genus Euclidia; species Euclidia mi. The sequence continues at coordinate 25,974,676 of OX123202.2, forward strand.
ATCTTGCTAGTTGCATGGCATAAGTTTGCATTTATGTTGCTGGTATTGCTTGGCAGTTTTTCTAAGATATACTTAATACAGTTTGATAATGCGAAAGTTAATTAAAATATCCTGAACGCAATTAAGCCAGGATCAAACCAACGCGTTCACGCGTGGCGTGCACGGTGGCGATTATTGCGTGTGCAAAAGTTGTGCACACTGTCGCGTTCGTTCAGGCGTTCACCACGCTGTAGTCGCGTCACTAAAATGCTGTCTGATACCGATAGTGAAATTGAAGAAGTTTTACATCTGTCTGCTATTATTGAAGACGAAGAGGAACAAGAAGTGAACTTTAGGTGGGTATGATATACTGTGCCAGTGAAGTAAATATCTCATCTTTCGATAACGCCTTATTATTATTTTTTCAGAAAAAACAAGAGTTTGATTATTTATCATACAACAATGGGTATTTGTGGACCCTCATTTATAATTTCTTGCGTTTACACCATACTTAAAATCTACAAATCACAGTGTCCTCAACAAATAATAGCTGCGTGCAGCGTCTTAACGTAACAAGCGCGATCTGATCGCCACCGCCGCGTGCAGACGCTGCACCGGACGCCGCGTCCAATCAGAGGACGCGTAGGTGTGAACACGTCGCTATAAGTTCGTACACAACATCTGATCGCCACCGCGCACGCCACCGCGGACGCGAGCTGAACGCGTTGGTTTGGTCCTGGCTTTAGAGATACACTAATGATGTAAATACTACCTTTTTGCTAAAATACAGCTACAATAAGACTTTTTCAGACTTCATCTAAATTGTATATATGTACAAGACTTTATGTACAATCCAAGAAAATAACTACAATGGCGGACTCAATTCTAAAAGCATTGTCCATCACTCAATCGTAGAATGATGCAGAGATTTTCATGATAAATGTCCAAAATAGTTTTGACTACTACATTTCCAACGGAACCCAATGGACCCTGTTAAATAGCCTATACATTTCTTTATCTCGGAGCACATTGTGCGGTGTACAATAGTGGAATTGTGTGACGTCATAAGGGCTATCTGATAACGCAATGACGTGAGTAAGGAGATGACATGATTAATTGCCTCTGACCATGTTCCCGTGTTTACTCAACTTAAATGGGCTATCTAACACTGAAAGATTTTTTCAAATCAGACCAATAGTTCCTTAGATTAGCGCGTGCAACCAAACAAATAAACAAACAAACTCTTCAGCTTTATATATTAGTATAAAATACATATGCATGTGCTAAACGGGTGGTCATTACGATAACGATGTGACAACATCGTATAAAAATCATCGTAAAATAAATTAATTAATATTCGTCGTTAGTTTAGTTAATTTTTCGCTTACTCAAATTCATGGCACTCAAGTTATTAAAACAGTATCTAATCATCAGTCACTTCGTTTTCTTTATTCCTCGTTTTATAATTCCCCATAAAATAGGAAGCGAGGAAGACAAATAATGTACTTCAACTTCTATCTGCAACTTGCAATTATGAAATGATGAGTCAAAGAAGAAAGCCGGTGAGTCCAAGTTGATTCTGAAAGTCACTGCGCCTGCTAGAAACAGATACCAATAAGCTATGTTTTATTTATTAAAATAGTTTGCTATGAACTTACTACACCAAAGGTCATTTTGTTCCTCAGATAAACAAATCTAGGTCAAGAATACGAATTAAATATTGATAGAACGCTTGGAGTTGTACAGACGGCAATGTTTTACAAACAGCTATAGGTATCATCTATAGGTATTTTTGATACATTTTTTGAAGCAGATGCGCAGTCACAAGATTAATAACTATTGCAGTTCTGCGAACTGAGTCGCTTGCACTTCGGATAACAATCTGATGATTGATTGACAGACAAGTGTTTCTATTTGAGTAAAAGGTTTTAGAAATACCATTTCACTAGATGGATTCTTGCTCGCTATGACGTGCTGGTTAATTTTTTAACTAGTAGGTTGTACCTACTAGTTAAAAATTAACTTTGCAAACATTGAAACATAAATTGAAATTTGGTAGCGAAATTTTGTATTCTTAGTCTGTCACAACACGGGAGACACACACAAATTGCAGTTACAAAACATCAATTCGTCAATCACAGAAGACATTGCCGGTGGAGGTTTAGCCCACAATATTCAGCCAAGGGCTGAAATTCGAACCACTTAAAGCTAGTGCTTTAAGTGGCTCGAACTAGGCCTCTCTTTGTTCTTGCCATACATGTTAAAAATATTTTTAATTTATTTACAAAAGCAAACCCACAAGGTGAACACAAACTTTCCTAAAACGACGTTCTCCGCAAAATAGAGGAAACACACAAACAAGACGCTACGAACAGTTAAACTTGACTCCAACAAAGACTCAATTACTTCTATATTATGTGAGTAGTGCTGACTCTTTCAGTGCTTGATAAATCTTATTTTCTGTATGTTATTGCTATAAATAATAGACTGTGTATTTGGTTGACGTGATACTCCAAGGTAAACAATTTTCTCGTGATAGTGGAACGGTTTTATCGCTTCGATTTTATTGTACGTTCATTGATGTTGGGGATGAAACGCGACATCAATATAACTTTCGGTTTGTTCCTGAGGAAGATCACAGGGAGTGGAATCTAAATCTAACATTAATAAAATAAAGAAATGTAAGAATCAATTCAAGAAGGCCTTTTATCCTCAGTCTGTTAAGATTTCATCGTTATTTGCCAAGATGATTTGACTGCACGGTTGGCGTAATCGTTTAAGCGGCCGCCTCGCTGCTTGACACTGCGCCGAGTGTTGTGGGTTCGATCCCCACACGAGGCAAACCTTTCTGTGATTCATAAATTGTTGTCTCGCGTCTGGGTGTTCATTGTGTCCGTTAGTTGTATGTTTGTAAAGTCCCCCGCGGCACAGGATTTAGTTCTTGTGCGGGAGTTGTCTTTAAAAAAATATACATACATACATAGACTCACGCCTATTTCCCCGAAGGGGCAGGCAGAGGCATGTTAAATGCCCTCTTTTCGCCAGTGTTTTGATCCCACGTAATAGGTGGCGAGCCTATTGCCGCTTATCGGGATATTTTGTTTGCCAGAGCCTCATCCGTTGATCGGCAGGTGCACCACTTGCAGGTGAGGTTGGCTTGGGACCCTTAGTTCTTGGTGGGAATCCTATGCACCCCACACTAAAAAAATATATATTTAAAAAAATAAAAGAAAAACATAATCGGTGTTATATTTTTCTGTTAATATTAGAAAGGTTTATTTAATGAATACGAAGCAAGTCGAATAGATGATTTTTTAAATTTAGTATGTGACTATAAGGCAGATGTGAGTATGTCTAAGTTTGATAGGATTAATTATGTTCTTTATGTTTTCCCTGTTTTATTTTTTATATGACATTTATATTTACACAACATATGACATATTTCTAAATATGCAGTTGGTGTACAAGTTCATGATTCGTGGTTATAGATTATTCATCGTAGTCTCGTTAAAGATGTAACTAAACAATGCGACGTTGCTGTATTCGTTACTTTGGTAAAGGTTGAAGCTTTTAAACCTATTATTTGAAATACTTTTTGCTATGTATGTATGTAATTATATATATATAAACAATTCATCCCTTTAAGCAAGGGGATCGTGACAAGATCGTTGAGCCGTTAATCGTCTTATTAAAAAGTAATTTGACGCTTCATTCGGGCAAATTGATCAAATCGTTTCACCACCGACAAGAAAGATATAAATTCCCACGTGCCTAAATTTTACTTAAAAATATTTTACAGATGAAAGAATGAACCCTAAGTTCTCAGGCAAAAGGAAATTTATATACCTAATTGTTAAATTTAATAAGACTGAAGCAAAAACTTAGGGCAAATTTAATATTGAGTAAGGTTAATTCTTCATTGTAACTTATGTTACTACAAGAATCTTCAAGTTCTACAATCTGTACGAATCGTTCGTAACTTGTAACCGATTGGGCGATTAAGGACTCTCGGATTAGCTACGTTCACTTTTTTCTTTCTTCATTTTATTAAAACTCACAAGGCTTATACCATGTGTCGCTGGGGACTTGAAAACAACGACGATTCGGCAAAAAAAGCAATTTATATTACTAGGTACGATTCTAAATGCTAAAATTTGTGTAGATAGATGGATATTTGTTTTTTAAAGTAAATACCAAATACAACGCACAATAAAATAAATACAATATAATACAAACAGCTAGGTATACAATTCACAATACAACAATATTTCTTACTCTTTAACGCAAAAACTACTGAATATTTTTTTTAAGAAACTTTGCAGTGATACCTGTATCAGTATAGCACAAGGGATAACAATTGCAGCTCCTTACAAAATTGTAATTGTTCTGTATTATGCAAAACCTGGTGATGAAAAAGAGTGGCCAAGAGTTTAAAAGCCCGTCCTTTCTCATGGTTCTTGTGACCTAAGTGAATAAAGCACTTTGACTTTGATACCTTTTGTCTTGATAACCGAGCCCCACGCCGATGAAGTTGCAGGCAGAAGCTAGTCATGCACATATTCATCATTCTGTGTATCCTGTGAGTGACTCTAAAATCATTAGAATAAAGGGTACAGATATATACCTTTTTTTTTTTTTTTTGTTTACTACGGTGGGAAACTCTCCTTATGAGTCATCTCAACTCCGCCAACCCAGCCATTAGAACGGCTGGGCTTGGGACTGGCGGAGGAGGTATGTGGAGGCTCTCCCCTAAAGTCGTTCGGGGCATACCCACTAAAAACCACCACGGTGTCCCTACGGGTCCCGTATAATGGCGGGGTCACGCGATCCGCGATTAGCATACTTTCTCGCGACCCCGCCCGGGATTGGCCCGCCGTTGGTGTTGGCGGGCCCCGTCTCGTTATGATCTCGCAATCATCCATCAAACTTCTTGCATACATCAAACTTCTGGCATCCATCACCTCACAAAGCTACTTGGGAGGCGGCGAGGACACGCGCCGCCTCCCGCCTTTTGGCGGACAGGGAGCAACCCCAGCGCTCACCGTCCGCAGGCAATAAATTTACGGTGGTCGGAGGTCGTCTCTTGACAGATATATACCTAAATATGGCTACCTAAGTGTGGATAACGAAGGGTGTTAGGTTGCAACCCACACCACAGTGACCGTCAAAATATTAATTAAATACAATAATTTATGTTGCACAACAGCCCATAATATTATATTATGTTATATCACCTATGCCGTTATACAGCTCATCATCAGCCTTTAACAGTCCACTGCTGGACTAGGCCTCTCCTTTGAAAGGAGGAATTGGCCTACTATACCACACTGGCCAAACGGGTTGGTATAGGGTTTGTATCAAGTTTTCCTTATCTTACAGTGCTGTTCTCTGCATAATATTCTCCCTCTGTCGGCTTTTACAACACCCGTGGGATGATATGGGGTGGTGACATTCCGTATTCTTAATCCATCACCACACGGACTACTATACAGTTTGCGGCAGATTATATCTATATCCAGCACGATTAATACGACGCTATTTACACCGATCCCCTATTAGTCGCCGCTTGTACGAGGTCCACGGGAAATCATATGGTGTTCTATTTTTATCAGAGGCCAAGGTCACAGAATTCGTTTTAACCAGTTTATAAATATAATAACCTACTTAATATGCATATAAATTAAATTAAACTGCCAGCTTAATGTCAAATCAACAACTGTTTAAAAATTTGTGTGGGTCTACGCGGCCTCAAACAAAAATAAATAGGCTGTTTTAAAATTTGTTTGTCCGTCTGTCTATCTATCTGACAATTTCTGGTACAAAATTTTAGCCATGCCTTTTTATAGAGTACCAACATGTAGCTGACTTTATGAATTGTAACATTTTCCATGAAATTTTGTGAACCATGGAAAATTTATTAATTTTTTAATTAGAAACAAAATTCGGCCTCCTGGGGTAAGTACGAGTAAACCTAAGTCCACACGGGCGCTGTCGCGGATTCAATAGTATTTTTACACATAAAGATTCAAACTAATGTTACGATGTGTTGCTCGTTTTCACAACATGCATACTGTTACTGATACACCTGTGCCATATTATAAGATATGTATGTATGTTCATGTATGTTGTGGAAATAAATGCTTTCTTAGCTTTTCTTAGCTTTCTTATATGATTATTAATTGTCTTTATTTTCGTGTACAGTCCATTTGACAGATTCCAGTACAAAAACTCAGAAAGACCTTTTTTATGGAGCACAAGCACCTAGCTGACTTTATAAAGGGTAACTTCCCTGGTAATAATTAAAAACAAACTACCGAGGTTCTCGAGGACAACCTAAATCTACACGGGCAGAATCGTGGATTCAGCTAGTATCTTTTATCAATAACTACTAACATTTACGATGTGTTGATATGATTATAAATTGGATTTATTTTCGTCAGATTGGGCCGGCGCGATCTGTGTGGGAGTATCGCGCGCAACCGGTGCCCTTGTGGCGGGACGCCGACAATCGCCGCGACTCATCGCTCTGCGAGCTGCTGCTACCCCTCGCCTGTCTGTTCACTTCGTTCGCTACGCGGCTTCATCAGACTTTACTTAGCTATGGTAAGTTGTAGTGAAACCTAAATCGTTCCCTTTTCCTTCTCCCTTATCCCGCTCTCTATTTTCCTTTTCCTATCCCATGGACGGCAACGCACTTATGACTCTTCTGGTGTTGCGGGTTTCCATGGACGGTGGTAAACGCTACCATCAGGCGATTCGGACTGCTCTTTTGCCGTCAACTACATGAAACTAAAATAACATCATCGTCAAAGCTTTGAAATGAAATGATTTATTCGCATAAGATAGGGTTATACAGGTGTTACAAATTTATTCTAGGTACATCATATCTCGCCGTAATAGGCATACGAATGTCAATGTTGTTAATGTACTTTAAAATTATATAATTATTAAAATTGTTGAAAAATTGTTAGATTATAAATTGTCATTAATTATTATTATACATACAATTATAAATGTCAATTCCATATATTATGTCATTCTATCAAAATTAATTATATTTTTATCATTTATTATATCTTACAATTCAAAAATTTCTGTACAGAGTAAAAACATCTTTCAGCTAAAAATTTAAACAACTGATTTTTGAATTTTGTTATTGTTAGATCTTTAAGACTCTGTGGGAGATGGTTATACATCCTGATTGACATAACATAACAATTTCTACTAGATATATCGGTTCTTACATTTGGTAACACTAGTTTGTTAGGGTATCTAGTATTAAAATTACATACACTTATTTTTGTCATGTACATATCAGGGTTCATTTTAACGAATATACAGCTTTCGAATATATAGAGACATGGCACAGTTAACAAAGACAACTTTACAAACAGCGGTCTGCAACTATCCCATGGAGCCACATCACATATAGCTCTTAGACAACATTTTGAGTTATAAATACCCTATTTATTTGCACTGAGTTTCCCCATAACATAATGTTTGAGACAATAAAGGCGTGGTACGCCTTTAAGGCGGTTTCTTTGTTTGTGATTTTTGTAAGTCGCCATAGCGCATATACAAATCTGTTTAGTTTTTTGCATATGTGATCTACATGGGGCTTCCAAGTACAATGGGAGTCAAGCATCATGCCCAGAAAACAAGACTCATCAACTTCTGTTAGATGCTGTTCACCATATATAAGAACAAGGTCCTGTTTCTTTGCACCTTTGTTTCGAAATTGAATAAATTTAGTTTTTGAGATATTTACACTCAAGTTATTATATTTCATCCATTCTACAATGTCACATATAGTTTGATTTAATTGTTCAGTGTAATCTGTTTTGGTTGTTTTCGGCACTACGACAGATATATCATCTGCGTAGAGAGTACACTGATAGTTAGTAATAGTGGGCAAGTCATTTATGTATAACAGAAATAGCAGAGGCCCCAATATACTGCCCTGTGGCATTCCCACTGTTATATTTTTATTTTCTGACTGTACCTTGATTTCCTCTTTATGATTATTGTGAATGGTTATTTCAACGTATTGCGTTCAATTTCCAAGATAACTATTTAGCCACTCGTTTGCGAGCCCACGTATACCATTTTTTTTTTTTTCATCGTGTGGAAAATGAGTTACCTCATGCCCATCCGACCGGCGAGCGGTCGAAGGGGGTATGTCGGACTCCCATCTGGGTTACCGACTAAAAACCACACGGTGGCTCCGTAGCTCGACGCCTTGCAGGTACAGCGGGAACTGTGTTGTATTGCTCCGCTGTACCTGTCGCGTCCGTCCCCTTGCTTGGGACGCGTGCCCGGGGAAAGGCGGGGTGTGCAATGCCTTTCACAGCAGACTGCGCCACACAGTCCGCTGCCTTCTCGGGTCCGCTTGTGGTGGGTCATTAGAGGCTCCCCCTCCAACGCCCGCAGACCTGAGGAAGAGTCGAGTTCAACGGCCGCTGCCGCCGCCTCGACGCCACCTTCGCCTGCGAGCGGGGTTGCGTCGTTCACGCTCCCGCTCGGCGGCCTCCTTCTGGAGCATTACAGCTTCACAGAAGGAGACCATTGCACGCCAATTGTGGGTGTCCTCTACCATTGTCGCTACTACGGCTGGTAGGGACAAATCCCTCCCGATTGTAGCGACCAGAGTACTCCGCTCGTCTGCCCACGCGGGGCACACCTCTAGTGTGTGTTGAGCGGAGTCCAGATCGTCATCGCAGTGGTGGCACTGTGTCGTCTCCTCACGGCCGATCCGACTCAGATACTCACCGAAGCAACCATGCCCGGTAAGTATCTGAGTCAGCCGGAAAGTAGTGCACTCTTTCGTCTCGAGCCAGGCGTCAAATATTGGCAAAATCGCACCGACGATGCGTTGGCGCGTGCAACGCGGTAGATGCAGCCGCACGCGCCACTCCTCATACGCACTTCGGTGCGCATTTCGCCGGCACTCTTCGAGCGTTTCACTCGACGCCTCTCCGCCTACCCGACGAAGGCGAACCTCGTCATAAAGACGGGCATTCACCCACGCCAGGAGATCCCACGACGGGAGGCGCGCAATGAGCGTCGCCGCCTCATGGGATATCGTCCTGTAGCCTCGTGCTACCCGAATGGCCACCAACCGCTGCAGACTGGCTAGGATAGCCCTGCAGCCCCATAGAGAACCATGGACCGCACGACGCCACAGTAGAGGCAGCGAACTTCCTCGCGTGGCCCACCAAGGTTCGGGAGCAGGCGTCGAAGCGCGCCCACCGCACCACGAACTCGGGGGGCCAAGCGCATGAAGTGGTCTTCGAACGCCCAGCGAGAGTCCAAAATGAGGCCAAGGTACTTAATAGTACGCCCCACCCGGACTTGTGCACCACAAATTGACACCACAGAGCTGGGTGGTTCCCGACCCCGAGGAAGGGCATGGAACCATAGCGCCTCAGATTTGTAAGGCGCCACTTGAAGGCCCAGCTGGCTGATCGCCGAGACGACCAGTGCCACGCCACGATTGGCGAGAGCCACGACACTGCGGAAGCCGGTTGTCCCCCGCGCCAGCACCAACGTGTCGTCCGCATAGCAGACGACGCTGACATCAGAGGGGAGACCGATACGCAGGACCGCATCGAACGTGATGTTCCACAGAAGGGGTCCTAATACGGACCCCTGTGGAACTCCGTTTGAGAGCTCCCTCGTGAGCAGAGCTCCGTTCCGACCTTTTATCCTGATGGACCTCCCATTTAGGTACGACCCGATAATATCACGCAGATAGGAGGGCACGTTATGATAAATCAGCGCCCTCCTAATTGACTGCCGGGGGAGGGAGTTAAAGGCATTGGCAATGTCAAGACTGACCGCCAACGCAACGCCTCCCTCCCTGAGCACCAGCTCCGACAGGGAGCGGACGCGACGGATTGCGTCTATAGTCAAACGCCCCTGCCGGAAGCCAAACTGGCACTCAGACAAATCGGGGCCCACGTTCGACAGGTGGTCCTGGAGGCGGGTAGCAATAATGCGCTCAAAGAGCTTGCCCACCTCGTCCAGCAAACAAATGGGTCGGAACGCTGAGGGAGAATCGGCAGTCCTGCCGGGCTTTTGGATTAAGACCAGATCAGCCTCTTTCCAACCGGAGGGGAATACGGCACAACGGAGGCAGTCGGTGAACATTTGCCTTAGCCTGTCCCCCAAGATTACGAGCGCGAGCACCCACGCCCGACCCGGGATCCCATCGGGACCCGGGGCGGTGTTGCGGGCCCGGAGCCGTCGAATGGCTCGGTCCAGCTCGTCTTCCGTCACGTCAAGTTGGTCATCCCAAGGGACTTGGGACGACTGTGACGGAGGAGGTGTCGAGTTGCTAACCACGGCCCGCGGGAAGAGGGTATCGACTACTCTCTCCAAAAACGGCGGGTCCAGGGTCGACGTGATGGGAGGGACCCACGGTCTGAGCTTGCCCATAACAAATTTGTAAGGGCGCCCCCATGGGTCCTGTCCAGTCCATTGACTAGTTCTTGTCAGGAACGGGCCTTGGCCGCAAGGATGGCACTTGAAAAAGTTTTCCCGACGGTCCGATACCGCTCATATGCTCCAGCAATCTCTTCAGCAGTGGCTCTCCTTCTTCGTCGGGCTCGTAAGTACTGGCGCCGCGCCGCGACATGATCAAGGCGAATGCGCTCGATTTCGCGCGTCCACCAGTACTGCGAACTGGGTCTCCTCGGACTGGATCGGGGCATAGACGTGTCGCAGACAGATGTCATAATGTCCCGAAACCAGTCCGCCTGTGAGTCGGGATCGGGCGGGATTCCCAAATTGGCGGCCTCCCACTCGGCCACGTGGGCAGCGGCTGCTAACATATCCCTGTCAAGTTGTCGAACGTTCCAGCGACGCGTCGGAACCGCGTTTGGGCGCCACGGGATGTCGCGGGGTGGGCGGAAGGTCACGCTGAATTCGATCAATCTGTGATCTGACAGCGTGGTCACATTCTCTGCGACAAACCACCCCGAGACGAGACGCTCGGCAGAGGGAGTCGCCCACGAAAGATCGACGATCGACTCTCCCTGCCAGCGGACGCATGTACTAACTGACCCCCGGTTTAAAAGCCGGAGGTCGAGCTCAGTCGCCCATTCGAGCGCCGTCTCTCCACGCAGGTTGTCCCGGGTGTCACCCCACACGCTAGAGCGTGCGTTGAAGTCACCCAGGACAAACACCGGACGGGACTGGTAAACCCTGATATGGTTCGCCAGCCCGTCGAGGTAGGCCTCAAAAGCGGCAAGGCCACTGTTTGGGGAGACATAGCAGCCGACGACGATCGCAGGACCCCATTCGACAACGACGAAACCCGGCCCCTGATGGAGCAGGCGGCAATGGGGCTCTCTTAAGTACACACCGACGGAGCCATCTGATGCCCCGAACCAACGAGGGTGGTCCGGGACGAACGGCGGCTCCGCCATTATTGCCAGGGCAACCGAACTGTTATACCCTTAGAATGTATAAGAAATCGCTGAAAATGACACACTCCTATTTTTAGCTGCTGCGTCAGCAAATCGACTAACTCAGCTAGGACTGGACGGTTAGAAGCCAGTCAGTCGCTCTTAAAACTCGGTTCGGGTCGGACCACTTCTAGCTCCTAAAATTATATCTCTGTATCCTAATCTACCAGTTAAGTATTATAGTGATCTTCAGTGTATTAAATAGTTTTTTTTTAAAACCTAAATACGATATCCCGTATAACATTTGGTGGCAGCGGTGGGATACGAAAAACGATATCCCGAATACGTCTTCGAAAAATTCTGTGCTTGTTTGGTGAATTAGTGAAGAACGGTTCATCGTCCTGGTGATCGTGACACGGAGGCCTGCTGAGCCTTGCCTGGGCCCTTACCGTTGGCCTAACGGTACTTACGTCATGCTGCGACTGATCCTGAGACTGGTCCCGATCCTGGCTGTACTACAGTGAGTGCCAAACTTTCTAAAAGTCCACAGACATCGCTTCAGAACACAGAACTCAGAGTTTACGCAATTTATTAACGCATTTTGTAGAACTCGTGTACCATATTCTTAATTCTTTCGTCATCCTGAAAACAACACCACTATTCATAGTCATATTTATGTGTGGTACTACTAATTCGAAACAACAGAATCTGTTATTGTTACACGCTTCTAGATAAACTCGCTGCTCCACATCGAACTTGTACGAGCTAATCTATAGTGGAGACGGCTTCTTTCCTGTATACAATATTCTATTCAATTTTATGTTATTAGTTGATATTTTAAAACTATAATAATGACTAGCAAAGCTGACCTTAAAGAGGAGGCTCCCAGTGGTTCTAAGGGCACAGCGCCCCGCTCCGAATCAGAAGAGAAAGTAGAACTTAATGTTCTACTCAAATTTATCAAATCTTTCGATGGCTCTCGAGAAACATTAAATGCTTTTATTTCCAACTGTCAAAGCGCTTATAACATCGCCAATAAATCACAAAAACCTACTCTATTCAAGTACATTCTCAGTCAACTCACCGGTAGAGCCGAAACGACATGTAGCATTAAAGAATTCGACAATTTCGAACAATTTCTAGATTTTCTCAAACAACAATTCGGAGAAAAGAAACATTATACACACCTTCTCTCCGAACTGCAAGATTGCAAACAAACCCCTAACGAGTCCGTTAACCAGTACGCATTAAAAATAGATACGTGTCTAGCTAAATTACTCACGGAAATCAAAATATCCATCCCATCAAAAAGGAAAACGGAAGTAGCAGGCAGGGTAGCAGCTATGGAAGACCTAGCTCTCCATACATTTATGGTTAACCTTCAACCACGACTTTCACAAATAGTGAGATGTCGCGACCCCGATTCCCTCAATGCGGCGGTGAATTTCGCTGTCGCAGAAGAAAAAATACTCTCCGGCACCTCGAGCAGGAAACCATTCCAACCCTATTATAACTCGGATAAACCTAGATTTCTACCGCGACGCGAACCCCAGAGCCAGACCTCATGCTTTCCAGCCACGCAAAACAGTCGTACAGTAGATACGCCTAAGAAAATCAATACTGGTGACCTCATATGCCGATACTGCAAAAATATAGGGCATACCATAGACAACTGCCGTAAACGCCAATACAACAATAGCTGCAACCAGTATAACGCGCAACCTTCTACTTCCGGTCGCCAGAATATTACTGCACAAGATCCGTCTCGTAGGACCTACCACATTAGTCAGTCACAAGACGACGGATACGATGAAGTAGATAATTTAAACGAATAAAATTTCCCGATACGTATCGCGCGGGAAATTACCACCACAGAATCAAAGTCGATACCTTAAACACTGTATCCTCTGAATCGAATAGTCAACCTAATCCTCTGAATCCTCTGAATCCTCTGAATCCTCTGAAACCTCTGAAATCACCGAATCCTTTGAAATCACCGAATCCTCTGGATCCACTGAGTCCTCAGAAGCCAACACATCCTCTGAACCCACTGAACCACAGTACCAAGTCACTTACCAAATCTGATAAATCCCTGAATCCAATGATTACCAAATCCGCTGTAGCCGAGGAAAACCCTGAATCCCTAATACTTACCAAACCGCCTATATATTCTAGATCCAGAACAAAAACATATTCTGAATGTGTTAAAACAGTACCAAATCCGCAGCCTGTATCTCCAAAAATCGTGTCCCTGAAGCAAAACCTGAAACATACACAAAATATTAGAGTTTATAAAATCAATAGAAATACAGAAAAGCGATACTTACCTCATATCACGATCCAAACTCCTGTCGCAGACCGTCCTCTTTCCTTTCTAGTTGACACTGGTTCTTGTGTTAGTCTGTTAAAATTAGATTCTATCGGTCTTATTCATAAAAAGTTATAGAACGTTTAAAGGCTCGCTATAGTAAGATCGACGAAAAGTGTTATTCATAAAGGCATTTTAGCACTAAAACGCTCTATAAGCTTACTATAAAGTTATAGAGGCCAGACCCCTACTATAACAGTACTATAGCGCCAAGATGGCCGACTCTCTACAGCTGATTAGTTAGAGAATGACATTTGACGTTCGTTGTTTGGTTGAAGTACGGATTGGAATTAATGAAAAGTTGTGTTTTAGTGTCAGTTCTGTAAACATCGAAGTTTCGGTTACTTTTTTATTAGCCATAAATACAAAGTTGAAGTTGAACTTTATAATAACTATTAACCATATTAACTACTAACTTCGTTCATAAAAAATGCAAGCCTTACAAAGTTTAAATGCCATAGAAATGATTGAAGGAATTGAAAACAGTTCGCTTCGAAGAAAGGTGTATAGAAGTAGGAGTGATCCATTTTCTTTGGATGACGAAGATTTTAGGAAGCGTTATCGCTTCAATAAAGCGACTGCTACTTTTATCATCAATCTCGTACGTGATGATCTCAAATTAGATCGTAGAGGTTCTGGTACCCCACCCGAACTCCAGGTTTTAACAGCTATAAGATGCTGGGGTCGTCGAGAGGTAAGTATTTTGTTTTGAATTCTGTATTGTTGTAAATACATACTAATATATTTCTATTATACATAATTAAACTCATTTCTATTTAATATTTTATTACAGGTTCAAGAAGATGCTGGAGACCATCATGGGTTATCTCAAGCAACCACCAGTCGGATTTGTGCCCGAGTTGCATGTGCACTTGCTCGACACTCGGCTTCTTTTATCAAGATGCCTAGCACATTTGCTGAAGAACAAGTGATGATGAGGGAATTCTTTGACATACGGCATTTCCCTACTGTTATTGGCTGCATTGACTGTACTCACATAAGAATTCGCAAATGTGGGGGTGATGCAGCCCAATATTATATAAATAGAAAGGGATTCTACTCCCTAAATGTTCAGGTACTTATACATATTAATATTGTGAAACAAAGAATGCATATTACATTTTCTTTTCCAAAATTTAATCATTTATATATTCTTTACAGGTAACTTGTGACGCACATCTTCGCATCCGGGATATTGTTGCAAGATGGAGAGGTAGCACTCATGATGCTCGAATCTTTAATGAGTCATCACTCAAAGAGCGGTTCGAGAGAGGGTTATTTAGAGGGCGACTATTAGGTGACTCTGGATACAAATTAGAGCCATATTTATTCACTCCTCTTCAAAGACCTCAAAACCGTAGTGAGGAAAAGTATAATGAGGCACATATTGCTACCCGTAATACTGTGGAGCGCTGCTTTGGAGTCTGGAAACAACGATTTCAGTGTCTTCTACATGGCATGACATGCAAACTTGAAAATGTGAAGACTACTATAGTTGCTCTTGCAGTCCTTCACAACATTGCAGTTGATCATGGAGACCTGCAGTTGGAGGATAGCAGTGACTGTGATGTGTCAAATGAAACAATCCAACCAGTTTCAAGAGCAAGTGCAAATGCTAATGCAGTTCTACAAACTTTTATTAGAACCCACTTTAGTGAATAGTACATAAAAAAAACTCTAGTATATATCAATTTAATTTATTTTTATAATATTCTAATTTGTATTTTAAAACCTCCTGCTTTAATAGTAAATTTATTGATTTTTGTTTCTCGTTGGCCATCTGCACCTCATGTAGTTCTTTTCTGCAGGCTGTTTCAGTTTCTGCTATTTGTTGTGCAGCGCTGTTCTTACTAATATTAATCTGGAAACCAAAAATATTGTAATAATTAGTTCTAATATTTGTTTTTTATTGCTCATATTGAGTATTTAGTGTTAGTAGGTAATAATATTAGGTATGTTGTATAAAATAATTGTGTAAAGTTTTTCTAAACTAGTTTGTATTTAAATTAAGGTCTTAACATCATATATCACAGGCTGTATAAGTTCTGGTTAGTTAGGCATGTAGACAATTTAGGACTGATTTACTGGTAAATAAACATACTTTTACAGTTATTGCGATGTTTTCTCTAATGCTATATAATGATTACTTACATTGAGATAAATTAAATAAGGCTAATTATACAAGTACACACCATTTTATTTTTTGGTTTATAGTTCATTGACATCTTGGGTTTTGTTTTAGTTGTGGTGTTTTGTTCAGTTTCTGTGGATGTGCTTGGCTCCAAAATCTAAAAGAATGAAAATTATAAACTTAAATATAACAAAATAATATTACCTCATTGATTTGGTGGTTGCAGTAAATAACACTTACAGAATTTGCACTGTAAGTGTCATTTACTAATAAAACATAGAGTAAACTCTGTAAGAGAGGGCTGCTGCTTGATTATAAAACTTAATACACATACCATTTCTACTATCTCTGAATCTGGATTGTCATTGGCAATTTGTGTTTCTTTTATTTCTATTTCAATGTCTGGAAGGTGTTTTTGTAGTGTTTCTGTGCTTATTCCTATTTTATTCTTTAGAAAATTCTGAAACACAAGATATCTTTTAATAACATTATAATTAGGAAAGAAAAATAAATAATGAACAAGCATGTGTGTAGTTTTCAATATTATTATGTACCTGGTTATCTGAATCAAATTCATTTGAGTCTACTGTAAACTCATGAGGGAGCCAAACTGCAATGTCGTCACCACTTGGTGGTTCAGAAGCAGGCGGTGGCCCACCACCTGTTTGGAATCTCTCTTTTCGCTCAAGAAATTTCTTTTTTTTTGCAGACATTTTTATAATCCCCCATTGAGCTTTTATTTGCTGCAATGTTCTAGGAGTCTTGGCCATATTGTTAAAACTGAAATATGAATAAATCTGTATATACTACTTACACTTAATTTCATATCATTTTAATGTTAAAATAAATTGAATTAATTACCTAATGCGTAAATCATGCCAAGCCGCCACCTTTTTCGCATTAGTATTTGCATCAGTGTTTTTATTTTCTAAAACTGAAACCCTTTCCCTGACCAATTCTCTCAAAATCAACTAAAACAAAAGCAAAGTAAGTATGAGATATTAGGAATGATTACACAAAATGCTTAAATGTATCAGTTGTCAGTACAAACCTTATCCTCCTCCAACCAATTTTCACTTCTTTGCCTTGTTCTCTCTTTTTTTGTCTTCAATTCACTTTCCATTTTCAATTTTAGACCAATAATAAATATTATCAAAACTTATTGAACCTTTCAAAGTACGCGCTATAACAATAACAATGACGTAATCTAGCTCGGGTATCACCGTGTCGTAGACAATAAAATACTTTTTAGACCGTAATAATGTCTATGGGCACCTATGTTGTCAAATTTGTTGGCTGACTTCATTGTAATGGCAACATTTTGTTATATAAACGAGCTATAACGCCATTTTAGTTATAGAAGGTTTATGGAACGTTTATGAATAAACAATTTTATAGAACGTTTTAAATGCTTATAGAACTCTATAACTAATGAGTGCTTTAAGCCTTCGATAAGCGTTTTTTATGAATAAGACCGTATGTCTCGAGTACCGCGCTTAAGCGCTGTGATAATAACGTTAAAAGGAATTGACCCTAATGACGATGTCACACCAACGGCAGGTAGCTTTAAAATGCATATATTTCAAAATTCTTTAAAATATTATATGCACGAATTCCATGTCGTAAAAGACATTAGCCTAAGTCATGATGGCATCATAGGCAATGACCTCATGAAAGAACTAGGATGCCAAGTCGATTATTCCAAAGGTGTATTACGCATAGGTAAAGAATCGATAAAACTCAATTTCTCTGAACCCTTGTATACTATTCCCCCTCGCACTGAAGCCGTTATCGAATGCACAGTCAGTAACCCACATATTCAAGAGGGTACTATTCTAGACCAACACATCTCTGAATCTCTACTAATCGCAAACTGCATTGTCAAAGTCAAAGAAAACAACCGTGTTAATATAACGATTGTTAACACATCCGAAGAACCAGCAACAGTCCACCCTAACCTCAACCTTACCTTAGAAATATTACCCGAACCACCTGAAATTACTTGCACTGCTTCGCATTACCAATGCTTCAGATAGGACTAATCAAGTTCTGAAACAATTGAGGATTTCCCATCTAAACGAAGAAGAAAAACATGCCCTCCTACAAGTATGCACTGATTTCTCAGACATCTTTCACCTCCCAGGCGATCAACTTACTTATACTACAGCCACAGAACATAAAATCAGAACTAATTCCGAAGTCCCGATCCAAACAAAATCCTATAGGTTTCCAGAATGTCACAAGAAAGAGGTCGAAAATCAGATGAATAAAATGTTAGAACAAAACATAATTGAACCCTCCAATTCTCCTTGGTCTTCACCCATCTGGGTTGTACATAAGAAGCTTGATGCTTCGGGACAACGCAAATGGAGAGTCGTTATCGACTATAGAAAACTCAATGACATAACCATAGGAGAAACCTACCCCATACCACAAATCACTGAAATCTTAGACCAATTGGGTAAAAGCCAATATTTCACCACATTAGATTTAGCCTCAGGGTTTCACCAGATCCCGGTTTCAGCCTCTGACGCACCTAAAACAGCATTTTCCGTCCCACAAGGACATTTTCAATTTTCAAGAATGCCGTTTGGACTTAAAAACGCACCTTCGACGTTCCAAAAACTTATGAATACCTGCCTATCAGGGCTTCAAGGTTCACGCTGTTTTGTGTACCTAGATGATATCGTTGTGTACTCGCCAGACCTCCCAATTCACCTCCAGAACCTATCAGCCGTCTTCGAAAGACTCCGTAACTATAACCTTAAACTCCAGCCAGATAAATGCGAGTTTCTTTGTAAAGAGGTCGCTTATCTCGGACATCTTATCAATAGCGACGGAGTAAAACCTAACCCCGATAAAATAAAAGCAATCACAGAATTCCCCATACCTAAATGCCCAAAAGACATAAAATCATTTCTAGGTCTTGTATCATATTACAGATGTTTCATCCCGGACTTTTCGAAACTCGCTAAACCTCTGACATCTCTTCTGAAAAAGGATACACCATTCAAATGGAATAATGAGCAACAGCTCTCATTCGAAAATCTACAAAACAAACTTATTACATCACCTGTCCTTGCCTACCCCGATTTCTCTAAACCCTTTTTACTCACGTGTGACGCCTCAAACTTTGCTGTATCCGCAATTCTATCTCAAGGCCAAATCGGCAAGGACCGTCCCATAGCTTTTGCATCTCGCACTCTTAATAAGGCAGAATGTAATTACAGCGTCACCGAAAAGGAATGCCTCGCCATAGTCTTCGGTACCAAAGCCTTCCGACCATATCTCTATGGTCGAAAATTCACGATCGTCACTGATCACAAACCACTACAGTGGCTTTTCAATTGTAAAGACCCTGGCTCAAGGTTAGTTAGATGGCGATTAAAATTAGAAGAATTTGATTATGATATCGTCCATAAGAAAGGAAAAATCAATACAAACGCCGACGCACTGTCTCGATTCCCCGTCAACCCAATAGATTTACCAAACCCCGACTCCCTATTTCCGAATGTTAATGACACATACGACAATCCTTTAGAAGATCCCTTACTAGAACTACCATCCCATATTCCATTTGCGTTTGACAACAACGAAATGATTAACCAAGAGCCCATTCAAAACCCTGTCCTAGATTCCACACTAAATCCTTACATAAATCACACTCCTGGACCTAGTACCGTTCCAGATTTTCCCTTAACTCAAAACGAAGAACCTTTGCCAGAACTAATTGAATTAGGCCCATTAGATCTAAGTCCTAAAAGTACTGACATTAACCCCGACTTCGACAATATCGAAATTCCTTCACCCATCGATTCCCATAACTCACCTGTCCCTGATGTAAACGACGATGACTACTCGAAATTCCTGAAATCCATAGCCAACAAAGAATTCAGTCCCAACACCCTACTGAAAGAACACAACGAAAGTTTACTAAAATGTCCCTACAAGATAATCCTTATTCCTACCTCGATAGACTTAGATGAATTCAACCCCTACGTTTCAGAAATCTTATCCAACAGTACTAACGAAAATGAAATCCTCGAAGCCGAAAAGGAACTACACTCTTTCTTGAAAGTAAAATTTGAAGAAAAGGATATCTACTTAATCTTTACGAAAGTAAACCACTTCGACGAAGCTTCTTACCCTGCGATCTATAATACCCTGAAAAGAGTAAGAACCGATATCTTGCAGCTAACCCCGATAACAGATATTGCTATTTCTGATTTTAAGAACCCCTTCGACCAACACTCTTATACTAAAATCTACAATATCCTAACCTACATATTCCACAACACTAAAATCTGTTTACACGTTTACCTAAACAAAATAGTATATCCAACTCTAAGCGAAAGACCCAAGATCTTGAGAGAAAACCACGACATCCCGGTAGCCGGACACCTAGGCTAAACACGAATGTACAGTAGAATTAAAGAATAATTTTACTGGAAAGGAATGAGAAGTGATATAGAAGACTATGTCAAGAAGTGTAAGTCATGTCAGGAAAATAAAGCATTAAGAAAACTCAATCGAGCCCCTATGGAAATTACAACAACATCTACTGCCCCCTTCCAAAGAGTCGCGTTAGATATAGTAGGCCCTTTGCCTGAATCCGGCACCGCCAAACTCAAGTATATATTAACCCTTCAGGACGACCTATCCAAATATTCTATTGCCTATCCCTTACGAAGTACCACGGCCGAAGAGACAGCCGATTGCCTAATTCATTTTATTTCGCTCTTTGGCATTCCCAAATCAATACTGAGCGACCAAGGAACAAACTTTACTTCCGAACTATTCAAAACCACATGTCAGTTCCTAAAAATAAAACAACTATGGGCTTCTCCCTATCACCCACAGACACAAGGCGCTTTAGAACGTAGCCATTCAACGCTCAAAGAATATCTTAAATCCTTTATTAATGATAATCAAGATAACTGGCCCACCTATGTATACACAGCCATACTCACTTACAACACAACCATACACTCTACCACAAAATTCACACCATACGAACTAATTTTCGGTCATAAACCATTCATCCCAAACTCTTTATATGAAAGCGGCCCTAACACCACGTACTCAGACTATATAAAGATGCTGCAACATAAATTTTAATTTACTAGAGAAAAGGCCCTTGAAAATATTATAAAATCAAAAGAATCCTCAAAAACGTATTACGATACTCGCACTAAGCCACCTCCAAAATATAAAATCGGTGACTTAGTCTACTTAAAAAACCATTTAAGACTGAGAAAGGCCTTGTCTCCCTTGTGGAAGGGACCCTACAAAATCATACAAGTTCATAACAATAATACCTTCACGCTCCTTATTAACAGACGTCACGTCACGCACCATTTCGACGAAATCAAACCCGCAGAAATCCCTACCAGTTCATAAAAACTAACGCTATCCTATTTATTTCTTTCAGCGCCTCGATCTATACTCAAGCGGACTTTATCAAGCCGTATCCGTCGAATTCTGGCATCTACTTTGACAATCTAGGCAAACTTAAGATAATTAAAGGCTACCTAAATATAGTTAGTTATGTAGATATCTCGTTCATACAACCTCACATTACTAATTTAAATGAAGCTATGAGTTCCCTAAGATTTTCTTGCCAACAATTCGAGCACTCACAATGTGAAGACATACTATCACCCTTATCAGTGCGATTTAAGGACATCCAACGCGAATACGAATCTATGTCCCACCTTATTTCTAAGCGCAATAAACGCTCTCCGTGGTTTGGCGGTATAGGTACAGTATTCAAGCATATTTTCGGCACTCTCGACGAAGACGATGCCCTAAAATACGACTCCGCCATAGAATCACTTCAAAATAATCAGAAGAAATTAGCGACCCTAATAAAAGAAAATATCTTGGTCACCACCTCCACCCTGGAACAATTCAAACAAACAATGATTAAATTAACTAATAATGAAGAAATTATTAACAGATCATTAACTTCAATACTAAGCCAAATAAATAATATTACAGACATTTCTAATAATTTAATCATTGAAACAAAAGTCCACTCCATACTTACCAACATCGAAAGCTCCTTACTTACATTGTGGTTCCAGCTCGAAGATTTAACAAACGCCATTGTTCTCACTAGTCAAAATATCCTACACCCAAATATTCTGGCGCCGCGCGCCGGCGCAACTATACAAAGAACTCACTGATAACGACAGGCACATGCCTCGGGACACTGGGATACCGATTTCTTTAAGTTTAGACAACATACATCTAATTTTAAGTATTTCTAGTGTATCGTGTTACTATTTTAATCATAAACTTGTATTCGTTTTACAAATACCTTTAGTCACTAATGATGAATTCGTTTTGTATCATAATTTAGCGTTACCTACCCCTCATGTTACGGAAAACCTAACTACTTTTAGCCTAATTTCACCCTCTAGTTTGTATACTGCTATTTCTAAGGATAAACTTACTTTCTGTAATCTAGATAGTTTAGATAAGTGTAAGATAATTAACTCTGAGTTTTACCTATGCGATATACCTATGGTTCTGTTGTCAAGCGGTAACCCGACATGTGAAAGTGAACTGTTGACGAAAACTATCAGTGCTATTCCCGAACAGTGCGTTACTAAAACTATAGTCGGCGAATTAGACATTTGGAAACCCCTGACAAACAATAAGTGGATTTTCGTGCAATCTCGTCCGAGCAAGATATCAATCGAGTGCGGTGTTTCGGAAATACGCGAAATAATAGTGTTCGGCACAGGTGTATTAAACACTCCTAATCAGTGTATAGTGTATACGAAAAGTGCTCGGTTATTATCGTCAAATAACCCCGTTAATATAAGTGCACCTAGCGTTATTTTAGATTTTAATATTATAAACGACTCATGTTGTAAACTAGATCATAAGAATTTAAATAAGATACCCCATACAACATTACAAAATATTGACCTAGATGATTTAGTAGTCAATAATGAAAATAACAAAATATTTACTGATTTAAATGAAATAATCGAAGAAAAACCTATTTTGACTAAATATGGGACATCTTATTTGACACTTACCGTTATCATATCAATTATTGTAATCTCCTATATATCTTTTAAAATTGTTAAGTTAATTCTAAAATATAAGAAAATATTTAGCCTCTCTAATTTAAGACAGACCCGTTCCGAAAATGACAACAGTCCGCATATCACCGATTCCCCTGTTCCATTACCCAGATTGAGAGAAGTAGTATAATTCTTAGATTCTGAATTTCGGTTGTTTTCCCCGAATTTCAGTCTTATGCGGGGGGTTGTTATACCCTTAGAATGTATAAGAAATCGCTGAAAATTACACACTCCTATTTTTAGCTGCTGCGTCAGCAAATCGACTAACTCAGCTAGGACTGGACGGTTAGAAGCCAGTCAGTCGCTCTTAAAACTCGGTTCGGGTCGGACCACTTCTAGCTCCTAAAATTATATCTCTGTATCCTAATCTACCAGTTAAGTATTATAGTGATCTTCAGTGTATTAAATAGTTTTTTTTAAAAACCTAAATACGATATCCCGTATAACAGAACGCTCTGCAACGGTCTGCGCAAGCAAAGCTTGCGCAGCACGGCAGTGGTTTAGGTTGCCCTGAAGAACGACTAAAGGGGAAAAGAATTTTAAGCCTCCATAGCCTCCCCAGAGCCGGTAACCGACTCCAACAACCCAAAACCATTGCTGGTTTCGGTAACCGCCGTGGCAGGAGCGGCGGTAACCGCAGGCTTACTTCTACCACCCCTCTTCTCAGGAGGGGTGCAGGCTTTGGTGCCTACCCTGTGGTTGGCCGGACGCCCCGCATCCGTGCACACAGGGCACCTAGGAGCACTCTCCTCACAACCGCTTGCCTTGTGGCCAGCTTGGCCGCAGACAAAGCAGAGAGCGCTTCGGTCCCTGTCACATGAGCAGCGGGCGCGCACGTGCCCCTTCTCCAGGCACCTGAAGCACTGTAGAGGTCGAGCCGCCAGGGCCTCGACACGGGCGATGACCCAACCTACTCGGAGCTTTCCCGCGGCCACCAGCTCGCGGGCAGCTGTGAGCGGGCATCGAACCCACGCAGTCCCCAAGCCCGCCGCGGAGGAGCGAATTTGGCCAACCTTCACATCGGCCTCATCGCAATTGCCCTCCGCGGAAACTGCTTCGGCAATATCTTTAAGGACTACTGCGTCGTCCAAGTCTCTCACCCGGATCTCAGCCATTTTTACGGGACGCGCCACGATCGCGCCCGTTTCGGACAATGCCGTCTGAAGGCGCCTTTTAAGGTCTTCCGCCTTTTCCGAGCCCTGTTCCCCGGGAATTTTAAGAATAAGTCCTCCGGTGATGGCCCGTTTCGGACGGAGGCCCTCGGTGAGCTCCAGTTCGTTGAGGTCAACCCTCTCCCTGGCCAGTCTCATCAGCTCGGCTAAGGTGGTGTTGGACCCCGGTGGAAGAGTCACTGTCACCGCCGACGTGGACGGCACTTTGGGCAACACTGGCTTCTTGGTCTTATCCTTTCGGGCCCTGGCCTTTGCAGGGCGGCTTGTCACTGTGGCCCAGGAGGCACTGGGCTCAGCTGCAGGTGCCTGCCCAACAGTGTTGAGGGTTGACAATGGGGCAAGTGCGGGTGCAGGCGGCGCTGTCTTTCTCCTCCTTTTCTTCCTGCTTCCGCCACCAGGCGTGACTGCTGCTGCAGTAGTGGACGCGGTGGCAATCGCGACGTCTGGTGCAGCTATGGGTGCGACGTTATGTGTCGCGGTTATTGGCTGCGCGAGTCGTGGCCGTGCCACACGGTCCGGGAAGATCTCAGCCCGAAGTTCTTCGAACTTGCGATCCATCTGGATCGCAAGTTGGGCCGAGATCTGCGACGCCAGGTCCGTATAAGTAGAGCCATCGTGGCTCACGCATGGATAAGGTACCGCGACAACTTGTTGCTGGACCCGATCGCTAGTCTGGGCCCGGGCGGGGTGGAAGGGAAGAGGAGGGAACTCCTCTCGGCGAAGTGGGCCCCCACTCCTCGGAGGCTTCTTGGCTGGTGCGCTCATTATCGGCTGCCTGGCAGGAAGAGGAGGTAACCCGGACTGGGGAGGCGCGCAGGTCTTCGTCGTTGGCGTTCGCGGTGACTGAGCAGCTGGATATGTCAGCGGCGCACTCTTACGGAGCTGCTCGAGCTCCTTGGACATCGCGTCCATCGCAGCCTCAAGGGAGGCTAGGCGGGAGTGGAGCTCGGCGTTAGATGCCTCCTCCCGCCCAATGCGCTCAGTTTGAGCCGCAATTGCAGCAGCAATGTCCTGAGCGGCGTCTATCAGGGCCTTACCAAAGGCCCCCTTCAGGCTGCGGCTCTCTTTGGCCACTCTCTCTACAACCGCAACAGAGAGGAGCGCTTTCTCCTGTATTGCGGCTGTCGGTTGCCCGCGCAGCTCCTCTAAACGCTGCTCGATCTCGTGACCGCGTTTTGTTGAGTCGGACGAAGAAGCTAACGGGTCTGACAATAACCTTAGTTCTCCGTCCGGATCAAAGACCTCCGGCGTCCTTGCCCTAACTCGGGCCACCCCCTCATCCGGTCCCTCTGGGTGACGTTCCACGGCGCGTTTTCGTGCACCTCGGGTCAAGACCGATGCCACAGACATGGCGGAGCTATCGCTCTCACGCGCACTGTCCGCGGCCCGCTCAACTGACGACTCCGGGGTATGCGCAGCTGGATCACCCAAAGCC
This sequence comes from Euclidia mi, assembly GCA_944739405.2. Lineage (NCBI taxonomy): Eukaryota > Metazoa > Arthropoda > Insecta > Lepidoptera > Erebidae > Euclidia > Euclidia mi. The sequence goes on from OX123202.2 coordinate 26,000,269, forward strand.
TTCTTCTTCCCCGAGCGGGTTACGCGGCCTCCGCCATCAGAAACGTCTGGCGACGCCCGCCCTATCAACCCAGGGCCTTGGGCCCCCAGTAAAGTGGTGGTGGTGGTCTTGGAGACCGCCGCGGATATGGCAGTGGCTGGTACCCGTGACAGCCCCGGGCAAGGGGTGGCTGAACGAGAAGGACCTGAACGCCCTCGGGATCTGCCCAAGGACCGAGAGCGGCCCCGGTCACAGGCTGCAATACCAGGTAAAGCTACCCTTGGTAGTGATGGATCCTCCACCTCATCATCAGCGTCAATATTGGCGCGAAGAGTGGAGCCAGAGTTTAGTGAGCGTGGCTCTTCGCTCGAATTAGTGGCTTGCGAACTATACATTTGGTTCCCACGAGAGTGGGGAATAGATGGTACGCCCGGGTGGTGCCCCCTGCACCCGGGTAAGCCTACATTTAGTACCCAACCAGGTGGACGGCCTTTGCCCTGACTGGAGGAGCGCTCGCGACTGATCTTCCCATCAGCCATGCATCCATCGGCGCGCGCCAAACCTTGGAGTTGGGGTAATTTTTTATAGAGGTTTACTTCCTCGCGGCCCGGGCGGTTAAGCCAAGACCTTCGCTCCCAGCATTAGGTCACAAAACATGACTGCGACTCAATGCCGGGGTTACGATTTGCCACGGTTGGCAGATTTGCCTGTCCAACCACTCGTTAAGCGCGAGTGCCTGGACCCGTCGCAGCCGTACCCCTCCGAACAAGGGGTACAGCGGGATATCCTTCACTCCTCTATGAGAGGAGCAAAGGTGACTGCTTGCAGTGACAAGTCACTGGGCGATGGGGTCGTCACTGCCCGACGCCAGGAGCCCACGTATTCCATATGCTTCACATTTACGAAGCAACAAGGTATGTGAGACACAGTCGAACGCACGATTCATATCGAAAAATAGAGTAGTTACTGGTATTTTTCTGTTGACACTTCCTATAATATTGTCTACCAATTTAAAAGTGGCTAGTGAGGTAGACTTACCCTTCTGGAATCCGTTTTGTTCAGGGCAAAGAATATTGAATTTGGTGATGAATGTCATTAAGCGTTTATGCATAATTTTTTCGAACACTTTGGACAGGATCGGTATCAGAGCAATCGGTCGATAATTAGCTATCTTAGTTTTATCTCCTTTTTTAAGAATGGGCTTAATGACAGCGGTTTTCAATCTGGTAGGAAATATACCTTGTGAAAAAGATAGATTTATTATGTGTGATAGTACTGATGCAATATATTGTCTACCTGCTTTAATGATCTTTGTTGGTAAAATGTCGGAGCCTACTGATGGCGCGTTTTTGAGGGATTTAATATTTTTTTCTACTTCGCTGTCATCGGTTGGGAACAAGAATATACTAAAGTCATTGCGTTTAAAATTAAATTGAGTTGATGTATTATCTCTGTAGTATGTTTTACAGTCGTCATTTTCTTTATTTAAATTTATGAAGTAATTGTTAATAGAATTTGCTATGTCAAAAGGATTATTAATAGATTTATCATTAACTATTAGTTCTTTAATGTCTTTTGATATATTTTAATTTTTATTTATATTGTTATTAATTACCTGCCATGATGCTTTACATATATTTTTAGCTTTATATATGAAATGTTGGTTACTTAATTTTTGGGCCATAATTATACATTTTTTAAATATTTTATTGTATTTATTATATTTCATTTTATCTTGTACTGCACGTGATCTATAATACTGAAAGCGGAGAATACGCTTTTTATTTGATGCTTTTCTCAATCCTTTAGTAAGCCAGGATGCGTTTCTTTGCGTATTATTGATTTAACCTTTAGAAATCGGGAAGCAGAGATCAAAGAACAATAAAAGCGTATCGTGAAATATATCAAATGCTGAGTTTGTATTATCCTCTGCGTAGACTTCAGACCACGAAAGTGCTTTCAGACAACGAACGAACTGTTTTACATTAGAACTACTAAGATCCCTTTCGTATTTGAAAGTTGACAAGGGCGGCATGTCTTTGTTTTCTACAGCTACTTCAAGTAACTGTCCCGTGTTATGGTCTGAAAGGCCTAATGGTAGAACACTGGATTTTGCGTTTGGGATATTACTTAAAATTTGGTCGAGACAGGCGTTTAGCCTAGTCGTTTCGTTGATATGAATAGTATAGTTATAATTTTCAACTATTCTGTAGAGAACTGACAAAGCTTCACAGGGTTTTAGCAAGTCTAAATTAAAATCACCCGTAATGATAATTTTTCTTTTTGTTTTATTTTTTATTTGATGCATCAGTGTTTCTAATTTGCGTAGAAAGATATCAGGCTTAGATGTTGGTGTACGATAGACACAGAAAATTATACAGTTATAAGTCGGTACTTCAATGCAACAAACTTCGAAAGTAAACTCTGTACTCAGTTTCAGAGTGAGAGTTACTTCTTTATACTCTATATACTGCCTACAAAATATACACACGCCGCCTCGTTTTTGCTTAATTCTGGAGAAGGAGTTGGCTAAGTGAAATCCCTTTATATTTATGTTTGGCTCATGTCCTCGTTTAAGAAATGTTTCGCTTAGACATAATATATCAATATAAGTGTTGTTTTGTGACAATTCCTCAAGTGTAATTTCTAAAGCCTCTTTTTTACTAAGCACCCCAGCAATATTTTGGTGCAGGATTTATAGTTTTAGTATTATTTTTGACGAAAAAGTTGCTTCTGCTCAGTTGGTGAATTTGTGACGTTTTGGTTATTGCATATTATGCCTTTATTTTTTTTTTATGCCGAAGTATTTCAGTATCGATTGTTGAGACTGTTTAACTCGTGGCTTGGTGCTTTGTTGACTCAGATCTAATGAGCTCTGTTTAGGTGCAAAGTAATAGGGTATTGTTCCCCGTAAAGAGTAGAGGCGAGACGTATTTTTGAGATTAATAGCAGAGCTGTCTATAGTAGAAGGCTTCATTTTAACATTTTGTGGGTTCATTTTATATTTCAAAAATGTTTTGTCGTAATGGTATTGGTCTATTTGACTATTTATCATTGTACACATGTTCATTTTGATATTTTTGGTTCTGTATGCTTTATAACACTGTGAGATATCTATATAGGCGCAATTTTTAAAAAGGTTACAATTTATTTTTAGCATACAATTTATCATTCTTTCATTTAAATAATTATTTTGAAATACACTTACTATAAGCACTGTACACTTTTCAATCTTTTTAAGTGTGCTATATAGCTCCAAGTTTATTATAGTAGGATTATGATCGTGTTCACCTACGGAAAGTATAACGATATCATTTTTAGTAAATTCTTGTATATTGCATGTTCTTAATATTTCCGCGGTATCAGCTCCAGGTTTTGTAAATGACTCAACTTCATATTGTTCACGCCAGTTTTGAGTCTCCAGCTTCCTAATGTTTGATGCCAGGCCAACACATTGTTGTCCCCCGAGGATAAAGATCTTATTTCTTCTGACACTATTTTTATCCAAGTCTTTATGTTTGTTAACATTTTGTTTAGTGTGTGTCAATATTATTTGATCTTTGGACGTAGTTGTTGAGCAAACTGACTTAGGTGTAGATATTTGTTTTTTGATGAATGAAGTTTTAGGTGTTTTATTATTATATATTTGTTTTTGTATTTTTGGACTTGTGCAGATTGTCTTCAGGGTAAGTATTTGTTGGTTCTTGTAAGAAATATCTTTTTTAAGTTTGTTGTTTTCCAATAATAAATTATCAATTTCATTATTAGCAGTTAGTAATTCTTGCTTTAAATCGCTTATTTCCTGTCTCATGGCTTCGACGAGACCTATGTCAGGTCCAGATGATAGGTCAAGACTCCTTCGTTGTAGATCAAAGTCGTTGTCGCTCGTGTCCAACGAAACATTAGTAGAATCTTTTATCAATTCACACAATTTCGTTCGAAATATAATTCTTTTAGGTCTAAATGTAACATTTTCATCGGACATTTTTTAACCTTTAAAATAGGTAACGTTTTAAATGTATGGTCAGCTTTATTCGTAAATTATCGGCTTAATTTTATTTAGTGACAGATCGAACAAAACGAAAACGAGAGTTGTAGTTGTAGTGCGATAACAAAACGTGAAAAACCTTCTATTTGTAATTTCTTGTCTATGGTCTGCTAAGTGTCAAAACAATTTGCTGCTTGTGTCAAAATCACATGAGTCAGATGTCATCAGATGTTTTCTGTATTTGTGTTGCATCCGTGTGTAATGTGTAAACAGCTGTTAAACAGCTGATTATGTATGTGTGAGTGGTTTCAAAATCTCAGCAACGTTTTCTCAAGCTACGGTAATGTGTAATATAACTCACAGTTTGCTCCTGATGTTGTAGTGGTATCGTTGATTTGGTGTGAGAGGTTATGTATCACAACTTTATGAACTTTATCACTATTATTACACTATTATTTGCACCGATAATCAATTTTCAATATTTTTAAATGAGAGCTACAAGAACAAGTTGTTTACATGGCCACAGTGTTGCCAGAAGTGCTTTAACTTTAGTTAGCATTATAAATCCTTTCGCTTTGGAGCTCAAGGTTCGCTTTCTGGACTAACTAGATTTTACAGAATACCATTTAGCTTTATCTGCTCTCTTGTTACCTAAAAACCTTAATGAATGTGGTCAATACAATACGTCGTCATCTGTGGCTTCAGGATTTATGTCGGGCTTAATAAATAGTAGGTATAATTGTCCTGTACTGAAAATTTGTCAGTTTATAGCAAAATACAAAATCATGCAAGATAATGCTAATCAACCGAGTCAGACACAAAATATCTTGTCTTTTCTTAGTGTTAGAAATTTCAATCTATATTTGCGAATACCCAAAGAAAGAAAGTGTTTGCAAAAAAGTTTCAATAGACGATGTAAAGTCTATTAATAGATCCTTTGAACCCTGGCAATATCAGTAACTCGTGAATAGATTCGCTGAATGTAAATATGTGTGTAGGTAAATTTTGCAGTAAGCGCGAATTCAGTCCAATATCTTATCCTTCCCACACGTTACCGCGGGGATATTGAATCAAGCTTGTTAGTTCTGTTTACTACTCGCGTTTAAACGGCCCGCACCCACTGCTACCATACTATATTTTTGGAACAAGATTAAATATACGGCTAGATGTGCCAATTATTTTGTACGTAGTTTTCTGTACAAGGTATTTATTTATAAATAGAAGTACTTCGGAATGATGTGAAATATAGGATCTATTTTGTTGTTTTAGCTTGACTAAAATATGCCAGCAAATATATTATTTTTTGATAAATCGTGTGTCGAAATCGAGAGTGTATGATATGCAATAATATTTGCACGATTTTAAACTTGTCTTTTGTTATGCAAATTGCGTTTAAATTTTTTTTTTTGGTGTTGGCTTGGAAAATCCTAATGAAGTCCCTCCGCCTTGGGGGAAGGGCGAAAGGGACTGTCAGACTCTTACTAGCTAAAAACCAACCCATGTGTCGGAGGGTCGGGTATCGCCGAAGCATTCCTCGCTACCCTCCGACGGATAATAGCCCGCCTGTTGGTCAGACGGGCCCCGAACAAAACACCCAGCGGCCGCAGAGGATAGGGAGGACGGCAACGCAACACCGCATCTCCTCTTCCTCTGCGGCCCCACTGCGACGCAACTAATGGTGCACCCCCCTTTGGTCACAGGAGATAGGGCGCGCGGCAATGCAACACCGACAGGCCTCTCCTGCCGCGAGCGCGCCCAACTGCGAGGGATAGAAGAACTGTCCCTCGCACCCGCACCATTGGACGCATCCTGCGCAGGCCTCCGTAAAGCCCACGCGGAGCGTCCACTCCCGGAATCTCGCTTAGCTTCACTGTGGGTGACATAACCACGGTTACTGAGCCCCCCCACCACGACAAGGGGGAGATCCCACGGGAGGGAAATTGTGTTGAAATCGCTCGTACCTAGTTTTGCGTTGTTATCTATTAAATTTTACTGGTTTTAATTATTTTCTTTCTATAAATAAAACCCTGTTTTGTAAAATGCGCGCAGTGAGCTCTCAAAAACCACTGAGCTACCATTCTTCAAGTCTGATATGGTGCTGGCTACCGTAAAAGTTATACTGTTTAAACTGTTTTAGCGAAGCTCGCTAACTTAGGGCTACAAGAATATATTTTCAGAAATATGCCAGACTACTATTTTTTCTTAACGAAAGACACCTAGTATTTACTAGAATATATAAAATTGAAATCCAAGAGATCATACTTGAGCGTGATCAATAAATTCTCAGTAATTCTGCAATTCGCTTTTATACGTACTTACACTCAGAGTGAATACGTATTACTTCATAAACTTTTAATTTCGTAAAGACACAATTGTTGGTACTAGCTCTAGATGATTCAACTACGGAAGCTACATGATATTTCTTTCTGCTCAACTTTTCTCTAAACTTATACGTACAACATCTCATCTTATGCAATAACTACCTAGATTTGCAAAATACTGATTCTAAATGCCGATTTCTAAATGACATGTGTGTTGTTCGTAGGTACACGTAATTAGCCTGCATGGTCTAGTACTTACCCCAGAATTTTGGTTACCGATTCGAAATTATAGAAACTTAACACCATTGTTTTATAAAGACTCAGGCCCACTCTGAAAAACAACCCTAGGTACCTACAGCAATGGTTCACAACATGTTATATTTGCACAGGTGTAGTGCTCGGCGTCGGTTGCGGTCTAGTCCGGGAGGCCGCCGGCTTAGTACTGGGTGCCTACTTCAGAAGGTGGCGGCAAGTCGTGGAGCTTGTAACACACGCCGGTGGAGGCGTCGGAATAGCGCTCTTTAGTGTCGCTTATAAAGAAGCTGTTGGGTAAGTTGCATCTATAACACAACAGTAAAGTTATTTATCATTTTAAAACTTTCTGAATGAGGAATATTCCATATAATACAATACAATATAATACAATATACCAATTGAACTTGGAATCCACAAAGTCATGGGCTTAAATTTTCTCTCATCGTAACCCGAACCTACTCCGAGAGTACAAGCTTAAAATTTGCTGAAGCCATAGACAAGAATACTTGTAATTTACCGCTTTAAAGTGTTTGTATTCTTAAAAAATACACAAAGATACTGGATGTCTCTTGCCGGATGAGATCTTTTAATATTGGCACAGTCAATAACAATTACTATCAATCGTTTATTCTGCTCGGTGCGAAGCTTCAACATCTCTTGCTTCAATAAGTGGCGAACCAATCACTTTACACCTTTTCAGTGATTAAATTACTCTTATTCGATTAAATTTTCAGGTCTAGTCACGGCCTTTGTGTATTTGAAAAGCTATCTTCTAATGCCGGCACCCCAGTAAAACAGAATTCAATCAAATTTTGCGATTAAATACAATAAATTGTACAACTTACTTGCTTTCGTAACTTTACTGTTACATTTTTACTAAGAAGTATTGTTACGGACGGGGTAACGGGATGAAAAGGAAACACCGAGTAGCACTGATGACGCTTTATTCAATTTCACACACACGACGCGTCGTTAGATTTCGACGCGGACAGCACCGACAGTAGCGTCTTTTGCACTGCACTTCACTGCATTATACTTTCACTTCACTTTATTTCACTACTACTTCTTTCTTCCTTTTACTTCTTCCTTTTCTTCTCTACTTTATCACTTCTCAACTTAAACTGACGCTCAGCGCGTCTACACCGCCTTATATACACCTAGGAATGTTCTAGATCCACTAATTTTGATTGTCATTTCATTATTTAATTGTTTTTCCATCTCCTGTCTCTTTTTAACCTTTCCACATTCCTTCCTGAAGTTTCTAGAATTTTCTAATTTTTACTCGATTTTTAATCTTTTTTTTAAATATTTGCAAAATATTCATAAACATTTTCCAAATTTCATACAAGCCAAAATCCACATTACTTATTATGACTGGGATTTGAACCCACGCCCTCAGAACGTGAAGGGAATGTGTTATCCGCACGGCCATTGCCTTGTTGTCAATGACTAGTGAATTTAGCGAACACCTGACAGAGTGTCTACGTCATCGAACTAAAAACTGTAATTTCCAAATAATAAAATAGTCTTCAAACCTCTTTGCTAATTATGGTGTTTGACGACCGGCTAGTTTGTCGTGTAGAGGTCAGTAGTTCTTGAGAACCGCAGTGATGACAGCTTGACATGACACCGGCCGTCACACTACCCCCTCTCTAAGACATGCTCCTCCCGAGCATTGTTGGATCCATGATATACCGCTATCCTATCCACATGAACAATCTTCAGTGGACTTCTAGATGTCTTCAGAATTCTGTAGGTTACGTCGTTAATTTTCTTTATTTACAGTATATGGTCCTCCCCAGTTTGGCTGTAATTTCGGAGATTTTCCCTTACATCGGACCGGATTATGAAGCCACACCAAAGTTCCCTCTTCGAATTCTCTTGCATTTGCGCGTCTGTCTTATCAAGTCTTCATTCTTACCGCTTGTAAATTCTCTTCTCTAACGTGTTCATGAATTTCTTCGAGCTTTCCTCTTAATGCACATGCATAATCGGTAACACAGCTAGGCGTCCCCGGCGGACATCCAGCAAGAAGGTCTACTGGAAGTCGTAGCTCCCTTCCTAAATTTGTTCGTGCCGGGATTGTTGCCGTACTTTCATGTACAGCGGCTCTGTAAGAAAGAAGAAATCATCATCATCAGTTTCTCTGATGGCAATCTACCACTTCAGCAAGATGCCGCTCCAATGTCTGGTTAAATCTCTACCATTCCATCCGATTGAGGGTGGACAAGACAAGTGAAGACAAGGACTTGTCTTGGTTTTGTGGCTCCTCATCATCTTGCAGATTTCTTGAAAAAGTTGCGATTCAACGTTTCTGCCTTGGTCGCTGTAGGTTTCTAATGGTAAAACAAATCGGCAAAATATTTCATTAACTAATTTCGTTCCAACTGTAATTGCTTCCTGATTGGGGACTGCGAAAGCTTCTGGCCATCTCGTGAAATGATCCATCACCACCAGAATGTAGCAATTAGGTCCAGCTACATCCACAGCAATCCATTCCCAAGGAGCTCCCACAGTGTAAAGTTTTAGTGCTCCGCGGCTCCGAGCTTACGGCCCTTTAACCGAAGAACATTTAACGCATTTCCTGCACCAGTCTTCAACGTCTTCCCTACAGTGCAGCCAAAAAAACGTTGACGAATCTTCAGTAAGGTTCTTCGCACTCCAAGATGTCCGCCAGATGGGCATCATGACAAACTCGCAAAACTTCAGGAATCATTGATTTTGGCACTATTGTTTGAAGATAACTGTCTCTTCCAGAAGCACTTTCCCATTTTCGACAAAGTAGTCCATCTTGTATTATTAGGCTGTTCCATTGCGCCCAATAACTTTTCGTCACGGTACTAGTATCAGCCACCTCACTCCATTCTGGCCAAAGAGAGTTATTCTTTAGCCGCTCCAGTATTGGTTTCAAATCTTTATCTTCTTCCTGCGATTTAATAATGAACTCCCTGTTCCATCGCCCGTCGATCGTATCCGTTCTAATTACCTTGACGGCAGCTTCTTCTTTTCCTTCTTGTCGCACGCAATGGTTGCAGCTGTTATCACAGGGATGTCTTGATAAGGCATCAGCATTACCGTGAGATTTTCCGCCACGATGATCAACTTCGAAATCGTACTCTTGAAGTTGTTCAATCCATCGTGTTACCTGACCCTCACAATTTTTAAACTGTAAACGCCACTTAAGCGCTGCGTGGTCCGTCCGGATCCGGAATTTTCATCCGATTAGGTACTTTTTAAAATGCTGGAGAGTTTTCACTACCGCTAGAAGCTCCTTTCGTGTGGTACAGTAGTTCCTTTCAGTTTTAGACAGCGATTTGCTAAAGTAGGCAATAACAGCCTCCTGATCTCCTTGTCTCTGGGAAAGAGTTCCACCAATACCCACATTGCTTGCGTCTGTGGCAACAATGAATTATTCCCCATTGACGTCGGGAATTGGCGCTTCGCATAAACGCGTCTTCAACTCCTCGAAAGCAGTTTGACATTTTTCATCCCAATTAAATGGTCGTTTTTGCTCCGTCAGCTCATGTAAGGGTTTTGCGATCCTCGAGAAATTCTTAGCAAAACGTCTGTAATAAGAGCAAAGCCCCATAAAAGAGCGCACCTGTGTTTTGTCCTTAGGCATGGCCCAATCTTTAACCGCCGAAATCTTGGCAGGGTCCTTCTCGATGCCTTTTTCAGAGACGACATGACCCAAGTAGTTAACTTGTCGCTTGAAAAATGAACATTTTTAAGACTGAGCTTCAGATTTGCATTTCTCAATCTATTGAGTACACTTTCTAGCTTCGTGAGATGATCATCGAAGTCTCGGCCCATTACAATTATGTCATCGAGATACACCAGACAAGCTTCCCCTAAAAGCCCGGCAAGGATGTGTTCCATTAACCTTTCGAAGGTAGCTGGTGCGTTCCACAATCCGAAAGGCATAACATTGAAATGCGAAAGCCCTCTGCCCATTGAAAAAGCTGTCTTCTCCTTGACTTTTGGGTCCATTTCCACTTGACAGTAACCACTTTTTAGGTCTATTGTTGTGAACCACTTCATTCCGCATAAGGTGTCTAACGTGTCATCTATTCTAGGCAAAGAATAACTGTCTTTCTTAGTTACATCATTCAATCTTCGATAATCAATACAGAATCTAGTCGATCCATTCGTTTTCTTTACCAATACCACCGGCGACCTCCAAGGGCTAATCGATTGCTCAATAACACCGTTTTTCCTCATATCTTTAATCATAATCTCTACCTCCTTCTCCCTGGCAAAAGGTACACGTCGCGGGCGTTGACGGATCGGTGGTTCATTCCCTGTATTGATGGTGTGTTTTACTACTCCTGTCTTTCCGATGTCACCGTCGTCCTTTGAGAAAATCTTAACGTATTGTGTCAGCAATTTCTTTGCTTTCTCTGATTCGATTTCTGTAAGATCGTCTTTTGCAGCCTTTCAAAATACTATCCACTTTAACGGTAGTCTCAGCCAGTCTCTTTGTTTCTTGGCAGTTTCGTAACCAAGCGACTTCCACGGACTCTCTATCTCAGAACCCTTCCTAAAAACTTTTTCTTCATCACTTAAATTTAGGACAGGTATAACTGCCATTTGTGAAGAAGCAACAACTACACACGCCGGCAACCATGGATCATGATCTCCATTGTCTTCTAACATTATGCAACGTCGCTGACTCGAAGTGGCAGGTAATGTGACAGGAACAAAAGTCTGTGACCTAAGTGCGAGCTTGCTCTCTTTGAGGCACAAAACCTTTCCCGTGCCTCCACCACTCATTGTAATCTCCACGTCTCCACACTTTAAGATACCACACTTAAAGATACCACACTTAAAGATACCATACTTAATATCCAATCTACATTGGTGATCTCTGAAGAAGTCTAGCCCAACAATGCAGTCGTCGACGATGTCTGCAATCAGTGCTTTTTGCCAATATAATTTGTCACCTACTTTGAAAGCCACCTTTTGCTCTCCCGTGACTGGGATGTGCTGGCCGGTAGCCGTTGACAGTCGAGGTTGAATTGACTGTTTTAGAATCTTCCCATTCTTCCTTGTCAGATGAGTCCCTATAACAGTTCGTGACGCACCGGTGTCCAAGGTCAGCAAACAGGTAACGCCATTGACCGCTTCATCAATGGTTGAGCTGTTCCCATCCGTGCTTTGTCGGATACAAACTTTAGGGGCTTTTCGTCTACCGGCCAGCGCTTGCTCCGCAGCCCTGGCTGGAATTAGTTTTCCTGGTCGTGTTCTGGCGTTTGAACAGTAGCGACAGTCTTTCGTTTACGTTTCGGACAGCTACTGCTGAAATGTCCTGGTTCACTGCAGCTATTACATTTCGGGACAAATTTTCGGTCTGTTCGCTGCATTTCTGCGGCCACAACTCGGACTCGTCCAACCTTAATGTCTCGACGGACAGCCTCCACTTCTAGAGGATGCGCTAAAGCGTCTTTAACGTTGTCGTGGTGATTCAGACGAACGGCAGACCTGACCTCATCGTCATAAATGCCATCAATGAACGCCTGGAGACGCATGCTTTGGACTTGTGCCGGGGGTGCAAACTGGTAAGCTTTTCCTACCATCTTCTCTACTTCTATAGACCACTACTGCAATAACTCGTTAGGGCGCTGGCAGCGGTTACGTAACTGAGCACGAAATACAAATTCCAAATGCGCGTCTCCATACCTGGACTCTAGAGCCTCGATGAGCTGTTCATATGTGGCGCCTTTCCCCACAGATAATGCACCATCGCGTAACGCCAGAGCGAGTGCATTCTTGGCCTGCTCTCTGTTCCAACTGTTACTAGAAGGAGCGGCTTCAAACTGCATCCTGTACGCCTCCCAGGGTGAGGTACCATCGAAAGAAGGCACTTTAAAATTACCAGCACCTGATGAGGCGACTGCGACTGAAGGGACTTTAGTTTTTATCCTTCTGAACTCCTCCTCTACGGTAGCTATGCGAGTGAGTACCTCTATTGATACTGACGCCATGCGGGACTGCACCTATTTCGACACTGACGCCTTGCAGGACTGTATCTCTTCCTCTATAGTAGCCACGCGAGATTGCACTTCACCGATACACATCTCCATATCAGTGATCTTACGAGCGTTCTCCGATATATAATGGCGAATCTCATCTAGCTCTCCATTATCTCGCTAAGCTGAGATTTAAGCTGCTGCGAGTTTAACTCGAGTCGAGATTCAAGTTGCTGCGAGTTTTGCTGGAGTTCGGATTTAAGCTGCTGCGAGTTTTGCTGGATTATTATTGCGAGGTCTGCGAGAGATAGCGGGTTAGCTGCGCTTGCGGACGTAGATACCCCTCCATTGGATCCGCTTCCTTGCTAAGGAGCTTCCATGCTCGCAACTTCAGGGTTAGAGTCCTCTTGTTGAGCTGCAGCCCTCGCACGTATTGTAGGCCCTTCCCTCGGCATGACTGGCATCTCTAATCCTTCCAATCCCACTTCTGACAACAATTGTTACGGACGGGGTAACGGGATTGGAAGGAAACTCCAAGTAGCACTGATGACGCTTTATTCAATTTCACACACACGTCGTTAGATTTCGACGCGGACAGCACCGACACCAGCGTCTTTTGCACTGCACTTCACTGCACTATACTTTCACTTCACTTTATTTCACTACTACTTCTTTCTTCCTTTTACTTCTTCCTTTTATTCTCTACTTTACGACTTCTCAACTTAAACTGGCACTCAGCGCGTCGACACCACCTTATATACCCCTAGGAATGTTCTAGATCCACTAATTTCGTTTGTTATTTCATTATTCAATTGTTTTTCCATCTCCTTCTATTTTTAACTTTTCCACATTCCTTCCTGAAGTTCCTAGAATTTTCTAATTTTTACTCGAAATATTTAAATAATCTTTTTTACAATTATACATTAAATAAACATCATTTAATAATCTATATGTAGCTTAATCTAATCTTAATGTCTAAGTAGTAGATGTACAAAAAAGCGTAAAAATAAATTAAAAATTGAAAATATTTACAAGGTTCGTCGTAAAATGCCTCCGCATCAATGTCATCGGGTAACGTGCCCAGAATCAGCATTGCCACGCTGAATGGCAATGCTGATTCTCTGAGCAAAGAATAAATCACCCTTCTGGGCACGTGAGACGTCGATTAAACGTTTAGAAATTTCCCGGAATAGGGAACGAGCGCTCGCTCAATTCTTCACTTAGAAATGAAACGTTCAACCTTGACGTAGGTGCTCTGTACCCTGCAGGTGATTTACAAATAAAAGAGTTTTGAAATGTCTGCCGGTGACACTGTTCATTTACGTCATATACCTTGAAACGTATTGATGAAGCGTTATAGCGAAATTGAAGAAAGATAAGACATTGTATTTACCAGAAGAAAATAGACAATAATACAATTAGTTAAACAAAGTTTGCAAAATAGAGGCCTACCCGGCTGACCTGTCAATTTAAGTAAGATGCGTCGACAATTGGTTTATACCCGTCATATCCGATTCAAGCCCAACTTATACCGACGCAATAAAAACGTGATCTGAATATGGACTTTTTCATTGTTACTATACTTTTGGGATAAATATACTATACTTATTTTTTGTGAAAGAATTTCTTTTGTAATCAAAAATGTCTATTTGTTATTGAACTCAGAACCAGCTTAAAGTTGTTCGTTCTTGGGACGCAATATGTCCACGCGAGGTAGACATTACAGATTTTGTATATTTTTAAGCTATATAAGAGAAAAGAACAAGAATTCATGCACTGACGTCAAAAAATTAAATTGAATAAAATACTATTACTGTTTTAGATAAGAGGAGTAAACGCGGCACTGACACTCACGGGTTGCAATCGATATCGTTTTCGTGTATCGTATCGTGTCGTATTCGTAAAAACAAATATTATATGACTACTTGGTATTTTCGACACATGTTATTGAACCAAATACGTCGCTGCAATATAATTATCTTGTGCTTCTGTGAGTTTATTTTCAGCAATATCTCCGAGTCTACCCTATTCGCTTTAGTTTTCCCTAATTAGTAACACGCTCAGGGCGCGATTACCTTATACATTTTGTAATAGATTTTGACTGCAGCATACATTAGTATCATGCATAAATGATGAGCCGAAAGCTGCCAAATCCTTCAACTAGGTTACTCACGACAAAAGATAAATTTCTTACAAGTCTTAACGTTTGCAAAGTTTTCCTAATTTATTCAGTTGTAGGGTTTACATTTTTAGACTAAATGGAGGCGAAGATTATAATGTTCAATATTCTGTTTAATGGCATCAATGTTGTTCGTTTCCAATTAATTGAGATCGCAATCGCTGTGTTATGTAAAGAGCTTAGCGTTCCTTATTTTTTTGCCTCTGTTGTTTTCCGTTTCTTCGTATTTGCCTAGTTCTTACTACTGGAACAAAGAGATTCCGATCTTAATTGAAGCAATTTTTATTGAAATCGGCTTTCAGATGCTTACTGCCTGGTTTTATGATAGCATTCGTGGTCGAATAATGTAGGTTGTAATAAAGGTCAGTGTGAGATTATGGTATGGATTTTAATCAATCAGGTAATAACATGGAGCTAGATAATAACGTTCGCCCGACGATGTTCACGTTCGACGGCAGTGATAGCCTAGTTGAGATACCAACATACTGCCATGCAGAGGTAATCGGATTCGAATCCACGGCACGCACCACTGATTTTTCGAACTGATGTGCGTATTGATTTGTAAATTGTCGCTTGCAGTGTCCCTCGGAGAGCACGTTAAGCCGTTGGTCCCGGCTTTCATGAACGTCCTTGGCAGTCGTCATAAGAAGTCAGTACCTATGAATAAACCAACACTAGTCTAAACCATGGAATATCCCTTTGGGTAATTGCGGTGTGATAGGCAGTCGCTCTGTGGAAAAGTTAATATTCATTCAAATCCGGTAAGACTAGAAAACGCTAGAAGGATGAAGTTACAACTTTCGTAAACTTCTTGTTATTGAATTAAATTAATCCCTCGAACCTACGGCCTGCGAACTTAGATATCTAATAAGCCAATGAAGGCTTTTATTACGCACTTAGGCAATGTATAGGTACAAGGAAAATATCGTTAATAATATTAAAATGGTTGGTCCGAATAAAAATGTTGATTGTACGTATTCTAGTATTTGATTATACTATTAGTCCTGTTGAAAAGGTTATTTATTGGGTGTTTATTGAGCAACGTTAATTTAATATTTTCGTTTTCCATTCTTGAAATACATTTACAAATTTTCACGACATATGTTGGCATTTATTCACATAGCAAATAAAACATTGAGTCTTTCACCCCGGTACAGCTCTTTAACAAGACAGAGATTGTATAGAATTGACTCAATAACATTTATTTTTATAGGCAAACAGTGTTCATATTGCCAATATAGGAGTAAGTTATGCTGAAAGTCCTCGATTGGAGCGACGCCCGAGGGATTACATCTCGTTCACCTGGCCTGACGGACTCATGTATACACCGATTCGTTTTATTTTTCCTCCTCTAACACCTATCTGCTCTTTGATGTTCGGAATCGTTTGTATTATTGAGGTAATCCCTATTTCTCTATACACCATCAAAGGTACCATATATATTTATGCCACCTATCATGATGCGATAAATTAATAATTCTGGTGTAAAACCAAAATTATTTATCGCATCAGTAAGCATCAGTAAGAATTACCAAGCTTTTTTAGAGACTATCTATATAATACATAAATAAAATATGTAACGACGAGATGTTAGTGTTTTGGTGAAATCATAGTCTTTTCAGCTTTTTATCAATATACCAAACATATTATATATATTATATAGAAAACTAGAAAAATAATGTCGTAAAACCAGCTAGGTCGACCTTCGCGCCGGGGTCGATAAGATAACAGGTTTCGTATTGCCCGAAACAAACTGCCATGTAATTACATTTGGCTGTTAAATTTTAGGGCCAGAGTAGCAATGCACAAAGCGAATAATAAAGTTTTACGAGGTCGACATTACGAACACATTTCACATAAATTGAAATGGGCCTGATACCTGTTAAACAGAATTTGTTTCTATTAATTTACTTGAACAAAATGGTTGAGTTTTATGATTTAGTGGCTCTCCATAGGTGTCGTTGTGCTACGTGGGGTGCTCAACATAAATTTAACGCTAATGGAGAGAGATGTAATAAAACATTTGAGGCGATATCAGCGAACAAAAGTCTGAGTTTACGAAGAAGCGGCGACCCGAGCGCATCTGTCCTCCGGAAGACGGCCAACAGCGAAAGTCACGACTGAAAGTAATATCAGGCGAGATACTGCCCACACTGACGCCCTACGGACCTTCATTGTCACCGTTTCTATTTCTGATACTACAGCCTGAGACGCAAACAGTTATGTCTACCTTATTGTGTATATACTTATGTTTTTATAAATACATGTCTGTATCAATTCATATTATGTTAAAATATGATGCAGCTCTATTTTGTTATAGTGCTGAGTAAATACTTAGGGTGTAGTTCTTGGTTAAAAGTGTGTAAACCTCTCTATAAGATTAAATGTTAGAGTAGCAGAATAAAAAAAAAATTAAATATGAAATTTTAAATTTTAAGTACTGACATAGGTCTTCATAAATCGTAGCGTAGAACTATCTCGATCATGTCAGCATTCAATAGACAGAATGCACATCTTAACGGACAAGTTAAACACTTCTCTTTTTGCATCGGAGTTAAAAAGTAAATTCTATACCACTTATCTCAATTATATTATCTATAACTTATCTAGTGCTGATAACAAACTGTGGCAACGCTTGCACCAAATAGGCACTATCTGTAAGTCTTTAGACCTACACAAAGAACATTCTCTAGTGCAGTGAGATTTTAAGAGTCAAAGACTTCCTTTAATCCTATTGCACAACATCTGCAGAATAGCTATCTCTGTACAAATAAAGTAATAAAATGTGAAGGAGCGCTTGCTATCTACAGTTTCAGTAAGCAAGCCGTAATAAAGTTGCTTTTAAGTTTGTTTAAACTCGCAGCACTATTCTCTCTTAATCGGAACTCTTAGTTTGTTCGCAGCGATAAAACACAGCTTAAATCGGTATCAGGTATCATCGATTAAGAGGATCGTTGAAATTTCCTTTATTAAGTTTTAAATACTTTCTATTTATAACTTGCCATAGATATAATTGTTTGTTCCACTTCAGATTCTTATAAACTATATAATTTATGGAAGCTTTTATTTAGATGGTTGCCAATGTTTGCTACCTCTGTTGTCAGATTGGGCACATTTAATCCAATTCCAGAGCCATTTTTGTCTACGCGGTATTCACTAAATTACAAATATCTATTTGTAGTAGTTTTGACGTCATTGTGGTCTGGATTATTTTTACGATTGAGTTTATAATATTATTTGATGTTTTTATCGATTTGCTTATATTTTTGCACCGGGTCTATATAATATATATAATATCCTACCACATACACACATCACCATCTAGTCCCAAGCTAAGCAGAGCTTGTGTTATGGGTACTAGATAATGGATAAACATACATATATACTTTTTGTTTGTAAATACATACAAATTATACATAGAAACACCCAGACCAAGACAAACATCCATGTTCATGCACACAAATGTTTGACTTGAGCGGGAATCGAACCCGCGACCTTCGGCGTAACAGTCGCTTACACTCCCGCTGCGCCAACCGGTCGTCACTATATATCGCGTAAAAATAAAGGTAAAATATTTTAGCCATGGTCACAGGAAGACTGATATTTACTGAAATATTTTTTACAGTGAGTCATCTACATTTTGCTTGACCTTAGGGTGTTGTGCTTAATTAATCCTCGTTTGACTAGGACTAAGTAAAGCTCTGACTATCTGATCAGAAACCCTTCGTGCTTTGAGATACCTATCACTGAAGATCATGCCTAGCTACAACAGTATTGTTATAAGAGGACTTCGTAGTTACGGAAATTACTACAACAATATCTTTGACAAAGATCATAGTTGATATTAGGAATACCTCACGTTATCGACGGTTATTGAACTGTGAATGTTTCTTATGATTTTCTTCGCGCGTGAGCAATCTGAGCATGCGGTGTTAGAGTTTATGGTGCGACTATGGACGTACAAAGTACGTGATACACTTGCAAATGGCATTACAATAATATATATCCGAACGCTTCTCGGAACGTTCCGCTTACAGATTTCAAATGGCACTAAATGATCGTCGTAATGGTTAAGATATTTTTGGTATCGCTAATACGATGTTCAACGTTGTTATCACATTATATTTATTGAATGTGTACGTTGTTTTGACTTGAATATCTGAATGTTGTTTCTTTCATTCTCTTGACGCTCAAAGTAATACTTGGAAGGAATGTTCTAACAGGTCTTATGTAGATGTGATTTATGTAAACGAAGAAATTCCTAGCAAATTGTAAATATATTTATGACGTGTAAAAACTGACTTAATAATTCTTAAAGACAGTTTGAATGAGTAACTACTAGCGATCTAGGAGTAATAGCCAAGTTCAATTTTGCTTTAATTTGATTTCCTTAGATATAAGTCCTGATGTTGGAGTCAGTTTGGTAATGTATCATGTAAACCTACGGCGGCGGCGGTGTTCCGTGTGCAAAACTCCTCTATGGACTTACGTATTATATGTCACCACATAAATTAAGAGCAATTTGTAAAGAATTCAAGAGAAAATAAACTTATTATTATTATGAAACTTTTAGAAGATAGTATGTATTTATATCTCGAAAGCAAAGATTACAATATAAAAGGCAATAAGATGGTTTGATGCTTTTCGTATCATTCAGAAGAGGGTAAGTAGTGGAAGGTGAGGTTCATAAAAATGCGCTCGGGTTAAATCAGAAATACTGTAAAAGTCTTAGGGTGGCAGACAATCCTGAATCTGCCAAAGCAATATAATACCTCATCTTCAAGACACATAACTATAGTAACAAGTACATTATACTATTCTATACGTACCGATATCTTTCAGCTCCACTAGACGTACTTACTTGTTAATACGAGCAAATATTGACGGCATTACGTCGATAATGTGATGATATTTTCGGCTCCCAATTGCTGTGATACTCACAGATATTAGCACAAATTATAGATCGAATAATCTGGATTTATTCCTTCATGTGCGTGCGCCTACATGCAGAGGGAACTAACTGGGTATTCCGGGTATACTGAATCCGGAACATATTGTGACGGCCGATGTCATGTCAAACCGTCGTCACGAAACACAATAATTAGCAAAGAGGTTTGAAGACTATTTTATTATTTGGAAATGAGTTTTTAATTCGATGACGTATACATTTTGTCAAGTGTTCGCCAAATTCAGCATCCGTTGACAACAAGGCGATGGCCGTGCGGATAACGCATCCCGTTCACGTTCTGATGGCGTGGGTTCAAATCCTAGTCATAACAGTTATGTGGATTTTGGTTTTTATGAAAATTGGAAAATGTTTATAAATATTTGGCAAATATTTAAAAAAAGATTATTTAAATATTTCGAATAAAAATTTGAAAATTCTAGAAAGTTCAGGAAGGAATGGAAAGGTTAAAAAGAGACAGGAGATAAAAAAACAATTGAATAACGAAAAGACAATCGAAATTAGTAGATCTAGAACATTCCTAGGGGTATATAAGGCGGTTTAGACGTGCTAAGCGCCAGTTTAAGTTGAAAAGTGGTAAAGTGAAGAAGAAAAGGGAGAAGTAAAGGAAGAAAGAAGAAGTAGTAAAAAAAAGTGAAGTGAAAGTATAGTGCAGTAAAGTGCAGTGAAGTGCAGTGAAAAGTACAGTGCAAAAGACGCTAGTGTTGGTGCTGTCTGCGTCGGAATTAAACGGCGTGTCGTGTGTCAAGTCAAATAAAGTGTCATCAGTGCTACTCGGTGTTTCTTTCCAATCCCGTTACCCCGTCCGTAACAATTGGTTTCAGAAGTGGGATTGGAAGGACTAAAGATGCCAGTCATGCCGAGGGAAGGGCCTACAACACGTTCGAGGGCTGCCGCTCAAGAACAAGGCGACTCTAACCCGGAAGTTGTAGGCAGGAAAGCTCCTTCGCAAGGAGGCGGATCCGAAGGAGGGGTATCTACGTCCGCATGCGCAGCTAACCCGCTATCTCTCGCAGACCTCGCGGCAATATTCCAGCAAACCTCGCAGCGACTCGAATCTCGACTCGAGCAAAACTCGCAGCAGCTCAAGTCCGATTAATAAACTCGCAGCAGCTTGAATCTCGACTCGAGCAAAACTCGCAGCAGCTACAATCGCAGCTTGAATCTCGACTCGAGCAAAACTCGCAGCAGCTACAATCCGAACTGCAGCAAAACTCGCAGCAACTCAGCGAGATAAAGGAGAGCCAGGATGAGATTCGCCGTTATATATCTGAGAACGCTCGTAAGATTGCCGAGATAGAGATGTGTATCGGTGAAGTGCAATCTCGCGTGACTACTATTGAGGAAGAGATGCAGACCTGCATGGCGTCAGTAGTATCGGAAGAGGTGCAGTCCCGCATGGCGTCAGTATCAGAAGAGATACATACCCGTATAGCTACGATAGAGGAGGAGTTAAAGAAGATGAAGTCCAACAGCCCTTCGGTCTCTATCAACTCATCAAGTTCTGGTGGTTATTTAAAAGTACCGTTATTCGATGGTAACACTTCCTGGGAGGCCTACAGAATACAGTTCGAAACCGCTTCTATTAGCAACGGTTGGGATGTCGACCAGGCCAAGTTTGCACTCATCCTGGCATTGCGTGGAGAAGCATTATCGGTGCTTGAGGCCGTAGGAAGGGACGCTACTTACGCACAGCTGTTTGAGGCTCTAGAATTCAGGTTTGGAGACGAGCACTTAAAATATGTGTTCCGAGCCAAGTTACGCAACCGCCGTCAGTATCCGAACGAATCCTTGCAGCAGTGGGCGATGGAAGTGACGAAGATGGTGCGAAAAGCTTATCAGTCGACACCCGCGGAACAAGTTCAAAGCATGCGACTCCAGGCGTTCATCGACGGAATTTATGACGATGAAGTTAGAGCTGCCGTGCGCCTGAAACACCACAACAATGTTCAAGACGCATTAGCACATGCTCTAGAAGTGGAGGCTTTTCGACAAGAAATTACGAGTGATCGAGACAGGGTTATTGCAGCGGAAGTAGAGAGAACTGGTCGCAGATGTTTTGTCCTGAAGTGTTATAACTGTAGAGAGCCCGGACATTTAAGGCGTAGCCGTCCGAAACATGTAGCAGAAAGGCATAAGATTGACGCTAGTGTTCAAGTGTTGAAAGATGATCAGGAAGGAATTACAGCCAAGATTTCGATGCAAGCGCTGATCAGAAGACGGAAAGCTCCGAAAGTTTGTATTCGACAACGCACGGATGGAAATGGTTTAACTATTGATGGAGCAGTCAATGGCGTTATATGTTCGCTGACCCTGGACACCGGTGCGACACGAACGGTTATAGGAATTCGTTTGACAAGAAATAATGGAAAGATTCTAACACCGTCAACTTCACCTCGACTGACGACGGCTACCGGTCAGTACATCCCAGTTAAAGGCGAACAGATGGTGGCTATAAAAATCGGTGACAACCTTTACTGGCAACGAGCGGTGATTGCAGACATCGTAGACGATTGTATAGTTGGGCTGGATTTCTTTAGAGATCATCAGTGCAGATTAGACATTAAACGTGGTATACTTAAGTGTGGAGATCTGGAAATTCCAATGAAAGGTGGTAGCATGGGGAAAGTTTTGTGCCTCAAAGAAAGCAAACTTACACATAGATCACTGGTTTCTATAGCTACGAAGTTTAATGATTTGGTCCATGTCAATAGGAGAGCGGTGTATTATGGGTTTAAGGATGCGCGGGACGCGCATGTCTTAGAGGGGGGTAGTGTGACGGCCGATGTCATGTCAAACCGTCGTCACGAAACACAATAATTAGCAAAGAGGTTTGAAGACTATTTTATTATTTGGAAATGAGTTTTTAATTCGATGACGTATACATTTTGTCAAGTGTTCGCCATATTCAGCATCCGTTGACAACAAGGCGATTCCCGTGCGGATAACGCATCCCGTTCACGTTCTGATGGTGTGGGTTCAAATCCCAGTCATAACAGTTATGTGGATTTTGGTTTTTATGAAATTTGGAAAATGTTTATAAATATTTGGCAAATATTTAAAAAAAGATTATTTAAATATTTCGAATAAATATTAGAAAATTCTAGAAAGTTCAGGAAGGAATGGAAAGGTTAAAAAGAGACAGGAGATAGAAAAACAATTGAATAACGAAAAGACAATTGAAATTAGTAGATCTAGAACATTCCTAGGGGTATATAAGGCGGTTTAGACGTGCTAAGCGCCAGTTTAAGTTGAAAAGTGGTAAAGTGAAGAAGAAAAGGGAGAAGTAAAGGAAGAAAAAAGAAGTAGTAAAAAAAAGTTAAGTGAAAGTATAGTGCAGTAAAGTGCAGTGAAGTGCAGTGGAGTGCAGTGAAAAGTGCAGTGCAAAAGACGCTAGTGTTGGTGCTGTCTGCGTCGGAATTAAACGGCGTGTCGTATGTCAAGTCGAATAAAGTGTCATCAGTGCTACTCGGTGTTTCTTTCCAATCCCGTTACCCCGTCCGTAACAATATATTTCACTCATGAAGCTTTATGGGAGTACCTCGATCCGTGGTGCTAGACATTCATGGCTGGTTTATGAAGGAACACGATGAGCGCAGTCTTTGTGAAGTACCTTAGCAGATTGTATGCCGATATTCGTGATTATCATAGGTATATATGCTTATATGTAATGCCTGTTATTTTATATCCCAACTGGTTGGACTTGCACTCATCCTTCATAAAAAGAATTTCTGTAGTTAAGAGGCATCACATTACGAGTAAACATTTCATGAAATTGTTCAATGTTACTTATAGATTTTTTTTAATGTCCCTATAGATTAAGGGCATCAGCGAATCTACGCTTACTTTATAGTAACTGCATATAACAGCATCGACATGCAGAGTTACTTTTACTTATTGGTAACCACCCACATTTAGTAGCGTAACACGCAAATTAATTAAAGATCGGTCTTGTATTTCCTGAGATTGATATTATTACATTAATACATAGCATCACAGATTGTAAGGCAAATATACATTGTATCAAGTTGTTTATCTTGCCAATTGAATTAAGCCGTGAATTATTAGTTATGACCATTAGTTGTGACTAATAAATTCACTGGAAATAAATCAGTCGGTTATTATTTATGTATTCGGCTTTTGAATTCGCGTGCAATTTTGTTTCCGATCTTCTTAGCAGTGCACCTAAACTGGTTATATTTTGTTGTAATCTAGGACATTTATCTACTAAGTTACAGCCACGTCCGTTAAGGTATTATGTGTGATTGCGTAACTAGCTTTAATGTATTCATCTACGCATTAAGGCTTAGTTGTTTAGCTTGCGAGTTATCCTAAGGATCTAACGTGATTCAATGTGACTGGTTGCGTAATTGTTAAATAGACTGTAATAGTATATTTATATATGGTATCTTATAGTGTCCACGCTTTGCCATAATTACTAGCTAATGCAAATATATGCTACATACATGGACACATCACATCTTGTGATTGAGCGTACTGCGTATTATTTGTTAAAAATGGAGGACTATTGCGGGTATTTGATGTTTTGTAGCATGCACCCAATGAACCTAAAAATATGCAGATTAAAAATAGCATAGTCAGTGCGTGTTCAGTCAGAATATTTGTCATAAATACCGAAGACTGCACGGTTGGCGTAGTGGTTTAGCGGCCTCACCGCTTGACACTGCGCCGAGTGTTGTGGGTTCGATCCCCACACGAGGCGACACTTTGTGTGATTCATAAATTGTTGTTTCGAGTCTGGGTTTTCATTGTGTCCGTTAGTTGTATGATTGTAAAGTCCCCCGCGACACAGGATTTAGTCCTAATGCGGCAGTTGTCTTTTAAAAAAGAAAAAAAAAAGAAAATATTTTTAATGTTTATACTGAGTAGCGATGGATTTTAGCAATATAAATCTAACAGACATATTATATTTAGATGTGGATTTAATTGATGTCTCTGTAGATTTCAAGTGGCCACGGCAACAATGCTAAGTTGCTAACTGAAGACGTCACCTCATAACGATGCATGTTATAGGTAATGCTAGAAGATGGATTAAACCTAGGTTTACTCCATCCTCTATGATTTAGAATTTCTCAAACATATCAACCTAACCTCGGATTACCCCATTAATTCTAGATTTGTACCAACATTGCTCTCTAAATGGTTGAATTGTAATACATTTATATCAAAAGGCAGGCAAGGCATTCAATAAATATGTTTGTCAACACAAATTGCAATCAAACCAGTAATATCTGAGATTAGCGCGTTTACCAAAACTAACTTTTCAGCTTTATACTATACTATAGATTATGCCTTTTTTATATAGTCCGCAAACAAAGCCTTAATTTACCCTCATTAGACAGGCTAGCTTACTGTCAGACGATGTCGATCAATGAAACAAAACACAATTTTCACAAACATGCTTCGAAGCTCTAGATTTCTGTCTAGTAAATCGATTTTATAAGTTTGTATACCAAACTTCTAAACGTTCTGCAATGTATTGATGTAATGAATAAGTAAAACATATGAATATTGGGCTCATTATGGAATTCTGTGGTTAATGGCAGAGAATACCTCATAAGCGAATCAAAAAATTCTGCCTGATACATGCGTAAGTGGAATTATCCAGAGTTTTCTCTCATGTTAAACGTATGTTGGTATTCTGTGAAGCTCTGTACTCGATATTCCAACACTTTATGGCTTCGGAGGAAATTTTCAGCAACGTGTTGGTGAAAATTACTGAGTTTAATGAGTAAATGTTCAGGTAATTGTGAATGGTACTTAACATTATTTGAGGCATTTCTATTTTATTGTAATGAGACTCTTAGGTAATTAATTTAAATTTTAAAGTATTATTTGTTTATATGTGCACTTATTTCAACGTAGTGTGAACGGTCTGTTGGTTAAGTATCTTGTGTCTGGGCCACTAACACTTCTAAGCCGCCGAATGACCGGAGGTCGAGGATTTTTGCTTGACGAACACGATCACTTATTTTGTGATAGGGTGAAGTTTTCTTAAATATGAGTGGTAGCGCCATCTACCTTCCTATCTGTAACTAATCGCATCAACGTCAATGGTTAGTCGCTGCTTGGCCAATGCGAGCGATGCCTTTTGTTTCTATCCCTCTCTATCCCACCCCAAGAAGGGGCACGCCTTTCTCGGATTGGTCGCCGCGAAACGTCGACGCGAGAGACAGTCCAGAACTTTCGAGAACATTCGATTCGCTAAATACGCTTCCGCTGTACCGGATCGCACCGCGCCGCTCGCGCTATAATTATTACCGCTTATATAAACCGATCGCAAGTGAAGGTGATTTGTGAAGTGAAGTGAATCCAGCAGCTTCATCCCGAAACCACCAGGAGACTGCCCTTCTGAGACGAAGAAGATTGCCGAAGAAGGTAAGTCCCCTTCATCCTTGGAATATCCTATACCCACTCACAATCATCTCTCCCATTCCAATCCTAGGCGACTAAAACCCGCTATCCTTTGAATACAGTCCATTCCATTAATCCTTCCCAAGTCGCCTAGAACCTACGGTTTCGGTGTATCGCCGAACCATTTTTTTTATCCATACGAGTCGGATTCATTTACGTTTTATACGTTATATCGCTATACCTAGGCAGTTATAGCACCTAGCTATACTCCTAGTATATTCACATAACCGTCACATGGTTGTTTCCGCCCGCATCAGTAGGTAAACTTTTATGTAGCTACCTACTTACTAAATTATTATTTCTGGAACTATCATAGTTGTCTTGTAAATCTCATATTTCGAGCAACTTTTAATTCCACAGCTCTAAAGTGTTGCCTACTTAGCCTACTTAGGTAAAATAATAGGTACATTAGATATTCTTATTTTGTTTCGTTCTCATTAGCTTATACTTACGTAAGCATGTCACAACAAAAGAAGTCACGCGTGTCGGAAGACAAAGAGATGACAATCTTAGAAGCAAAACGCAATATATTATTTGAGCGCATTCAAAACATATACGAGCGTTCAAAAACCGCTTCTATTTCTGACAGTAATAGCGAAGCATTTCTCAGTTATTGTATGACAGTAGATAGTATTCGAACAGATTTTCATAAGTTGTTAGACGATTATAACGCAAGATTACTTTCTATCAATCCTGACGAAAAACCGAACTATCAGGCGTACACCTCATTTGAAGATCTTTATTGTATTATTAAGCGTATACAATCGCAATTGGAGGGTAAATGTTCAGCAGAGCCCGTTGCCTGCAAACCGAGATTACCGCCAATCGAGATTATGTCGTTTGATGGCGATATACGAAATTGGCCGTTATTCTATGCGAGTTTTAAGTCTACAGTGCACGATAATGGTTCTCTGACAGATGCTGACAGGTTGTACTATTTAATAGGTAAACTGTCACCGAAGGCCCAGTCCGTATTTGCAGGTGTCACACCCAGTGCTGAGAATTGTCAGGTCATATTTCAGTCACTACTTGATAGATATCAGGACACGCGCGTCCTAGCGTCTACTTACTTTGACCAAGCTTTAAATCTCAAACTGTCTGGCAACGCGTCTGTCGCAAATTTCCAGCTGTTTATTGATAACTTCGTAACCACGGTTAATTCTCTTAGGAACTTAAAATTAGAAGATCTTTACGACTTTATGTTGTTTCAACTCGCTTTAAAAAAGTTTGACACTGATACAATTCGCGCATTCGAGATGACGGAACGCAATAATAAAATACCTACACTAGATAGTTTTATTTCGTTCATCAAAGATCAGTGTCGAATATTTCATAATACGCAGTCTGGTTCACCTGGCTCGTCTAACACTAACAGCAACAAACAAAGGTTGAATGAATCGCGAAATAGTAATAATAACTCGGTCCCTAATCCACAATCTTACGTAACATGCTCGGAATCTAATAGTAATAATTCACAGAAGTGTCTGTACAGTAATATAGTGCACGACCATTTATACAAGTGTCCAGCCTTCGATAATTTGAATTCAACCGCTCGTTTTAAATGCGTAAAAGATAACAAAGCTTGCATTAATTGCTTAAGCATAAAACATAAAACAAGTAATTGTTTTAGTAAGACAAAGTGTCGCTTATGCAATAAAAAACATCATTCATTGCTACACTTCGATAAAGGTAACACATTGTCAAGCCAAGCCGCTAACCTTGACACACTTACGTCGCAGGTGCAGACTACGATAACTGCGTCCCCGACGATTCAGAATGAGATATCGTTGTGTACGACATCCATTGCGCGGGCGGCACGCACGCGCGGACGGCCTTCGCGCGCTTGTAGTGATCAGAGCAGTGCTAGGCCGCCATGTATGGCGTCTAAGACTGTTCTGTTAGCGACAGCGCAAGTTATCATATATGATGTTAATGGGTCGCCGCACATGGTACGTTGTCTGCTAGATAGCGCATCTCAGACCAATTTAATAACGTTAGAATTGTTCAAACGCCTCGGATTATGGAATAACTTTAAAAATACGAACTCAATAATCCGAGGGATAGGCAGATCAGAAAAACATTGCAAGGGTTCCGTAGATATTAAAATACATTCGCGTTTTGATAGAGACATTAATTTTAACATTTCTTCGCTTATCGTGGAGCGTATTACGGACGCATTGCCAAACGCTAATGTAGGCGTAGCATCACTCACTCACCTCGAGTCATTGCCGCTGGCAGACGCGGAGTTTGCGAATCCGGCAGGCATTGATCTTTTGATCGGAGCTTCAATATTTCCGCACTTGCTACTAACTAAAATAGTACGTAGTGAGTGATATGATTTACCGCCCGCTATTGAGACGGTGTTTGGGTATGTGATTATGGGTACCGTACCTACGTTACATACTTCTCATTGTATTACGTCTTGTTGTTGTTCTGCTCTTCAAGATATCAAGGTGGGTGCTAAAACTGTGTGTAAGATAAAGCAATAATTAGCTATGCTATGCTATGCTATGCTATGCTACGCTATGCTACGCTATGCTACGCCATGCCATGCTATGCTACGCTACACTATACTTCCGCTTTGTATATGGATGACATTGCCTGTAGTGTCATATCCGCTCCGCTAACAATTTCGCTTTGTGAAGAGCTTATTCAGCTTTTCAAGTGAGGCCAGTTTGATCTTGTCAAATGGACAAGCAACTCTAAGGAGGTTCTCGCACGCATACCAGATTCTCATAAGGCTTCCCCAGACATTGAGTTTGAGAAATCTGTACCGCATAAAGTTCTCGGTTTACGCTGGGACAAATCCTGTGATAGTTTTTGGTTTGACGTCTCACCACCAGATGATAAGTGCACCAAACGCACTATGCTGTCCACAGTGGCTCGACTATGGTACATAATGGGTTTTGTGGCTCCCACAATTTTGTACGCCAAGCTCTTGATCAAAGAGCTTTGGTTATGACCTTGACCCTGACCATATTGTCGCCGCTTGGGGCCAGTTTTGTATTGAGCTTACCGCGCTCAATCAAATTACTATTCCGCGTCATCTTGGGTTTGTAGATGGATTTACCATCAACTTAATAGGTTTCGCTGACGCCAGCGAGCGTGCTTACGGCGGAGTTGTATATCTGCAAGTCCGCATTGGTTCTAACTACTCGGTGCAGTTAGTTTGTGCCAAGTCTAAGGTCTTGCCTGTTAAAACCATTTCGGTTGCGAGACTGGAGTTGTGCGCGGCCATTCTGCTGTCTCAGTTAATCCGCAAGGTTCAAGACACAGTTTTGCCCACTACCCTATTAATAAAATATACGCATTTTCCGACTCCAAAGTAGTGCTCGCTTGGATTCATTCTTCTCCTCACCGCTGGCAGACTTTTGTCGCCAACCGCGTTAGTAAATTGATTGAACTTGTTCCCGCTACGTGTTCCAATCACGTCGCGGGTTATCGTACTCGTCTTCAGGAAGAACTTTCCATAGATCATATTGACTGGAAGTTTATTCCACCAGCATCACCACATTTTGTTGGATGTTGGAAAAGCATGGTCAAAGTAATTAAAACGCATCTCTTCAAGGTTATAGGTCAACAGATCCTCTCTTACGAAGAGCTTTTAACTGTCCTTGCACAAGTCGAGGCACTGATTAACCCGCGTTGTTACCGTGAAAACCGCTAAAGGGAGTTACGTGCACCCTGTTGTACGTCTCTGTGCGCTTCCAACTCAGTGAGATCTAGCCTGAAGTTGGACCTACCTCTTAGTTTAAGTATTTAGTTAGTAGTTTTCGCTATTATTGCGTTTGTAGTTTTCGCAAAAGTTAATTTAGATTAATTTTATTGTCATATCGCTGTCTTAGCCTATTGATGGGTTATGCGGTAGTACACCCAATATAGCTAAGTTCAATTCTATTTTTTTTAAAGGCAACCCTTTAGGGCCGGCGGGATATGGTAGCGCCATCTACCTTCCTATCTGTAACTAATCGCATCAACGTCAATGGTTGGTCGCTGCTTGGCCAATGCGAGCGATGCCTTTTGTTTCTATCACTCTCTATCTCATCCCCAAGAAGGGGCACGCCTTTCTCGGATTGGTCGCCGCGAAACGTCGACGCGAGAGACAGTCCAGAACTTTCGAGAACATTCGATTCGCTAAATACGC
Organism: Euclidia mi; assembly: GCA_944739405.2. Classification (NCBI taxonomy): domain Eukaryota; kingdom Metazoa; phylum Arthropoda; class Insecta; order Lepidoptera; family Erebidae; genus Euclidia; species Euclidia mi. The sequence goes on from OX123202.2 coordinate 26,030,505, forward strand.
TTCCGCTGTACCGGATCGCACCGCGCCGCTCCCGCTGTAATTATTACCGCTTATATAAACCGATCGCAAGTGAAGGTGATTTGTGAAGTGAAGTGAATCCAGCAGCTTTATCCCGAAACCACCAGGAGACTGCCCTTCTGAGACGAAGAAGATTGCCGAAGAAGGTAAGTCCCCTTCATCCTTGGAATATCCTATACCCACTCACAATCATCTCTCCCATTCCAATCCTAGGCGACTAAAACCCGCTATCCTTTGAATACAGTCCATTCCATTAATCCTTCCCAAGTCGCCTAGAACCTATGGTTTCGGTGTATCGCCGAACCAATGAGTGTATTTGAAAACATTTCACTTAATTTAAACAGTTTCCTGGTTTAGTATATCCTCAGAATTGATATTATATTTATATGACTTACTAGATGAGCCGGTTACACTCGCGTTATTTGGCGCTACCGCCTGCATCCGTAGCCCATAGTGTAATGTTATATGGCCTATAGCCTCGATAAATAAGCTGTGTAAAAGAAAAATAATTATTCAAATCGGAGCGGTCGGTTCAGAGATTAGCGCGTTCAACCAAACTAGCAAACAAACGCATCAATTAAATGAAGCACATACTGGGGTAAATAGGAATATAATATTTTATTGAATTAAGATAAGCATGTTAAGGTTCCCTTGATACATAAGAAAACCCATATATTATGAGACGGATGACTAATACCTACATTAATCCGCATCGTACCGCAATTAGTCGAAAAGCTCCGTTTAACGGAACTACGGTAACTAAAGCAAGATCAGATGTCGAAGATTCTTTAGTTTCCGGAACTTTGGCTCGAAAATCGACTGACATAGACAGAGACATAGACATAAACAGCCGACGTCCAAAGTCTCGGGACATCTCGGGACTTCGAGACTTTTCAGAATAAAATTAGAATCAAGTTAACTTCTGGTAAAATGTATGAATAACAACAACTATTGGTGAAAATTAACAACCATATTTAGGGTCTGGGAAGTCTCGACAGTTTCAAAGTCCTAGGACGTGAGATAGCTAACGTTCAAAGTCCCGACAGCATCGACATTTTTCAGAATTAAGTTAATTTCTGTCAATATGTATGAAAGAACAAGAATTTTGGTTAAAATCAAAAGTCAAGAACAAAAAATTAAATCCTAACAATTTTTATATTAATTTCAATGTAAATAATAAAATTTCCTTCTATATAGGATAACCCCACGCTAGGATTAAATCTTGTAACGCCGAGGACTTTACAAACATTCAAACAATTAGACTGCACGGTTGGCGTAGTGGTTTAAGCGGGTGGGCCAAAGTTCCCCTAAATTTTCTACTCCGATAATTGGAATTCCGAAAATGTTCTTCCTAACATTTTTCATCCTAATAATCACAATTCCTAACTACTCTGTCTCTAATGTTCATAATTCCGAAGCATTCAACTTCATAATGTCATTAGCAATAAACATCTAGTATACTTTTATTTGTTTTCCTATATTTTCTCAACATAACCATCTTTACACTATTATTAAAGTCATATCTTTTTTGTTTAGATTTCTTTTTATTAATAATAATCAGTATTATATACAAGTTCCAGAAACGAATCGGTCCTAATCATAATTATTGGTATAGGTTAGGTTAGAACTGTGACCACAACGCACGAGCCGAGCGAGCGTACCGCGGCAGTGGCCGGCGAAGTGCCAGAACCGAATCGGTCCTAAAGTTATTGGTTTAGGTACGGTTAAAACTCCGCAGTTTTAGTTTATACCGCTATAAACTCCCAGGCCATAAAAATAACCATAAATAAGTCGTCTATTCATAATTATTGGTTTAGGTTAGGTTAGAACTGTGACCAACTATGCGCGAGCCGAGTGAGCGAAGTGCCTCGAAATTGGTCGCGAAATTTTTCTAAGTATTTTTTTCATAGTGCCCCCAAGACGACACTCTGACCTGAATTTCATTAATTTAAGACAAAAAACAGTGAAACGACCTTTAATCATTCTAAACAGTTGTTTCTTACTGAGTATGAGTGAAAATATTATGGTAATTATGTTTAGGGATAAAAGCGTTATGATAAAAAACAGTAGGGCTTTAAATATATTTACATTAATGATAATTAATTAAATTTTTTGGAAACATGAGTGTTATGAACATCGCCAGTTGCACTACAAATAGTATGAATGAAAACTTTAGGATGAAAAATTTTAGGAAGAGTGATCATTCGGATTACAAATCATTAGGAAGAACAATTTCGAGTAAAGAACTTTAGGTGAGCAAATATAGACCCGGTCTAAGCGGCAGCCTCGCCGCTTGACACGGCACCGAGTGTCGTGGGTTCGATTCCCACACGAGACAACACTTTGTGTGATCCATAAATAGTTGTTTCGAGTCTGAGTGTGCTTTAGTCATAAAGCGGGCGATATCTTAAAAAAAGTGGCGAACCGTCTCCTTAAACCACTACTGCGTACATACAGTCAGTAATTCCTTGTTATTTGCTTGCCATTTAGCATTGCGTCCAGTGTTGTGCATTAAATCCTCAAACGAAACTATATTTCGTGTGCGCCACAATTAGCCTTTGATTAGTAGTATTGAGTACTCAAATACAAAATTTCGACAACTGTGTCCGGTCTTCAGTCTCGTCTCGCAAGTCCCGAGACAGCAAAATTTACCAATAGTCCCGGGACTGCGAGACACGAGACAACCCGAGAATCAAACCCTAGTTTACACACATTGAACAATGTAACTTAAATGTGCGCTTTGCAAACAACTGATTACATTAGCCAGTTATTAGTTTTATTATATCTTTTCAAAATATTGTCCATTGACGTCAATACACCGCTGCATGCGATGGAACCACTGGGAAAAGCACTTTGCCCACTCGTCCTTAGGGGTCTCTTCAATGGCATCGCGATACGCAGCCACCGCTTCTTCAGCATTCATAAACCGCTTTCCTTTAAGTTTTTCTTTAATTTTTGGAAATAAATAAAAATCACAAGGCGCGAGGTCGGGGCTATACGGCGGGTGACCCAGTAATTCAACGTTTGATGTCGCCAAATAGTCGATCGTTCGCTTGGCGGTGTGCGACGAGGCGTTGTCGTGGTGAAGGAGGATCCTACTGCGAGTTCGTTTCTCTCGAACTTTTTCCAAGACAAGTGGCAAAAAATTGGTAGTGTACCATTCTGCAGAAACTGTTTTTTGATCCTCTAACACAATTGTTGCGAAATGACCTATCCTTCCAAAGAACGAGGCCACCATTTTTTTTCCCGCACTTCGATCTCTCTTCACTTTAGTTGGCAACTCCTCGAAAGGAAACACCCACTGAGCAGATTGTCTTTTGGTTTCAGGATCATAACAGTAAATCCAGCTTTCGTCACCTGTTAGTATGTCGAACACAGCATTTGAGTCACCTCCGTTAAATCTTTCAATCATTTTACGGCACCAATCCACACGATGGAGTTTTTGAGCCTTAGTCAAATTATGAGGTATCCACCGGGCGCAAAGCTTCCTGACCGCTAAATGTTCGTGGAGGATTTTGTGCACTTGACTCATACCGATGCCTAAGCTTGTCCGAATCTGCTGATAGGTCACTCTTTTGTCAGTCTCTATCATACGCCGCACAACACAGATGTTATTTTCAGTCGTCGCCGTAGAAGGCCGTCCCTCACGTAAATCATCAGTGAGATTAGTGCGACCACGTTTAAACTCATTAAACCAGTTGTAAACAGTCGCACGAGATGGGGCTTCATCGTGAAAGGCCAATCGTAGTCTATCATAACTTTCTTGTTGACTTAAATGACATCGAAAGTCATAAAAAATCATTGCACGAAAATTTTCTCGTGTTAAATTCATGTTGACGTGACACAGACAATTTTCAATTTGCCGCCAAATCGTAAAACAAATGACAAATGAATGAAATATATACTCAGTAATATTGGCAAAGAGTTCTATTTTCAAATTTTAGAATATTTTTTTTATTATATTGTTTATAAGTGGCCAGTTCTAAGAACTTTCAGTTTGACCCTCGTAAGCTTCATAATTATGTACCTGAGAAAACAACAGAGATAGGCAAGTAGGTAAGTGTGTGCAATTGTGCATAGCTAAAAATTATACATCAAAGTTTATAACCGTGAACTAGATAAATAAACAATACTATTATACAGCCGTTCTTAATCTTTCGTTTCAAAAATAGAACCCACTGAATAAGAAGTAAGAGCAGTCTTCACCAATAATTTAATGAGACGTAACTGAATACAATAATATGTTTTTGCCTACATATTGTAACATATTTCAAATCAAAAAACGGCTGGCAACCCCGGCACGGTGATTGTTTTTCTCCGTAACTATTTGTTGTAAAAAGTATCCAACGCACATCAAGTTATTACCAACATTATTTAAACGATAGAAGAAGATCTAAGGAAGCCCCCTTTTTTTTTTTTTTTTTTTGTTTTACGAGGTGGAAAATCCCTTCGGATCTCCTACTCTTGGGGGAAATAAGAGCCGGAGTATGTGGTGTTTCCACTAAAATCCACCTCGACTTCCGCCATGTACCCGTGTGTCGGAGGGTGGGGCATCACCAAAGCACTCGTCGCCACCCTCCGACGGGTATTGGCCCGCCAGATGGTCAGGCGGGCCCCGAACAAAACCCCCTTGGCGACGGATTAAGGTGTTGGACTCCACCGCCAAAACGCCCAGCGGCCGCAGAGAATAGGGAGGACGGCAACGCAACACCGCATCTCCTCTTCCTCTGCGGCCCCACCGCGACGCATCGAATGGTGCGCCCCCATTTGGTCGCGGGAGATAGGGCGCGCGGCAACGCAACACCGACACGCCTCTCCTCCCGCGACCGCACCCGACTGCGAGGGACAGACAGAACTGTCCCCCGCACCCGCACCGTTGGACGCATCCTGCGCAGGCCCCTCCAAGCCCACGCGGAGCGTCCCCTCCTGGATCCCTCTTAGCTTCACCGCGGGCGACCAATCCACGGTTACTGAGCCCCCCCACCACGACAAGGTGGAGATCCCACGGGGGGGAAGGAAGCCCCCCTGCTGTTATTCGCAAGAAATACGACCGCATACCGCAGAAATAATAGCCGCAAGTATTATAATTTTATACCCACATATATTTGTAAAGTGACACCAAGTGACACTACATAATAAAACTTGGTAACTACCCACGACCTATCTAATAATTACCTGTCAAGATCAACTGACAACTGTCATTCGATAGTGACATTTGGAAAAAGGGTTACCAGTTAATTAGAATTACCCATATACCCGGCAGTTTGGAATTTTTGTGGGCCGAAGGTGTACATTTCACAAATTATTTAGTAAAATGAATTGCCCAAAATGTAAGGACATTGTCAATGATGGGGTTGTTTGCAATCAATGTCGGGGATATCTTCATTATTCTTGTTCTGGCCTTCAAGAAACAACATACCGCAGGATGACCGCAGAAAAGAAGGATAATTGGCGCTGTGTTGATTGTCGCATGGCTGGACCGCAAGTCACTCCTAATTTGGCGGACGTCCTGAAGGAAGTAAGGAGCCTTCGCAGCTGTTTTGATGAGTTGAAAGTCGATGTCAATAGTCTAAAGTCTACGATACAGGATGTTGCTACCCAGTGGAGGGAGATTATTCTCGTATAGAAATCATGGAAGGGCGATTGGACGTCGTGGGACAGGCAACTTCTCGGCTATCTTCTTTACAACATGAGCTGGATGAGGCCAAGGATAAAATTACCGAACTTCGTAAGGAGAACGACGAACGTGATCAGTACTCGAGACGGAATAATGTTGAAATATCTGGCATACCACTGCAAAAGGGTGAAAACCTAGTTTCAGTCCTAAGTAATATTTACTCCAAGATTGGTTTGACGTTAGGATTAAGTAATATAAATCGTATTCACCGCGTTCGCCGTTTTGAACAAAAACAAAGTGTGCTTTCTCGCCCGCCTGCAATAATTGTTCAATACGTAAGACAACAAGCTAAAGATCAGCTATTGGCAGCGGTGCGCGCGCGTCGAGGTATCAGTACGGCTGACATTGGTTTTTCAGGACCTGCCGTGAATATTTATTTTGGTGATTACCTAACGCCGGCGAATAAGTTACTTGTCAAACGTGCTCGTGAATTAAAACATAAGAACGGCTACGCATATCTGTGGATCCGGGATTGTAAAATATTTCTTAGAAAATCGGATTCCTCTAGGGTTATTCGTGTTTCCAGCGAAAGGGACTTGTCGAATATAAAATGACTAATATTGAGAAGTATTTTTGTTAATGCGTATGTACTAATTTGCTATATTACATATATTGATATAATAGTTATCTTTGTTATAACCGATCTAAACAGTATGAATATCGTAGTCAAAGTTCTTTTTAAAAGTTTAAAAAAGTACAACTTTTATTATTGCATTATACGAGTCTGTCATAATTTAAATGTAATAGAATTTTATCGAGTTACACTAAATGGATATTGTAATCAAGCTGAAAAATATTTATTGATATGTTTTTGGTCTGTAGCGATATATGTGGCATTGTGTCTAATGGAGCTGTTCAATAACTATTTTATTAGAGTATATTTTATAATTCTTATAAATTCCCAGACCTAATTAAACTATATTACCAAAACGTGAGAGGTCTGCGTACGAAATCACACTCTTTCTTATCTAAGATTTTATTAAACGATTATGACATCTATTGCATTACGGAAACATGGCTCAATGTAAGTTTTCATAGCCCCGAATATTTTGATAACCGTTACATTGTGTTTAGACATGATAGAGACCCCATAGTCACAAATGCAGAGCGGGGAGGTGGGGTTGCCATAGCAGTTCGCCGAGATATGAATCCTATGCTGCGCGATGGATGGAATGCCCCTGTTTCGTCTGATCATTTATGGGTTAGTGTACCACTTCTACAACTAACTTCAACTTGTTCCACTTCAGTTTTCTTGCACATATGCTGTGCATACATACCACATAATAGTCGTCACGATTCTGAGTTGATGGCAATATATGATCACGTGAGTTACTTGATGGAACAACATCCCAACGACATATTTGTAATAGCAGGAGATTTTAATGTGACTCATGCTGAATGGTTTTTCGACTCAGACACTCAATCCATGCTTATTCGACCCAATGTCAGTAACACTCTGGCACAAATAACATCTGATTTTATGAGTTTTTCAGACATAAAACAATTTAATTCATGCTTTAATGTTAATAATAGATTATTGGATCTAATATTTTGCAATAATAACTGCTTTGTGGAGCCTTGTCCCGATCCCGTCACCAACGAGGACGTACACCATAAATCATTGGTTATTAGTTTACCTCGTACCTCATATGTACCACTTCCACAAAAATCTTCTAAGAGAAGGCTCTTTCACCAAGCCGATTTTGATGCCATTGAAACCTCGTTGGCGACGGTTGACTGGCACCATGAACTTCATAATACCGATAGTGTCGATACCATGGTCCAGAAATTTTATCGTGTTATCAATAACTTAATATGTGAATATGTACCGACTAGAAAGTATGTAAGTTCTAGCCGGTATCCTGTATGGTATGTAGAGCTCTAATTAAATTAGTCAGCGAGAAAAGAAAGTTTCACTCAAAATGGAAACGTTATGGCAATCTTCTTGATTATCAAAGTTTCTCGACTCTTCGTAGGAGAGAATCAAAGCTACAGAGAACTGACTACAATAATTTCATCACTTTTAGTGAAGAAAAAATAAAAAGGTGCCCAAAACACTTCTGGTCGTTCGTTAAATCGAAATTACCTAATGGTGAAATTCCCGAGATGGTTAAGCTTGGCAACCGTGTTTCAACTTCCGGCGAAGACATGTGCAATATGTTTAACAATTATTTTAATTCTGTTTTTATAAACTCTTCGCCCCGTTCTATCAATTATGATTCAAGTTGCCCTCCATTAGACTCTCCCGTCGGCATTGGGTCTGTAAATATGAGCAGAGACCGAATCTATAAAGAGCTCAAAGGAGTTGACGTAAATAAAGGAGCTGGATATGACGGCATTCAGCCCTTGTTTATTCGCAGATGTGCTGCTCAATTATCTCTACCCCTGAGTATTATATACCGTAAATCTCTAAGTGACGGCGTTTATCCCGCCTTGTGGAAAATGACAATAGTTACACCCATTCCAAAAAATAACAAAAGAGATGATGTAACACAATACCGACCCATAAGTAAACTTAATATACTTGGCAAAATCATGGAGAAAATAGTAACATGTGAACTCTCAGGCATTTTAAAAAATCATATTTCCCCAAACCAGCACGGTTTCTGTAAAGGGCGGTCTGTTGAGACAAATCTACTTACATTTACGAATTTTCTTGTCAATGCGATGGATGCAGGTCAGCAAGTAGACGTAGTGTATTCCGATTTTTCAAAAGCATTTGATAAAATAAACCATGATTTGCTTATAGAGAAGCTTTGGAAGATCGGAATACACGGCGATTTACATCGTTGGATTAGTTCGTACGTAAAAAACCGCTCTCAGGCAGTATCTTTAAAGGGCTATTTATCAGGGTTCATGGAAATCCCTTCCGATATTCCGCAGGGGTCACATTTAGGGCCTTTGCTCTTTATTCTCTACATTAACGATATTGGTGACTACATTGGACATTGTAACTTTCTTTTGTATGCAGATGATGCAAAAAAATTCAAAATTATATCCCTCACTGATGACTGTCTGGAGCTACAGTCGAAGCTGATTAACTTATCTAATTATTGCTCGTCTAATCAACTTTATCTAAATCATGATAAATCTTCCATCATAACATACACACGTAATCGTAATATAATAAATTTTGCTTATCATATTAAAAATGAACCTCTTAATCGAGTCAATTCTGTTCGTGACTTGGGCGTAATAATGGACTCGAAATTGGCATTTAACTTGCATATTGATCATATAGTTCAGAAAGCATTTCGACAACTCGGTTTCATTTCTAGAATATCCAAGCCCTTCAAACAACCTTTTACTTTCAAACTTCTCTATTTTAGTTTTGTGCGTTCTCTTTTAGATTTCGCATGCATAATGTGGAATCCCTTTTACCATTGTCACTCCTCTCGTATTGAAAGAGTTCAAAAGAAATTCATTAAAGCTTTGGATTACCGCTGTAACCATCCATACATATCTTATGAAGATTCGCTTAAGCGCCACAATTTGACCTTACTCAGTGACCGTAGAAAATATTTTGACCTAGTTTTCCTTTATAAAACTATTAATAACTATATAGATTCGCCTGCTATCTTGGAGAAAATTACTTTCAGAGTGCCCAGACCCAACTCTCGTTTGAAGACACTATTTTCAGAACCCTTATATAGAACGATTTATAGTGGCAACAGCTTCTTTGGACGCAGTGTTAATGACTAAAATAATCAATTTACTGATTTGGATATATTTAATCCAAACATGCTTGAATACAGACGTAAAATTAAAGAAAAGTTGTTACTGGCTGATCCAGCAGTAACATAGATTAAATAATGTTTGATGGGATGCTAGCAATTTATATATTGCTTACTCAAATATTGTATAAGCATACCGCTACTTCAACTTCATAACTTTTGTTAACTTCTAAGAATCTCTTGAACATGTATAGCTTTCTTTGTATTCTCCTTGTAATAACTATGGCATTGTATGTTCTATTCTATCTATAAGAATTTGAGTATAACTTAATTTAAATTTAAATGGAACTCTAGGTCTTTGTGCAATACTTATTTGGTAACAATTTGATTGTAAATGACTGTATGTTTCCTGAATATTAATAAATAAATAAATAAATAAATAAAATATTTGTTAACCATTTAATCATTATTTATTTGTTTAAACATAGGTCATACAGGTCTTACCAGGTGTCATATTACAAGTTCCATATGTTTTAGGTACCATATAAATGGTGTACAAATTTGACACAAGTATAATGCTAACTTTAGAGTTATACAATCAATAAAATCTTATCTTATACTAATATATAAAGTTGAAGAGTTTGTTTGGTTGAACGCGCTAATCTCAGGAACTACTGGACCGCTTTAAAAAAATCTTTCAGTGTTAGATAGCCCATTTATCGGGGAAGGCTATATAGCATTACGCAATGAGCCACGGGAGTGGAGCAGTAGCCTTACATAACGCGGGTGTAACCGCGGGCTCATCTAGTATAAGATAAAGTTATAAAAACAATAAATAAAAATATTTGTCTAAATAAAATTAAATTAAATAAATAAATAATGTGCTAATACATCATATATAATAGTTATCAAAACATGTCAAAAGGTTAAATGAAATGGTTAAATAATAATGAAATTAGATAGTATGTCAATATAATTATTCAAAACAAGTCAAAAGGTAAAAAAAGAACAAATAATGATCGGCTAATTAATGAAATAAAATGTCAATAGTAATTGATACATGTCAAACAAATAAAAAAATGTAATTAATTGGTTAGTAGGTGGATTCATGTCAGTACATTTTACATAATTTTATCATTCAAGTATTTATCTATTGCTTTCTCAAGTAGGAAACATTGTAATTTATTCTTAAACAATGTAATATTTTGAAAGAAAGAAAGAAAGAAAGAAAACAAGTTTATTTGGCTAAGGTGACACAATTAAAATTACATAGAATAGAGGAATACTTGACAGTTAGATACTTTTCGTTAAGGAAAAGAAATGAAGTGGAAATTATTAATAACAATTACAATAAAAAATATCATTTCAAATAAAAAAAAAGATCAAAATAAAATTCAATGAAATAAAATAATAATTAATGACAAATAAAAAATAAGCAATTTTGTAAATTTGATACATTTAGAATCAACCAATTTGGATTTATTATATTATCATGTCACATTATGCCAAATGGGAGTCTAGTTCAGCATATGCCAGACTTACAAAGCTTGGCGCTGGTTTTCAACTAGCTCCTATTAGTGATAGCACGGACGTTAGTATAATGCACACAACACTATAATTATACTAAAAGTAATACCCATGTGAAAACAGTGTGCGTGCATGACGTGCATTATGTAGGCTTACGGCATAGTTATGCTTACGGGTTCCCGGCCCGTGCCCAGCGGATTAAGCGGATAGCGGGCGGAGATGCCTCCAGCCTCGCGTGAGTATATCAATACGCGTGTGCGCCGCGTGATGGTCGGACGCCGTGGTTTACATCGATGCACGCACAGTGACGCAGCACTAATTAAACAACATAGGAAAATTCAACATGAACAATATTATCAATAGTACCTACAAAAGTAACACAAACATATTATTTATTGTACTGTAGGCATTTGTATTATTATAAATTAATTCGTAATTAAATAGAGATATAAATAATATTTAATGTCAATACAGATAAATATTGTTTATGTTATGTGTTTATTGTATATGTTATTAAGGGATTAGGGATTGGATTTGTAATTAAATAGTAATATGAATTTTATTTTTTTATGTCAATAGGGATAAATATGGTAATTAATGGATTAGAAAATAGTTATTAATTGTATAAGGAAACAATAGGGACAAATATAGCTAATTAGTGGATTAGGGATAAGAATCATAATTAAATAGTAATAAGAATAATGTATAATGTCAGTAGAGATAAATATTGTTAATTAGTATTTTAGAAAAATAGTTATAAATGTTATAAATAATAAACAGCGGAGGCATGCTAGGGTCAAATAAAAGAAGCGTTCAAGTTCACATTGCCAAGCTTTCGTTGCGACTCCACAAGATACTGCCTCAAGCGTGTTCTAAATTTGTTGATGGAGGCGACGTTGCGTATGGGTGGAGGTATATTGTTCCAGCACTTGGAAGCCGCATATCGAAAGCTTCCTCTAAATGCCTCAGACTTATGTGGTTTAATTGATAATTGCTTTTTCGATTGAGCTTATCCATTTAGGTAGTTTATTATACACTTTAGGCGCCATAAAAAACACACTTTTGTGGAATAGTGCTGTTTTAGCAGGGACTAGTGAAGTGAGTTCGGCGTCCACTACTTACTTCCGAGAATTTTGACCAGTTTCGTTTTACAAACATTGCGGTCTCAAAAATGGACATGGATGGAAAGGTCAATAGTTTTAATATTTTTATGAGGTTTGCAAGTATCTATAGTCAATAGTTATAAGTTCGAAATAGCTCTAATACAGCGCTTTTACGCTATAAATACTGATTCTCTACCAGAGGCATTCCCCCAAAATATTATGCCGTACCCTAATGTAGACGCCACAAAACCGTGATATGCTGCGATGACCGTCGCTTGGTTTGCAGTTTTATTCAACATATACAGTGTATAGGCATTCTGATTCAATTTGTTACAGACTTTTTCAATCTGTGTCGTCCATTTGAGGTTATTTTCTATGTGTAGTCCAAGAAATTTTGTAATGATTTTTAATTTCATTAATTTTAATGTCATTATACTTAATATCTAAATTTAGTTTCTGATCATTGAATTATTACCTACAGAAAGTCAGTATTCAAACAACGCGAGCTCAGAAGTTAAGCCGAAAATTCGCTATGTGTGCGCAACTGTGCTGTGTTTACTTGCTGCATCACGCACACAGACGCAATTGTAGAGTTGCCAGTAACAACGTCTTTCCCCCAGAAATAGGGTAAATTCATACTTTTTGCATGAATATAAGTAATTGTATACTTATTATAAATTCTAAGTCACACTGTCTGCTTTTTAAGTTTTTACGACTGACTAACGATGGCTAAATCAATCTTGATGAAACTTTGTGCGCTCAAACGTAAGCACTAAGAAGTGCCGATTGATTTCCTAGTTAAATGCTTTAATAGTTATTTGTGCAACAAGAGTGCAAAGTTGTTTTTTGTTTCGAGTGCTGATTTTGAGTCCCAAGCAAGCGAAGGATTCTATGATTGTTCGTTCAACAACGAAGTTAGTTGCGTGTACCTACATTACAAGACAATACTAGACTTTAGATACAAGCCTTACAATACAAAAACGGAAAAAAGAGTGCTTTGAGACGATGTCGTCTTAGCCGAGCTTGACGTGACAAATTTGTCATAACTGATTGGTAGGTATGTACCAGCCAGCGGTGTTTGAAAGGTTAAGTTTATATATGTAACTACCTAATTCCTTTTTTTTTATTATTACTATCAATAGAATAAATGTTGGTAAGGAATGTGTAAATTAAACTAGGACAATTTCACACCCAACTGGCAACACTCCGCTTATACTTAGATTAAGTTATTATGATTCACTGTATTTGTATTATTAGACAATCTACGTAATAAAATTTAAGTCTGACCGGTGGAATGATACTCCAGCAACCTTATAATCTTTTTCTGAAGCACTGTGGCACAAAACACTGTACATTATGTCATAATTTCGATTATTTTGCGGGAGATGCTTACGCTACCGTGCGACTCGGACCACAGACAACGCGGCCGCCGATTGGGTCAGATTCTGAGCCAAATGAACGGCGCGTAATCCGTGCGCGTACTTGGTTTCTGTAGGTAATAATTCAATGTTTCTGATTCGATTTTTGTCCAAAATTCACAAATGTCGTCTTGTCTAAATTGATTTTCAGATTTTGTTTTTCTAGCCACGTTATAAGGAATGTAAGGTTACGATTTATCTCTTTTTCGATAGTGTCTACATTATCATTTCTATGGTTGTAAATAAAAAAAATATATTTCATAATGATCGCGACTTGTGTACGGATCGTTATCATTACGAGTGTTAATAAAATATTGCCGATAAAAATAAGTTACGCCTACTATCGACTTGTAGGTACAAAGGGTGATTGAGCATCTGGAGGTCATTACTTTATTTTAGGTACAAATATAATATTTTAGCAGCTTCTTCAGAGCTTTAATTGACACGAAGAACAAATAAAATACTTTTAGTCTTCAAATCGTTTTCATTGTCTGTATATACCATGGTTTCCTACGCATTTCTTTACACGTTGTGTTGTCAATTCTTTTCAATACTACTATAATATTTTGTTTAGAATAAGAAGTCTTTAAGGTTTACGTTTTTAAAGGTTTTGGTGCTGTTGAATACTTTATTCCTGCGACCATGGCTGATGTAACAAATTCCGAAACGTTGGAGTATATATAACCTTTATTTAAAAGTAATTATGCGATATAGACACGTCACAAAAATTTAGGTACTGGTACTGTTTTCTGACAGAGTGTGGCCAGGTGATGATCTTTAAAACAGAGTAAGCTTTGATAACGAATCAGATACTTGTAAATAGTATCGGCACATTTGCTTATATATAACAGTGAGTATCAAGTACAAAGTTATGTTTTTTCTGTAGGTTATATTTTTGTTGCATATGGGATGGTACATACATTTCCAGTAAATTCAAATATTCGTATTGTAGAGTTTTTTATAAAAATTGCTATCGAAACCGGAATGAGTTGACTGACCAGAAATATCACAAAATAATATGAAATGGGAATGTACACTGATTGAATAAAACCAGACTCTGAAAATATAGCCAGTGCGCGAAACACACGCTTTGAACTGGTCAAAGGAAGTTGGATTAGTGAAAGCTCGAGTCCAACAGACGTAGATTTTTTAATAATTTGCAATAGCGTAGGTTATTCAACTTTGTTGTAATGGAGGTTTTATTTTTATTTTGGCTCCTGGGACTTCTCACCATCATTCGGTAATGGTTTATCATCATCGTAATCATCATCAGCCTGACATAGACCACTGCTGGATATAGGGCTCTATAATAGCCGTAATTTTTCGGTTATGGTTAAGTGTCCTAAACTGATATCGTTCGGCGTCTTCTATGGCCACTGCTACTAAAGTTTGAATACATGGGTTATAGGTGGAAGTTTGTGCGTAAATGTTTATTACTAAAAACTACTGAACGGATTTTGATGAAATTTTGTAGTAATATATAGGCTACGTTTTTAGGGTTCCGTAGCCAAAAATGGCACAAAACGGAACCCTTATAGATCCGCCATGTCTATCTCATCAGTATGTCAAATCCATTTTATTTGATAATGTGTATTCAATGCACAAGGTATGATTTAGAACAAAATAAAGCCTACGCAGAAAGTTGGGCCCATAAAATAAATTTTAATTGAAACTAGGAAATCAAAGAGAATGATAACAAAATTGCCTGTAAACAATATTTGAAATGGTCACTTTATCTATCGACAGATATTAACTTAGGCAAATACTAATTGACATTTTGACAGCTATAAAGGGCATCCTATGGTGAAAGTAACTTAATAAATAAAAATAAGTTATAATTTGGTTTACGGCCCTCTGTTTTATGTCTGTTATACAACTTCATTCAAAATATTGCCAAAGTGTAATATAAGACTATAAAATAAAATTAATTTGTATACCAGTAGCTACTTCTTTAAGCACCTAAGGTAGTGAGAATGGATAGACGTCTTATACTCTTTCAAGCAAAAACGTATTAACGGATTTTGTTTAAACTTTGCAGTAAATGTCATAAAACACATGTTCTTTTGTAAGTCACGGGTACGAGCTAATGATACATCGTATACGTTTTAATACAACAAAGTTATTACGCTGGAGATTTTCAGGGCTCGACGGCTGCGGATGAGGAAATCAAGAAAAACCTACGTTGCAGTGAAAACGAACTATCTCTGTCTTACTCTAAATCAGCACGCCTCCCTTATCAGCTGACCAAATCAAATGATGTGTAGCCGATATAAAACTGTTATTTTATTCCGTTCTGTCTGCCCTCTCGTAAGTAATAATTATGCCTTGAAGCGAGATGCGGGCTTTTGGGCGCTTTAGATATAGCTAACCAGTTGATGTTGTTTGTGATTCAAGCTTGTGTAATTGAGCTTTGTATGGTTTGTATTGTCATGTTTTTCTGATATTCGTATAATTATATATTTTATTCGATGTATGACGTTGGCGTTTATGCGATAGCATCGCCGCTAAGCACGGTTTCGAATATTGTTTGAACACTTAGTGTGATTTACAAATTGCAGTGTCAAGTTAAAGTGATTAATTTATCCACTTTATTATTTATGCGGGAGTTTATAGAGTAAACCGAAAGATAAGAAGAATTAAAGATGATTCAGACCATAGATTCAGACATTGTCAAATAATAATGATTTATCATGAAACTCAAACTCACTTCTACTAGGCTGCCTGAAACTGGTTATTTATAAAATATCACATTGTATTTACTAGTGATACTAACCTCGCAACCCTTGCCCCTACAGACAGTTTTTACAACACACGCGATAATAAAACAATTTATGTTGATGTTTTTTGTCCTTGCCATTTTATTTCCTACTACAATGAGAATTACAATAAACACGCATTGTTGTTGGTCCAATTATATGAAACACAGTGGAAACACATTACTGTATAGAATGCAATAAATATGCTTGATATAACACATTTTTTTTCTCTCGTACCCATGTGTCGGAGGGTAGGGTATCGCCGAAGCATTCGTCGCAACCCCCCGACGGGTATTGGTCCGCCAGATGGTCAGGCGGGCCCCTTGGCGGCGGATGAAGGTGTTGGGCTCCGCCACCAAAACACCCAGCGGCCGCAGAGGATAGGGAGGACGGCAACGCAACACCGCATCTCCTCTTCCTCTGCGGCCCCACTGCGATGCAACGATGGTGCGCCCCCATTTGGTCGCGGGAGATAGGGCGCGCGGCAACGCAACAGCGACACGCCTCTCCTCCCGTGACCGCATCCGACTGCGAGGGACAGACAGAACTGTCCCCCGCACCTTGGGACGCATCCTACGCAGGCCTCACCCAAGCCCACGTGGAGAGTCCCCTCCCGGGATCCCACTTAGCTTCACCATGGGTGTACCTGAAACCCTCGGCTACTGAGCCCCCACACCACGACAAGGTGGAAATCCCACGGGGGTTGATATAACACCTGCAGTTTACTTACATACTAAATGTTCTGATAGAGAGACCACCTAGATACATGTCGTAAAAAATATCAACATAAGTTTTATTTTTATTGAAACGAAATCGGAAAATGTTGCTGCCTAATTTGAGATTGTAGAAATATTTCCACATGACCTATAATTTTAAAAGAATAAAAAATGAAAGTAGGTCTTAAGATGAACATGGACAAGACGAAAATAATATCTAACGTCCATGTCATACCTACTCCTATCCAGGTTGGGAACTCTACACTCGAAGTAGTCGACAAGTACGTCTACCTGGGACAAATGATCCAATTGGATAGACCCAACTTCGAGAAAGAGGTCATTCGTCGAATCCAACTCGGTTGGGCGGCGTTCGGGCAGTTACGACATATCTTCACGTCCGATATCCCGTAGTGTCTCAAGACGTAAGTCATTGACCAGTGTGTGTTGCCAGTGATGATCTACGGCGCTGAGACGTGGTCGCTAACTATGGGCCTCATCCGAAAACTCAGAGTCACTCAGAGGGCGATGGAGAGAGCTATGCTCGGAATTTCCCTGCAAGATCGAATCAAAAATGAGGAGATCCGCAGGAGAACCAAAGTCACCGACATAGCTCTCCGAATAGCCAGGCTGAAGTGACAATGGGCAGGGCACATAGTGCGACGAACCGATGGCCGTTGGGGCAGGCGGGTTCTGGAGTGGCGACCACGTACCGGACAACGCAGCAGGGGTCCTCAGGGCAGGGGGCCTCCCGCAAGGTGGACCGACGATCTGGTTAAGATCGCGAGAAGCGGTTGGATGCGGGCGGCTCAAAAACGGTCTGTGTGGAGAACCTTGGGGAAGGCCTATGTACAGCAGTGGACGAGACGTCCACTGACATGATGATGATGAAAGTCTCTCCCTTATTTTGGATCGTTTCTTTTCGACATCACTTATGTCTCCAAATGAAACTAAAACTAAAACTGTACTGGGATAAAGGCACCTTGACTCGGTTCAGTATTTTCAAAGATTACCGTGAATACAAACTTGACAAACATTTTTGTTTTTGTAACAATAGCAATATATTAACGCATCCATCGATAAAGCAAACAGTCCATAAACTATGTAGTTCGTCGATTGAGAGAACATTAAAACAATTTAGAACTGTCATATACAGGGTGTCACAAGACCCTTAACGAAAACTGAAATCCCATATTGTACCAATCACTACAAACATTTTTTACTTTGGCACCATACCTGAGAAATTACAGGTTCAGAAGATAGTGAGGCTCAAAGTTAGTATGGAATTTTTCTAATTGGTTTCAAAATCGATGCATTTACCCCGCCAATATGTTATTTAGATGGCCTATGACCCCATGGATAAGTAGGTATTTCGAGCATGGCACGCGCGCGCTTTTTATTGCGGTTTAAAAAATGTGAAAACTAAAAAAAAAATCGTTTCCCAGGTATTATTTTTGGTTAGTATGACTTGGCATGATATCCACAACGAGTAGACTTCGGCTTGGTGATGGGTCTTGTGACAACCTGTATATCGGAAGTTCGAACAAACCGACCAATTAAAAACGACTTTTGCCAACTCTATCTGTGATTTACCTGAAATGGCTTTTAAAATAAGTACAGCTATAGTACCTGCTAACATTTTGGCAATCATCAAAAGTATGGATAGATTTAAACTTGGAATGGGCAAACTACTAATTTAAATGACAAAAAGGCGACAATTGTCCCTTATTAAAGCGCACTAAGGTTTGTTTACCTACTACCTACAGGAAAATACTATATTATTATGTTCTTTATTGATTTGTCTTTGTCCATATTTCCAATTTAAAATCTTGAAACTACCAATGTAGGCTCGTACTTGGAAAACTGAATCTCACAGAAAGGCATGGACCTTACAATACATCATTTCGAGAGAATCAATCCTTAGTTCCACACGGACGGTATCATTGTTTCCTTTAGTAGCAAATATAATTTGCGATCAGTTACCGGATAATCAATAGCGAATATGTCAGTAACATGTCCCAGTAAAGATACGTACTCAAAGATGTATTGCAATATTAATATGACGTATTAGCCAGATTAATATTAATGTTTGATCCTGATCAGAAGTCATTACGCCGTAATCGGATTTGTCAATACAAATACGTATTCACACAATCTGTATGTAGCCCTCCATGTGGATGACTGACTTTGTATTGTGCTACTCAATCTGTTGGTAACAATAGAAAGATGGCAAATATTATATGTTGGAATCATAAATATTCATCGATGAATGAAATGTATTGTTAAATTTATTTAAATATCACATTAACAGGACAAGAATTGTGAAATTAGAATTCACGTTTATAACACAAGTCTAACGCCCGGTTCGATCTATCCATTGATTTCGAGACATGTGTGACATATTTTGTATTGAGCTTAATTATGTCAAATATGTTTTTTTTAGCATTTAGACAATATTGAATTCAGCGGTAGGTAAAGCAATATAAGTTACAAACGTGTATCGGCAAGATTCTCCTTAGATATTTCCTAGATTTTCTTTAGACATTTCCAAGTTTGTGTTGTTACTTTTAACAAACTGATGTCAAATAACTGTTTGTTTATTCAAAGATTTTACCCTTTGTGTGTTTATACAGTGATAGATTTGCCCTTGTCTGTGAATGGTGGGTAATTTACACACCTGGACGTTGAATATCTACATCCGTCTAAAGCTTTATTTTAATTCTTAGCCTAGCCTAAAAGGTATGCTCTAAAGTGAATTTTGATATAACATTAGCATACGATTTAAGACGTAAAAAATGTAAATACAGAATCTCCATAATAGCAATAAAAAATCTCCTTTTCATTTTTAAAACATTGTTTTAGGTTAGCGTATCTTTTTATAAATGATGTTCTTAATTGCATGACCAACATATAAAGGAAGAAAAGCCGGGGACGGTCGTGGGCGTCAGGCTTCTGGCTATTACCATAATCCTGAGCAAATATATTCGAAATATATTGTCCGTGCGGTGACGGATTAAGAATACGGAATGTCACCACCCCATATCATCCCTTGGGTGTCGTAAGAGCCGACAGAGGAAGCATATTATGCAGAGAATAGCACTATAAGAGAAGGAAAACTTGATACAAACTCTATACCAACCCGTTTGGCCAGCGTGGTAGAGTAGGCCAATTCCTTCTTTCAAAGGACAGGCCTAGTCCAGCAGTGGACTGTTAAAGGCTGATGATGATGAGCATATATATGCGCCGCACGCGACTCTGTCCGTTGTTCATCTTAATCATGAGCGATTCTACCGGATCAAACCGTCACGTGAATACCAAAGCAAATTATACACAGCAGGCTTACCTTTGATTGAGATATTTGTGTTTTTGTCAACAGGCAGTGAATTGGAAGAATATTCTGATCATGTCCGCAGTAATGGACTTGAATATTATGTTGTCTGGGTTATAATTATTAATTGCTTGATGTATGTATTGCATTACAATGTTTGCAATACGTGGTTTAGTGACAATACTTAGAGTTGTCTACATTTTCATTAGAAAATATTAATCGGTTGATCAAGTAACTTGATACGAACCTGGATAGTATTATAATGAGCTTGATGCTACTACATTTTAAATAACTGTAATATAGTTACAATAATTTCTATTTTTTAAATTAAGAAGGACTTAATTTTGGAGATTTGTGACATTTTGGCTGGAGAATATGTTTAACATTAATAGGGTTTGATTTCAAGTTGCGTTTTACTGTGATGGAGTGACCGAAAGAAGAAAGGGTAGGAAATACTTATTTAAAAAAAGAAGAATACTTTTGTTATTATATCTGCAAAAACCAAAAATTTTGTATAAAATAAAGAAGTTAATGAAATCTGAATAGAGTATGTTTTTCACTGCATAACTCGCTGGAGAAATGCAACACAAATATAAAAGCGGTAGTTTATCTCTTGTTTCATATTTTCGATGTCTATTTCAGTTAATTGCGTCGCGACACCGCTGCGCCAGTGCTTGTCCTTTGTTCTACCGCAAACGTGATCCTCTCACAATACACTCGATAACGGCAAAACTCATGGAATACGTGAGCTATGTTTTAAGTGGAACCTACCTACTGCATCTACGGCTTTGGGACCGACTACTAGGCATTAAAAAGTTTTCGGTATTCTGTTTGGTATTATTATATTATTTTCATGTGAGTGTGTGGCCAAATTTGGTGTCGGAGGTGTTCTGTTTAGGTGCAGTGGATATATAGTATTTGAGTCGCTCATCCAAAATTTATTTTCTATTTCTTTCTGTTCGAACATAAAGTAACAACCCAATGAAACTTAGGTATAT
Source organism: Euclidia mi (assembly GCA_944739405.2). Lineage (NCBI taxonomy): Eukaryota > Metazoa > Arthropoda > Insecta > Lepidoptera > Erebidae > Euclidia > Euclidia mi. The sequence continues at coordinate 26,051,717 of OX123202.2, forward strand.
GTTTCACATAATATGGCACGATTACTAGAGTAGAGCGTGTATTTCCCTTAGTAGTGTATTTCCGTTATTTTCCCTATATAAATTCCCTACCCGCGTTATACAAATTTAAAGATATTTTAGAAACGTATTCATATACGATTCGAAAATATCTTTAAATTTGATGACGTAACTGCCATAAATACACAACCTCGCTGTTTAAAACCGTGGAAAATAACAACGGTCTTTATAAATGGATTTAAAATTTGAATTACTGAATCAAATTGAAAGTCGGCTCGCGACATTGACCTTATTTGAAACGGAGATAGAATCGGAGGTCTAAATCGTATTTCTGTGACGATGTTGTCTAAAGTCGGTAATAGAGGCGTAGAATAGAAGGGTCCGGGAAATCGATAGTAGGCCGCGGCTCGTTTCCTAGACCATTCCACTTGCAAACTTGAGTAGCTTCGCAGTTATTCGCAGTCTACCACCACATTCACACAACACCATCTAGTCCCAAACTAAGCAGAGCTTGTACTATGGGTACTAGATAGGTAATGGATAAACATACATATATACTTTTTTTTTGTAAATACATACATATTATACTACGAACACCCAGACCAAGACAAACATCCATGTTCACGCACACAAATGTTTGACTTGAGCGGGAATCGAACCCGCGACCTTCGGCGTGGCAGTCGCTTACACTACCGCTACGCCAACCGGTCGTCAAGTTACGACGTAGCACAACAATAACAATGTAGTACACACACGTCACAATGTAGTATTCACAATACTTATTGAATTCTTATATTACGGTTGAATGATTAGACGTACATTAACGAGCTTGAAAGAGATATATTTGTGATGTTATTTGTTGAAATATATTCATACATATATTATGTAAACATAATGTTGTATCTATAAGGACCGCATTACCGTCAGTGTGCTTTAAATTCTCAACTCATAAGGTACTAGCAGCAGTGTTTTTTTAGCAATTAGACAATTTTACTTTAATAACGTATACTCTGGATGCATATACGTACTAGAATAAGGAATAATTTTCTCTTTTTCAGGATTCTCACCCACCGGAACAACTTATGTGCGCAAGGTCCTATAACTAGTCAAATTGCTTTTGCAAGATTAAGCCTCGATATCTTACTTATATCAAGGCTTAATCTTGTCCAGCAGTTATTATATCACCTATTATTGATAAATTCTATGTATCTACAAAAAATAGGTAGGTATTATAGATAGCATCGGTATACATATGTATGTTTATCTATTGTCTAGTACGCATAGTACAAGCTCTGCTTAGTGTGGGACTAGAAGGTGATGTATGTATGTGGTAGAAACTGATACTTAACAATTTAACACGTAACATGTAATATAACGTGTTTAATCGTAATAAATGTGAATATAGATATACCTACATGGGTGAAGACAAAATAAGGATAGGTAAAGAACACATTAGTATCAGTTCAAAATACGTTGGCAGTCTGGTACGGAACCGTAATCTTCTGCCCATTCTTTTTACGTAGAAAATACGGCAGCCAGCGTTCCATCAATGACACATGTTTGTTTACCTATGCGTGAACCCTTAAAAATATAACCTTCAATCGCATAGGGAAAAATCACACTATTTTCAGATGTAACATAAATTGTAAACTGATATATTGGTTTGAATAAGATAATAATAGAATAAGTTTGAATAATTGAATAATAGATACATTTTTAAATACCATTCCTTTTAAATACAATCAAATAAAGTTAACCAGTTAAGTTAAGACATAGCTGTGTCGCTTAATTTACTTGAATTGTCTCGAATTAAATTGGAAATGGTACATTTAAATTGCCCCGAATATCAGAAAATGAGATTTTAAAAGGAGTTTAATCATTGAGCGTAATGCATATTGAATTAGGTCCTAAGTTAAAGGCTCCTGATACCGAGGTATTTCGTGACATTTGGAAGCAAGCAGGAAAAATAAGCATTTGTAAATATTTTGGCCTATGTAGAAATATTATTTCAGCTAAATTGGATATTAAATTTTGTGTAACTTCTATTATTACGTGTCTTTTAAAAAAAAGATTTATTCATGAAAAAAAAAATTGTTTTATAGCAAAGTCGATTTTCCCTAATTCCGAGGCATTTTCAGGCTTGAAACCCAATACCGCGGTAGTCGGTTCCTAATTCCGAGGTAGAATAAAAAGGAGTTAATTGGTTCCGTACAGCAATTTTATAAGTTAAATAATAATAGTAAAACAGTAGTGCTATTTTTTGAAAATATGCTCCTACTCTAGTCACAAAGGAGTTTATAAATAAAACAATAAATGTTTTAAAAAGTTTTATTAAATTTCAAGTAGATAGTTTACTTATTTTAAATTATTAATAACACACATATTCATTCATATAAAATTTGAATATATCTTAGTAGGTAGGTTGTTTGAAATAGAATTAGTTTTTATTATAAGTCAAATCGATTAGATCGATTGAGTAACATTTTGTTTAGTCTATTGAAAATTTCTGACAATGGTCACGCTGAACTGTCACTTCCGTCCTTCTTCCTTGAAAAATTAACACGCCGTTTGCACTCTCGCGTGCCTTGTACCTAAATTAAATTGATCGCCCTTTGAATTAACGCGAATTGAATCAACTTGTAATTAACTCAATACGTAATTGCCGCTTTTGACTTCCGGCAAAGTTTGTTGTAAATTGATGACATATTGAACATTTGTGAAAAGTTTTGTGAACCGTAAACGTGCATCGTGGTCTGGAGAAGGACTTCGCCGAATTGTAAACTGGTATCTATTCGATTCTCTTGTTATTTTGGCCAAAATTATAAGTTAATCTATAGGTCCACTTCAAGAACATCACCAGGATATATAAGGTAAAGTTTTCATGTACCTACTCAATACTTTACTCACTGTGCAACGCAGTGCATTGTGTCTGGATATATTGTCTATCGTGGTCAGGTAGATGTATTACACCTTCCACTGCGCACTTCTGATACACCTTCCTGCCTGGCTACGGTAATTCTAGACATAATTTTGGTGCAGAGCTGTAGTTGAAATTTAGCCGCTGTTGCATTACTGAGTATAAACTCAGATTGGTATGAGCTTGTATCTTATCACCTTGTAGACAGTATTGTAGTGTTTGTCAGGTCAGTTATTGTCTAAAATACATAATATTTAATTGTATAAGTTGACCTAGATAATTTGAAACACATTGTCACATAACCTCAATCAGTAATTGTTGATTTGTATTGTTGAAAAATCTAACTTAAATTTGTTGTTGCATTAATAAGTCAGTTTGTTTGGATACATATCAGTTATATGTATCAATTAATTTAGTTTATTGCATATATTCATAAACATAACAACCAACTTGACCTTGCCACTTGGGCGGGTCACATTAATAAACTTTGTTTTGTTATAATATAGATAATATTGCTAGGTAACACATATTCTGTGCTTACTTTACTATTGTATATCTCAAATAATACAGCCAGTCTGTCTGTTGCAAGTAATTAGATAATTTAATTGAATATTTAACTTTAATTAACTTACTTGAATTTTCAACTTTTGATAACTTTGACTTTGTTTGTGTCAATATATATTGAAACTATTAATTTTGTTGGACAGTAGATACCTGTCACTTGCCTGCACTTGCAGTAAACAGGCTAATACTTTGTTGGTTTCAAAGAATTAAGAAAAATTAAGTTTTGATTGTTAATTTTATTTAACGCTTGTCCGGGCTCTTTTGAATTTTGATTATGTCAGCTATCAAGGACTTGCGTGCGGCTGCTGGTGCTATTGCATCAGATTTGCGCTGGTTTGCCTCGGCCAGTGCTTTAGTGAACCGGCCTGATCGCCAGCAGGCCTTACTTCAGAGGTACGAGCGGATTGACGATCGCCTGGCAAGTGTGGAACAGCAATTCCGCACTTTCAGCACTTGCTGTCTTGAAGTGTCAATCAATGATTTCACCGCTGACCAGCGAAATAAGGTCAGCGAAGACTATGCCCAGGTCTTAGACCTGTATGATGCTGTCTCCAATAGTGCGAGACAACTAGTTGCCGATAGGGAAGGGCAACCCGGCCTGAAGCAGGAGCTTCCTAGGTCAGCACCGGGGCTGGTGAGTAGGCTAGGAAGCTACCTGGGATTCGTTAATTTGTTCGACAGCCTAGTCAATGATAGGGCTGACCTTCGGCCGGCACAAAAGTTGGCCTATCTAATGTCGGTTCTGGATGGGGAGGCTAAGGGCCTCATCCAGCATCTGCCCGTGTCTGACGAGGCGTACCAGACGGCTCGGGACCTAATTACCCGTAGGTACCATAATAAGCGTGGCCTCGCCGAAACGCACATCGAGCAGATTTTGGGTTTGCCGACGCTCACCCGGGTCTCTGGGTTGCGCACCCAACTGTTGAACCCGCTCTTGGTGGCCATCAACGCACTTAAGTGCCTTGACCTGCCCGTAGACCAATGGTCCTATCTATTGGTGCACATTGTGCTGAAAAAGCTGCCTGCCGACCTGAGGTCGCGTTTTGAACAGCGCTTTGGTGGGGATAGCGCGACCCATCTGCCCCCCTTTGCTGACCTGGAGAAGTTCCTGGAGGATGAGTGCCGGGTCTTGGACAACTCCGGTGGTGACACGCCGGCTAAGTCGCAGCCGCCCAAGGTCAAGGAGCAGGCTCGCGTTCACACCCGAGCCAATGTTGACCGGCGCCCTCCTCGCTTTGCGGTCACGCAGAGCCCAGCGGAGTGCTCCTACTGCAAGGTCACGGGGCACAGAACGGCCAGTTGCAGGGCATTTTTGGACCTTCATGTCGCCTCTCGTAGGCGCATCGCGAATGCCAGCCGCCTTTGCTTCTCTTGCTTGGGGTCCCACTACCAGCGAGACTGCCCAAACTCTCGCCCCTGTCCTCACTGTGGAGGACAGCATTTGGACATTCTCTGTATGAATGCCATAGAGGTTGGCCGCTTGTCCAACCAGCCGACGCCGCGCACGGGCGGGTGTTTTGAAGGTGGCAGCCGAGGCTCACCGGCGCGTAGCCGAGAGTCGCCTCGCTTAATTGATCGCCGCTCACCCCGCTTGGAGAACCGTAGCGTGCGCACGCCTCCTCTCTCTCGCGCACCTGAATGTGCGACCGCGCAACGTCACCAGCACCATGACTGCTGCCCCAGGTATTCCCCTCCGTTGGCGGAGCGTCCCCGCCTTGACTCGTGCCCACCACGTTTTGGGCGGGTGCGTCATTATGATCCCCCACAGATGGCGCGCGGATCGAGTCATCGCGCCTTTGAGGACTTCAAGCCGCACCCTCGTTTTGACTTGCCTGGTCCTGGCCAACGGTCGCCGCCCAGGCAACAACAGGTCATTGACCCCTGCCCTATAACTCCAACCTCCCCCATTGAGACCGTTATCCTACCAACGGTTGCTGTTAGGGTCTGGGGACCCACGGGGACCTCTGTTGTTGTCCGTGCTATATTGGACACAGGTTCACAGGGTTGCATTGTTTCCACTTGTTTAGTAGGGCAGGTTAAATTAAATATGGGTTTATTTTCAAATTGTATACGGGGCATAGGTGACGTAGCCTCTAATGTTGAAGGGCAAGTTAAGGTTATGTTTGGCCCTGTTGAATCTTCACACCCGAGGATTAAAACCTCGGCTATTGTGTTGAAGAATATTTTGGGTATGCACCCACAGAAACAGCTACCCGCTGCTGTGGTGAATTTGACATCGGGATTGGCACTGGCAGACCCCAAATTTGACACACCGGGACAAATCGACTTGTTGATTGGCTCTGATGTCCTCGGTGGAATTTTGGTTGGTGGGAAACGGGTCTTGGTGCCAAATGGTTTGACTGCCATCCCGACTATATTTGGATTTGCTTTGATGGGACCTGTACCTAGGGACCCCCCTCCACCCGAACTTGATAATTTGTTGGCTGTAGGCTCTGCTCTCTCTGATGCGGTTCAGAGGTTTTGGGAAGCAGAGGAGCCCCCTCAAGCTGCCCGTTTGAATCCAGAACATGAGGAGTGCGAGTTGTTCTTCCAGAACAACACTGGTCGACTCCGTTCTGGTCGGATTATTACGAGGCTACCCTTCCTGTCTGTTCGGCCTCCGCTTGGTGAGTCACGACCTTTAGCCGAAAAGAGATTGTTGGCTATGGAGCGTCGCATGGGTCGTGATCCGGAGCTCAGACAGAAGTACATTGAGTTCATGAGAGAATATGAACAGTTGGGACACATGTCAGTGTCAAATTTGGATTGGCGTTCGGTGGAGCATTACTTTCTCCCGCATCATGCGGTATTGAAGCCGACTGGCAAGCTGCGCACAGTGTTTGATGGTTCTGCGCAGACTTCAACAGGCGTATCCTTGAACCAGTGCTTGAATTCTGGTCCCAAGTTGGTCAAGGACCTTTGTGACGTCATCACCAGCTTCCGACGACAGGTTGTCTTTGTGGCCGACATAAAAATGATGTTCAGGCAGACTATTATCCACCCTGATGACCGTCGCTTCCAGCTGATCCTTTGGAGAGAGTCTCCTCGCGATCCCATGGTCGTCTACGAGCTCAATACGAATACGTACGGGTTAAGATCAAGCCCCTACTTGGCAATACGTTCTCTTTGGGAGCTCGCAGACCGAGAAGGCTTACGTTTCCCACGAGCCTCCGCCATCTTGAAAGACGATATTTACGTCGATGACATTTGCTCAGGCGCCTCCACAGTGGACGAGGCGATCCTCCTGCGGGACGAATTGATAGGTATTTTGGCCTCCGCTGGCTATGAGTTGCGTTAATGGATTTCCAACTCACCAGCGCTTTTGGAACGCTTGCCAGAGGATCATCAGCAAGATCCACATTTGTTTGAGATTGTTGACAACCCCGCCATGATGGCTGTTCTCGGCGTTCAGTACAGACCAGTCCAAGACATCTTTACATATAACGTAGACTTGAAATTGCCGTGTTCTTGGACTAAACGTCTCGTATTGTCTACTGTCGCCAGAACCTTTGATCCGAACGGTTGGATCTGTCCAATTATATTTTGGGCAAAATGCTTCTTGCAGAAGCTTTGGACAGCAGGATTGACCTGGGACGAACCTCTGCACGGCACTCTTGTTGAGGAATGGACCTCTTTTGTATCCTCACTTCCTGCCGTCAACGAGATCTCCTTGCCTCGTCCCATCCTTCCTCCCGGGAAGTACAAGGCCACCCTTCACGGGTTTTGTGATGCCTCGGAGCGTGGGCACGCGGCCGTGGTGTACTTGCGCACAGTTAGTGCCTCAGGTCAGGTGAGGGTTTCCCTGATCATGGCGAAGAGCAAGGTCGCACCCCTTCGAACATCTCTGACCATCCCAAAATTGGAGCTCTCGGGAGCAGCCCTACTTGTACGCTTGTTGAACCACGTGTCCAGTACTTTGGGTAAAAGCATTTGCATTAATGGGACCTACGCCTGGACAGACAGCCAAATTGTTCTTTGTTGGTTGAAGGCTTCTGTCCACACCTTGGAGGTATTTGTCGCTAATCGCGTTTCCCAAATCCAGAAGTCCGAGGTCAAACTTGTTTGGAGACACGTGCCAGGTGAGCTCAACCCCGCCTATTGTGCCTCGCGCGGATGTTTGACGCCTGGTTTGATGGGTCATTCGCTGTGGTGGGGTCCGGAATGGTTGAGTCGACCAGAAACTGATTGGCCTCGAACGCCAGTTTTGAATACTTCTAATTTGCCGGGTCTACGAATACTCGCTCTTGAAAAGGTGGAATGCGCCTTCGACCCCGATTTTTTGTTAAATCGTTACAGCTCCCTCGACAAGTTGTTAGGTGTCACTGCTTGGATAAAGCGTTTTGTTTTTAATTTTAGGCACCCACAACAGAAACAACTGACAACGTTTCTCTCACCACAGGAACGACAGGAGTCTCTCACCCTTTGGGTTCGTTCTGTGCAATTAGCGCACTTTGAGAAGGAGATTGCTATCCTTAAGTCAGGGAGATCGAAATTGTCGGGAGCTGTATCTAAATTGAACCCCTTTTTGGACGAAACGGGTCTCTTGCGCGTTGGAGGGCGTCTCAAGAACGCCAACCTCCCTTACGGAGCACGTCACCCCCTGTTGTTACCTAAGGACGGTCATTTGGTGCGCTTGTTGGTAACTGACCGTCACCTTAAGAACTCGCATGCTGGTTGTAATGCTTTGTTGGCTATTTTGCAACGCGAATTTTGGATTTTGTCTGCCCGAAGAATTATTCGGAGTGTAGTCTTTCGCTGCATCCCTTGCTATAAGCTCAAGGCTTCTACCATGCAGCCGTTGATGGGGGACTTACCGGCAGATCGCGTAACTGAAAGCAGGACGTTTGACGGTGTTGGCACGGACTTCGCAGGTCCCTTTTTGGTGAAAACGTCGACACTTCGAAACAGCAAGACTGTTAAGGCCTACTTGTGTTTTTTTGTTTGTCTCTCCACAAAGGCCGTACACTTAGAACTGGTCTCCTCGCTTACGACCGAGGCGTTTGTAGCCACATTTGACAGATTTGTATCCCGCAGAGCGCTGCCTTCCTTGATCCGTTCTGACTGCGGCACTAACTTCAAGGGCACCTATAATTATTTGAATGATGTTGTTAATTTCCTTGAAACCAACAAGGCTGATATAGGTGATAGGCTTGCTCGACGTGGGATAAATTGGTTGTTTTCCCCACCAACTTGTCCACACTGGGGTGGTATATTTGAGGCCGCCGTAAAATCGGCCAAAACACACTTGCGCAGGACAATCGGTGAATCTGTCCTTACATTTGAGGAACTCGCAACTGTGTTTTGTAAGATTGAGCCCGTTTTGAACTCTCGGCCATTGTGCCCGATCTCCTCAGATCCGAATGATTTGGAGGCCCTTACGCCGGGCCATTTTTTGATTGGTCGCCCACTTGTCGCCTTGCCTGAGTACCCTTATATTGATACGAGACCTGGTCGTCTCTCACGTTTTGAATTGGTACGCCAGATTACTCAGAGCTTTTGGAAACGCTGGAACTTGGAATATTTGCACATACTCCAGCAACTCGTTAAGTGGACCGACAAGACCGATCCACCCAAGATTGGTGACCTCGTTTTGATCAAGGAGGCTAACCTTCCGCCACTAAGATGGCGCAGGGGGCGCATCCTTCATTTGGTAACTGGGGCTGATGGAGTTCCCCGATTTGCTGAGGTCTTGGTGGACGGTTCGATTCTGAGGAGAGCGGTTGCAACATTGTCACGTCTACCAACCGATTAGCGGACCGGTAGGCCGGTCCGGGGCGGGTGGATGTTTGAAATAGAATTAGTTTTTATTATAAGTCAAATCGATTAAATCGATTGAGTGACATTTTGTTTGGTCTATTGAAAGTTTCTGACAGTGGTCACACTGAACTGTCACTTCCGTCCTTCCGCTTGAAAAATTAACACGCTGTTTTGCACTCTCGCGTGCCTTGTACCTAAATTAAATTGATCGCCCTTTGAATTAACGCGAATTGAATCAACTTGTAATTAACTCAATACGTAATTGCCGCTTTTGACTTCCGGCAAAGTTTGTTGTAAATTGATGACATATTGAACATTTGTGAAAAGTTTTGTGAACCGTAAACGTGCATCGTGGTCTGGAGAAGGACTTCGCCGAATTGTAAACTGGTATCTATTCGATTCTCTTGTTATTTTGGCCAAAATTATAAGTTAATCTATAGGTCCACTTCAAGAACATCACCAGGATATATAAGGTAAAGTTTTCATGTACCTACTCAATACTTTACTCACTGTGCAACGCAGTGCATTGTGTCTGGATATATTGTCTATCGTGGTCAGGTAGATGTATTACACCTTCCACTGCGCACTTCTGATACACCTTCCTGCCTGGCTACGGTAATTCTAGACATAGGTAATTAGGTATCAAGATAATCCAAAATTCGGCTAAGCGCAAACGCTAAATTATAGCGGGGCGGCCGGCGCGTGTATAAAGGATTCCGATATGGCGCGAAAGTTTTGGTTTAAGGAACCCTAAAATACTATTGGTGGTTGCCATATACCTCGGTATAAGGCTCTATGAAGATCCTTATACGAAGGCATACCCTTGGTATTAGGAGCTCATAGAGCCTAACACCGAGGTATACAAAAATCCTACCTCGGAATTAGGAGAAATTCCTGTAATTTGTTATCCTAATTCCGACCCACAAAAATTCGGACGAATAAATAACTTATTCAATTCTTACTGGTGCCAACATTTCTGTGATTGAAAAGTGTTAATATCAGTCAAAATCTGTACAAAATAATTACATTTTACTAGACTAAAGAGCTACTTCTTATTTAGGCCTTTCAAAGAAAATGTTGTTTTCTGGATCATGTTTGACAACATTTAATAAGATTCCTATCCAATAAAACAACCACGGAATTAGGTTTTTACTTCGAAAGAATATTAATAATTTTAAATGAACAAACGCCTCATTAAAAAAAATAATGTATTAAAAGTAATAAGCAAGTGAATACGATGTAGTGTTTCTCCTACTACCGATGGTACCTTCGAATTAGGAACTATGCTTAAAAAACGTACCCTAACTCCGTGGTTTTTTGTTTTATATTTTTAGATACTAAATCAATTTGAAACATAAATTATCTTGATAATTATAACAAGTAAAATAACACAAAATTCTGACAAATTGCTTACCTTCAACACCTTATGTTAAAATCACAACAAAAACTTACGTTAAAAAATGAGCTCACTTACCTAACTGGATCCGTGTTGATATGAAAAAACCACTCGCGTCGACGCCGTGGCAGAGACTGATTTATTTTAGCTAGTTGCTCCGGGGTTACACTTACACAACTTCACGTATGTGAGCAAGTTTGAAACATGGAATGAGTGAATCCTGTTTTTAAGTAGTTACATAATAATATTCAAAAGATAAGAACGAAAACAAAAATACCTCGGAATTAGGAGCCGATTTTGACTACCTCGGTATTAGGAGCCTTTACCTTATATTCGTTTATTGTAGAGTATGAGTTACCTTTTATAAATCACCTCTTATAAACAGGTATTAAACATATTTATGTATACGGGTGATATAAAATTAATATTAATAATTCTTTAACCTTTTCATATCCTATCCTGATGATGTAAAGTAATTATTTTCTATTTTAACCCAACAACGATTTATCAAGTTCAGAAATTGTATTTTTCCTTTACGACCGTTGGACGTATATGAATCATTTTGTTATTGGGCATATTAAATTGTTAATTATCGCTTGCTAAACGATGAAGGAAAACATCGTGAGGAAACCTGCATGACTGAGAGTTCTCCATAATGTTCTCGAAAGACATGAGAAGTCTGCCAACCCGCACTTGGCCAGCGTGGTAGACTATGGGCTTACCCTTTTCATAATGGTCAGAGGCCTGTGCCCAGCAGTGGGACAGTATAAAGAGCTGATGATGATTCGAGAAAACATCTGAGAAGACAAACGCATTTTTTTTGTTTTGTTTGATTAACAAAAAGAGGCACTAATAGTTTCGAGTTGACAATTTAAGCCACTTACTATCGCTGGTAGTCATACATAAAAACAATATATACTTAGTTTTATTTGAAATATCGTAAGTAAGTATAAGTCGAATCATTCAACCTTAAGATAAGTATTCAATAAGTGTTGTGAATACTTCATTGTGAAGGCTACGCCTGTTGCTACGTCGTAACTGCCAAGCTGTTTGCAAGTGGAATGGTCTAGGAAACGAGCCGTGGCCAAATATTGATTGCCTGGCCCTTCCATTCTCCACCTCTATTACCGACTTAAGATAACATACTCACAGAAATACGATTAAGACCTCCGATTCTATCTCCGTTTGAAATAAGGATCAAGGTCGCGAGCCAACTTTCAATTTGATTCAGTAATTCAAGTGACTTTTCACATAAAGTCGTCGTATTGTAATCTCATTCCATACATCACAGGGGATATGTGATTTTATGCGGGGACCGTCACAGCTGCTGACAATTTAAAATCCATTAATAAAGACGGATGTCATTTTTCACGGTTTGAAAAAGCGAAATTGTGCATTTAATTCTGTTTGTTGTCATATACGAGTCACAATTTTATTGCCTTTTATAGGCAGTGCGTGACATTTATTGTGCATCACTACTGATATATGATCTTAGACTATATATATGATATACGGCTGTATAATTGTTTTCTTAGATATCAAAATCAGATGTATGCTTACTGGCACAAAAAAAACGAAACCTACTTGGATAATAGAGCCAAAAGAAAATATCTTTCTAGAATATCGAAGCTGGCTCCAAAAACATAGCTCACGTATTCCATGAGTGTTGCTACTATTGTGTGTATAGTCAGAGAATCACGTAATGACTAATGAATAAAATAGACACAGAAATAATGAAATACTACAGATAAACTATCAGTCTTTGATCGCCCAGATCCATAATGAGAATCAAATTGTATTTTGACTACAAAGTCTCAGTTGTATTACTAAAGAGTTGTAGATAATAGAGTTCTAAGTTGTAGGTAGTAGTAGCTGATTTTAGCATGAACGGGCCATCCCTCACACAGAACATCGACGTATAGTAATTAAGTATCTATACTTTTGCATTTCGTTCAGTGGGCCGGAGTACTAGAAGCCCCATCCTCTTTTGATTCTTTCTCATCTCGCTACACTTCCTATTTGTGTTCGTTCTCGTGATAGGCAGCGGCTAGGTTGCGTATTGGCATGCAGTCATACGAAAGTGCCGGAGTCAAGTTACCACCATTTACCAACAAGTGAGTTTCAAGGTCTTCAGTCCAATGTTAGCAATAAAAAAGCTTTTGGCATTTGATGTTAGGGCAAACAGAATAACTGGCGTGTGACGATTCAAAGCTATTCAAGGAGGACATGATGAAATAAAGGGAATGCTGGATATATGTATATCTCTCCGGAAGACAACCACCAATATGATTTATTTACGTAGATTCGTACGATAGATAGATTTAGGAGCTAGGTCAATTTAGCCGCAGTACGAAAGACCCTGTGGTCCAATAACCGCAAAATGCAGCACAAACACAAAAAAAATTAAACATCTTGATTTAGGCACATCAATACAGCAGAATATTTTGTTCCGATTCGCTCTCTGGCTAATAAAGCATAAAATTAGAAATCAAGTCCACTTAACTGATTTGGTATTCATATATCAGTTTTTTCTGGCAGGAGCGCTCATAATTAATATGAACAACGGACAAACCCGCGTGCGGCGCATATATTTGCTCAGGATTATGGTAGTAGTCAGTGGATTGACGCCCATGCCCCAAGCATTTCTCCGTTTGTGTTTGATTATTGTGACGATTTTGTTTATATATCTTAGGTAGCAAACTACTGCCTGAGTGCATAGCATTCATATTTATTCCTTAATTAGTTAACTTTACTCTTTAAGGTATAAAACATATGTCGGTTGAAGTGATCAAGTCTTGTTAGACTCGAAAGTTTAAAGTTGATTCATACATTGAGATTAACCTCGGTGGGTGGGAACGCAAGTTTTCCATTGTGTGGCAGACATTTAACAGCATTAATAAGTTTGGCACGTGTATGCTCATATCATTACCGGTATATATTCATATTCATTAAAACGGTACTCATGCTTACTGGATATTTGCCGAAATATATGTATTTGTACATATATTTGCCGAAATGGAAACATAAAATAGAACGTTTGTCGTAATAAATATGTTTAACACAATGAGATAACTACGAGATATTGCTTACTTATCTGCCTGTCATAATGTTTTCATTTTTCCATAGCTCTTTGAAGGGAGCTGTGCGCAAAACTGTATTATAAATGTTTTTACTGCAGGCCTGCATAATATGCTCAAGACGCGAAATATAGTGATATATGACTGCACGGTTGGCGTAGTGGTTTAAGCGGCCGCTTTGCCGCTTGACACTGCGCCGAGTGTTGTGGGTTCGATTCCCACACGACACAACACTTTGTGTGATCCATAAATTGTTGTTTCGAGTCTGGGTGTTCATTGTGTCCGTTGGTTGTACGTTTGTAAAGTCCCCCGCGATACAGGATTTATTCCTAGTGCGGGAGTTGTCTTTTATAAAATAAAATAATAAATAATAAAAATAGTCTGATGAATGTATGAATCATTTTGTTTTAGCAACGAGTAGGTAAAGTAAAACACATAACATTATCCTAACCTCATATTTTTATTTATCACCAAAACTGTAAATCACACATTAGTACAAGAACCATAAATCTCTTAACCTCAAAATATAGTCACATCTAAACAATATTACAGTCGTAACAATAAACCAAACATTCTAAATTATCTCTTAAACCATTTAATATAATATGATCGCTTAAAATTGACTTTGTTTTCATCAAACTGCCTATTGATTTACAAATAACATACTTTAAATTAATTTTCTTTGCGTTATACTATATACTTCATATTTTTGTCTCCATATTTCTGTGCAAACCACGTTTTTTAAACGCGCCGTCGCGTCGACGCGCGTTTGTAGTGATACAGACGCGATACGCACGCAAGTCAGACGCAGCCTGTAGACCTTTGCACACCTGTATAAATTCAAATACGCGTTTGAATCGATACAAATTCTTTCAGATTATAGAACAAGAATCAGATGGAGCACGCGGAACAGTTGCGTGAGGCCACTGAAGCAAATACAAATTGAAAAGAGAATACGAGTCCGGCTCAGTGCGATACGAAGCATCGTACAGTTCACGCGGCCCGATCAACTCAACTTTTAAATTCATAAAATGCCGACATGCGTTTTTAAACATTGTAAAAGTTGTTTCCAAAAGCAAAAACAAAAAGATAGAATATATTTTCACAGTTATCTATGGATTATTTGACTGTTTCATAATTTAATTTCGATAAAATTCGTATTTCTGCAAAAAAATGTGTAAGTGTTGCCAGTTTACGTCGACGCCGTTCCCTGTATTATGGAAAATGCACTTGTCAATTGATTTATGTAATATGTAATAAGAATTGCCATGTTAATGAAAAATATATTAACATATTATAAAAGTATATTTTAGATATATTGTTATTAGCAATTAATATTGTTATAGGCTTTCCAATATGTATACATTGTTTTAGGTTCGATCCCTATACGATCCAAAATTCATGTACTTAATGTAATGTGTAGAAACAGAAATTATTGATTTAAGGCATTAAGATTTTTTAATAGCTTACGCTGTCCCACTCCTGGGCAAAGGTTTCCCCCAAATCTTTCCAGGAATGCTTGTCGCACGTAATCTCAAGCCAGTCTCCAATCTCCAATCTCTTGTGGTAGGTCATTTCGTCTAGGTCATTTCGCCACCTGTTTCGGGGCCGGCCTCAGCGACGTCGCCTATCCTCTGGTACCCACAGTGTTGATACTCTTGCCCAACGATCCTCGTACATACGGCTGACACTGCTCGCCCAGTTCCATTTGAGACTGGCAGCCTTTCTTTCTACGTCTTTGATGCCTGTTCTAGAACGCAGCTCGGTGTTCTATATCCTGTCTTTAAGTTTAAGATCCAGGATGCTGCGCTTTATGGCTCTTTGGCAGACCCCTAGGCGTGACCTGTAAAGCTGGGTAGGTGACCAGGCTTGAGAACCGTACGCTGGAATGGTTAGAATAAAAAATCATATCCATGAGTTTGCGCTTCTAATATTTTTTTTAAAGAGTAAAATTAGTTTTCTCTACAAATCATAATATTTATACTTTACTGTGTACTTGACAAAATTTCGCCTGTTTATGAATACTTTTAAAGGGGTGAGAGAATTGGTCTATATTCATTTGTATAGTGTACGGCGCTTTCATTAATGTTCACTGTCTCCGGTGTATGAATATTATACGTAATGAAATCTATTACAGTTATACAGTAAATTATTCAAGACCGCAAACTAATGTCAGTATATCTAAACTTCCATAAAGATATTACAAAACTATGTGCAAAAGAGTAGGAGATTGTCCGTGTGGTGACGGATTAAGAATACGGAATGTCACCACCCCATATCATCCCATGGGTGTCGTAAGAGCCGACGGAGGGAGCATATTATGCAGATAACAGCACTGTAAGAGAAGGAAAACTTGATACAAACCCTATACCAACCCGTTTGGCCAGTGTGGTATAGGTGGCAAATTCCTCCTTTCAAAGGAGAGTCCTAGTCCAGCCGTGGACTGTTAAAAGCTGATGATGATGAGTGGGAGATTATTCATTATCTGGCAACTTTACACGCACATAGACGCTCACGTCCGTACAGTGCAGTCGCCAAATGTCACGCACACATAGCTGTCAACGTGTCTCACTTTGATGAATGCGGAGCGCATTTGCCTTTTGTTCTAATAATCTGAGCAAACGCTATACTAACGCGCGTGTGTATCGATACGAACGACAACAAACTGCTCTATAGGATAAAAGCGCGCCGTTGACGCGCGTTTCTAAATCGCGCGTCGACGGCGCGTTTAAGAAACGTGGTTTGCACAGGCCCTAAAAGAAAGACAAAGTATCCATTATTTAATATAGTCTCTCAGATAAGATAGGTAAATGACACAAAGATAAATTCGTCCAATTTATGAATAGAATGGAATAAAATGGAGTATACAATAAGGTGTTATCAAAAATTGGTGCTGCACATTTACCATTTACATGGCATACAAATATATAAAGTCATTTACACCATTATATCTATGCATTCATTTAAATTATATTATCAATAATACACATTCAGTTAAGGTACATTTGTCATACGGATCACACATAGACTGTTATTAAAATGTTTACTATTACAAACCAAAATGTAATATCATTATTCATTTGAAATGTCAGAGGGAATTGTCAAGATAATAATTAAAATAAAAAAGAGCAATAATTAAAGCATAGACTGTTATTAAAATGTTTACAATTACCAACCATAATATAATATCATTATTCATTTGAAATGTCAGAGGGAATTGTCAAGATAATAATTAAAATAAAAAAGAGCAACAATTTAAACAAAATGTCCAGTTTATGGTTGTCAAGATCAAGATGGAGAAACAATACTTAATTTATATTGTTACGCTATCTATCGGTGGTGTAAAGGTAATTCAGCTACTCTGTACTAGATGGCGTTGCTGTATCGAGTAATCGACTGTTCGAGATTATTTCGACAGTTTTGTAGAAGCATCTAGAATGCGCTAGTGATGTTATCCGGCCAGTATAAATAGAGCGCGAGCGAACGGAACGGACATAGTTACAATTGAATATCGGAGCGATAAACAAGAAGCGAAGGAAATAATTCGGAAGTGTTTAGTGAAGTGGAAAAGTGTTCGAAATAAGTGTGTTTATTAGTGTTGTGAAAATAAGTGTGTGTTTGTGTTAGTAAATTAAGTGCAGTTTTTCTGGCATAGTGTATATAATTTATCACGAACCCCAGCTCGTAACAATATTTATTTAATTAGCGTAAAATCGTACATTTTGAAATCTAGGTATTCTTGGACTGAATAAAACCATTTCTTGCTAAACCAGCTGAATAATTGTTTTTTAAACATGTTAGTTTTGAGATCCTTGACACTTTGTGGAAGATGATTATAAATTCGGATAGACATGGCATAACTGTTTCTACTACAGATTTCTGTTTTTATGAGTTGAAGAATTAATTTACTAGGGTACCTAGTGTAGAAATTACATTTTTTCTGCTGGTATAAAGATCAGTACTTAATTTCACAAGAACACACATTTCAAAAATATACATACAAGGAACAGTAAGTAGTGATAACTGTTGAAATAGTGGCTTACATCTATCCCATGGGCGCTTATTATATAGTGCTCTTACGCACTGTTTTTGTGCTACAAAAATAGTACCTATTATTACTGAGTTTCCCCATATTCTGATGCCGTATCTCAGATTTGACGCTACATATGCATGGTATGCCTGTAATGCTGTCTCTCTATTAGTAATATTGATGAGTCGCCAAAGTGCATAGAATAAGCGTTTTTTTTACATTTAATCTCAATATATGCCCTCCAAGTTAACTTTGCATCGAGGGTTATGCCGAGAAAGCATGCCTCATCTACTTCAGTTAGTTCTTGACCGTCATATTTCAGCATTACATCTTGTTTCCTAGCTCCTTTATTGTGAAACTAGATGAATTTCGTTTTTGATATATTAGCGGCAAGATTATTATTAGTCATCCAGCTGACAATATCACAAATAGTTTTATTTAATTCTTCGTCATAGACTAGATCTTTCTGATACGGTACTACTACAGAAACATAATCTGCGTAAAGAATGCATTGGTACTTTGTGATGGAAGGCAGATCATTAATATACAATAAGAAAAGTAAAGGACCCAAAATACTACCCTGGGGTACACCTACATGATTAAATTTTGTCTGCGACTGAACTGTGACCTCCTCATTACTTGAATTGACATTGCTTATTGCAACACGTTGCATTCTGTTGTGTAGATAGCTAGTTATCCACGAAAGAGCGGGTCCATGATTATTTATGATTCAAAAGTGATGGTTCTACATTATAAAATATGAATATTAAACTACGACGAAGGTCCCACGAGTACTTTAAGAAATAGGAAAAATGAGCTATGTTATTTTACATTAATATTTGCTACTCCTCGTTTTGTAAAGTATGTTTAAATTGTCAGTGTACAAGCCAATACATGTTGTATACTGAGAGCAAATATAGGTTATTGATGTTGGGAACAGGCCGTCCCGCCTCAACGGGCCAGGGGGCTACTATATTTTTTCCTACACAATGTTTATATTTTGGTTGATGTAAACAGAAACACAAAGCCAATTCGTTTTTACTTTCGGATTTTTAGTAGCGAGTAATGTCGATGGTAGAAATAACGTTTTACTCCATTTTATTGCTTCATTAATTAATGATTGACAAAAAGGTGTGTAGTTAAAAAACACCTGTTTTAGAATCAGCTGTTATAATTTTTTTAAATAAAATACTTTAAGTATATATAATATAGTTTAAATGTTTCATAAGCATAGCTAACATCTAATACCTGCCAGTCAAGTGTTATCTCCACTTTACAACAACAAGAGTAGCACAACACATTCACTAGCACTGCACCTTTATGATGGAGACCTCAATAATCAACATGCAGCAGTATTTTGAGGAGCGGATGGCCAAATTTGAAGCAGATCTCAATAAGAAGCCTTCTAGTTCCAGCGGCTTGGCAGAGGAATTTGCGGCATTCAAAGACTTCTTTATGCAATCGCTGAAGTCCTTTTCCCAGCAGTTAGAGTCTGTCGCCCGCCAAGTGGACAGTATGGAGATGCGTAGCCGCCGTAAAATGATCCTGCTGCACGGTGTTGAGGAGGGGAAGAACGAAGAGACAGCTCAAGTGGTCACACAGGTCATAAAACAGGATCTCAAGTTGGATTCTTTCACAGCGTCAGACATCAAACGATGCCATAGAATGGGGCGGCAGCTATCCGGTAAGAAACCCAGACCCATCCTCATTAAGCTCCATAGCGTTGCGGTACGAGACACCATTTGGTTTTCCAAAACCAAATTAAAAGGAGCGGGTCTTACGCTGTCCGAATTTCTGACTCGATCGCGACATGCAATTTTCATGGCAGCGCGAGAGAAGTTTGGTGTCGCGAAGTGCTGGACCAGGGAGGGCTCCGTGTTCGTTATAGACGCCAATGGTCATCGACACCGGATTTCATCCACGGGGGATCTCGACAAGATCAAGGGCTTGGACCCGGAGAAACCTGCGACGAAGGCGACCGCAACGAAAACAAGACGAGCTCCAGCACCGAAAAAATAGGGTTTTTATGTTCTTTCGTGTTTGTTTACATGACCGGGTGAATTACTTTTCGTCTTACTTATTTACTACCTGTTTTCTTATTATATTTTCGAAGCTACATATACCTTACACTTATTTTATAAATCTCACTTTTTCACTGTTGACATAATTATTACCTTTGACACTTCTGATCTGACAGCTGTCATACAATAGATTTCTAACTATTTGAAACTCAGGCTTTTAATACTTACTTATCTTTTTTACGGAGTACCGAAATTTTAATTCACCTGGTCTAGTTCTTCCAACTGTCTTTTATTTTTTTACTTATTTGCATCTTGATTTGTTCAGATATCTGTTTGTTCCGTTTTTGTTACTCGGGATATACTTAATTGTTTATTTATGTAACACGTGTAACTGGCGGGTGGAGTTACCTAACGACTATATTTATATTTATATTTTTTATTTTTCTTCAATATAAGATATATATTATTTTTATATTATATTAATTTATTTATTTTAAAATTTATATATTAATTATTTATTTGTGTTATATTTTATTTTATTATGTTACATGACCATTTTAGTAGTGATACTGACAGTTTCCACTATGTTAGTAGTCATAATGATAGTTTTGTAAGCATTCCTCTTCTACCTGAAATACTTCAATCAGAGTTTGCCGATGTACCCCATAACTTGAATGTCGTTCACATCAACGCCCAGAGTATTCCTGCCCACTTCCAGGATATGCTGACTGTAAAAATATCCATGCTATTCTTATTTCCGAATCATGGCTGAAACCATGTCTCTCTTCTGTTTCTTACACTTTACCTGATTTCCGTTTAGTAAGAAATGACCGTACTGTTGGCGGTGGTGGCGGTGTTGCCATTTATCTCCGTAATCACATTCCTTACAATGTTATTGATATGTCAGCACAGCCACCTCCGCTTAATGCAGGTGAGCATCTCTTTTTAGAAATAAGTCTCGCTCATACGAAGGTTCTGCTTGGTGTCTATTACTCGCCTAACTACCATATAAATTATTTTTCATCTTTTGAGCGTATTTTAGAAACTTTTACAACTTCTTACACTCATACAATAATCATGGGCGATTTTAACACTTGTCTGTTAAAGCATGATTCTCGCTCTTCTTCCTTATGTGGAATAGTGAATTCCTGTAACCTGTCTATTCTTCCTCTAAATGCTACACATAACTTTCCGAATTCAACTCCTTCTCTTCTTGATCTTATCTTTGTTTCTTCACCTTCTCTTGTCGTCAAGCATGGTCAATTTTCAGCTGATGCATTCTCCTACCACGACTTAATTTTTCTCTCATATAAACTTCGTCCTCCTAAACCTTACACTAAAATTCTTCTGCAACGTAATTTTCGTGGCATGAACGTGGAGAGTCTCCGTAATGACGCTCGCAACATTAACTGGGAAAGCGCTCAATCCATCGACGAAAAAGTTGAAAAACTCAATAGTGCAATTATTCGACTATTGGATATTCATGCTCCAGTCCGTGCAATAAGAGTCAAGCACTTGCCTTCGCCGTGGCTAACTGAAGAAATAAAACATCTGCTATCAAAGAAAGCAATGGCTAAAACCAAATATAAATGTCGACCGACTCCTCGTAATTGGGAGAGCTATATTGCGATTAGAAATCACTGCAGCAAGGTGTGTAGGAAAGCACAACGCCAACACATCCATAAATCTGTTGAGAGCGAAGACCCAGCTAAAGTCTGGAAATTTCTAAGATCACTGGGAGTTGGAAAGTCAATACATGACCACAGTTCCAATAATATTGACATCGATTTACTAAATCAGCATTTCACTTCTTCGTCGCAATTTGATGCGACTACTAAAGCTAAGACTTTACCTGATCTTTCCACGCTTCCAACTCCAAATTATCCACATTTCGTCTTTAATCAAGTTTCTGCGTGTGATGTTAAAAGGTGCGTATTATCGATTTCTTCCGATGCTGTCGGTAATGATTGCGTCAGTCGTAAGATGATTCTTCCTATCTTAGACGAAATCCTTCCCATCCTTTGTCAATTACTTAATTATTCCTTTTCCTGGGGCGTATTTCCAACTGCTTGGAAAGATGCCCAAATTATTCCTTTGCCCAAAAAATCTAAACCTACTTCCTATTCTGACTATCGTCCTATTTCCGTGTTACCTTTCCTTTCTAAAGTGCTAGAGCGCCTAGTCCATGTCCAACTCACTACTTTCCTTAACAAGAACCTCCTATTCAATCCTCTACAATCCGGATTCCGTCCTGGTCATAGCACCGTTACGGCACTGACCAACATTACCGACGACATTAGGTTCGGTATGGAGAAAGGCAATTTAACGGTACTTTGTTTACTGGACTTTAGTAACGCCTTAAATACCGTTGATTTCCACACTCTTCTCGGTATATTACGCTCTATTAACATATCTCCACCAGTGATTGATTGGTTTCATAGTTACCTGTTTGGTCATCGGCAGCGTATACGGGTCGAAGACTCTTTCTCTTCGTGGTGTAATACGACAGCCGGCGTTCCACAGGGTGGCGTTCTCTCTCCATTACTCTTCTCAATTTTCATAAATTCCATCTCCTATCAACTTCAGTCATCCTACCACCTTTATGCAGATGATCTTCAAATTTGCACACAGGCACCGGCACATGAGCTGTTTGAAGCATTTCGCATCATGAACTTTGATTTAGAACGGATATCTGCTTGGAGCCTGAGATTTGGTTTGCAGATCAACCCAGTGAAAACACAGATTATCGTTGTTGGTAGTCCCAGGATGATGTCTCGCATTGACTGGAATCTGCTACCCCAAATTACTTTTGGTGGTATCCCAATACCTATAAGTGATTGTGTGAAGGACTTAGGTGTATATATTGATAAAACTCTATCTTGGGGACCACAAATCACCGAAGTTAGTCGCAAATTGTTTGCTGTGGCGGGGACTTTGCGAAAACTGCGGAACTTTCTGCCGATTGCCACTAAGATTGCACTTGCAAACTCTCTTCTATTACCTATCCTTGACTACGCCGATGTCAGCTATCTAGATCTCACTGAGGAGCAACTTGATAAACTTGAGCGTCTTCAAAACTTCTGTATTAGGTTCATATTTGGATTACGTAAATATGATCACGTTTCTAATTTCCGCAATAAGCTCAAGTGGCTGCCGATTCGCCTTCGGCGGAATACTCACATTCTTTCCTTACTCTATAATATTCTTTTCAATCCTTCTACTCCATCTTATTTGAAAGAACGCTTCAAGTTCCTTAGTGACTCTCATTCAAGATCGGGTCTTAGTTCATCGGTAAATTTGAGATTGGAAATTCCAATGCATTCCACTACTTTTTACGATAAATCCTTTACTGTACAAGCCGCACGGTTGTGGAATGCATTGCCTGTATCCATCAAACTGGCTCAAAATATCACATCTTTTAAAAACTTAGTGAAAAACCACTACTTAACTCTTTAACTTTCCATAATATTGTCAAACTCACACTTTCTTTCTCTCCCTTTTTTACTATTGTCTACTCCCATTACTTAATTCATTATATTATTGTATGTATGTATATTATAGTATAATATATATTAGTGTATTTGTATAGTATAGTGTGTATTCGTATTTTTTATTTGGTATAATTTCATTGGTATCCTACTACGCCAAAACTGCCCTATGTCTGGCTCCTTACTTCTCTTTTCCTTATGGGTTACCTGTAAGAGATTGCTTTTTAGCGATAAAGCCGCCGTTTGTGCAATATGTACTTATATGTTGAAATTCTTATGTTAAATTTTAATTTGGTGTACAATAAAGATTATTATTATTATTATTTAATCTATCAATTCAACTTTCATATCAATATAACATAATATATCTTCTACGGAAACAATTATTTACACAATTCCTTCACAGTCGCTATAACAAAGTAAAAATCACGAACTCCCAACACGGCATATCACGCATTTAATTTGTGTAACAAATATCACACGGATATGGAGATTTGTTCGATGAGGTGGTGCTCGCGGCGGCGGCAGGCCGCCGCGCGTCCACATGTTGCCGCGCGTCGCCAGCCCCTCGGGCACGCTGCGCGACGGCCGCAGCGGCGGCGCGCGCCGGTAGCAGTCGGGGCAGTGGGCGATGGAGCAACACGCGCGGTCGAGCGGCGCAGCATACGACAGCGACTTCGGCAGTCGAGAACCACCACACGTGGAGCCGGGCCACGCGCAGTACGCGCTCGCGCCGCCGACGCTGCAGGCGCACCACGCGGGCTCGCAGCGCGGCGGCGGCGTCACACACGGACACGCCTCCGCTATCGTCGGCGCCGGCGCAGGCGGCGGCGGCTCCGGCTCTCGCTTAGAAAACCCAACAAAGAACAGCAGCAAAGCACCAGCTAACGTGGCGGCCGTTGAAAAGTATAAGCCTGCTCGCGGCACCTGTTGATTGATGTAGCCGGTCGCAGTAACACTCACCATAACCGGAATGGCTTCCGCACCTTGCACGTAACCTATTTAAGGACAATATTTATAGCATTATTATCAATCTGTATACCTAAAAATACTACTATATCGGCAGAACTATATTTTACGTGCTTACCCCAAACTTTTGTAAAGTGTCGGCCCTGAACTCGTTCCATTGTGAGCATATTTATAGAATACAAAAATCCGCCCAAACAAAGTCCATACATCCACGCGAATAACACGTAGCCGTGATAGCCTTCGACGCTGCTTAGAGCGAGCATAGAAATGCCTAAAAATATTTTTCATTATAATATACGTATACACTCGTATATATCGTATATGAGCGTCATGCGGATGTTTCTCAGTGTTGTTTACCTATTAGCAGCATGGCAGTTTGGCACAAATATTGTTTGGAGACGAGGCACTGCGCTGACAGTCGCACCAGCACGAGCCCAGGCCAGCACAACCGAGCACCGCATCGAACCCCAAAAAAGTTTGAAGTAGCACCAGAGCACTCTCTTCTAAGCCTTCTTGAAATCCTTGCAGAGACTAAGGGCAAGGAAAACTTTTATTAGTCATGATACGATTTCGATTAAAACTTTACCATTTGGACTTAACAAAAAAAAGACGGGAGTGTAAAGTCCAAAAGCAGCTAAGCCGGCCACCAGCAACAAAACTTTCGCAGGCCGCGAGTGGAGAGGAGTTAAATCGATAAACAGTGCTCTTTTTAGGCCTTTTTTTCTTTAACCTAAAACAAACAAGCTAATGAGATAGGTACCTACTTAATTGAACGGACGTGGAATTCTTAATTATTTCATTTGAAATTTAAAGTGTACTCCTAAGGTCAGCACGAGTATCTGAATGAAAATAAAAATTAGAATGTTCATCTCCCTCTGGTTTTAAATTACGTAGAACGAATTTTGCAGCCATAAAAGAGTAATTAAGAGCTATAAAACTTAAAATAGTTCAAACGACTTGTCTTACCGGTCTTACCTTTCGGCGTTGGTTTTTAATGTGCAAAATGGCGCGTCGTTGCGGATGATATAGAGAGGCGCTTCGGTAAAACGCGCTCAGGAAGAAAGCCAAAACGAGCACTCCTGTAACAGCTTGAAGCCCCAGACGCCACCCTAATTTCCTAATAAAAATAGAATACAATAACAATTGTAGTTGTCCAGTAAGTTCAAAATATTTCACAGTAAAATGTCTGTATATTTTAACCGTAATATGAGAGATATACATTTCTTCTTTGAAATATTCCAGGCTAGTAGGCAGGCTTGTTTGTATTGTGAAGCACTTATTTGTAGTTAACTATAAGAATATTTTGCTGTAAGTACTTCTTACTAAAAATGTAACAGCAAAGTTACGACAGCAAGTAACTTGTACAATTTATTGTATTTAATCGTAAACATTTATTGAATTATGTTTTACTGGGGTGCCGGAATTTGAAGATAGCTTTTCAAAAACACAAAAGCCGTGACTTAACCTGAAAGTTTAATGGAATAAGAGTAATTTAATCACTGAGGCTGTAGATAACAAGTATTCTCGTCTACGGCTCCAGCTACATTTAAGCTTATACTCTTGGAGTAGGTTCACGTTACTATGTACTTATTGGGACATTTTGTTTGCCAGAGCCTTGTCCGTTGATCGGCAGGTGCACCACTTGCAGGTGAGGTTGGTTTGGGACCCTAAGTTCTTGGTGGGAACCCTATGCACCCTTCAAAATGTTATAACATGATAAATAACTGTACTCAGTAGTGTTGGGCAAATTTTAATTGCAAGAACAATTAGAGATTAACAATTGATTAATTGGTAAATGTAACCACAACAACTAACAATTAATCAATTGGAATTGTGGAAAATTACAATTAAAATTATTTAAACGTTAACTGTAGTAGTAACATTTAGCAATTAATTAATTATTAATCGTGGTTTACTACAATTAACAATTAATTATTTTTTAATTGTTTTGTGAATTTTAATTAAAACTTACAATTAAAAAAAATACTGCAGTTTAATATACAGCCGATATAATATATAAATATATAATATACCCGTGTGGCTCCGGGTAGTAGAATAGTGCCCCCCCTATCTTTTCCTGTGGTTAAATACACATGTTGGCAACAAATAAAAGACCGATGCGAATAATATAATAAATAAATATTCATTTCTTTATCAACAAGCAGTTTTTTTTAATGTAAAAAGATAGATTTAGAAAAGTTAAGCTATACTTACAGCCTTTGACCACTTTTTTATTCGTCTGAGACTTACAGATTAATTTTCCTAAATCTTTTACTAATTTCGTTTTGATACATAAAGTTAATTGATAGTTTAAAAAAAGGAAATTGCAATTATTTTAATTGAGAGTTACAATTGACATACGATTATCAAATTAATTTAATTGCAAGGTGCAATTAAAAGTTTAATTGCGATTAATTTAATTGTAATTAATTTAATTGCAATTACGTTTTTAGTCAATTAACAAGATAATTGACAAATTAATTGATTAATGCCCAACACTGATGTACTGTTATGTTATAGATGCAACTTACCCGACAGCTTCTTTATAAGCGACACTGAAGAGCGCTATGCCAACGCCTCCACCGGCGTGTGCTACCAGCTTGACGAATTGCCGCCTTCTTCTGAAGTAGGCGCCCAGCACTAAGCCGGCAGCCTCCCGGACTAGACCGCAACCGATGCCGAGCACAACACCTTTTCAAATATAACATCTATGAAACATTTAATTAAACGGCCGTTTCCAAATCTAAGAACCTATCGCGAAAAATGAAATGTTGTACGTATAAGTTTAGAGAAAAGTGGGACATAAAGAAATATCATGTAGCTGTCGTAGTTGAATCATCATGAGTACTCATACTCATGATGATTCAACTACGACAGCTACATTAATTTTTTATTATTTATTATAAATATCTCAATATTTATAAACCTAGACTTAAAGAATAAAGTAAGTGGTTTATGAGAGCTCTAGATAGCACAATGTGCGCGCATTTTACAAAAAAAGGGTTTTGTTTAAAGTACAAAAATAATAAAACCAGTTATAGAGTATAACGTAAACCTACTGGCCATGCCAATATATTTTTTATAATGTAAGAGATGTCTCTTACAAACCACAAATGGCAAATCACGCTGCATTATAGGAAAAAAGAGATTAAATAAGCACTATTATTTTGATTGCATAACAGACTCTTGCCTACATAGATTTTAAAAATTATAATAATAATAATATTCTACCACATACACACATTACCATCTAGTCCCAAGCTAAGCAGAGCTTGTGTTATGGGTACTAGATAATGGATAAATATACTTATGTACTTTTTTTGTAAATACATACATATTATACATAGAAACACCCAGACCAAGACAAACATCCATGTTCATGCACACAAATGTTTGACTTGAGCGGGAGTCGAACCCGCGACCTTCGGCGTAGCAGTCGCTTACACTCCCGCTACGCCAACCGGTCGTCATAAATTAATTTTATACTTGTAATTTCGTCTAGCTACTAATTTTATGCAAATATAGCATACCCTGCTTTTATTAGGATATTCAGCCATATACTTTTATCACAAAATATCTTGTACAGAAAACTGCTTACAAAATAATTGGCACATCTAACAGTGGAAGTGATAAGTAGGCGTGGAACGCGTGCCACAATTAAGCGTTGTAACGCTTAACTGATCCCAGTCGCGTTCTAACATCGCGTCGAGTTGCTCGTCTCGTGACAAATTCACATTTCCCTAGATATGCCGTATTGTTCTGTTTTGGGGTGTAAATATAATAGTAGGGGAAAGTCTTATAAATTCAGGTGTTTCGTACCATCGCTAAGTACGATTTTCATTGTTTTCTAATAATAATCTTATTTTGTTTCAATTTAGTAACA
The DNA here is from genome assembly GCA_944739405.2 of Euclidia mi. Taxonomy (NCBI): domain Eukaryota; kingdom Metazoa; phylum Arthropoda; class Insecta; order Lepidoptera; family Erebidae; genus Euclidia; species Euclidia mi. The sequence goes on from OX123202.2 coordinate 26,079,816, forward strand.
TTTAATAGAACGGTTAGTCAAAATCAACCTTATACGATAAAAATAAAGTTTAATTTGGATTGATTCTATTCAATAGAACATTCTCGAAAGTTCTTCACTACTCATTTAGTGAGGTGGTTAAGACAAAAATTAAATTTATCGATTGATATCGAAACACGGAAATAAATAATTTACACAATGTTTATTTAAACCTTGGCGTCGAGACGTGACGACCCCACCGCCCACTGGGGGAGTTACTCTGACGAGTAGATACTCGTCATAGTATCTCCCCCAGCGCAAGCAGTCAACCGAAAGATGGCGGTCAAACCATCCGAACCTGGCGGAAGTAAATCCCAAGATGCTAGATGGACAGCAGCGTCCAGCACTAAAAATTTCCGCCACTGCGATCGCCAATACGCCTGCCAAGCGTGGCGATTATGGCAAATCCCCCCATCATGAACCACATCAACAAAAACCGGCCCCTAGTCCCCGGCAGCCCCGCTAGTCCTGGTTATAGTAGCGGCCATGGTAACGGCGGGACAAGGGGTGAGAAGAATCTCCGGAAGAGATCGGGCTACCACCACCAACGACAATTGGCCCTGGCAACACTAAACACGTGCACACTGCGGACCAACGAGAAGATCGTCGAGCTGGAAGAAGAATTGAGCAAGTTGCGATGGGATATCATAGGCCTATCTGAAGTCCGAAGACAGGGGGAGGACTCGATAGTTCTCAATTCCGGTAACTTGCTCTTCTACCGGGAGGGCGATTATGGGCATCGGAATTCCCAGGGTCACTTGCTGGCTAGCTTTATGGAAAAGGAAAGACTCTACATGATGAATTCCTTTTTCAAGAAGCGAGAATGCCGCAAGTGGATGTAAGTACGTACGTACGTACGTGGTACGTCTGGGTAAGTCCAGACGGTGCCACCAAAGATGAGATCGACTTTATCATGTCGACGAAGAGGCAGATATTCAATGATGTCTCCGTGATCAATTCACTTAAAGTGGGGAGCGATCACCGAATGGTAAGAGGCACATTGAATATCTGTACAAGCCTCGAATGGTCAAGGTTGATAAAGTCCACGCTCCAACCGGCACCGGTTCATATCCAAAACCCCGAGAGCTATTAACTCGAACTCAAGAACCGTTTAGAATGTCTGGGTGAATGCGTAGATGTGGACAAGTACAGTAACGGGTTCGTGGATTCTGTCTATACAACAGGGGCTAAATTTTTTAAGCCCCAGAAAAGCAAGAGAACCAGCAAGATCTCGGGTTCGACCCTCGAGCTGTTGAGGAAAGGCGCAAGATGGTTCTGCTATCCTCCGACGACATGCCGAAATATCGGCACCTCAACAGACAGATCTCTAAGTCTCTGACTCGCGATCTCCGCCAATACAACACAAAATGTGTTCGTGAGGCGATCGAGCAGAATAAGGGATCCAAAGTGTTCCAGAGAGATCTGTCTGTTGGGCAGAGTCAGCTGACAAAGCTGAAGACGGAGGATGGCAGAATTGTACCGTCCAAGCCTGAGCTCTTGGAGGAGATTAAAAGGTTCTATGGACATATATATACGACAACGCAACAACCCGCAAGTACTCCATCGTCAGACCCAAGAGCTGGATTGACCCGACACTATACCGAAGATGTCCCGGACGTCAGCATGCACGAGATAAGTGTGGCTCTCAAACAGCTTAAAAACAACAAGGCGCCGGGTGATGACGGAATTACGAGCGAGCTTCTAAAGGCCGGCGGTACACCCGTTAGAGAAGCCCTTCGGAAGCTATTTAATTCCGTCCTTCTCGAGGGTAAAACACCACAGGCGTGGAACAGAGGTGTGGTGGTGCTTTTCTTTAAGAAAGGAGATAAAACCCTCTTAAAGAACTACAGACCCATCACACTTCTGAGCCACGTCTACAAGCTGTTTTCGAGGGTCATCACGAATTGTCTCGAGAGCAAGCTAGACTACTTCCAGCCTCCCGAACAAGCCGGTTTCCGTAAAGGCTATAGTACCATAGACCACATACATACGCTGCGGCAGGTTATACAGAAGTCTGAGGAGTATAACAGCCCCTATGCTTGGCGTTTGTGAACTATGAGAAAGCCTTCGATTCGATCGAAACCTGGGCGGTGCTACAGTCTCTCCAACGCTGCCGGATTGACTACCGATATATCGAAGTGCTGAAGTGTTTGTATCAAAACGCCACTATGTCAGTCCGCCTCCAGGACCAGAGTTCGAAACCTATTCAACTCCAGCGAGGGGTGAGACAGGGGGATGTCATATCCCCGAAACTGTTTACCACTGCGCTGGAGGATGTTTTCAAGCTTTTGGACTGGAATGGACTCGGCATCAACATCAACGGCGAGTACATCACTCACCTTCGATTCGCAGACGATATCGTGGTCATGGCTGAGACCATGGAAGACCTAGGCACATCTATATATAAGGCCATCTATATATAAAAAGTGGCTAATAATGAAATGTTTTTATTCAATTAATGAATTTATGGGTCTTAATTAATGTAATCATTGCAATATATATATGGATATGTGTATAACTTTGACCATTATTTTTTTCTTTTGACACTGACATTACTATTATAATATTGACATTGATACTGTATTGACATTAATTTATTGACAATTATTATTGTACATTGACATTACATTAATTATAATTATAACCGCTAAGTACAGTTAGATTTGAATTGTATCACAAAGTGTAGTAATGTTAAATGTTATTAATTCTCATAATGTTTTGCAATTTCTAAATATAAGAATCTTCGCTATTTTTACAAAAATTTGCCTTAAATTACTTATCTTTTAATATACTATGTATGCCTAAAATTTGCATATCACTGAATGACTAAAGTTGTTGGAATTTATTGCTATTTTTAAGAACAAATGTATGTACCAACTTTTGAGCAAATAAATGATTATTATTATGGTCCAGTAGCGGAATTAACTCGTCAATCGAATCTAATATGACTATAGATCGTAAATACGTTCTGCTGCTAAATCAAAATAAATCTTATTTGTATAATGTCAGGGTTTATTTTCAAATCTGTGAAGTAGGCTAGTTTTGAATAAACTTAAACTGCAAATCTAACGAATTGTTTCTTTGTAGTGCAATATATGATTATCGGTTTATTTGTGTGAGTTTGGCGACAGCGGTCCCTATAGTAATTCTGGTGTATACCATTTCTAGTGTATTTTCTGTTCCGTGCATCTAACCGTATATTTAATCTTGCTCCAAAACATATTACGGTAGCGGTAGGTGCGGGCCGTTTAATCGCGAGTAGTAAGCAGAACTAACAAGCTTGATTCAATATCCCCGCCGTACCGTATGTGGGAAGGATAACACATTGAACTGAGTTCGCGCTTACTTCACAATTTACCTACACACATATTTGCATTCAGCGATTCTATTCAAGAGTTACTGCTATTTCTGGGGCTCAAAGGATCTATTAATAGACTTTGAAACATTTACCTATTGAAACTTTTTATATTCTGCAAATATTTTCTATCTTTCGGGTATTTGCAAATATCGATTGAAGGTATTCACAAATAAAAGTTGTAAGACTTAACATTAGTTTTTTGAGCTAAAGTTCTCCAGATTTTCCAGGCTCATTGTCTTGGCTATAACTGGAATAACAATACATTACACTTACATTTTTTTATCGGCAAACGAGCAGGTGAATGGCCTGATGGTAAGTAATAGCCACCATGCAACACCAGCGGAGTTGCAAGTGCATTGCCAGCCGTGGGATAGGAAAAGGAATAGAAAGAGCGGGATGAGGAGAAGGAGTGGGGAAATGACTTAGGTTTTTAGTATAACTTACCATAGCTAAGTAAAGTCTGATGAAGCTGCGTAGCAAACGAAGTGAAGAGACAGGCGAGGGGTAGCAGTAGCCCACCAAGGAGAGCGATGAGTCGCGGCGACCGTCGGGTCCCGCGACAAGACCACCAACCGCGCGCGACACTCCCACGCAGATCGCGCCGGCGCCGGCCCAAACTGATGAAAATAAAGACAGTTTATAATCATATAAACACATCGTAACATTAGTTTGAGTATTTATATATAAAATACTAGATGAATACGTGATTCCGCCCGTGTGGACTTCGGTTGTCCCCACGAAACCGAATTTTGTTTCTAATTGCAAAATGCTTTATCGTTTCATGGTTGCCAAAATACGGTGGAAGTAAATAGTAATAGATATAACTATGTTTAAAGTCAGCTTATTACTGAATGCTGAGATTTTGTGTGCAAAAACTGTCAAATAGACTGAGAGACACAAACCAGACAGGACAAACCAATTTTAAAAACTACATATTTTTGTCAGAATCCATGTAGATAACTACACAAATTTTAAAGCAGTTGTTGTTTTGACAATAAACTGGCAGTTTAATTTAATTTATATGCATATTAAGTAGGTTATTTTATTTATAAACAGGTTAAAACGAATTCTGTGACCTCGGCCTCTGGTAAAAATAGACCACCATATGATTTCCCGTGGGCCTCGTATAAGCGGCGACTAATACGGGATCGGTGTAAATAGCCTCGTATTAATCGTGCTGGATATAGAAATAATCTGCCGGAAGCTGGATAACGGCATAGGTGGTATAAACATAATATGAGGTTATGGGCTGTTGTGCAACGTAAATTACTGTCGTTGACTAATATTTTGAACGTGTGATGGACGCTATGATGTGGGTTGCAAGCTAACACCCTTTGTTATCCATACTTCATCATCCTCCTAGCGTTTATCCCGGTTAGAACCCGGGGTCCACCTCGTAGTCTAACCGGATTTAACTGAATACTAGCTTTATCAGAGCGACTGCCTGTCTGACCTCCGCAACCCAAAGGGATAGCTGTATTCCATGGTTTAGACTAGTGTCAGTTTATTTATAGGTACTGGACTTCCTATAACGACTGTCAAAGATCTTCATGACAGCCGGGAGCGACGGCTTAACGTGCTTTCCGAGGCACAATTTACAATTTAATACGCACATAACTCCGAAAAGTCATTGGTGCGCGCCGTGGATTCGAACCCGATACCCTCTGCATAGGAGTCTGTTGGTATCTCCCCTAGGCTATCGCCTATCATTCACACTTATGTAGCCAAAGAAGGATGGTCAAATCGTACCTGATGAGGAAACGATGACGTCCCAATATGCCATATATATCAAAAAATCCCTTATTTTTAAAGGTTTTAGAAAATATAAGCAAAATATCCATATTCTCCCACATTAAAAAGATATACCTTTTTTGTGTTTTGGTTATTTATTTGAAATTATTTGGAATAACATGTTCAGAACGCACCCATTGACGATTAATTTCGCACATGAAATGATTTAATGGTTTCATGGAGGTTACAGAATTGAAATATCCAGAGAAAATATTAATGTATCAGAGTATCGTTTGAGAGGGAGTGGAGATAATTCACTAGGTAATAAGAGGCAAAATTAAAATCCAGACACATTTCTAGAAAAATATATTATGTTTATATATTAATAGAAAATAATGAGTCTGGAAGGGAAGGAATTGTAGAATATTGTTGCAATTGTTTAGTTGGTAGAAGAACGATTGGGTGTTGTGCACATGTAATGACACTTGTGTGGTACCTTGGGTGGGCCAGGCATCAATCAGCAATACAAACACCAGCAGCATTCCTCGATGCTGTAGTAATAAAAGAGGATGATGAATAAATAATATTTTTGTCAAGACTTATCTTTCATTTATCCCCATACCCACCATTATTACTTTATGATGGGTACCATTATTACTTCGACTCGATTAGTCAGTGAGTGAAAGATAGCAGGTATCTAGTCTCGTCTAACGACTTACTCTCTAGTCGGCACTGCCAGAAAAATGCCCCACTTGTGGTTTTTAGTTCAGTCCTATTTGTTTTCTATGAGTCAATGAATAAAATAGCTATGAGATCGCCAATTACCCTCTTCGCTTTTCGCTACTACATTTTGGGCTTCGCCGCAGTCGGGTAAATGGTACTTGTTGATTCTAACCTCAAAAGTATTAGTGGCGATATTGTAAAAAATCGTGTCTATTTATATAAGATTTTCAAACGGGATAGTATTTACAACATAAAAACAAACCATTCTCACTATAGTTTATTTAGGGACATCAAAAATAAAAGTCAAGTCCAGCTCATATAGAAATCTGGCCATTGTTCTTTATATATTATCTACCCTTTATTCCAATGATTTTAAAGTCACTCGTTCTGCCTAGTTTCTGCCTGCAGCCTCACGCGTGTGGTTTTGGTTACCGAGATATAAGGTAACCCATGTGCTATTCTAATATTAAGCTGTTTTTGTTACCGTAAAGTTTCATGAAAATTCATTCAGTCGACTTTACGGGAAAGAATAACAAAGATCCTTACATCTATCTATCCTCACAAACTTAAGCAATTAGAATAGTACCTAGTAAAATAAGTTAAAACCTTTTTTTTTGCCGAATCGTCGTATCCTTATTATAATTACTTCAATGTTTTCCAAGTCCCCAGCGACACCTGGTATAAACCTTGCGCGTAAGAATTTTAACAAACTAAATAAAAAAAGAAAGAAGTGAACGTAGCTAATCCGAGAGTTCTTAATCGCCTAATCAGTCTACCTGAGAACTTTCCTGATAATTCACAAAACCAATCCTCTTCACAATCAACTATGATTAAATCTAGGTTTCCAACATCAACGAACAAAACCTACATTTTTTCTGATAGGCTAGGTCATAATTTTAGTAGTCTTCTCAGTGGGAATACAAACCAGTGTGTTATAAATTATTATAGGCCAGGGGATAGTTACAGTAGTTTAGTTAATCAGATTAAGTTGCACCCCTTAGATGAGAGTAGTACGGCCATATTGTTGTTTGGTAACAGTTTAACGGTAAAAAGACAGCATATCATAGAATGTGTTGAAATGTTATTAGACCTTAATTCCAGATTTAGTTGTAAATTTATTTTATGTGCTTTGCCTTACTCAAATGACTTAACACATACACAAAACATGCACATACACACATTAATTATGTTATTATATAATATAACTTGTCGTCATAGTGACGCAATATTGTTTTTTGACGCTAGTAAATTTATTAGTAAATTTACTTTAACAAGAGATACAATGTATCTGCCATTTTATATTAAGCGACAGATTGCTAAACTATTAGCATACAATTTACAACAAGGCAGAGAGCCTTGTGTTGACAACTTATTTGATAGGGTTAGTACTTGTACTAACAACGTTTTTATTGACACGTCTTGTGATTTAAACTCCAAGATAGGACAACAGTTAGGCTGCAGTATTTGAATATAGTACACCAAAACATGCAGGGCCTATCTGGCAAAGAATTAGAGTTAAGTTAATTTCTAGAAAAATATGATGTTAAGGTTTTGTGCTTAACTGAACATTGGTTAAAGAACCATGAGCTTATTGTTATAAATCAATACTATACAGTGCAGAGTTCGTATATAAGAATGCAGGCTATTAGAGGCGGTTCTCTCATAATAACTTCAAATTTATTAAAATGTAAGGAACGTAAAGATATTGTTAATTTATCTATTGAGCGCACTATTGAGTTGTTCTGTGTGGAATTAGACCTATATATAGTAATTTGTGTTTATCGACCTGTGTATTCTGGTGACTATAATCTATTTGAGACTGTTATGGAAGATGCTATAAATAAAATTAAATGTAGTAATAAGAATATTATAGTATGAGGCGATTTTAATATTAATATTTTAGAGAACTCTTCACAGTGTATTAGATTTCTGAATCTTTTCAAGTCATTTAATTTAAGTAACCTATTCTGTGAACCTACTAGAGTACCTGCAACATCTTCTACTTGTTTGGATAACATATTTAGTTCTTGTGCTGCCACAAACCCAGTAGTAATTAGTTCTCTCCCTTCTGATCACCGTGGACAGATAGCTAGTTTTCCCTGTTCAACATATGATAAATCACGTACAGTAGAATGTAGGCCTCAGACTACCAATCGTCTAATACGTTTCAAAACCAATATTATTGCTAAACTCAATACCTCAATATTGAACTCACAAAATCCAAATACAATTTATAACTCCCTTTTTGGACTAGTTAATAATGAGTTTCAAGATACCTTCAAGAGTAAAACAGTCACACTAAAGGGTACTATGGGATCTTTTAACCAGTGGGCCACTATAGGTATATACAAAAGTAGAGCCAAGTTGTTTAAATTATATGGTATGAAACAACATAGATTTGACACACCCTTTTCAAGATTATGTAAAAAAGTACTTAAAAATTTTTAAACATGTTTGTATTATGGCAAAATCGAAATTTATTAGTAGTAAAATGCTTAATTTTACTATCATTCAACAAATATAATTAAAGAAACTTGGAAAATTATATATAATGAAACAGGAAGAGCACGACCACGGGAAAATCAATTTGAACTTAAAGAAAACAATTTATTAGTCACCAATACAACTCAAGTAGCGCATATGTTCAATAGTTTCTTTGCGAGCATACCTTTAACAACCACTGGCTGTTAACAATCATCATCTTTAGACGCTGGAAATTTTTTGCTTAGCAGTGTACTTGAATGCAAGAGCGTGTTTAGATTCGAGCACGTTACCCCGCGAGATATATTGATCGCATATAATTAAATTAATATTAAAAATACCGGCGACTTTTGGGGCATTTCAATTAAAATTTAAGGTACTATAGTTGAGATTGTTGCGCCTTACCTATCTATAATTTTTAATCAGATTAATAATAAGATTTCAGTGTGTCGATGTAAATGGGACTACATACTCTAAATTACCTATACAGCTAGGCGTTCCACAAGGCTCAATTTTAGGTCCTTTTCTATTTCTTGTATATATTAATGACTTACCTTTTTATTTAAAAACATCTGTGATGTTGCACTTTTTGCAGATGATACGTCACTTATTTTTAAAGTAGATAGGAATAGAAATCAATTTGATGATGTAAATAATGCACTATTACAAGTTACACAATGGTTTACAGCAAACAACCTAGTACTTAATTCTAGGAAAATTAAATGCGTTAAATTTGCTTTACCTAACGTACGATAACTGGGACCTAATATTATGCTAGATAGGAACTTGACACAGTAGACTCTACAGTGTTCCTAGGTATTACATTAGATAATAAGTTACAATGGGGTGCACATATAGCATGTCTTGCAGGAAAGCTCAGCTCTGCTACGTATGCCGTCAGAAAAGTTAGACAACTTACTGACTTCGACACGGCTCGTTTAGTATATTTTAGCTATTTTCACAGTGTTATGTCCTACGGCATTTTGTTATGGGGCAAAGCTGCGGATATTCAGAATATGTTCGTTCTACAAAAACGAGCGGTAAGAGCAATATACATGTTAGGTGCAAAAGATACTCTTAGGGAACGCTTTAAGTCTATAGGAATTCTTACAGTAGCCTCGCAATTTTGATTTGCTAATATTTTGTACATTAGGCAAAATATAGGTTTATTTACCACAAAAAGCGATATACATAACATAAATACTCGAAACAGGCATAGGTTATATGCCCCTTATCATCGTTTACATAAAATTAATAATTCTTTTGTAGGGCTAGGTATTCGTATATACAATAAAATACCAATTAGTCTTTTAGAATTTCCATTTAGTACATTTAAAACTAAAATAAAAGACTGCCTTATTAAGAAAGGTTATTATACTATTAATGATTATTTCAGTGATAAGGATAGCTGGTCACTTACGCTAGACAACTCATGATCTTTATACCTAATTAGAATTATATAGATACTTTGTATTTTTCAGTTAATCTTTATATAATATTTCTAGTTCTTTTAAATTACTGTTCATGTATTATTAGGTCATTCAACTTAGGTACTACATTTACATTTGCATTGTTGTTCCACTAATTTTATTAAAGTTTTTACTGCACTGTAAGATGAAGATAACTCTTGATTATGGGCTGTAAACTAATGTTTTAGTAATTTTGTGTATTCATATACAGTCACTTCTGTAACATATATTTCCCCCATAGTTATGAACATGGTCGCGAGTTGCCTACATTATAAGACGTAAGTGGATGCTCCTGTTACACAATATTCACACTGGAAGGCTACTACAGCACTTAAATTGGTAACTGCATTAATTATTTAAGTATTATGTATGTTCCTAATTACTATTTACAAGTAATTAATTACAATGTGAAACAGTTACAGCTCCTTACAAAAACAAAATATGTAACAGAACACTGGCGATTAAAAAGAGTGGCCACGAGTTTTATTGCCCGTTCTTTCTCGTGGTTCTACCTATTGCTTTGCGAATGGGCAGTAAATGTAAATGTAGAAGCATTAAGTATTGTACATTAAAATTTGACGTTCATAAGCGTCACCTTGTGACCTAGATGAATAAATGATTTTGACTTTGACTTTGACAATGTAACGTGGTTCTACTTAGGTGTGGTTAAATGAAAATCGTAATTACTGTTACAATTAAAAATCAATTTAATTCAGTAAAGAATTTAACACATCCTTTAGCAAAACACTAATTTAGAAATTATTAAGGAAATTCTATAGAACCAGGGTCGCGTGATTCGACGTAGTAGGAAATCTTGTTGGGGATCCGTTTTGGCGTCGCTCAGGATAGCAGCGGTGCACTTAGCTTTTGTTCGCCGCAGTCTAACCGATGAAAGAGGGCTGACCTCGCTGGACGGCGGTATTTAAAGGCCCGAAGTGGAGTGTCTGAGGTGAGGGACGGAGATGCAGGCGGCCGGCCAAGAGGAGCGGGCGGATGGTGACAACGCGTCGTCACACACTCCCCCCATTAGGCCAGAATTTTCCCGGGAAAATTCTGTTGCTGGTAGGCGGCAATTGCATTCCGGGACCCTGAAACAGATGAGTGGTGGTGTCAGTAGGTTAAGTACAAGGCAACTACTAACCCTAAAAAACAAAAAGGTATAACCGTCGACCATTCATACGTCACCAAGCATTGAACGTTCCCATTACCTGACATTCATCCCATACAAAAAGCCTCACACACATTCATACGCGTGAAAAAGAAGGCCTACATTAATTCTCGATGCGAGTCGTATTCTAAATAATATAGGACGCGCGAAGAGGTATTATACGTGAGGTTTAGAGTAAGTAGCCACCAAGCCTAGGCTGCTAGGCACCACCTGACAACCTGGGTTCGATAAGTGAAAAGTAAATTGAAAATGTATATATTGTAAACTAATAATATTACGATCAGTTGGCAATATCACAAGCAAATTGCTCATTAACACGCTCGATGAGAATTGCAAGAGCAAAATATGTTGATTATAATTACAAAAACAATAATTATGGTGATGGAAAGTTTGTGCCGAGTATCGGCTCAGGTAAACAAGTGAGTCATCAGCGCGCGCGTGGTGCCGCGCCGCATTCCTTTGTCGCGATTCAACAACAATTAACAAGTTTCCGAACATGATACAAAATCATTAACGGCAAATACACAATTCGGAATAGGATGTAATAAATAATATATCACCGCAGGAGACAATGGACGATATAGTATACACAACCATAGCAAAAAAAAAACAAAAAAGCACAAGCGAGAATCGAACCACAGACTGATCAGACAACAACTTTTGAACCACTGAGCCATAAGGGAAAAAATAATATTTTTTACATTACGATTAGTCATTACTAAAGCTATATGTAACAATCTTGTACGCAAATATCTATTTACGTACATAGTTAAACTGTAATTTGAAGTTAAAGATTTTTATAATATTTGTAGCAAAATGTTAAGTTATTTTTGTGATTAGATCATTAGTAATAAGCATTAATCAATTTATTTATAAACTTTGTAGTGAGTTAATTTAAGATGTTTTATATGAAAATAACCAAGGGGTTGCCCGACATATCTGATAGTTTATACACAAGAGGAGATTTTTTTGCCACAATCTTACATTTAATAAATCTTCTGCAATAATTTATAACTGTAACATTTATTCATGTTTTATGTAAGCATGTTTATATAAATCTTTACCACAACACAATGCGTTATCTTGTGAGCTTCAACTCAGAACAATAGCACTATTGTTGGCTTTAACAAATATGTAGGTAATTATAACTTTGTACAGATATGCGTCTTACATTGTTGTTAATGAAACTGTACCCAATCGTTCATAAAAATAATTTTGCTGTAATAGAATAAGATTCAATTATTTTATTCAGCCGTTAGGTTTAAAATAGACGATCGTGAAATACGAAAGGGGATTTACTTAAACTTGTACATGAATTAATTTGCTTTAGTTATTAAAGTATATAAATTATTGATTTATGTATAAATACCCACATTAGTAATTTAAGTATTGAAATTATTGATTTAATTTGTGTGTAAACAGCCACTTAGTTATAGTTAGATTCAGTTCAATTGCATTTAGATGTAACGAATAAATTGAGTTTGATATAATAACATTTGCGTAAACACATCATTAGCCAGCACTACTTAAAATGGTTATGTCCTGTACCTGATGTATAGCATTTTGTAAAAGAAACATGTTACATGAAAATGAAAAATGTTTATTTCATCAACTTAAGTAAATTTACAATATCATGGTTTGGAATCACCTTTTAAGCAAAGATTTGCTTGTATTAGGCGAATTCCGCTCTTCCTCTTTACAATCACAAATACATACTTTAACCCTTAAATGGTATCGGGGTCAAAATTGACCCCAAAGCTTCATATTTTTAATCACACCTTTTCAGTAAAAGCACCTACACTCTTGCGCATCGGGGTAATCTCATTACGCCGCGGAGTGCGGTGGGTGACGGACGCGCGTCACTTAACTGCTACTGATAACGGAGATATTTACACTGCTGGGGTCAAAAATGACCCCGATACCGGAAGTGTACATTTTATTGTATGACTTATGTCGTAATGTTTCACTATTTTATACTTAATTTATATATAATTTTTACGTGACGGTGAAATCTCACAGCTTTTGGAAGACCAAAACGAAAAATCTGGCTCCGAATTAATTCAGGACGCCACAATAGCTGCTTGTGACCAGAAAATTATCTGCGTTTGTGAGGAACAAATGGATTAATTGTTTTAGATTGTCATTTTTTTTATTATTCGTGATCTCATAGCAAGTTCCTATTTTTTATTATATTAGTTATATACAAAAACGAATACAAAATGTTTTCTTGTATTCTTTTTTTCTTTTTATATATAAATAAGAATACCTAAAGTAGAGTCTTGTCAAATAAGAAAATACTACCTGTTTTATTTATTAAATATGTGATCTCTTGTTAAAACATGATACAAATTTAATAAAACAGTACATTGTAAGTTTTTTTTTCCTAAATATAAAGAAAATTTATAATGTACAGTTGTATCATTTTATATTACTGTGTACTAATATCTGGGGTCAATTTTGACCCCTATACCACTTACGTTGCCTTTTTTAGCGAAACCAGCTAAGGGTTAAGGTGAGAAACAATACATGATTTAAAATAAGTTGGAAAGCATGCAAATAGTTTTCTGGTAACTATATGTATGGATAAATATATTTTTAAGTTTTTAATCTAATCTAATCGCGCACAGTGTGTGTGTTTGTGTGTGTGTGTGTGTGTGTGTGTGTGTGTGTGTGTGTGTGTGCGTGCGTGCGTGCGTGCGAGCGTGCGTGCGTGCGTGTGTGTGTGTTTGTGTGTGTGTTCGTGTACATGTATGTGTGTACTTGTTTTAATTTTTTCTGTGAATGTGAGTGCGTATGGATTGTGGGTTATGTGTTTACAAGTAGCAAAGACTCGACTTCCTCATAACTTTTTGTAAGCAACCATTGTGTTAGTTTAGTTCTTTATTTGGATGTATAGTTCTTTATTTAGAGTATTATATAAGTGACATGATTGTTTGATGTGTTGTCTTGTAGCGAATGTAGTTTTTACTGGATATTCTGGGGCTACTTTGGTCTTCCTTCTAGATTGAGTCTTCGACGGCGGGATAAAGGGGAGAGATTTATGCTTTTTCAATACACACTGAAGGATATATAGTTTTTTAACGGACAAAAGTTTTGACTTGTTTAAAGAATATGACTTTGAGTAGAGCTCTTTGTGCCCTCTCTAAGTCTAAAAATTTGGCTTTGGATGCTCCACCCCAAATTGGTAAACAGTACATTAGGATAGATTGTCCTAGGGAAACGTAAATTTTACGAATAAGGTCTTTGACTGCAACATGCCGTAGTGATTTGAAGGTCCAGATTAGTTTCCTTGTTCTGTTCATTAACTGTTCTAATTGCGAGTGCCATGAAAGTCTTTGGTCGAGTGTCACACCAAGGTATTTGATACTGCTAACTCTGTTGATTTTTATGCACGAGCAGTTCGTGTTCGACGAATCCGAACAGGTATGGATTTTAATCTGGAGATCTGGTGATAGTTGAGAGCTATTATAAATCGAAAACAGATGTAATTCGTTTTTTGAATATTTAGGGTTAAGAGGTTGGATTCGAGCCAGGTAGCTATCGTTGACAGGCCACGTTCGGCAGTGCGGGTTACTTTTTCCCATGTATCTGCAGAAAAAACGACTGCAGTATCATCGGCATAAGAGTATATGTGAGCACTTTCAATATTCATGTTGCATAAACTATTAATATAAATGAGGAACAACGTTGGTCCTAGCACACTTCCTTGCCCCACTCCGTATGTGACTGTTTCTTCAACGCTGGTAGCTGATCCTATTTTAACTACATATCTTCGGTCGCTAAGATATTCCTCAAAAAGTTTCAGTGGTACCCCTCTGATTCCAATATCCTCTAACCTTTGTAGTAGAGTGGGAACAGAAACTGTGTCGAAGGCTATTTTGAGGTCCGAAAAGACTGCCAAGCACTTACTTCCACTATCCACCTTCTTAGTCACAGTAGTTGTAAGTGCCAGAACTGCGTCTTCTGTGGACTTTCCTTGTGTGAAGCCAAACTGCGCTGGTGAGATTATGTCATTTTTTGTTAGGTAACTAATCAAACGGCCATTTATTATTCTTTCAGCTATTTTCGACAGTGAAGTTAGGACGGATATCGGCCTGTAGTTTGACGGATCGGTTCTGTCTCCACTCTTGTACGCAGGTGTTATAGCTGCTCGTCTTAAGGCGATAGGAAAAGTTCCCTATTCTAAGCATAGATTAATTAGGTGAGAGATAACTGGTGAAATAATGTACTGGGCTGTTTTTAAGAAGCTTGTGGGAATGTTGTCCCAGCCAGCGGCACTGTCTGATTTCAGGTTTCTAATTACGGTTGCGACTTCTTCAGGATCAGTGTTTAGTAGTACAAAGGAATTAAGGGAGCGGTTCGTACCTCTTACAGACGCTCTAGGGTTGCTGATAGGTTGGCTCATGGGGTTATTTAATATGTCGTTAGCCAGATGCTTGCCTATAGAGCAGAAATATTTGTTGACTTTATTTATTGCTTCGTTGTGGGTAGCGGCTGATTCTAGTAATACTGTGTTTTGTGTTTTGGGCGGTTTCCTTTGGGTGATGTTATTAATCGTTTGCCATAGTTTTTTAGGGTTGTTGGTTGCATTTTTTATTAGTTCACAGTCATATCTTCTTTGTAGTTTTTTGATAATGCAGTTGCAGTGGTTTCGATATCTTTTAAAAGTTATTTTTAATATCTCGTTGTTTGGATCTCGTCTTAGTTTTAGTTGCATATTGTTGCGGTTATGTATGCAGCGCAATAAACCTACAGTCATCCACGGTTTGATCAGTCTACTTTTTATGGGGATTCTTATGACAAGGGTACTTGCCATGAGATATTTTTGTAGTAAGTTTATTAAGTTGTCTGTGAGTATGTTGGGGTCGGTTAAGTCTTGCAGGTCAAGAATGTCGCTAGATTTTAAAATATCGAGTTCTTTTTCAAAGTTGGTTGTTGTTTTAGTTTTAGTTGTTTCATGTTTATTCGTCAAATCGGCAAGTTTTAGGAAAATCATAGAGTGATCAGTGATAGTGGTGTCAATTATACTAATGTGCGGAGACTTTTTGTTGAGTTTGAGCCTTAAAATGAAGTGGTCCAAACAGTTTTTGTTTCTAGTTGGGAGCGAATGTCCAGGGAGCAGACCATAAGTTGCTAGAGTATTTAGGTAATTAAGTCTATTTGAGCGCTCGTAGGTTTGCTCTTCTTGTTTATGTATTAGATTTATATTAATGTCCCCAGTTATGATTACATTTTTATTTGCTAGGTGGTTACTTAAAGAGTTTATGAAATCATCTGCGTTTGTCCTTGATGGTGAGCGTTATATACCCAGACTATGCGATCAGGTTTTTTTGTCACTTGTAAACAAGAAGCATTGGTTAATTCAATCTCATTTATTTGATACACGTGTTTGTTGTTAACGAAGACAACAACACCATCGGCTTTGTTCAAGTGTTTGGTAGTCTGTCCTGTCGAGTAATCGCTAAATTGAGGCACATTTTTGCTGGAATTCAGCCTGCATTCACTGAGAACTATAAGATCTGTTACAAAGTTAAGTTTTGCTAGATTTAACTCAAGGTCATTGAAATTGGAGTAAATACTTCTGATATTTTGAGAGATAATCGTAAAGTCACTATTTTTAACTTTTATTATCTTATTAAAATCGAGTAAATGTGAGTAATGTGATACTTGGGCTACTTCTGTATTGTCAATTTCAGTTAAAGCTTGTATGGTTTTATCCATAATTGTCGAATACGTATGTACTGAGATACATAAACCTTTGGGTATTTCGAAGTGTATGTGTATGTGTATTAAATATGAGCTGTGTGTGGGTGAGTTGCAATTGATGTATGTTTGTGTGTCTTGGTTACATATCGATAACCAAGCATTTTTACGGCTGTCAGCGGTTTAATTTTATCATTAATGTATCATTAATGTATACATGTTTTATATATTTCAATAGAAACCAAACATTGAAAAACAATCACCAGCTAAGCAAAAAATTAAAAAAAAAAATCAACAACAGCGACGCAGAAATTTCAAATGTTTGAGTTTACATAGAACAGCAAATGCATAAATAGATGCATCTACAAATAACATACCGATAGGAACTAAAACAAGAAGATAAGATCGAAGACCAAAAACAACGATTGTAGAAAAATAAACATTTAACAAAAATAAATTATTGGTTGTTCTTCTACGATAATATTCGTATTTTTATACAAAATAGACAAAGATTAAATTTGTTCATTATTGTCAGTGAGCAACCTGCATGTGACACGTGTACGTTTGATTAACAAACGACCGCGGAATTCTAGCTAAATACCTAGTATATAACATGCTAGCATCTTTAGGTACGTTCATTTACAGCCAGTCCAACTATGGTAGGTACACGTGGTATAATAAAGAGGATAATTTCTTACTATGAAAGAAAATAATATTTAATTTTAAAAGATAATCGCCATAGTAGGCGGTAAAAGTATTTATTAATACTGACTATAAGCATGTATATCGACCGTACAAAGCCACAAGCAGAAGGTTATAGTAGAAAGATGACAAGAAATGGAAAAGAGAAGGGTGTGAATTCGTTCCTTAAGTCAGCCAAAGCAGTAATTATTAGGAATAATTTCCAATAGCAATTAATTACCGTAGCAGGCAATTAAAAAAAGCTAATCGCGAAGCAAGCGATCAACGAAGGTTACCTTAGAACGTCTTTAGAGGACACGAGGCCGTAAATCGCAAGACAAAGAATGCGATCGACGAATGTGACCATAGCGCATCTTTAGAGGACACGTGGCCGCAGTCGAACGATTATAACTTGTTACTTATGCGGTTGATACACAATTACTTATCACACGTGGCAACAGAAAATTGTTATAATATAAAAAAGCTTACCCAGAGCAGTAAAGAAAAATAAACAACACTAAAACAATATAACGCTGCTTTGGAACGAATTCACACATACACAGTAAAAAAATAAAAAGACTTACCGAAAACGGATTCCCAACGAAACCCTACTTATATATTCCCGTGGGCGCCACTGTAACGTTGGGTCGCCACTGTAACGTTGGGAGCCACTGTAACGTTGTTGCTACTATGGTGTGGTTAAATGAAAATCGTAATTACAGTTACAATTAAAAATCAGTTTAGTTCAGTAAAGAATTTAACACATCCTTTAGCAAAGCACTAATTTAGAAATTAATCCAAGAAGTCCAGCCGATGAAAGAGGGCTGTCCTCGCTGGAAGGCGGCATTTAAAAGCCTGAAGTGGAGTGTCTGAGGTGAGGGACGGAGGTGCCGGCGGCTGGCCAAGAGGAGCGGGCGGACGGTGACAACGCGACGTCACAACAAGTTACGAACGGTTCCTTCAGATTGTAGAACTTGAAGATTCTTGTTATGACATAAGTTACAAGGAAGAATTAACCTTACCCAATATTAACTTTGCCCTATGTTTTTGCTTCAGCCTTATGAAAGAACAATGGCCACTTCTCATAAATTGAATGACCTGATAATGAATTATTGTGTATATACATAGATAAAATGTACGAAAACAAGTAGCTCTATGATCAAGAAATTATACTGTAAAGACAGTTTTTCTTATAAAGGTCTAGGAATTTCATAATACACCGAATTTAGTTCGTATTAATTTGACAGATTCTCCCATGTCCAATGTCACCAGCGGCGTCTTTACGTCAAAAACATTCCGTTGCATCCTTATCCAATGTTTTCAATGCCAGAAATACATTTATATTTATCTTTTTATATCTTTTAACATAAAAAAATACATTCATTTATGATCAGCTTTTAACAACTTGATTCAATTTATATATAAAATTAAGTTTTCTCGAGGTTTGGACAAAACCAGTTGCTAAAGATGTGGTATAAGTGAAATGGAACGTAGCTAAATAAGGAAGTATTATCGGGCACAGATAATATAACAATGCAGCGAATAAAAAATATTTTGATAAGGATGCGTTCACGAGTTCTAGAACATCTTTACAACCCAAAACTTTTCTTTTTACCTAGACTTCTATAAAATATAATTGTTAGTGAAATCATTACACAATAAAATAGCCTTAATTTTAAAATAAGTTTTATCTCTATACATGTTTAGGTCAAAAATGGCCATTCTTCTTTAACAATTATATAAATTTCCTTTTGCTTGAAAAATTTGGGTACTTTCTTTACATACATAGATACATACATATCGTCACGCCTTTTATCCCCGAAGGGGTAGGCTGAGGTGTATTTCTACACCCACTTTTCGCCAGATATACTTTAGTGTCACGTAATAAGGGGCGAGCCTATTGCCGTACCGGGCACATTTCCAGACTCCGTGCTGCTACTGAGAATTTCGTGACAGAAAAACCCAATAACACTGCCTGACCCAGGAATCGAACCCGGGACCTCCCGATTCCACGCGCACATTTATGCTGCGAGACCAACGAGGCAGTCGTATAGGATTTGATGTCGAGTTTTCCGTCTCTACGCAAAGATGGTATTTGCATCGTGTTATCCCTTAGTCGCCTCTCACGACACCCACGGGAAGATAGGGGGTGGTGACACTTGTATTCTATGTCGTCAACCACACGGCCACTTTCTTTAATCTGAAAAAGAACAATGCCCATTTCTGGCCCAGTTTGGAACTCATGAACAGCACAATAGAGTTTAAATTTTTTGTTGAATAATATTTTTTATTTATAACTTAATTTATAGGCGTTACTAAAGGTGTGTGTACGAGAAACATAATCAATAAATAGGTTTAAAAAGATGTATTAACGTCTAAATAGCCAACACGTAATAGATCAGAAATTGCCAGTAAAGAATTCATAATATTAATTCGATTATCTTAATCGATTTCACATTTTCTCTACTCAAAATGATTTTAGTGACTAGCAAATCTTTATTTGGTCCTTAAACATTTTAATTATGTGTATTTTTAAGGAATATTTGCGATTAACTACAAATACCTTCGATTTTGAACCAAACATATAGATTGATAACCTTGTCCGAAATCTATATCGATTAATCAATATCATTTAAAAACTGCAAAATGGCAACACTTTTTTAACTGTTAGTAAATGTCAATAATGTCATAGTCAATTTATTTTAACAAGTTTGTTATATTTTGCCCGTGCGCATTGTGAATGTTTGTGGATCTTTTACGACTTCTGGCTTTTTCTTTCGGATTTCTACCCTTACCAAACGATTAAATCATTCGTTTCTTCTCAAAACTACGAAATACTGTAACTATCCTAATAAAAGTACGTACACACCTAATGTTTTTTGAGCATAAAAAAGTACTTCTTGTAAAAAAACTATGAATGTGGCCGACCTTTAATCAATCTCAAAATGCTAGTTTAACACTCTTTTATCGAATGCAATAACAACTACTACGATTTGTGACGGTTCACACCTGGGCCGGCGTCTCTAATAAAAATGGGCATTGTTCTTTTGTAAAGTAATATTTAGGCACGTGGGAATAGATATCTTTCTTGTAGGTTGTGAAACGATTTGATAAATTTTCCCGAACGAAGTGTCAAATCATTTTTCAACGAGACGATTGACGGCCTAACGATCTTGTTACGTTCCCCATGAGGGAACTTAATGGGATGAATTGTTTTGACAAACATTTTTGCGCGATATTTCTACCGGATCGTCCTACAATATATTTTTATTATTGATAGCGTTTAATTAAATTTGTTCCCCAAGACCGTATCGGGACGGAAATTACATATGTGTATTCTTACGTATATTATTAGGCTTACATTTTGAAAATATTTTCTCATATATGTTTAATAAATTATTATAAAATATAATATAATATTATATATATAATTATTATAAAATAAAAAACCTATAAAAGCGAACGATTGCTTTATATTATAATGTTGTGTTGTAAAATATATTTTTAATAACAGGTTTAAAAGCTTCAAGCTTTACTAAAATAACATATTAGGTCTTTACCTATGAAATTGCCGTTTTTCTTCATGAAATAAATTAAGCGTATTTTTTTCTATAATTTTTACTTCTATTAATCAAAGTAATCACCCATGCAATCAATGCATCTTTGCCAACGCGTTGGTAGCTTATTGATGACCTTCTTGAAGAAATCACCTGGACACAACAAATTCTTCAAAGGCATTTTGTACAGCCTCTCGGGTATATAATTTTTTCTCGCCAAGAAGTTATCCAAATTCTGGAAAAAGTAGAAGTCTGTAGGCGCAAGGTCTGGTGAGTACGGCGGATGAAGCGACGGAGAACTTCCAACTCCAGCTCTTGTAGTTTGGACACCGTCTGCTGTGCGTGCAGTATGAGGTCGCGCGTTGCGTGCAGGAGCAGTGGAGCCGAACGATTAACCAAAGCTGGTTGGAGACGTGCGAGCTTCTCCATCACTTTTCTAGGGGTATGTTTTCGTTTAGGGCATTGTTTGGGTGATGAACCAGGGTCCAACTAACTTACTGAGCGCTCACGATTGTCATACAGGATCCATTTCTCGTCACAAGTAACAATGCGGTTCAAAAATCCTTCATTTGTATGCCTGTTGAGCAATGCAAGGCACTTCTCGACGCATACTTCGCGCTGGCGATCAGTGAGTTCGTGGGGTTTTTTACCTTGCCAATTTGACGCAAATGGGCCAATATTGTTTTGATGCTAGCGTCGAAAGCTGCCGCTAATTCAACCGTAGATTGAGTATCATCAGCTTCCACAATCGCCTTTAATTCGTCGTTGTCGACCAAAGTTTTTGGACGACCACGGGGTTCACTTTTCAGGTCAAAATTTCCAGATCGGAAGCGGGCAAACTAATAACGGGTGATGCGTTCGTTTGTAGTGTGCGCTCCGTAAACGTCGTTGGTGTTGCGTGCCGCTTGGGTCGCTTTGCTGCCACGACAATACTGATACTCCATTATTATTCGAATTTTTAAGTTATCCATGATGACAAAAAATTTTCGAATGCGATGAAAACGTAACACTAACTATTAAACAAATTACGATTTTAGAAAAAAGAGTTCCATTTTTTTTAAATAAAATTAATTTGAAATTAGTTTTTTTTTATTTGAAATGGCCAGTACGGCAGATCGGCAATTTCATAGGTAAAGACCTTATTATACTTACAGCAACGTTAAATTTTTTAGTTACGTAGATAACTAGACTACAATGTAACGTAGTTAATACAGGCGGTTGAATAGGAACATGCAGTCTCATGGTTACGAATTTTAAGGTGTTGTGACCATCTTAATAATAAATGAAAAAGAACATACGCAATGCATAAAGTGTAGAATGTATACTATCAAACTTTCGTGACTAGTTACATCTGCCTCATTGTCACATTCTATGAATTTGTCCCTGAATTTTGAATATCATGAAGTCGCATGCTTTATTTACATCAAATGCACCTTTCTAATATTTTAAGAAGAAAATAAAACACCGATCATAATGTCAATTAACGATGAAATCATAACAAACTGAGGATAACAGGCCTTCTTAAATTTATTCTTACATTTCCTTATTTTATTATTGTGAGATTCCACTCCTTGTGATCTTCCTAAGGGACAAACCGAAAGTTATATTGATGTCTCGTTTCTTTACCCAACGGACGTACAATAAAATCGGAGCGATAAAACCGTTCCACTGTCACAAGAAAAATTGTTTACCTTGGAGTATCACGTCAACCAAATACACAGACTATTAGAAAATAAGATTTATAAAGCGCTGAAAGAGTCAGCACTACTCACATAATGTAGAAGTAATTTAGTCTATGTTGGAGTCAAGTTTAACTTTACGTGGCGTCTTGTTTAGTGTGTTTCCTCTATTTTGCAGAGAATGTCGTATTATATAAAGTGTGTGTTCGCTTTGTTAGATTGTTGTTATAGATAAATTGTAGCATTTTGCTCGGTAATAAGGCAGTTATTAGAGTTAAGGCTGAAGTATGTATCAATGATTTTTGTAAATGACTGCACAGAATCATGGCCTAGGTGTGCAGTTCGATGTTCAGCCTTTCGCTTAATATTTTAGGTTTGACCCTCAATGGCAACATTTTGTGTCACCAAACGGGACGAGCAGTACAGCAGATGTGTACTGTGAAGAACTGAACACAATGATGGAGAAGCTCGCACGTCTCCAACCAGCTTTGGTCAATCATTCGGCTCCACTGCTCCTGCATGCAACGCACGACCTCATACTGCACAGCAGACGGTGTCCAAGCTACAAGAGCTGGGGTTGGAAGTTCTCCGTCATCCGCCGTACTCACCAGACCTTGCGCCTACAGACTTCTGCTTTTTCCAGAATTTGGATAACTTCTTGGCGGCAAAAAAAATCAATATCCGAGAAGCAGTACAAAATACCTTTGAAGAATTTGTTGCCTCTCGTCCAGCTGATTTCTTCAAGAAGGGCATCAATAAGCTACCAATGCGTTGGCAAAGATGCATTGATTTCAATGGTGATTACTTTGATTAATAGAAGTAAAAATATAGAAAAAAAAATACGCTTAAAAAAATCATAAATGGCTAGGTGTATAATTTTATTTTTCCTGAACCCTTTTTGTTCTATACATAATAATTTGTGATCTTCTAAGTAATTATATAATTTATTTTGAATGTGTCTGCTATTCTTCAAGTGAGGGAATTCTTCAAAATGCAAAAACCGAAATGTCTTCAAATTGCAGTTTATTATAAGTTCTTTACAAAAGAGATGCGTGTTTGTGGCGTACTACAGAGCATGTGAATTAATTATAAAAAGTTTTACAACCACCTTCAATAATGAGCGCCTAACAATATTGTGGGAGCAAAGTTTAATTATTAAAAATATTTGAGTATTAGGCGTTTGGGCTGGAACATCTTCCCGCCCGTTGAAAGGTTTGTCTTTCAACCCTGCTGTAATTCTTCTGCTGTAGGCAGGGGACACAGGCGCACCAGTGCTCGGCGCACGTCGCCTCGTGTCGTCTTCAAGTCCGCTACTCTCGAGACCCCATCAGGACCGGGGAATAAGCGGAGAACTCGTCCCAAGCGCCATCATAGTGGTGGTGCGTCATCTTCTTGTATCAGCACGAGCTCGCCGATATTTAGGGACCTTGTTCCAGTCTTCCATTTCATGCGTTGCTGCAGCTCGTGCACGTATTCACGATGCCAGCGCGATCAGAAGTGCTGGTGTATTTGTTGTAATCGTGAATACCGCTACAAGTGGTTCTCCCTGCTGTCTTCAAGATTGGGTGCCGGTAGCGCCTTCAGAGGCCTTTCAATAAGAAAGTGCCCTGGGGACAAAGGAAGGTAGTCGTCAGGTGATGAGGAGAGAGGACACAGGGGGCGACTGTTAAGGACTGCCTCCACTTGTGCGAAAAGAGTAGTTATCTCTTCAAAAACTTCATCTGCAAACTGAAATAAAACATGGCTCAAGTACCACTTTTTCCTTATTTCGCTTGCTTATTCGTTCTTTTTAAAACATTACTGAGTGGTTTTGTACCAGACAGCCACTCATCTGTTGCTCATCTTGCAATTCCATCGTTATAGACATTCAATTCATTTCAAACTCATTTGTATATGAACAGCCCCCAGATTAGCAACCAATAAGTTAAAGAATTTTGTGAAGGTGACAAGTGAACAATGATATGATCAGGGATAAATAATGTTAAACTACATTCAACAAATCATAAAAATAACCAAATCCTGCAACATTATGTGTTCACGAGGCACCTCCACTTAACATATCACTTATCAAAACTAGAATTTAACAAACTTTATATAACAATTATATTAAATGGTCAGAAAAGAAAATAATTGTAAGTTAAACAAGCCTAAACCTATCCCTATGGTGTCTTATCATTTTAAAATTCTTTAATAGTGTAGTAACCTCTCTGTAAAAGAAAGTTCCTAATTGTCCGTTTGTATTTGTGCATGGGTAAATTCATTATTTCAAGAGGCTATTTGTTAAAAATTGTATACCAATCCCCGCAAATGAGTTATGAACTTTATGTAAACGGTAGTTAGTTCCCACTAGTTTATGCTTATTCCTTATGTTCACTTTGTGCAAATCATTATTTTTGTGGTATAGAATTAAGTTTTTCTAAATGTAAATTAAGTTAGCTTATATATAGTGCGATGCAACTGTCAATATATCTACTTCTTTAAATTTATCACGTAAAGAATCTCTAGTGCCTAACTTATAAATTGCACGTATGGCCCTCTTTTGAATTACAAAAATAGTCTGAATATCAGCAGCCGTACCCCATAACATAATACCGTAAGATATTACGCTGTGAAAATAACTAAAGTAAACTAGTCTAGCAGTGTGTATATCTGTGAATTCCCTAACTTTTCTAACTGCAAACGCTGCAGAACTAAGTTTGACTGCGAGACAGGATATTTGGGCGGCCCACTGAAGCTTACAATCTAAAGTTAGACCTAAGAATACAGTTGATTCGACTAGTTGAATTGTCTCCTTATTTAAAATTATAGTAGTAGGAACACTTTTGACATTAGGCAAAGATAATTTAACACATTTGATTTTGCTAAAGTTGAGTACCAAATTATTTGTCGAAAACCAATCTAATACTTGTAAAAGAGTGTTATTGACGCTATCAAAGTTACATGAATTGCGATCAACTTTAAAAATTAGTGACGTATTGTCGGCTAACAAAACAATATCACATAAATTTTAAACAAAGAACGGCAAATCATTAAATTATATTAAAAAAAGAAATGAACCGAGAATAGAGCCCTGCGGAACGCCCATTCTTACCGGCAAACCTAGAGACCTACTCGCATTAACATCTACATACTGAATTCTATCTCTAAGGTAGCTACCTTAATCAATCTTGTTGCCAGCTGGCAACAAGATTGAGTGCGGTATCTCTAACACCATAAAGTTTCAATTTACGTAAAATTGTATTATGTTCCACACAATCAACCGCCTTTGACAGGTCACAAAAGACACCAATGGCATCCTTAGAGTTTTCCCAAGCATTAAAAATATGCTTTAACAAAGTTACACCAGCATCAACGGTGGAGCGACCCTTAGTGAAGCCATACTGCTCACTGTGAAATAAATTATTTGTGTGAAAGTGGCTCTCTAATTGATGCAAAATAATCTTTTCAAAAATTTTACTAATCGCAGGCAAGATAGAAATTGGCCGAGCTGAACGGGCATTATTAAATCGACTGTACTAGAACACGCTCCGTTAGTACTAGCAGTAACATTTTATTAGGACACATGTGTCTTACCCCTCCTGTATTAATATTTTATGTATACTACGGGGATCATGAGACGGAGAATATTTATGTCTCGTTTGCACTAAGTTTACTTACTGTTTGTAAGCCAGAATTTCCCTAACAAAATTGCTGTGTACAGATCCATAAGAGGTATCTATGGTGTTAAGCTAGCCAAAATTAATCACGCAGATATGTCAATACAAAACGTACGTAAATCATAAATGATCGGTCACCCATCTACGAGTACATAGTAACCCCTGCAAACTTTGCGTAGCTTACTTTACAAGTCAATTCATGGTAAAAACGCTATTAATAATCTAGTGTGAGTAGAGAACTGCAAGTGAAACTGTTCGTAGCAGAGCCGAACCTGCTCGTTGTTCAGCAAAACAAGAAACAGCGAATACTCGTAGTTTTTGTTAGTGAATGCTCAGGTGTATCAGTGCCATAAGACCCTGTGAAGCTGACATCAAACCTTAGAACTGTTTACTCTTATGTGGGAATGGGAGCTAAATGTACGAAACGCAACAAATGAGCTTCGCCAGCACATGATCGAAACAAACGTAGGATTGCCAGCTTAGCATTAATTTATTATAATTATTTTATATCTAAACTAGAGGATACCCGCAGCTTCGCTTGCATTTTTTTATTTTACTGTTTCCCTCGTTCCTGTGAGAATTGCGGGCAATCCCTTCTTAGTGCACCCCTTACAGTTTCCAAGAAACATACATGCTAAACTTGAGCTTCTTGCGCCCAATAGTTTTGATCGTAGCTTGTCTGTCAGTCAGTAACGCAAGAATTTCATAATTACACACTAAGATGCAATACGAGTTTGTAATTTGCAAGCTGATAGTAAGCTTAATTGCACTGCGCCGAAAGATTAATGAATATTAAATTTTTATCAAACTGAAACATTTCGTATAGTACAGATTAAAATGGATATTATGTTTAAATTTACTCAATAAGTACGTAAATAGCGACAACTGAGTGGAAACTCATTTGCAGGCACAGTCTTAGGTAATTAAGTTGTAGTTGACATAACGATATCTTATTCCACTTTCAATATAATTTATATTTGATGGTGAAATTTATTTTTAGTAAATAATAATCGCAATTTATTTATGAGTTTATACGATCACATTTAAACTTTCCCGATATTAACTTTGCCACCAGTTGTAGTCTAGGTCTGGTTCTGGTAATGCTTTTTGATACCAAATCTAGGTTCTATCCATTTCTCCTTCCTAAATACATCAATATGTAGTTCATCTAAAATCGTATGTTTTTCGGAATGTATGATTCCATTAGCACAGTCATTGATATTGT
Source organism: Euclidia mi (assembly GCA_944739405.2). Taxonomy (NCBI): domain Eukaryota; kingdom Metazoa; phylum Arthropoda; class Insecta; order Lepidoptera; family Erebidae; genus Euclidia; species Euclidia mi. The sequence goes on from OX123202.2 coordinate 26,107,265, forward strand.
GTTGATTGCATCCAATGTCCCTGCCACGTTGACTAATGTTCGTCTAGTGGCAGCTGAGTTCGCCACTCGAGAACCATCTCGTTCTACAGCTGACGTTACCTAGATCCGTATGGTCTGCCTCATTCTTATTAGAATGTCTGACTTGGAGACTAATTATTGTCGTTTCACACATGTGCTTATCTGTGTGGGTCTGAATTCAGATCGGGATAAAAATAGTTGGATAAATAAAATAGCTATTTCCCTATCAATAAAAGACACTTAGAGTTGCCAATTAATAAAATATATTTTCACTTCAATCGCTTTTAATTTCTGTGAAAGGACAAACAAAAAGGTAATCTAGGATTCGTATCCACGATAATGGTTGATCATAATACCGATACCTTGACAATATAGATACAATCACTTGAAATATTTACTAAGAGCCTCATCGCTAAAAGCAATTTCTGATTACAATGGATTAATTAACTACTGTTCAATTTTAAATACAGATATATTTGTACCAATTGATAAATAATTCCCTTTTCGTGAATTGGGACTTTATTAAAATTAGATAATTTTACATCTTGGAGTACAATATTCTTGTACTGTATTTTACGTTAATAACCTTGTGAAATGGGGTGTTTGTCACGTCCCAAGGTTATATTCCCATAATGCTCTTAATTAGTGACCCCGCAATTTCATACGTGTACGTAAGTACGAAATAGCTGTAGGAATAGCCTGTCCGGTGAAACATTTTAATACAGGGTACCACGCAATTTCATATGATGGTTTTATTACTTGCTTTTTATTACGTGTTTTGTTTAATTGTTATGTGACCTTGCGTGTTTCATTTTATCTCTTTTATAAATATTTATACGTAGGGCACAGATAATGAAGGCATTATTTTAATTAAAATCAAGCTCATGGTTTGTAATTGTAAAATGATACAACTTGGAGTAAATGAGTATTTTAAAAGTATGCATGCACGAGGTGTCTAAGATGTTACTGGGTGTTTCTATTAGAAATGTTAGCATCTATTTCAGCCTAATGCATTACATTCAAAGTTGATTAATCAAATAAACATCAGCGTCAATGAATTTGCGATTTATAGAACTTACCATTCGTCGAATACGGCAACATAATCCAAAATTGGCTTACCAAGGATTCAGAGCAAACATGTCAACTGCACTTATATTTTGTTTATTTACAGCACGGGGAACAGTGTAATATAATTTACTCGTGAGTGTCATTGGAACTAATTATTGTGTACCTACCATATTGTGTAACACATTAGCTTCCTATAACTTGTCCTCGACTGTAGCAGATTAGACTTATGAAATTATTGTCATCATCTAAGCGTTATTCCGGTTTCATAAGATTCAGCTGGCAATACCGTATAATAACAGGCAATTCTTTTTGGGACTAAAACTAATGTAGGCTATCATCACAGAATTGTAAAGTACCCCAGAAGGTGACATAGCTTTTTAAAGTGAAGCCAAATGTTTACTCTTAAATCCGGCGTACTTTGTTGAGTTTCTGTTATTCTAAAATTCAAGTTGTGCATGGTGTTAAGTGCTGTCTAAATATGTGCAACATTCGTAATGTCCCATGTGAATAATCCTTCACATAAATGATGTAAAACAATTATGCACTTTACACAAAGCCCGACGTACAAATTCATAATCGGATTTTCCCTCGTGGGTGCAATTACGGACATTCTAGCCGGCTAAATTAACAGGCAATATGATTTTTTGCTTTAAGGCGGGACATGATCTTGCGATTCATAAAACAGATTACTCTCTGAGTATTTGACGTCAAACTAATGGATTTTGCTGAGCCTGCTCAGTCGTTGCCAGGAGCGATGCTCCTGAGGATGCCTCGTGCAGAGACGAAACACGTGTCGAAGAATATTCGGCGCATACAGCGGGATACTGCAAGTCAGGTATCTTCCTGGAACCCATACCATTCCTATATCACTTATCCTTTTAGAGGAGTTCGGTATGGTCAACCTTTTTCTATTGCAATAGTTGGGGTGGTCAATCCGAGGGTGCGTAGTGGGTTCCTCATTCCTTCCATTAGGTTACAATGGAGTTCCGCCAAGTAACGCCTGATTCAATCAACTATGACTTATCTTCGTTGGCGGCTAGTAGTAAGTTTTGATTGAAGCTCGCTTCAAGATGTAGCCAATCTTGTCGGTAACGCCCATGATGAATGGAAGGACAGTAGGTTGTCTTTCTGCTGTGGCTGTTTTTTTATTCGGGGATCTGTGAGGTTGGCGTAGCGGTCGGAGCTTGTTGTCTTGCAGAACTTACTTGACATGTTGAAGCTCGGCGTCTAGGTGTTTCTTGTCACACCTGGGCTCTCTGAAACAAAGACATTCCTACGGCAGCTAACTGCTTAAGATGGTGGTGAGATTCACCGTTTAAGTACCTAATTGTACCTATATTGAATCCGTAAAGCGTACCTAGTTTGATTTCAATGAGTAACATTCAAGAAGATACTATGTATAAATTTATTTATTGTAACTTGGCTATATCACATTGGTATTCCCGATAAAAAATACACAAGCCCGTAAGCGCTCAAGATGTAAACGGGACTGGCGCAGCAGATAGGCACATCTTGTTCCTACCTCCATCATAAAAATGTCACTTGTTGCCGATCGGCAAACCGATAAAGCGTCCCTTTACACACAATCATAAATCAAAACTTTACGAACAAGTATTTTTATTTAGTCGGTTCAATGACGTAAGTAGTAATGTAGATTTTTTGTAATAGTTCCTAAGACGAATCTGTATGTTCTCAGGGAAAATGCCCGGTTAACATCAAAATGTACATGTCTGTGACTGATATAATAATATGTAGGTATTCTATTAAAAAACGCGAAAGTCTGTGAAGAGGGATGGATAAAAATCTAGTGAAATATAACTCATGAATCAGGTCGAACAATGCCCGTATCCGCTGTGCCTATTCTAATATAGACAAGAGTTATGGTAGGTATATGATATAAAACGATATCATAATTTTTGTCACCTGATTTTAATGACGGGAAGGGGATATCATTTATCACATTCGTCGAATATATTTTTGATTATTTATGTTGCAGAACTAGATAGTTTGTTAACTCTCCATGATTTTTCAAGAGTATCACTGACACTTAATAGTTTTCACTCCTGCACCAGGTTTCAGTCCTGGGTAGAATAGAAGGCTCTGGTTTTTTTTCTCTCACGCTAAACATTACTACGGCCTATCCTCTCCGTCACTCTAAAATTCGAGTGTGGGTCAGCACAAGACTCTCTCTGCAAATCATTTGGACGAGTTTCTAAATGCCTTGCCTTGCCTTGCCCACTAACCATCACTGAGGCATCTTTCGTGTCGCGGCAGGGTCACACGAATCGCGGTTAGTTTTCTTTGCCGTGACCCCACACGTGACACGCCGGGTCCCGGCAACTGGACCCTATACCGTGGATGGCACGGGGGATAGGGTCCAGTTACAAAAATCTTTCACTTTGGTTGATTCGTTGCCATGCAATAGTAAACTAGCCAAAGGTTTTCTTGTTGAGACCTTTATTTTTGCGTGATAACATCACACGTGAAATGCCATTTTGTGTAATTGTTAGAGATACCAGACATATTTATATAACAAGGTATACTATGACTCTTCAAAATATTTAAATTACACCGTGTAATATCAAATACTCCATTCAACATTTTTCGGAGCGAGAGATCATCAAATATTGATATAATCTCGAATAATAAGCATCCGCTCAAAACATTTGCTTAACCAGTGTAAACTTAATTTTGCTATGTTATACTTCGCTGTATATTTTTCGGCTTTTTTATAAGGTTGGCGTTAAATAAAAAGCTTAAGAACCTTCGTTATTAAGACGCGGTGAGGAGAAGCGCTGGGTTCCAAACGTTAAAAAGCAACGATGAATTTATTTTCACAACAACGGTCAACACAATTTTTTCCTACCGAATGTATGTGCATAGTCCAGATGTGAGGCACTTAGTCGCTCGGCCTCCTTTATACGCATCCCATTTAAAAGACCTTTTTCTACTGGTTTTGTCTAAACGGAACATTTATGGTGTCTGAAATTGTAGCGGAATCTGTGATGGACCTCCTGGCTACCTAGAGCAAAAAATGCTCCTCTTTCAAGCTGAAATGGTACCGAGATAAATTACTTAGGCTATTAGGATGTCTTCTAAACACGTTATGGATTTTAGACTTTAACTGTAATAGTAATAGGTCAGTCTACGTATATTATATACTATTATGTAGAGTAAGTAACAAAACGTATCTTAAATACAAAACGTATCATTAGTAATAATGAGTTAATATGTTCCTAAAGTACGAGATTAGTTGTCACTGGTTATTATGAGCACATGTTATTTCCTATTTATTATAATCAATTTGTAAGATCATTTAGTATTTCATAGCGATTATGTATATTTCTATATATTCACATATTTCTTTCATATCCATTTATTTCTCATCAGTGTCACGAAGTGTTTTGGCAATTAGCTGTGTCAGCAATCATGGTACCACAAATTGTAAGATTAAGATTCTGATTTAAAAAAGAGTGGCATAAGTTTCTACCGGGCTCTTCTCATAGCCCTACCATCACGAACCTGGTTGTAAAAAAAAAGAAATGACGTTCATAAGTGTTGCTTTTGTAACCTATATGAATAAATGAGTTTAAATTTGAATTTATCATTATATGTATATATGGTTCTAGATATAATTATGTCTCATCATCTGAATTAATGTAATTCAAAACAGACATGACCCAATATTTTATATCAATAAAAATAAACACCGATAACTAAAGTACCTACGCAGAATCCATTTCATAAGATTTATTAGCCATCTGTCTTATTTAGGAATTGGTCCATGTGTGACGCCCAAAATATTTCTTACGTCCCCTAGTTTAAAATAACTTAATAGCCATTTCTCTAATTTATTACCTGCTCTTCTAACCGCTTTATCTATTATTTTATCTAATACGAATATGTTAACGCTATTAGAAAGCATGAAATATTATTTGCCGTGTATAAACCGTAATCCAAAATAAGTAGCAGCATCTGTATCTGTTGGTATTTAAATTCTTGCGTTACTGACTGACTGACAGACAAGGCACAGCTGAAACTACTAGTCGTAGGAAGCTGAAATGTGACATGTATGTTCCTTGGGAAGTGTAGAGTGTCACTAAAAGAGTTTTTTTGGAAATTCCCACCCTAAGAAGTAAAACGTCCCAATGGGCGAAGTGTGAGCGAATTCTAGTAAAATAATAAACGTTTTTGTGATTCGGAAATCTGAACGAGAAACAAGTGAAGATTGTTTAGGATAACAGTAATTGAATAACTTTTGTTTGCCAATAACTGAAGCTCTATCTTTTGTGTGATGCCTGAGACAATTGAACGGGAAACAGTGAAAGAAAAATTATTTATTCGTTTCTTTTTTTTCGTTATATAATGATTGCGATTGAAACCTAATAAATGAAGGGCTATACGAATGGCAGAGTGGCTTGAGAAAAGAAGTCGGATTCGATCCTTACACGAGGCAAAACAAACAGCTACTTTCTCCGTGTATCTTTTCAGAATTAATTTCATTTCATTTCAATTAACAATTATACATTCTATCACAATATACAAAAGGCACTAACATTAATGTTAAAGCTTTGCACGAATAAGAACATTTTAATAAGAATAAGTCAAAATATAAAGTAAATAAAGAAGCAGCTATAGTTCATTAGTTATCGACCTTGTAATCAAGAGAGGGCAGTTTGGTACTCCACCTATTGCATTATAGAATTAAAGTCTTCTTAACATAAACGTCAAACTGTAAAAGAGTTAATTGTCATTTCTGATCAAATTTCTCGCAAAAGTACCGTTATTATACAAGGACACTATCGTAATATTAAAGACTCTAATTACCTATCAAACTGTATTCCGCCATAACGCCTCTAATTAAAAATAAACTGTACTCTTGCAAAAACATGTCAACTAACTACCTTGTTCCCAATCGTAAAAAGTAATTGTCCTTCATAAAATATCAATACCTCAAAAAATTTTAAGCATTCCAAACTCAGTTTTATGATCATTACTGGCACATTTAGGTTAACAAAATAACTTTGTACAAGTGATTCTGTGTATTGCATACGCATAACGTTATTTAAATAAAAATTTGATGGAATCCAGAAATATGATTTCTGTTGTTGCAGTCTTTAATTGCTGTTTTAATGGGTTTACCGAATCCAATACAATGTTCTCTTTGGCTTTAATTACGTAGCGTGAGGCCATCGATATTAAAATTACGCAAAAACTTGAATAATAAAATAAAAGATAATTAGCTAAGCACTTTGCGAGAGAGGTGACCTATGGCCTAAACCTTCCATGGTGAAAGAATAGACACGTGCTAACATTGAGACAATTGATACAATCGGCTGATCATGATAATGAACATTGTTATTCAATACTACAGAGTAATTAAATGTATGAAAATTCCTCTTAAGGAAATAATTCATTAATTCTTTATTGTATACAAATAAATACAATGATAAGCATAGAATTCTTCCTATCAAAGGGAAAAGCAGAGGAAAGACTATCGTAATATTACACCAATTTTATCCCACACGCAGCCATACCAGATACACAAGAGCATTAAAGCGATCACTAACATAGAAATTGAATTTCGCTACGGACCGTCAACATATCTGACAACATTGGACTTTCAAAAAACTGACTGCGACGTAACTAGAGTAATACTAATCGGATCTTACTATCCATTCAAAGAATATCGGAGTACTCTTACAGAATCTGACGATATTTTAGTGATGGTTTGGATATTATTCACTCACGTAGATCTTCAATTCTGAGATTTTATCGATAGATAAATATAATTAAAAAAAAATAAAAACATCGTTGGGCGCGTGAAATTTCTATCAAAATGTTTACTCTGGATACGCTACGCCCAATGATTTTATATTTATCTGATCAATACCCCAGATTGATGAGAAGATTGGTGCGATCTGGTAGCTAGGACTTACCGAATTATTTTTTAGCTTTTAGTACATAACCTAACTACATATTTTTTAATGTAATAAAACCGTTTAACATAAAAAATGTTTTTATTTTATTTTATTTTCATGTTTTTAGTTTTGTTATTAGTTCATAGTGAGCCCTATACTACTAATCAAGCCCTTTCATTCGATACCCATATTGAGGTATTTGTGAAAAAATTGTAATCCACCATTTTGTGGCGGCAGCCATCTTGGATTTTTCATAGTGAGCTCTATTCTACCAATCAAGCCCTTTCATTCGATACCCATATTGAGGTATTTGTGGAAAATATGTAGGTAATCCGCCATTTTGTGGCGGCGGCCATCATGGATTTTTCATAGTCAGCTCTATTCTACCAATCAAGCCCTTTCATTTGATATCCATATCGAGGTTGTTGTGAAGAAATATGTGATCCGCCATTTTGTATCGGCGGCCATCTTGGATTTTTCATAGTGCGTTGCATTTTACCAATCAAGCCCTTTCATTTGATACCCATATTGAGGTTGTTGTGAAGTAATATGTGATCCGCCATTTTGTATCGGCGGCCATCTTGGATTAACAATCATAAGGAATATATTATGTTGTATTGTCATATATTGTTGGTACACACTCTTAATCTTGAGATTAAGAGTGTGTACCAAATATCAGATCAATTTGTCATCAGGAAGGGGGTAAATTTCCAATTACTTAATTTTTTTACGGCAATAGGCTCGCCCCTTATTACGTGGGACTAAAGTTTATCTGGCGAAAAGTGGGTGTGTAGAAATACACCTCTGCCTACCCCTTCGGGGATAAAAGGCGTGACGATATGTATGTATGTATGTACTAAATTTGACCCAAACAAATAAACAGGTCAAGCTAAGTAAAACCGTTTAATAATGCTTCTTCTATTTTCCTTACTAAATCTGGTTCCTTAATTTTTCTAACAGTTGGCAATTTATAAATTATAAACCTATACAATAATTAAGGTCTCTCGAAATTCCTCGCGTAATGACTTAAAATAGTGTCACCGCGATGTATGCTCTGCAATGACTCAACTGAGTCTAGCTGCTTATCAACTCAAAGAAGACTTGCCAATGCGGGCCAATAAAGGATGTTTATATGCTGAACGTCTAGCAGGATGTATTCTATTATTGTATAGGCTTATGTTTAACTTACCACCAGATACACCCGTCCACAAAAAAGGTAAAAAGGTGATAAGGCAAACATCGAAAAATTATCGACCGATTTCCAAACTGTGCCTTATTGCCAAAATATTTGAAAAGATAATATATAAGCAGGTTTATACGGCTGTCAAGCATCAATTGAATGATGAACTGCACGGTTTTTTACAAAATATATCCACAGTGTCAAATATGATAGTAGCCAATGATTATATTACTAAGGGTATGGAACAACGAGCACAAGTTAATGTTATCTTTACAGATTATAGCAAATGCTTTGACCGCATTAGCCACAGTATCGTATTAGCTAAATTATCTGCAGCTCCATGGTGACTTGTTTCGTTGGTTCAGCTCTTATATACATAATAGGCCCGAGCAGTTGTATTACAGGGATACACGTCTAGATGGATAACTGTACCATCAGGTATTCCTCAGGGATCCCTATTAGGTCCTTTGCTCTTCACATTGTTCATAAATGACATAAAAATGTGTTTTCTACATTCAAAAATATTATTATACGCCGATGATATGAAGATTTAAAAAAAAATTAAACAAACAAGATACAGTAATCTTCAAGAGGATCTCAATAGATTTGAAGCTTATTGTTTGAATAACAAATTAGACTGAAATGTATCTAAATGCTATACCATGACATATACTAGAAAAACACAGAGCATAAATGAACAAAAAACAAAAACAAAACAAAAAATATTTTATTTGCTTCTCCAAAACATAAAATACATTTTCTTACATATATTTACAGAAGGCGGTATGTGGAGAACAAATTTGGCAACTGCGTCAGCTATTGTTGCAGTTATAAAACTACAACGCTGGTATTCTCGCAGGCCTATATGCAATTATAATTATATGAGATTAAATTTACCTATAAATAAATAAAATAAAATAACGACAAATATACACAAAATATACACAATATTATATACAAATATATACGTATGTAGTGTACAAATTATTAATAAGTTTTATAATTATATATATTATTATATATAATACACAATACATACCTGAGTTACATTAAAATTAAAATTAAATATTAAAAATAGCAAAGAGTAGTGTGTTTCCGAACGCTACTTGTACTTGACAGACTGACGTTTCACCATAGGCCAAAGCAAAGAAATATAACCTTAAGTCATAGAAGTAACACTAAATAACAACAGCGGTTGCTATGTTTGATATCTTCTTTCTAATGGCACATGCAGTATGATAGAAAGAGCTGTCGATAGGTTTAGCAGCACGCTCTTATAGCAGCCTCGTGGTAGGCAAACAGTAGACAAAACATAGAGTTAGGAAACCGAGTGTTGTTCGTAACAGTGATGATTTATCGATTAATATTTTTGGTTAACAACTAAAATATTGAAATTGTAGTTTTTGCTGTCGACGCCGGACAGTGCTTTGCAATGACTTGCCAGACAGACAGTACTAAAAAATTTCACGACTTAAATTGTTCATTTTAGCCATAAAATATATTGACAAAAAGTATTCATAAACTAATGAGCGATGCGTTGCGATGAGATCTAAGAAACTGTCACTTAGATTATTTATTGTACGAATTATACCAGATTGGCTAATGCGGCAGGCTTTGGCAATTTGTGTGCGTCGCATCATATCACGTTGCTTGCTATCGCTTACGTTGGACACTGCTCGATTTTTTTAGAGCTGTAGGTAATCCGATTTGTGATCCGCCAGCACAAATGATTCGCCTTTATGTAAATATTAGTACAGCAGTGAACTACTTTGACAACCCAGTTGGCGTGAGTGCAACCGACTGCGACGCCGAAGCTTGCGGGTACGATTCAGTTTTACATTCATGTCCAATAGTTTGTTTCCGTATTTATCCCTTATTCAAAAAACATCGATATCTCCTTTCACTGTCAAACCCCATCACTCCTTAATGATGAGAATGCAGTCAAAGATATGAGTCTGTAAGTAGTCTATGCCTCTTTAAATGAGACGCGTAATTTGACGTTATGATTAAGCAACTAAGACCAACTGACATTACGTGTTGCACGTTCGGTGTAAGGAAATATGGCGAGCATGTTCTCTCTAGTCTAAACGTCCAACCTCTCTGGGCCAAAGATTGAAAGATTCCATCTGTCATGAATGTCAATTGTCTTGTCAAGCAAGCGTCGTCTACCGGAGTCCAGAGCACAGTTACTTTTACCATTAAAATAAAATCGCTGAGCATACGCAATTATATAATAACAAATTATATACATTATAATATCACAATAATTCCAATATCTTTCGTCAGTAGACACGTAAGTGATGTTGACGTACTACTTATTCTAAAGGTGAGTATGCAAATTCATAACAGTGACTTTTGTTTGTTTATTAAAAATAACTTAAACTTATTGCGAAATGCGTGTAATGTTTTCAGGTTGCGCATGGGGGGCGGAAGGTCATTCCAACAATGGGTGGCGGCGTATCTGAAACTACCTCTGAAAGCAGTGGTCCTGTGTCGCGCTGTGACCAAAAGATGTGATGCCGCCCGCGTACTGTACTGATTAATATCACGAGACCATGTGAACTTTTTGTACAGGTATGCCGGTTTTTTGTATAGAACAATACCAAACAGTAGAGTTGCCAGATGAAGATGCCTGCGAGCAGTCATCTTCATAAGGTTCCCACTATGCAAGAATGGAGTGACATGTGAACGAAGTGGGATATTATAACAGAATCGAGCACATGCGTTCGGCACTCGCTGAATTACTTTCTCTGTTCTATTCAATATACATGGACCAATCACAGTATCTGCATAGTTTAGTTTAGACAAAATAAGAGCCTCACACAGCAATATCCGCAATTCAGTTCTCAGATGTTGGCGAATTCGATATAACAGCTTGAGTCGGTAAAAACAGTTTTTGGCAGCTTCCAGTACATGCGTCTCAAAATGCAATTCACCATCCATTACCAAACCTAGACTTCGAGCCTCACTGACTTGCTCTATGGGACAGTTATTCACAAGAAGTACAGGATTTAGATCTAGTATCTTGTTAATGCATTCCTTTGAGCCTAATATAAAAAAATGGATTTGTTGGGGTTGAGTACCAGTGAATTCTTTTTAGCCCATTCAGATATCTTGTCTAAGTCTGTATTAATTTTATTTACAGATTCATGGCAGTCATTGGGCAGAAATGATATATTTAGTTGGAGGTCATCGGCATACATATGAAACTGTGTATTACATATATGGTTGGTAACATCTGCACTGTACAATAAGAAGAGGAGAGGGCCGAGCACTGATCCCTGTGGAACACCTCGGGTTACCTGACAACAAGAAGAAGTTGCCTTGTTACCATCGCTGTCATTATCCAGTTGCACAAATTGAAATCTGTCAGTCAGATAACTATGGAACCATCTTACTGTTGCTGAGTCGCAGCCGTAATACGAAAGTTTGGCAATAAGGAGTGAAATATTTATCGTTTCAAAGGCACGTGAAAAATCAAGTAGGGTAAGCAGGGTACCCATACCCTTGTCCCTAGCATCCAAAATATCGTCAACAACATCATGCTGCTTATACTTTAAAACAATCAATTTTAGAAAGAGTTAATGAGGTTAAGGATCTTGGTGTTGTGCACGATATCAAATTATTGTTTGATACACACGTAGATTCAATAGTTGCAAAAGCAAACAAAATGTTAGGATTTATTTTGAGAACTGCTGCTAATTTTGACGTGACAACGTCTTATAAATTGGTTTGCCGGGTGACACTTCAAGAAACTGCGTTACGCTCCGCTCACGTTATGCGCTCACAATGAGAGCGAGTGAGAGGCACGCGTCCCGCCTAAGAGCGAGAGAGACAGACATAAAAAGTGAAAGGCACGCGTCTTTCATCCTTCTTCCTACTATACGAATGAATATTCACATTAAAATTATTTTACCACTCAAAGTCGTTGTCACGTAAAACTTTCGCCCGTATACCGACTTTACAGGCAACCAAATTTTAAAGATATAAAATCTATAAAAATTCTATACTGTGCCTATGTTCGAAGTAATTTAGAACGCGCATCACAAGTTGGGAATCCGCAGTATGAAATATATAATAATTGTATAGAAAATATACAAAAAAGTTCATGAAATATTTGCAATACCGAACTCGCCTAAAACTGCCTGATTATGAAGGTGTAAGTAAACTTTCACATTTTACCTCTAAGTTTAAGGAGAAACATCGCTGATGTAGTTTATATTATGAAACTTGCAACAGGTCTTATAGATTGCCCCGAATTGTTGGGCCAAATCAATCTAAGAACGTATAGCAGACAGCTTAAAAATATGAAATCATTGCATGCACCAAAAGTGAACACCAACTATAGGCGAAACAGCTTTATGAGCAGAGCATCACGATCATTTAATGGCCTACCTATCGATATAGATTTATTTGCAACAAGTGTGTCGGCAGCAAGGAGAGCATTAGCACAGATATTTTTTAATTAATTACCTTAATCACCTTTTATCTCTTTGTTATACATATACATTTTATTTAACTTAATGAGTATCTGGTACTTTTGTATTATTTCCTATTTGTGAAGATTTTAATTGGCTTAGCTGAATATACACATGTGTAACTTATTAAGATATAATACTGTAAATCTTCCGAATTAAATAAAATATGGAAATGTGAAAAAAATATATAGTAACATATAACAGACAAAAATAGTAAATGATCAATAAAATGAAACCCGCATTTTAATGTAAAATTATAACCAAAGTTTTAACATTTCGCTATCCTATTTAAGCAAAATGACTCCAAATAAATCATTGTTAACCCAAAAGTAGTAAATGATCACCAACCACCACTAGTACTATTGTAATTTTGGACTTTATTTTTTCTGGTGTTAAGTATATATTTTTGATTAAAGAACTAAGGGTATGAAAGCATTTTATGGTGGTCATTAAATTTAACCCCTATTGTATATTGCCACTATTCAGTACTACATTAACACTAGAAGCGCCGAAGATTGAGACCCCCCATGAACCGCCGTCGTGACAAATTTGTCCCACTCTACTTATTATAATGATAATTGCTATAAGGCATTAAAGTTATTATTAAAACAATTGTTAAATATTCGGAACATGTTTAATAATCAACTTAAAACAATTTCTTATTGCTTAACAAACATAAAAGTAACAAAACAAATCATGAAATAAAAATCAAATATTTTTGGTTTCGTCATAAAATCGTGACAACTTACTAAATAATTCTTATAAAATTTTAAATTATCTATAAACTAGTTATTATTATCATTACAACAAGTAATGCATAAATAATATTCTTTATCAGTGCATTTATTGCAGACGGTTTTTTTGCACATGTGGCACTTCACAGATGACTTATAATTTGAGCATTTTGACTTTACCTGGCACCTGGTCCGTTTTTCTTGTCGCTCCGGTATGTTTTCCGGAATTTCCACAAGAATTGTAGTTTTTGTACTGGTTAAATACTTCTTACCCAATTCTTCTCCCAATTGTAATAAAAAGTCTCTGCGTTTAATTTTAGTATTGTTGATAATTTTATACAATATCCAGGCATTTATACCTGCTAAATCCAATAAATTATAAAATGTATGAACCGGCCAACGTCTGGAAGCTGCCTTTACCGTATATTTACGACTCATTTGATCTACGACATCTACTCCATATTTTGAGCTATTGTAGAATAACACTGTCTCAGGTTTTTTCTTTGAACTTACGTCTATTGTTACAGTGGGATGCATGGTACTGAGTATTAGGACATTTTTATTAGATTTAGCCTGATAAACAGTCAACGATGTATCTCCTGTTTTTAGCAGAACCGTACTATGTAATTCTTTTTTTGCGTTCTTGACGGAAATGGGTATTTCTCTCCGAGCTCTATTGACAGTGCCCACGATACTAGTATTTTTAGTTTTCAAATATTCCGCTAGTAAAAGTGATGTAAAAAAATTGTCACAAGTAACATTTCTTCCCTTATTGATGTAAGGCTCCATCAATTTCTTCACGACCCAGTCACCTAAACGTTCGTTACTTGGCTTATTATCATCTTTTCCAAGGAAAGGAAAAGCATTTATCATGTAATTTTCATCTTTGTCTACAGCCATCCAAAATTTTTGCCCGTATTTGTCTGGTTTAGAGCTCATAAACTGGGTGAATCGGCAACGGCACTTAGAAGGAAAAAGTTGTTCATCAATCGTTATGTATGGTCCGGGAATGTAACAATCCTGTGCATTAGTAATAAATTCATACCATGTTTCGGAGATCATAGCAAACTTATCTTCTACAAGTCTTTGGCGTCTACTAGATTTGTGATCAAACCGTAGATACTTCATTATGTCACGAAAACGATTGCGAGACATTGTTGCCTTTATGATAGGATTTCCCCATTTCATCGACCATAATGAATCCAGATCTAAGTTGTTTGCTCCAATGCACGTATGTAAAGTACAGCAATAAATGCCTATAATTCTTCCAATGTCATGTTCCAATTCTCGTCTTGTAATTCACGTCGCGCCTCTTCTATAGTACATTCTAAAATATGCTGCATCATCTTTTTTGAAAACATAAGTTGCCAAGCACTTTTGCATGTTTCATCCATGTTACGCTTCGCATATGGTGTTGGACCTACACGATCTTTAAAAATATTTTGGCATCCATACCTACCAGATGTACTACCAGTTCCGATCACTGTCCAGGCTGTACCATCGGGAGAAACAAGTGAGCTATTTGCGCCAGATGACGTCGGCTGATTCAAATCGAATACATCATTCCCAGTATTTTCATCAGTTTGGGGGTTTTTGAATGTCGCAGACGAGCGCCCGCGGCCGGCTCGAACACCTCGAGCTCGTCCTCGTCTTTGACTGCGCCTTTCATTTTGTGCTTTATTAATGATCAAACTCGTTGCTCCTAAAATACAAAAAAATAACTTAATATTGAAAACTATTCTACCACATTCACACAATACCATCTAGTCCCAAACTAAGCAGAGCTTGTACTATAGGTACTAGACAATGGATAAACATACATAGATACTTATGATTGTAAATAAATATTATGCTCACAAATGGTTGACTTGAGCGGAAATCGAACCCACGACC
This sequence comes from Euclidia mi, assembly GCA_944739405.2. Taxonomy (NCBI): domain Eukaryota; kingdom Metazoa; phylum Arthropoda; class Insecta; order Lepidoptera; family Erebidae; genus Euclidia; species Euclidia mi. Next base: position 26,122,557 of record OX123202.2, read on the forward strand.
TTCAGCGTGGCAGTCGTTTACACTCCCACCAGGCCATGGGGTAACTACAAACATCGCGCAGTTTGATGTTACGGAGACGTAAATAATAAAGTTAGTTACCTTGTTGTTTTTCTATCTGAGTATCTTCAGAACTGTCACATGAAGAACTGGAACTACTTTCCAATGCGTAATCATCGTCAGAGTATTCCAAAGGTTCGCCATCTGATTCATCTTCCAAAATATCGTTCAAACAAGACACAATTTCGTGTGGTTTCATATTTGTTTTACGTTGACTAGACATACCTACACACGTGAGAAGCGCGCTTACAAAAACAATAACGTGCACTCTTTACGCGCCCCGATGGCCAACTGACTGCTAAACACAACGTTCAATCGTTTGTTCGCTCATGCACCACCCTCCACCCCCCGCATCTTCCCGGAGCTAAGAGCGTATGTCGAATTATTCCTTGAAATAGTGACGGGACAAAAATGACCCAGCGGCAGTTCTAGGTAAAACGTATTTTTTTCTCAAAAGTATTACTGATATAAAATTCAAAATATTTGAAATTATATAAATGCATAAAATTACTAAAAGTCAAAAAGTCTCATCGACATAAATTAACAAATAAAAAAGTTACATGCCATCAAACTTGCATATGGGACAAAATTGGGACGGCGGCGCTTCTAGTGTTAAAATATGTACTTATTTAATAAATTTTGAAATGATCACACATAACAATACTCGTTGTATTATAAATATTTAGTTGAACAAACATAAAATTAAATATAAGTAAAATCCTGAAAGCTTTAAAGTATTTACAAAAATAAGTATTATAATTAAGTTAAAATACAATGCGTATACCTATGTATGTTCATTGCAACACGACTATTAAAATTGCTTTTTCGTCCAATCACTAGACATAGTATCTTCTCTAATCTCAACATTCTCAATTTCCAATAGAAACTCCCGTTATTACCAAAATAACCTCATTCAAAAGTTTGTATACCTCAGACAATTGGGCAGCGAACTGTAATAGCTTTAATACTATTGTAAACTTTGACTGTAGTGACCGGAGTGAGCCAAGATTACAAATGTTTGTGCCAGAGCAACTTTAACTAAGAGAATTGGTGAAATTATACCGGAACTATGAATCTCGAAGTTAAAGTGCAATATTCGAATCATTGCACAACTATAAGGTATTATTCAGAATTTAATGCCATACTTTGGTATTTCTGTTCATCTAGCTTTATGGTTATATTATAGAACATGCAGATTATCACAATTAACATTATTTTTTAACGTTATTTTACCTAAATGGGCATATGAGGCAGCTGTTACCCAAATCAATTTTATAAATTGCCTAGCAGATAAACGATATAATGACTCCGTGTGTGTGAAAACAATATTTTTAAAGTCAATGATGTTGTAGGTTTCGTTAAACTTATGTAATGTTTAGCATTAAAAACGAGGGCAGTTTTACTTTATGCTGTAGATGTTTTTAACAATTACGCGTAAACTCGAATTTTAGTCTGTATTCAGACCATAGCATGAACTTGGACCGAACGTTATTGTACAGGGTTAAAGTAAGGACTGTTACTTACCTTCCCTAGGTCCACAGTGTTAATTTGCACATTTCTCAATCAAATCGGTTTGGGTTTAGTTTTACATGTTTATTTCTCGACTTGTCGACTCTACTTTTGTATTGCCGCATTGTGCTTCAGGTTGACGCAGCGTTTACTTTTGCGAACTGAAGCTGCCTCTAGTGCATACATAGATTGACAATACACTCCGTGGAACACTGTTCCCCACCTTAGCTTACTCTTCTTGTCAAACCTTATTAGGTATGTAACTATGTGCAGTGTACATCACCACGTTCTACTTGAGGCTGTTATTTACTTAGTCTATTTTACAGATGGATGGCCTGACGGCGAGGAGGAGTCATCGGGAGGTGCGCTGCGTGAACGCGAGCTACGTTCGCTGCACCGCACCGTCCCCGCGCTGCGTCGCCGCGAGCTTGACACGAGAGCCATCAAGCACCTCTTCTATCCTGAAGGAGGATGGGTGTAAGTACTGCACCCTTTACACATGAATAAATTAGATATCATCTTTCTTTTTCAGCGTTAAAAGTATGCTGTATCGGCGATAAAGTTTGTAAGTCAGATAGATTGGTAAAAGGCTTTTCTTTTCACTTCAAGGTTTAAATTTTAGAACTCTTCGTTTTGTAATATTATCACGAATTTTCGACTACAGAACTATAAAACGTGCCCTAAACTTAACTTACCCTACCTATACGTTAAATGAATGTCATCAGTCTAGGAGCACATTGTATAATATGTAACTATCCATTGAAGTTAGCATTCTGTCTTTGTTTACTGGATACATTTATGCAAACAGGATAATTCTAGGATGATAATGATAATTCCAAAACTTTGTTTAATCTCACGCCATAATTTTGGTGAAATTATGGCCGACCTCACATTGGGCGACAGCGTTCCTCGAGCGTACGCCAGGCGTGCGCTCGGCGTTCACTCTCTAGTACAAAGTAAACGCCGGACACACGCCGAACGGACGCCGAGCGTACGCTCGAGGAACGCTCATGACCAATGTGAGGGAGGCCTATAACGTAAATATGTCGTACAAAATCAAAATTAGATGACTACTAAGAGTATGCAATAGACCTACTTTCTATAACCGACGAAAAGGGAACCTCTTATTGTCATCTACAAAATTTTCCAAGCTTATTTGGCATAACTTGAAGAAAATCACTTTACTTGATACTCCTAAAATATTATAGCCACGCCAAAGAGATCAAATCAGTAGCGTAGATTTGGTTTGAATCCAACCAGAGCTTAAGCGATAGCTATTTCTCACAAGAATCACAAGTACATGAAAATTGCAATTATATTTGTATGTGTGTTTTCTTTGATGTGTGTGTGTGTTTTCTTTGGTGTGTGTGTGGGTGCTATATGAGTGCAATTAGTACTTTACATTTCTCGCTCCTTGAGAATTGAGTGAAGTCAGTCTTGTTATTAGCTAGTTTGTACTCAGCGATGGTGGTTAGTAAGTGCAGTCGCTTAGTTTTGCTCGAACTCGCTTAAAGAGATTAGCCTTCAGCCACCTGAAACTTGTGTTACAGATATGAACTTGTCTCAGTGCAATTCCCTTGGCTTTGTGATTGGCTTACATCTAGATTACATTGGAAGTTAATAAGTCAAGCTTCCCTATTTATTTTAGATACTTAAACTTCGTCTTCCAAAATACAAATCTCGCCTAGATTTAATGGATAAACAGAACATTTAAAAATATATTCTAAGCAGCTTATATACTAAGCTCCTTGTTGTACTAAGCTAAGTTCCAAAATAATGCATGATTTTTCTTGAAATATATAGGACTTTGACATTATTTTAGTTAATGAGTTAAATACTTACTGTTACAGCCGGTCCCAATATTTTACCTATCTATAAACTTCGATACTGCACGGCTGTCCCAAATCAAAACACAGTATGGGACATTTTTGTCGAAATCAAGATTATTACACCATGCTTTTAATACAGTAAATACCCACAATATGCAAAAACCCTTTTTTCAATAAAGGCCTCCATTCACAATATAGCGATACCATAAAACCTAGTAAGTGCACAAACTACACCGCGAACCCCAAATCAAAAACCTAGTAACAGCTGATAACCAGTTCAAAACACAGCAAGGCACACGTACTTACTTTGTTTTGGATTGGGAATTTCCACTTGCTAGGTTTTTGATTTGGGAAATAATAAGTCTAAAAGACCAAAAATTACACAGTATAGCACACACCCGTCGGAGTTTCTATCTCCGGGAATTAGGGTTTAAATTAGTGAGAAAACATAAAATTTTGTATTTTGAGTTTATCTGTTTTTGTTATTAATTCCTCGTTTTCTACTATATTTTGGAACTTTTCACATTAAATTACTTCATCTTATAAGAATTTGAATAATAAACATGGTTAATTCTCGTTAATGCGTTTTACTGCAATATTTATAACTTTTATCATAACTCAAAGTTTTCAAAAAAATAAAGAAAACCTAATAATGTCTTATTACTTACTGTGTTTTGGTTTAGTTTCCATGGGCAATGGTTAGTGTTGGATCCCATTCCAAACTTAGTAAGTGTTATACAACGTGCATTGAATTATATTTTTGAAGTTTTAGTATGCAGAAATGTAGACAGTAATCTTATCTACCATCTCAAAGAATTATATTCAGCTGTAGATTCATAGTTTGGTAAGGCATAACAAAATCAGCTTTTTTTGCCCTCCTGTAAAATTTGTTTGAAGTCCCTTACTGTCTTTTGATTTGGGACAGCCGTCAGTTAAATATAACCAAATCCATTTATCATGATAGGCCGTTAGGCCTCTTCTCAACGTAGTTCGTATGTTACGTTACCTTTTGCTCAAGATAGGGATAAAATCCAGAGATAAGATCCCATGGTATCAAATTATATAGGTACATAATGCCATTCTTTGTACTCACCGGATTATCTAAGATCTTGGAGCGGGTTGTAAATACTAGACTAGTTAGCTACTTAGACAAATTCAATATCCTCTCTGCCAACCAATTTGGTTTTCGGAAGAACATGTTTACTTCAGACGCCGCCTAGGAGTTAACAGCACACATAGTCACTAATTTAAATGACAGTAAAAAGGTGGTGACTATTTTCTTAGACCTTGCGAAAGCCTTTGACAATGTTCCCATTTCCACTCTTCTTTTGAAGCTGGAAAGAATAGGTGTCAGAGGGCCACAGTTAGCATTCTTCAAAAGTTACCTCACAGATCGTACACAGATGGTCAAGACAAGATAGGTATCTACACTAGTGATGAGCTTCCTATATCCATTGGTGTTCCACAAGGAAGTATACTCTGGCCATCTCTATTCCTAATTTTTATTAATGAGCTTTGTAATTTGAAGATCCCTAATTCCAAAATCACTTCATATGCTGATGACACGGCTATTACCACTTTTGTTTCTGATTCCTGGACTGAGCTACAAAAAACGTCCCAAGCCGGCTTAAACAACGTAGCGGATTGGTTATATTCTCATGCTCTAACACTGAACGTTGCAAAAACAAAATTTATAACGTATTCTATCTCGTCCACCACCCTGCCTAAAAGCCCATTAGATTTGATATTTCATAGTTGTTTGAATGACTCTGTAATAAATTGCCATTGTCCTCACATAAGCTCTGTTGACAGTATCAGGTATCTCGGCGTTATTTTAGACAAATTCCTAAGCTATAAACCTCAGGTTGAAGCACTGACGTCTAGAGTTCGCAAGCTTATATTTATATTTAGATCGCTTCGTTACGTTGCTAATATTACAATCTTATTGTATTTCTATCTGGGGAGGTACTCATAAAACAACTCTCAAATCTTTGGAGATTGCTCATAGAGCATTTTTAAAAGTAGTCACGTTTCGTCCTATGTTGTACCCGACTGACGATTTATATAGAAATTGGACATTCTAAATGTACGACAAATTTACATTTTTCACACGGTAATATTGCAACATCGCAAGACTCCATACATACAATCTTCCAAGCGCCGCAGGGATAACATCTGTATTATACATAGAATGCATTTTTCTTTCATTAAAAGATTTTTCTATTACCTGGGACCTTACCTCTACAACCAGATAAACAGGCACATTTATATATATAACTTACCTAGTCATTATTGTAAGTCGGCCGTCCTAAATTACCTATTGCATAAAAATTACGATGAGACAGAATATAATATATATATATATATATATATATATATATATATATATATATATAAATATGCTAATCGCTTTGTCCTGATATGTTTTCGCTTCTATTTGCCTTTTTGGATACGGTTGCATACACTCACACATACACACACACATACTCACATACATACGCACACACACACACACACAGACACACACCAACTTATAAATTTTTGCATAATATCTCCACCTATTTTCTTAATAATGCATGTTATTTCATACAAAAAGTGTTAAAACTGTTTATCCTTCTGTGTTTACATACCTTTTCTTATATTGCAACTAGTGTCGTTAAATATTATGTATTTTGTATTGATGCGGGTTTGGAGCTGTTTATCCTTAATACAGGCTATTTCATAGCCTAGCTAGGAAAACAATAAGCTAACCACTATTTTGTGTAGTTAACTACTTCACAGATACTGTAACTACTTACCATTTCATGTAATGTACTACTGATATGATTTACTGTATGATTTACTTGCCAATAAAAATATTATTATTATTATTACTTTTATCAATCCCTATATTTATATGTACACTCATCTCTACATCTCTATCAAATAAAACATCGCAATGATAGATCAAAAAGGCTCCCACTACCTAGTATACATGTAAAAGCAAACTGAGATCGAACGAGAATTTTAATAAAGCAATTAAATAAAATGCCGCTCTTGCGATTCAAAGCCATCAGTTAGTTAAGTTGATTTCTGATTTAATAAACTTACCATTTAGGGAAGTAGAACGTTGTATAAAAGCTTTAAAATATATTCCTCGTTTGTTTTTTGTTTGGATTTAATTATTTTTGGATCAGCGCACCCTTTGTACCTTTAATTTGAAATACAGTCCATTAGAGATCACTCGTTAGATTCAACGATTTTATTTTCATAAATATACCAATAATAATAACAAAACCAATACTTTTTAATCGCAGAGATTTTATTTGAAACGCTACAAGAGTTCAAAAAACATGCATAGACCTAGAACATTGCAACACTTTCGTTGTTGCCCTTATTTATGATAGCATGGTAACCAAACAGAAACTAAAGGTCTGGTGTGTTATAGAAATATAAACAACTATGCTACTGTGCACCGCGTCTCATAGCTATCAAAGACGCAAAACATTTGCTGCTGCAAACAATAATGATCAAACTTCTTAAATTACTATCAACAAAGAGAAACTAATGATCGGAAAGATTGTGATTGTCAGCCACGGTGTTGCAGACCGGATCTTATCTACCTGGTTTGTCTAAAAGATTTGTTGCTGCCCAGATATAAAGCAGCCTTGCTTAAGTGGCAATAACATATAGTTACTAATGACCGGCCCATTTTCTGTTTTTTATGCAGTCATTAAAGTTTTGTACCATTCACGGTTTTGAAAAACGCATTACAAGGAAGTATGGTTGCGCAAAACCCTTGCTCATTTTGAAACACGATAGGTCTTTAAGGTCTACATTGCTGCTGTTATTTTAAACAGTTGCTATTTCTTTTCCCTACCGTACATTTGATTTGCCCCATTAAAGCCTATTTTAAACATTCTTCTGCTATCTTGATACAGATAATATTTATAATTAAGTCTTGGCCGAACGAACTCGCGGGCATATTTAGTTGAAAATGTAATAATAGCTTAACTTATGATAAGGAAATAGCTTCTTGCCGAGTTTACCATAACGTATTATGTCTATCAAAATAGCGCCCATTTGAGTGACTTGGATCCTCTACAGATAAGCTTTTGAGTGATACAGCCGCCGGTAATGCCCCATAGCATTAATGTTAAACTCGGTCATAGTTGTTTGAATGTTATAACAACAACCTATCCAGAGGCTCCTGAATATATTTCGCTAAGCCTGCTAAACTTACATACACAGAGCTTGACAAAACATAATACAGATTTTACAGATTACAGATTTTCTCAAACCAACTTAGCTCGACTTGAGCAAAATCTTAGAAGCTATTATCAAACACAACCTGCCAATTGAAGACTACACTTAGTTCAACAAAGTGCCTTACGAGCAAGTTTGTGAAATCGTACCACTTGTAGTGATTCGTGAGCGTGGAGTTTTTGAAACGACTTAAGTGGCCAGTACGTCTAGTTCATTAAAAACTAGTCAATAGACAACATATGAAGAAGCCTCACAGCACTTTTTAACACGCTTTTATTAGGTCGTCGTGTATGTAACTATGTAATGGAATCTAAGCTAACTAATTTAACCATCTTCCAAGGGTCGTAGCGTAATGAAAATGTGCAGCTGTATATAGTTCTGATGACAATTCAATAATTTTTTATTTTCAATAATTCATAATGGAAAATCGTATCATAGCTGTTTTGGATTTCTTAGAAAAATCTTGAAATGAACTTTGACCACGATTAGGTTTCAAGGTCTGATGATGAAGCCGGCAGATAGTTACTGGCAATCCATGATGGAATATCGTATCACAGTCGTGTTTGCACTTGTGAGAAAGGCCATGTAATGGACTTGGAACACGATCAGGTTTCAAGGTTATATCTATACATATAAATAAAATTGAAGTGTCTCTCTGTGATTTAAAAATAACTATGTTTTTTCAAGTGCATATAGTTAGTTACACAATTCTAAGTCCAAAACAACCCTTTTTAACGTTTATGTCAGTCTGTCTGTCTTTTTGTTTGACCGGGGTAATCTCTGGAATGGCTGAACCGATTCTTATGAGATTTTCACTGGAAGGTAGAGGACTTTATAGCGCTACATAAAGGCCACAATTTGACCCAGTAGGTAGCGCTGTTTTCTTCTTCCACTCCCCTATTGAGACCGTGCACGACAGTAGCGCCACCTAGCACGCGCAACTATTCGGGATTATGCCAAATAATTACATATCAGTATTTTATTGCTTTCTAGTAATTATAGTAAATTAAAGATAAATAAAAAGACGAAGTGGTATTATTACTATCAACGGTCATCCACTGCTGTCGGTATTTCAATGCGGAATTCAGTACAGTCAATAATAACTCTTGTATTGATGTAATCTGGACTGAAACACTTGGTCATTGTTGCTTCTACGGTGGCTCTATTTTATTAGTAGTTGCACAAGCTAGATTTTGTAAGATCAAATGAAATATTCGTGAGATTGTGGTTCTGCTGTACACCAAATAATACACTCAATGCTGAAAATGTCATGCCAGTTTTCATTTTTATAAAAAAACTAGAGGACGCCAGCAGCTACGCCTGCATTATTTTTTTAATTTACCCGTTTTGGCCGATCCCGTGGGAAATCCCTTCTTAGTGCACCCCTACGTTCCCCAAGGAACATACATGCCAAATATCAGCTTCCTGTGACCAATAGTTTCGGCTGTAGCGTGTCTGTCAGTCAGTTAGTACGCAAGGATTTTATATATTAAGATAAGAAGTCGGTATTTAATGGAAACTGTACATTTTTGCATAATAATATATGTAGTTAATCTTGTTAATAAATACTGCAAATTGCTAAATGACACACCAGCAAGATCTAGGAGTTCTTGATCATTTTTATTGATGAAATACCAACAAATTTATGGCTTTTTGTTTCGGTATATTGATTATCATACAATATTTTGTCAATGCAACAGCTTTTATCTTTCATTCTTGCATTATTTATTGCTACAATTTTTGAAGTTCCAGTTCTATATCTACTTGGATTTCAACATCAAAGTGGTCACTGTAAATGAATCTATTACAAATAATGGTTGTTTCTTTTAAATTCGATTCAGAAAATAGATCGATTTGGCATCCTTGATCAGCCACACGAGGTTCCAGGTTTGTACAGAACAAATAAAAATAATTTATTTATTAAGTATCGTATCTAATCTTTCTTTGATCTAATTTCCACTCTACTGTTGGAAAAATATAAAATTTACACATACTATTTTTGCCGTTATTTTTGCAGTTCACAACACAACAACAATTATGAGCCATTTCAAAGATGATAATATTTAAGATCAAGAATTAAATTATCAGATAATGTATTTGTTATGACAAAATTCAAATCAAAAATCAAATTGACTTCCCGAATAGTTACGGATTTCTGCCACGGCATGCGCTGCGATCGTTTTAGCTACCCCCTCCATGCACTTCGCACGTAGCGAATACATATAAATAAAATTGAAGTGTCTCTCTGTGATTTCAAAATAACTATGTTTTTTTCAAAAGCATATAGTTAGTTACACGATTCTAAGTCCAAAATAACCTTTTTCACATATACGTCTGTGTGTCCGTCTGTCTGACTGTCTATCTGTCTTTCTGTTTGTCCGGGGTAATCTCTGGAATGGCTGAACCGATTCAAATGAGACTTTCACTGGAAGGTAGAGGACTTTATAGCGCTACATATATACTAAAATTTGACCTGGTAGGTGGCGCTGTTTTCGCGATACCGAGTATATACTTCTGCCACTCATCTATACACACATATAAATAAAATTGAAGTGTCTGTCTGTGATTTCAAAATAACAATGTTTTTAACACGCTTTTATTACGTAGTCGTGTATGTAACTATGTAATGGAATCTAAGCTAACTAATTTAAGCATCGTCCAAGGGTTGTAGCGTAATAAAAATTGGCAGCTGTATGTAGTTCTGATGACAATACAATAATATGGTACTGTCAAACTGATCTGATGATGGAGCCGGAAGATATGAACTGGAACTCGACATGTATGTAACTAACTATGTAATGGAATATAAGCTAACTAATTTAACCATCTTCCAAGGGTAGTAGTGTAATGAAATTGGCAGAGCGATAGCCTAGTGGAAATACCAACAGACTGCCATGAAGAGGGTATCGGGTTCGAATCCACGGCGCGCAACAATGACTCTTCGGAGTTATGTGCGTATTGAATTGTAAATTATCGCTTGCCCTGTACCTCGGAAAGCACGTTAAGCCGTCGGTCCCGGCTGTCATCAAGGTCTTTGACAGTCGTTATAGGGAGTCAGTACCTATAAATAAACTGACTAGTCTAAACCATGGAATATAGCTAGCCCTTTGGGTTGCGGAGGTCAGATAGGCTGTCGCTCTGTGGAAAAGCTAATATTCTGTCAAATCCGGTTAGACTAGAAAGCGGACCCCGGGTTCTAACTGGGATAAACGCTAGGAAGATAATGTAGTTCTGATGACAATATGGTACTGTCAATCTGATGATGGAGCCGGAAGACATGAACTGGAACTTCATGATGGAAAATCTTATCATAGCTCTATTGGATTTATTAGAAAAGTCTTGTAATGAACTTTGGCCATGATTAGGTTTCAAAGTCTGATGATGAAGCCGGAAGATAGGCACTGGCATTCCATGATGGAATATCGTATCATAGTCGTGTTTGCACTTGTGAGAAAGGCCATGTAATGGACTTTGAACGCGATCAGATTTCAAGGCTATAACAACCCAATTATATACTGTAGACCACGCAGTGGTGTAGTTAAGGTCCCGTACTTTTGCGCCTGGATAGGCGTATGTGGCCCTGAGTAGAGTAAAATCACTTAGTGGTCTTCTGATTGAAGAGCTAGATTGTTATAAGCTGACAGATTAAACACCATGTAATACAGACGCACAGGCGGAGACTGAGAGGATGCGGGCTCATTCGCCTCCTTAAAATGAATGTATAAATTTTTAAAATATTTCGTTATCAAAGACCAAAAAATATAAAATGAATTTATAGTTTAAAAAACACTAGAAAAACACGCTTTTATAAATGCACGTAAAAAAAAATTATAGATCGTTCAAGTTGTTTCTATTTCTGGGCTGTAGTGTAATATAATTATAATATTTGATTGTAAAAGCGTGCGGCGCTGGAACAGGAAAGACGTTCTTGTTTAACTTGTTAAAAAATCAAGTGAACAGAATTTACGGGAAGGATACACAGATTGGCGCGCTAACTGGAGTTGCAGCACGAGTAGTAAGTGGCTCTATATTAAACAGTCTGTCAAAAGTTCCAGTTTGTCGAAATCAGACAAAACATGCGCCATCAGCGAGGAAGACGCCGTTCACCGACATTTTTAACGCCTCTTCTTTCAGGAAATTAAGTACATAAAGGTAAAGCGTCAACAGTGGCAAAATGTAGAGTTCTTGTTCGTGGACGAGATATCTTAGGTTCCCTTTGGTAACCCTTTGGCGACTTAAATGCTATGCTCTTGTGCGACCTCATGCAGCTTCCGCCAGGAAGTTAGTATTAGTATTTATTAACAATAAAGGCTTTCCTGTTCCAGCGCCCCACGCTTTTACAATCAAATATTATAATTATATTACACTTCAGCTCAGAAATAGAAACAACTTGAACGATCTATTATTTATTTTTTATTTTACGTGCAATTTATAAAAGCGTGTTTTTCTAGTGTTTTTTTTAACTTTTAATTTATTCTTTGTAAACCTGCTTACCTGCAAGCGCGTGATGAAATGATAACTGGGGACTGGGACTTTAAATATCTACGAGGGAAAACGCTGGTACTTTCAGCTATAAAAGCGAACGACTAGCCATTTCATCAAACAAAACTTTTGAGATATCACGATATGAACCAACTTTTTTATTACTTTTTTTCAGTTTGCTTGAAAATTGCTGTCAAAGATCAATATTTTGTTATCACGTCTTGAAGAAATAAGTAATAAAGTGGCGTGTATCTAACTGAATTTATTCGCTAACTTTTATCATGCCGTTAATTTGGGTTGTAATATCCGGCTCTTTATGTTGACTCCCTGAGGTAACTTGAGTACCATAACGTACGCAATGTCAAAAAAATATGCCATTATGTGCGTACACGTTAAAATAAATCTATTAAAAAGGAATCTTTTACTGTTTATTGGTAACATTGATTCTATGCCAAATGTTTGAAATATTACATAAATATATGATGGCCAGCGTGGTGGACTATGGTTTTACCCTTCTCATAGTGAGAAGAGGCCCGTGACCAGCAGTGGGACAGTATAAAGGGCTGATGATGATGATGATGATGATATGGATGTCTACGTTCAACATATGAATTTAACTTCTATACGAATGCTAACAATATTTCGCTCGCAAAAACGCAAAGAGCATTTGCAGCTTTTCCTAATATACAAAAGTTTTCAAAGAATTTCACAAAAGGTAGTTATTAGCATGTCCAAAGGCACGACAAAAATTGTAATTTCGCCTCTTACGTGGAAATTGAAAGCTAACATTTTTGGGACGACCGTACGCCGCAGAATCTTTTTGCCCCACCTTCGCATACATCTCGATGTCATTGAATAGCTCTTTCAAACTGTCTCACATAGAAAAATCAGAATTTCGCAAAATTGGCCGACAAATATACTTCAATGGAAATGCTCCAGTGTTACTAAATAGGGCACGTTTGTCTGTGTGCATACATAATATATGTGATGTAACTTAGGACGACTTATTTAGTCTCCGGAGCATATTTCTTTGAGGTGGGTAACAGGGGTACTTAATAATTCGCACTACTAATTGCTGTTACATGCGTAAGTCTTAAAATACGGTTTATTGCGTAAAGTGGCTCGTTACGGAACTCGCTGTCAGAATAATTGTGTGACGAAATAATCGCAGCGATTTAATTACATCTGAAGCTTAGGATGTCTCGTATTACGGTTTCGTGAAGCAACGATTAAGACGAGATTTGCATGCCTCGTTGCTATCTGGATCAAACAAACGTTTTCTAGGCAATATTGAATAAAATTAGAGCCTCGGTTGTGTTTAACGAGATGGAGTACAAAATGATATGCATTTAATTTGTGACAGAATTAAATTTTCATCCTATTTATGATCGTTACACTATTTAAGATTTATAGACATACTGTCTCGTCAAACTAATTTTATATGACAAAGTTTTGAAACTTTGTCATATAAAATTAGTTTAACGATCTTTCTGCTGCGTACGACATCGTGAACATTAGAAGGCTTCTTGGCAAATTTGGAGAAATGACGGGTGATGTCGGCTTTGTCCAAATTTTGGGGGAATTACTTCGTAACCGTTGTTTTCAGGTTTACCTACACGACGACAAAAGTAGATGGCGCCGTTTAAAAAATGGTCTTCCCCAGGGGAGCGTTCTTGCGCCTACCCAGTTCAATATCTACACTAATGATCAGCCTTCTAGCCCCTTTACAGAAAAATTTCTCTATGCCGACGACCTCGCAATCACGCCTCAGACATCCACCTTTGAGGAGGCTGAAAATAACCTAACGGCGGCTCTTAATACATTAACAGCATATTAAAATGATAATTGCCTCATCGGGCTGGGTCGTAACCCAACCCGACGAAAACACAGTCATCTGTTTTTCATTTGCAAAACCATCATGCAAACCGGGCCCTTAACATCAAATGGCAAGGAGTGACTATCGAGCACTGTTCTTATCCAAAAGATCTTGGAGTAACTTTAGACCGATCACTCACTTTTAAGTCACACTGCCAAAAAACGAAGATGAAAGTAGGAACCCGAAATAATCTACTACGCCGTTTGACGTCTACACAGTGGGGTGCTTCTCCAGATGTCCTCCGTACTACGAGAATTGCTCTTTGTTTCTCCTCGGTTGAATACACTTGCCCTATATGGCATCGTTCTTCACATGCCAACCAGGTTAACGTGGCCTTAAATGAAACCTGTTGCATAATAACTGGATGCCTCAAACCTTCACCACTAAATATGGTTTATCCGCTGGCAGGGGCAGCACCACCTGAAGTGCGACGAGACGTGGCCTGCTCCCTGGAAAAACAGAAGCAAGAGCATGACTATCGACACCCCCTGTATGGACATCAATTACCTCCCAATCGTCTAAAAAGTTGACGAACTTTTCTCCACTGCACAGCTATAGAAGACCACCCAGCAGCTGCAAGGCGAAGGCTCTGGAGTGAGGTGAACCCTGCTCCCTCGAATTTCTTAGCACCACGGGAGAGCCTACCACCAGGACACACCCTGCCGTGGCCGATCTGGAAATCGCTAAATAAACTGCGCACACAAGTTGGCTGCTGCTGGGTGAATATGTGCAAATGGGGGTTCAGAGACCCAAGCCGAGCGGAATGTGACTGCGGTGATCCTGTGCAGTCTATATCACATTTACTGGAGTGCCCACTCTGTCCTTACAGGTGTACAGTGGACGATCTCAATGCAGCTACTCCGAACGCCGTAGCATTGGCCCAATATTACAGCGGATTAGTTTGACGGAAATTATTTTTAGGAACTATTGACACGAAAAGAAGAAGTTTAACGATAAAGGTAGGAAATATATAGCTGAATGGTAATAACGTGATGATGATTCATTGATCCAAACAAAAAGAGACCTACAAAGTCATTTATCTTTTGACTATTGCATTAATATAACATTCAATGTTAGGTATTAAAGTCACAAGACAAAAAATGTGTGATTGACGTTGAATGTCGTCTTTACATTTGCTGAATTATATTTAAGCAAAGTAAGAGATGAATATAAAAACCATTTAGTAATTATTTAATGGGTTAGACCCAAAGAAATATTAACATGTGTGTCTATAAGTTACATGCTGGCTTCTTTTCATATAGTTTCTTCTAGTTGAAATAGTTTTTTATGCTCAACTATATCAATGTATTTACTAGAGTAAGCCCGCAGCTACGCTCTCACATTTTTCTTTTTTTGTCTGTTTCTGCCCGATCCCATGAGAATTTCGTGAAAACCCTTGCAGCCCTTCGGTCCCCAAGGAACATACATGCCAAATTTCAGCTTCTTGTACCCAATAGTTTTGGCTGTGGCTTGTCTGTGAGTCAGTCAATAACGCAAGCATAAATACAGATAGTCTGTGCAGATAGACAATCTCACAGTCGCATAGTACGAACGGATGGAATTCCAAGTACAAGAATATCGTCGAGCTTTTTCTAAAGAGTGTTACTGTTGACAGATGGATCGTTTGCGGCGCCGCTTTCCTCGCTCATCTCCTTTCCACCGGGCTGCAGCTAGCGTATGGCGCGCTTCACGTGTACGCCTTGAGGCACCTCGGACCTCACGCCGATCACGCTGGTACGTATCACCTGCTCTTTGATATTAATGTAATCTACCTATATTTACATAAAAATGCATCATCGAAATGTTTGTATCCGTATAACTTCCAAATGACTGCACCATTATTGTCAGGAGAAGGTAACCATGAAAAAAAATTGCATAAACATATAATAATGGTGATACAAAGTTTGCTGGGTCAGCGAGTAAATAATAAAGATTTATTTTTTTGTAGTAGCTTTTAACTATCGAATCAATGTTGTGCATTGATTCAATACGTTATATCCGTTGGCTTGATGCTTGAGAAAACTCGAATGGTGTCTGAATCCATGCGCATGACTTCGACGTTTAGCGTAGTGGTTTAAATGGCCGCCTCCCCCTAAAAGTAATACTGCGTCGTGTTGTTGGTTCGATTCCTATACGGGACAGCAATTTGTGTGTTCCATTTGTTGTTTTGAATCTTGGTGTACTTTATGTCCGCTGATTGTATAGTTGTAAACACCCCAGTGACACGTGATTTATTCCTAATACGAGAGTTTTTATATCTGAATAAAGAACGAAAATTTAATAATGTTATGAAACAATTACGTTAGGCATGTGAACCTTCTGAAATTTCTGATTGTGTGAGTTGGTTATCGGGACCAAAAGCTATGTGCTATTTTCATGTATAAGATATATTACAGCAAGTTTCTTTAAAATCGGAAATTAAATTTAATTATATATAAATTTAATTTCCGATTTTAAAGAAACTTGATGAATAAATTAAATCTCGTTTATAATTTAGTTGTAAGATTAAGCATCATAATATTACAATGAATTCCTAAGCATCTCGTCTGTTTTTCCAATTACCTGCTTATAATGTAAAGGAACCAAATTGTTTAAATCCATCTGGCATTTTGAAATACTCCCGTTTAGCTATTTTACAATTAGCTAAGAACTGCTAGCGCGTCATAAGCATTCGTTTAGATAATAGATATTTTTTTTAAATAAAATACCATAATCTAATAATTATATAGATGTTTGTTGCAGTAAAATAATTATTTACAATTCTGAAATATTATTAACTCTATTTTAATTAAATTAACGACAAAAGCTTCGAGTGCTTTGCATTTAACTATTTAACATTAAAGTTGTTTCTCTAATGGACAAACCCTATTAACATTAAATTCAATATCACTGGGAAATTAAAGCTAAAGTAAAGTTTGCTTCTTAATCCAATGTACTAGGAAACAAATATGTAACCGTCAACTGAACGTATTATTTGATACTGATATTTATACAACGTCTCTAAATCGAGGATTTATTTTAAAATAAAGGTAAAATACCCCGTATTTGCCCCGACGTTTCGGTGTGAGTTACTCCAGCTGTGGTCACGGATTAACTCCGATACGATATAGATGCGTTCTATATATGTTAGTACGTGTACAAGTCACTGTGTACATATATCCAGTTACTGGTAATTCAGTCAGGTTTGATCAAGATGGATATAAAGCCACAAATATAATACACCTGTGTGTGAGCTTGTATGCTGTAATCTTGGACAGTAACAATTGGATGTAACTATTATTTCAACAATTAACTAAAATAATCCTCAAGAAACTATTGGTATAATACGGATTGACGGTATTAACGAAGATAAGTTTATATGCCGAAGTTAAGTTAAATAAATATTCGTCAAATAAACATCAATCAAGCGATGGCAAATCAGTTTAATAGTAACTGATGACGAACAGTAAATAAAGTTGTATCCATGTAATGAAAATAGCTCTTAAATGTCGTAAATGTATGTGAGATAGAGGAAAAATAGCCCGAGTGCCCCGAGCCAGCAAGGGACAGAGAAAAGTAATTTATCAACAGGAACCCTCCGGATATAATACTTAAATAAACAGACTACGACGAAAAGATATTTACGACAGAGAAGAAAGCGTTACGTCACAAATAAAAGAGATCACCTTGATAACTTTTAATCACTATCATTTTGCAACATGTATTATTAATAAAAGGGTTTGTATACTAACTTTAATAAGCTTCCAATATTTTTCGTTTGACTTTGCCCGGGGCTCCGGCCTCGCGAAATAAGTATACACCTAAACTCTTCTCAGGAATCGCGCTAATTATGTTGTTGAAAATGTTCGCGAATTATGTTGTAGTTTTTTATTTATTAAACTTGTTACACGGTAGAAATTTGTACATAGGCGGAATTTGACGACCGGTTGGCGCCGAGGGAGTGTAAGCGACTGCTACGCCGAAGGTCGCGGGTTCGATTCCCGCTCAAGTCAAACATTTGTGTGCATGAACATGGATGTTTGTCTTGGTCTGGGTGTTTCTATGTATAATATGTATGTATTTACAAAAAAAAGTATATATGTATGTTTATCCATTATCTAGTACCCATAGTACAAGCTTCTGCTTAGTTTGGGACTAGATGGTGTTGTGTGAATGTAAAAAGAAAAAAAAAATTATACCACTAATCTTAAATAAAATCCTTGCGTTACTTACTGACTGACAGACACGCTACAGCCGAAACTATTGGGCGCAGGAAGCTAAATTTGGCGTGTATGTTCCTTGGGGACCGTAGGGGTGCACTAAGAACGGATTTCCCGAAATTCCCACGGGATCGGCCAAAATGGGTAAATTTTAAAAAATTGCAGGCGTTGCTGCTGGCGTCCTCTAGTATTCTATAACAGTCAATCTAAGCCGATGTATAGTTATCAGTTACCGGCTGAATTCAATATCCGATCTATGCATGAATTTGGAGATTAGAGATGCATGTTTGACATTAGCTCCATACAAAATATACATACATACATACATAGACTCACGCCTGTTTCCCGGAGGGGTAGGCAGAGACTACGGAGCGCCATTTGCAACGATCTTGACATATCTCTCTTGCTTCATTCACTCCCATCAGATTCCTCATGCATGCTCTTCTGTTCAGGGTGCTTCTAACCTGTCCTGTTTTTAGGATGTCTCCAATCTGGTCAGAAAACGTCCGCCTAGGTCTTCCCCTTCGTCCTGTCCCTTCCACACTTGCCTTATATATCTGCTTGGTCAGTCTTTCGTGATCCATCCTCTCCACGTGTCCAAACCATCTTAGCATACCTTTCTCGTTTATTTGTTCTTTTACCCCACAACACTCTCTTATCACACAATTCTTTACTCTGTCAGTCAAAGAAACACCACATATACTTCGCAGTGCTCTCATTTCTACAGCATTTATTCTACTTTCTTGACTCTTCTGCCATACCCAACTATCACTACCATACATAAGAGTAGGTACTAACACCCCTCTATGGACAGCCAAACGTGCCTTTTTGGACACGTTTTGGCTATTCATAAACGCCTTCAGAGCTCCATTCACTCTATTACCTGCATTAACTCTTCTTTCAATATCTTCTACATTCTTACCATCTCTTGTAAACAGCGTACCTAAATATACAAACTCATTCACTTGCTCCACTCGCTGTCCATCGATCATAACATTACAAGCCGTAACGCATTCCTCCTTTTCAAAAACCATAACTTTCGTTTTACTTACATTTACTTTCATTCCTTTCCTCTCTAACGCACAACGCAAAAAGCCTCAAAACATCCAACGGAACGTTATTGCTATAGCAAATTTATATACGATATGTCCACAGTGCCAGCCTGAGCTATTTTGTAATAATCAAAATAAAATTGAACCGAACAATAAAACCCAATGAACAAGTTTACTTTTATAAAATCTAAACCGCCACATTTGTTGCGGGTGTACAGTTCACAAATTTGCGAAGCTAGGAAGCTATATATTCCCTCTCACATAAATAAGGGTTTATGTCCGTCATGTTATAGCTACACGTGACTTGCACTCCTTGTGGCCGCATCATTTCAATCTCCACTACTCCACATTATCCCTAGAGCATTTATACGTAACACATTGAAATGTTGGTATAACATCTCTGAGTCCTAACCGCATATTTCGTGTGATTTCGATTCAAACGTTCAGGGACAAATAAAGGTATTCCAGTAAGAAAATGATATCTTTGTTGCTCCCCCGTTACAAGCTGATTCCCAAATAATGTATGGGCAGTTTTATAAAACACTTTGAGCCGTTTTTTACGGCTATGCGAAGATTTGCGGCACTCGGCGTGCCCCGGCGAATTGAGCGCGCTCAACAAAGGAAATTAAAACGTATCCACTGTTACGAGCCTCATAGATGAATGAATCAAATGGAAACTGTAATCTTTAATCAACATGAATTTACTTTAATATTCACGTCATTAATTATTTGCGTGCACCGAACCTACATCTTTAATTCGTGTAGTGAACAAACTTCTAGTTTAGTTTCAGTGCCTACTAGCTTATATTTTATCATGATACAAACATTGAAAGACAATCTCACGACCATTTGTGATCTTCAACAATGTGTAAGTAGCCAAACTGTTGCTTAATATCTAGTTCTTACCTCTGCTTTGTGTGTCATCTAATCTGCTCATGCTTTGTGTCTGCTTCAGTGGGTGCGTGCTACAAATAAACAGTTTTATCACATTAAATAAACGTAGTATAGAACGCGATATGTTGCGTTCAAAAGGGACTAAGTTTTTAATTAAAACTTCATTGCTAATTCTTTATTATGAGTACGGGACTATTCTCGTATAATTGGAATTATTTTATAAATGAACTCAACAAATCCCGATTCTCTGTTCATAAAACTTATTAAAGTGTTTGAAAGGTTGGTTATAAACATTCTTTGCTCCCTTAGCTTTTGTATTAATAAAATAGACCCATACCAATTACAATTTTACCACACAATATATTTCTTTTTATTTATATTTATGTTTAAAATAATTAATTTACCAAGTTGCTATCTTCAAAATAGAGGAGTATATAAAGATAGGTATAGGTATAAGATATTCATTTATCTTTTATTATTATAGAGCCCTTAGTGCAACATTAACTGTAAGGAAGTTTTAATAAAAGTTCTAAATTTAATTTACTTGTTTCTCTAATGGCGCTGATACACCTGAGATTCACTTGTAACAGAACAGCCAGCATTCGCCGTTTTCTGTTTTGTCGAAATGAACATTTTCATGATCATTCTAGCGAACACTCTAAATTCAAATAGTCTGTAGAATATATAAACAATATAGTAATCGCACTACAACAGCAGTTTTACAAAATATGTTTACTTCAGTTTTACTTATGAATTATTTCTAGAGTAACAGTAAGATACATAAACAAATGACGTTTCTAAATAATAAAATGCAGATTTTAATTTGAACAAGGTTAATAAATCACAGAAGTGAGTGTTCCTACGTTCAAATTTATTTATCGATATCGAGAGTTTATCAACATTCTATTGAAATTAATTCTGAGTAAACCAAATATAAGGATCTATTGTAAGCATTATCAATATTTTATCGATATTTATTCTGAGTAAGCCCATCACTAGTTAAGTCAAAATTAGTGACAAACTACGAAGATTCTTCCCTAGATTAAAATCATGAGTCAAAGTGACGTAAATATATTGGGTTTAATCGCCACTGTAGCGCGAATTCTATGTATTATCTATATTCTAAGGCTCGCCCGAATGTTTGTGAGAATGCTCACTGAAACACACTCATTTGTTTTGTAAGATTCGCGAGAATGCTCATTACATGTGAATGCTCAAGTGCAACATACCTGTCTTTTGCGAATCATTAGAAAAGCACAGCAGACATATATATATATAGAATATTTTACCCGCGTTTTCTATTAAACATGTTTGAAAGTGCACAATTTTTTTTTCAATATTTTTCGAGTAATACGTGCACTTTTGGCAAGTTGCCAGGAGGATAAATAATAACCGCTGTTAGAAACGATTATTTGGAGGTGCTTCTAATGGTGCTTTGCAAGGTGCTTCTAATAAAATATCTGGGAAAATATTTTTACCACTTTCGAAAAATATTCTTGAATTTGCATCCTTGACTTTGTCCATGCTTTACAATCTAATCCACATAAGTGCTTGGCGTTCAAATGACAAGAACCTAAACCGGCATGCTGATGTAGTGGTGACGATGTAAGCTAATATTTTTATTTTATTAGCTTGCATTAAATATGCAATTAGCTTAATTCTTTTTTGTAGGCATATTTGTCACGATATATGCGGATCAGCATTCTCGACTAACATAATATAATCACAATAAATATTTAATTGTTTGACGAAATTTGAGAAATAATTAAAAGAGATTGTGGAGCAATTGCCTTCTTTGTTTATATTATAAAGTTTGAAACAAACTCTACGAACCTTAAATAATATTTACCAAATTGATATATGGGTTCACATAACTCTGCCTAACCTGCTGGGGATATACGACATACGTGCGTAATGCTCTGTTTATTATGTTCTAAAAATATACCAACATGGAGGGTTAAAGTTATGACACTAAGGGGCTTCCCTCGAGCCTTTATCCATCAAAGACAAGGGCTGGTAATTAACGGCTACAAGGGTTGATGAAAAATGTTTCCGTGTATTAATTAACTAATCTCATGAACGAAAACGTTTGCTCTTTTTATGAAAAAAGATTCCGTTCTGTTCTCATTATGTACCCTCCACAATAAAAAATATTATTTTCATATTTTACCCGTCGTTTATACTATGTGAACGCCAATTTTCCTGATGAATCCCACTGCTGATAGTGCCAATTTTCTAGGTTAACGAGAAGAAATTACTAATGAGTGGGCCTGGCTTGACTGGCTGCAATGTGATTCCGCTTTTCATCCTTAGGATATCTTATTCCTAAGATAAATAGACTAATGCAAGTTAGAGAAATATGAAGCCACTGAGTATTTATTGTAAATATGCGATTTGTCTGCTGTGCTTTTCTAATGATTCGCAAAAGACAGGTATGTTGCACTTGAGCATTCACATGTAATGAGCATTCTCGCGAATCTTACAAAACAAATGAGTGTGTTTCAGTGAGCATTGTCACAAACATTCGGGCGAGCCTTAGAATATAGATAATACATAGAATTCGCGCTACAGTGGCGATTAAACCCAATATATTTACGTCACTTTGACTCATGATTTTAATCTAGGGAAGAATCTTCGTAGTTTGTCACTAATTTTGACTTAACTAGTGATGGGCTTACTCAGAATAAATATCGATAAAATATTGATAATGCTTACAATAGATCCTTATATTTGGTTAACTCAGAATTAATTTCAATAGAATGTTGATAAACTCTCGATATCGATAAATAAATTTGAACGTAGGAACACTCACTTCTGTGATTTATTAACCTTGTTCAAATTAAAATCTGCATTTTACACTAAATAAATAAATTAGTGGTTTATGATCGGTGATTATTTTGAAAGTACGTCCATATAAATACGGTCTAAAGTATTTCACCGCCCATACTATCGCTAGGAGCTCTTTCTCGATTGTGGGATAATTCTTTTCACTCTTATTAAGACTCCTACTAGCGTATGCAACCGGACGTTTATCGGAGTTTGATAGAACTGCGCCTAACGCATAACCGGATGCATCGGTTTGCAATATAAATTGATTTTCTTGTGAAAAATTGGGATACTGAAGAAGTGGCAGCGATGACATGTTAGCTTTTAATATATCAAAAGAGAATTGGCAGTCCTGATCCCATGAAAATGTCGCGTTTTTCTTACATAATTGGTTCAAATGATAAGCTTTTTCTGCAAATTTTGGTATAAATTTACGATAGTAATTTGCGAAAGCTACAAAGCGTCTTACTTCGTCTACAGTTTTTGGTACAGGATAGTTTTTAATAGATTCATTTTTGGCTGGGTCTGGCAATACACCTTAATTAGACACCACATGCCCTAGATATAGTAATTCTCGTCTTAAAAAATTGCATTTCGACGGATTTACTTTTAAATTTATTTGCCGTAGCCGCTCAAATACATCTATAAGGTTTTTATTATGATTTGATAGGCTAGATTTTCCCAGCACTATAAGATCATCCATATATATAAGGCATTTATCGTACGATAAACCAGACATAGCTAAGCTCATCATTCGTGAAAACGCACTAGGGCTGGTTTTGAGACCCATGGGCATGCGAGTCATTTGGAATTGGCCGGAACAAAAAGCTGTATATTTTCTACTATCTTTATGCAAATCTACATTGTAAAATCCTTGATTTAAGTCTAAATGGCTAAAATAAATACATCTTGACAATGAGTCTAAAATTTCGGATATATTGGGTAGAGGAAATTTATCATCCTGAATGCAATTATTTAGTTTTCGATAATCAATAACGAGCCGCCATTTCTTTTTGCCGCACGCAACTCGGACGGACTTTTGGACGCACCTCGGCTGCCCACGCCACCAACGCGCTGTGCTCTCCAACCACGTCCCGAGTTCCACGGCTGACTAGCAGTGAAGTCGCGCTGTTCCACTGTCGCACGGCTTGAAGCTGAGGATGACATACCTCTGCGAGTAGCTCTGCCACGGTCATAGCCGGTGACCCTGAAATCATTGTTATAAGAACTATAGCGATTCAAATACATAAGATCACTGTAGCTAGATTGAGCCCCGGTGGTCTCTTTGTCAACTGCTGCCTGGATAGCGTCTTTAAGTGACGTATAATTTCGTGCGGATATCACAGTACTCAACCTACGGTTCCTCAAACCCTCTGCAAAGCTCTTGATGGCTTGTTTCTCATTTACTGGTTTTAAAATTTTAAAAGCTTCATCTTTGCCCTCTGACTGGGTAATTGTTAAATCTACAAACAATTCTGAAATTTGTTTTCCAAATTCATCAATAGATAGGTCAATCTGTTTGGAATTATATAATTTGCGTTGAATAGTAGTAGCCGACTTTTTTGGTAATAATTGGTTTTTCATGTCACGTAGTAGAGAATTTACGTTTTCATTACTGGAGCATAATTTCAACTTAGCAGCTTGCGTTAACCTAGTCTTTAATACAAAATTTACCAACCTTTTTTGAGACTCGTCGTCCAGTTCCGAGCTGTAGTAGTCGATGCTATCTATAAGTCTTAAAAGACTTTAACGCTATTTTCATCATCGGATGAAACAGGCAATAAGTTAGTTGCTACCTTCAAGTCAAATTTCGCCATTGTTGAAAACTGCTCAGGCTGCACAGAACATAAGTTTAAAATTTCTTTGTGTAAACAGTCAAAGTGTTCACAAGTTTTCTTTATAAACAAATACTCATTTTCCTTGATATTACCCTTTAGAACCTTAAGCTTTTTCAAGAAATTCTTATATTGAGTACATAAACTATCAACTTCTGCCAATTTTACATTGATTATATGTCCAGTTCGTCTACTAGGTCCTATTTTTATCAAATATTTTCTTACTTTCTTTAGGTTTACAAGTAATTCTGTTAGCTCATCAGCCATGGAACAATTTAATTGAACATAGTAACTATCATAATATGAAGTGTCAATAAAATGTATATTTAAAGAGCATTATTTTGTGTGGAATACTTACACTTTAGAGACTGATACGTTGAATATAGCTACATACTATATAAGTATAAGAAAATTTTTTTTTGACACACAACGTACCTACTAATCCTTTAACTATTTAAAAATAAAATGTCTCAAGTTCAAAGTTGATGCAGTTGTTTGATAGCTTGAACGCGACACCTGTACACGCGACGCGGATCACGGATTCGTCACTTCCAGGAATTGATATATGAATGCGTTTTATTATTAGATACACTTTTAAATCACTCACTAGTTGTTTTGCGCATGATGACAATATGTTAACGATATACTTCACTTGTATTCACCATTTTATCCTATGTTGAAAAGTATGCGTTGTTATAGGTAGGAACTCGTAGTTATATCGCTGTTTCACATATGTAGATACCTCTGTTCATTTCTTATCGTTTGTCATACTTCCTCAGTTTTAGGAATCGGGCCTCGTCTAAGGTACGTAAGCGATCTTCTTAATGCGTGACGATTGATTTCATTCGCCATCCACTTCTTATGACAGTTTTTGTATATTCTGTATACAAGGTACAGAAAGCCAAGTGACATCAGACAAAGAATTATAATCAATATAATATTCGTTGTACTGGTATATGTTTTTATCTGCTCTATTTCTGCATTATTACTGCCTCCGGACGCGTTTTGAGCTAATATTACTTCCTCCTTGCTCTGATTATAGCCCATTTTTCACTCTTGATGGTAAAATATAGCACACGAACACAAGAAACAACGAACGATTTGCTAAGTCCGAAACGAATGTAGTTAATGTAAGATGCATGTTTACGTAGTGGGTTACTTATATGGATATAGGAATTTTAAACAAATCTCGCTATCACGGTCGCCATGTGAGGATGGCGTGAAATAAGAACGACACGAGTGATGAGTAAATACTGATTTATTATATTTAAGATGCACGTTATATATTGTATGCAATCATACGTATTACATTAAGATTAACATAGGGTATACTTAAAGATATATTGATAGAGAGATATACTATAAGACTATAAGGTATACAAATAGTACAGTTACCTAAGACAATACACACCACAGAATAAAGTATTCCATGCCCTGACGCAACACTTCTGTCACTGCATTCGCGCTTTCTGAAGGATCACCCGTAGAGAAGCAAATGGGCTGCCAAGGATAAGCTGCAAAAAATGACCACATCTCATCCCAGCCAGGTCAGAGCTGCCTAACGGTGAAGAAACCGAGACGGAATAGTGGTCTGTCTGAGTTGTCAGCAGAAGGTCTAGGCAATTTGCATTGGGTGTGCATTTCAAGCAGTGGCTGACTTTCAAACTGTGTGTGAATTTATCCTAGAGCAGAGATAACTGTTTACTGATATGGAATTTCATGATATGTCATGTACCTATTAACAAAGAATATGGTTCTCGATACTTACTTCTAATTAATCTACTATTGTATTAAAATAAGTAGTGTCAAGTTTATGCGATAGTAACAAATCTTAGCTCTCATAAATTAGTGCTTAATTACTACTCTAAGACTTTGGCAAAATAAGTTAGCACAATAATGATTTGTTTATCAACAACAAGACCAGAAAATTTGATGTATTCATCATTTATTGCAAACATTTTACTTATGAGTAATATTATGATAATATCAGCTACAGCTCAAGTTGCAGTGCTCGTACAATCGCTTGCTCGTGTTCCAAGACTTGCCAACTCGAACAAAAGATAACATTTCACGTTGCTACGTTTGCATGCCAATATAATTTCATATACAAGAACACATTTGAAATTAAAATACTCCAGAGCATATAACAAATTTTATTGAACCAACGAATTTCAATAATGTAAAATGAATTACAGAATCATATTTATAAAATTTGGTAGCCGCTACCACTATGTAAATGGAAAGAATATCTCTTATTAATTTGAATATTTATGAGACCGCCAACTTTTATCAAACCTGGTTCCGATATTAAACATCGCGAACACCTGTTGAGTTAAACTTTCAGAATCTTATTGATACTAATGTTTTGTAAGTGAAACAAATTGTACGTTGTTTACTATACACTATAAACTTTGATTACGCAGTAGTATTCTGTTTTAACTCGCATAAGTATATATGGTATTAAAATAATGTCAGAAGAGTTTGTCGTCAATTCACACGTATTATAATAAAACTTAAAAGTGTCATTCGTGGAAAAATAAAAATGAGTTATCACGTGAAATATACAGGGGAATTGCTAATTAGGTATCTGTGACGGCGCGTATTGAGCCTATTTAACACCAAAACGGCTCGAGGACTGGCGTAAAAGTAAATCTGCTGTACGTCTTCAGACACACACGTTCTTCCTTTATTATTCTTTATTTTATTTTGAGTGTCATGCTTCCTAAATGAAATGACGAGCGTGAAGCAACTCCTAGCCTCAGCTGCCAATAAACTATGAACGACCATAAAGGGTGCTTGGAGAAGGATTTTATTTCAACAATCGTAACTCAATGAAATATCGAGTTCTCGTTCATATAGCTACAAATACGCAATATGTCATCAATCATATATCGCTGACTTGCAAGATTTTTATGGAAAAGAAGACTTTATTCTGTGCGTATATATCTCATCATCGCTGGTCCGTTGCAAACACTAAATATAAATAATTCGAAAGTAAGGCGTCGCGACGCTTTACTTTCGAATTACGATGCGTCGGTGAGAGCGTGAAATACCATCTTGAACGTAGAGAAATAATTGATGTGTGACATTCCGACTCGTACGGTTACGCCAGCGCCATGTAACACTTTTAGATCTAAGCAATTACTGCTGTTTTATTCCGTCTGTCAACGTTTTTATCAAAACGATGTACCACAACATGGGTTGCGTATTAAGAACAGAACTTAGTTTGCCGACGAGTGTAGCACAATTTCCTTCCAAAACTGTTCTGAACAAAGATGGAAACGAAATTCCGTGCAAACACAATAAAGACCTTTCACGAACTTTCACTTGCAAGCCGCGGAAACTCTACCTAACTTTCTTATCTGTATGCATGGGAATACCCAATACAAACCTAATCTCGTTTCATTAAGACTACAAAAATTGGATAAAGTGTGCCGAACGAACCTCGGAAACTTTGTTAAGCACCTGTGGTTTTAGACATAATATAAGCGCAAGAACAATATATGATGTTGATTATTGCTCTGTAGACCTATATGAGCAAAAATCTTATATTCACGCAAATATAAGGTTCTAGCTCGTTAAGTCGTTACGATTAAATTATTTTACTAATCAGCTTAGTCTGTCAATACAACTTTTAATAAGATGAATAAGCTTTGATTGCCCACTACTATTGCATTGTCAATTTCGGCTATGCTCTCCACTGCGTGCTCGTGCTCTAAAAATAGTTGTAGCAGCTATTTACCGGGCATTAATCATAAAAATGGGATATCCACCTCGAAAAGAAGAAGTTGAGGCCCATTATTGCGTAGCTAATCACATTAAGCGTATTACTTGCTATACAAAACAATGGAGGTATCAACATGAGCGTACACAAAGTAACTTGTTACATTATGTCCTATACAGGTAACGAATAGAAGCCATTTAGAGCACAATATTCTCGTTGAATGCGGCAGTCCACTCACGATATGACGGCGGGACGAAGTAAGCGGCAAAACGAAATGTAAGCAGTAGGCACCTATTGTCCGATGGTAGACGGACGCATTACATTAGACACATGGATTTATTACGTGGTGTGCTGCTTTGTTTAAACGCCACTTGAATATTTAATAAAAAGCCGACAGTTTTGTGATGAATTTATTTGGCAGCTTAGGTCATTCGTCGTTCCAGCGGGCATTCCTAGTCCTAGTTAGACTTACCCAAGATGTTAGATATTTTATTTGGTTCCTCGACGAATCCAGCATTACTACAAGTTCTAATTTATAATGTTAAGAACTAAATGTTTTACCCATTACCGAGGAACACTTTATGTACTTTAGTCTTTTCTTTAACGTATGTGGCTCCTTTTTCAAATCCTTACGTTTTCAATAATAAAATTAGTAATCATTGTGAAACCGTTAAAAATAACTCTGGTTCTACTAAACCTTTAAAGGTCTACTAAAAATGGTCGGCGAGGCGGGTTTAAATATCACAATGAGATCTTCTCACCGCAAATGCATTCAGATCACAAAAGAGAGAACACCAGTGGTTGCAGTAGCTCTATAAAGGGTTTTCTTAGAACGTGTCCATACTTATGACAATGTAAATGAATCCACACACATAGGTAGGTCACACATATCACAGAACGACTTGGCTTTTGTCCAAGATTATTATAGTATATCGGAATGTAAAGTTTGGCTTTGTTCGCATATCTAAATATGAGAGTGTGAATGTTTTAACGGTGTGTACTTTTGATGATAATATCTATGGAGGAGAATAATAATAAAAAGACAGCGATAGCCTAGTGCAGATACCAACGGACTGCCATGCAAAGGGTATCGGGTTCGAATCCGCGGCACGCACCACTGACTTTTCGGAGTTATGTGCGTATTGAATTGTTAATTTTATTATTGCTTGTCCCGTGCCTCGGAGAGCACGTGAAGCCGTCGGTCCCGGCTGTCCTGGAGATCTTTGACAGTCGTTATAGGCCGTCAGTACCTCTAAAATAAACTGACACTAGTCTAAACCATGGAATATCGCTATCCCTTCGGGTAGCGGAAGTCAGACAGGCAGTCGCTCCGTGGAAAAGCTAATATTCAGCCAAATCCGGCTAGACTAGAAAGCGGGTCAACCCCGGGTTGAAACTGGGATAACGCTAGGAGGATGATGAGGATGATGATCTATGGAGGAGAATAACGTCCTTTTATGTATCTCCGAGATATATGCTGTTTTTTTGAAGAAGGTAAGAAAATATCAATATTTGAATATTATTTTAATCCTAATCTTGAAAAACTAAAGTTATATTTTAAATATGCGCATGTCATCCTGACTAGTCTATTAAACAAAAGTAATATTCGCTTTGCTGTCATTATTGTGTTAAAATACTGATCTCAATATACGTATACTCAAACAACTTTCTAATAAAAATAATATGAAATTAATCCTATTGCCATTACATAAAGGTCCTACATTTATAAAGCTTCGTATGCCTGAATTGGTACGCGCAATGTAGTTTGAGAACCTCTGTTATAAGCCCCAATATCGGCATAATGAGCTATGTAAAACTTGGTTTCGCGATCGCCTTAAGATATGATAGTTCGTTGGATAATTTTGAGGAAATTTTTGGGTTGAACTCTCACAAATCACTAAATGACGTTTTTTCCATTGTATTACAAAAATGTATAATAATATATTGGATAAATCTCTATAGGTATCTACTTGATTGTATAGATAGCGTGGTGTAAGTAAGCGTTGAAGCGCGACCCATTAAGGACAACACTTTATGTGATTCATATACGTTTTTGTCAGTTCTGGATGCCTGTGCTACAGTTTAAGGTGAGATGCGAAAAAAATATTATGTGCTGAAGTAATTTGACATCGCTATGCTAAAAAATATCCGAATGAAACATGTGCAAAATAACTCTTCTTGAAACATTAGAACAAGCTTATTATTTGACTCAACTGACTACGGAACAACTATTATACAAAGGACAACAATTATTCACACAATCCACACATAATTATACTAATCACAAAATTTAAAACAATCGCATGGCTCTTTAAACGAAATGGACCTTCAATAATTCTACAAAAGGGGACTAAAATATTTTTACAGCATTCCAATTAAGTCTGTTCGAAAAAGTATAAAATATTGTTTGATCAAAATATTTATTGAAAAGCAGTTTAATAAAATCCGCTTAGCAAACATTTATTGCTATATTTACTTTGCTGTTAATCTATGGGCGAACGAGAATCGCAAAAATATTTTTAGTATCACTTTTAAATATTTTGCGATCTCTGATTATTTGTGGAATGAAATATTGGAAAAAGATAGACTCATAAAGTGATAATTTTATGTTGAATGCTCGTTCTGAGTATAGACCGTCATCAGCATATTATGTTACTGATTTTCATGGCTGCGCGAATGGTTTTATCGGCCGTCTCGCTATTTACATCTACGCCGAGTACTTTTGGTTTGAACTGAATTAAACTTATGTAATCCACAAACTATTGTTTCGAATATTAACTTCTGTTGATTATATGATTGAAAAGTCCCTCGTGACACGCTAAATGAAAATGTTTTAGTACACGTTACTTGGGCTTTAATTACTAAGGCTCAAAATTGACTCCGAATTTGAACACCTGGTAAAATTAAAATATACCACTCTTTTTCTCTCTCAAGTTTTCGGCAAGCTTTATTTTAGTTCACGGTAGCTTGTTTTATAGCTGAGAAAATTATTTGTGTGAAAATTTATTGTTTCTTTGTAATGCGATAGACCGCAATTAATATAAATGTGGACGTGTTCTTATACAATTTCGCGATTTTTAAGTCAACATTGAAAGGTACAATATTTATCGTTTACGAATTTACTAAAAATAAACTAGTGTCATCTTTGGCTAGCAGACCGATAAATATGAATCACTGTATAACGTGTACTTAGTATATTTATGTGCACAAATAAATATGTATTTCCTTCAGTGAACAAATACTCAGTAGTTCCAGCTACTGATTACAATATATCCCAAAGGAAATGCCACCTAGAACCGGGACAAGTTGATTAGATACTCCACGAAATAACTTTAATCTCTCCGTGTCACTTATTTACATCGCAAGTTGTGTCAAACGTCGTCAGTTTCACTTGTTTTAAGTTTCAACCTTTTAATCAAAGCCTGTCGATAAACTTGGGTCGACTATATGACATGTTTGGATTGTTGGTTATTTGCTGGTTGGTTGGTTGAGCGCACGCTTCTCTTGGTGTGTCCCGGCAGACTGTTTTTGAACAACAGAACTGCGTAGGCAAAGTATATGCATATTTCAAGAGGCTATTCGCTGCAGATATTTCGCTCGTAAAACAGTTATATCTGCTCAAGATTGACTCAAAATTTTGCTATTAAAAATTTCCTTATGCTAGTCGCGAATTAAGTAAAGGAAGAGATTTTTTACTTTTTTATAGAAATTGTTCTTTTCCAGACTTAAAGCTCAGCAGTCGAGAAGGTATTGTAGCTTCTGAAACTTCATAATTGTTTTTAATCAACTTCTCTAATTCTAAGGTATTTCCTGTGAGATTTTTCTTACAAATGAGACTCCTTCAATCTGCTTTATGTAACATTTACAAGAATTATAATACGGTACTAAGGTACTATTCAATCCCTAACGATCTACACATCCTTTCAAATGCACCAACAGTTGATACATAGAACGTGAATCATTTGTAAAGCAACAAAAATGATAGCACAGATTAAAAATAGATCCATCATTTCCACTGGATTCCAATATAAAGGATATTACAAATTGGACCACGGCCACTGGTCTATACACAGGGGATGCTTGATACACATATATGCATACACATTTCATGGCCGTCATGGCCATGAAATGTGTCTTACAACTTACATCCATATGTCTGCGTCCCTTTGCATCCGTTCACGCAGATTGCGGACTAGAAATGACGCCATTTACCGCGTAGAAACAGGGCAAAAATAACTTACTTTGCTTCATTCCATTGTGGATTATCTTATAGAGAAATGAGAACAGACATTGGATACGCCATCTTTATATGAACATAATAGGATACCGGCTACCTTAATTCTAAGGTTGTAAAAGACTGCCGTATTCGTTTTACAGTTAATTATATTTCTTAATAGGGTGCCTCGTGCCGCTCAGAGGTCTCGAGACTAAACCCACGCATTTTTTTTACTTTACATTATGTACATATTAAATGACACTGGCTATATATAATATTTGCAATGAAAATTTGGATTTCCTCGTGGCCATGTCCAAAAATTATTCATGAGGTTTCTGAGAAAATTTATGATCTGTAAAAACACTCGGGTTTAAGACGTTAAAATACGATTTAATACTCGCATAGTTAAAACGGATATATTATTATAAGGTTTGTAAAATGATAGAGTACGTCACTATACACAAGCCGTACATAGCAGCTTACGGCTTCTTCACAAATTAAACTGTGCTAATACGTTTTTATTTATTTATTTATTCTTCATATACACAAAATATATAGGCGGACTTAATGCCTGGCATTATCTACCAGTCTACCTTAGCAGCACCTCACCTTGCAGAGAGAGAAGGAGGTGTGTTATATGATGTAGGTTACGAAAAGTTACTAATTATTGAATAAAATTTATTGGTCCTAGTAATTATTCATACTTACAAAAATATATATTACAATAAAAATACATAAACGTAATACATACACATTAAATTCAAATATAATAACAAATAATATACATATATATACATAAACATATGATACATGTTAATATACATATATACATAAACATATACCTGGTTAAGATAGCGGCTTAGGATACATTCGCAGACTCAGCTAACAAGAGTTCCTTTACTTTGGACTTGAATATGAATTTGGTTTTGGCCATTCTGATCTCAGGAGGTAGAGCTTTCCATAGAAGAATAGATTGAATGGTGAAAGAAGAGTGAAGAAAATCAGATCTGTGAGAAGGTACCATGAGTTGAAGATTAGTAGAGGAGCGAAAATTTGCTCATGGTTAGAACATAAGTACTGAAAGTAAGGAGTCATATTCTGAGGAGAAGTAGGAGATGTGAGAATAGTGTATAGAGTAGTGAGAGTACGCAAACTACGGCGCTGACGTATAGGGAGCCACTTTAGTTGGGAACGATAAGTAGACACATGGTCATACTCACGAAGATTAAAAACGAATCGAATGCAGTTATTCAGAATACGGTCAAGTTTATTGAGAAGATCTGCATTCAGGTCAAAGTAACATACATCATGGTGATGTCGATCAATGGGAAAATCAAAGTTTGCACAAGCATTGTTTTAGTCTTGGAAGGAAGTAAATTTTTAAGGCAGTAGAGAGCGCGCAATGTGCCGGTGACCTTCTGACTTACCTGTGTCACCTAAGCCTCTCAATTAAGCCTGGCATCCATGTGTAGCCCAAGATTTTAACTGTAGGGTAAAGATCGACCATAGTACCGTTAAAAATGATGGCTGGTAGTGTTGTTAAGTCCAGTCTGCTTAAAATTCGTTGACTACCCACTATTATAGCCTGAGTCTTGCAAGGATTTACAGTCAAAGTCAAAGTCAAAATCCTTTATTCATTTGGGTCACAATGTGACGCTTATGAACGTCAAAATAATAAATGTATAAAATAATTACTTTAAGACTCTACATTTACATTTACTGCCACGTTCGCAAAGCAAGGGCGTAGAACCATGAGAAAGAACGGGCAATAAAACTCGAGGTCACTTTTTTTCATCGCCAGGTTTTGCATAATACACATAACTTACATTTTGTAAGGTGCTGCAACTGTTACACCTTCTATATCACTTGTATATATTTACTGTACATAATATTACTCAAGCATAATACTTTATTTTAATTTTGATGTTCATTTAGTTAGCCTCCTCAGAATAGAAATGGTGAAACAGGAGCATCCACTTACATTATATATACCTAATAATGCAGGCAATCCGCGAAAGTGATCAGAACCATGATGGAAATGATGCAGTTAAATATTAAAATTTAATACCAGTCATCGCAAGTAGCACCCATTCACGAGTATGAAGCATGGGCCAGCCATCATCCCTCTCGCCATATTAGAGGGACAGGGATGACCCGACCACACGACGCCACCACAATAAATGCCATTTTAGTGAGCATGACGACAACGGTATACAAACCGGCAGTAAGAAACAATCTATTGGTGGTTCCCTATCCAATTGCATAAAATTTTAAAACCTAATATAACTTAGCATAATTTTGTTTGGCATAATTATATTTTTGCATAATATAATAACGCATAACAGCTTATGCATAATTTTTTAAGCATAATTTCTCTAACCATAATAATGATTAAGCATAATATTCTAAAGCATAAATTTATTTAGCATAAAGTTCAAAAGCATAACTTTTTTAAGCATAATATCCTAAAGCATAAATTTATTTACGCATAATTATTACAATACAATACAAATTGGATATAATAACTTTGGCAATGTATTTTTGGCATATTTTTCGCTGTAGTAAACATGAAGCAAGCAAGCATACAGCATGCAAGCAAGCATGCAGCATGCAAGCAAGCATGCAGCATGCAACATGCAGCAGGCAGGGCTTCTGTCACGGCTCCGGCGCTGCGGGCTTCCGGCGGCCCCACGCGCCTACGCGATTTTAAATAACACTCTAGGTGTAGGACAAACAAGACTACGTGGAGTCGGTTTTGCTGCAATTCGGTTCTGTCACTAACTTTTGTTGCACAGCATATACATTTTTTAAAAGTTAAATATATAATTATATAAATATTAAGCTAATAGTCATTAGGCCTACTAACGTTATGCTAATAGTCATTAGGCCTACTAACGTTATGCTAATAGTCATTAGGCCTACTAACGTTATGCTAATAGTCATTAGGCCTACTAACGTTATGTGAATCAAATTTATGCCAAAACAAATTAGTCTTTAAGATGATTATGCCAACATAAAATTTATGCCTAAAAAAATATGCTGAAGTATTATTATGCCAAAACAAATTGTGCCAAAATCGTTATGCCGAAGTATATTAGGACAAAGAACATTATGCAAAAAGAAGGGATCCCTCTATTGGTATACTGACCATGACCGCCAATTACATCCACTTTCCAGATCATTATTAATAATATAAATTAGTAGAACGAGTGAAGGAATGCAAATGTAGAAATAATTTTGTGAAGTTGACAAGTGAACAATGATATAATCAGGGATAGACGATGTTAAACTACATTCAACAAATCATAAAAATATCCAAAAGCTGCAAAATCACGTGTTCACGAGGCACCTCCACTTAACATGTCACTGACACAGTGAGACCAAACTTGTCAGACCATGTCTTTATTGTCGACAAATCCCTATTTACTTTGTCGATGGCCTCAGCTACGCATTCCACACTTATATTTTCTTAACCGTTAGGTAATAACATTTGCCAACATGTTACAAAAACTGCGCTGATGTGCCAAACTATGTTGCATACGCGTCTCACACTCACGTTAACCTACTATTGAGTTCACCGACATCATCTCTTGACATTTTGACATTATCTGTAATAGAAGGCTCATTTTTATCATGGAGGCCACTATCATCATCACATTTAATAAATTGCTTTTTATGATACGATCGCGGGGAAACAGAAATTGAGAAAAACGGTTATAATAAGTCTGGTGTTCGTTATGAAGGTAGTAATATTAATAATAACTTTGAGTACCACATTAATTTCACTCTCATTTTCGTATATTGTCGTATAAAAGAATACATCGTACGACTTAAGGTCATGGTACCCTATACCGGCACCATAACGGCGCAGAGTAAAAAAATAACAATATATCACATGTTTGAAGTGAAGAGGTTTTCAATCTTCTGGACTGGGAAGGACTCGGCATCAATATCAACGGCGAGTACATCACTCACCTTTGATTTGCTGATGATATCGTAGTCATGGCTGAGACCATGGAAGACCTCAGCACAATGCTCGATAGCCTCTGTAGAGTCTTCCAACAAGTAGGTCTTAAGATGCACGGGTCGCACGGGTGATTGGTTTTTAGATGGTGAGCCAGACTCAATCACTCGTCGATCAAAAAAAGAAGAAAATCAGGTTTTACTTACGAAAGAAAACACTTTGAGAATTGTACACATCACGATATAATTCCTATATTGATACAATGCAGCTACTTTAAAACTAAGAAAATTAATAATTGAGAACATGAGAAATTCTGGGCGTGGTCCGACAAGTATAATTGGTATTCACTGGTGTTCCGAAGGCCAGGGTCTTGATAGGAAAGAAGACTCAACTGGTGGCCGTGAGCTGGAGCAAAGGGCAGAATGAACGGCGTCGCTCGTTTATATACGGCGTGCGGGGCGCGCGGGCAGAGGCGCTCCCTCCTCCGTTCGACATCTTAATCCTGACGGAGGTGCACGACGTCACACACCCCCCTCTTCAGGGCAGAATTTTCCCTAGGGAAAATTCTCTTGACTAGCAGTTCGTTGAGGATTACCTGTAATTAAGTAGTGGAAGTGGTGTCAGTATTTTAAGTAAACAACCAAACTTATATAACTACATCACCTATAAATATAATATATAACCCACAATACGCACGCAACAACTGCCCTATGATAATCTAACACACCCGTCATCCATAAAGCCACCACACACTACATAAGTTCTTAGGCTATAACATAACAACAGAATATGAGAGACAACCATTATTAGAGTAAACAATGATGAATCATAAGTTCGGTATTTATATACCAGCGCGTCGCTGAGTGAGCGCGTGTGTATCGCAATAACAAACTAGGTAAATTTTAATTAGTTAAGTACTATTTGACTGTACCGAGTTCGCGACGCCAACTTCAGAACAAGGCACAGCGAAAAAAATAATACGCCAACAAAGTAGACATTAAAATAAATAGACTTCCAGAAAAGACCACGAGCGAGAATCGAACTTGTATACTCGGCTGACAGTGACCTTTTGACCACTGATCCACAGGGTACAAAAAAACAATTTATTTAGTATATGGTAAGATTTTTTTTAAACAATGTTTAGCACAATATTTGGGTACATAACTGCGCAGCAATTTAAAAAAATAGTGTATTCTACGAGAAAAAAATATTTGCTACCCTGCGATTTTTTTTATTTTATGTAATTTTATGTATCTTTAAATCTTTTATGCCATTCGCCAAGTGGTTTAACATTCATATCATTTAGTTTTGAAGAATTCTGCCGGTTTACGGTGAAGATTATAAAATAAACAATTGCGTTGATGAGCCGACAACAGAGCTGAGTGTACCTTCCCGAAAGTAGAAAATAAATAGTTCAACGATTCGGCATAAACTTCACATGGCTCATGCCACATATTGGAATTGAATTCCATGTCAATATACTGAGAACCAAAATATCCTTCAATTGAGTTTATGCACAATGTGAGGCGTAGGTACCTATACAATGGCGTATAATTAATATTTAGAACATTTTATTTTAACAATAAGTTTATTAAAGTGGGGAGTTTTGGTAATAAGTTGTTTTATTTATAGACTCACGCCTGTATCCCCGAAGGGGTAGGCAGAGGTGTAATATTACACCCACATTTCGCCAAGAATTTTTATGTCCCACGTAATAGGGGGCGAGCCTATTGCCGTACCGGGCACATTACCAGACTCCGTGCTGCTACTGAGAATTTCCTAACGGGAAAACCCAGTAACACTTTGCCCGACCCGGGAATCGAACCCGAGACCTCCCAATCCCACGCGCACATTTATGCCTGCGAAACCACCGAGGCAGTCTCTAGTAATAAGTTGTTTACTATTATTTAAAACTTTTACGTTGTATGTACTATGCCCCAAAGAACATTTTATTTCAACATTAGATTTTAAAATTAGTGCCAATAAATATAAACATTGTTTATTATAAGAAAGATTGTGGATGTAGTAACATACACAAAAAACAACACATTTTATTTTATCATTTTGTTATTAAAGTTTATATATTTATTTATGTTAAACACACATTTTAAAGCAACATATAGGCATTTATATTGTGAAGGTATTTATGAGCGATAACTCATCGCACGAGTTTATGTAGGTATTTTACAACGAATGCCAGACACCTGGCAATTAGTGATTACGCGCAACGGGTTTGAATAATATAACCCATAAAGAGTTGACCAATAGTGGGCAAAAGATACTGGGTGACCCAAAAGAAAAAAAAAATATATTTACACATATTATATTATTATATTCACTAAGGTCAGACAGAATGACCATCATACGCGTTAAAATCTTATATAAAATGACTTAACCCGCTTTTTTTTAAACACACATTTTTGTTTATTAAAACACACAATTTATTGTTATTACCTGATAGACTAGGAACCCTTAAACACCAAAAACCTTTAGTCGGCACTTGAGAGTTTAAAATGAAATGCCAAGAACCGTTAGTAGTACCTGAACATTTTAAGAACGAGTCTTCACCATGTTAGTATTGTAGTGAAAACAGGTATAGGACAACAAAAATATCAGGTAAAAACACTAAAAGACAACAAAAATCATCGATAAATCGACGCAACCACGTGGTCTATCCACAGCGGTCATTCAAGGTTAAAACAATGTTTTAAAGAGGCTTTGTCGGTATAAATAACAGACTCCATAACACTTTTAACCCGACAATGCCCGTTCTTCACAACAAGAAGAACAAAGAAATATACCATTCATCTCTTGTTTAGCAAGAGCAAAAGTACCATTAGAAAATGGCAAAACGGAGCACATACATCATCAGAATCAGGTAGCAAACAGCACCCAATCTTCTCCCATTTAGCAAAACCATTAGACCATTATATAAATAGCAAAACAGAGCACCATCGGAATCCGACAGCAAAAAGCATTCATGCGCATTTAGCAGCATCCATACGCATTTAGTAGCATCCGTACAGATTTCCCATAGCAAATAGCGTCAACACACGGCTAGTAGACGCCGCGTAGACAACCAAGCACTCAGAATTATCTGGTCAAAACAGCAGAAAAAAAAACAGCCGATCCAAGGCCAGACAACAGCCCATCAAAGGCTAGCAAGGGCTAGAATAG
Organism: Euclidia mi; assembly: GCA_944739405.2. NCBI lineage: Eukaryota > Metazoa > Arthropoda > Insecta > Lepidoptera > Erebidae > Euclidia > Euclidia mi. Next base: position 26,162,442 of record OX123202.2, read on the forward strand.
AATTGCCTTTCTCAAAGCTACCAACCCTGCAAACCAACAGCAATAGAAAGAAAAAGAAAATTAACTTTAGAGGTTAATTTATTGAATAATTACTTTTACAAGTAAATTATTTAGTTTATTTATTATTTATGTACCTAGCATTTTATATACTTAATAGCTTAAAAATATATTTTTAAGCTATTGAGTATATAAAAAATATTGCTTAATAAAATTAGAAAATAATCAAGGCTGTGCATATAATTTTTTACAAATTGCTGTATATGTTGATGATTGATGGTGATTTTCTTTTACTTATTAAAATAATTTGATTCATTTTTCACACAGCATTTCATTTAATTATCCAGTTTTTCGATATGTGATGCTTAGCTATAAAGATGTTAGTAACAATTGAAGTAAGAAATACCTGTTTTTAAAGAGGCTTTAGTGCGGCAATCAATGTCAAAAAAGATGTGTATTGCTTAACTAAACCAAAAATCCTGTTTTTTATATAATTTTAAGTACCATTCTGAGCCGGAAATATCCTAAATGACGCTCGCAAATATTTGTTTCAATAATATTTAACAATCACTGATATATGTCTAATAATAATAATATTTTTATTGGAAAATAAATCATTGTAGTACATTACATAGAACGGTAAGTAGTTACAGTATATGTGAGGTAGTTTACTACACAAAATAGTGCATGGCTTACTGTTTTCCTAGCTAGGCTATAAAATAGCCTGTATTAAAGATAAACAGCTCCAAACCCGCGTTAATAAAAATACATAATAATTAACGACACACTAGTTGCAATATAAAAGAAGGTATGTAACTACAGTTTTAACACTTTTTGTATGAAATAACATGCATTATTAAGACAATAGGTGGAGATATTATGCTAAAATTCATAAGTTGGTGTGTGTGTGTGTGCGCGCGCACGTATGTGAGTGTATGCGACCGTATCCAAAAAGGCAAATAGAAGCTATATCTCAGGACAAAGCGATTAGCATATTTTCTGTCTCATCGTAATTTTTATGCATTAGGTAATTTAGGACGGCCGACTTACAATCATGACTAGGTAAGATAAATATATAAATGTGCCTGTTTATCTGGTTGCAGAGGTAAGGTCCCAGGTAATAGAAAAATCTTTTAAATGAAAGAAAAATGCATTCTAGGTATAATACAGTTGTTATCCCTGCGGCGCTTGGAAGATTGTATTTTTGGAGTGTAATAGTTTTCTAGAAACAACGATTCCCGCGTTTTTTACGTTTTTCTCCAAAATCACATTTTGGGGTTAACGTGGTTTTAGTTAACGGACGGCAGCATTATCTAGTACCCACAGTACAAGCACAGTCAAATAATCCATACAGTCGTTCGACGAACGCGTCTAGACGGGTCAATCGTGCGGGGGCCAAGAGGTGAGACGCGGGAAGAGCGGTACCTAGTTACGTATATCGCCTTAGTTCGTAACTAGGTACATGTTTTTGGGGGCTGGCACGTGCTTGTTTTTTGTTCGTTACTTATTTATTTGCTTATTAATATTAATTAAGACGGTGCATACGACTTGTGCTGTGAGACATTGAAATTCTTTATGCTGTTTAAAGATTTAAATAAACAAGGATTTCAGAAATCCGCGATTTCATTACTTATACCAAAAAAGAAAATTTCATTAATTATATTTATTTATATTATTTTGAAATGTATGTACCTATAACCACTTAAAATAATGTGCACATTCCTACTAATCTACTAACTTTTTACAATATCTCATGTCTGGCCAAATCACATAATAAAGTAGCAATTATTGTACGTAAACAACATGACAGACGTAAGAAAATATGCGTTGTAAGGTAATATTCGATTCTGGTGTGATTTTAATTTCATTCAATAAGTACCTAGTACCTTCGCATTAGGTAAGTACCTATCACATATTATTATGTATCTTGGTAACGGCGCATCCTAGCTCAAAAATAACCATATTTTTGGCCCCCTTTTATGAACCCCACACATGTTCTCCGTAATCTCATAGCCCGGTCACCCATCCATAAAATGACCGTGATGTCTATTGCTTTGTCTTAACGTAGTTTGCACGAAAAAAATCTGCAAAATACTTCATATCGATAACAGGCTTTGCAAGCTGATCCCAAGGTTACCCATCCATTAAACCACCGCTATGTAAATCGCTTTATTTTAACTTGGTTTGTACGAAAAATGCGTTATATTCTTAACCGCCTCCCACGACACCTGCGGGATGAAATAGGTGCTGACTGACACTTTGTATGCAAATCTGTCACCGCATGAAAAATGCAACGTGTTTTGTAATAATTATTTATCGTTAATTATTGTAATATAATAAACTAGCTGTATCCCACGGTTTCACCCGCGTACTGAGGGAACTTCTTCGCGTACCCGGTAAATTTTTAGCCTAAGTTACTCCTTGGTACATTAGGCCAGTGAGGGTCCCGTCAAAATAGGTCCAGCCGTTCCAGAGATAAGCGAGAATAAACAGACAGACAGACAAAAATGGTAAAAAATTTCATTTCGGTGTATGTTCCGTGTATACATCCATATGCATTTAGTAAAAAGCGGTTATTTTTAACAGACACTCCAATTTTATTTATATGTATAGATAAGTGATTTAAGTACACTATATTATTCATGTAGCGTAGCAATTGTAATATTTTTCTAAAATAAATAGACGGTGTTTGAATAAGTAGGTATTGTTTACATGTGGCAGCCCTAGCCTACTTACCCTTGTCTAGACGTTGTCGGCTTTTTCTACGAGATCAAAGGCGTCAAACTACTGTATGTCTTTATACTGTGGTACAAGCTTCTGCTTAGTTTGGGACTAGATGGTGTTGTGTGAATGTAGTTGAACAAACAAACATTGTAGTCACTGAAGATGTATGTCTGGTAATGTCATGTATGTCGGTTCGTTGGGCTCCAGTATCATGTCTCTGAAATCATCACATCAATTACTTACATTAATACATATTGCATTTATGTCAATAGCAGGGATTGCGCCCAATATGTGGAGGCTATTAACTAGTGCTTGATATTTGTTTATTATATCCATGCTTGATATGTTTTAGTCCACTGTGCCATAATCATTATAGTAAGTCAACCTATATTAGCAGTATGTCAGTATTCCTTAAAATAAATATTTGATCTTGAATGTTTGCCATGATCGTGGCTTTTCTATTCGTTCAAGAGTTCATCTTTGCTTGGGAGACAGAGCTATTATTATTTATTACCAAATCTAATAGTTAAATAACTACAGTTAAAAAGCTTTTTGTCGTAAATACATTTATTTTCAATCATTTATCCTGACGTACATAATTGCCGCCCTTACATGCGTGTGCGGAAGTTGTTATGATAATATCCTTCAGTAGCAATTCAGTGGCTCAGTTTGCGTAATAATAATATAAAACAATGAGACATTATTATCTGAACATCATCTCAGATAGTATCAATGCACGCGACGTGATTCTCATGAAGTTATCTGCTTCAGAAATAATTTGCATACTAACAACAGTAAGAACCTATCTAAAATAGCTTTCTGTTTTCCCGAAGGGGTAGGCAGAGGCATATTAAACGCCCACCTTTCGCCAGTGTTTTGATCCCACGTAATAGGTGGCGAGCCTATTGCCGCTTATCGGGATATTTTGTTTGCCAGAGCCATGTGCGTTGATCGGCAGGTGCACCACTTGCAGGTGAGGTTGACTTGGGACCCTAAGTTCTTGGTGGGAACCCTATGCACCCCATACTAAAGTAAAATAATTCAATATAGCAATATTAAATTTAAAGTGATATTTTCCAAAGTACATAATATATTTTTCTTCGCATCTTTTTGTTTCGGATTAATATTTCGGTTCTAAAATTCTATTCCTCGAAAATAAAGAACCATTACATATACGCCAGATTGCCTGTTACCGCGTGAAAATCGACTTCACAACAGAAATATGTTAATTAAAAAACGAGGGTTCGTCTTTCGTGAAAACAGTACTTAATTACCCATTAGCCATTTAAATATACAATTTAAACGGTTGTAATTATAAAATGTATTCTAGGAATATAATTAAATTTTAGCCAGTTGCGTGTTTGTATTTGCGAGTCGTGTTAAACACCTTGTTCATTGTTTTATTCTATTGTCACGTTCATGTCCCAAGGAAATACCCAAAATGATAGATTAATTTATTTTTAAGTCATGAATATAAAATAGATTAAAACCACATCGTTTCTTAACAACATATTGGCATTAATTTAGATATTTAGCTAGTAATATAACTTATCTGTATATACTTTTGTATAAAATTATTGCGTTACTGACTAACTTGCTGACAAACAACGCACAGCCACAACTACCGGGTTCAAGAAGCTGAAATTTGGCATGTATGTGCCTTGGAGTCTGTAGGGGTGCACTAAGAAGGGATTTACAGAAATTGCGACGGTTAATTTATTAATATACCTATATTTGAACTTCTTATTTGATATATATTTTTTAATTTACTTCTAATAGTGAAAATATAACTAATAATTCAATATCTTTACAGTAATCAAATATCCTATAAGTGACGTCATAACTTTATATAACGCCACAGAAAGACCACTAGTTACGACCTATGCGTTGGGATCTACGTCATAACTTCTTGTATCTGTTGCCAGTAGCTGCATCCGCCGGAGAAATGTTTATTTTTCTGGCCGATAAATTATCCAGTGTACTGGCCTTTATATTCCTGTTATGCAACCTTATACTCATACAGAATCATTACGCGAGCATCAATATTCAGCGTCCATAATATATGCGTGTTTGTGTTCAACTCCACTCTGTTCGTCTTGACATTTTGACTCAATTTTGCATTTCAGTAGACTTTAAAAATACAGTAAAGGGTAAATTTCAACGATACACTTAATTACTCAACACACTCAACCAAGTCTCACCAAGATTAGCTAGCGCATATATAACAATAAGGTCTGGACCGCGCAATGAAAACTTACACGGTAAATTACTATATTCTGTCACAAGTATCTATCTTCAAGTCAATCGTCAAGAGCGTGACCCGGGCAAGGTCATCTAACACATATGAAGGATCCTTTATCGGAGAAACATAACACCTCATTTCTCCACATTCTGTCCAGTAGATTGTACCTATCACCGAAATTCAATCAACCTCTATTCGCTATTGAACACAAAAATGCGTTTTATTTTATTACTCTTGGCAGATTATGTACTGTTAAGAATAAAGTAATGTATCGATGACATTAATTTCATAATTTTTATCGTATTGTCAAATTTAATTGCCAATATAGTTAAGCTCTTGAAAGCCTGAATTTGTGAATTGGTGAAAGAAAATATTGTGAGGAAACCAGTATGTCTGAGAGTTCTCCAAAAACATGTAAAGTTTGTTAACCTATCCTATCTGACTATTGAGAACAGGTGTGCCTAGCAGTAGCACGAACTATGAACAAGGCCGATTATGCTGATGAGACATTTAGTAATAAATATGATTACATAAGCTGTGCGAGGGCACGATTTGCTGTGCACAGAGGGGTGTTAGTACCTACACTTAGTACTACGATAGTAAAAGTTGGGTATGGCAGAAGAGACTTGAAAATAGAATAAATGCTGTAGAAATGAGAGCACTGAGAAGTATGTGTGGTGTGTCTTTGAATGACAGAGTAAAAAGTTGTGTAATAAGAGAGTGTTCTGGTGTAAAAAGAAGATGTAGTGTCAAGCATTGAGATAGATATGCAAAGGTGCATTGAGCACATGGAGAGGATGGATGACGAAAGACTGACTAAGCAGATATATGTATATGACGACGGGTAGCTTGATTTTTGGCCGGTATCAACGCTTCAGAGTTCTATGTAGGCTGGGTCTCTTTGCAATGAATACACACTGAGTACAATACACTGAGTTTATTTCAGGACAGAAGGTACATTATCTTTACAATTACAGTCCAACATGATAACACTTTCACTTAAAGTCTCGTGAAGGACCGAGGACAGATTCACGAGGTACTTATGGCTCGCCGCTTCGAGCCAGAATGCCATAATTCCTCACCAGACGAGTTCTCAGGAACACTATTGTCAAGCGCCGCCCCTCTAACGCACCGCAATACGTCACTCATCGGTCACCAGATGGCAGCACTTCGAGTCGTTTGGCGACTATACTAATGATCGCATCCGACATATAAGGCAAGTGTGAATGAAACAGGACGGAGGGGAAAACCTAGACGGAAGTTCTCTGATCAGATTGGAGACATCCTCAAAACAAGAAAGGTTAGAAGTACCGTAAACAGAAGAGCATGCAAGAGGAATTTGATGGGAGTGAATGAAGCAAGAGAGATATGTCAGGATCGTTACAAATGGCATTCCGTAGTCTTTGCCTACCCCTCCGGGAAACAGGCGTGAGTCTATGTATGTATGTAAGATTACATACATTTCAAAAATAAAAATTAGACCAATCTAGCAAGCTTTTGCGAGGGTTAGCGTAATCGTTGTCAAAGAATATTTACGTGCCGTGTACCGTTGATTGTAAAATGTCCGAGTGACGTAGTAATATAACAGATAGGCATTCACCACATTTACCTACGGTTGGTTAAATGTACCTATTAGGTTTTCTATAACCATTTGTATTGTGGTAGTTTCAGTACCTGGATGACCGAGCTTTTGCTCGGTACTTTTTTTGTGGTAAATACGTTATCAAGAAATAGATCCTAGCTTGATCGATTTATCGTTTAGTATGATTATAAACAAGAATGGCTCATTTAAAGGTATCAGAAAGATAAATAGATATATTTATAGCTAGATCTCTATACAAACTAACTCGAATATTTCGATAAGGCTTAGAGATACGCGAAGTCCATTATGGTGGTGCCTAGGTCATGATGGTTTTTAAATTGCACAGAGTCTTAGCTTTGTTCAATATGTATTCTTCAATTTATATGACATGTTAGCTACTTATCCCTGGCTGTAATTTTAATAAGAAAGGTGGTGCTTGTATTGAAAAGTAAAACTGATCAATAAATAAGCTGGGAGTTTCTGGACGCTACCAGTCTAACTTTGTCTTTGTTTGTCTGGATTCTTATCAGGCTGAGCGTGAAGTAATATGAAATAGTTAAATATCTACGAATGTACAGAGTTGAGAGTACTCGGTATTCAACGGCGGCAAATTATCGAAAGGAAATGGCTTTCATCTTCAGTAATAGACCGCTTAACTGCTGTCTTTGGGCTTAAACGTAAAGACGCGAAAGCAGTAATGACGATTGGACACAAACTTCTATTGCATCATTTTATAACATCTACGCGAGGTCATCTCACGTAGATGTTATGAAATTTTAAAGAATAAATACAATATTTAATGTAATTTGCATGATACGTTTCAAGCATCAATACGATATGATTATAATTATGATTTAAATTATGATTAAGTATCATTTATGATTTTCATCGTCAGTCTGCTGTAGTCTACTGCTGGATTGGACCCCTCCATAGTAATAAAATTTATGAGCACATAATATTCGCAAAGCCAGTGGAGCGCGACGGAAGCTATAGGTAGCCCTGTCAATCTAATGGTCGTCACATTAAGCTACCACTGCTCATTGTATGTACATGATTATGTAGAGATAGAATATATAAGTTATATGATTTACCCACTCAATCACATAACTTACCATTTAAAAATGTTGGCATAACAAGTCAAGTTGATACCAAATTATGCGAATCTTCAACACAGTGACTTAAATAAACACTGGTATATTTACCGCGCGGAAATAATATTGGTGGGCACATGAGCGAGATAAATGTTACGAAGAATACGTAAGGAAGAAGATTGGTTCTTATGCTGTCTTACAAAGATCCCGATATATTTATCGCATTGTAAAAGAGCTTTATTTTGAAGCATCAGTAAATTCATACAATATGGATGAAAAAATACTGGATCGTTATTCGAAAAGAACGCAGCATACGTTCGGAATTTTGAAGGACTTCGTAATAAGTGTATATGTGTGTACTGAAGATGCTTACAATTGAGTTATTTATTTTATTTTATTTTTTCACATAGGTATAGTAACACACAACAAATCAAGCTTGATTACAATAAACAGATCAATACAATAGTTTAAGACTTGATGTCCATTTATAACTATACACATCATTTATTAATTATAAAGCATTTGTGAGAATAAACGTGAAAGAGAAAAATAAAATATGATGAGAATTTATATAATGCTTGGGTTTCAATTTTAAATTTAAATTTAAGAATTTCAGAATTACAACACAGATATATTTTCTTTTAATAAAGAGCATTTAAACACATACAAACTGTCGTGAAAAATATCAAATTCTGAACAAATAGAGTTGTACTGATAGCACATTCTTGAAATTGGATTATTCTGCGAAACATTATTATTGCTAGCAGGTATAGAAAACAGTTTGGGGATGCGCACAGATCGCGTTGGCGTTTTAAAGTCAAGCTTTTCAACAAGTTGGCTATCAATTGAGCCATTTATAATTTTGTGCAAGGTCATGAATTCCTAAGTGCTGGACCTTTGCAAGTAATATAAAATGATAGACACGATCGAATGCTTTGGAAAAATCAGTGCAAATAAAGTCTACTTGCTTTTTATCATTGAACGAGCAGCATAAATAATGTGTGTAACTCAAGTTAAACCAAGGCTGCGAACAATTTGCGGAAAAACACAACAAGTTGTTGACAGGACGAAGTTTAAAAGGCTTTCTTGGCTTCGGTACACGTATGCTACAAGTTCACTTTGCTTCAGTACACGTATGCTACAAGTTCTGAGCATCGTTCCGCACTGTGCAATTGCTTAGCTATATTCTAGTAAACAAAAATACTCCGTATTTGTCATATTTTTGAGCCACTGAGCCAATGATTATATTATGTAATACAAATTATAATTTATGAAATTTAATGGTTCTTGTCTCAGGATAAGAATTGTTAGGCCCTATTGCAGGTCTGCGGCAGTCCCTTAACCCCTTGTATGCCGGAACGCAGATCTACGCGAGACACAATAGCTTTTTAATTGTGTCTGGCATTCCGGCATACAAGAGGTTAAAGCCCAATTGATTTAAGAAATACTTAGAAGTCTTGCCAGACTTGATACTCATATTTTGCGCTATTCGTTAAATAATTTATGTTTATAAGTAAGTACTTTAATAAAGATTGACACTAGCTTTTAGATCAACTTCTGAGGTTTGGTCCTTAAAAAGTTTTGAGACTAATACGCTTTTTGTCTTTGCAAACAGTTATTAACTAATAACTAATTGCAAAGTCACATATGTTTATGGACTTACTAGCCCACAAGCTTCGAAAAGCCATCTCTAAGTTTAAAATATATAATCCACCAAGCCTGTCCTCAAGTTTAACACACCTACATAAATTTTAATATAAACCTAACCCTGTTGACATTTCCCGGTGGAGTTGATGACATTTAGCCAGTTAAAGCCAGCGAGTGTCCGGTCCAATTGGACCGTGTTTCCTCGATCCGTCAGGGTGACGGATCCCGTCGCATTGGTCCTGGCACTTGTTCCGATCAAGTATAATGTTGGTGCCCGAGCGCATGCGAGTGCACTAAATTAACACGAGTGCATTAATTACTCACTTTAGCAGGGTGCGTAATCTACTTTTCTTTCATCTACCAATCTTCCTACCATGATAAAATATACCTACTCAAAATAAAAACTCAAGTTAATGAAAACAATATTTTATTGCACAAACATTTAAAAGTTACAATTATTAAATGTTCAGTTATTAAAAGTAAAATTTCCACTTTTAATTGAAACATTAATTTCAGTATTCGTTTGATTTATTCGTGAATAATAATTATTATCATCCTCATCATCAGACGATACAGGTCTCAATTTCAAATTATTTACATAAGAAGAAGACGGACGTGGTGATGTTGATCGGAGCAAATGAATTGATTCGGTTATATTCTGAGTGATTTTACTTTTATTTTGTACAGATTCCTCTATGTAACCTTCAGCTACTTGGTCCGATTCCCATCCACCATGACGCTTGAGCGTAGTCAAGTTAGCACCGGAATCAGCCAGCAGCGTTGTTGACGTTCGGTGGAAACAATGCCCAGTGTAGGCTTCCGGGTTCTGTAACTTCAGATAACTGGCAATTTCATAAGGCAATTTTCTAAATTTGTTTCTGCCGATGGCTTGTTTTGTGCATTTTCCATTCTGGTAATTTAAGAAAAACCGCTTGGTGTTTGTAGAACTTGGACGCAGCGCCATGTATTTCTGCACTACGTTTAAGAATTCGTCACGTATTACAAATTGACGGTATTTATTTGTTTTCGTGTTCGTAAGTTTGATTAGTAGCATCTGGTTATTTGTTTTGATGTCTTCAATGGTGATGTTCGTCAATTTAGAGCAAGGACCGCTTATGCCGAAAATGAGAGCAACCTGTAAAAATAATTAAAATTCGACGTTACACACAAATTAACACATAATTTATAGGTATTAAATTATATTAATGGCCGGTATATTTGTTTAGTGCAAGTATTTAGTAGAAATACATGGACGGGTAATTATAATAACTACAAACATGTCACGAGCAGACTACTTAGCCAGCAATATCCTTTTAAACACTGACACTGAACAGTGTTTATACCGGTCATAATATTGTGTCAACGTCTAGATTATAGGTATACTTAAAACTTACCTTTGTTGCTAAATATTGATTGTCAGATGCTTCATTCAAAAATATTTCTATATTTTGAGCTGTGAGTACTTTGGACTTTTTACACATATAGACATCTGATAGCCGTTTCAGAAGCGATGTTAATTTTAAGTATTCCTTAATATCGACGTTGTGCTTGGTATTAACTGTGCTTTTTAACATGGAATATATAGACCATAATAAAGATGGTTTAAATTTTTGGACATCTCACTGAAATACGTTAAACCACATTTTCGGTCAATTTTTTTACACGTCTTTCGTTCACCACTTAATAAAATTTTCATAAGCTGTTAAATATATATCCCGCAACTTTTGCGGCAAAAGCTTATGAACAATTTCATTTGCAGCTGTTTTGATACTCTCTGGAGTAGAATTCATGTCGCTATCGCTATTTATTTCCATTGTTTAAAACTTTTCTTGCTAATTACGGACTATCAAATGATTACAATGGCACAAGATGCGCGCAACCAGTTTTTTTTTGCACCAGGTCGGTTTTATTCAGCCGATTTTTATTTCAGCCAGTATCTTTTTGATCTAATGCATACATTTTATATTAAACTTAATAGGAAGAACCATTAAACCTCTGTGTTAAAGGACAATGGCAGATCTCCATACATCAAAATGTCTGAAATTAAATTGAAGCGTGCAGTAATAAAAAATATATCAAAAAATTTGGCGTAAGTAACAGTCTATAAATGATTCTATTTTCACTCAAGGAAGGTGAAAAAAGAAGATATCGGTGTTTGAAATTTTAGTTAAGAATGAACAATGTAGGTAAAAGGAAAATTATAGTATGAAAGTTAAACAATGTAGGTAGGTACGTTTGAATTATCAAATGACATATGTCAGATTGACATCAAAACTCAGGAGTATTTTGTAGCATCTAACTGTCACAGCCAAAGACAAAAGCAGAGCTGCACATTTTAAATCGATTTTACGTGAAATCGATACAACATTAAAACGATGCTGTGACGTTTTTATTTCATTTAAACGTTGTTTTGCTTCAAAAATGTTAGCTTATTGATATAATGTTGATTGAATATTAAATAACTGCATTTTAAACCAAACCAACTCTATAAAGGTCGATCGTATCGATTACTTATTTAATAATCGATACGGATATAGCACTAATGTCTATTCCTGCCACACCATTGTCTAAGGCAACAATAAAAAAATAAAGTATTCGTAATCAATTGGAATGCTTTTTATCATCATAAAATACTCCAGCTTTAACGAGACAAAGTGAAAATATTAAAAATCGTAGGAAAAAGAACAATTCGTTTTGTTTATATGAAATTTAAGGTCACCACAACAAACCCAGACCAAATTCTGCCATTGTTCTTTGTATTTTCAAATAAAGAATACAAAACAGTGCAGTAAGAGCTCCCGCAGACTACCTTCTTTTAGCATCGGCGACCAGTGATTTTGCAACTGCATCGATGCTGCGTCGCGTTTTATCGTTATGTCGCACATTTAAGAAATACATATTGGTAGCAAAATAAATAATATATACTAGTATAAATAAATAACCATTGTTACAATTATGTTAAAACATGTCCTGTTATTAATAGATTTACACTATCGAAAATTTGCAAGTTATCGGTAGTCTTTATTATTTTTATGCTCTAAAACAATTAATAGCATGGACAGTATTGCACTAATTTCTTCGTATTAATGTATGAAATAATAGATGATACTCTCTGAAAATAACTAACGTAAGTACGTAGTTGTGGCATGAAGTTACCAAATATTGACTTCAGCTCGGTTGATATTTCCATCGATATAAAGAAAGATGTGTGTATTATAGTTTGATCATAATATATGGTAAGGGCTGCATCGTCAAAATCTAGTACTAAACTCTAGGCCATGTATTGCCTTTAAAAACTTACTTCGGAAAATGACATTCGTGTCTATTATTTGATATTGTTGATGATTCTTGGATACGGTTCAAAATTTTTCTTTTGAAGGCTTTTCTACAGACCAGCTTTTGCCCGCGGCTTTGCCTGCGTGGATATTAGTTATCGCAGCAGAACGTAGCCTATGTGCTATTGTGTTGTGCATCCATAAGCTATACTGCAAAGTTTACTCAAAATCCTTTCAAAAGATTTTGCATGTAGGAGAAACTAGCATCAATCCATCCGCACAAACTTTTGCGTTTTAACAGTTTATTTATTAAACCATCAGTGGCACACCACTAATACCACAGTTAAGAGAAGTGATATTTGGTTTTGTGGAGTTATTAATATTATCTCCTAAGATATTAATTTAATTCAAATTATATTATCATCATCATCATCAGTGTGCCTTCAACACAAGACCATGAGTTTATTTTTTCTAATTGCAAATCCTTCAACACGAGACCATGAGTTTATTTTTTCTAATAAAATTGCAAATGATATGATTAAATGTATTTGTTTGAATAAGAATAATTTCATATTTATTAATACAGGATTTACCTTCATTTTATAAATATTAATTCTAAGTAAGCCAGTTCGCACCTGAGGATTTATTATAAGCACTATCATAATTTTATCGATATTTATCGACATAGGTTTTGTTAAAGCCAATTACTTGTAGGTAAAAAGGTAAAATTACCCCAAACGAATATTGAAAATTTGCAGTACCTTTACAATTTTTTTGTGGCTTACATAATAAAGCTTACTAAATTATCATCATCATCATCAGCCCTTTATACTGTCCCACTGCTGGGCACGGGCCTCTTCTCATTATGAGAAGGGTAAGGCCATAGGCCACCACGCTGTCCAAGTGCGGGTTGGCAGACTTCACATGTCTTTCGAGAACATTATGGAGAACTCTCAGACATGCACGTTTCCTCACGATGTTTTTCTTCACCATTCAGCAAGCGATAATTGACAGTTTAATATGCACATAACTTCGAAAAGTCATTGGTGCGCGCCGTGGATTCGAACCTAATTTATTACTAACCTGAATTATTACTAAATTATACGATTGTTTAAAGAAACATCCATCTGCATATATAAAATGCTTGACTTACTGACCGACTGGCAGACAACGCCAGCTAAAATTATTGGACACAAGAAGCTGAAAAATATGTATTGTACATTCCTTGTGGAACGAAGGATTGCACTAAGAAGGGATTTTCCGAAATGCCCACGGAATCGGGTAGAAACGGTAAAAAAATATGCTTATGCAGGCTAGACGGATGATTTTTTACGCCACGTGACTGCCAGCTTTAGTGAATACACGATAGGAGACGACACTACCTTGGCAGAAAAAAAATACAAAAACAAGTTATATGCGCCTGGGGTGAAAAATTACCATACGGTGTTACGTAAGGGTTAAAAAATAAGTGACAACCTACGGTAAGGAGCCGTCCATTAGTTACGTGAGTCTCGATAGTTGGAAGGAAGATAGAAGAGTACAGAGATATCACATGTATTTGTTTTTCGTTGATTGTACAAGATCCAGATATATTTATCCTATACGCATCATAAAACGACGTTTGTTTAATCGAGAGAGATTCAGATGCTGTATTTAGATTTTTCGTTGCTTTTGAATACTCTTGGATGTTTTCAATTAACCATCTTGAAAAAAGTGGATGTCCTCAGTTCGGTTTGAATATAATTTTTTTATGTAGGTGCACCGGTTTCTCTGAGATTCCTGAATTTGCTCATCAATTTCTGAGATTCTTTTTATTTCCGATGCGATATAGTTAAGACTCTAACAATCATAGTTTTAAAATATCATTGTTACTCGTATTGGTAATGAATAGTATGATGCATGATATATTACCTTATCATTATTTTACCATGAAAAAATAGACAAAATACCAAAGTAGTATGCAAGTAGTGCCCATGTATGAAAAAAATCGCATAATACAAACATCTTATTATGTATTTAGGTAAGCAAGTGATAAATAGGAGGGTAGAGAGGAAAAGGAAGAGGGCGACCAAATAAAAGATGGAATGAGAATTAGTATGTAAGAAAAAGGGGGAAATGATCGGATGACTGGTGACAGAGAAGTATGGAAGAGAAGGACATACGTACACGCCGACCCAAACAAATTGGAACCAGGGCAAGAGATGAAGAGAAAAATGAGTATAATATTTTTTTTTATTTTAGCTTTAATTTCGACACCAAATTGGCTTGCCATGTCTTTTTTGGTTAAATTTACTTGTTTATTAACTTTCTATAAAAAAAGACCTAACCTAACCACGTATACACAGAGTAAGTTTAAAATTTGCAAGACATAATATCGCCTTATTAGTGGACGAACCCTATGATATTATTTTAAGTGATAAGTCGCTGCGATCGGCATCTTCGAGTGTGCGGTGTATTCATTCGAACGCTGTATCTGGATGCTAAAAAGCGACCAAATCGCCGGACGCCGATGCTAAAAGAAGCTAGTCTGCGGTGGCTCTAATGTAAAACAGTGCAATAATAAAATTTCATACAATTTTTCCGCACTATTTCGGTTCTAAGCAAAAAATACTTCCTTTGTGATTGGTTTAGTAGTGATTAATGATAACATTACTACGAAGTTGAGAGAAAATAAGTTTATTAGCACAAAATCACACTTTTCAAAAAAACCGTAAGACGTAAAGACTTCCACCGATTTTTATATTAAGGAAGGATCCTGAAATGAAAGTAAAACTATCTGTAAATCAAGAAGTCGACTATTTTGGACGGATTCCGTATGGATTCCGTCAACCCTAATACATGTATTTGTTCTTAACTGTTCATATGCGTACGCACGTTCAGTAAACACACGTTGCTAAACGCATTGAGTTCACTCAATGCGTTTAACAACGTATATGCCGTGATGCTGGCGTTTGCTCTGTTAGCAAACAAGAAAATGTGGAGATAATTTGATTGCTACGTTCACGCCTGTTTATCGCTGTAGGAGTTAGTAGAAGCATATACGTAAGTCGATGATATAAAGATAGTGCGTCGTGTTGTGTTCAAGTCTTAGAATAGTTCCGAAACGAAACTGTGACCAATTCCCAAGGTACCTATTTGTTTCAGCGACAATGTCGCCAATTACGTGGGAAAAACTATGCATGCTTGTATAAATTAGTGCACACAAATATGCGGCCGCGTCATTTAATTTCGAAGCAACATAATTTGTAATGTTCGCATTTATTGATCCATATTTATTTTTCATTACACACTTTGTCAACCCGAAATTCTTGGCTGCGTTTTACTTGGATAGAGATATGAAGGGCTTACGATATTCTGAATTCCTTTGAATATATTTTGGCATTTTATACGGTCCATAATTTTAATATACTGCTTAATATAAAAGATTATTGAATCCATAACTTGCAATACTCAGATTTTTAAAAGCTACTGTTTTTAGTATGAATTAAAAAATATTGTATTTACATATCACATCTTGCACAAGCTGCTAATGAAAGCACCTTGTGAGTTAGTGCGACTTCAATGTTGGTCTAGATTAAGCTATTTTCGTAAGAAGTCTTTGAATGTAATAACGCTGAAAAAATTGTGCGTCTGAACGCGTAAATAATCTATGACACTGCCAATGGCATTTGGAAACTATTTTAGTAAAGATGTGGTGGTCAGATTTATAAGGAAGACTTTATTTTATGTATCATTGTACCACGATCCTTAGAAGCTGAACAAAAAGAAAAAGTATGGGAGAAAGAACTAAAATCAAGCAAATGAACAAACGAGGCTAAACAACGAACGGCGGTAAAATGGACGTGGTGTGACGGGTAAAACCGTGGAGCACGCCAGCTTGCTATATGATAATCAGTTGACATACTTGTACTTCTACTTGTATAGTGTGCATATTAATTAATTACATATCTCAATAATTATGTTGCTCAAGTCTATTATCTGCCTCGCGCACAAACCTATCATTTACCTACACAAGCGTATGCCCAAATACATAATTTCTACATCGATGTAATGTAATTGTATTAAGATAATGGGTAAAACGTCAATCAATAATACAAATATGTTAATAACATAATAATATGATATAAATGTTACGGTTGTTGAGGTATTTTGTTGTAACGTGCCTACAATTTAATTACTTTACGATAAATACTTTCAAATAGAGCAGAAAGTTTTACGCGAATTTCTTTAATAATAATATTCTATTCATCTTTCCTTTTACAAAATAATGGTGAATAATAAGAAGCTACCACTCTATTCATAGCAGGGGAAAGTTTTCATTACGTGCAAAATGCCGCACGGATCTAAGATTTCAACAAATAATAAAAACCTAAATAGAAAGATGATGCTGTAAAGGTCTTACAATTTGTTGTTTTGAGGCTGTTAGTTTGGGTTTGTTGATATATTGTTTGCCTCGCCATCTTAGCGCGGTAGTTGGCGTTTAAAAAAAATAAAAGTAAATTTTATTATTTCTTCTATATAATGATTTTTAGTGAGAACTGTAAATAAACTTAGTTCTTATTAGTAAAAATATGTATAATTATGTATTTTTTTAAGACTCATCATACCCGTTTTAAATTCCCAAATTATTACTCGGTAAAACAGTATTAACCAACTTCAGACCGGGAAAAATAAATCAACAATAATATAGCCATGAGGAAAAAATGTCACGACAAGATTAACTGTAATGGCCACCATAAAAAGACATCAAGAAATATTAAATTGTACAAATGATTGGAAAGTTCGTTTTTAAATATAGGGGCGGGTAAATGGTATGGCAATACTTAATTGTTTATTGAAATGTCAACACAAAACCAACACTGACATTCACGTCTGTCGCACTTTAAGAGCATAACCAAAATTAGTTCGAGGCTATGGTTCGAGGTATCCGAAATGTCAGATAATTTGGAGAGAAAAACAACATGTTCGATACAATAAGTATAATTTTATTGTTTGTGTACGTTTTCTCACGGCTCCGTAATTAGCACTTGTCATCTCAATAATTAGAGTCCGTCAGACAGATAATTAATGTGTAATGATTCACGTAATAGTAGGTAAGCAATCTGATAAATTAATTATTAAGCTGTATTCGCACATAGGTCGAAGTGTTGAAGATGGTTTTCTTGCATGTTTTTGAGGTTATTTCTTTGTTTTTTGATACAATAAAGTATTAAAATTCTGCCAAATAATTATTTTAATAAGAAAACAAATCACGTTAACGTTTAGTACATGTTTGTTTTTTTTAATAATGAATTCTCAATTAAAATCTTAAGAAGCCATGGGATCTCTCGAGTTCATCGTATACTTGTGTATAGTTAATTCAATAACAGCTTTATTTTTATTTACATTTCAGGTCACTTTATTTTTATAAGCGATATAGAAGTTACCACTTGTTTTATTCCACACCTTTTTCAATACATAATTCATAAATCGTCCATAGCAAATAAATAACATTATTTTTAGGATCTCTTAAATTATTTTTATCTTTTATCACAGTACAGTATTATACTTACAATAGCTTTTGTCAGTTTCAGGTAAACTCAGATCACCTTTTTACCTTCTTATTGCGGAGTACTCACACACAGTTATACTCGATAGTTTTACTCGATAACGAGTAAAAATCGGAGCTTTAATGCCCCTATAATCCCCAAGGAACATAGATGCCAAATTCCAGCTTCTTGAGTCCGGTAGTTTAGGCTTTGCATTGTCTGTTAGTCAGTCGTGACCGGAAGAGATTTATTTAAATTGATCATCTTGTCCCTTGAATATAAAATCCTGTTTGAGTAAAAAAAAAATAATTTATGAACGTATGACGATTAGGAACAAATTTGGAACAAAACATAACATAACTTCACGCCTTTATCCCCGAATGGGTAGGCTGAGGTGTATTACACACCCACACTTCGCCATTTATGTTTCGGTCCCAACAGGGGGCGAGCTTATTGCCATCTACCGGGCACATTTTTTAAACAAGCGATAATTAAAATTTTTAATACACACATAACATATTTATTAATACACACATTAATTATTATTTTAAAACACACATAATATATTTATTTTATTATTATTTATTTAATATTATGTATGATTTTTATTTATGTATGTATTTATAAGTTAAGTTTTGACATAACTTTATTTTCTATCTCTTTTTCACAAGATACACCATTACCCACTATTTTACTTTATATTCTAATAATTTATTCCGAACTAGTTTGTCTGGAAGAAATCGCAATGTGCGATAAGACCGCCCTTGTACCACTAGTGTTAAGTTTTCAATGTAATTTATTGTAATTTTGTCTATTTACTGGTGTACAATAAAGTGTTTATCTATCTATCTATAACTTCGAAAAGTCAGAGGTTTGTGCCCGAGGTACCTGGGGATCGAAGACGAGACCATCATCTCGGCAGCCCGTCACGTACACCACTACTACTATTGCCACGTAAAACAATTGAATATTACAAGTTCCAGCGCAGAGGATATAGTAGAAAGTAATTATGTACAGGACTTGCGGACTCTGTAGGTACTCAAGTTATCGTTCTTTATTCAAAGCAAGGTTTACATATAGACCAGGGTAGATAATTTTTTAAACGATAGAAAATCATAGTAGGATGAAACCCATTGGAAAAGAAAGAGAATATAGCAAAAATTTAAGGAAAAATAAATTACGAGCGATCTGAGGTCGGAAAGTGGATGGGGTTGCGATTTTAAGGGAAATAACTATTGATGGGCTCAAATTGTCTGTGGGTCACTCTGGTATATACATTATCTTAAAATAGCAATAAATAGGAGTCCACGCTATAATTTAAAGAAGATTCTATAACTTTCTCAAAATATTGTAGATATCTTATTAAATATTAACTTATTTGGTTGCTAATTTTAGTTGTATATATCGATTTTTAAGTTCTTATTTATCAATGTAGCATGGAATTTTACGTTTTTCGAGTAATTAAAGTGTTAATTTTAATAAATATCTCAAAATTGTACATAATGATTTAAAAAATCAGTCTCGAGGTTGTTTCATTTATTTGCATTTTCTGAAAACGTTTACCTTAGTAATGTATATTTTATTCACACCATCAGAAAGTAGAGATTTCATCGAACAAAACGCCGAACAATTAAAAAAAAAAGCTGATATATTGACGTGAGAATTTTCAATTGAAAATTAGGATTTTATTTCGATATTAAGTCAAAATAAGGCGTAAAAATAAATATTTAAAATAAAAAACATAAACAATGTGTTTGGAACATAAAAAGGAAAGTTTTCACCAAATTTCGTGTAAAAGAAGAAACGATTGTAAAAGTTAAAAATAAAAAACCAAAAACTTGGTTATTTGAATTTTTCACATAAATTATGACGTTGTGTGAATAAAGTGTAAATACAAAAGCTGTAGATCTTTTTATTAACTACAACTTTGCCATTGACGTTTTTGACGGCAATCGAGATAAACCCTTTCTTACCCCTAAAATCGCAACCCCATCCACTTCCCGACCTCAGATCACCCGTAATTTATTTTTCCTTTAATGATCGCTATATTCTCTTCCTTTTCTAATGGGTTTCATCCTACTGTAATTTTATTTTACTTTTTACCGTTTTCTAACGTATCTGCACTGGTCTAATAAAATAAGTTATCTATGAAAACTGTTACGGTTACCTTTGAAGATAAACAAGTTCTAACACATTACCTTAATTAATCATGTTACATTCGCATACTGTCAATTTTATTCTACGCAGACTCAATTGATGGTACGTATTTATACAGAGTAAAAATTCGTCAACATCTTGTACATATTGCTGAAATGTATATAATTATTGTCTGGTTAAGTGATTAAAAATGAATACTTTTTTATACGAATCTCGACTGACTTGTATACTTGTGAGATACTGTTCGATTCTAATCTATAACATATATAATTATGGTTTAATTTATTTATAGAATGTATATAAAAGACTTCGCAGCCGGTGGCACGGGGAAGGCCCCGTGGGACTATTTTACTTGCTTAGGGTAAGAATTTCCAAAAATCCTCTCTTAGTGCTTCCCTGCATTCTTGAAGGAACCCATACGACAAATTCCAGCTTGTTGCATACCGTAGTTTGACTTGTCTTGCTCGTTGCCTGTCTGTCAAAGAATTATATATATATATATACACCACTATTTTTTAATTAGTACAAAAAATTTAGCGGGGCACTAAGTATGTTTAACTGATCATATTTATGTAGTTAAAAAATAAAAACACTAAGTCCCAAAACTGTCTCAAAACTGTCCACAAAAATACGCAATAATTGGTAAATGCGTAATTACGGCCCGCCTACTATGACTTGTAAAAGTAGTAAATGTTCCATTGTTAAATTCCCCCCTGTCCCTCTGCGCCCGCGCCGCGCTCCGATCGATGCGACAAACAGTGCTAAATTGCTAGCGGAACGGAGCGCATCAATTTAATTGTTTGTCTACATTTGCCCGACGCGATGGCTTATCAGTTCACATCACTTGAGTATGTAGCTATGCTTCGTGCGAACTTTTCGAGTGGAGGAATCGCGAGTGCAGCCCATGGAAATCTGTTTGTGAGTGTACAAAAGTGAGCCGGTTAGTGTCAAACAGTTAAAACAGCGCATATTGGACGCTTTTGACGAAGTGAAAAGACAGAAGCGTACCTCTTGACAATGGTGGTGGACGTCTCGAAGGACAATGGAAATACTTGTAAGTTTAGTAAATAATACCTACTTAAGTAAATAATAATTTGATGCGGGCGACTCAAAATAGGTCTGTGTGGAGAACCTCGAGGGAGGCTTATGTCCAGCAGTGGACGTCTCTAGGCTGACATGATAATGATAAAATAATATTTGTAAATATCTGCTATTAATATTTGTAATATCTGCTATTCTAACTTCAAAAATACGCCAAAATTACTCTTATCTTTTATTACAGAATACCTTATTTTATTTTGATATGTGTTTGCTTTCTAATTACATACCTCCGTATTTAATTACTTGTAAAACGGTAAATTTTGCCGGTACTAAGCCCGGATGAAGTATGAAAGAGAGGGTAAAATTTATAAAATTTAAAAGTAACTACCCACACTTATTATTTTGCTTCATTTTATTGTCTAAGGCTACCTACATTATAAGTGCGACAGAAAGAATGCGTAAGAGTAGGATGGATAGTAAATAATATCAATGAAGTAGTGAATGGATTGTAAAATATGTCTATGATTTAGGTGAGATTTTCTACAAAAAACAAATGATTATAACTTTGCTATTTATAGATATTATGAAATTCTTACGTCACATATATGATAATAATGTCTTCGCTAATATGTCCTTAAAGTTTTTGTACTAATTAATAAATAGTGGTGTATATATTCAGAGCGATTTACCATGTTTATCAGTGGCCGTGTGTGCGTTCTTTTAATTTTATCAGTTACTTACTGTGTATTAGCATTTGGCCTCTATACATATATTAACAGATAATAATATAGAAAACAATAACATGATACTATAATAGAGATAAGGTGTTGACAGATACACATAAAATATATTTCACAACTCTACTATAATTCCAAAGCTTACCCATTCCTTCAAATCCATGGAATTAGTTTTTGGAATTACCTAGGTATCGTTTGATCCAAAAAATAATACCAATCCAAATAATATACTTAACCGCTCCATTATGATCATAGTATAGCGGCTATGTATACCAATGTACAGATATACTTAAGTGAACTATAACAGTGCACTATTACACAATATCATCTACAGTGTAATAAGAATCATGGACGTCGGCTAAAGGCATCGTAAAATAACCACCCCTAATCCTTCGGATTTTAATATGATATTAACGTCAGACACTATTAAATGAAAATCCACAATAAAAACCAGCAAACAACTAACTATCTAGCAAACTTATTAGTTCATTAGCAGGGATCGAAAACCTTGTGAAGCCAAAGATTTTACAGCTTAACTGCAATTAGAGGTACCTGGCCAGTGATTTTGGTAAGTGTTATAGGGTTGTAGCAAACCGTGAAAATATATTTTTTAATAATTGTTGAAAAAATATAAATTGAATGTACTCAAATCTTACGCTAAAATAATGCTAGCCCGAGCTTTTGCAACTAACGGTAGCAATTATCATCAAACACAATACGGTGTGAAGCGGTGAAGTGATTTCTTGAAGCACATTACCATTTGTGCAATCAAACCTATTTACTAATTAACTCGACAGAACATCCCCATCAAACCGCAGTCATGGAGTTCACTCCAGTTTTACATATTCAGTCTAAGTTCCTTTTTATGGGTTACAATCATCAATGTCGTCTGCATTTTAATAGTTGCGTTTGTGTTTTGTGTTTTAAAAAAGACAACTCCCGCATTAGGTCTAAATCCTGTGTCGCGGGGGACTTTACAAACATGCAACTAACGGACACAATGAAAACCCAGACTCGAAACAACAATTTGTGAATTACACAAAGTGTTGCCAAGTCAAGTTGTTTGGTGCAGTCAAGATAAATGTTTAATATTTTAATTTCACACAAATATAGATAGACCCCATCGGCTTTGTTATTATAGCAGGAAGCAACGTGAAAAATAAATCATGAGCACTAATAACCCTAAATATTGACCAAGTTAAATGGTTGTTTGGAAATTTGTTAAAAGAAATGGGGATAATTAACCGTGCTGAGCAAACAACGATATATATTTTTTTATAATATTTCACCTAAAAGTAACCTCGAAAAACACTTAAATAAATTTAATGGCTTATTACGAGATCCCCCTAAACTTCTAATTATAATTCATATTTAACATGGCAAATAATTTAATTTGTTTGTGCAGTTAACTTATTAAGTTATTCTTGGGGGCTCGAAATTGAAACACTTTATTCAAATTAGTTTCGATATCATAACTCTATTTGATAGCAACACTCTTGCGTCATTATAATAACATATTTCACTGAAAAAATAAACAATCTGAAAAAAATTATGGACAGATATAAAAGCTGTCGATTGTGTGACATCCTTAGTAGCTACAGAGCGTGGTATCCCTCAAAGTGTCTTTTTATCTTTA
This sequence comes from Euclidia mi, assembly GCA_944739405.2. NCBI lineage: Eukaryota > Metazoa > Arthropoda > Insecta > Lepidoptera > Erebidae > Euclidia > Euclidia mi. The sequence continues at coordinate 26,186,099 of OX123202.2, forward strand.
TTTCTCGAAGTCGTTAATGAAGCCCATAGAAATAACGAGTTAATGAAGCTTCACAGTGCATTAGCGGCAAAGTTTAATCACACTTCGACCGCTACCGACAGCCTTGTATGCTTTAACTTTAGATTATCAATTATAAACTTCTCGGCGGCTTTAATATAAATAATTTTAAACGTTATTACTTTTGGTATAATTGCCACTCCATAGAGCTAACAAAAGTTTTCAATTGGTTTCCTCTGCCCTAACTTGGTTGAAGTACTTCCGATCTTGGTAATTGTGATTAGTGATCATTAAATTGATCTTCAAACTTTATTGTTATGTTTCATATTTGCCTTTATTCCAGTATATTTTCATCTCAAGTAGTTTAGTCGCCTAAACTACTTGAGACATGGTATTTTCCGCCTGCTGAAATACCATATTCTTAATTTTATTTATTATTTATATCTGAGAGGATTTTTTTTTGTACCTGTGTTTTTTCGAAAAATAAATATTATTCTTACCGCAAATAAAAATAATGACGACACCTTTATTCAACAAAAACAAAATAATAGTACCGAAAAACAATAATATGAATGGAGTATTACGATATGCAAACAATGCGGTATATTCTCGTATTTCTAACGCCATTACCTTCGCCCGAATATGTCGGCGAAAATGATATATACTTATTTGGAAGAGGTGAAGTGTAAACGAACATGTGAATAATACAATTTGGCCCCTATTTTATCTAGTGCGGAAATAATAAAAAGTATGAACAAGGAGATACAAAGGGCTTAACCTCACGTTAAGGAGTTAGGTCTTTTTTATCCAGAGATACGACTATGGGGTCTCTTATTGTCATGATGTCATATAGTCTGAGATTCCAAGGTACTTGTATTGCCTTTACTTTCTTATGGTTATCAACATTCTTGTAACTTATTTCTTGTTTTGATTTCCTCTTGTTTTAAGACACTTCCATAATAGGAATAATAAATCCTGTATCGCCGGCAAATTTATAATCATATAAGCAACAGACACAAAGAATACCTAGACTTCAAACAATAAAATGTGGATCATACAATGTTGTTCCTTGTGGAGATTGAGCCCACAACGATCGGCGTTGTGTCAAACAGCGAGACGGCCTCTAAACCAATACAACATACGTGCAGCAAAACTTATATAATACTAGCTGAGGCCGTTCTTACATCCGCGTGATTTAGGAATACTACTCCACCCGTCACTCATAGCGTGGTGTTATAATATAGCCTTCCTCGATAAATGAACTTTCCCACACAGAAGTAATCATTCAAATCGAACTTCACAAATTAGCGCGTTCAAACTAACCAACAAGCAAACTCTATACTTGGGCTTGGCTTACTGAGCCCAAGGCGCGATTTTCATTATGAATTAACACGGACGGCAGCTTTCAACGCTCAGTTGCTCTCATCACATAGTGGGCACCCGTCCGCGACGTTTTAAGTACTCTTGACCCAGCCATACGTTTCGGATTTGGTCAGAGAACGTGCGCTCAAATCTTTCCCTTTCATCTGTCTCACAGATATTTTGTATCTGTGTTGGAATCATCGATTCACCCAACATGTATAGGAGTTGGGATATTCTGCAGGATTTGTTCCAAAACACCTATTTTAATAAATAAATGTGCGGCTATACGGTCTTCATAAAGCATATGAGTACACACATAGGTACATAATAGCAAATAAATGATGAGAGGTGAAGTGTCGTAGTTGAAAATTGATGATTGTCCTTTTTTGACATATACATTGGTTTGAACGCCTCTGACCAATTGCTGAAAATCATATAATATAATAGCATTACTCATAACCGTACACACTGACTTGTGTATCACCCCTAACAGAAATTAATAAATTAACAACGCTCCTAATTCCTTGGTCTACTAACTTTTGGCTGATATATAGCAATCATTAATAAGCTCAAAATCATTATTATTTAACAGACTACAGCACAACTATCACGATTTAACCGCGGTATAATTTTATGCTGAAATACAGGCCGTCCAATTATGTCAGTGGATACACACAAACAAATCAAAATGTTTTATAGCTTCCTAGCTTCTCCTATGAGTCACATATCTATGCTTTCATTTCATTTTGTTTCATTCAAAATGCAAAACAAGAATATAAACAAGATTAGATGCATAAACTAAGTACTGACAGTGGTGCGTAGGTGTTAGTGTCTCATATTGTTCTTTTAAAGGCGTGGCTAGCCCCGCCTGTCATTCAAATAACACCTATTGTACACTTTGTACAATCCATCTTCAACTTGATGTATTTAGACCATCCTACGTACATCTTGTGAAGGTAGAAAAAATGTACCGAAAAATCATTTTGATAACATCCGGGTGGGCTAACTGCATAGGATATTTCTCGCACTCAATTGTAAACTAGTCCCACCAACATATCCACAACAATATATCAAGATTCAGTAGCAGTGACCATTGAAGAAAACAAGGTTTGATTCACGAGAATCCAGGCGAATGTTAAACTGACTTGGAACCCGCAACAGCGTAACTGACAAATAACGAAGAGATATAACGGTTAGAAGAAACAAGGGAATCTCTATTGTGATTAACTCGAAATTAAAATAATTAGAATACTTTTAGACCCATCTGCAGTTAGAAATTTCAATCGATTCTTCTATAGAATACAACCCCTTTTGGTATCGGATGGCCGTTGGGCGTTCAAGATCAAAGCTTGGCTTTCAAAATGGGTTTTTCTTAGAAGGATAAAATTATTTAACATGGAGTCTTGGTAAGAATGAAAACCAGATTATAACCATTGCGATATATGATGCGAGAGTTATCATCCTATGAAGGACATCCCATATAAAATTACCCATTTCTATATTTGGACTGGTTGCGTATTTTATAAAATTTCTTGTTCCTGATTCATTCAAATAGCACTTTTATTAAAGTGAATTATGTCAAATTATGAATAATCAATTACATTCTTTCGTTTTTCAATTTTGTGAGAAGATAAACGAACAGCTGTTGTGTTTTCATTGTTTATAAATCTTCTCACACATGATCTTCGCTGTACGTATCATCTTTACGCCGATGACCTGCAGATTTACACCCAGGCAAGGGCAGAAAGTCTTACTGCAGCCATCGATAACATCAACTGGGATCTAAATGCGATCAAAAACTGGTCAGATAGATTTGGTCTGTCAGTTAATCCTGATAAATGCCAGGCAATCTTAATTGGTAGCCCACGTATTATGTGCAGAGTGGATGTCAAATCGCTTCCACCTATTAATTTTAATGGGTCTGTCATCCCCGTCAGCCCCAGTGTCAAGGATCTCGGCTTACACATCGACGCTGCCCTTGACTGGAGAACACAGATTGCAAATACCAGTCGCAAAGTCACAGGAACCCTGCGGACTCTATATCGCTTGAAGAACTTTCTCCCAACCAAAATTAAAACCTTGCTTGTGCAGACTTTAATTTTTCCTATAATCGACTATGGTGATGTATGTTATCTCGACCTGAATGCAGATCTGCTCAATAAACTTGACCGCCTTCTCAACAATTGCATTCGATTCATTTTCAATCTCCGTAAGTATGATCATATATCTGCTCACCGTTCCCAATTACGATGGCTGCCTATTCGTCAACGTCGCAAATTGCGTACACTGACGACTCTTTTTTCTTTGTTGAACTCTTCTCATGCTCCTGCTTATCTGTCTCCTCAATTTCAACATTTATGTAGCAATCATGACAGAAATCTCCGCTCCACTAACAATCTTCTTCTTCTCTGCCCTTCTCATAGTTCCAGCCTTGTTCATTCTTCTTTCTATATACAGGCTGTCCATCTTTGGAATGCCTCTCGTGAACTGTTTAAAATTAGAGTACGCCAGCATTATATGGCTGAATTGGTAGAATCATAATGAACTCTGTGTGTACTTGTATATGTATATATTTAATATGATAATTATCTGTAACACTTGTACATGTATATATATATGTAATATAATTATCTATTATACTTATATGTGTATATATGTATTATATTTTGTATGTATATATTTATAATAATATGTTACTGTTAGTATGCCTATTATTACATATTTATTTAGTGTGATATCTATTAATTATGTTGTTTTAAATTAATATTATTTGTTAAATTACTCCCTCTTTAAGCACCTACTTCAATCATCTCTGCATCACCCAAAGGTTGGCTGGTAGAGAATGCCTCTGGCATTAAGCCCGCCTTTGTGCATTACTTTTTTTTGTAATTGTGCAAGAAGTTTAAAATAAATAAATAAATAAATAAACAGCATTAGCTACAAAGTATGTTTATTGTAGTTCATAGTACCTATCTAAACTTATAAATATTTGATTTTAAACTTTCGCGATTTGTATACATCATACAATATTATTTATCGCGACTAAGACCCGCTAAATAATATTGTATGATTATAAATATTTGTACAAAATTATTTCTTCAAAGTGTTTGTGCTTTTATTTGAAATGCCTCAGAAAATATATAGAAATTATGATGCAAATGAACAATCCTTTATAACACCGCTTACGGTGGATATTATGACATTATTCATTTAAAAAATGTACTCCCTTATATAGATCCGTCCGTTCCGACTAAATAAAAGTAACACCAACCGTATTTATACAGATGAAAGTGTTTGTGTATGAATTAGGCAGCACTACATCACATTCCTGTCTTCACAAACGAATCGAAAAGTAGCTACGAACTTGAAAGTAACCACACCAAAAGAGCACGAATATGTCAAGCGTTATATTACACGAGCCACAATTAATTAAAATGTGCCTTTGCGTCACTTATTTTATATTCATAGAATATTAGCTTGAATAACCATAGAATACATTAGCAAGTAATCTCCTTGAATATTACGTGTGTATGTATATCTTGTAAAGGGAATTAAGAATGCGATTTTTAGTTTTAATATGGACACGCTGCTGGCATTACGAACCCACGACTCTCAACCAGTTTGAAACGGCGGCGAGGTGATTCTTAACCACTACGCCATACATAATTATGTCTTCAAATTATGACCAAATTACTAACATACAGAAAATATTTATCGTAGTTTTTCGTTACTTTAAAAAGAGTTATCCAACTAGAAAAGTGTTCGAGCAAACTCTAGCGCCTTTTGTGAAGTTTCAATAGAAACTTCAACAACTTTACTGGTGAAATCGTCATAATTATGTTACCTTTCTAACCAAAGTTGTCGTAAAGTGCACTACTTTCTTTACTTTACCAACCGCAGTTCGGGTACCATTTTGTGCGGGAACGGTCATTACTAGGTGTTTCAAAAAGTTCTAACGCTTTTTGGTTTCGATATTATATTTATGTGGCAGATGTTTACAAATCGTTTATATTTTAGGTGTGCCTGATTAAAAAACTCTGGTAAACTAAATAACAAATTCACTGTTAAGAATGTGATTGATTCGTTGAAAGCTTGTCTTTACATAACATATTCACAGGTAAAATAGGGTTTTATCATCTAGATAGGGGTAAGCTGTGGCGTTACCAGATTCCATCGTACCTTTTTGTCGTTGCAGAGAAACCCTTACTTATTACTGCAGCATAAATAGTCTTAAACCATAAGAATATATTGTACTTTGTTAACTCAATTCACTCCTACAACGTTCTTCAATCAATTTTAACTATCAGTTCGTACTCAACAGACCTGGAAGCAGTTGTTTTCCATCAGTAAGCACCCGACTCAGCGTACAGAAATGTGGATTTCTCATCAGTGCAGTTTATTAGCCTCCACAATGTTACTCTTGTAAAGACAAAAAAGACCTCATAGTTCATCAATCACGTCTGCGTGTGTTTAGTCTAACCACAACTATGGCAATGTATGTATGTACAGTTGCGCACTTAGTTTCGCAATTACCTACTTCTCACATTACCATAATGTCGATCATTGTATATTATTCTGTTCTAATTATATTATCACAGCACATATTATGTATCACATTATGTATCTACTACACCCTAAATGCAGGGATAAGTACAACATGAAAAAAACTACGTTATACCTGTTAGTCGGCAACTGTGTAATCGGAATTGTATTTAATAACTTTCAAGAATCTTTTCATAACTAACCAGCTACAACAAACTGCAGCTATTTGTTTGTTTAGACGACCTCGTAAACTTATTGTCTTATGTTCATAAAGCTAAGTTATACGAGCTTGAATTCCGCAGTACTAGCTATTGCGCGCAAGCGGTCGTACATTTAATTATCTTAATAAAACCTCTTTTAACTTGACCTCTTGAATTTCGTCATCATTTCAGCGTAGAAACTTCCACCTAGGTCATAGCACAGGCTTCCCCACGGTTCTCCACATAGACTGATCTTAAGCCACCCACATCCAACCGCTTCCCGTGAATTTAATAAACGTTACTCAATATTACCCTATAAATTTGTTGCTCGTTTATCCCTCAGAGTGTTACAGCTCCGTACTCACATACTACATAATTAGCGAGCAATCTTTAAACTCATTGACTGACTAGTTGATGAATTGCACAATAATAAATAAAGCACTATTGCCCTAATAGTGCTTTATTTATTAACTAGACGAGGCGATGTTACTGTCAAACAATAGTGTTGCTGCAGTATTACTTTTGGTATTAACATATGTATACAATGTAAGAGCCACTTTTGTCCGCGTAGCTCGATAAAATAAAGCAACTTTAATATGAGCTACATTCAGGATCAAACCCGATTTTGTCAAATTATTTATTTTCACGGCGGACGACGTGGCAGGCCTCCCACAAGATAGATCGACGATCTTATAGGGACCGTAGGAAGCTTTTGCGTTTGAGTTGGTTTGTGAGAATTCCTTGAGGAGGTCGATGTCCAGCAGTGGACGTCTATAAGCTGATATGATGATGATACTGTAATGGCTAATTGTATCAAAACTGATCATTGTTCTGCATATTTTTTAAATTCTCATTAACTTTACAATATTTCGTAAACAATTGCGAGTGGTCTGACGGTTACTAAAAGGCAATAATCAATATTCGATCCAATCAATACCAGCTCTGTGTACAACCAAGAGAACTGAACTCGATGATATCATAACGTTTCGTTTATTCCTCTTGAAACTTACGCTTAATGGTAGTTTATTTTCACCAATCTTGTAGTTACATGTAATATAGAAACAATGGATAACGATACCCACCGAAAACACATTCTATAAAGCAGGGATTCCCAAAGTGGTCGAACCGATATCGACCCCTTGGGGTTGGGTATTGGTTCGAATCCCTGCTATAAAGTAATATTTCAACTTTAATAGCATTTTTCAATAAGACACCTTGAAAATATATCGAATTTTATGGTACTGGACATGACAATTGTTATTTGATACTCTATTTGTACTATGAAATGCACGGTGCCTTAAAGAACAAGGCAGATTTAACAAAAATTACTCGCTTGTTGCGTACTTAAGAAAAAATTATAAAGCAAAATATCTTACTCCTACCATAATCAAACTGTAATAAAAGCTTGATACTAAAGATATCATCAACATTCAACTGAGTTACTTATTGTAAATTTGTAATTAAAGTCACAATTTGTGACTGAAAACTGCCACCAAAATACAAGCACCTGCTTAGTTTGGGAGACAGTATCAACACCATTAGTACAATACTATTACTCGTGCCTAGTTTTAAGCCACATTGTGAAACTGTTTAAATAATCAATAAAAGATTATTTATTTATTTAGTTTATGACTGTTATCAGTTGCAAGGTTTCATGTAGCCATCGGATGTTAAGTCCTGGTCAGCACGCTAACACACGGATGTGATTTATTTATGGTGCCATTTATTCTCCCATAAAACTTTTAGGTATTCGCGATTACGTGAATCTATCAAGCCCGTAGTTTTATAACTGGTCGAGATATTATGACATGGATTTATAGGGTATGAGCCAAATGCGATTAATAGCCCACAGTAACATATACATCACTTTTATACATTTATGTCCATAATAATTTCAGTATAAAGTACATTTTTATCATCCCAAGAGAAACCGTTTAAAAATCTGGGAATTTAATTTGCCCGGTAATGTAACTCCATGCGAAATTTGACCAAAATCCTTTCGCGGTTGTTATGTGAAGCGTAAAAAGACCATTAGAAACATCGTAAAAATGCCTTTGTGCGCAATCGTGTCTATTTTATCAAATTTAATTTGGTTTATTGTTATAACGATGAATTAAATTTTCTTCTTGTTCGTTTCTTCCTTACTGGGAGTTGTGTCTGCAAAGAGTCTTTTCATTTAGAACTTTGAGAGTAGTTCCCACTCAACATGTCTCTGTCTTCAGCATGCTTCGAGATGATAAGTATAAATTTCAGTAATATTAATATTAAGATCTTTGATTGTGTCGGACCACCGAATTGGAGAGCGCCCTCGTGATGGTATCGTGTCCATATTCCCTGCGATTATTATTTCTCAAAATTATCAATATCTCGACGAGCTACATGGCCAAAGTACGATTTTGACAGGAGGGTAGACTTAGGATACAGACTTTTTATATAAACATTTTGTTCATAGTCTTGTTGTGTAAACAATGTTATGATATATAAAGCGCTAAAAATAGTTGAGCTTACCATCACGAAAATAATTCAATGTATTCTGTGAAACAGACCGTTTCAATTTGTGAATATCTGTTTCCTCAAAGTAAAATCCAAGAGGTTTTCTCGGCGCGTTCCAACAATCTTATTGTATTAAGCTTTTTGTAATTATACTAATAAGACGTTTATTACCAATTTCACGAAAAGAAGAAACAATCATTATATCAACGTCTTTTTTGCCGTGAACGCAACTTACGAGGTAAAACATTGTCTTTTGAAATCGAAACAATGTTTTAGGTAGTAGAGCACTGTTGATTTCACTACGGGCTCCCACAGATTAGCTTCTTTTAGCATCGGCGACCGGCGATTTTGCAACCGTATGTGCCTTTTCACACGTACCGGTTGCCGGGTAGCCGGCGCCGACTGTCCGGTATCACATTTAGCTTTCACACAAGCCGATTTTATATCCAGTAGCGCCTTCACTATCGACGCGAGTACAGTCTCGTAGTGACTACGCATACATAATTTAATTTTCACTCTTCTCTAAAAATGGAACGACTTCTCTTCAAGCCTTTTTTGTTTCATTTTTATCTTTAAGATAAGATAAGATAAGATAAATTTATTTGTCAAACATGTGTGTGATACAATGATGGTGTTAAAATTAAATATAGTTTCAACATGTCGTGTCCATGCATATAGACATACAAATCTCATAGTGCAAAAATTTATACAATGTTAATGTCCATTTTTAATAAATTATTCATGTCTTATTGAATGTCACAATATTGTTATTTAAAATGTCAATTATTTAATTAAGATTTAATATATTAATTCCATAAACATTTCTATAATTAGTTACGTCTCAATTTACAGATAACGAGACAAGTAATAATCAAAGACATAGCACAAAACATAAACATTACAAGTCACGATCATTAAGAAAATCTTTAACACTGTAATAACATTTGGACAATAGTAATGTATTCAACTTTTTCTTAAATAGCATTAAATTTAAATCTTTCATATGGTTCGGTATCTTATTATATATTTTTGGAGCCAAGCAGAATATGCTATTTCCCATTAATGCCGTCTTTGCGCTATGTATACATAATCTCTGATTATCTCTACGGTTGCGTATAGAAATCGCTGACATACGAGCAAACAATTGTGGGTTGGATTTAACAAATAAAGCCGTTTCCAGAATGTATAACGAGGCAAGTGTCATAATTTTGTATTTTACGAAATATGGCCAGCAGCTGTCCGTTACATTAAGACTAAACATGGCTCTTATGCATCGTTTTTGTTGTCTGAATGCTACATCCGTATCAGTCGAATTCCCCCAAAACATGATGCCATACCTTAATATAGAAGCTACCAGTCCATGGTAAGCCATCAGCAGCGTGCTAGTGTTAACTATAGGTGCAAGTTTATAGAGGGCATATGCGCAACTGCTCACTCTTTTACATAGCTGTTCTATGTGAGGCTTCCAGTTTAGATTTTTATCTATTATTAAGCCGAGAAATTTTGTTTTGGTAACTTCATTTATTTTGTGGTTGTCATAACTTATATTCGGTGGTTGAAGCTGAGTGCGTTGACTAAAATGTATTATATGTGTTTTTTTCAGATTGATTTTTAAATTATTACTGTCTAACCATGATATAATTGACGCTAGTGTCCCATTGATGTCATTTTCATAAGAACAAAGTGCACTGCATGGAACTGTGATAGTACTATCATCAGCAAAAAGTGTAATAGGGTGGACCACAGATTTGGGTAAATCATTTATATATATGATGAATAATAAAGGGCCAAGTACACTACCCTGTGGAACCCCATACGTGACTACACGAGAGCTAGAAGTGTAAATTTCTTCTTGTTTTGTCTTCAAGTTTACTCTAGATATCATTGTCACTTGTGTTCTATTTGATAAGTACGAGGATATTAAATTCAATACATTACCCCTAATGCCATAGCTCTCTAGTTTATTTTTAAGTATGTTATGTTGAACATAATCATATGCCTGGGTCATATCGCAGTATAGTGCGCAGACTGGGTTCCTTTCATCTATATTTATAATCGTTCTATGTAGAAAATCATATATAGCCCTATTTATAGTCCTGTTTTGTCGAAAGCCATTCTGTTCCTCACAAATAATTTTGTTTGTCTCAAAATATCCGTATAATTGTTTATAAATATACTTCTCAAATATTTTGGCGAATATCGGAATTAGTGCAATAGGTCTATAGTTGGACATCAATTTCCTACATTCTTTTTTGAAAATTGGTTTTATGATGCTTGTCTTAAGGCTATCTGGGAAGGCACCGGATTCAATGCAAAGATTCAACATATAACTCAGATGAACACAAACTTGAGTGCCTACAGCCTTTATAATTTTAGTTGTCACGCCATCGTACCCTACACTACTAGTGTTTTTTAAATTCTTAATAATATCTAATATATCTTTCGGTATACATGGCGCCAAGAACATGGAATCTCTTGTATTCGTTATGCCAGAAGTAATCTTGTTATCAGCCTTCGGGATGGGCACAACTTTGTCAACGAAATAATCATTAAAGCTATTTGCAATGATCTGTGGGTCTGTAACTGTTTTATTACCTATTCTAAGTGATTGTATTGCATTTATAGGAGCAGTAAGCTTTGACTTATTAATTAATTGCCAAGCTGTTTTAGATTTATTGTTTGATGTATTTATATTATGAACATTCTGTGCACGTTTGGTTAGTCTAATAATTTTCTTATATAATCTCGCATAGTCTAAATACTGTTTTTTATTTGTATGTGATGGTTTAGTTCTGTATGTCCACAATAGGTCCCTCTTTCTTTTGCTACATTGTTTAATACCTTTTGATATCCAAGTAGCTTTTCTGCTTGTTTGTATAGTGATAATTTTTATCGGGAAGCATAATTTATAAAAGAGGTTAAATGTCTCCGAGAATAAATTAAATGCGATGTTAGGGTCATTAGTTTTATATATTTCGGTAAATTTTAATTTCTTCATGCAATCTTTAAATTTTTAATATTTTCTATACTGTAATCCCTACGTTCTTTACGCCAATAACTTAGTATACACGATTTGTTCACAGGACACTTGAGAATTTGCGCGGTGTGATCGGACAAAGCGAGTTCTATTACTTGTGCTGTTGTTCGTGCTTCTATAAAATTGTGTGCGAAATTATCAATACACGTCTGACTTATTAGTCTCGTCGGTTTATCTAGAGCTAGAACCAAATTAAAGTTAAGCAACAGACATTTAAGTTCCATTGTTACGCTATTGTTCTTCATCACGTCAATGTTAAAGTCTCCAGTTAATATCACATGGTTATATTTAGTTTTACTAATTTTTGTTAATACCTGCTCTAATTTTTTAAAGAAATTACGTAATTGAGTTTGCTTTGGTATTCGATATATGCAGATCACGGCGATCCTATATGTAACTAGTTCGATCGCGCAGCACTCAAACACACCGTTGATTGACAACTGTGCGATATCGGCTAGATCTTTCCACGTATGACCTTCTTTATCTAAAATGCAAGTGCCTCCTCTTTTACTAGTCCCTCTACAGTAACACGCTGCTAAACAAAAGTTAGGAATGTCCAGATGAATTTCCTGGCCAGCCATCATAAAATGCTCCGTTACACACAGAACGTCTATACTAATTTGCTTTTCCGAGAGTACGTCCAATGAAACAGAGAGACTATCGGCTTTATTTATTAAACCGGCAATATTTTGATGTAATATATACAATGATTTATTAACGAAAAAAGTTATCAATTATTGATACAGTTTTATTTTTTATACCCTTATGCTGTAAGTGTGAAATATCTCCGGGTTCTTTACATTTTACCTTGATTGGTGATGTTAAAGCACTAGTCTGGGTGGATTTGTCTATGAATTTAGGTTTATTTAATTTCAATTTAAGATGGAAGTCTTTATATTTCATGTAATAGTCAATAGACAAGACCTCTCTATGTATCAAACGACCCACATGACGAGCAAAGTAAGCGCGATGGGGAATTTGAGCGCTAAAACCCATATCAAGATACCTCACATTCATAAATTTAGAACACATTAGTTTTATCTCGTAGTTTATTTTAGTTTCATTCAGATATTTATTATAGGGCACTTCACAAAATACCACATTCGTATTTCTAGTTAAGCATAGAAAATTACTAATACAGATCTTTAAAATAGTTGGGGATCTGTCATGTATGCCACCTAACGCAATAACATAATCTCTGTTAGTTAATGATTTTATTTGAGTGAGTTCAGATAGTAAAATATCTTGTAAAGTAGCGCCGGGCTTCCAGAAACATATCACCTGGAACCGATCCCCAATAAGGGCTTGTAACGTACGTTGTAAATAACGACCCTGGTCGTCGGCAACAATAATAACTTTGTTTTGCCTTTTCTCGCTGATGTCCTTTAGATGTCCATGGATGTACTTAGTAGGCACATGTTCGACATGACACGGTGGTGAAGACGGTGAAGATACAGAACTCTCGATGTTATCAGTCTCGCTACCGACGACAATTGTGGCCATATCCACGGTTTTCTTCAGAGGTGACGTATCGCAGCTCAGATTCATCGCGTCTATGAGCGAGAGTCGGCGATTGGTAGGAGGGCGGCAATTGCTCGCGGCTATAGTGGATTCCTTCATGTATAGTTTATGTTGGTTTGTTATTGTTGTGTTAGTATACAAACGTCGTTTCCGATATTGCGGTGAAAAAAATCTGGTCGATTGTTGTGTATCGTACAGACCAACAGATTTTAAAAGCTTTATTTTTCTTTCATATTCTATTATTTCTTTTTTTAAATTAGTATTTTCAAGACTTAATTTATCCACTTCATTATTAGCTATTTTTAATTCTGTACTTAAGTTTTCAATTTGTTCCTTCATATCTAAATATTCTTGATGCGTACAATTTGTGTAGGTTGGCTGACTTTGGAATGACGTATCTGTATCCAAATCACTATTATCCGAGTCAATTTTTTGTTGCCGTCGCTGTGTATTTACGTAGCTAAAGTCTTCCATATTTGTAGTAATTGACTTTGTATGTAATACAATCTCAAAAAATTGAAGGAGTTGTGGAGGTTCGAACTCGATATCACTCGACTACTAGACCAAGGGCCTACGCCTCGGGGCTATATTGACTTCAAGCAATGTTAACAAAATCTCGATCACTATCGGTTATTTATTTTCTTTTCTTTTCGTGAGTATGCAATAGATGTCACTAGTTACAGTATTGATGATCAATTATTACCAAAGATAATTTGGACCGATTATAGTCTGTTATCTGATAGCTATTTATGTTGTTGGTTCTTGATATTTTAGCAAGATGGAGCCACTGCGTTTATTAGTAATGACTTTGCTAGTTTTGAATCAAATAAACGGTCACTGGTAGTTATTTTATATAGGTAATTCGTAATATGGTTTGTTAAACACTGTTTGAGTTTATATTATTCACTGTCACTATAGGTCATCCAATATTGTTGTTTGAGCAGTCAAAATTAATGCCTAAAATAGATTTTACGTCAAAAGTTCACAATGTTTACACGACAACTTTACATTCTGGACAAGTTTTATCCCATAAATCCGGTCTAGCTTCCACTAAAGTTATTAGTAATTCAATATCTATCTCCATATTACAATTTTAATACTATAATAGGACGATAAGAGGGTGTGAGAATAAACGACGTGCGCGTGCTCTCCCTGTTATTGTACCTGGGTGACTACGCGCCGGTGCGTATGAAAGCATGCTGCGTCTTCCATACAGCACTACGCATCCGGTCGCCGGCTAACCGGTAGGCGCCAACCGGACGCACAGTGGTGGATCCGGTGCGCACCCGGCGATCGCTTGCCCGGCAAATTACGCCGGTACGTGTGAAAGATAAAGTACATGGCCATACACTGCGCCGCCGGGTACCCCGCTCCGGCTTCCCGGCAACCCGTACGTGTGAAAAGGCACTATCGATGCTGCATCGCGTTTTAGCGACTCTCTGCGTTCGGACGCGGCGACCGTAGTGTTGTATTGTATTGTTGGTGGTCGGTCGAGTCGACTATCGATAATTGGATTAATTTCTTCATTATATTGACTATTTAAGCAATACATATTGGTAGCAACATAAATAATATATACTAGTATTAATAAACGATCATTGTTACAATGATGTTAAAGCATGTCCTGTTATCAATAGACTTATACTATCGAAAATTTGCAAGTTATCGGTTCGGGTTTGAATCCACGGCACGCACCAATGACTTTTCGGAGTTATGTGCGTATTAAATTGTTAATTATCGCTTGCTAAACGGTGAAGGAAAACATCGTGAGGAAACCTGCATGTCTGAGAGTTCTCCATAATGTTCTTGAAAGACACGTGAAGTCTGCCAACCCGCACTAGGCCAGCGTGGTGGACTATGGCCTTACCCTTCTCATAGTGAGAAGAGGCCCGTGCCCAGCAGTGGGACAGTATAAAGGGCTGTTGATTGATGAAGTTATCGATAGTCTACATTATTTTAATGCTCAAAAAAAATCAATAGCATGGACAGTATTGCACTAATTTCTTCGTATTAATGTGTGACGTATTCAAATTCCATACCGTATTGTAAGCAGCTCATCACAACCACCGCCCGTTAATGCCGGCGAGCATTTCTTCTTAGAAGTGGACCTAAATCATTCTAAAGTTCTTCTAGGTGTTTATTATTCGCCTTCGTTACGTATAAATTTTTTCCCTTCTGTTGAAAACATCCTAGAAACTTTAGTACCTTCTTACAGTCACACTATCATAATGGGTGATTTTAATACTTGCCTCTTAAAACAAGACAATCGTTCGGCCACATTTAAGCGTATTTTAAATTCTAGTAATTTATCTATTCTTCCCCTTAATGCTACACATCATTTTCCAAACTCTGTACCTTCTCTTCTTGATCTCATTATCACTTCTTCCTCTACTTTTGTTTCCAAGCATGGTCAGTCCTCTGCAGATGCTTTCTCCTACCATGATTTAATATATTATCTCTCCTATAAAATACGCCCACCAAAGGCAAAACCGAGAACTATTATGCAGCGCAATTTCGGGGGTATGGATCGGTTGAAGCTATGTGCAGATGCCCGTAGAATTGACTGATCTCCTATATTCTCATCAGACTGTGTAAATGACAAAGTACAAATATTTACAGATAAATTAACTCAGCTGTACGATAAGCATGCACCAATCGGTGCCATTAAATAAAAACATCTACCTGCACCTTGGCTCACTGATGAAATCAAAATATTTATGTCTAAGAAAGCAGCTGCCAAGGCGAAATATAAATGTCGTCCAACCCCTCTGAATTTGGAAAAATACATTAGTGCCAGAAATCTCTGCAATAAGGTGTGTAGGAAAGCACAGCGCCACCATATTCACAACTCGGTTGAAAATGGAGATCCAGTAAAAATCTGGAAATTTCTGAGAACCTTGGGAGTTGGCAAATCACGCAATGACACAGTCCCCAAAGATATAAATATAGATTCGCTTAACGCACATTTCACTGCTTCGTCCAACTTTGATGGGACAACAAAAACAAACACCTTACAAGATCTTTCACGTATCCCAACTCCCAAATATTCCCCCTTTTGTTTTCGAGCAATTTTCCGGTTGTGATGTTAAAAAGAGCATAATTTAGATCTCATCCAATGCTGTTGGCAATGACTGTATCAGTCGAAACATGATCATGAAATCCTGTCTATCCTATGTCATATCCTGAACTACTCTGTTACTAACGGTGTCTTTCCATCAGCATGGAAAGATGCCCAAGTAGTACCGATACTTAAAAAATCCAAACCCTGTTCCTTTACTGATTTCCGTCCAATATCCATTCTACCCTTCCTTTCCAAAGTCCTTGAGCGTCTTGTACACGCACAACTCTCATCTTTTCTTTCTAAGAATGCTCTCTTGAATCCTTTCCAATCCGGTTTTCGCCCTGAACATAGTACCCCCACAGCATTAGTTCATATTACTGATGAGATAAGGCTGGGCATGGATGGTGGAAAACTCACGCTTCTCTCCTTACTTGATTTTAGTAACGCATTTAACACTGTGGATTTCCACATCCTGCTTGCCATACTCCGCTCTATTAACATATCTCCAACGGTAATTGACTGATTTCGTAGTTATCTGTTTGGACGCCGACAGCGTATACGCGTTGATGAGTCGTACTCCTCATGGTGTAATACATCTGTCGGTGTACCGCAGGTATAAACCCGTCAAAAATACAAGTTATTTTGATTGGCAGTTCCAGGATGATTTCCAGGGTAAACTGGCCGCAGCTGCCTCAGATTGAGTTCGACGGTCAGGTATTAAAAATCTCAGATAGTTTAAAAAACCTGGGTATTTATCTGGATAAAACTTTATCATGAGGAATTCAAATTCAGGAAACAAGTCGCAAACTGTTTGCCTCAGCAGGATCGTTGCGTAGGCTGCGGACCTTTCTTCCCACAACCACCAAGATTGCGCTTGCACAATCCTTGCTTCTCCCAATACTCGATTATGCCGATGTCAGCTATCTTGATCTTAATGAGGACCAACTTAATAAATTTGAGCGTCTCCAAAATTTCTGTATTAGATTCATTTTTGGTTTACGCAAATATGATCATGTATCTGAATTTCAATTTAGGCTCAAGTGGCTCCCAATTCGTCTTCGCCGGAATACCCATATTCTTATGTTACTGTATAATGTGTTATTTAATCCAAATACGCCCACATATCTCAAAGAACGTTTTAAGTTCCTCCATGACACACGTTCAAGGTCCCTGAGGTCGTCGGTGGATCTGAGACTGCAGATGCCAACCCATTCCACAAACTTCTACGACAAATCCTTTGCTGTTCAAGCTGTACGTTTGTGGAATGCGCTTCCGGTTGAAGTTAGGCAAGCAAAATCACTCAATATATTTAAAAATGCATTAAATAAGCACTATTTGTCACTTTAATCTGTTATCTAAACTTTACCACTGCTCTATGCAATTATATAATTATATTGTCGCACGAATGATTGATTTCCACGGGGTAGCCGGGATCGATCACTCGCCGAGCAATTAAAGAGAGATAATTAGGTTGACTTACGGGAAATAAATAAAAAATATCACCAGGAAAGTTTAAACTCGCGTTATATTCCAGTTATACAATGGCTTTAATTATACAAAAAAAAACTGACACTTGAGTTTAGCCGATGAGACAATTATCCAGGGCGTGGGGGGTACGTTGGCACTTCACAGGTCTTCGGATGAGGTACTCAGCTTGGTCGTGTTGGCCGGAGCAAAAAGGAGCGAAACCTCGTGTGTCCCCGGTATTTATAAGGCCGGCGAGGAGGAGTGGGCGAGGGGGCGGCCCACTGCTGTGCGTCACTGTGTCATATGTGTATATGTTTTATAATGGAATTATATATATATATATATATATATATATATATATATATATATATATATATATATATATATATATATATATGTATGTATTATTTGTATGTATACCGTATGTTTTTGTATATGTGTATATATATATATATATATACCTACATATGTATGTACATTGTATTCAAATAACTATAAGGTTCCACATATATTTGATCACTACACCATCAAACCTATCCTTTCCAGTCTGTCCTTCCTAAGGTTGCCTGTAAGAAATCGCATTTTGCGATAAGGCCGCCCTTGTACATTAACTATTTTTCGTAAATTTAAGATATTTTTACATAATTTGTAACAATTGTATTTGCGCAATAAAGTTGTTATCTATCTATCTATCTATCTATGAAATAATAGATGACACTCTCTGAAAATTACGTAAATACGTAGTTGTGGGATGTAGGTAACGAATACCGACTTCAGCTCGGTTGATATTTCCATCGATATAAAGAAAGAGTGGGTATTATAGTTTCATCATAATCTATGGTAAGGGCTACCTCGTCAAAATCTAGTACAAGCCTATAGGTGGTGTATTGCCTTTAAAAACTTACTTCGGAAAATGACATTTGTGGCTATTTATTGATATTGTTGATGATTCTTTGATATGGTTCAAAATTTTCCTTTTTAAGGCTATTTTAATTTTACAGACCAGCTTTTGCCCGCGGTTTTGCCTGCGTGGATATTTCTTATCGCAGCAGAACGTAGCCTTTGTGGTATTGTGTTGTGCATCCATAAACCATACTGCGAAGTTTACTCAAAATCCGTTCACAAGATTTTGCATGTAGGAGTAACTAGCATCTATCCATCCGCACAAACTTTTGCGTTTTAACAGTTTATCAATTAAACCATCAGTGGCAAACCACTAATACCACACATAAGAGAAGTGATATTTGGTTTTGTGCAGTTATTAATATTATCTCCTATTCATTTAATTCAAATTATATTAGGTAAAGTATGAAATTGCCAATTTGTACTGAAAATCAAAATTGTTTATTTTTTAATTTTTAACATATTTATTTAATCAA
The DNA here is from genome assembly GCA_944739405.2 of Euclidia mi. Classification (NCBI taxonomy): domain Eukaryota; kingdom Metazoa; phylum Arthropoda; class Insecta; order Lepidoptera; family Erebidae; genus Euclidia; species Euclidia mi. Next base: position 26,205,158 of record OX123202.2, read on the forward strand.
AATAGTTACCATTATTATCTATACACTGCTGCCATCTAATAGGAAGGTCATTTATGCCTTTGCGATATAACTCTGAGGATCTAGACTGCACAAACTGTGTGAAAGCATTTTGTACTGCCTCCTGGGCAGAAAACTTCTTGTCACGTAGATAATTGTCCAGTTGGACAGTAGTCCGTTGGAGCAAGGTCTGGCAAATACGGAGGATGACGAATGGTTTCTAACTGCTGTTCCTGAAGGGTCAAAATGGTTTCTCGTGCTGTATGAGGTCTCGCGTTGTCATGGAGCAATAATAGTGAAGATCGATTCATGAGTCGGGGCTGTTTTATTGCTAGTTTTGCCTACATTGTTCGGCGTTCGGTACAATAGACATCTGCTGTTATTGCTTGACCAGATCGCAGAAAAAAATAGTGAATAACTCCCTGCTGAGACCACCAAACAGTTACCATTACCTTTTTATTGGTAAGCTTTGCTTTAGGACACTGTTGTGGCGTTTGACCGGGGGTCAGCCATTGCATTTTTCTTTTACGGATAATTTTTCTTTTATGATAACATAAAGAATCCACTTTTCATCACATGTCACAATTCGATCCAATATTCCTTCGTTTCTGTACCGATTCAACAAGGCAACACAAATTTCAACACGCGTTTCTTTTTGCAGATCAGTCAAATCATGAGGCACACATTTTTCGTATTTTTTTATTTTATTGATTTGACGCAAATGAGACAATATTGTGGGTAAGGTAACGTTAAACCATAAATCCATAAAGCTAATTCGGGGTAGTTTGACCAGGAGCGGCTGCCACCATCTCTCTTAATTCATCATTATTCACCTGTGACGGCGGTCTTCCTCGTGGCTCGTTCTTCAATTCGAAGTTTCCATCGCGAAAGCGTTTAAACCAAAATCGCACGGTGCGTTCATTAGCAGACGCAAACCAAACGCAACATTGATATTGCGGGCTGTTTCTGCCGCGTTACTTCCGCGTCGGAACTCGTATTCAAAAATCACTTCAATTTTCGCAGTATCCATCTTTCTTGTCTAAGTTGATTAACAAAAACAATTGAAAGTCGATATTCAAATGTTTCACATTTTTAAAAAAAGAACATCATAGAAACCACGTGAAAAAAGTTTCTTTCAAAAACCTCAAACCATGAAGATTCTATGTCAATTTAAAGCACCAATTACAATAAAACGGCAATTTTATACTTTAACCCCTATTATTATCATCATCATCATAGTGCCTTAATCCATAGCTGGATCTCCAGCCCAAGACCAATTGCAAATGATATCATAAAATGTGCCCCCGTGGTCCAGTGGATAGCGAATGCGACTGCTGATCGGAGGTCCCGGGTTCTATTCCTGGGTCGGGCAAAAGTGTTACTGGATTTTCCCGAATTCTCAGTACGGAGTCTGGTGCTGTTCACCGGTAACGGCAATAGGCTCGCCCCCTATTTCGTGAGACCTAAAAATTTATGGCGAAATGTGGGTTTAATATTACACTTCTGCCTGCCCCTTCGGGGATACAGGCGTGAGTCTATAGATAGAGTCTATGTTTGTTTGAATAAGAATAATTTCATATTTATTAACACAGGATTTATCTTCAATTTATACATATTAATTCTAAGAACTGGCTAGTTCGCATCTGAGGATTTATTATAAGCACTATCATAATTTTATCGATATTGATCGACATAGGTTTTGTTTAAGCCAATCTCTTGTCGAATTAACCCTTTAATAACATCCTTATTTTCATTCTGTAACCAAATGAACATTTCAGGGTAAAATTACCCCAAACGACTATTAAAAAGTTGGCGAAATTTTTTTTTTGTGGTTTACATAACAAAGCTTACTAAATTATACGATTATTTAAGGAAACATCCATCTATATATATATATATATATATATATATATATATATATATATATATATATATATATATATATATATATATATATATATATATATATAAATGCTTGCCTTACTGACCGACTGGCAGACAACGCCAGCTAAAACTATTGGACACAAGAAGCTGAAATTTAACATTTATTATGCATTTATACTATACATATATTCCTTGTTTAACGTAGGATTGCACTAAGAAGGGATTTTCCGAAATGCCCACGGAATCGGGTAGAAACGGTAAAAAAAATATGTCTGTGCAGGCTAGGCGGATGATTTTTTACGCCACGTGACTGCCAGCTTTAGTGAATACACGATAGGAGATGACACTACCTTCGCAGAAAAAAAATACAGAAACAAGTTTTATACGCCTGGGGTGAAAAATTACCCCACGGTGTTACGTAAGGGTTAAATAATAAGTGACAACCTACGGTAAGGAGCCGTCCATTAATTATGTGAGTCCCGATAGGTGGAAGGGAGATAGAAGTGTAGAGAGATATCACCTGTCCTTGTTTTTCTTTGATTGTACAATATTGTCCTATACATAGATATTTAATAATAATATTATATCTAATATATAGATATTTATCCTATACGCATCATAAAACGACGTTTGTTTAATCGGGAGAGATTCGTAAAATTAATATTAATTTAGATTTTTCGTTGATTTTGAATTCTCTTGGAAGTTTTCAATTAACCATCTTGAAAAAGGAGGATGTCCTCAGTTCGGTTTGAATATTATTTTTTTATGTAGGTGCACTGGTTTCTCCGAGGTTTCTGAATTGTCTGATCCATTTTGGGATTTCTTTTTATTTTCGATGCGATGTAGTTGAGACTCTAACAAGCCAGCATAGTTTTAAAAGATCATTGTTTTAGGTAATGAACAGTATGATAGATACAGATGGGGGCCAAAAAAGAATAAGAGAAGCATGAAACAGCGGCAGCACTCCCTCTCGCTCAAAGTACACCTCGCTAATATCCGAGGATTGCACTCCAAACTCGTTGAAGTCCACTACCACCTTGAGACTGAAAGACCCGCGCCCTTATTCCTCTCGGAGACGCAGATAGCATGTCCGTCTGACGTGGCGTACCAAGCATACCCAGGGTATATCCTGGACCACAAATTTAAGCCTCAGACTGGGGTCTGCGTATACGCCCGTGACGACTTGTGCTGTCGGCGTCTCAGATGCCTTGAAGACTCCACATTTTCCGTGTTGTGAGTTTTGGTGGACACGGGACATGAGAAGATCCTCTATGCCTGTGTCTACCGGTCGCACAGTGGAGATCCGGAGACAACTCGGCTCACAGAGTACTTAATGAAGGCGGCGGAGGCCGCTCTACAGAAGTACCCCACGGCTCAGCTAGTGTTACTGGGGGATTTTAATGCTCACCAGAAGGAGTGGCTTTTCATATACCAGTGCACTGACCACGCTGGGAGAGAGACGCAAAAGCTTGCTTTGGCCTTAAATCTCACCTAGCTGGTACAAGAAGCAACGAGGGTTCCTGATGTAGAAGGCCAAACTCCCAATTGCCTGGACCTTCTGCTGACAACAGAACCAGACCAATATTCTGTGTCGGTATCACCCTTAGGAAGTTCCGACCATTGTCTGATAGAAATTGTGTCCATATACTCCCCACCTGTCCAAGGCCCAAGAGGCTCCCGAAGGGTTTGGCGATACGGGTCAGCAGACTGGGATGAGATGCGGTCGTTCTTTGCATCTTATCCTTGGCAGCCCACTTGTTTCTCTTCGGGTGACCCTTCAACCTGCGCAGATGCTGTGACTGAAGTATTGCGGCAAGGATTGGAATACTATATCCCATTCTCAGACATATCCACATCAACCAAAACTCAGTTCTGGCTCGGGCCCGAATGCGAACGCGCTGAAGGGCTGAAACATGAGGCGTTTCTTTCAGGGACTGAAGCTCGCAACTGCAAGGCAAAGGACACACCACATAAGAAGAGAGCGTATAACAGGGTTGCCAAGTCCTGCAAGAAAGTTTTCCAGAAGGCTTGCTACGACCACATTCGCCATATAGGGAATAAATTTGCTTCTTACCCTGCGGGTAGCAAATCGTTTTGGTCCCTGGCGAAATCGGTGGAATCGAACTTCTGCCGCCCCTCACTACCACCACGCTACAATCATGCTAAGGTCAGATGGATCCCTGGCCCACACTGCTGAGGACAAGGCAAATTTATTTGCCTCCATCTTCGTGGAATCTTCGCGTCTAGACACTGCGAGTGAAACACCTCCAACATTACTTGTTTGCGAAACCCTTATGTGTGACATACGCATTCGGCAAACCGAGGTTCGTAAAACGCTGCGGAATCTAGAGGTGAATAAGGCCAGTGGTCCAGATGGCATTCCAGCCATAGTACTAAAAACCTGTGCCCCAGAGTTTTCCCCCGTAATGACACGCCTTTTTCGCCTATCAATTATATTATCGTGATTATCGTTATATTAATCATTATTTTACCATGAAAAATAGACAAAATATTAAAATAGTCTGCAAGTAGCGCCCATATACAAAAACGTTCGCATAATACCAACATCTTTTTATGTATTTAGGTAAGCAACTGATAAATAGGAGGGTGGGGAGGAAAAGAGAGAGGGCGACCAAATAAAAGATGAAATGAGAATTAATATGTAAGAAAAAGGGGGAAATTATCGGATGATTGGTGACAGAGAAGTATGGAAGAGAAGGACATACATACACGCCGACCCAAACAAATTGGAACCAGGTCAAGAGATGAAGAGAATAATAAGTATAATATTTTTTATTTTAGCTTTAATTTCGACACTAGTAGCTGGCAATATGGCTTGCAATGTCTTTTTTAGTTAAATTTATTTGCTTAGTAAGTTTCTATCAAAAAAGACCTAACTTAACCACGTATTACACAGAGTAACTTTAAAATTTGCAAGACATAATATCACGTTATTAATGGACGACCCCTATGTTATTATTCTAAGTGACAAGTCGCTGCGATCGGCATCTTCCAGTGTGCAGTGTGTTCTTTCGGACGCTGCATCTAGATGCTAAGAAGCGACCGAATCACCGGTCGCCGATGCCAAAAGAAGCTAGTCTGCGGTGGCTCTACTACTCTCTTACTGAATATCGACATAAGGTCATGGAACTAAAGGCACAATATAGATACTGTTATCTATATTGTGCCTTTAGTTCGATGAGTGCCAGCGACATTTTCTTTCTCTTCTCCTGCTCCTCCTCTTTTTATTTTTCCCATCCAGGTCGGCAATGCATATGTGACCCTTTTGGTGATGCGGAATGCCATGAGCAGCAGTAATCATTTATCACCAGACCCGTCTACCTCCTATCACAAAAAAGACAATGTAAAAATCACGTTAATGATTACAATAATTTATAGCTGTTACATTAAATAATTTGTAGTGCACTGTGTGTATGTGTATGGGTAATTTAGGTGGAGACAAGTGAAACACTCGGATGTTATAAGCCAACTGGATATTTATTTCATTTCATAAACTCGATACATAGGTACACCTTACGCACACGATTACAATTTGCATTCGCAGCATTCTCACACATATACAATATCCCACAAATTCATTTTATTTTCGTAAGAAGTTTGCACATTGTAGTCATCAAAACATAAGTCAGTAACCGTTAGGCTGCATAGCAACTTGAAGACTGTTTGTGCAAGTATAGTAAGCCTTCGGCCTTTGTCGTGATCTTGACAATATAATATAAACTATTCAGAGATATCTTGAGCGACTTGACCTCCGAAAGCGTTGTGCTAAACCAACAGTTTATTACTCGAACGTTCCAAGATTTGGCAATGAGCCGTGACTTCTGTCTTTGTCATAGTTAACTCGTGCTATGCCTGGGTCAAATGATCGTCGTAACCATGTGACATAAAAGTTTATAGAGTAAGAAATAAACTGAGTTTATGAGCCTAATTTTGCTTAAAGATGTTGATAGTTTGCGAGGTATTCCTCAAAGCGCACCTATTTTTAAGCGCAACTAAGTTGTTCCACTAAACGCAACATATAGTTGCGCTTACAAATTCAAATAAAAAATGTTATATATTTATTCTATTTAGCGCAACTAATTATTAAGGTGCTGGTAAATAATTACCGGAAAATATCGATAGTTCGGGACTTATTAGTCAATATTTTAAGACCTTAGATTTTAAGTATCAGACTGTGATTTAATGTACCCCCTTATACGTGAAACTTAATCAATACTAAGTGTGTCAAAGAAGTTATCTATTTTTATTTAACTACATATTTAATTTAGTAAGGTGTTTTATGATCTTATTACACACTACTACTGTTAAAATTGTAATGAGATTTACCTATGGCCTGCAGTGGCTTATTTCTGATTGATAATTTTAAAAAAAGGTTTTGCGACTAACTTCAGTTAATTTATGTTACCTTGGTACTTTTCAAAACATATTACTGATAGATAACTTTGTTACCAGTTTTTTATAAACGCCTAACCTCTGTTTATTTCTGTTATCCTGGTACTTTTCAAAACGATCGGCATAATTAAGTTTAAATAAATCAAATAATTGGGCAAGATGCTTTTAAAAAGTCTATCGATAGTAAAACCTTTATGAATCTTGTAACGGGTTCTGGTAGTAAAAACGCAGTAGAGGTTCTAGATGCGTTTATTACCAAGTATTGTCTCACTTCCCTTGCCACGAGTATGACCGACCAACAACACGACACTGGCCTGAACACTAAGGGCTGCAGTCTCCCACGCTGTTCCCTACGGTAGTGTGTAGGCAGGCTGCTCGAAGGCTGCGCGTAGCGGTAGATCCTCGCAGGCCGTTGGTTCAGCTAGCAGACGCCGGCAGTGCGAGTACGATGAGCAGGGCAGGCCAGACTCTTCGGCAGAGGTGACGCCGAAGGCGATGCAGGAAAGTGTAGCGGTCTAGGAGCGTAGCCGGAGTCTTAAGGTGAACCTGGAACCTGAAGGAAAGCAGCATTAGGAGAGCCACAACCAATAGAGTCAGGCAGGCGGCGTCAGCCGGCCTCAGCTAGCAGGTAGAGAGATGGGCAGTACGCTAATGCAGTAAATGTAGTGCTTACCCGTAGCTGGGACCAGGATACACGTAGATACGACGTAGGGTCAGTAGGTACGCTTAGTTATAGTAGGTAGGTAGTAGAAGCGACGTTAGAGTAGCGGTGCCGGACTCTTTGTCGGCCCCTTTATATACCGGGCCCTCCATCAGAGTTCGTGTCGGCGCATAACCAAATATGGGCAAAACTCACGAGCGCGGACGATGGCCTTCTCTGATTGGCCGAGCGTATGGACGGTATTATGACGTACACTCGGTAGGTACCGGTCATACGTTACAATACCGCCCGCCTTAGGAGAGGATTTTACGTGGCTAACAAGGAAAATCCGACTAGCTGCGTTAGGTCTATGAGTCCGCTACTGTCCAAGTTAAGACGGCATATAGAAAGAAAGAAGGGAAAGTCTTATACGGTTTGTAACAAATAGTTAGGCGCCATAGTGTATAAGTTTTAGGTCCTTTATGTGCCAAAACCCAATAGAACTTCCAGACGCGTCCGACAACTCGTAAACGAGAGGCGACTTTTTATTAATCACTGTGCACTTCACGAATTTAGGGGCTAGTTTCTTACAGAAGGACTTATCCTTGTCGCTCTGATAAAAAGTCCTTTTCCACACAGTGTCTCCCACATTAAACTCAGCTGGTTTACGGCGTAAATTATACGTTTGGGAATTCCTAGCATGAGCTTGAATGATTCTACTATTACGTAAATCATTACACATTAATTATCTGTCTGACGGACTCTAATTATTGAGATGACAAGTGCTAATTACGGAGCCGTGAGAAAACGTACACAAACAATAAAATTATACTTATTGTATCGAACATATTGTTTTTCTCTCCAAATTATCTGACATTTCGGATACCTCGAACCATAGCCTCGAACTAATTTTGGTTATGCTCTTAAAGTGCGACATACGTGAATGTCAGTGTTGGTTTTGTGTTGACATTTCAATAAACAATTAAGTATTGCCATACCATTTACCCGCCCCTATATTTAAAAACGAACTTTCCAATCATTTGTACAATTTAATATTTCTTGATGTCTTTTTATGGTGGCCATTACAGTTAATCTTGTCGTGACATTTTTTCCTCATGGCTATATTATTGTTGATTTATGTTTCCCGGTCTGAAGTTGGTTAATACTGTTTTACCGAGTAATAATTTGGGAATTTAAAACGGGTATGATGAGTCTTAAAAAAATACATAATTATACATATTTTTACTAATAAGAACTAAGTTTATTTACAGTTCTCACTAAAAATCATTATATAGAAGAAATAATAAAATTTACTTTTATTTTTTTTAAACGCCAACTACCGCGCTAAGATGGCGAGGCAAACAATATATCAACAAACCCAAACTAACAGCCTCGAAACAACAAATTGTAAGACCTTTACAGCATCATCTTTCTATTTAGGTTTTTATTATTTGTTGGAATCTTAGATCCGTGCGGCATTTTGCACGTAATGAAAACTTTCCCCTGCTACGAATAGAGTGGTAGCTTCTTATTATTCACCATTATTTTTTAGAAGGAAAGATTAATAGAATATTATTATTAAAGAAATTCGCGTAAAACTTTCTGCTCTATTTGACAGTATTTATCGTAAAGTAATTAAATTGTAGGCACATTTCAACAAAATACCTCAACAACCGTAACATTTATATCATATTATTATGTTATTAACATATTTGTAGTATTGATTGACGTTTTACCCATTATCTTAATACAATTACATTACATCAATGTAGCAATTATGTATTTGGGCATACGCTTGTGTAGGTAAATGATAGGTTTGTGCGCGAGGCAGATAATAGGCTTGAGCAACATAATTATTGAGATATGAAATCAATTAATATGCACACTATACAAGTAGTAGTACAAGTATGTCAACTGATTATCATATAGCAAGCTGGCGTGCTCCACGGTTTTACCCGTCACACCACGTCCATTTTACCGCCGTTCGTTGTTTAGCCTCGTTTGTTCATTTGCTTGATTTTAGTTCTTTCTCCCATACTTTTTCTTTTTGTTCAGCTTCTAAGGATCGTGGTATAATGATACATAAAATAAAGTCTTCCTTATAAATCTGACCACCATATCTATACTAAAATAGTTTTCAAATGCCATTGGCAGTGTCAGAGATTATTAACGCGTTCAGACGCACAATTTCTTCAGCGTTATTACATTCAAAGACTTCTTACGAAAAAAGCTTAATCTAGACCAACATTGAAGTCGCACTAACTTACAAGGTGCTTTCATTAGCAGCTTGTGCAAGATGTAATATGTGAATACAATATTTGTTAATTCATACTAAAAACAGTAGCTTTTAAAAATCTGAGTATTGCAAGTTATGGATTCAATAATCTTTTATATTAAGCAGTATATCAAAATGATGGACCGTATAAAATGCCAAAATATATTCAAAGGAATTCAGAATATCGTAAGCCCTTCATATCTCTATCCAAGTAAAACGCAGCCAAGAATTTCGGGTTGACAAAGTGTGTAATGAAAAATAAATATGGATCAATAAATGCGAACATTACAAATTATGTTGCTTTGAAATTAAATGACGCGTCCGCATATTTGTGTGCACTAATTTATACAAGCATGCGTAGTTTTTCCACGTAATTGGCGACATTTGTCGCTGAAACAAATACCTTGGGAATTGGTCACAGTTTCGTTTCGGAACTATTCTAAGACTTGCTCTATATACAAATTTGACTGCCTCTTTGGTCCGTGAGTTAATTATTTGAACCCTTAGGTACCATAAATTTTAACGTATTTTCGTATAGTGTTCGCTCGGTATAGCTCTATTTGCGTTTGATAGGACTAAATATTATTGGAATTTTCTACCCAAATAACGCAATAACTGTGCCGGATTTAGTTTCTCGGTTGTGCAGTATTATAAGATTAAATAGAAGTAGTAAGAATTACTTTATCCGTTTACAATAATACAGGCTCTACCATGTTTGGGTTCAGGTCAACTTAAATAAGTAGTCTTAGAAATGATCCTAACAAAATTAAATGTACAAATTGTATATTTTCTATTGTTCAACAATTGTCATTTATTAATAATAAAAATACCCTTATCAGTTCATGACTCAAGTAACTCACCACGTGCGTGGCTCACGCGGTTAGTTACCGGTTTAACTGTCTACATCTTTTATGTATATCAGATTTTTATGATACCCACGGAAACATTAGTAGACACTTTATCGGTCCCAAAAAACGAACAGGATTATTTATTTGTTATTACACTTTATGTGTTTTTGTGCAATCGACTCAATTTGAAATCTCTATGGACCTATAGGTTCCTTATTTCGTCATATTTTAGAAGTTTTATCAGAGATACCCATTCATTAATGTACTTCATTACTGTATATATAAGACATAAATCTTCAAACAGTAACAAACCAAAATAATCTTATAGCAAATTATCACACTGTGAACACAACACGACGCACTATCTTTATATCATCGACTTACGTATATGCTTCTACTAACTCCTACAGCGATAAACAGGCGTGAACGTAGCAATCAAATTATCTCCACATTTTCTTGTTTGCTAACAGAGCAAACGCCAGCATCACGGCATATACGTTGTTAAACGCATTGAGTGAACTCAATGCGTTTAGCAACGTGTGTTTACTGAACGTGCGTACGCATATGAACAGTTAAGAACAAATACATGTATTAGGGTTGACGGAATCCGTCCAAAATCGTCGACTCCTTGATTTACAGATAGTTTTACTTTCATTTCAGGATCCTTCCTTAATATAAAAATCGGTGGAAGTCTTTACTTCTTTCGGTTTTTTTTAAAAGTGTGATTTTGTGCTAATAAACTTATTTTCTTTCAACTTCACAATCGATCACAAAGGACGTATTTTTTGCTTAGAACCGAAATAGTGCGGAAAAGTTGTATGAAATTTTATTATTGCCCTGTTTTACATTAGAGCCACCGCAGACCAGCTTCTTTTAGCATCGGCGTCCGGCGATTTGGTCGCTTTTTAGCATCCAGATACAGCGTTCGAATGAATACACCGCACACTGGAAGATGCCGATCGCAGCGACTTATCACTTAAAATAATATCATAGGGGTCGTCCATTAATAAGGTGATATTGTAGTGTGGTGTAGTATGTCTTGCAAATTTTAAACTTACTCTGTGTATACGTGGTTAGGTTAGGTCTTTTTTTATAGAAAGTTAATAAACAAATAAATTTAACCAAAAAAGACATTGCAAGCCAATTTGGTGTCGAAATTAAAGCTAAAATAAAAAAAGATATTATAATCATTTTTCTCTTCATCTCTTGCCCTGGTTCCAATTTGTTTGGGTCGGCGTGTACGTATGTCCTTCTCTTCCATACTTCTCTGTCACCAGTCATCCGATCATTTCCCCCTTTTTCTTACATACTAATTCTCATTCCATCTTTTATTTGGTTGCCCTCTCCCTTTTCCTTTCTACCCTCCTATTTATCACTTGATTACCTAAATACATAATAAGATGTTTGTATTATGCGAATTTTTTCATACATGGGCGCTACTTGCATACTACTTTGGTATTTTGTCTATTTTTTCATGGTAAAATAATGATTAGGTAATATATCATGCATCATACTATTCATTACCAATACAAGTAACAATGATATTTTAAAACTATGATTGTTAGAGTCTTAACTATATCGCATCGGAAATAAAAAGAATCCCAGAAATTGATGAACAAATTCAGGAATCTCGGAGAAACCGGTGTACCTACATAAAAAAATAATATTCAAACCGAACTGAGGACATCCACTTTTTTCAAGATGGTTAATGAAAACATCCAAGAGTATTCAAAAGCAACGAAAAATCTAAATACAGCATCTGAATCTCTCTCGATTAAACAAACGTCGTTTTATGATGCGTATAGGATAAATATTTATCTGGATCTTGTACAATCAACGAAGAACAAAGACATGTGATATCTCTGTACACTTATCTTCCTTCCACCTATCGAGACTCACGTAACTAATGGACGGCTCCTTACCGTAGGTTGGCACTTATTTTTTAACCCTTACGTAACACCGTATGGTAATTTTTCACCCCAGGCACATATAACTTGTTTTTGTATTTTTTTTCTGCCAAGGTAGTGTATCCTATCGTGTATTCACTAAAGCTGGCAGTCACGTGGCGTAAAAAATCATCCGTCTAGCCTGCATAAGCGCATTTTTTTACCATTTCTACCCGATTCCGTGGGCATTTCGGAAAATCCCTTCTTAGTGCAATCCTTCGTTCCACAAGGAATGTACAATACATATTTTTCAGCTTCTTGTGTCCAATAATTTTAGCTGGCGTTGTCTGCCAGTCGGTCAGTAAGTCAAGCATTTTATATATGCAGATGGATGTTTCTTTAAACAATCGTATAATTTAGTAATCATTCAGGTTAGTAATAAATTAGGTTCGAATCCACGGCGCGCACCAATGACTTTTCGAAGTTATGTGCGTATTAAACTGTCAATTATCGCTTGCTGAATGGTGAAGAAAAACATCGTGAGGAAACGTGCATGTCTGAGAGTTCTCCATAATGTTCTCGAAAGACATGTGAAGTCTGCCAACCCGCACTTGGACAGCGTGGTGGCCTATGGCCTTACCCTTCTCATAATGAGAAGAGGCCCGTGCCCAGCAGTGGGACAGTATAAAGGGCTGATGATGATGATGATAATTTAGTAAGCTTTATTATGTAAGCCACAAAAAAATTGTAAAGGTACTGCAAATTTTCAATATTCGTTTGGGGTAATTTTACCTTGCAGTGTTCTTTTGGTCACAGAATGAAAATAAGTAAGTTATTAAAGGGTAAATTCGACAAGTGATTGGCTTAAACAAAACCTATGTCGATAAATATCGATAAAATTATGATAGTGCTTATAATAAATCCTCAGGTGCGAACTGGCTTACTTAGAATTAATATTTATAAAATGAAGGTAAATCCTGTGTTAATAAATATGAAATTATTCTTATTCAAACAAATACATTTAATCATATCATTTGCAATTAGAAAAAATAAACTCATGGTCTCGTGTTGAAGGATTTGCAATTAGAAAAAATAAACTCATGGTCTTGTGTTGAAGGCACACTGATGATGATGATGATAATATAATTTGAATTAAATTAATATCTTAGGAGATAATATTAATAACTCCACAAAACCAAATATCACTTCTCTTAACTGTGGTATTAGTGGTGTGCCACTGATGGTTTAATAAATAAACTGTTAAAACGCAAAAGTTTGTGCGGATGGATTGATGCTAGTTTCTCCTACATGCAAAATCTTTTGAAAGGATTTTGAGTAAACTTTGCAGTATAGCTTATGGATGCACAACACAATAGCACATAGGCTACGTTCTGCTGCGATAACTAATATCCACGCAGGCAAAGCCGCGGGCAAAAGCTGGTCTGTAGAAAAGCCTTCAAAAGAAAAATTTTGAACCGTATCCAAGAATCATCAACAATATCAAATAATAGACACGAATGTCATTTTCCGAAGTAAGTTTTTAAAGGCAATACATGGCCTAGAGTTTAGTACTAGATTTTGACGATGCAGCCCTTACCATATATTATGATCAAACTATAATACACACATCTTTCTTTATATCGATGGAAATATCAACCGAGCTGAAGTCAATATTTGGTAACTTCATGCCACAACTACGTACTTACGTTAGTTATTTTCAGAGAGTATCATCTATTATTTCATACATTAATACGAAGAAATTAGTGCAATACTGTCCATGCTATTAATTGTTTTAGAGCATAAAAATAATGAAGACTACCGATAACTTGCAAATTTTCGATAGTGTAAATCTATTAATAACAGGACATGTTTTAACATAATTGTAACAATGGTTATTTATTTATACTAGTATATATTATTTATTTTGTTACCAATATGTATTTCTTAAATGTGCGACATAACGATAAAACGCGACGCAGCATCGATGCAGTTGCAAAATCACTGGTCGCCGATGCTAAAAGAAGGTAGTCTGCGGGAGCTCTTACTGCACTGTTTTGTATTCTTTATTTGAAAATACAAAGAACAATGGCAGAATTTGGTCTGGGTTTGTTGTGGCGACCTTAAATTTCATATAAACAAAACGAATTGTTCTTTTTCCTACGATTTTTAATATTTTCACTTTGTCTCGTTAAAGCTGGAGTATTTTATGATGATAAAAAGCATTCCAATTGATTACGAATACTTTATTTTTTTATTGTTGCCATAGACAATGGTGTGACAGGAATAGACATGAGTGCTATATCCGTATCGATTATTAAATAAGTAATCGATACGATCGACCTTTATAGAGTTGGTTTGGTTTAAAATGCAGTTATTTAATATTCAATCAACATTATATCAATAAGCTAACATTTTTGAAGCAAAACAACGTTTAAATGAAATAAAAACGTCACAGCATCGTTTTAATGTTGTATCGATTTCACGTAAAATCGATTTAAAATGTGCAGCTCTGCTTTTGTCTTTGGCTGTGAGAGTTAGATGCTACAAAATACTTCTGAGTTTTGATGTCAATCTGACATATGTCATTTGATAATTCAAACGTACCTACCTACATTGTTTAACTTTCATACTATAACTTTCCTTTTACCTACATTGTTCATTCTTAACTAAAAATTCAAACACCGGTATCTTCTTTTTCCACCTTCCTTGAGTGAAAATAGAATCATTCATAGACTCTGTAACTTACGCCAATTTTTTTTATATATATATTTTATTACTGCACGCTTCAATTTAATTTCAGACATTTTGATGTATGGAGATCTGCCCTTGTCCTTTAACACAGAGGTTTAATGGTTCTTCCTATTAAGTTTAATATAAAATATATGCATTAGATCAAAAAGATACTGGCTAAAAATAAAAAACACGGCTGAATGAAACCGACCTGGTGCAAAAAAAAAACTAGTTGTGCGCATCTTGTACCATTGTAATCCTTTGATAGTTCGTAATTAGCAAGAAAAGTTTTAAACAATGGAAATAAATAGCGATAGCGACATGAATAATTCTACTCCAGAGAGTATCAAAACAGCTGCAAATTAAATTGTTCATAACCTTTTGCCGCAAAAGTTGCGGGATATATATTTAAAAGCTTATGAAAATATTATTAAGTGCCGTAAAATAAAAATACTTTCAAATAGCGGGGTAAATTTGATGATTACTTTTTATGGATGCTTTTTTCTTAAAATATCATTTTCTATGGAACGCAGGCATTTGATTTTTTTTTGTTGGCATCTTTGACTGTTCAGTTATCTTTCTTCAATGCGTGAGCGTTGGTGTTGATAACGTTACTCGTTTAAAAAATAATTATTTTGTGTAAGTGCAAACCCAAGAAATAGTGTGCGGGATAACTTCAATGCGTTTTTTCAGTTATTTCAAATGATGAAATGGTATCTTCCGAGTAAAATTAATTGATTGGCTTGGATAGATGGTGGCCATATTTTGTTTTATTATGAGTGATTTGTTCCTGGGTTTATTTTGATAGGTGGTACGGGGTAACATTGATAAATAATCAAAGTAACCCCAAGATTAATTTAAACAAATCTCAATGTAATAAGTACAGTTTATTAAAGATACCCACTTTTACAGACAAAACGGTGCGGAACAATAAAAACGCCAGGTAGGTATCCCAATTACAGGAACTATACGGAAGAAACACTTGCAGAAGCGTTGCAAAAAGTTACCGATGGAGTTAAGTGATGTAAAAGAGCTATGAGCAAGCAAAATTACTTTGATGAAAATAATCGTGTACTGATCTCAATATTAATTCCCAAGACTGTTGATTGTGTAGTTCCTGATATCGTAACTAAATGTATAAGAAAAGTTGATATTTTCTCTAATTAATTAAAAAGGCTGATTATTCTGAGTAATAATTTAGCAATGAAACATTTTTGTTTTTCCTAGAAGTTTTGAGTTTTTGAAGATTTTAAGTTTTCAAAGATTTTAAACCTTTATTTTGTGTATACAGGTTGATTGTTTTTTGTATCATATATATATATATATATATATTATTTGATTATCCTACAACGATTGTTATATTTTTCAACCTTGTAAACTGCTTAAAATCAGTTATCAATGTAACCCCTGTAATCAAAGACACCCCACTGATTTTCTAATTGCTCTAATTTGAAATCTAAGAAATCAATATTTCCTTTCGTTTTTGCTTTTTACTCCTGTTAAGGGATACTATGATATTCCGTCATAAAGTCGTGGCCTATCAAAATAACCCCATTGCATGTATAAAGTTGAATCGACACTTCGTGAATTTTTACGCCAAAACTATAAACTCTAATTTTTTTTTATTGTCCTATTATGATAGTAGGCCCCAAGTTGGTAATACAGTATTTATTTTGTATTTTTCTAGCATATACTGGCAAAGTTATGATCAATTGAATTTTAAAATTAATCAAAGTATCCCCATTTTACGGTGGTGAACAAAAGACGTGTAAAAAAAATTGTTCGAAAATGTGCTTTAACGTATTTCATTGAGATGTCCAAAAATTTAAACCATCTTTATTATGGTCTATATATTCAATGTTAAGGACGCGTTTACAAATTTAGTAGGTACAAAATCGCGTCACTACAGCGACACGGCGGCAACAGTACGTACTACGTACGGTAACTTGCGGAAATGTAGTTCAACTAAATAACTTTGAGACTTAGAATTTTTTGTGATATGTATCTATGTGTTATAGGCCTGGCTGTGCGAATTACGTACAAATAAGTTTCTTATTTTTATATACCTAAATGGACATAATTACTTTATTTTTTCCATTATGTTGATTCAGGATATATTTCGGTATTTAGATATTATTTTGTTTCTTGCGTTGAAATCTGGTAAGATTATGTGGACTGATGGTATACCATCCCATTCAAGTGTTGCCACTGGAACTCATAAAAGAATAGACCTAGTTATGCCAGGTTGGGCTCATTTTATTTGTTTTAGTGAGTCCCTACCACTGGTACTAGTGAAGTAACCTTCCAAGGTTATTCGATGAGTCTTACTGGTACTCTTATGTGAGTAGAGCTAGGCATGCCGAGTTTGGGCTCATTTTGTTTGTACATAAGAGACCCTACCACTGGAACTTATGAAGTAACCTTTCAGGGTTATTCGATGACTCTTGTTGGTACTCATATGTGCGTAAAGCAAGGCATGCCGAGTTTGGGCTCATTTTGATTGTACATGAGAGACCCTACCACTGAAACTTATGAAGTAACCTTCCAGGGTTATTCGATGACTCTTGCTGGTACTCATATGTGAGTAGAGCTAGGCATGCCGAGTTTGGGCTCATTTTCTTTGTACATAAGAGACCCTACCACTGGAACTTATGAAGTAACCTTCCAGGGTTATTCAATGACTCTTGCTAGTACTCATGTGTGAGTAGAGCTAGACATGCCGAGTTTGGGCTCATTTTGTTTGTACATAAGAGACCCTACCACTGGAACTTATGAAGTAACCTTCCAGGGTTATTCGATGACTCTTGCTGGTACTCATATGTGCGTAAAGCAAGGCATGCCGAGTTTGGGCTCATTTTGATTGTACATGAGAGACCCTACCACTGAAACTTATGAAGTAACCTTCCAGGGTTATTCGATGACTCTTGCTGGTACTCATATGTGAGTAGAGCTAGGCATGCCGAGTTTGGGCTCATTTTCTTTGTACATAAGAGACCCTACCACTGGAACTTATGAAGTAACCTTCCAGGGTTATTCAATGACTCTTGCTAGTACTCATGTGTGAGTAGAGCTAGGCATGCCGAGTTTGGGCTCATTTTGTTTGTAAATAAGAGACCCTACCACTGGAACTTATGAAGTAACCTTCCAGGGTTATTCAATGACTCTTGCTGGTACTCTTGTGTGAGTAGAGCTAGGCATGCTGAGTTTGGGCTCATTTTGTTTGTACATAAGAGACACTACCACTGGAACTTATGAAGTAACCTTCCAGGGTTATTAGATGACTCTTGCTGGTACTCATATGTGAGAAGAGCTAGGCATGCCGAATTTGGGCTCATTTTGTTTGTACATAAGTGACCCTACCACTGGAACTTATGAAGTAACCTTCCAGGGTTATGCGATCACTCTTGCTGGTACTCATATGTGAGTAGAGCTAGGCATACTGAGTTTGGGCTCATTTTGTATGAACATCAGAGACCCTACCACTGGAGCATACCTAGCTCTACTCACATATGAGTACCACTAAGAGTCTTCGAATAAACCTGAAAAACCTAAAAGGTTACTTCATAAGTTCCAGTAGTAGGGTCTCTTATGTACAAACAAAATGAGCCAAAACTCGGCATGCCTAGCTTTACTTCCATATGAGTACCAGCAAGAGTCATTGAATAACCCTGGAAGGTTACTTCATAAGTTCCAGTGGTAGGGTCACTTATGTACAAACAAAATGAGCCCAAACTCGGCATGCCTAGCTCTACTCACATATGAGTACCAGCAAGGGTCATCGAATAACCCTGGAAGGTTACTTCATAAGTTCCAGTGGTAGGGTCTCTTATGTACAAACAAAATGAGCCCAAACTCGACATGCCTAGCTCTACTCACATATGAGTACCAGCAAGAGTCATCGAATAACCCTGGAAGGTTACTTCATAAGTTCCAGTGGTAGGGTCTCTTATGTACAAGCAAAATGAGCCCAAACTCGGCATGCCTAGCTCTACTCACACATGAGTACCAGCAAGAGTCATTGAATAACCCTGGAAGGTAACTTCATAAGTTCCAGTGGTAGGATCTCTTATGTACAAAGAAAATGAGCCCAAACTCGGCATGCCTAGCTCTACTCACATATGAGTACCAGCAAGAGTCATCGAATAACCCTGGAAGGTTACTTCATAAGTTCCAGTGGTAGGGTCTCTTATGTACAAACAAAATGAGCCCAAACTCGCCATGCCTAGCTCTACTCACATATGAGTACCAGCAAGAGTCATCGAATAACCCTGGAAGGTTACTTCATAAGTTCCAGAGGTATGGTCACTTATGTACAAACAAAATGAACCCAAACTCGGCATGCCTAGCTGTACTGACATATGAGTACCAGTAAGAGTCATTGAATAACCCTGAAAGGTTACTTCATAAAATGCAGTGGTAGGGTCTCTTATGTACAAACAAAATGAGCCCAAACTCGGCATGCCTAGTTCTACTCACACATGAGTACCAGCAAGAGTCATTGAATAACCCTGGAAGGTTACTTCATAAGTTCCAGAGGTAGGGTCTCTTATGTACAAACAAAATGAGCCCAAACTCGGCATGCCTAGCTCCATTGACACATGAGTACCAGCAAGAGTCATTGAATAACCCTGGAAGGTTACTTCATAAGTTCCAGTGGTAGGGTCTCTTATGTCTAAACAAAATGAGCCCAAACTCGGCATGCCTTGCTCTACTCACATATGAGTACCAGTAAGAGTCATCGAATAACCCTGGAAGGTTACTTCATAAGTTCCAGTGGTAGGGTCTCTTATGTACAAACAAAATGAGCCCAAACTCGGCATGCGTAGCTTTACTCACATATGAGTACCAGCAAGACTCATCGAATAACCCTGGAAGGTTACTTCACTAGTACCAGTAGTAGGGTCACACCAAAACAAATAAAATGAGCCCCAACCTGGCATAACTAGGTCTGCTCTTTTATGAGTACAGTCGCAACACTTGAACGGGATGGTATACCATCAGTCCAGATAATCTTACCAGATTTCAACGCAAGAAACAAAATAATATCTAAATACCGAAATATATCCTGACTCAACATAACGGAGAAAATAAAGTAATAATGTCCATTTATACAAAAGAAATTTACTTGTACGTAATTCGCACAGAATACGCGAAGTATCAAATTGATTTTAGCGAATATTTTGTATTCGTATATTGCTTTTTTCGTCTTCGGGCTGCAGCGACAAGCGACATAGAGTCCACTCCCGACGGCGCTCAAGCGCAGACTGAGATCTCATTGCAGAATTTGGATATATAAATCAAGAAAGTGGCTAAATAAAACGAACCTTATTGCCACATATTAAGACACACGTATGCGAGCAAAATAGAAGAAAAATGTAAGATGATTTTTTGCTTTTTTTGAGTCAATTTACAATATTTTGAAAAAAAAAACAAATTGTTTTTGAGTTGACTATATTTACTACCCTATTCTATCTTTGAAAATCTAAATAAATGTAAAAATAGAGAGAAAATTGTACCCAAAAATAGCAGTATATGCCTATTTTTGATTTAAGAGGCCGTTTCGAATCGATTTTACATGAATATTAATTAAATATTTTTTATTTATTTTCAAATTGATTTATAGATAAAAAAGTGATCAATTTATCGTAATCATTAGTTTTATTAGTTATTATCTAAAATTGTCGTAAAATGTACCGGAAATATGTGGTTTTTTGATACAAGCGTAAACGCGTCCTTAAAAAGCACAGTTAATACCAAGCACAACGTCGATGTTAAAGAATACTTAAAATTAACATCGCTTCTGAAACGGCTATCAGATGGCTATATGTGTAAAAAGTCCAAAGTACTCACAGCTCAAAATATAGAAATATTTTTGAATGAAGCATCTGACAATCAATATTTAGCAACAAAGGTAAGTTTTAAGTATACCTATAATCTAGACGTTGACACAATATTATGACCGGTATAAACACTGTTCAGTGTCAGTGTTTAATAAAAGGATATTGCCGGCTAAGTAGTCTGCTCGTGACATGTTTGTAGTTATTATAATTACCCGCCCATGTATTTCTACTAAATACTTGCACTAAACAAATATACCGGCCATTAATATAATTTAATACCTATAAATTATGTGTTAATTTGTGTGTAACGTCGAATTTTAATTATTTTTACAGGTTGCTCTCATTTTCGGCATAAGCGTTGCTTGACGAACATCACCATTGACGACATCAAAACAAATAACCAGATGCTACTAATCAAACTTACGAACACGAAAACAAATAAATACCGTCAATTTGTAATACGTGACGAATTCTTAAACGTAGTGCAGAAATACATGGCGCTGCGTCCAAGTTCTACAAACACCAAGCGGTTTTTCTTAAATTACCAGAATGGAAAATGCACAAAACAAGCCATCGGCAGAAACAAATTTAGAAAATTGCCTTATGAAATTGCCAGTTATCTGAAGCTACAAAACCCGGAAGCCTACACTGGGCATTGTTTCCACCGAACGTCAGCAACGCTGCTGGCTGATTCCGGTGCTAACTTGACTACGCTCAAGCGTCATGGTGGATGGAAATCGGACCAAGTAGCTGAAGGTTACATAGAGGAATCTGTACAAAATAAAAGTAAAATCACTCAGAATATAACCGAATCAATTCATTTGCTCCGATCAACATCACCACGTCCGTCTTCTTCTTCTGTAAATAATTTGAAATTGAGACCTGTATCGTCTGATGATGAGGATGATAATAATTATTATTCACGAATAAATCAAACGAATACTGAAATTAATGTTCCAATTAAAAGTGCAAATTTTACTTTTAATAACTGAACATTTAATAATTGTAACTTTTAAATGTTTGTGCAATAAAATATTGTTTTCATTAACTTAAGTTTTTATTTTGAGTAGGTATATTTTATCATGGTAGGAAGATTGGTAGATGAAAGAAAAGTAGATTACGCACCTTGCTAAAGTGAGTAATTAATGCACTCGTGTTAATTTAGTGCCCTCGCATGCGCTCGGGCACCAACATTATACTTGATTGGAACAAGTGCCAGGACCAATGCGACGGGATCCGTCACCCTGACGGATCGAGGAAACACGGTCCAATTGGACCGGACACTCGCTGGCTTTAACTGGCTAAATGTCATCAACTCCACCGGGAAATGTCAACAGGGTTAGGTTTATATTAAAATTTATGTAGGTGTGTTAAACTTGAGGACAGGCTTGGTGGATTATATATTTTAAACTTAGAGATGGCTTTTCGAAGCTTGTGGGCTAGTAAGTCCATAAACATATGTGACTTTGCAATTAGTTATTAGTTAATAACTGTTTGCAAAGACAAAAAGCGTATTAGTCTCAAAACTTTTTAAGGACCAAACCTCAGAAGTTGATCTAAAAGCTAGTGTCAATCTTTATTAAAGTACTTACTTATAAACTTAAAGTATTTAACGAATAGCGCAAAATATGAGTATCAAGTCTGGCAAGACTTCTAAGTATTTCTTAAATCAATTGGGCTTTAAGGGACTGCCGCAGACCTGCAATAGGGCCTAACAATTCTTATCCTGAGACAAGAACCATTAAATTTCATAAATTATAATTTGTATTACATAATATAATCATTGGCTCAGTGGCTCAAAAATATGACAAATACGGAGTATTTTTGTTTACTAGAATATAGCTAAGCAATTGCACAGTGCGGAACGATGCTCAGAACTTGTAGCATACGTGTACTGAAGCAAAGTGAACTTGTAGCATACGTGTACCGAAGCCAAGAAAGCCTTTCAAACTTCGTCCTGTCAACAACTTGTTGTGTTTTTCCGCAAATTGTTCGCAGCCTTGGTTTAACTTGAGTTACACACATTATTTATGCTGCTCGTTCAATGATAAAAAACAGGTAGACTTTATTTACACTGATTTTTCCAAGGCATTCGATCGTGTCAATCATTTTATATTACTTGCAAAGGTCCAGCACTTAGGAATTCATGACCTTGCACAAAATTATAAATGGCTCAATTGATAGCCAACTTGTTGAAAAGCTTGACTTTAAAACGCCAACGCGATCTGTGCGCATCCCCAAACTGTTTTCTATACCTGCTAGCAATAATAATGTTTAGCAGAATAATCCAATCTCAAGAATGTGCTATCAGTACAACTCTATTTGTTCAGAATTTGATATTTTTCACGACAGTTTGTATGTGTTTAAATGCTCTTTATTAAAAGAAAATATATCTGTGTCGTAATTCTGAAATTCTTAAATTTAAATTTAAAATTGAAACCCAAGCATTATATAAATTCTCATCATATTTTATTTTTCTCTTTCACGTTTATTCTCACAAATGCTTTATAATTAATAAATGATGTGTATAGTTATAAATGGATATCAAGTCTTAAACTATTGTATTGATCTGTTTATTGTAATCAAGCTTGATTTGTTGTGTGTTACTATACCTATGTGAAAAAATAAAATAAAATAAATAACTCAATTGTAAGCATCTTCAGTACACACATATACACTTATTACGAAGTCCTTCAAAATTCCGAACGTATGCTGCGTTCTTTTCGAATAACGATCCAGTATTTTTTCATCCATATTGTATAAATTTACTGATGCTTCAAAATAAAGCTCCTTTACAATGCGATAAATATATCGGGATCTTTGTAAGATAGCATAAGAACCAATCTTCTTCCTTACGTATTCTTCGTAACATTTATCTCGCTCATGTGCCCACCAATATTATTTCCGCGCGGTAAATATACGAGTGTTTATTTAAGTCACTGTATTGAAGATTCGCATAATTTGGTATCAACTTGACTTGTTATGGCAACATTTTTAAATGGTAAGCTATGTGATTGAGTGGGTAAATCATATAACTTATATATTCTATCTCTACATAGTCATGTACATACAATGAGCAGTGGTAGCTTAATGTGACGACCATTAGATTGACAGGGCTACCTATAGCTTCCGTCGCGCTCCACTGGCTTTGCGAATATTATGTGCTCATAAATTTTATTACTATGGAGGGGTCCAATCCAGCAGTAGACTACAGCAGACTGACGATGAAAATCATAAATGATACTTAATCATAATTTAAATAAAACTGATATCATGCCAGTTCTTCAGAGACAAAACTAGCGTTTTATCTTGTCAACAAGTAGCTAAGGTTTAAATAGCTGGTAGTACTGCACTTCATAGCATGCGAGACAATGCATTGAATGGCAGTCTCTCTATATAATATTTCCACGTCACGCCGACACTTTACACCCTGGTGTCCGGCTGCATTATCATTCAACCACGATATTGCTACGGTCTCATATCGCTTATCCAAGTATAATATATTATGCTTAATTATACAGCGGCCCTGAAAGGTGCCATATTGTCATTAGAGATCGAGTGCAAGAATAGGTATACTGGTAGGTGCATCAGTTATGTATGTGGAAAAATTTCACCGCCCGACGTGAACATGATGGCAAAATGCTGAGTTGAAACGTATCATGCAAATTACATTAAATATTGTATTTATTCTTTAAAATTTCATAACATCTACGTGAGATGACCTCATGTAGATGTTATAAAATGATGCAATAGAAGTTTGCGTGCAATCGTCATTACTGCTTTCGCGTCTTTACGTTTAAGCCCAAAGACAGCAGTTAAGCGGTCTATTACTGAAGATGAAAGCCATTTCCTTTCGATAATTTGCCGCCGTTGAATACCGAGTACTCTCAACTCTGTACATTAGCAGATATTTAACTATTTCATATTACTTCACGCTCAGCCTGATAAGAATCCAGACAAACAAAGACAAAGTTAGACAGGTAGCGTCCAGAAACTCCCAGCGATTAGGTGATCAGTTTTACTTTTCAATACAAGCACCACCTTTCTAATTAAAATTGCAGCCAGGGATAAGTAGCTAACATGTCATATAAATTGAAGAATACATATTGAACAAAGCTAAGACTCTGTGCAATTTAAAAACCATCATGACCTAGGCACCACCATAATGGACTTCGCGTATCTCTAAGCCTTATCGAAATATTCGAGTTAGTTTGTATAGAGATCTAGCTATAGATATATCTATTTATCTTTCTGATACCTTTAAATGAGCCATTCTTGTTTATAATCATACTAAACGATAAATCGATCAAGCTAGGATCTATTTCTTGATAACGTATTTACCACAAAAAAGTACCGAGCAAAAGCTCGGTCATCCAGGTACTGAAACTACCACAATACAAATGGTTATAGAAAACCTAATAGGTATATTTAACCAACCGTAGGTAAATGTGGTGAATGCCTATCTGTTATATTACTACGTCACTCGGACATTTTACAATCAACGGTACACGGCACGTAAATATTCTTTGACAACGATTACGCTAACCCTCGCAAAAGCTTGCTAGATTGGTCTAATTTTTATTTTTGAAATGTATGTAATCTTACATACATACATAGACTCACGCCTGTTTCCCGGAGGGGTAGGCAAAGACTACGGAATGCCATTTGTAACGATCCTGACATATCTCTCTTGCTTCATTCACTCCCATCAAATTCCTCTTGCATGCTCTTCTGTTTAGGGTACTTCTAAACTTTCCTGTTTTAAGGATGTCTCCAATCTGGTCAGAGAACTTCCGTCTAGGTTTTCCCCTCCGTCCTGTTTCATTCACACTTGCCTTATATGTCGGATGCGATCATTAGTATAGTCACCAAACGACTCGAAGTGCTGCCATCTGGTGACCGCTGAGTGACGTATTGCGGTGCGTTGGAGGGGCGGTGCTTGACAATAGTGTTCCTGAGAACTCGTCTGGTGAGGAATTATGGCATTCTGGCTCGAAGCGGCGAGCCATAAGTACCTCGTGAATCTGTCCTCGGTCCTTCACGAGATTTTAAGTGAAAGTGTTATCATGTTGGACTGTAATTGTAAAGATAATGTACCTTCTGTCCTGAAATAAACTCAGTGTATTGTACTCAGTGTGTATTCATTGCAAAGAGACCCAGCCTACATAGAACTCTGAAGCGTTGATACCGGCCAAAAATCAAGCTACCCGTCGTCATATACATATATCTGCTTAGTCAGTCTTTCGTCATCCATCCTCTCCATGTGCTCAATGCACCTTTGCATATCTATCTCAATGCTTGTCACTACATCTTCTTTTACACCAGAACACTCTCTTATTACACAATTTTTTACTCTGTCATTCAAAGACACACCACACATACTTCTCAGTGCTCTCATTTCTACAGCATTTATTCTATTTTCAAGTCTCTTCTGCCATACCCAACTTTTACTATCGTAGTACTAAGTGTAGGTACTAACACCCCTCTGTGCACAGCAAATCGTGCCCTCGCACAGCTTATGTAATCATATTTATTACTAAATGTCTCATCAGCATAATCGGCCTTGTTTATAGTTCGTGCTACTGCTAGACACACCTGTTCTCAATAGTCAGATAGGATAGGTTAACAAACTTTACATGTTTTTGGAGAACTCTCAGACATACTGGTTTCCTCACAATATTTTCTTTCACCAATTCACAAATTCAGGCTTTCAAGCGCTTAACTATATTGGCAATTAAATTTGACAATACGATAAAAAATATGAAACTAATGTCATCGATACATTACTTTATTCTTAACAGTCGGTACATAATGTGCCAACAGTAATAAAATAAAACGTATTTTTGTGTTCAATAGCGAATAGAGGTTGATTGAATTTCGGTGATAGGTACAATCTACTAGACAGAATGTGGAGAAATGAGGTGTTATGTTTCTCCGATAAAGGACCCTTCATATGTGTTAGATGACCTTGCCCGGGTCACGCTCTTGACGATTGACTTGAAGATAGATACTTGTGACAGAATATAGTAATTTACCGTGTAAGTTTTCATAGCGCGATCCAGACCTTATTGTTATATATACGCTAGCTAATCTTGGTGAGACTTGGTTGAGTGTGTTGAGTAATTGAGTGTATCGTTGAAATTTACTCTTCATTGTATTTTTAAAGTCTACTGAAATGCAAAATTGTGTCAAAATGTCAAGACAAACAGAGTGGAGTTGCACACAAACACGCATATATTATGGACGCTGAATATTGATGCTCGCGTAATGATTCTGTATGAGTATAAGGTTGCATAACAGGAATATAAAGGCCAGTACACTGGATAATTTATCGGCCAGAAAAATAAACATTTCTCCGGCGGATGCAGCTACTGGCAACAGATACAAGAAGTTATGACGTAGATCCCAACGCATAGGTCGTAACTAGTGGTCTTTCTGTGGCGTTATATAAAGTTATGACGTCACTTATAGGATATTTGATTACTGTAAAGATATTGAATTATTAGTTATATTTTCACTATTAGAAGTAAATTAAAAAACATATATCAAATAAGAAGTTCAAATATAGGTATATTAATAAATTAACCGTGGCAATTTCTATAAATCCCTTCTTAGTGTACCCCTACAGACTCCAAGGCACATACATGCCTAATTTCAGCTTCTTGAACCCGGTAGTTGTGGCTGTGCGTTGTTTGTCAGCAAGTTAGTCAGTAACGCAATAATTTTATACAAAGGTATATACAGATAAGTTATATTACTAGCTAAATATGAAAATTAATGCCAATATGTTGTTAAGAAACGATGTGGTTTTAATCTATTTTATATTCATGACTTAAAAATAAATTAATCTATCATTTTGGGTATTTCCTTGGGACATGAACGTGACAATAGAATAAAACAATGAACAAGGTGTTTAACACGACTCGCAAATACAAACACGCAACTGGCTAAAATTTAATTATATTCCTAGAATACATTTTATAATTACAACCGTTTAAATTGTATATTTAAATGGCTAATGGGTAATTAAGTACTGTTTTCACGAAAGGCGAACCCTCGTTTTTTAATTAACATGTTTCTGTTGTGAAGTCGATTTTCACGCGGTAACAGGCAATCTGGCGTATATGTAATGGTTCTGTATTTTCGAGGAACAGAATTTTAGAACCGAAATATTAAACCGAAACAAAAAGATGCGAAGAAAAATATATTATGTACTTTGGAAAATGTCACTTTAAATTTAATATAGCTATATTAAATTATTTTACTATAGTATGAAAGCTATTTTAGATATGTTGTTACTGTTGTTAGTATGCAAATTATTTCTGAAGCAGATAACTTCATAAGAATCACGTCGCGTGCATTGATACTATCTGAGATGATGTTCAGATAATAATGTCTCATTGTTTTATATTATTATTACGCAAACTGAGCCACTGAATTGCTACTGAAGGATATTATCATGATAACAACTTCCACACACGCATGTAAGGGCGGAAATTCTGTACGTCAGGATAAATGTTTGAAAATAAATGTATTTACGACAAAAAGCTTGTTAACTGTAGTTATTTAACTATTAGGTTTGGTAATAAAAGGTGGATCAAATAATAACAGCTCTGTCTCCCAAGCAAAGATGAACTCTTGAACGAATAGAAAAGCCACGATCATGGCAAACATTCAAGATCAAATATTTATTTTAAGGAATACTGACATACTGCTAATATAGGTTGACTTACTATAATGATTATGGCACAGTGGACTAAAACATATCAAGCATGGATATAATAAACAAATATCAAGCACTAGTTAATAGCCTCCACATATTGGGCGCAATCCCTGCTATTGACATAAATGCAATATGTATTAATGTAAGTAATTGATGTGATGATTTCAGAGACATGATACTGGAGCCCAACGAACCGACATACATGACATTACCAGACATACATCTTCAGTGACTACAATGTTTGTTTGTTCCACTACATTCACACAACACCATCTAGTCCCAAACTAAGCAGAAGCTTGTACTGTGGGTACTAGATAATGCTGCCGTCCGTTAACTAAAACCACGTTAACCCCAAAATGTGATTTTGGAGAAAAACGTAAAAAACGCGGGAATCGTTGTTTCTAGAAAACTATCACACTCCAAAAATACAATCTTCCAAGCGCCGCAGGGATAACATCTGTATTAGGCATGAGACCGATATATCAAAACGAAACTGAAATCCGATTGCAATCAGAAATCGTATCGTATCGATATTCCAATATATGAAAACCGATTTTTTTTTTTTTTTTTTACCACATTCACACAACACTATCTAGTCCCAAACTAAGCAGAGCTTGTACTATGGGTACTAGATAATTGATAAACATACATATATACTTTTTTTTTTGTAAATACATACATATTATACATAGAAACACCCAGACCAAGACAAACATCCATGTTCATGCACACAAATGTTTGACTTGAGCGGGAATCGAACCCGCGACCTTCAGCGTAGCAGTCGCTTACACTCCCGCTACACCAACGTCGTCATTTTAGAAAACGCAAAACAATACCACGATATCGCAAACAATCTAATCCGAACAAAACGGTGCAAACGCAACCAAACTACTACAAGCTTACGATTTCGATAGTTTTCATATTCGTTCGTTCTCTTTCACTCTACCCAACGACCACTTAGTTAGAATGAGAGAGAGCGAATTTCATATCCATTTCTTTCTTACTTAGTGATCCGTTTAAAGAGCAAAAGAGATGAAGCGAATCGAGAAATCGTCGCCAAGCAAGCCGTGCGTTATGGATTTGGCGGTTTTATGAATAGCAGATTGAATAGAAAAAATAAAACTAAACATCGAGGCGATAAGATCTAATTCAGATTGCAACTTTTTAATGTTTATTTTGAAAATTGCAAATAGTTTTAATAGTTATTAGGGATTTATGTTTGGAGAGTTTTGACTTGATCGATGTTTATTTGTTCACTTGACCTAAGTGACACGTGCAGTGTGGTGCGCGCGTACTAATAATTAAGTACCTATATTTGGTTTTCGTGAAAGTTAAAATAATAGGATTTAAAAAGTTTTGTTACATAATACATTGTTAGGATTGTAAAGTGTTAATAAATAAATAGAAACAATTCGTGTTGTGTAGTTTTAGTTTATTCGCGACTGAGTTTTTTAATAATTAGTTTTAGGTAGTTAGTTAAGTTAGTTGGTTAGGATTGAAAAGTGTAAATATAAATAGAAACAATTCGTGTCGTGTAATTTTAGTTTGTTTGGCGACGGAGATTTTATACAATTAATTTTAGGTAGTTAGTAGGTTTCTTATTCAATATGTCGCGTAAACCAAGCGAAATATGGACGCATTTTCAAAAAAAAGACAATAGTAATGTGCTTGCAGTGTGTAATTACTGTAAACAAAATATTTCTTATAAGTCTACAACGGGTAACTTAGGTGCTCATTTAAAAAGATCGCATCCATCAATATACCTGGCTCAAAAGAGTAATGAGGAAACGGGGACCATTGAACAGAATAATCCGAGCACATCTGCCATCACAGCCAATGTCAGCACCGGTGGTGCCAATGCCGCCACCGACGCTGCCGCCGGCTCCTCTTGTGCCGCTACTACTGCCGTCGCTGCTGCTTCCACTGATATTATGACCAGTAACTACCTACCAAATTCTAGAATTCAACCGCCTCGAAAAAGGCAAAGAACTTTGCAAAATTTTATGGTTAAGACAATTACTCCAGAAGAACGAAAAAAGATTGATCGTGATTTGTTAGAATTGTTTATCACAGATTACCAACCTTTTAGAATAGTCGAAGACAAAGGCTTCAAAAATTTCGTAAGGAATATTCCAGGATACACATTACCAAGTAGGAAAAATATTTCTTCAGCTATGATTCCTGCCTTATACCAGACGACATTAACTGACGTCAAGATGAGGGTTTCTCGAGATGTTAAATCTGTGTGCCTGACCACTGATTGTTGGACCTCGTCACAGACAGAGAGCTATATTGGCGTGACAGTCCATTATATTGACGATGATTTTGAACCAAAACAAATACTTTTAGAGTGCAAATCAATGACCGAGAGTCACACAAGCGTCAATTTAGCGAAGGAGTTGAAAAGAGTGTCTGACGAATATAATTTGACAAACAAAGTTAACTTCGCTATTTCGGACAATGCAAGAAATATAGTAAAAGCTATTGAATATGAATTGGGATGGAAGCATTATGGCTGTAATGCCCACTCCCTAAATCTCGTCGTGTCAACCGCACTACGACCAATCGAAGAGTTGAGAGAATGTAAAAAAAATTGTAACTTTCTTTAAACGGAGCACTAATGCAACAGACATGCTACTTAGCTATCAAATTAAAAACATGTCGGAATTTAGAGAACCAATACGACTTATCCAACAAGTGCCTACGAGGTGGAACTCTACATTTTTTATGCTTCGCCGCTTTGTCTTACTCAAAGAAGCTGTAAAACACTGTATGGCACTTATTGAACGAGACTGGCCTTATTTAAGTTCGGAGGACTGGGTTATCATGGAAGAGACGTGTAAGATATTACAGCCCTTTGAGGAAGTTACTTCTTCCATTAGTGGGGATCAATACCTCACAGGAAGTATGGTGATAGTTATGACAAACTGTTTAAAGGACATTTGTGAAGATTTTTTAGAAACAGAAGAATACAAAGAATTCAATTCAAATGTGCTCGAAGTGGCCACAAGCTTAAAAAATGGGTTGATTGACAGATTTCTTAGCGTAGAGTATAACGAGGCCTTTGGATTATGCACATTATTGGATCCTCGTTTCAAACTTGTGTCGTTTAAAAATGAAAATGCGGTCTCTGATTTGAAAAAACATGTGCATTCCTTAATAGTAGGTCTTATAAATCATAACAGACCGACAGAGATGACTATCGATAAAGACCGGATACAACTAAAACCTCAAGTAAACCTCAGTGCATGGGATAGATTTGACGAGCTTTTAAAAAAAAATAAGCCTCAAGGGAGCGCTGAGGCCAGGGCTAAACGAGAGCTACAAATGTACCTCGATGATGACATGCTGATGGTAATTAGAATAGCCCATCGCAGTGGTGGCGGGATCATAAAATTATATAGGTACCCACACTTGTCGGAACTATATCGCACAAAATGCAACAATGTTGCAACTTCAGTCCCGTGTGAGCGACTTTTCTCTAAGACTGGGCTAATAATAAACGAAAAAAGGTGTCGCCTGAAGCCCAAGAAAGTCGAGCAGCTCGCGTTTTTAAACGTAAATTTAAGCGCGAAAAGATTTGATAAGTAAATTTATGAAATGTAAATAATGTATGTAAACAGAATGATGAAGAACAAGAAATAACAAAAATATAAATAAATCATGAAATCATTGTAAATATGACGATTTTTAAATGCGCCATAAAGTTTTATACCCCCTATCTATGAGTATGACTAATCGCAACGTAAAACGTACGAGCTTACAGAACTTTATGCTAGTCCCAAGCCTAGGTAAAGCATGAGGGAAAATCGTCATAATTACAATCATAACCATTACTAACTAAAAACCACCAGCACCAGCAGATGCTACGTAGGTACTATAAACACACAAAACTAATAAACAAACAAATGACAATAGAATAAGAATTCGATTGTTTGCGTTTGTCTACGCAACTAGCAACTACGCTCGAAATCGATTTTTGAAATCGATTTCAAAATCTGAAATCGGATATTTATCGATTTGCGTAAAAATCGGAAAACGCCCATGCCTAATCTGTATTATACCTAGAATGCATTTTTCTTTCATTAAAAGATTTTTCTATTACCTGGGACCTTACCTCTACAACCAGATAAACAGGCACATTTATATATTTATCTTACCTAGTCATGATTGTAAGTCGGTCGTCCTAAATTACCTAATGCATAAAAATTACGATGAGACAGAAAATATGATAATCGCTTTGTCCTGAGATATAGCTTCTATTTGCCTTTTTGGATACGGTCGCATACACTCACACACACACACACTCACATACGTGCGCGCGCACACACACACACACCAACTTATGAATTTTAGCATAATATCTCCACCTATTGTCTTAATAATGCATGTTATTTCATACAAAAAGTGTTAAAACTGTAGTTACATACTTTCTTTTATATTGCAACTAGTGTGTCGTTAATTATTATGTATTTTTATTAACGCAGGTTTGGAGCTGTTTATCTTTAATACAGGCTATTTTATAGCCTAGCTAGGAAAACTGTAAGCCATCCACTATTTTGTGTAGTAAACTACTTCACAGATACTGTAACTACTTACCGTTCCATGTAATGTACTACAATGATTTATTTGCCAATAAAAATATTATTATTATTAGACATATATCAGTGATTGTTAAATATTATTGAAACAAATATTTGCGAGCGTCATTTAGGATATTTCCTGCTCAGAATGCTACTTAAAATTATATAAAAAAACAAGATTTTTTGGTTTAGTTAAGCATACACATTTTTTTGACATTAATTGCCGCACTAAAGCCTCTTTAACCTACACTTAGAGATCTTTTAGTTAAGGATTTTCTTTAAATTAATGAGGTTTCTAATTTTCAATAAATTTACTCTAAAATGCTTAACTATAAACGCGCTTAGTCCATTAACTGTCTTGTAGCTAAGACATTTCTTAATATTTATACATTAGTACTTTACGTGAGAAGAGGCTAAAGCACCTATGACTCTTTCAAGCTAAGTTTTAGCGAAAAATAAAAAAGGTTTGAAAAAATATATGCTTGCTTACTAAGCTAAAAACAAGTATTTCTTACTTCAATTGTTACTAAAATCTTTATAGCTAAGCATCACATATCGAAAAACTGGATAATTAAATGAAATGCTGTGTGAAAAATGAATCAAATTATTTTAATAAGTAAAAAAAAAATCATCATCAATCATCAACATATACAGCAATTTGTAAAAAATTATATGCACAGCCTTGATTATTTTCTAATCTTATTAAGCAATATTTTTTTTATATACTCAATAGCTTAAAAATATATTTTTAAGCTATTAAGTATATAAAATGCTAGGTACATAAATAATAAATAAACTAAATAATTTACTTGTAAAAGTAATTATTCAATAAATTAACCTCTAAAGTTAATTTTCTTTTTCTTTCTATTGCTGTTGGTTTGCTGGGTTGGT
This sequence comes from Euclidia mi, assembly GCA_944739405.2. Classification (NCBI taxonomy): domain Eukaryota; kingdom Metazoa; phylum Arthropoda; class Insecta; order Lepidoptera; family Erebidae; genus Euclidia; species Euclidia mi. The sequence goes on from OX123202.2 coordinate 26,238,868, forward strand.
AGCTTTGGGAAAGGCAATTCTATTCTAGCCCTTGCTAGCCTTTGATGGGCTGTTGTCTGGCCTTGGATTGGCTGTTTTTTTTTCTGCTGTTTTGACCAGATACTGAGTGCTTGGTAGTCTACTAGCCGTGTGTTGACGCTATTTGCTATGTGAAATCTGTACGGATGCTACTAAATGCGTATGGATGCTGCTAAATGCGCATGAATGCTTTTTGCTGTCGGATTCCGATGGTGCTCTGTTTTGCTATTTATATAATGGTCTAATGGTTTTGCTAAATGGGAGAAGATTGGGTGCTGTTTGCTACCTGATTCTGATGATGTATGTGCTCCGTTTTGCAAAAGCAAAAGTACCATTAGAAAATGGTACTTTTGCTCTTGCTAAACAAGAGATGAATGGTATGGATTTCTCTGTTCTTCTTGCTGTGAAGAACGGGCATTGTCGGGTTAAAAGTGTTATGGAGTCTGTTATTTATACCGACAAAGCCTCTTTAAAACATTGTTTTAACCTTGAATGACCGCTGTGGATAGACCGCGTGGTTGCGTCGATTTATCGATGATTTTTGTTGTCTTTTAGTGTTTTTACCTGATATTTTTGTTGTTCTATACCTGTTTTCACTAAAATTCTAACATGGTGAAGACTCGTTCTTAAAATATTCAAGTACTACTAATGGTTTTTTTTTTTTTTTTTATTGCTGCTAGTGGCAGACGAGCGAACGCCCCATCTGATGGTAAACGGTAACCGCTGCTCATGGACTTCGCTAATGTCAGGGTATACACAGCAAAGCCGCTGCCTACCGTGAAAATAATGTTCTTTTTATACCTCGTTCGAAGAAGGACAAGTCATAGTGCTCGGGAAACACCGAAGCAGGTAGTTAATTCCAGAGTCTACACGTAAGTGGTAGAAAAGATCGCTGGAAGCGCACCGTACTAGATGAGAACGCTTCCAGGTAGTACGGGTGAACTCTACTGCGTCGGCGAGTAGTACGTTGGTAGAAGGGTGACCCTGGTACCAAATTAAACAATTCTTCGGAGTTCTCCCCGTGAAAGAGTCGGTAAAATACGCAGAGAGAACCAAAGTCTCTCCGCTGCTCCAGCGACTCTAGTCTAGCCGTGAGATCGGGATCATCGACGATTCGAACAGCTCGTCTCTGTAGGGAGTCAAGTGGATCAAGCTGATATTTTGGTGCTCCGGCCCAGAGATGTGAGCAGAACTCCACATGTGGCCGGACTTGCGCTTTATAAAGCATAAGCCGTTGGTTTGGTGTGAAGTACCGCTTAGCCCGGTTCAGCACTCCCAGCTTCTTGCTTGCCAATTTGGCTTTATTCTCCAAATGACTCCCAAATTGGACTTTGTTCGATATTTCGACGCTGAGGATCCCAATATTCTCGGCAATATGCAGGGGTACTCCTTGAAACCGAGGCGCTATAACGAAAGGGTCCTTCTTCGCAGTGAACGCGCATACTTGTGTCTTAGTGGGGTTAAATTGAACAAGGTTCTTTTCACCCCATTTGGAGGCGCGCCCTAGAGAATCCTCGACTTCAGACACAAGTTGCAATCGTCTTTCCTGTACCTGGCTCCGAGGGACATTCTGGTGGCTGGGGTACCGCACATCACCCGTACTGTCATCTGCATAGCAATGCATGTTCTCAATTGACAACAAGTCATTGATATGCAAGATGAACAGCGTTGGGGAGAGCACCGAGCCTTGTGGGACGCCAGCGTTGATCGACTTCATTTCGGCGCAGCTGCCGTCTGCGACGACTTTAATGCTCCGATCAGCCAGAAAGCTGGCAATCCATTTGCAGAGTCCCTCGGGGATTCCATAAGATGGTAACTTCGATAGAAGTGCCCTGTGCCAGACCCGGTCAAACGCCTTGGCAATGTCAAGGCTAACGGCTAGAGCTTCGCCCCCACTCTCCAAGGCTTCTGCCCAGCGGTGTGTAAGGTACACTAGAAGGTCGCCAGCCGAACGACCATGCCGGAAACCGTACTGGCGGTCGCTGATCAGCTGGCGATCCTCTAGGTACTGGAGAAGTTTGTTGTTGATGACTCGCTCCATTACCTTGGAGAGTAAGGACGTTACCGCTATTGGCCTGTAGTTTGACGGGTCCAATCTGTCACCCTTTTTAGGAATAAGGTGAACATGGGCTATCTTCCACGAAGATGGAACCCTGTTAGCATTATAGGAAAGACGATATAAGCGCGTTAATACGGGGGTCAACTCAGGGGCGCACGTCTTCAGCACCACTGCTGGAATGCCGTCAGGCCCACTCGACTTGTGGATGTCCAGAAGTTTGAGCTGCCGCCTGACCGCACATTGTGTAATGCGGATTTCAGGCAGGGAGCTCCCACACCAGGGGATGGACGGTGGTGTGTCTCCCTTGTCATCCAAAGTCGAGTTCGAGGCAAATAGTTGGACCAAGACGTCAGCCTTGTCTTTTGCGCTATGGGCCAGACTGTCATCAAATTTACGCAGTGGCGGGAGACTGATCTGGCAGAAGTTGCCTTGCGCAGCTTTGGCGAGCGACCAGAAAGCACGACTCCCTGAGGGATATCTTCCAAGCCGCTCACCAATTCTGGCAACGTGTTCTGCCTTGGCCTCCGCAATAGCCTTCTTGCTGGATCTAGAAGCGGCGTTGAATAAGCGTTTCTTCTCCTCGACCCAAGGACTTCGACTCTTCCTGGCCTCGTTCCAGGCCATATATGCTGACTGCTTTTGTTGCGCAGCCTCCCTACAGGTTTTATTAAACCACGGGCGGCTGCGCCCGCCAACAGGTATGTGGACGTTTGGGATGAATAATTCCATCCCCAGGAGTACCACTTCTGTGACACAGTCAGCACAAGAGTCGGGGTCATCACAGGAGAAACAGTGCCGCTTCCATGGGAAGGACGCGAAGAATTCCCGCAGTCCATCCCAATCTGCTGACTTATATTGCCAGACTCTGCGGGAGCCAGTCGCATTGGAGCGATCTGGTTTCGCAACGGGGGCTGAGGTGTGGACAAGGCAGTGATCTGATGACCCGAGAGGTGCATCGACCACCACCCTGTAACCGCATGGGTGCGTAGTCAGCAGTAGATCCAACAAGGAGCATGGCTCGCAACGTCTGGGATACGGTTGGGCTGTTTCACCAGTTGTGAGAAGCCATAGGCCGACGCCATATTGTACAGGGCCCGACCTGGGAGGTCAGTGGTCCGGGATCCCAACCACTCCTTGTGGTGAGCGTTAAAATCACTAAGGACCACCACCTCCGCGGAAGGGAACTGTTCCAATATTTTATCAGTCCCCTCTTGGACGCTCTCAATTAATTGAGTTGGCCCCAACTCACTGGCATGAGACCTGTAAAGGCACGCGTAGATTCGGGATTGGCCCCCATGATCTACTCGTAGCCACAAAATTGACAGGTCTCGATGCTCGAGGCCCCGAAGGCGGCGGTAGCAAATATCGCCCCGGATGAAAACGCACACCCTGGCTTTACGGTGGAAGGAATGCTCCAATTCGTAACCGGGGTATTTCAAGTACGATATATTGTCTGGGGCGCCTATTTGCGTCTTCGTTAAAAAGAGCAGGGCAGGCCGCGCCGTCTCAAGGTGGTGATGGACGGCGTCGAGGTTGCTGTGTAGACCCCTAACATTACAGAAATCCATTTTTATTGTGGATATGGAGTCCGCCGTGGTAAAACTTCTGCTCTTATTTTTCTTGCGCGCCATGATTTCTGAGAGAGAGCGAGGGATAGGGGAAATGAGTGTGGTGAAGTCTTAAGTGGTGCCCAAAGAAAGTGTATAGCCGTGTGCGGGGTGGATCCGCGAGTTGTGTGGGGAGCTGACATGCAGCACGGAAGGGCCCCCGGTGCCCCCTCGTCTGCAGCCACCGGGATCCACTCCGGTCTCCTACCCCGGCACGATGGCTGCAGAACGAGATTTTCGCCGGTTGGCGGAACAGCCTCCCGAGTAGGATGGCCTCGGGTTCGGGTCCCCTACTGACCGGCAAGTGGCCGGCGTAACCATTTCCACCAGGTCTCCCTGAACTGCACGTCAGACTCCCACGCCCAACAAACCCACCACGACTTTTGCCAAGCTGGCCTCGAGCCCCACGCAGACTCCACAACCGCCAGGGAAAGGATGGGAGAGATGGGTACGACTACTCTGCCCTTCAACCAGAACGCAAGTCTGCTTCGCGACCAAAATAGACAGGGTGGTGGTACCTACCTGTTCGAAACCAGCTTCTAACAGGTGTTACCTATTAGAAGACTGGTCTCTTCCACCAGTAATAGGAGGGGTAGGGGGGAGTAGGGCAACAATACCGCGGTCGAAGTAAGGAGTGCAGTATTGATAGGTTCTTGGCATTTCATTTTAAACTCTCAAGTTCCGACTAAAGGTTTTTGGTGTTTAAGGGTTCCTAGTCTATCAGGTTATAACAATAAATTGTGTGTTTTAATAAACAAAAAATAAATGTTTAAAAAAAAAGCGGGTTAAGTCGTTTTATATAAGATTTTAACGAGTATATACGATAATATAATATGTGTAAATATATATTTTTTTCTTTTGGGTCACCCAGTATATTTTGCCCACTTTTGGTCAACTCTTTATGTGTTATATTATTCAAACGCGTTGCGCGTAATCACTAATTGCCAGGTGTCTGGCATTCGTTGTAAAATACCTACATAAACTCGTGCGATGAGTTATCGCTCATAAATACCTTCACAATATAGCGCCCATAGCTGAAAAGGTGAAAGGGAGTCGATTGACCTGGTATGGACATGTTATGCGGAGAGATGAGATGTATGTAGGTAAAAAAGTGATGGATATGCATGTAGAAGGACGAAAAGGGAGAGGACGGCCAAGGAAGAGATGGATGGACTGTGTGAGGATGGATATGAAAGAGAAAAGGGTAAGCGATTGGATGACTGGTGACAGAGAAGTATGGAAGCGAAGGACATACTGCGCCGACCCCAAATAAATTGGGACCAGGGCAAGACAATGATGATGAAATACCTTCACAATATAAATGCCTATTTGTTGCTTTAAAATGTGTGTTTAACATAAATAAATACATAAACTTTAATAACAAAATGATAAAATAAAATGTGTTGTTTTTTGTGCATGTTACTACATCCACAATCTTTCTTATAAGAAACAATGTTTATATTTATTGGCACTAATTTTAAAATCTAATGTTGAAATAAAATGTTCTTTGGTACATAGTACATAAAACGTAAAAGTTTTAAATAATAGTAAACAACTTATTACTAGAGACTGCCTCGGTGGTCTCGCGGCATAAATGTGCGCGTATGATTGGGAGGTCTCGTATTCGATTCCCGGGTCGGGCAAAGTGTTACTGGGTTTTCCCGTTAGGAAATTCTCAGCACGGAGTCTGGTAATGTGCCCGGTACGGCAATAAGCTCGCCCCCTATTACGTGGGACATAAAAGTTCTTGGCGAAATGTGGGTGTAATATTACACCTCTGCCTACCCCTTCGGGGATACAGGCGTGAGTCTATAAATAAAATAAATAAAACAACTTATTACCAAAACTGCCCACTCTTAAAAAACTTATTGTTAAAATAAAATGTTCTAAATGTTAATTATACGCCATTGTATACCTACGCCTCACATTGTGCATAAACTCAATTGAAGGATATTTTGGTTCTCAGTATATTGACATGGAATTCAATTCCAATATGGTGCATGAGCCATGTGAAGTTTATGCCGAATCGTTGAACTATTTATCTTTTATTTTCGGGAAGGTACACTCAGCTCTGTTGTCGGCTCATCAACGCAATTGTTTATTTTATAATCTTCACCGTAAACCGGCAGAATTCTTCAAAACTAAATGATATGAATGTTAAACCACTTGGCAAATGGCATAAAAGATTTAAAGATACATAAAATTACATAAAATAAAAAAAATCGCAGGGTAGCAAATATTTTTTTCTTGTAGAATACACTATTTTTTTAAATTGCTGCGCAGTTATGTACCCAAATATTGTGCTAAACATTGTTTAAAAAAAATCTTACCATATACTAAATAAATTGGTTTTTTTTACCCTGTGGATCGGTGGTCAAAAGGTCACTGTCAGCCGAGTATACAAGTTCGATTCTCGCTCGTGGTCTTTTCTGGAAGTCTATTTATTTTAATGTCTACTTTGTTGGCGTATTCTTTTTTTCGCTGTGCCTTGTTCTGAAGTTTTTTTTATTGTTGTTGTTCATAATTTTGTATCGCTTTTATAATCGAATTGTTATAATAGGTACTTTTATAAAGCATTATTGTGTGTGATTGACCGGGCGTCGCGAACTCGGTACAGTCAAATAGTACTTAACTAATTAAAATTTACCTAGTTTGTTATTGCGATGCACACGCGCTCACTCAGCGACGCGCTGGTATATAAATAAATACGAACTTATGATTCATCATTGTTTACTCTAATAATGTGTTCGTTCATCGTGGTCTTTGTAATTAAATTGAGCAAAATAATTATGTATTTTGTTGTTCTTTTGTAATTCAGTAGTCATTTTGTAGTCTGCAACTTGAATTTTTTTTGTTTAACTTTTGTATAAATTCTGTTTGTTATATCTAGTGGTCAAGGTGCCGAACCCAAATATAATAATTTGTAGGGCTAGAAGTAGCTTCTTATACCTGTAACTCATTCTTAATGAGTTACAGGTATAAGAAGCTACTTCTATGTGTATGTATGGTCCTTTTTTATCTCGTGTATTACCCTAAGCGCTTCTCGCCTTTAATGGTTCTCTCTCATATTCTGTTGTTATGTTATGGCCTAAGAACTTATGTAGTGTGTGGTGGCTTTATGGATGACGGGTGTGTTAGTTTATCATAGGGCAGTTGTTGCGTGCGTATTGTGGGTCATATATTATATTTATAGGTGATGTAGTTATATAAGTTTGGTTGTTTACTTAAAATACTGACACCACTTTCAAACTCCACTCTGCCTGACAAATGCTGAACTATGCCCTGTTCTGACACGCCACACATTTGTCTTTCTTATTGATTTCTTGTACTGTTTTTTTTATTGTTATCCTTTATTTGTGTGGGTGTAAGAATAAAAATTATTTTATCTTTATCTATCTATCACTTCCACTACTTGATTACAGGTAATCCTCAACGAACTGCTAGTCAAGACAATTTTCTCTAGGGAAAATTCTGCCCTGAAGAGGGGGGTGTGTGACGTCGTGCACCTCCGTCAGGATTGAGACGTCGAACGGAGGAGGGAACGCCTCTGCCCGCGCGCCCCTCACGCCGTATATAAACGAGCGACGCCGTTCATTCTGCCCCTTTGCTCCAGCTCACGGCCACCAGTTGAGTCTTCTTTCCTATCAAGACCTTGGCCTTCGGAACACCAGTGAATACCAATTATACTTGTCGGACCACGCCCTGAATTTCTCATGTTCTCAATTATTAATTTTCTTAGTTTTAAAGTAGCTGCATTGTATCAATATAGGAATTATATCGTGAAGTGTACAATTCTCAAAGTGTTTTCTTTCGTAAGTAAGGTTTTACTTCTTCTTTTTTTGATCGACGAGTGTTTGAGTCTGGCTCACCACCTAAAAACCAATCACCCGTGCAACCCGTGCATCTTAAGACCTACTTGTTGGAAGACTCTACAGAGGCTATCGAGCATTGTGCTGAGCTCTTCCATGATCTCAGCCATGACTACGATATCATCAGCAAATCAAAGGTGAGTGATGTACTCGCCGTTGATGTTGATGCCGAGTCCTTACCAGTCCAGAAGCTTGAAAACGTCTTCCAGCGCAGCGGTGAACGTTTCGGAGATATAACATCTCCTTGCCTCACCCCTCGCTATAGTTGAATAGGTTTCAAACTCTGGTCCTGGAGGCAGACTGACGTGGTGGCGTTTTCGTACAAACACTTCAGCACTTCGACGTATCGATAATCGATCTGGCACCGTTGGAGAGACTGCAGCACCGCCCAGGTTTCGATCGAATCGAAAGCATTCTCATAGTCCACAGTCGCCAAGCATAGAGGCTGATTATACCCCTCAGACTTAACCTGCCGCAGCGTATGTATGTGGTCTATAATACCTTACCTTTACGGAAACCCGCTTGTTCGGGCGGCTGAAAGTCGTCTAGCTTGGTCTCGAGATGATTCGTGACGACCGCTGAAAACAACTTATAGACGTGACTCAGGAGTGAGATAGGTCTGTAGTTCTTCAAAAGGGTTTTATCGCCCTTCTTGATGAAAGCACCACTACTCTCCTGTGCCATGCCTGTGGCGTTTTGCCTTTGAGTATGACAGAGTTGAATAGCTTTCGAAGTTTTTCCATAGCAGGTGCGCCGCAAGCTTTCAAAAGCTCTGACGTAATTCCGTCATCACCCGGCGCCTTGCTGTTTTTGAGTTGATTTAGAGCCACACTTATCTCGTGCATGCTAACGGGATGTAATGTCCGGGATATCTTCGTTATAGTGTCGGGTCAATCTAGCTCTAGGGTCAGTGGCTGGGGTAGTAACAGGTGGTCGTGTAGTCGTGTATAGCTGACCAAAGAACAGTTCTATCTCTTCCAGGAGCTGAGGTTTGGACGAGATAATTCTGTCACCATTGGGCTTCAGCCTTATCAGCTGACCTGCCCTATAGACAGATCTCTTTTGAACACTTTGGAACCGTTATTCTGCTCGATTGCCTCTTGAACACACTGTGTTGTATTGGCGGAGATCGCGAGTCAGAGACTTAGAGTTTTTTTTTATAGTAATTGGCGGCAAACGTGCAGACGGATCGCCTGATGTTAAGCAATTACCGCCGCCCATGGACTCAAGCAACACTACAGGAGTCACAAGTGCGTTGCCGCCCCTTGGGGTTGGGAAAAGGGATAGGATGAGGTGTGGGATGAGGGGGAAGGAAACGGGATAGGGACTCCGGCGCTCTCACTCACCGAACGAAACGCAACAGTTTAGGTACTGTTACTTTACGTCGATTTTCTGTGAGAGGGTAGTACTTCCCTGGTCCAGCCGGCCCATTCATGCTGAAATCAGCAAGGTTGTACTACCTGTAGTCGTAGTCTATTAAGCCGCCGATACTTTGGTATATTGTCGGAGGCATGCTGAATCATCTTACGCCTTTCCTGTATAATCTCTAGGATCGGACCAGATATTTTATGGACACTTTTAATCGTCTTGGGCTTTGAGAACTTTAAGCCCGTTGTATGGACAGCATTTACGAACCTTTCACTAAAGTCACCCACATCTACGCATTCTCCCAGGCATTCGAAGCGGTTTTGCAGTTCAAGCTGAAAGCTCTCGGGATTTTGGATTGGCACTTGTAGGAGCGTAGACTTCATCAATCTCGTCCGTTCGAAGCTGGGACTAATATTCAATGTGCCTCTTACCAATCGGTGACCGCCGTCCGCTTTAAGCAAACTGATCACAGTGACATCATATCAGTCTCATTTTTGGTGGCACCATCTGGACTTATTCAGGTCCACTTGCGGCATTCTCGCTTTTTGAAAAAGAGATCCACCATGAAGAGTCCTTGCTTCTCCATTAAGATAACCAGCAAGTGGTCCCGCGAGTTCCGATGTCCATTTCCAAATTGTTACCCTCAGTGTGATACGAGAGAAGTGTGGTCTAAAAGAAGATGTAGTGACAAAGGTTGAAAAAGGAATGTTGCGTTGGTTTGGACATTTGGAACGGATGGATGAAAGAAGGAATACGAAAGGAGTGTATCGTGCGAGAATGAATGGAAATGTCGGTAGGGGATGCCCTAGGCGGACGTACGCCGACCAAATAGGTGACGTACTGAAGAAGGGCCAAATTAAAAGTACCCATAACCGACGCGCATGCATGATGAGGTTAATGAATGTCGAGGAAGCGAAAGAGGTATGTTTGAACCGAAGCATGTGGCGTTCTATAGTCTCTGCCTACCCCAATGGGAGACAGGCGTGACGATATAGATAGATAGATACCCTCACCTCATCGTTTGCCTAGTTTCGGAGAAATAATAATCATTTTATAAATATGACTAATTTGTTGGTCTGCTATTCCTCCCTCAAACTCGGTGGAGGTATTCGGAAGATAATATTAATTATTACACAAAAATTGTCAAATTTTACCTCGTAATGTTCCCCTACAGATTTGATTTTGGCGGGAACACGATGCGATGACGCACGCTTGCACGCTATAGGCTCTCCGAGCGAAATGGCAAACCTCCCTGCGCTTATGTCCCATCCTCGCGCGCGTATGGCATCCCCGCACGTTCACGGAATGAATGAAGCGCGAGAAATGGATAACGTGTTTCTAGTTAGGTAACGTGGGCTAACCATTATTAAGTTAAGAATGACTAATATTTTTTTGAACAAATTCCATGTTAGAAGTAAATAACGCTATTTTACTAATTGTTTGAGAAATTCGCAGTATTGATTACTTGTCAAAAATACCGTTGTGGTCGTTTAACCAGAATTAAGATAAGATTTTCATTATAAATAGTTTATAGCATGGTTTTTATTCCTGGTTTATCAAAATTGATCCTTAACTATAAACAAGTCATTCGCTCTTAGTGTATTTGTAGTCAAGAATATTCAATTAACGTGGTTTAAGCTACAAATAAAATTAAAAAATATTGGTCGAATTTGGAAACTAAGGTACTTAAACGTGCATTAAGCTAACAATCGTGGTATAGTCACTTTTTAGTCCAGCATTTTTTGCATATTTTGTCATTTAACGGTAAATCATGTCTTAATATCTCTATAACTGTAAGTGATAGAGATATGGTTCTTAAACAGAAAGATAGAGAATTTAAAACTGTAATACTTTGCATTCAAAACTCAAAATCGACCATTTGAGGGTTAACTAACGTTAACGGGGTTCTAGTTAAAGGACGGAAGAATGGATAAACATACATAAATACTTTTTTTTTATAATTACATACATATTATACATAGAAACATGTCTAATGTGTCCAGTCACTGGGCAGTTAAAGAGATTGTAATAGCCAAAATCATCAACCGGTGAAATTTAAGCTTCTGGGAAATAATTATCTCCATTTGAAATTCATCCAACCCTAAGGGGCAATGTAAAACGAAATAAATTTATTCTATTAGCAGAGTCGTAAACATTTCATGAAATGAAATATTAACATTAATGCAAAAGAAAACATCTCTTTTCTGAAGCTCCAATTAAAGAGTTGCCTATTGACAGTCAACAAAAGCTTGCCAGTATCCTCTCTCCTTTCGCACCTTCCTTTGATATAGAAGAAGTTGTCGGTATATAATAACTTTTACCAAATAAAGCCAGTTATTGGCAATTGGTTATGCAGATATCAACAAATTCATTTAACGAATTCTTCGCAGATTTTAACTCGGAAAACCGGAACACAAAACATTCGACAGAATCAACGAGATATGCGTACGAATTCATATGGAACTGAAATATTTTTAATGATTGATTGAATTTCAGTAACTCCGAGTTGATTTTACGTGCAGATTGTTTTACCAATTGCTACCCGCCCGTAAGAGAGCCGCTGGCTTGGAAACCAATCAATTACCAGTTTATCATATTTTTTACCATCTGTACTTATACTTATACTGAAGCGAAATTTCGAGCCAAAATAACAGGATGTTGCGGTTAGCAATAATTTACACGTTGAATATTGGCTTCCAGTATTATAAAACAAATTGCCACACTTACATAGATATGAACAACGGATAAAAAACGCCAGGGCTCGGAACAACTCTAATTTAAAAATATATTTCTGGCCGCCATATAAGGCATAATCAGTATCCTTCGATCTCATTATTTATAGTTTTATAGTAAAAAAAGAAACACGATAAAAATATTCATTATCTAAATAAACAATATCCTTTCTTCATCGTACCTACAGACTTGACACAAAATTAGACAAATGTCTTAATCCCTTATTTTATTTCAAATTTAAAGGATAGGGAAAATTTAAGAGGCGCTCTTTCGTTTGAAAGAACATTTCAAAATTAATGAGACCCATTTTGTTACTTGAGACAGATTGAATCGATAATATTTTTAGCAGTAGGCACTTTTATTGTTACCCATTTGCATAGTGCCTAAGATCTTTTAAATTCTTCCTAGTAATTAAGAGCCATTCTCTTGAGAATGGCTCTTTTTAGCGGTCTTGACCGCTAAAAGTAATTGAAGTTCCATCTAACTGTTTTGGAATTGGCTGTTCAATTGCTAGTTGGAATTTAGGAACGTGATATACGTATAACGCGGGTTTTACAAAGTCAATCAAACTACAAATTAATTTGTTGGTCCTCTGACCTAGATTTAACTTCATGCGAATTTGGAATAAAAAAATCGAAGTTTTTAACGGGCATATGTCGTCTAATTTATTGTAGACGTGTGCAATAGAATAATGTGTACAAACTGTGAAAGTTTTTTTTTAACCTATACTGTCCCATTGTTGGGCAAAGGGCTCCCCTACACTTCTCCAAAGCTCTCTGTCTCCAGCTATTACTGTGTGAAAGATTAAAAACTTTAATTATTATTATCTCTACAGGTACAAAGTGGCATCAATCGAGCAGTTAAGATACGGCACGTAACGCATAGTAACGGCATCACTTCAAACCAGCGTTATATTATTATTTTTTACTCTGCGCCGTTATGGTGCCGGTATAGTGTACCCTGGCCTTAAGTAGCACGATCTATTCTTTTATTCGATTATATACGAAAATGAGAGTGAAATTAATGTGGTACTAAAAGTTATTATTAATGTTACTACCTTCATAACGAACACCAGACTTATTATAACCATCTTTCTCAATTTCTGTTTCCCCGCGATCGTATCATAAAAAAGCAATTTATTCAATGTGATGATGATAGTGGCCTCCATGATAAAAATGAGCCTTCTATTACAGATAATGTCAAAATGTCAAGAGATGATGTCGGTGTGTGTTGTATGCAACACAGTTTGGCACATCAGCGCAGTTTTTGTAACATGTTGGCAAATGTTATTACCTAACGGATAAGAAAATATAAGTGTGGAATGCGTAGCTGAGGCCATCTACAAAGTAAATAGGGATTTGTCGACAATAAAGACATGGTCTGACAAGTTTGGTCTCACTGTGTCAGTGACATGTTAAGTGGAGGTGCCTCGTGAACACATGATTTTGCAGGACTTGGATATTATTTGGTTTGTTGAATGTAGTTTAACATCATTTATCCCTGATTATATCATTGTTCACTTGTCACATTCACAAAATTATTTCGACATTTGCATTTCTTCACGCGTTCCACTAATTTATATTAATAATAACGATCTCGAAAGTGGAGGTAATTGGCGGTCATGGTCAGTATACCAATAGAGGGATCCCTTCTTTTTATGCTTTTTATGCATAATGTTCTTTGTCCTAATATACTTCGGCATAACGATTTTGGCACAATTTGTTTTGGCATAATAATACTTCAGCATATTTTTTTAGGCATACATTTTATGTTGGCATAATCATCTTAAAGACTAATTTGTTTAGGCATAAATTTGATTCGCATAACGTTAGTAGGCCTAATGACTATTAGCATAATATTTATATAATTATATATTTAACTTGTAAAAAATGTATATGATGTGCAACAAAAGTTAGTGACAGAACCGAATTGCTGCAAAACCGACTCCACGTAGTCTTGTTTGTCCTACCCCTAGAGTGTTATTTAAAATCGCGTAGGCGCGTGGGGCCTCCGGAGGCCCGCAGCGCCGGAGCCGTGACAGAAGCCCTGCCTGCTGCATGTTGCATGCTGCATGCTTGCTTGTATGCTGCATGCTTGCTTGCATGCTGTATGCTTGCTTGCATGCTGCATGCTTGTTTGCATGCTGCATGCTTGCTTGCAAGCTGCATGCTTGTTTGCATGCCGTATGCTTGCTTGCTTCATGTTTACTACAGCGAAAAATATGCCAAAGATACATTGCCAAAGTTATTATATCCAATTTGTATTGTATTGTAAAAATTATGCGTAAATAAATTTATGCTTTAGGATTTTATGCTTTAGGATTTTATGCTTTAGGATATTATGCTTAAAAAGTTATGCTTTAGAACTTTATGCTTAATAAATTTATGCTTAAGAATATTATGCTTAATCATTATTATGGTTAGAGAAATTATGCTTAAAAATTATGCGTAAGCTGTTATGCGTAATTATATTATGCGAAAATATAATTATGCCAAACAAAATTATGCTAAGTTATATTAGGTCTTAAAATTTTATGCAAATGGATAGGGAACCACCAATAGATTGTTTCTTACTGCCGGTTCATATACCGTTGTCGTCATGCTCACTAAACTCATTTCTTGTGGTGGCGTCGTGTGGTCGGGTCATCCCTGTCCCTCTAATATGGCGAGAGGGATGATGGCTGGCCCATGCGTCATACTCGTGAACGGGTGCTACTTGCGATGACTGGTCAATGACGGTCTTAAGGCTGGTATTAAATTTTAATATTTAACTGCATCATTTCCATCATGGTTCTGATCACTTTCGCGGATTGCCTGCATTATTAGGTATATATAATATAAGTGGATGCTCCTGTTTCACCATTTCTATTCTGAGGAGGCTAACTAAATGAACATCAAAATTAAAATTAAGTTTTATGCTTGAGTAATATTATGTACAGTAAATATATACAAGTGATATAGAAGGTGTAACAGTTGCAGCACCTTACAAAATGTAAGTTATGTGTATTATGCAAAACCTGGCGATGAAAAAAAGTGACCTCGAGTTTTATTGCCCGTTCTTTCTCATGGTTCTACGCCCTTGCTTTGCGAACGTGGCAGTAAATGTAAATGTAGAGTCTTTACGTAATTATTTTATAAATTTATTATTTTGACGTTCATAAGCGTCACATTGTCACCCAAATGAATAAAGGATTTTGACTTTGACTGTAAATCCTTGCAAGACTCAGGCTATAATACCACTATTATAGCCTAAAATTCGTTGACTACCCACATAGTCAACGAATTTTAAGCAGACTGGACTTAACAACACTACCAGCCATCATTTTTAACGGTACTATGGTCGATCTTTACCCTACAGTTAAAAATCTTGGGCTACACATGGATTTCAGGCTGAATTGAGAGGCTTAGGTGACACAGGTAAATCAGAAGGTCACCGGCACATTGCGCGCTTTCTACTGCCTTAAAAATTTACTTCCTTCCGAGACTAAAACAATGCTTGTGCAAACTTTGATTTTCCCATTGATCGACATCACCATGATGTATGTTACTTTGACCTGAATGCAGATCTTCTCAATAAACTTGACCGTATTCTGAATAACTGCATTCGATTCGTTTTTAATCTTCGTGAGTATGACCATGTGTCTACTTATCGTTCCCAACTAAAGTGGCTCCCTGTACGTCAGCGCCGTAGTTTGCGTACTCTTACTACTCTATACACTATTCTCACATCTCCTACTTCTCCTCAGTATATGACTCCTTACTTTCAGTACTTATGTTTTAACCATGAGCAAAATCTTCGCTCCTCTACTAATCTTCAACTCATGGTACCTTCTCACAGATCTGATTTTCTTCACTCTTCTTTCACCATTCAATCTATTCTTCTATGGAATCTTCTACCTCCTGAGATCAGAATGGCCAAAACCAAATTCATATTCAAGTCCAAAGTAAAGGAACTCTTGTTAGCTGAGTCTGAGAATGTATCCTAAGCCGCTATCTTAACCAGGTATATGTTTATGTATATATGTATATTAACATGTATCATATGTTTATGTATATATGTATATTATTTGTTATTATATTTGAATTTAATGTGTATGTATTACGTTTATGTATTTTTATTATAATATATATTTTTGTAAGTATGAATAATTACTAGGACCAATAAATTTTATTCAATAATTAGTAACTTTTCGTAACCTACATCATATAATACACCTCCTTCTCTCTCTGCACCACCTTAAGGTAGACTGGTAGATAATGTCAGGCATTAAGTCCGCCTATATACTTTGTGTATATGAAGAATAAATAAATAAATAAAACGTATTAGCACAGTTTAATCTGTGAAGAACTGCAGTAAGCTGCTATGTACTGCTTGTGTATAGTGACGTACAATTTTACAAACCTTATAATAATATATCCGTTTTAACTATGCGAGTATTAAATCGTATTTTAACGTCTTAAACCCGAGTGTTTTTACAGATCATAAATTTTCTCAGAAACCTCATGAATAATTTTTGGACATGGCAACGAGGAAATCCAAATTTTCATTGCAAATATTATACATAGCCAGTGTCATTTAATATGTACATAATGTAAAGTAAAAAAAAATGCGTGGGATTAGTCTCGAGACCTCTGAGCGGCACGAGGCACCCTATTAAGAAATATAATTAAATGTAAAACGAATACGGCAGTCTTTTACAACCTTAGAATTAAGGTAGCCGGTATCCTATTATGTTCATATAAAGATGGCGTATCCAATGTCTGTTCTCATTTCTCTATAAGATAATTCACAATGGAATGAAGCAAAGTAAGTTATTTTTGCCTTGTTTCTTCGCGGTAAATGGCATCATTTCTAGTCCGCAATTTGCGTGAACGGATGCAAAGGGACGCATACATATGGATGTAAGTGTCATGGCCATGAAATGTGTATGTATATATGTGTATCAAGCATCCCCTGTGTATAGACCAGCGGCCGTGGTCCAATTTGTAACATTGTAACATCCTTTATATTGGAATCCAGTGGAAACGATGGATCTATTTTTAATCTGTGCTATCATTTTTGTTGCTTTACAAATGATTCACGTTCTATGTATCAACTGTTGGTGCATTTGAAAGGATGTGTAGCTCGATAGGGATTGAATAGTACCTTAGTACCGTATTATAATTCTTGTAAATGTTACATAAAGCAGATTGTAGGAGTCTCATTTGTAAGAAAAATCTCACAGGAATTACCTAAGGATTAGAGAAGTTGATTAAAAACAATTATGAAGTTTCAGAAGCTACAATACCTTCTCGACTGCGGAGTTTTAAGTCTGGAAAAGAACAATTTCTATAAAAAAGTAAAAAATCTCGATACTTCCTTTACTTAATTCGCGACTAGCATAAGGAAATTTTTAATAGCAACATTTTGAGTCAAGCTTGAGCAGATATAACTGTTTTACGAGCGAAATATGCATATACTTTGCCTCCGCAGTTCTGTTGTTCAAAAACAGTCTGCCGGGACACACCAAGAGAAGCGTGCGCTCAACCAACCAACCAGCAAATAACCAACCACCCAAACATGTCATATAGTCGACCCAAGTTTGTCGACAGGCTTTGATTAAAAGGTAGAAACTTAAAACAAGTGAAACTGACGACGTTTGACACAACTTGCGATGTAAATAAGTGAAACGGAGAGATTTTAGTTATTTCGTGAAGTATCTAATCAACTTGTCCCGGTTCTAGGTGGCATTTCCTTTGGGATATATTGTAATCAGTAGCTGGAACTACTGAGTATTTGTTCACTGAAGGTAATAAATATTTATTTGTGTACACAAATATACTAAGTACACGTTATACAGTGATTCATATTTATCGGTCTGCTAGCCAAAGATGACACTAGTTTATTTTTAGTAAATTCGTAAACGATAAATATTGTACCTTTCAATGTTGACTTAAAAATCGCGAAATTGTATAAGAACACGTCCACATTTATATTAATTGCGGTCTATCGCATTACAAAGAAACAATAAATTTTCACACAAATAATTTTCTCAGCTATAAAACAAGCTACCGTGAACTAAAATAAAGCTTGCCGAAAACTTGAGAGAGAAAAAGAGTGGTATATTTTAATTTTACCAGGTGTTCAAATTCGGAGTCAATTTTGAGCCTTAGTAATTAAAGCCCAAGTAACGTGTACTAAACCATTTTCATTTAGCGTGTCACGAGGGACTTTTCAATCATATAATCAACAGAAGTTAATATTCGAAACAATAGTTTGTGGATTACATAAGTTCAATTCAGTTCAAACCAAAAGTACTCGGCGTAGATGTAAATAGCGAGACGGCCGATAAAACCATTCGCGCAGCCATGAAAATCAGTAACATAATATGCTGATGACGGTCTATACTCAGAACGAGCATTCAACATAAAATTATCACTTTATGAGTCTATCTTTTTCCAATATTTCATCCCACAAATAATCAGAGATCGCAAAATATTTAAAAGTGATACTAAAAATATTTTTGCGATTCTCGTTCGCCCATAGATTAACAGCAAAGTAAATATAGCAATAAATGTTTGCTAAGCGGATTTTATTAAACTGCTTTTCAATAAATATTTTGATAAAACAATATTTTATATTTTTTCGAACAGACTTAATTGGAATGCTGTAAAAATATTTTAGTCTCCTTTTGTAGAATTATGGAAGGTCCATTTCGTTTAAAGAGCCATGCGATTGTTTTAAATTTTGTGATTAGTATAATTATGTGTGGATTGTGTGAATAATTGTTGTCCTTTGTATAATAGTTGTTCCGTAGTCAGTTGAGTCAAATAATAAGCTTGTTCTAATGTTTCAAGAAGAGTTATTTTGCATATGTTTCATTCGGATATTTTTTATCATAGCGATGTCAAATTACTTCAGCACATAATATTTTTTTCGCATCTCACCTTTATACTGTAGTACAGGCATCCAGAACTGACAAAAACGTATATGAATCACATAAAGTGTTGTCCGTAATGGGCCGCGCTTCAACGCTTACTTACACCACGCTATCTATACAATCAAGTAGATAATTATAGAGATTTATCCAATATATTATTATACATTTTTGTAATACAAGGGAAAAATCGTGATTGGGTGATTTGTGAGAGTTCAACCCAAAAATTTCCTCAAAATTATCCAACGAACTATCATATCTTAAGGCGATCTCGAAACCAAGTTTAACATAGCTCATTATGCCGATATTGGGGCTTATAACAGAGGTTCTCAAACTACATTGCGCGTACCAATTCAGGCATACGAAGCTTTATAAATGTAGGACCTTTATGTAATTGTAATAGGATTAATTTCATATTATTTTTATTAGAAAGTTGTTTGAGTATACGTATATTGAGATCAGTATTTTAACACAATAATGACAGCAAAGCGAATATTACTTTTGTTTAATAGACTAGTCAGGATGACATGCGCATATTTAAAATACAACTTTAGTTTTTCAAGATTAGGATTAAAATAATATTCAAAACAGCATATATCTCGGAGAAACATAAAAGGACATTATAGGAATTTAAACTTTCGTGGTCACTATAATTACTTTGCACTGTTCCTACGGGATATATACCACGTACCTTTGTTTTGAGTAACCAATATTTCGGCACTGTTGCAAGCGCCATGTTCACGGATGTACTGAAGTATTGCGGGTGGATGAAAGTTATAAACAAGTGAACCGGTCTACCCGCTTCCTTACTCGTTTATTGCGCGCACAACCACTATCACCGTTTTCACTCTCGCACTGTACTCGATCGCGGCACACTGTACTCACCACGTCAGCTCGTGATTTAAGTTTTTTCGGTTTATGGGTTTTGCATAGACGTACCACTGGATGCCAGGTATTCGACAGTTGAAACCCATCTTCTCTATTGAAGGTTTTATACTTTTTTATTTCAATAGCTTTTTTAACCATTCTAGGTATATAGTGGCGTTCTGTCGAAAGCACCTGAGGGTTATGTAACTCAATCCAATGGTTCGTACCCGAGTCTAGGAGATGTTGAGCTATTGCCGACTTTTGTGGTTCATGGTTTTTGACTGCCCTGATGTGTTCCTTGATGCGGCAGGAAATGGTGCGTTTCGTTTGTCCTATAGTGAAGTGTCGGGACGCGGACATTATTCCCGTGTGTGCTAAAATAAAACCTCGGAATGATATCCACGGTTCCGCGGGCATTCTACGAAACGCGAGTGTGAAATTGTTGCGTAAGATGATCGGAAACGCCCGATATCAACTCGACAAAACACAGACGCAGTTGTATAAACTACATCTGAAGTGCAGTGGAACGTTTACCAAAGCCGACTTTGATAACTGTGACCGAATCACCTATCTACAGGCACAGCGTTCGCGAGAACTCAGTGCCTTGAAACATGAACGTAAGTTTGAATTGTTGATAAGTAAACAAAAAGTAACTACCCCCTACCATGAAAACTCTACTAATCAACGAACAGTTATTAACTTATCTGGTAAAACGTTGACCGTAGCTGCACTCAACATCTTAGAGAGAGGGTGACAAAGGAAACGCGACGGTCGTCATGGACGTTACGGAGTATGATGAAAAAATGCGTCATTTGTTAAGTGACACTAATACTTATAAAAAAGTAAATTATAACCCAACCGCTAGGTTGAATCGAAATACCCGGAAAATGATCAAGGAGTGCCAACACGCAATAGGTGAAGATACGGTGACATATTTATTAAGACCCAGAAATGTCACACCCCCGAAACTATATGGATTGCCAAAAATTCACAAGTCCAACGTTCCGTTACGGCCCATAGTTAGTCAAGTGGATTCTCCAACTTACGAACTGGCTAAACACGTTGCGAAAGTCTTGCAACCTTTAGTAGGTGGAACAGCATCGTATCTGAAAGACTCCCGGCATTTCATAGAGATCTTACGAGAGAATAACGTAAGTGATAAAGATGTGATGGTCAGTTTTGACGTAGAATCACTCTTTACAAACGTGCCGATAGCAGATTGCATGGAAGTTATTCGACGTAGGATCGATGAAGATCGTGATGCTATAGTATATGCTGACCTTGTACATTATTGCCTGACCACGAATTACTTTATATACAGAGGTGAATACTACCTACAAATCGATGGCGTAGCAATGGGCAACCTATGGATAGCTCCAGTGGTGGCCAACCTATGGATGGAACATTTTGAAAATCAAGCCATTGCTACTGCCCCATCTAGTGTGAAGATTTGGAAACGGTACGTGGACGACATTTTTTGTATATTGGAAGGTGATGAAGAGGTAGTACAACAGTATTTGGCGCATTTAAATAGCATCCACGCTAAAATGTGCTTCACGTACGAAATAGAAAGAGACAGAAGGATGGCATTTCTTGACGTGATGGTTGGTGTACAATCTGACGGTTCGCTTAGCCACTCTGTACACAGGAAAACAACGCATACCAACCGCTATCTACATGCTGACTCACATCATCACCCATGTCAACTGAACTCAGTTATAACGTCACTTACCAACCGAGCATACAGCTTGTGCGACGAAGACCACTTAAATGAAGAGCTTGCACACATAAGTGACGTTCTACGAAAGAACGGGTACAGCGGACGTGTCAGACCACCTAAACACACTCAAAAACACCTCGACTACAAGGTAGAACGACAACCAGCGTACTTACCGTACGTCAAAGGAGAGACAGATAAGGTCTCTAATATCCTTGAGAAGGTATCTGTTAAAACTATCTTCACTCCTTTGAAGAAACTGTCACAGTACATAAGAACGCCAAAGGACAGTTTCCCCTTGGAAATGCCGGGTGTATACAAAATTGACTGCAGCTGTGGGAGTTCTTATATAGGACAAACGAAACGCACCATTTCCTGCCGCATCAAGGAACACATCAGGGCAGTCAAAAACAATGAACCACAAAAGTCGGCAATAGCTCAACATCTCCTAGACTCGGGTACGAACCATTGGATTGAGTTACATAACCCTCAGGTGCTTTCGACAGAACGCCACTATATACCTAGAATGGTTAAAGAAGCTATTGAAATTAAAAAGTATAAAACCTTCAATAGAGAAGATGGGTTTCAACTGTCGAATACCTGGCATCCAGTGGTACGTCTATGCAAAACCCATAAACCGAAAAAACTTAAATCACGAGCTGACGTGGCGAGTACAGTGTGTCGCGATCGAGTACAGTGCGAGAGTGAAAACGGTGATAGTGGTTGTGCGCGCAATAAACGACTAAGGAAGCGGGTAGACCGGTTCACTTGTTTATAACTTTCATCCACCCGCAATACTTCAGTACATCCGTGATCATGGCGCTTGCAACAGTGCCGAAATATCGGTTACTCAAAACAAAGGTACGTGCTATAGATCCCGTAGGAACAGTACAAAGTAATAAAAGGACATTATTCTCCTCCATAGATCATCATCCTCATCATCCTCCTAGCGTTATCCCAGTTTCAACCCGGGGTCCGCTTTCTAGTCTAGCCGGATTTGGCTGAATATTAGCTTTTCCACGGAGCGACTGCCTGTCTGACCTCCGCTACCCGAAGGGATAGCGATATTCCATGGTTTAGACTATTGTCAGTTTATTTTAGAGGTACTGATGGCCTATAACGACGGTCAAAGATCTCCAGGACAGCCGGGACCGACGGCTTAACGTTCTCTCCGAGGCACGGGACAAGCGATAATAAAATTAACAATTCAATACGCACATAACTCCGAAAAGTCAGTGCTGCGTGCCGCGGATTCGAACCCGATACCCTTTGCATGGCAGTCCGTTGGTATCTGCACTAGGCTATCGCTGTCTTTTTATTATTATTCTTCTCCATAGATATTATCATCAAAAGTACACACCGTTAAAACATTCACACTCTCATATTTAGATATGCGAACAAAGCCAAACTTTACATTCCGATATACTATAATAATCTTGGATAAAAGCCAAGCAGTTCTGTGATATGTGTGACCTACCTATGTGTGTGGATTCATTCACATTGTCATAAGTATGGACACGTTCTAAGAAAACCCTTTATAGAGCTACTGCAACCACTGGTGTTCTCTCTTTTGTGATCTGAATGCATTTGCGGTGAGAAGATCTCATTGTGATATTTAAAACCGCCTCGCCGACCATTTTTAGTAGACCTTTAAAGGTTTAGTAGAACCAGAGTTATTTTTAACGGTATCACAGTGATTACTAACTTTATTATTGAAAACGTAAGGATTTGAAAAAGGAGCCACATACGTTAAAGAAAAGACTGAAGTACATGAAGTGTTCCTCGGTAATGGGTAAAACATTTAGTTCTTAACATTATAAATTAGAACTTGTAGTAATGCTGGATTCGTCGAGGAACTTAAATAAATAAAATATCTAACATCTTGGGTTAGTCTCATGGACTAGGAATGCCCGCTGGAACGGCAAATGACCTAAGCTGCCAAATAAATTCATCACAAAACTGTCGGCTTTTTATTAAATATTCAAGTGGCGTTTAAACAAAGCAGCACACCACGTAATAAATCCATGTGTCTAATGTAATGCATCCGTCTACCATCGGACAAAAGGTGCCTACGGCTTACATTTCGTTTTGCCGCTTACTTCGTCCCGCCGTCATATCGTGAGTGGATTGCCGCATCCAACGAGAATATTGTGCTCTAAATGGCTTCTATTCGTTACCTGTATAGGACATAATGTAACAAGTTACTTTGTGTACGCTCATGTCTATACCTCCATTTTTTTGTATAGCAAGTAATACGCTTAATGTGATTAGCTACGCAACAATGGGCCTCAACTTCTTCTTTTCGAGGTGGATATCTCATTTTTATGATTAATGCCCGGTAAATAGCTGCTACAACTATTTTTAGAGCACGAGCACGCAGTAGAGAGCATAGACGAAATTGACAGTGCAATAGCAAGCTTATTTATCTTATTAGAAGTTGTATTGACAGACTAAGCTGATTAGTAAAATAATTTAATCGTGACGACTTAACGAGCTAGAACCTAATATTTGCGTGAATATAAGATTTTTGCTCATGTAGGTCTACAGAGCAATAATCAACATAATATATTGTTCTTGCGCTTATATTATGTGTAAAACCACAGGTGCTTAACAAAGTTTCCGAGGTGCGTTCGGCACACTTTATCAAATTTTTGTAGTCTTAATGAAACTAGATTAGGTTTGTATTGGGTATTTCCATGCATGCAGATAAGAAAGTAAGGCAGAGTTTCCGCGGCTTGCAAGTGAAAGTTCGTGAAAGGTCTTTATTGTGTTTGCACGGAATTTCGTTTCCATCTTTGTTCAGAACATTTCTGGAAGGAAATTGTGCTACACTCGTCGGCAAACTAAGTTCTGTTCTTAAAACGCAACACATGTTGTGGTACATCGTTTTGATAAAAACGTTGACAGACGGAATAAAACAGCAGTAATTGCTTAGATCTAAAAGTGTTACATGGCGCTGGCGTAACCGTACGAGTCGGAATGTCACACATCAATTATTTTTCGACGTTCAAGATGGTATTTCATGCTCTCACCGACGCATCGTAATTCGAAAATAAAGCGTCGCGACGCCTTACTTTCGAATTATTTATATTTAGTGTTTGCAACGGACCAGAGATGATGAGATATATACGCACAGAATAAAGTCTTCTTTTCCATAAGAATCTTGCAAGTCAGCTATATATGATTGATGACATATTGCGTATTTGTAGCTATATGAACGAGATCTCGATATTACACTGAGTTACGATTGTTGAAATAAAATCCTTCTCCAAGCACCCTCTATGGTCGTTCATAGTTTATTGGGAGCTGAGGCTAGGAGTTGCTTCACGCTCGTCATTTCATTTAGGAAGCATGACACTCAAAATAAAATGAAGAATAATAAAGGAAGAACGTGTGTGTCTGAAGACGTACAGCAGATTTACTTTTACGCCAGTCCTCGAGCCGTTTTGGCGTTAAATAGGCTAAATACGCGCCGTCACAGATACCTAATTAGCAATTCCCCTGTATATTTCACGTGATAACTCATTTTTATTATTCCACGAATGACACTTTTAAGTTTTATTATAATACGTGTGAATTGACGAAAAACTCTTCTGACATTATTTTAATACCATAATATATACTTTTGCGAGTTAAAACAGAATACTGCGTAATCAAAGTTTATAGTGTATAGTAAACAACGTACAATATGTTTCACTTACATAAAATTAGTATCAATTAGATTCTGAAAGTTTAACTCAACAGGTGTTCGCGATGTTTAATATCGGAACCAGGTTTGATAAAAGTTGGCGGTCTCATAAATATTCAAATTAATAAGAGATATTCTTTCCATTTACATAGTGGTAGCGGCTACCAAATTTTATAAATATGATTCTGGAATTCATTTTACATTATTGAAATTCGTTGGTTTAATAAAATTTGTTATATGCTCTGGAGTATTTTAATTTCAAATGTGTTCTTGTATATGAAATTATATTGGTATGCAAACGTAGCAACGTGAAATGTTATCTTTTGTTCGAGTTGGCATGTCTTGGAACGCGAGCAAGCGATTGTACGAGCACTGCAACTTGAGCTGTAGCTGATATTATCATAATGTTACTCATAAGTAACATGTTTGCAATAAATGATGAATACATAAAATTTTCTGGTCTTGTTGTTGATAAACAAATCATTATTGTGCTAACTTATTTTGCCAAAGTCTTGGAGTAGTAATTAAGCACTAATTTATGAGAGCTAAGATTTGTTACTATCGCATAAACTTGACACTACTTATTTTAATACAATAGTAGATTAATTAGAAGTAAGTATCGAGAACCATATTCTTCGTTAATAGGTACATGACATATCATGAAATTCCATATCAGTAAACAGTTATGTCTGCTCTAGGATAAATTCACACACAGCTTGAAAGTCAGCCACTGCTTGCAATGCACACCCAATGCAAATTGCCTAGACCTTCTGCTGACAACTCAGACAGACCACTATTCCGTGTCGGTTTCTTCACCGTTAGGCAGCTCTGACCTGGCTGGGATGAGATGCGGTCATTTTTTGCAGCTTATCCTTGGCAGTTCATTTGCTTCTCTTCGGGTGATCCTTCAGAAAGCGCGAATACAGTGACAGAAGTGTTGCGTCAGGGCATGGAATACTTTATTCCGTTCTCAGACGTGCCTTTGTCAAGTAAAGCAAAGCCGTGGTTCGAACCCGATCGCCAACGCGCCGAAGCGTTAAAACATGAGGCATACGTAACATGGGTTGAAGCACGCAAATGCAAGGCTAAAGATATACCAGAGAAGAAGAGAGCCTTTAACAGAGCTGCCAAGTCTTGCAAAAAAGTGCTCCAGATGGCTTAATACAACCACATTCGCCGAATAGGAAAAAACTTGCCTGTTACTCAGCTAGTAGTAAAGTGTTTTGGTCCCTGGCGAAATCGGTGGAATCCAACTTCTGCCGTCCCTCACTACCACCACTGCTAAGGCCAGACGGATCATTAGCCCACGCTGCTGAGGACAAGACGAATTTATTTGCCACAATCTTCGCAGAATCTTCGCGTCGCGCTCACACAAATAAACCACCTCCGACACCGCCAACAGAAAAAAATTCGTAAAATGCTGCGGCATCTTAACGTGAACGAGGCCAGTGGTCCAGGTGGCATTCCAGCCATAGTGCTAAAAATCTGTGCCACGAGTTGTCTCCCGTATTGACTCGCCTTTTTCGCCTTTCCCTGGCTAATGGCATAGGGCCAAGATTTTGGAAGCTTGACAATGACAACCAGTGCCCAAAAAAGGGTAGCCGAGCTGACCCAAACAACTACAGACCCATTTCAGTCACTTCCATACTCTGTAAGAGCATGGAACGTGTACTGAATAATAGACTCCTGGCATACCTAGAATCGAATAGCCTCCTCAGCGATCGTCAGTACGGGTTTCGGCGAAATCCGTCCACAGGAGATCTTGTAGTGTATGGCACGCATCTATGGGGTGAGGCCATCGAGAGACACAGTGAAGCAATAGCTGTTTCACTTGATGTCTCGAAAGCTTTTGATAAGGTCGGGCATGATAGTCTCATCGGCAAGCTTCCAGCATTTGGCCTTCCCCCTGACCTGTGCGCTTGGATATCAGATTTCCTGAGGGATCGGTCCATTCGGGTAGTCGTCGATGGCTGTTCGTCAGACCGAATGGCGATTAACGCCGGAGTCCCACAGCGATCAGTTCTCTCTGCAACACTTTTCCTGCTTCACATCAACGATCTGTTGAAACCAGGCATCTTCGGATATGCAGATGACAGCATGGTTGTAGAGTGATATATGTCCAGTGCTCGGGCCAGTGTGGCAGAAATACAGTCACTCAGGGAAGGCATGATTGAGCGTTTGAACTTGACTTTGAAGGCGGTCTCCAACTGGGGCGATGCTAATCAAGTCAAGTTTAATACCTCCAAAACTCAGGCGTGTCTATTCTCCATGAAGGGAGTCAATTTCATCTGACTCCGACTTTCCGAAATGTAACTGTGCAGATCACCGATCGCTTGGAACTCCTTGGTGTCACGTTGACCTCTAATTTAAATTTTGGTTCTTATATTATAAAGTCAAAAGCTAAACTGGCTGGCAAGAAACTAGGTATCCCGAACAAAGTGAGACGGTACTTTACGCCGGAGCAGTTACTTAATCTTTACAAAGCACAAGTCCAATCCTGCATGGAGTACTGTTCTCACCTTTGGGATGGTTCAGCGAAATACCAGCTAGGGATTTTGGACTCTATTGAGAGGAAAGCTAGGAGACTCATTGGCGATGATCAATTGGTTAACACAAAACTCCAAAGCCTGGAGCATCGTCGCAGTGTTGCTAGTCTGTCGGTTTTTTATAGGTTACATTTCGGAGAGTGTGCAGAGGAGCTACATAACCTGATTCCTCCATCCCCTTTTTAGCATCGGACGACCAGACGAACTTATCATCGTCACCGTTATATGGTTGACATCCCATCCATACGCACGAAACGCTTTGCTTCCTCATTTATTATGCGTACTGCAAAGGACTGCCTCGTTGGTCTCGCGGCATAAATGTGCGCGTGGGATCGGGAGGTCCCGGGTTCGATTCCTGGGTCGGGCAGTGTTATTGGGTTTTTCTGACACGAAATTCTCAGTAGCAGCACGGAGTCTGGAAATGTGCCCGGTACGGCAATAGGCTCGCCCCTTATTACGTGGGACTAAAGTATATCTGGCGAAAAGTGGGTGTAGAAATACACCTCTGCCTACCCCTTCGGGGATAAAAGGCGTGACGATATGTATGT
This sequence comes from Euclidia mi, assembly GCA_944739405.2. Lineage (NCBI taxonomy): Eukaryota > Metazoa > Arthropoda > Insecta > Lepidoptera > Erebidae > Euclidia > Euclidia mi. The sequence goes on from OX123202.2 coordinate 26,266,804, forward strand.
ATGTATGTATGTACTGCAAAGGTATGGAACTTCTTGCCTGAGCCTGTGTTTCCTGATGAGTACAATCTGAATGTTTTCAAGTTGCGGGTGAAAAGGTTCCTTCAAGGCAAGCGTGCAAGCGAGATCGCGGTCAAATGTTAGCCTATCAAAAGTAAAAAAAAAACATTTATTTTGGGCACTTTATCTATAATATTAGATTATTTATCATGAATTTATATATTCATAGCATGTATATTCATGATGAGTATTCTTTCTGCAGCGTTTAATCAAATTAAATAAGGCACATATCAATTTAATATATGCGCGTAGATATTACGTTATTACGCGTTTCCAGTTGGCTGCCTAAACCGAATTCACTCGCGGAATAAATTTGTTAAGCGCCTTGGACCATTCGTTTTATTGGGAAATTTAGAGGCCTTTTAAGGCAGAATTTTAAAAAAAATGCTCTTCTCTCTATGAACGTTTATGTGCGTTTTAATGGAAGTAATGATACACAAATTTCGGCTAAATAAAATATCATACATATCAAATAAACTATCATCATTCTCCTAGCGTTATCCCAGTCTGAACACGGGGTACGCTTTCTAGTCTAACCGGCTTTGACTGAATGTTAGCTTTTCAACAGAGCGCCTGCCTGTCTGACCTCCGCAACCCAAAGGGATAGCTAAGTATATTCCATAGTTTAGACTAGTGATGTGCCGGATCATTAAAAATGTATATCCGCGGATACGGATCGGAATACGCATATTTGGTGTCAAGATCCGCAGATAAGGATACGGATCTTTATTTTCCGATTGAATCGATGTCGGTGCGGGCGACCTTGAAACGATAGTTGACGTCACGCACGCCCGGCGGAACAATAGACAGATCATTTTTCAACTTATATTGAAATTATATTAAAACTACTCTGAATGGAATTTAAAAGTTTTTTAATTCTACCTAACCACCTTTACAATCCCATCCTATTAATTGAAAATAATAAGGTGAAAGATCCGTAAAAGATCCGCGAGAAAAGTAACGGATACAGATACGAATACGGATCTTTCGGCATATAACTCTGAAAAGTCATTGGTACGCGCCGTGGATTCGAACCCGATACCCCCTGCATGGCAGTCTGTTGGTATCTCCACTAGGCTGTCGCTGCCCATCAAATAAACTATATAATATCATAAATATAAAAGCAGGAAGTGAGTAATATTCATGTGTGCTTTTGTATACAACGTATGAAAAATACAAATATAATTATCTTTATACATAAATATCTGGTATGTATTTTTAATCAACATAAATTGTGAACTGAACACGCTATACAGGTTTTCTGAAACTAACGAGAAGGACCGTTTATGATATGATTAATATTAATTATAAACTGTAAACTTAAACCGTTTTCTTTTCCACGTATTTGTTGGTCGAGGTTCAAAAAGCTATTTTCAACTTTAAACTATAAGTTTGCAAACTGAAAAAGTTGAAAGAATATTTTACCCGCGTTTTCTATTAAACATGCTTGAAAGTGCACAATTTTTTTTTCAATATTTTTCAAGTAATACGTGCACTTTTGGCAAGTTGCCAGGAGGATAATTAATAACCGCTGTTAGAAACGATTATTTGGTACCGCAAGGTGCTTCTAATAAAATATCTGGGAAAATATTTTTACCACTTTCAAAAAATATTCTTGAATTTGCATCCTTGACTTTGTCCATGCTTTACAAGCTAATCCACTTAAGTGCTTGGCGCTCAAATGACAAGAACCTAAACCGGCATGCTGATGTAGTGGTGACGATGTAAGCTAATATTTTTATTTTATTAGCTTGCATTAAATATGCAATTAGCTTAATTCTTTTTTGTAGGCATATTTATCATGATATATGCGGATCAGCATTCTCGACTAACATAATATAATCACAATAAATATTTAATTGTTTGACGAAATTTGACAAATAATTAAAAGAGATTGTGGAGCAATTGCCTACTTTGTTTATATTATAAAGTTTGACACAAACTCTACGAACCTTAAATAATCTTTACCAAATTGATATATGGGTTCACATAACTCTGCCTAACCTGCTGGGTATATACGACATACGTGCGTAATGCTCTGTTTATTATATTCTAAAAATATACCAACATGGAGGGTTAAAGTTATGACACTAAGGGGCTTCCCTCGAGCCTTTATCCATCAAAGACAAGGGCTGGTAGTTAACGGCTACAAGGGTTGGTGAAAAATGTTTCCGTGTATTAATTAACTAATCTCATGAACGAAAACGTTTGCTCTTTTTATGAAAAAAGGTTCCATTCTGTTCTCATTATGTACCCTCCACATTAAAAAATATTATTTTCATATTTTCCCCGTCGTTTATACTATGTGAACGCCAATTTTCCTAATGAATCCCACTGCTGATAGTGCCAATTTTCTAGGTTAACGAGAAGAAATTACTAATGAGTGGGCCGGCTGCAATGTGATTCCGCTTTTCATCCTAAGGATATCTTATTCCTAAGATACATAGACTAATGCAAGTTAGAGAAATATGAAGCCACTGAGTATTTATTGTAAATATGCGATTTGTCTGCTGTGCTTTTCTAATGATTCGCAAAAGACAGGTATGTTGCACTTGAGCATTCACCTGTAATGAGCATTCTCGTGAATCTTACAAAACAAATGAGTGTGTTACAGTGAGCATTCTCACAAACATTCGGGCGAGCCTTAGAATATAGATAATACATAGAATTCGCGCTACAATGGCGGTTAAACCCAATATATTTACTTCACTTTGACTCATGATTTTAATCTAGGGAAGAATCTTCGTAGTTTGTCACTAATTTTGACTTAACTAGTGATGGGCTTACTCAGAATAAATATCGATAAAATATCGATAATGCTTACAATAGATCCTTATATTTGGTTTACTCAGAATTAATTTCAATAGAATGTTGATAAACTCTCGATATCGATAAATAAATTTGAACGTAGAAACACTCACTTCTGTGATTTATTTAACTTGTTCAAATTAAAATCTGCATTTCATTATTTAGAAACGTCATTTGTTTATGTATCTTACTGTTACTCTAGAAATAATTCATAAGTAAAACTGAAGTAAACATATTTTGTAAAACTGCTGCTGTAGTGGGATTTCTATATTGTTTAAATATTCTACAGACTATTTGAATTTAAAGTGTTCGCTAGAATGATCGTGAAAATGTTCATTTCGACAAAACAGAAAACGGCGAATGCTGGCTGTTCTGTTACAAGTGAATCTCAGGTGTATCAGCGCCATTAGAAAAACAAGTAAATTAAATTTAGAACTTTTATTAAAACTTCCTTACAGTTAATGTTGCACTAAGGGCTCTATAATAATAAAAGATAAATGAATATCTTGTACCTATACCTATCTTTATATACTCCTCTATTTTGTAGATAGCAAGTTGGTAAATTAATTATTTTAAACATGAATATAAATAAAAAGAAATCTATTAATTGTGTGGTAAAATTGTAATTGGTATGGGTCTATTTTATTAAAACAAAAGCTTAAGGAGCAAAGAATGTTTATAACCAACCTTTCAAACACTTTAATAAGTTTAAAGTCTTTCGACTGTGGGTTAAGGGATTTCTACTGCAATTCTTCCATTTTGTCCTTCAACGTATCTCATTTGGTATGGGCGTGTGGGTTGTCGGGCTAGGAGATGTAAGTAAAATAACCGTTGTGTATAGATCACATTATAATATTACCCACAAATTATTACAATTTCTATCAAAAATTAGCGTCCACCGTACACGTGGCTGCGAGCGCCTGTTCAGTTGTTTCCTCGTTGACTCCGATTCAAACAATAGTGCTCACCTCGCCAGAGCCCGGTGTTCGCTATTGGAATGTCGTTCTTCTTGGCGGCCTGTAACATTGTAGCAAACATCATTGGTAACCACCAATGAGGTTAGCCTATAAGTTTTATGAACAGAGAATCGGGTTTTGTTGAGTTCATTTATAAAAGAATTCCAATTATACGAGAATAGTCCCGTACTCATAATAAAGAATTAGCAATGAAGTTTTAATTAAAAACTTAGTCCCTTTTGAACGCAACATATCGCGTTCTATACTGCGTTTATTTAATGTGATAAAACTGTTTACTTGTAGCACGCACCCACTGAAGCAGACACAAAGCATGAGCAGATTAGAAGACACACAAAGCAGAGGTAAGAACTAGATATTAAGCAACAGTTTGGCTACTTACACATTGTTGAAGATCACAAATGATCGTGAGATTGTCTTTCAATGTTTGTATCATGATAAAATATAAGCTAGTAGGCACTGAAACTAAACTAGAAGTTTGTTCACTACACGAATTAAAGATGTAGGTTCGGTGCAACGTGAATATTGAAGTAAATTCATGTTGATTAAAGATTACAGTTTCCATTTGATTCATTCATCTATGAGGCTCGTAACAGTGGATACGTTTTAATTTCCTTTGTTGAGCGCGCTCAACTCGCCGGGGCACGCCGAGTGCCGCAAATCTTCACATAGCCGTAAAAAACGGCTCAAAGTGTTTCATAAAACAGCCCAAACATTATTTGGGAATCAGCTTGTAACGGGGGAGCAACGAAGATATCATTTTCTTACTGGAATACCTTTATTTGTCCCTGAACGTTTGAATCGAAATCGCACGAAATATGGGGTTAGGACTCAGACGGCCTTATTACAAAAAACTCAATAAACCTAAGCTTGAACCAGCACCATAAAGGCCAAGTCTTATAGCTGAGCAATGGTGTAAACTTGTTCTTATTACAAAACATATTTCGTCGGCTTAGCGTGTATACCTGCTATCGACCTTATAGGTAACTTTACAGGAGAGACAAAAAACATTCCTAAAAGAAAACAAATCAATTTTAAGAAACGGTTTTAACACAGATGATGGGTTTTTTTATTCTTTAAATATTAAAATAAAATAAAAGTTAGTAATGCCAGTATTTATTCATTAATTAACACATTTGTGACTTAGCAGGTTTTTGTAATGCAGATACATTTTTAAATAAGGACTTAGCAGTTTTTCATCCTTAATATTTAGTAACTACTCTCTTATTTTAAACAAAGGTATTGTAATTTAAATAACATATATACAAATAATACAAATAATACTTATATTATTATAAACTAGGAACATATTTATTCAGTCTCAATAGCATTGAGAAAGGCATGTTAAGATGGTTTGGGCACATGGAGATGATGAAGAGCATGCATAAGAAACTTGATGGGAGTGAATGAAGCGAGAGAGGTATGTCAGGATCGTTGCAAATGGCGTTCCGTAGTCTCTACGTACCCCTCCGGGAAACAGGCGTGAGTCTATGTATGTATAAAACAAAATCCTGTTATTTCACTGAAGGCACTGGGCAGTATGAAAGTAGGTAAGGCTGCAGGATATGATAGGATTACAGTCGAAATGCTGAAGGCTGGACAGGGCATAATAGTTGGTCAGTTGCAGCGGTTATATAACTTGTACTGGAGCACCGGCCGAGTACCTAATGACTGGGCCACAGCTGTAGTTGTGCCTCTGTATAAAGAAAAAGGCTCGCAACAAGACTGCAAAAACTATAGAGGCCTTCTCAGCATTGTTGGCAAATTGTATGCAAAGGTACTGATTGAAAGAGTTATGAAAGTAACCGACAAGAATATATGGGATGTACAAGCGGGATTCCGAAAGGGTATAAAAGGGTGTCTTTTCCTTGCGAAGCATAGCCGAAAAGTTTTTGGCCAAAGGTCAAAAGGTCTATTGCGCATTCCTGGATTTGGAAAAGGCTTACGATAAAGTGGTGAGGAATGAAATGTGGTCGGTGCTGTCAATGAATGGGGTGGACAGCAGCCTCATTCGAGCTCTAAAATCCCTTTATGAGGATTCTAGAGCTTGTGTGAGGATAAACGGGGCATACACTGACTGGTTTACCATCGAGAAACGTGTTAGACAGGGATGTGTAACGTCGCCGTTTAACCTCTTCATGGACAGTTGTTTGCAAGATTTAAAACATAGTGACTGCGGATTAAGGATGAATGGGTTACTCGTCAAATGCCTCCTATATGCTGATGATCAGGTAATACTTGCATCTTCAGTGGAGGAGTTGCAGGAGATGGTAACAATCATGCATGATGCGTTAGAGAGGAAGGGAATGAAAGTGAATGTAAGTAAAACGAAAGTTATGGTTTTTGAAAAGGAGGAATGCGTTACGGCTTGTAATGTTTTGATCGATGGACAGCGAGTGGAACAAGTGAATGAGTTTGTTTACTTAGGTACGTTGTTGACAAGAGATGGTAAGAATGAAAAAGATATTGAAAGAAGAGTTAATGCAGGTAATAGTGTGAATGGAGCTCTGAAGGCGTTTATGAACAGTCAAAACGTGTCCAAAAAGGGCACGTTTGGCTGTGCATAGAGGAGTGTTAGTGCTTACCCTTATGTATGGTAGTGAAAGTTGGGTATTGCAGAAGAGACTTGAAAGTAGAATAAATGCTGTAGAAATGAGAGCACTGAGAAGTATGTGTGGTGTATCTTTGACCGACAGAGTAAAGAATTGTGTGACACGAGAGTGGTGTGGGGTAAAAGAAGATGTAGTGACAAGCATCGAGACAGGTATGCTAAGATGGTTTGGGCACATGGAGAGGATGGATGACAAAAGACTGACAAAGAAGATATATAAGGCAAGTGTGAATGGGACAGGACAAAGGGGAAGACCTAGGCGGACGTTCTCTGACCAGATTGGAGACATCCTGAAAAAAGGACAAGTCAGAAGTACCCTTAACAGAAGAGCGTGCATGAGAAACTTGATGGGAGTGAGTGAAGCAAGTGAGGTATGTTAGGATCGTTGCAAATGGCGTTCCGTAGTCTCTGCCTACCCCTCCGGGAAACAGGCGTGAGTCTATTTATGTATGTATGTATGTAATGCAAGATTTAATTTAATTACAACACAAAATAGCTGCTAAGTCAATTATTTCCGTAATTTCCTAAATGAAAAAAATTGCTAACGTCACTATAATATTGTAGGTTAACTTTATGTTAAAATTTCAATTTTTTTAATAAACATGTGTAAAATAATAAGTAAATAATAATAAAAACACGTACCTTAGCAATATTTTAATCCTCAACCTTCCGTTTGCATTACTAAGACTGGATAAATAATTATTTTGTACGAGCAAACACGCTGTCATTGATAGCTCCATACAAAATGGCGGTTAAAACGGAGTTAGCAGCACACTTTTGACACTTGGGATTTGGCAGTTTTACTCATCACGCGTTTTTGTAAATTTAGAGTCAAAACTGACAATAGCTGTCTTTCTTAGCTTGTGTATTTTTACTCAATCTTTCGAATGGTATAAAAAACGTAATAACGGTCAAAACTGGATTTGTCAGTTTTTCTCTCTAAGCCGACGATTTTTCCTCGGCCTCGGCTTTTATGATACCACGTTATAAACTAAGCTCAAAATATCAACCACAGATAAAAACAATTCTTATTCGTTCATCATGACATCATTCACCCTTTACGTTCCGTATTTTTATCATAAAATATGTTTACTTTAATTGATAATTATTAGGCATTATTAAGAGGGTACAAACCCCCTAGAAATTTGATTATTTACTATAAATATTAATAATCACTACTCTCTTGGTGCCAATTTCTTTTTGGAGGATTACATTTTGTAATGTCATCTGAACAACTGCTAAGAGCGCGTAACGAAACGGAGTTCACTCTCGCGAAAGTACTTACGCTACATCAAAGTTTAGTTTGCAAAACCGTGAAACTTCTTTAAATTATTATCTATTAAAATATTTCGTTGAAGTACTGCTACGATGGAAGAACAAAAACAAAAAAAGGCAGGTTCAGACATGTCGACAGTTTTCATTGCAAAACTTTTTGTGAATCTATTTTGCCTAAATAGCTCCAAATCTTCAATATCTTCGATAACGACTGAGTCAATCATATCTATGTCGATTTCAGCAAGCTATTTCACCGAAAACAGTTACAATATAAACAAATTATTTGTCATTAGTGATAGTAGCAACATTGGTTTATCATAATAAACTAGGGGTCGCGATGGTTTAGGTTTATCTCGTATAGTGATCCATGGTTTTGCGATAAACCTCATTTTGTAATTACATTGTGGTCTAAACTATTGTTTTTGCTGCTTTAAGCTTGGTATTAGCCTTAAACCGTCTTTTGTAATAAGGCCGAGAGATATTATACCAACATTTCAATGTGTTACGCATAAATGCTCTAGGGATAGTGTGGAGTAGTGGAGATTGAAATGATGCGGCCACAAGGAGTGCAAGTCACGTGTAGCTATAACATGACGGACATAAACCCTTATTTATGTGAATATATAGCTTCCTAGCTTCGCAAATTTGTGAACTGTACACCCGCAACAAATGTGGCGGTTTAGATTTTATGAAAGTAAACTTGTTCATTGGGTTTTATTGTTCGGTTCAATTTTATTTTGATTATTACAAAATAGTTCAGGCTGGCACTGTGGACATATCGTATATAAATTTGCTATAGCAATAACGTTCCGTTGGATGTTTTGAGGCTTTTTATTGTAAAGTTTTGGCCTCTAGTTGATGTTGTTGTGTATTATGTGCATGCGATAGGCAATACGCAACTTTTGATCATAGGTATTAAAATGTTACGATATAATCTTTTAGAATTCTAGTTTTAGCTAAACTTGATAGACACCTCACAAAAATAAATTCAATTTCCATCACAACAATTTACCATGGTATGTTCTTCATTTATTAAAAAGGTCAGTTTTTATTACACTGACATGAAAAGTGCAGCCATCGCAGGAGAGCTCACAGTATGTCATTATATAGGTACGATATTTCATTTCACAAAATGCAGAGTGAACGTACAAACGTAGCGGTTCATGAAATCCATGATTTGAAACGTGATGGAATTGAGAGTACATTTTAAATTGAAACCGGGTAAGAGGATTACAGATCTGAGGGGAAATCTGAATGGAGTATCACTATGGAAGATTTCTAGCTTTTTTTCGTGGCTATAAATTTAATATTAGTCAACTAGTTACATGGTAGTCTTACTACGGCACGGTGAATGGACCCAGAGACTCCGAGAGGGTACTATGTAACACCGGTACACGTTGAAACACAAATATTTCCTTGTTTGTACTCCAAATTATGTTGTTTTACGAAACACTTTACGCGTCGACAACTTTGAAGTTAATTAGTTATTGTTGCCTTTTATATTTACAATGTTTTGCAAATAGTATTAAAAACAAATTAACTTCGATTTCTTTTATTCGTGTAATTTGGTTGTTGTATGTTTATCGTGTTTATTTTACTTAAATATCCGGCTGTAACTAAGTTAAAAATTTGATACTACTTGTCTTTATGTCAAGTTTTTATATCCGTCTTTAAGCTTCATGCCTAAATAATATCACGGTTGAAAATTGCCAGGCTTCTAAAAATAGAGTACCATTTTTTTGCACTACTCTCGCACTATAAATAAAGCCGGTGTCGAGGGGGACATTTTAAACATTTTAACAACGTACACAAAAAGCACCGAGACTTAGCCCTCGCCTCCCCGCACTGTATTTGTGTGATTTATAAATTAAACAATTACATTATAAATCACACAAAGTACAGTGCGGGGATCTAAGTTACAAAATTCGGCACAGTGTTAAACAAACAGATGATCGCCGATACCTATAATATATAATATTCTACCACCGATAATAATGTAATATTCTACCACATACACACATCACCATCTAGTCCCAAACTAAGCAGAGCTTGTACTATGGCTACTAGATAATGGATAAATATACAAATATACTTTTTTTTGTAAATACATACATATTATACATAGAAACACCCAGACCAAGACAAACATCCATGTTCATGCACACAAATGTTTGACTTGTGCGGGAATCGAACCCGCAACCTTTGGCGTAGCAGTCGCTTACACTCCCGCTGCGCCAACCGGTCGTCATACATGCTCTTTATAAGTATTAGATTCCAATAGTAAGCCGTCTCATTGCAATATATGTACGATGTACATGTATGTAGGTAACCTAGCTTTGGTATTTTAGATTCTCGACCCACAATTCTCTAGTTCTGATCTTCGCTTTAAGTGATAGCGGAGTCCCACTTTAACTAGAAGACTTTTGCTTTGAAGATAAAATAATGACAATAATTATAACTATTTTCATAAAGCTTCCACGTTCATACATAAAAGCAATGCCAGAATTAACAAAAGGGTAACCAAAGGTGAATAATCGTATTTTATCTCCTAGTCATAACACAACACTACAAAATGAAATAGTTTATTTGACTAAAAGTCTGTTTATTTCTAGAGCTCTATTTACGCGGCATATAAATTCTCATTCAACTGAATGCGTAACGTTTTCTTAGCCAGACAGATCATATGCTCATTTAATTTGAAATATTCAAGTGCTGCAAAATAGGATGTTACAAAGTTAAAAGCACTGCAGACACCGCAGTTAGGAATACACGTATGGCCTTTGTGTCCGAAACATTAAACAAAACGTAAATTTATTTATTTATTTCTATGGACAGCCAGTAGTTGTTACATCGAAATTTATTCGATATATTAAGCACAGGTTAGGTTCACGATGCACAACTTTTAAAGGTGTCACAGCTTGCACCATTTAAATTAACTGTTAGTAGAACTTATAACTAAAACTTATCTAAGGTTATGGAAAGTTGCTAAATCTTCTTAGGTTAAATTAAAGGCGACTGGGGTACACATAGTTTTTTGTTTTTCAACAATTTTAGCGCATTTGTTTTAAATTTTTGCAAGCCAGTGTTAAATATATCTCATATGTACTACTACTACTACTACTCTGTTAATATCTACCTTGCTGCTAATAGAATTAAACATTTTGGAGATTCTAGACAGGGCACTGAACTGTTTTAAGTTGGTTTTGCGGAAGGTGGTTGAAGTAACCCGTTAGTCAATGTTGCACGCCTGGGTATTCGACGGGGAACACGGATTGTGACAGCAAATAAAATAGTTGGACAGTCTAACTCATTTCTGAGTATTTTATGTAGGAAAAGCATATCGTGAAGCTGTCTACGGGTCAATAGGGAATCCATTTTAAAATGATTCAATTTATTTTTATAGCTTAGATGTTTGTCTAACTTGCTAGAGAATGCAAGAACTCTTACGAATCTTTTTTGGATCCGCTCCAATCGTAGCTGATGCACTTTGTAACTTGGTGACCACAACACACTACAATATTCGACATTACTTCGCACGTAAGCATTAAAGAGTGATATTTTGGTTTTAGGGTTACGGAAAAATTTTGCATTACGAATAAGAAATCCAAGCATATTGAATGATTTCTTAATTATTTTGTCTAAATGTAGTAAGAATGTGAGTTTGTTGTCGAAGAGTACTCCTAGATCTCGTACCATTGTTTGTTCTTTAAGTGTTACACCGTTTATATGATATTGAGTTTGTATGATGTTATGTTTACGTGTGAAATTTATAAAACTGCATTTGTTTTCGTTCATTGACATATTATTATTTGCACACCAATCATATATAGCGTTTAGGTCTTGTAATGTTATCCCTACTTAGGTGTGGTTAAATGAAAATCGTAATTGCTGTTACAATGAAAAATTAATTTAATTCATTAAAGAATTAATACATCCTTTAGAAAAAAACCAAATTAAACATTATTAAGAAATTCGATAGAACCAGGTTCGCGTGATTCGGCGATAGTAAGGGGTCTTGTTGGAGATACGCTTCCGGTGGTCGTTCAGAGTAGCTGGTGCACTTAGCTCGTTGTGCTGCGGCGGCCAGAAAGGCACCCCCCATCGCCGCGCGGCCGTATTTATTGTCCGTTGCAGGGCGCGGGCGGCGGAGTCGACCGGGCCGAGTGATGCGTCAAGGATTGACGTCACAGTCTTCTTGTAGTAAATTACAGCCCGAAGGGGATTTTATAGTTTTCTGTAGTTTAAAATCATCAGCAAAAAGATAAGGTTTACTATGTTTAATACAAGTGATTATGTCATTTATAAATAAGTTGAATAGCCATGGTCTAAAATGGGAGCCTTGGGGAACGCCTGATGTAGCTGAATAAGTCTTCGACTGAAACCCTTTAACAACCACATATTGGGTTCGGTCTAATAATATGATTTGAATCATTGCAAAAGTGATCCACATATGCCATAGTCTGCCAGTTTGCGCAACAGAACAAAATGACAAACCCGATCAAAGGCCTTAGCAAAGTCCATATAGACGGCGGTAACTTGTATTCCGGCATCAACTGCATTTACCAAATCGTTATGGTAAGTGACCAGGTTTGTACTTGTAGAGCGAGATTGTATAAATCCATGTTGAATAATTAAATCCTCGATAAGAATTTGCTTCGTATAGTTTCTTAAAAACTGGTAAATGAGGGCCTCGAATACTTTGGCAAATGACGAAAAAATTGATATGGGTCTATAATTCGTTATATCGACTTTTTCTCCAATTTTATGTACTGGTACAATTTTAGCTACCTTCTACGCTGTAGGAAATATGCCAGAAGATACGGATGCATTCATAATGAGAAAAAGCGGCAAGCTTAGTGAAGATGAGCATCTTGATACAAATAATGGCGATATGCCGTCCGGTCCAGCACCCTTATTAATATCGATTCCTTTTAAATATTTATGTACACTATCTTGTGATATATGTATTTGACCAAGGCTATCAGAGCACAACTGGATGTTTTCAGCTGGTTGATTATAAGCTGCTGGTTTAATGAAGGTAGAGGAATAGAAGAGTGCAAAAAGATCACATATACCGGTGCCGCTACTTTCAGTTTTATCATTTAAATGCATCGTACCTGGAAATTGTGTGGAGTTGCTACGTTTATTTTTCAGATAGGTGTAAAAGTACTTAGGGTTTAGCCTTATACTGTGTTAATTTTTTTCAACATAGTCATTATAGCAGCTGATAGCCACATTCATTACATTAGGTTACCTCATAGTGCAATAAATACCGTGCTCAGCAGTACATATCAAATACAATGTAGAGGAACCACGCAAGCAGCAACAACAAAGAAGGAGCAATCATAAGGATCTTCTTAGGCGCCAGTACTAAATGTAAAACTAGTAGTAAGTAACGAGATGAATTGATCTTATGCCGTATTAGTTGATCAAGTCTTGTCTTAAAAATTACTTCCTTTAATCCAAAATTTTCAATATACCCAGTTACTTTGGTACCAGAGCGATGCGGCGGACTATATACCTACATTTGCATAGGGTATACGTCGATTTTGTCTACAGTACTATACGTTTGCTGACAGACGCAGGCAAGTAATACATGTTTAAGTGCATAAACAGTGACGCAGCTGAAAGTGCACTCCTCCTTGTTTAACTTCGTTCGATACGAACGAACCGAAACGGTCACAGATTAGTTGAATTCCAGTTTCGGTTTGACAGTATTTTAAACTATTTACTTCAGTTATAGTCTTATATTTTACTTACCTTATGGCGCTGATACACCTGAGCATTCACTTGTAACAGAACAGCGAGCATGCGCCTTTTTCTGTTTTGTCGAACCGAACATTTTCACGATCATTCTAGCGAACACTCTAAATTCAAATAGTCCGTAGAATATAGAAAAAATATAGAAATCGCACTACAATAGCAGGTTTACCCAATATATTTACTTCGGTTTCACTTATAAAAAAATGACGTTTCTAAATGTAAATAAAATGCAGATTTAAATTTGAACAGGTTTAATAAATCACACAAGTGTCTGTTCCTACGTTCAAATTTATTTATCGATATCGAGAGTTTATCAACATTCTATTGAAACTAAGAGTAAACCAAATATAAGTATCTATTGTAAGCATTATCGATATTTTATCGATATTTATTCTGAGTAAGCCCATCACTAGTTAAGTAAAAATTAGTGACAAACTACGAAGATTCTTCCCTAGATTAAAATCCTAAGTCAAAGTGAAGTAAATGCATTGGGTTTAACCACCATTGTAGCGTGAATTCTATGTGTTATCTATATTCTAAAGCTCGCCCGAATGTTCGCGAGAATGCTCATAACAGGTGAATGCCCAAGTGTATCAACGCCATTACGTTTCCGCCATTGCAAGAAACATATACATTTTGCAAAAGAAAATCTTGAAATCAATTTTTGTTTTCAATAAATGTGTTTTACTGTTTGCAAATATTATGCTGGGTAAGTTTCTGCTATCATTATAACCTCATCTGATCCTAAACATGTCTGAATTAATATGTAAAAGTGTATAGTGTATGTTCGCGAAGCGAGGAAAAATAGTGGTCTCATCTTGGTCAATCTCAAATCACTAAGCAACTAGGTCTTTTACGCAATTTGTTTATTATAGAAAAATCAATGCTTAAATGTAGAAACTTGGATAAACCCACGCAATAATATATTAATAGCCAATAACTTTTTCTATTATATCAGTGATAACAAGCGCGTAATAGAATACCAACTCATCTTACTTCACTCATAACAAAGTGACATGTTGAAAGGAAGTAATTTAATCACATATTTGTGAAGTCAGATGTTGTCACACGGCTCAGATTCTCTCGGGACCTGTAGGCGAACCTTCGTCCTCCAACCTAAGGTTTGCTATTAATAAAATCAATTTGCTTTTCGTTCCTCTACCATGTTGTTTTAAGAAAAGAGATAAGAATACAAAATATTTTCTTTAGGATTGAACAAAGTCGGATTCAGAGATGGGATGAAATTGAGTACACAGTTTGTGTTTTGTGGATTTATATTTTAGTTAAACGTGGATCAAAAGGACTTAAATGAATGGCTGTTGAGAGTGTTGTGGGCTTAATTTAACATTACATTTACAAAGCGTTTTTTAATTACGAACGGCCTAAATCAGTTCAATTGTTTTATTTATTCACAGTTGAACAAGTCTGCTAACTGAAATGTTGTAGATTTGCATAGTTAAATCATGATGAGGTGATAATGTCAATACGTAACTTTCTAATATTAGTCTCTTTATTCACATACTTAATATAATACGCCAAAATTTACGAGCGAGGGTAGGTTTCGACACTCTATTCATGAGAATCACACCGACAAAATATCCAGTATACGGGCAGTGCGGTCAACAGGCCTGTTGGCATAGCATCGAATCTACAACGTAGCTGCAAAAACTCGTCTGTACTAAAACCTGACAACACTTATATCGATATTTGTACACATTCACCTAAAGCCTTCTCGATATGAATAAAAACAAACCACACCTTTAATCGAATACGGTTATATTCAAAGTGATAAAAAGCTTTCGAAAACGCGTGTCTACTTCTTACAGTGTTCGCCGATTCAACTCAAGTATAACTACGGGGCAAGGGATGCGCTCGTAAATGGCGATAGCCTCCTATTACATCCTCCTCTATTACATTAGGATTTTATACCGTCATCGCCGGCATTGCCCATCTGAGCACACAAGAGCACACCTTTGACTCTGCCTACGAGAAAAACCTTTAGAATTACATTTGTAAAACGGCTGATGGCTGAAACCGCTTTGTGTACGATACATATACTAAAGACGTAAACTGTTGGGGATATCTTTGTACCTTTATCCTTATAAAACGAGCAGTACCCCAAAAGCTGAAGCATACTTATGCTGAGTAATATTTTCGACTGTGTATGTTCTTTTTTTACGGGAAGAGGCGCAATAAAACCGTACGAAATTGTATTTATATAGATAAATTTTTATACCTAAATTTATACATACATACATACATATGCTCACGCCTTTTTCCCGTCGGGGTAGGCAGAGACAACAGAATGCCACTCGCTTCTATCCTTACAAACCTCACGCGCTTCCTCTACATTCATTGCTCTTTTCATACATGCTCGCCAAAAATTTTGAAATTTATGCTATATTTATTTATCTTTTATAGTACAAGAAAAGCAGATGGTTGTTATTTCATACACTTCTTGTATTCTTATTTTATATTCAGGAAAAATATGTGTATAGCCACATAATATGTATTTCGTCTAAAGATAAACATCATTTTAACCAGTGATGACTATTTTATAAAAATCCAATCTAGTGCCACTCGAAGGACAAAGGAAGTTGTTGGTTTTGTTAGTTTTGCATGTTCAAATACTTAAATAAAAATACAAATGTTGTACCAAAATTCACATTTACATATGTAAGGTGACTTCTAATTTTCAAGATTTAATTATAATTTTCCTTTGTATCTTGATTATGTCTTGCTTGTTTCCAAAAAAAATAATTTAATAAAAGATAATCTTCTTATACACAACTTTTCCCTGACTATTTTCGTAATTGTTCATTTTATTTTCTTGTGTTGCTCTCTATATTTACTTTGTTTCAATAATAAGTATGTTTTTTATTTAACGTTTCGCTAGTAAGGATACTGTATATTCTTTTCTTATATGTTCTGATCTCTAACAATGTTGTTTCGTCTGAAGATCAATATGCATTCAGCAATTTCAATTTGCATTTGCAGTTCTCACATTGACCTACGTTATTTGTTCAAACTGGTTATTCCTTTTGTTCAAGAAATAAATGTTTATGTATACTGTTGACTGATATCGAAAGCACCCGACGTTTAAATTATTTCTTCAGAACAATGTCATGAGCAATATGTAATAACTGAATGAGGAGCAAAAATTGTTACTATGTCTAGATTTTGCCCTCCTTCATTTGACATGCTCATTATATAAATTTAATTTTCATACCATTTCATTACTCCACAAGATCACCATCCTATAAAATACATACATACATAGTCTCACGCCTATAACCCCGAAGAGGTAGGCAGAGGTGTATTTCTACACCCACTTTTCGCCAGATATACTTTAGTCCCACGTAATAAGGGGCGAGCCTATTGCCGTACCAGGCACATTTCCAGACTCCGAGCTGCTACTGAGAATTTCGTGACAGAAAAACCCAATAACACTGCCCGACCCAGGAATCGAACCCGGGACCACGATCCCGATCCCACGCGCACATTTATGCCGCGAGACCAACGAGGCAGTCGTATAGGGTTTGATGTCGAGTTTTCCGTCTCTACACAAAGATGGTATTTGCATCGTGTTATCCCTTAGTCGCCTCTTACGACACCCACGGGAAGATAGGGGTGGTGACACTTGTATTCTATGCCGTCAACCACACGGCTAAAAACTCCTATTAAATAAATTCCACACTTTAGCACATACAATATACGAAAGCGTATCACCTTATTTTACTTAAGTTAATAAAAAATAAGTGAGTACGGAAACAATACCGTACAGCAACTACATTATATCATTCACACTTTCCTGATCTTCGTGCGTGTCGCTGACGCAGCAATAACTTATATTTATGACCACCATTTTATGTGAATTTAAACTTTCGTGGTCACTATAATTACTTTGTACTGTTCCTACGGGATATATACCACGTACCTTTGTTTTGAGTAACCGATATTTCGGCACTGTTGCAAGCGCCATGTTCACGGATGTACGGATGTATCTGTATTAAATACCAAGTTAAGCCCGATACCAAGTTTCACTTATTTTTATCCGTCCTATATAATATATATTTTCGGTACAATTTAACAATACCTATATGAAAATCGAGGTTTTCTTTAACCATTATTTACGCTCGAATGCTGAAATTGAGTTGTATACGTTACTAAAATATTTAGACACGATTTTTGGGAATAACAGTATTCTGTGGAGTAAGCTTGAGAAAGCTGGAGTTCCTTCCGAACTCATAAGCACTCTCAAATGCTGGTATGGAGGTCAGATCAATCAAGTTCGATGGGCTGGGACTTTGTCGGAACCGTACGGATTGGAGTGTGGCGTGACGCAGGAGGGGTTGAGCTCACCTACGCTCTTCAATATCTACGTCAATGAGCTAGTTGAGACGCTTAGCAGAGAGAAAGCCGGCTGTTACATTGATGGACTTTGTGTAAACAATATTATTTACGCCGACGTTATGGCACTTCTGAGCGCCTCAGTTTGTGGCCTTAGAAGGTTGGTGGCCATCTGTGAAGACTATGTCAGGCTTCATGGATTGGTCTACAACGAACGTAAGAGTAAGGTCATGGTCTATGATGCCCGTGGCGGAAGATGTCTAAAAACTATCCCACCAGTCCATTTAAATGGTACTCCGCTCACACGAGTATACAACTTTAAGTACCTTGGACACGTCTTGACCGCGGGCATGAAGGACGATGAGGATATTGAGTGAGAGCGAAGGGCGCTGTCGGTTAGGGCGAATATGATAGCTCGCAGATTTTCACGTTACTCACAGAGTGTTAAAATAACCTTGTTTCGTGCATACTGCACTTCTTTTTACACGTGGAGTCTGTGGGCTGATTATACGCAGAGATCGGACGGCGTCCTTCGCGTTCAATAAAATAATGCATTCAGGGTGTTGATGGGGTTGCCCCGTTTCTGTTGCGCGTCAGGGATGTATGCTGAAGCTCGAGTCGACTATTAAGTGTGAAGTGCAACTTTTTCTCATCGTTGTTTTATACAACGATGAGAAAAAGTTGCGCTTTCCTGGTGCGCCGCGTGTGTGCCAGCCCCAACCGTATCCTCTGCTGTGTGGCAAGCGAACTCGATTGTTTATATGTGAATTGCTGCTGCAAGCTGTCCAACTCCGTGATAGACGAGTGGCCGTGATTCACATAATATATTTATGGTTTTAGGCTAAGTGTTTAGAATAGGAATACTAACATAGGTAAGGAATATTGTTACTAACACAATGAGTTTTGTTACTCGAAATAAATAAATATAATAATAATAAGCTGTATGTCGGGTAGCAGGAGTTAAACTGTCTAAAAATAATACCGCTTCTCGACGAACCGCTACTGTGCCAGCTTGGCAGTGCAGGATTGAGCGTCGTATCGCTGAGACTAGGGCACTCATTGGAAAGCTATCCTGTTTCAGGATGGGCAATACGCGACCGAGAGTAATGCGCTTTGTGACTCGAGCCTTCACGGGAACTGGTATCAGTTCCCAGGATTATCAGGCACGAGTTACAGAGCGCATCGACTCTCTGAAGCAAAAAGTTTATGCATGGGCTAACCGTATCAGGCGATATAAAAAAAGAGTGGATGCCTGAATCGCACATTCCAGAGAGACGAGAGGTGGGTGTACAGAGGATGGGAACAACCTGATTCCATGGCCGGTGAAGGTGATGGGTGTCGACCGGATGATGATGCCACTAATTCATTTTGGGGCAGCATTTGATCGACGCCTGTCAGCCACGCGGAGGGTGATGGGATCCGGGATGTTGAGCGCGTATGTGAACGAATCCCAACTATGGAACCAATATATATAACACAAGACAATATAGCCAGTGCAATCCGTCCGTTACAAAACTGGAAAGCAGCAGGACCGGACGGACTACACAATTTTTTGCTTAAATGGTTCCATAGTTCACATGCTTGCTTAGCGTCTCAGTTCCAATCATCATTGGAATCGGGTTTGCTACCAGACTTTTTAACATCCGGCCACACTCACTTGCTCTATAAATCTGGTAGTACCACGGACTCCAAGAATTATAGGCCAATTACTTCTTCTTTCTCTGAGCGTTATCCCAGTTTCAGTCTGGGGTCCACTTTCTAGTCTAACCGGATTTGGCTGAATATTAGCTTTTCCACGGAGCGACTGCCTGTCTGACCTCCGCAACCCGAAGGGATAGCGATATTCCATAGTTTAGACTAGTGTCAGTTTATTTAGAAAGTACTGACGCCCTGTAACGACTGTCAAAGATCTTCATGACAACCGGGACCGACGGCTTAACGTGCTCTCCGAGGCACGGGACAAGCGATAATTAACAATTCAATACGCACATAACTCCGAAAAGTCATTGGTGCGCACCGTGGATTCGAACCTGATACCCTCTGCATGGCAGTCTGTTGGTATATCCATTCGGCTATCGCTGCCTGCAATATATATATAGGCCAATTACTTGTCTGCCAACAATGTATAAACTTCTTCCATCCATTTTGAGAATAAAATTATCAAAAATATATATTTGATAATTCAATTTTATCAGTTTCTCAAAATGGATGTAGGAGTACTAAAGAACTCCTTCTGATTGACATGGCCATTAGCCAACAGGTACGCCGTAATCGAAAAAATCTATCGACATGCTGGGTAGATTACAAAAAGGCTTACGACTCCGTTCCACATACCTAGCTTTTGAGGGTGCTGGAGTTGTATAAAGTAGATACAACTCTATGCACCTTCTTAATGTCAAAGGTCATGTATGGGGCAATGGAAGACCGTATTGCGCTATCCAGGATGTCGATCGAGTTTGGATTGCGGTATTCCAATAAAGATCGAGCGAGGTATATTCCAGGGCGACAGTCTGAGCCCTTTGTGGTTTTGCCTAGCACTGAACCCTCAAAGTACTTTATTGGAGGCTTCAGGGCTAGGCTATTGGTTAAGGAGAGGTGGTCATGTTATATCTCACCTCCTTTTCATGGATGACCTGAAATTGTTTGCCCTCAACAATCTCCAACTGACTGCATTACTTAAGGTAACTGAAACCTTTAGTAATTCTATCAGGATGGAATTTGGTGTGTAATACCAACCACCTAGGCTATATGGTTTGCCTAAGGTACATAAGCCCAACGTGCCACTGCGGCCTATCATAAGTCAGATTTCCTCGCCTACTTATGAGCTTGCGAAGCACGTTGCATCGGTATTGCAGCCATTAGTCGGTATGACACCGTCTTTCGTGAAGAACTCGCGTCATTTCGTCCAGATCGTACAAAGCATCCGATTGGAACCGGAAGATGTAATGGTAAGCTTTGACGTTGAGTCGCTCTTTACCAATGTTCCAATAAGGGAATGTCTGGACGTAGTGAGGGACAGACTGAGTGACAACGTTATGCCTCACAACTATATTGATCTACTAAAACACTGCTTAGATGGCAACTACTTCCTCTTCCAAGGCCAATATTACCTCCAGATCGATGGTGTCGCAATGGGGAGTCCAGTAGCCCCAGTACTGGCTAATATCTGGACGGAACATTTTGAGGAAAAGGCGCTTAGCATCGGACCTTGTAAAAGAATCGGCTTTGGAAAAGATACGTGGACGACATCTTTAGTATCGTAAAAGGAGGTAAGCAGGAAGTAGATCAATATGTGCAACACCTTAACTCCATTCATCCGAAAATGAGGTTCACCTACGAAATGGAAACTGACAGATCGTTGTCATTCTTGGATGTCAAAGTGACTATGAGACCAGATGGGTCCTTAACACACTGCGTATACCGGCGTATGCCTACACACACAGATAGATACCTACCCGCGCCACGTCACACCACCACCCTCGTCACCTGCAATCCGTTGTGACGTCACTAAAAAACAGAGCTCATGACCTCTGTGACCCTGAGCATTTAAAGCTAGAGCTAGACCATGTTCAGGAGGTACTCAGGAAGAACGGATATCAGGTACAACGACGAATGACGCGGCCTACCAAGCGAGAAAAACATCCGGCGGTAAATAGACAACCAACCTACGTGCCCTACATTAGAGGTGATACGGATAAAATAGGAGCCAAGTTAAAAAACTACTCCATTCCGACCGTATTTACACCAGGGCCAAAGTATACAACATGGTGGTCACACCAAAGGATGTTCTACCGCTACAAACCCCAGGTGTCTATAAAACAACTGCAGCTGCGGAAGCTCTTATATAGGGCAAACGAAGCGGACTATCGCTGAACGTATAAAGGAGCACATCGCAGCTGTAAAGAACCGTCAAACGAACAAATCGGCGATTGCGGAGCATTTACTTCAATCGGGCACCAATCACTGGATTGAATTTCATCGTCCCCAAGTCCTCTCCACGGAACGCCACTTTTACCCAAGAGTTGTGCGTGAAGCGATCGAAATCAGAAAACATAAAAATTTCAATCGGGAAGAGGGCTTCAAATTGTCATCGGCGTGGAATCCAGTGATTCGACTAACAACACCCCACTTTAATGCGCAGTCGGCGAATGTTCAATATACAGATACGGTTAGTGTGTTTTGCGCCGGTACTTCGAAAATCAACGACCCGGGGGCAGAAATAGAATCTTCTACCTTGCACCCGGAGACGTGACATCGCTACACCAGTCAGTTTGCGACCACGGGACGTGCAACCGTCTCGAGACCTCAAGCAAAATAAGGTATGTAAATACCTAATGCATATTCGCGTCAATTCGCGTATATATATATATATATATATATATATATATATATATATATATATATATATATATATATATATATATATGTATACAAAACATATTTATGTATGTACATACTCAATTTAAGATAAAATCGACTTGAATTCAGCAGAGAAATTGCGCAGTAAACAATTTGAATTACATAGAAAAGATTTATTCGAAACAACAAGTAGCGGACCGTTCAAAGTGATGACTCGTGAGGAAATCGAACTAAAAATCGACACCGTCACTTAAAAACGACACCAGGTTTTTATATTCTAGAATAGAAAGGAAAATAACAATATTATTACTGACATACATTTTATGTCAGTAAAAATATACATACATACATACATACATATCGTCACGCCTTTTATCCCCGAAGGGGTAGTCAGAGGTGTATTTCTACACCCACTTTTCGCCAGATATACTTTAGTCCCACGTAATAAGGGGCGAGCCTATTGCCGTACCGGGCACATTTCCAAACTCCGTGCTGCTACTGAGAATTTCGTGACAGAAAAACCCAATAACACTGCCCGACCCAGGAATCGAATCCGGGACCTCCCGATCCCACGCGCACATTTATGCCGCGAGACCAACGAGGCAGTCGTATAGGGTTTGATGTCGAGTTTTCCGTCTCTACGCAAAGTTGGTATTTGCATCATGTTATCCCTTAGTCGCCTCTTACGACACCCACGGGAAGATAGGGGGTGGTGACACTTGTATTCTATGCCGTCAACCACACGGCACTACTACGGTAAAAATATAGAAATCTGAATATTCTGTAGTTCTAGATTACAAAATATTTGGATTTGTCGCCGCAGGCATTATATGCGACAGAACTCAACAGACAGCTTATACATAGAATATTTCATTTTATCTAAGAAAAATACATTACTAATTCAGCCGCAGCCGCAGGGACTTATAGCGCTAGTTTAAGACCTAAAATATACCTAATTTAATTTGGTCCTATACCCGCTGAAGAATTACACCACCGTACAAGTCGCCACAATTTAATTTCCACCGTCACCACCTTGATGAGTGGTGTTCTTCTACCGTACGAATCACACGCCATTTTTTGCCTCGTACGACCAAACTGTGGTACTTGCAGCGGTATTTCCAAACCAGTTCGACATTGGAATCTTCAAGAAACGAGCATATTCCTTTTTAAAAGGTAGGCAACGTACTTGTGATCCTTCGGGCATTGCAGGTGCCAATGGGCGGCGGTAATTACTTACCATCAGGTGACCCGCTTGTTCGTTTGTCTCCCTATACTTTAAAAAGAAACCGTATGGAGAACTCACTAATTACGATAACATTAAAAAAATATCACGTAAGATATTTGATTTGCTCTTCTTCTTATTAGGGGTCAATGGTATAAAATACTTAGAAACGTCCTAAAAATAAAGCAGCCCAGTAGGTTTGATAGTAAAGATGAAATACTTTTTTCTTCTAGAAATTATAAAACTAATCCAACGCCATTAAATATAACTGTATGTAACACTGTAATTGAAGAAGTTCAGGACATCAGTTTTCTTGGAGTTGTAATAGACCAACATATAAATTGGAAAGCACACATAGAAAAAGTAAACAAAAAGATATCCAGCGCCTGTTATGCATTATCTATGCATTGTCTATCTTGGCTGAAACAACTGATATTAATATCACCAGAAATGCATACTTTGGAAATGTTTACCCTTTACTTATGTTCGGTATTATATACTGGGGAAACTCAACAAATGTTCAATCTACATTTATTCTCCAAATAAAGTGTCTCAGAACAATATATAACATGCATAGTACGGAGTCCTTACGAAATGTATTTAAAACGAAGGGTTTTCTTACCCTCAGTGGTATCTATATATATATACTAGAATTAAGTTTATTTGTGAGAAACAACATTCAATATTTTAATTTTAAATCCGCTTCAAAGACAAACATACGTAGTAAATATAAATTCTATATTAACCTGCCAGTAATAAATAATATATAGGGTTCCCATCAAGAACTTAGGGTCCCAAGCCAACCTCACCTTCAAGTGGTGCACCTGCCGATCAACGGACGAGGCTCTGGCAAACAAAATATCCCGATAAGCGGCAATAGGCTCGCCACGTATTACGTGGGATCAAAGCACTGGCGAAATGTGGGCGTTTAATATGACTCTGCCTACCCCTTCGGGGAAACAGACGTGAGTCTATGTATGTATGTAATAAATAATATGATTTTCTATAAAAGTACCTATATTAGCGCTATGCGTGTATATAATAATTTGCCAACAACATTAAAATAAATTAGTGGAAATAAATTTAAGAATAAATTGAAAGAGTGGCTTATTGACAGTGTATTTATAATCTGGATGAGTTCTTTCGTAAGAAATAAAGTGGAATAATTGTATTTTTTTTATAATTTTGTACTGGTAGATACCTAATGTTGCCTGTCCGATATGGATAGACTGTTGAGTCAAAAAACTTATGTTTTATTTATAAAACCTATTTGTACACAGTTTTGCAATAAATAAATCCTTATCTTGCCCGGACGTTTAAGCATCCGCCATCAGCAAAATATATCACAAAAAGATATCTAAACAGAAAAAAATAAGCTTTTTCTAATGTTTGAGGGACCAGTCTTACGATATCAATGTAAAATATTTAAATGGGCAATATAACATCTCAGGACAATCATCGATATATAATACTACTAGGACAAGGTGACGGGTCACGTACAAAATATTAGCTAAAATCTGTCCGCGACCGTATTCCTACCAAACAGAGACAAATGTTTAAAACAGTTTTAAGTTCAACCAAATTACAACCATGACACCGAGTAATAAAGTCACAAATCATAAAAAAATTATCTAATACTTACGACTAGTCGTGACAAAATACGTCATTTTCGTTTATTTTCTTATTTTTTCGAATTTTGAATTCGAATTTACTACATGGTATGGGCTAAGGGCCTCCGCATACTAGCTTCTTTTAGCATCGACGACCGGCGATTCAGTCGCTTTTTAGCATCCAGATGCAGCGTCCGAATTCTTACACCGCACACTGGAAGATGCCGATCGCGGCGACTGTCACTTAAAATAATAACGAAGGGATCGTCCATTAATAACGTGATGTTATGTCTTTTCAATTTTAAACTTACTCTGTGATGATGATACCTGGGTAGGTTTGAGGCTTTACCACCTCTCCTCATTCTTTCAAAAGTCAGTTTCATAAGTATTTTTTATACAAAGTAAATAAAAAAATATTTTATCCAAAAAAGACATTGCGAGCTACTGGCGTCAAAATTGAAGCTAAAATAAAAAAATATTACACTCATTATTCTCTTCATCTCTTACCTGACTTCAATTTGTTTGGGTCGGCGCTGTATGGACATACATTCTCTTCCATACTTCTATGTCACCAGCCATCCGATCACTTCCCCCTTTTCTTACATATCTATTCTCACACAGTTATTCCATCTTTTATTTGGTCGCCCCCTCCCTTTATCTCTCTACCCTCCTATTTACCACTTGTTTACCTAAATACATAATTATCCACTCTTCTCATAAGATGTTTCTAAAATGCAAATCTTTTCATCCATGGACGCTACTTGCAGACTACTTTGATAGGTATTTTCTCTATTTTGGCATGGTAAAAAATTATAAATATATCATGCTTACTTTTAAAATAGCGTTCTTAAAGGTCTTAAGAACGCTATTTAAAAAGTATACTGGCTCATTTAAGTCTTAACTCGCAATAATTGCAATTCGGTCTTGCAAAATATAAAAGCATATCACACATAAAGATTTCCAGAAATGGATCAGAAAATTCAGAGACTGCTGTACCTACTTAAAAAGAAAATATCCAGACCAAACTGAGGACATCCTCCTTTTTGAAGTGGGTTGATTAAAGCATCCTAGAGCATACAAAAGCAATGAAAGATCTTAATACAGGACTTTTCTGAATCCCTGCCCATCGAACGAAAGATCGTTGTTTTATGATGCGTATAGGATAAAAATCTCTAGCTCATGAAAAACAAGGACACTTGATATCTGTCTACACTTATTTGTCCCTTCCACCTATCAAGACTCACGTGATTAAAGGACGACTCCTTACCATAGGTTGTCACTTATTTGTTAACCCTTAAATAACACCGTGGGGTGTTAAAATTCTTCACCCCAGGGGCACAACTTGAATTTTTTTGCGATGGTAGTATCATTTCCTAAAGTTGTCAGTCACGTGGCGTTAAAAAAAACTTCCATCTAGTCTGCTTAGCTATGTGAGAAAATTACCCCAGGGTTTCAGTTACGCATGCATTAATTTCTCATCAATTCAGTCAAATGTTTGATAAACTAAGTTTACAGAGCCATGCAAAGCTCCTTTTTTGGGTGCAGCGTCACAAGAAAACCTAAGATAAACTATTAAGTTTTCTGAGTGGATAAGTTTCCGGAACGGACGAGACTTTTCATATTAAATGATATTTGTAGAACGATCGTTAATTTGGTGTACAATTAGTAATTTAATGAAAGAATAAAGTTTTTTAATGTAACGCACTATAGTGTTATTTAAAATTTTTGATGATTGGTTAAAAATAGCCCCATGTAAACTACAAAAATAATTTATTTTGTACACTACAACTTTTAATAGCCGTTTGGGGTAATTTACCCCAAAGTTTATTCATTATTCTGTAACCGAAAATAAGGATGTTATTATAGGGTTTGACTAGTGACTGGCTTGAACAGAATAAATGTCGATAAAAATATGACAGCGCTTATAATAAATATGTAAGTTTTCATTTAGGCAGTACACGACCTAGGGTGATGTACTAGATTTTGACGACGCGATTCTTATCATAGGTTATGATAAAGCTACATTACCTACTGCTTTCTTTATACCGATGAAAATATTAAGCAAGCTAAAGTCAGTATTTTTTACCTACATCCAAAAACCAGTTCTCGTATTACTTTCAGTGAGCATCATCTATCAATTCATACGTTAATATTAACACGAAGAAATGAGTGCAGTACTGTCCATGCCATCTATTGTTTAGAGCATAAAATGTAGAGTACTAGGTACTTGCCAGTTTTCGATAGTATAAGTCTATTAATAATAGAACATAATTTAACATCATTGTAACGAACATCAGTTAATTATACTGGTATATATTTTTTTTTATAGAAACTATATATTACTGATATTGTACAATTATTGTATTACAACGTTGAAAAAATAAATGAATTTATCGATATTCGACTCGGCCGATCACCAACAATACACTACAGCACTACGGTCGCCGCGTCCGAACGCAGGGAGTCGCTAAAACGCGATGCAGCATCGATACAGTTGCAAAATCGCCGGTCGCCGATGCTAAAAGAAGCTAGTCGGCGGTGGCTCTAAGACATATATGGACTCGCGTAGAACACTAAAATAATTTATAATATGAATGAACTTAAAAGTTTACTAGTTAGTTTAGTCGACCGGTTGGCGCCGCGGGAGCGTAAGCCACTGCTACGCCGCAGGTCGCGGGTTCGATTCTCGCTCAAGTCAAATAATTGTGTGCTTGAACATGAATGTTTGTCTTGGTCTGGGTGTCTTTATGCATAATATGCAGGTATTTAAAAAAAGAAGTAGCTATAATATATATGTCTATCCAATGTCTAGTATCCACAGTACCAGCTTATGCTTAGTTTGGGCCTAGATGGTGTCGTAAGTGGTAAAAAAAAACAAATAATTCAAATAGCCTTAACCAATTTTAAACAACCAATTTCGATGTTCTGGTAACAAATTATTAAAAAAATATTACAAAAAAGATCGACTCCATGCATCTACTGTTCTGGTTTGTGTATCAGTTATCACTGTTATCTGTGGCTTGTCAAGATTTTTTGACGTGCGTCAAATTTTTTTTATGGCGGATTAAATCATTAATTTCGTTCAAAATATGATATAATTTGGTTATTCTAAGCTTAAAATATAACTTATTTTTTATTTACTTACCGAAATTAAGGTACTCCATCTGTTAAATTGCATTTGCGGGCATTATTTTTGCAACTTTTTATTAGGCACTGCGGCATTGTGATACGTATTGACGTTGGCTGTGTTTCAAACCAACTAAACACAATATACGATCGCGCTGTCAAGCGAGCCGCTATTTGCCGAGACGGTTTTTTGGCGCGGACACGATATCTGGTAGTATTATATATCGATGAGGACAATCAACTAACCAGCGGGTATGCCGAAGACCGAGTGAAGTGAACGAAGTAGGTACAGCCGGCATGCGGTCCTCGGTCTCTGAGGCGACAATTTTAGATTCCTACTGAGATAACGCTAGGATGATGACGAATATCCTAGGACACATGGTCATTTTAGTCCATATTAAGCAAAGCTTGAACTATTGCAACTACAACATGTACGTGCTCATCACATAAAGATTTGTTTTAAACCTCTCGTTAAGCAGTCAATCAAAAGACATCAATTTGGTCCGCCCAAAACGATCACATTTTACATATAACATTTCAGACACGATAAAAAATGAAAGCTTAATGTCTATTAATAACAAAATTATATGGGTTCAAATAATAATATTACTCTTGAGATCCGTTACACAAACATTAAAAGCTTAATATTTATAAATAACAATATTACGCTGGTTAACTTCTCGGGTTAATGGCTACTGACCCGAATGGAACTGACCCGAATGTGGCTAATCGACACTTTTTAATATTATTATTTTTTCAGTAGGCGATTGGCCTGAAGTAAATTTATTTGCGGGTCAATCGCCACCTCTAGAAATTTGAAGTAGGCTATTGGTCCGTATTTTATTTTGGGGAATAAAAGTTAAAAAGTGCAGTCGTGCTCACCCGTGTCGGAAGATAAATCGAAGTTTAGCCTTACCTAGATAATAGTTATTTTACTTGAAACTAGGAAAGCTCTACATCCAATAAGTAACCACCACTTAAAACGTCGAAATAGTATGCATATTAGAAGCGTGATACCGTATGGAGCTTTCTCTTTCATTTTTTTTTGTACAATTTAAATATTGCTGTCTCCCTCTTATTGTATGTTAACGTTTGTTGAAAAAACAGAGAAAGAGAGAGAGGGGTAGGGTATGAAAGAGAAAGCTCTATTCGCTATCAAGCTCATTCGCGTTGGTCTTGAGTCTCGTTTCGATTCGGTTTAGTTTTGTATTGTAACACTTGGGAGCACTACGGACGCTACGCGTGTCAAATCGAATAATCATTATTCAAAATAATGTGAATGTACATACATACATACATAGACTCACGCCTGTTTCCCGGAGGGGTAGGCAGAGACTACGGAGCGCCATTTGCAACGATCCTGACATATCTCTCTTGCTTCATTCACTCCCATCAGATTCCTCATGCATGCTCTTCTGTTCACCTGTCCTGTTTTTAGGATGTCTCCAATCAGCAGGGTGATTCAGAATGTCACGACAAGTAATCGTACGATATGTCAAATTATTGTCCTCGGCTTTTAGCCGCCTATCAGAGATATTTTGAACAAATATTCATTGAATTCGGTTTATTTATTAATTTACGTCATACTAAATGCATAAAATTGATAGGAAGTGCGATAGTTTTGACAAAAAATGAGGTAGCCCGTTCGACAATTAACGGAATCGAATGTCAAATGAGATATCGAACGATTCTGAATCGCGCCCCTGGTCAGAGAAAGTCCGCCTAGGTCTTCCCCTTCGTCCTGTCTCTTCCACACTTGCCTTACATATCTGCTTGGTCAGTCTTTCGTGATCCATCCTCTCCACGTGCCCAAACCATCTTAGCATGCCTTTCTCGATGCTTGTCACTACATCTTTTTTTACCCCACAACACTCTTTTATCCCACAATTCTTTACTCTGTCAGTCAAAGAAACACCACACATACTTCGCAGTGCTCTCATTTCTACAGCATTTATTCTACTTTCATGACTCTTCTGCCATACCCAACTATCACTACCATACATAAGAGTAGGTACTAACACCCCTCTATGGACAGCCAAACGTGCCTTTTTGGACACGTTTTGGCTATTCATAAACGCCTTATTCACTCTATTACCTGCATTAACTCTTCTTTCAATATCTTCTACATTCTTACCAACTCTTGTAAACAGCGTACCTAAATATACAAACTCATTCACTTGATCCACTCGCTGTCCATCGATCATAACATTACAAGCCGTAACGCATTCCTCCTTTTCAAAAACCATAACTTTCGTTTTACTTACATTCACTTTCAATCCTTTCCTCTCTAACGCACCATGCATGATTGTTACCATCTCCTGCAACTCCTCCGCTGAAGACGCAAGTATAACCTGATCATCAGCATAAAGGAGGCATTTGACAAGTAACTCATTCATCCTTAATCCACAGTCACTATTTTTCAAATTTTGCAAACAACTGTCCATGAAGAGGTTGAACAGCCACGGCGACGCTACACATCCCTGTCTAACACCTGTCTCGATGGTTAACCAATCCGTGTACGGCCCATTTATCCTCACACAAGCTCTAGAATCTTCATAAAGGGATTTCAGAGCTCGTATGAGGCTGCTGTTCACCCCATACATCAACAGTACCGACCACATTGCATTCCTCACCACTTTATCGTAAGCCTTTTCCAAATCCACGAATGCGAAGTAGACCTTTTGACCTTTGGCCAAGAATTTTTCGGCTACGCACCGCAAGGAAAAGACATGATCCGTGCACCCCATACCCTTTCGGAATCCTGCTTGTACATCCCATATTTTCTTGTCGGTTACTTCCATAACTCTTTCAATCAGTACCTTCGCATACAATTTGCCAACAATGCTGAGAAGGCTAATGCCTCTATAGTTCTTGCAGTCTTGTTGCGAGCCTTTTCCCTTATAAAGAGGCACAACCACCGCTGTGGCCCAGTCATCAGGTACTCGGCCGGTGCTCCAGCACAAGTTAAATAAGCGCTGCAGCTGACCAACTATGATGCCCTGTCCAGCCTTCAGCATTTCAACTGTAATCCTATCATATCCTGCAGTCTTACCTGATTTCATACTTCCCAACGCCTTCAAAATTTCATCCACACCAATATCGCTTTCATCATTGCTATGATTACCATTAATTTCGTCGATCGATGTCTCTATCGCCGTTCTTTGAAAAAGACCTTCAAAATACTCCTTCCATCTCTTCAGCACGCATGATTCACAATTCAGTATCTTTCCATTCTTGTCTCTGATTGACGTGTATTCTGAGGATTGAGTTCTTCCTCGAACTGCACGAACGGATTTCCAGAAAAACTTTATATTTCTCCGGAAATCTTCAGATAGTCTGCTATCAAACTCATCTTTCTTTTCCTCTTTTTTCCTTTTAACAATTTCTTTCACAATTCTTTTTGACTTAACAAACTCCTTTCTTGCTTCATCTATGTCATCACTCGTTGCCTTTTCCATTCTTTCATTTGCTCTGGCAGCCAACCAATCTAACCAAGCTTTCTTCTTCTCTGACACTGCTGATTGTACATCCTTGTCCCACCATGTATTCTTAACCTTTCGTATTTTCCTTCTCTTGATCACACCACATACTTCAGACGCTACACATACTATCTCTTCTTTAAAAGTTTGCCATAATTCTTCCATATCATTTATGCCATCGAACCTCTCAAATCTTGCTATCAATCTTCGCTTATACTCATCTTTCACATATTTTTCTTGCAGAATTTCTACTTTTATTCTTTCTAGGACCCTATTTTCATTATGTTTTCGTTGTCGCCATCCTTTAAAGAGTCCACTTATCCGGCTCATCACCAAGAAGTGGTCTGTGTGGATGCCGATCCCTCGATACACCCTTGTATCTAACACATTCTTTCTCAAACGTTCATCTACAATTACAAAATCAATCATACTTCTTCTAACATTCTTAGCCTCACGTGTATACATGTGTATCCTTTTGTGATCAAACATGGTGTTTGTCACACAAAGGCTCCACTCTTAACAAACCTCAAGCAAAATTTTTCCATTTTCATTCACACTCTCATCACCAAATCCACCTACAACCTTTTCAAATCCATATCTTTTAACTCCCACCCATCCATTGAAATCACCTAACAAGATCAATCTTTCGTTATCCTTACATTTCCTCAAAATCGCTCTTAAGTTCTCCCAAAATCCCTGCCTTTCGTCTTGTTCTTGCTGTGACATACCCGCTACTATATTGACCGGGGCGTAAACCCCTACAATAAAGAGACGAGTAAGTCCTACTTTCATTCTCATCCACAATAGTCTAGCATTTACACATTCAAATTCCTTAACGCACTCACTCATTCGCGCAGACAGTATTAAACCAACTCCTTTGCAGGCTCTGGTGGTACTGTCTACCCCAGACCAATAAGCCGTGTAGCTGTCATGCTTGGTGGGGCCACAACCTTTCCTTTTTGTCTCATTCACACATAGAACATCAATCTTTCTATCATTCATCATCTGGCATACTTCATTCAATTTACCATCCATTCCTCCTCCAACATTTAACCTCTTGTATGCCGGAATGCCAGACACAATTAAAAAGCTATTGTGTCTCGCGTAGATCTGCGTTCCGGTATACAAGGGGTTAATGTTGCAAACCGGCTTTCCGTGGGCCACTTCTCGCCCTCGCGGGAAACGAGACGTGATGGGTTGCGAACCGCGTCGACGCCGTCTGGAGAAATATAATTTTCAGTTCTCATAGCGTTCCCACGAGCATTAGGGATTTAAAATTTCCATCCCCGCAGAGCCCTTTACTGGGATAAGGTGGAATCCCAGCTGTGCCCTGTGACCACCAACACATGCACCCTCCGTTTGCGACCAGCTTGCCCTCTGGCCACGAATCCCTCGGCACGGGTCGGTTGACACCTTGGATTGGGGTTTGCTTTCGGGTATGCTCCCTGAATGTTGGTTTTATTTCGGAGTTTTCCTTCTCCTAGACGGGTTGCCATCCAAAGCTGACGAGGCCCATCCCCCCAAACAGCACTTTAAGAGAAGGAAAACTTGATACAAACCCTATACCAATCCGTTTGGCCAGCATGCTATAGTAGGCCAATTCCTCCTTTCAAAGGAGAGGCCTAGTCCAGCAGTGGACTGTTAAAGGCTGATGATGATGATGTTATTAGGTACCTATCGGTAGATACAATGGTATATAGTGTCATGAGTACTGACTGAGCTACTTTGTACTCTATAGAGTTACTAAAGTCTTTAGAATAATAAGGAGTGTCTTCCGGCACCTTGAAACTGAAAGTAGATTTGTGTTACCCCGAATTTAACGCACGTGAACCCGCGGGCAAAAGCTAGTTATTTATAAAAACCATTTGATTATATAATTTTATTATGCCCAGTTTTGGTTTTGTAATAGTTTAACTGAATGAAGGTTACTAAAATTAATCATTAGATAATATCTGTCTTATAATTTATTCATAAATATAATTAATGTTACAGGTGTAGCTAAATGGGCTCTCATAGAACAATTTTTCAATCAAGTAAAAACAAATCCCAATTTTGTGTTTGCTCCAGCTTTGACACAGCAGCACCTGCAACCCAATGGCAAACAGAAAATGAAAGTTAGTTTGGCAGCTCAAGTTTTAAGCCTTTCGGTTGCTGCAGGATTAAATGCGAAAGTAGCCCAGAGTAAGTACCAAGACATAATTGTGCATAAACTTAAGTTGTTTCTTTCAGCCACAAAATACCCACTTTGGGGATATGCCGTAATTGTGACGTTTGGAACAGAAGCAGAAGTCTTTTATACTTAACGCTGCTGCCTATGTGAATGTGACCGTGTTATGTGCTGGAAAAAAGACAAAGTGATGTGTAGGCGCTAAACATGTAAGTAATAAAATTATTTAGTATTTATTGTGATATAATTAGTTTTAATTGTCCGTGTGGTGACGGATTAAGAATACGGATTGTCACCACCCCATATCATCCCATGGGTGTCGTAAGAGCCGACAGAGGGAGCATATTATGCAGAGAACAGCACTGTAAGAGAAGGAAAACTTGATACAAACCCTATACCAACCCGTTTGGCCAGCGTGGTATAGTAGGTCAACTCCTCCTTTCAAAGGAGAGGCCTAGTCCAGCAGTGGACTGTTAAAGGCTGATGATGATGAATTAGTTTTATTAACCCCTTTTTTCTGCTTACGCATCCAGCTCAAGTGCGAAAAGTCTTTCTTACTGCTATTATTGTTAATTAGTCGCCGTTGTTTTTGTCAAAATCATTTTCTTAAAGATCGAATATAGTAAGAATGTTATTATAAACTATCTAAACCATATAAACTTCAGTAACGATAAATTCTAACCAGGGCATTTAAAGTGCATGTGGCGCCGCCTGGTGAAAGCGTCACTACAATATCGATTACATGAAACGCTATGATCTATGCTATGCAGCTTAATAAAAGAGTTAAACATAAATTGTTTAACTTTTAGTGTTTCTTCAGGGCAATAGTCCTGAGAAATAGTGCTTTTGTACATAAATAAACATATTTAAGTCAGCAGTCATACAGGTTTTACGACTTATGTTTGCTTTTCGCCTTGCTTAAATAGTAAATCATCTTATTTATTTTATCCTATATATATATTATGAATATTTTTATACACTTAGGGCATTTTCTGTAGACTTCCTTTATTTAAGTTGTATCTAAATCAATATTTTACTTATTTTCAGACAATATTGAAGCTTATGAATAACAGTCACTCAAATATGGTGGCAGAACCATCAACAAGTAAAGGCGAAATGGCTGACATACGTTTTATTAAGTCAGAAAGAGGACAAAATCTTCTAATGTAGCATGGATATAGATATCACCAGCATCGCAATAATATAAATGGTGCTACAGTATGGAGATGCGTCAAGAGACAAATTTGTAGAGCAGTTTTACATTTAAGTAAGGACCTTCTGTTAATAAAAGAAGAACCTCACTCCTGTCAACCAAGCTTCATTGAAAACAAACAAAGTGTCATATGTGTATTGAACGGGTCGAGAAGGAGATCACAGCTCTACCTCAAATTTATTGTGATATGGTTTCAAACTTGAAAAATGCTGGATATAATCTCATACAAAAAATGCCGGTGTTTAAAAATATTAAAAAAAGACTTTATAGCCATAGAAATAAATCACTGCAGGTTAAAAAAATAAGATTCACAAATGTTTTAGATTTTATTATTCCTCCATGCTATGAAGATTTAATTTTTGCTGATTATAGGTACAAGAAAACAAGAATTATACTTTTTGCTAATAAGAACGTTATGAAATTTATCGAAGAAGCAGAAAGCGTTTTCTGCGATGGAACGTTCAAGAGCTGCGTTCCACCATTTTTGCAAGTATATACCTTACACGTAGATGTAGGAAGTACTCATGAGCGCACAAATATTTTACCAGCCATATACGCTTTATTGCCAGACAAAAAAAAAACGATTTTTTTTAATCTTATAAAGTTAATTTTCAGTTAAGTTATTCCTCAATTTTCTCCACGTATTTTCACCACAGATTTTGAAAAAAGTGCGATGACTGCTATTGAAAATACATTTTCTGAAGCTCGCATTCAAGGTTGTATATTTCATTTCAAAAAATCTGTACGGAGAATGCTAAGAAATTTGGCATGGATAAATATTTAATAGATAAAATGCACATTAGACGTTGCCTGGCTCTAGCACATTTACCACAAGAATGTAGATCAGATGGTTGGCTATATATTGAATCAGAAAACGAGTCTGAAAATAGAATTACTCAATTCAATGAATATTTTGTTAATACTTGGCTAAGTGAGAATGCTTATTTCTCGAACAATTGGAAATTATTTGATGTACGTCATAAAACAAATAACGCCATCGAGGCTTGGAACTCGCGTTTCAATAAATTAATAAGACCTAAACCAAACATTGAGATGTTTCTAGATTCTATACGTAAAGATTCCAATTATTATTTAACACTTTATAATAAATATCAGTATATTTCGATTAAAAAGCCTAAGACAATAAGATTGCAGAAAAGAATCGAAGATATCATAAGGCAATTACTTTGTGGTGACATAAATATACCACTATGTATCAAAAAATTAAGAAATTAGTCTGCCAGTAATATTGTAAATAGTATTTTTTTTATGTTGGAAGAGAACAACTGTGATTTGATTGTGATTAAAGCCAAATATCTGTTTCTATACCCAGTTTAAATTTTAAATTTTGTAATATAAGATTTACAAGTAAGCAATGGTGTATTTACAAGTTATTTTGTTATGAGTTGAATTTAATATTTAGAAATTACACCTCACTCATTTGTTGATTTGTGAGGTATATATAAACAGTTTAGTTAGTACACTTATTATAAGGTAACAACTGTGATTTAAATCGTCATGTAAGCTCATGTTCTTGTTTTAAAGCATATTTTTATTGTTTTATTATATTTTAGTCTGCTATCAATATAGTTATATATAAAAAGGTTAGTTACAACTACAACACATATTATAAGCTAACAACTGTGATTTAAATTGTCAATTGAGTAGTTGTGCCAGTTTTAGAATACATATTTTTATTGTTTTATTATATATAAGTCTGCTGGCGTAACGACTGTGATTTTGATTGTGATTTAAGCCAAATATCTATTTTTATACTAAGTTAACATTTTAAATAATGAGGTATCATAACAACCTGTAAGATTTATTGTTATTAGTTGATTTAATAAATATTTACGAATGTCACTCCACTAATTTGTTGATTTGTTAGTTATGTATGGTTAAGTAACTTGGTTACTTCACTTATAATAAGGTACAAACTGTGATTTAAATTGTCATTTAAGCCAATTATTCTAGTTTTATAACGCATATATTTAGTTTTACATGATCACTGGTATATAAGTACAATTATACAAATATCTAGTGATCACCATTAAGTAGTTTTTATATAAATAAAAACATTTGTGAGTAATTTTTGTCTCATTTCATACCAATAGAAATATTTCAACCATAATACTTCTGTACTTGAGTGTACTTTGTCGTAACTGTATTGCATAAAACACAATATGTGGGTCAATGGCCTCCTACAAATTTCTAGAGGTAGCGATTGACCCGCAAAAATTTACTTCAGGCCAATCGCCTACAGAAAAAATAATAATATTAAAAAGTGGCGATTCACCACATTTGGGTCAGTTCCATTCGGGACAGTCGCCCAATAAATCCCTTGAAACCTGATCGTGTTCAAAGTCCATTACATGGCCTTTCTCACAAGTGCAAACACGACTATGATACGAAATTCCATAATGGAATGCCAGTGCCTATCTTCCGGCTTCATCATCAGCCCTTGAAACCGAATCGTGGCCAAAGTTCATTAAAAGACTTTTCTAAGAAATCCAAAACAGCTATGATCCGATTTTCCATCATGAAGTTCCAGTTCATGTCTTCCAGCTCCATCATCAGATCAGTTTCACAGTACCATATTATTGTATTGTCATCAGAACTACATACAGCTGCCAATTTTCATTACGCTACGACCTTTGGAAGATGGTTAAATTAGTTAGCTTAGATTCCATTACATAGTTAGTTACATACACGACGACCTAATAAAAGCGTGTTAAAAATAAAAAAGTGAGTACGTAAATAATAATTACATTTAATATAACATTATATTTTGATTAGGAATGTACCGCCGTTAAGTAATTTATAAAACAACGCCATCTAGTTCATTCATATTCATTCTAATTATTGGAGTATTGTCGGGATTTAGACTAAGTCGCCACTAAAATAGTAAAAATTAATAATTAAAATTTGATACATTTTATTAATTAATTTTTATTTGATACATTGCATTGCATTGCAGTCAGGGGACCTCTTAAATTGGTGTTCCACAAAACGGGCCCCCGAATGCAATGACAATTTTATTCAAACTTATTATTAACTTTTTAGTTCGTTTTTTTGCAGGGCATTCGTGTTTTTTAATTTTTAATTATTAATTTTTTTGGACACTTGCTTAGCTTATTGATACCGAGGTTGCGCCTGATCAACTATTTCATGGAGTTATCTCAGTGTAATACAAAAATCACAAAAGATACTAATGTAGTTGTTTGAAATAGATATATTTCTATGATTAAAACGAGAATATCAGTTCGTGACATTGGTTATCTTTGGTAATTATTTTTTGACACTGGTCACATTGTAAGATGACAGGTCATCTCATTACCAGGAAAAAGTTGAAGTGAACTCACCATTTTTGCTACCCGCGTGAAATTGTATAATTGAAGTAAATTTTGTATTTTGTAAAACCCTTGTAAATTGCTGCTATTTGATTTGCCCGGTACTGCCACAGTGAGCCACAGTGAGTTTGTGATATTATATTGAACATTGACATTCGTAAAACTGAAAATTGTGTGAATCCTCTCCTCGTGTTGAAGACGTCGCGTTTGGAGCCCGGCAGCTAGGTAGATGTATCACTCTCTATTTTGGCCAATTTAGTTGTGTGTTTATCTAGCTTACTTCTAGGACCGACACCAGTGAAGATCCAGGTAACTGTATTATTGTATTTGATTTTTAGCGCTGAGAAACTCAGTCATGTAGGTTCATACTACTTCTTGCGTTGCCCTGGTCAAGTAGATGATGTAAATTAGTTTCCACTGCACTCTGCAACAATTTTCCACCTGCCTAGGGCAATTTCTGACCATATTTTTAGTAGCAGAGCGTGGTTGAGTATGACTTACCTCAAATCAGTATTGTAATCTTGTAAAATCTCTCTGAGTAGTAGGCTATCTTGGTGACTTCTGGAGGTACACTACAAGGCACGAGTAGTCGATGACAACCATTGTGCCACTTACGAGCATTGTCCCAATTTAGAGGTTATTATTACTTTTATCGGAAATTTCCCTCATTTGATATCGAAATGTTCAATTGATATTTTTATACA
Organism: Euclidia mi; assembly: GCA_944739405.2. NCBI lineage: Eukaryota > Metazoa > Arthropoda > Insecta > Lepidoptera > Erebidae > Euclidia > Euclidia mi. Next base: position 26,305,872 of record OX123202.2, read on the forward strand.
ATTATCAACAAAACTCGATTTGACTCTGTGTCCTGGAATATAATAAAAGGCAATGAAATAGAAGGTTTGCCACCTTATTTTTATGTGAAACTTGAAACATATCTTTCGGAAAATCTTCTTCTTTATCAAAGTGTCTCGCAAGTCCGCTACTATATAGACTAGATATCTAAAGAAGACTTGAGTGTCGTCAAAATCAACTCTTAAAACGATAATGCTGAGTCGTGTGTTACGAGTCAAGTCGAGGAAAAGCTTAAATAGGAACATCTTTGTATAATTATTAGCTTCTCTATGCACATCGTACTCATTTTCAATACCATCATTTTATTCCTTATTCAATATTACATGTCATACAAAAGTAATGTACTGAATTATGTTATAGCTTAGAAATAAATATGATTTACGTTCCTTATAATATTTTAAATCTTGAATTTGAATATTTCACAAAATTGCCATTTAGTCAAACATACATAAATCAAAGTAATGCATATCCCTCGTTCATGAAGGAAATTTGGCTAGATTATGAAACCTTACGCAACCCTCCAAAGTGAGTGACAAGTGACAGTATGTAAAATGTAAATAAAAAATGAGCGTATGCATTAAATTGCCAGAACCCCACCAACTTGGTATAATTTTATAACGTTGCGAGACTTGGTAATTTTTATACAAGTATACGATTTTGGTGTCATACATTTTCTTACTTACGTACCTCTTACGTAGTAGGTACGATTCATGCAATGTTTCCATGCAAAATATTAAAACAATATTAGATATTTGGCACTCATTCTCGCCTTGATCTATATTTTTTATTAAGCTCTGAGAGAAACATCACGTTTTTTTTTTTAAATTTATTTTATTTCTTTCGCTTAAGCCCAGTTACGTATCTCCACTACTGCAATACCTATAAGTATACATCCCAAACTGATCACAATCACATAGAGAATAAATCTCTTTTTCTCATATCATTGTCACATGTCCTCTCGTGTGATATATTGTGTATTATTTTAGGCAGCCTGGGAATACGAACTCAGAGAAAATGGGCAAAATGGTCATAACATCTGCCAGTGGGCGTAAATAAGGGTCGGCGCAAAGGGGCCACCGACCACAGCCACTGGTGGCCAGCGACAGCCACTTAACACACTTTTTTCATATATTTGTATAGATGCGCCGCACACGTGTGGCCGGTTGCGGCCACTCGCTACAGAAGTAAGACCCTAATCCGCGTATCAGCCAAATTTGTTGCACACGAAATAACAACTCTTTGTTTTATGTATAAAGTAAACCACAACATATGAAAAGGGTGGTGTGTCATGTTGGTCTCTTTTGTATATTTTCGCGATCATATACATTTTGTCAAATGAACCAGTGACGCAATACTTAAGCTGGGTCAAAATAACACAAAATGAGATTTAACTACGATACGATGCGGACTTGGTTGATATATTTTGGACTGGGTGTTTTTAAAGTAAGTATTTAAAAAAATACCTGAGTAACTGCATATGAAACTCAGAAACTTATCGTCTGATTATACAAGTCTGATCAATTACTTTACATCATCATTGTGATACTTAGAAGTACCTACGTGCAGTAATCAAAGAAACCTTTAACAATCGGCCAGGCTCCTTAACAACCTTAACATATCTAAAATACCTATACGGTCAAAGGTCAATAACTGTAGATAGGTACTAAGTACTTATATTATCGTCCGTGTGGTGACGGATTAAGAATACAGAATGTCACCACCCCATATCATCCCATGGGTGTTGTAAGAGCCGATAGAGGGAGCACATTATGCAGAGCACAGCACTGTAAGAGAAGGAAAACTTGATACAAATCCTATACCAACCCGTTTGGCCAGCGTGGTATAGTAGGCCAAGTCCTCCTTTCAAAGGAGAGGCCTAGTCCAGCAGTGGGCTGTTAAAGGCTGTTGATGATGACTTATATTATCGGCACGATCTACTGATGAATATATCAGTCAACCTCTTGAGTGCTACGGGGTCGGTACGTCACGTCTACGACTGTGTGGACAGGCATTATTAGACATGAGTTCTCTCAATGCATATCACTCAGGCCGTAACGCGTTTGAACAGGCAAATTTCAAACTTTACTTATGCATTAACATCTTTGGTGTGATACAGTTTAATATCTAAATAAGATTCAAGTATTGGCTTGTACTAACCAAAGATTGACATATATCTTCAACTTATCAGCAACTAAAGATATTATCAACAAGAAGAAAATAAAAAGAAGAAAATAATTTATTCACTAAGGTCATAAAGTGACGCTCAATAACGTTAAAGACGATGTACCCTTCATAATTTGGACTATTTTTTAAATTGTAAATCATGTAAAATATGTATGTATTTACAAAAAAAAAAGTATTTAAGTATGTTCTCTCCTTTTTATCTCAAAGAACGTTTTAAGTTCCTTAATGACGCACATGTGCAATGACATCATGCAGGAGCAAGACGTTAATACTGCTGTTAATACATTCTATGACAAATTAAATCAAGTTATGCATGTCCCTCTAAAATCAATATCATCTTGTCATAAGTATGTACATTAGTTGATATTATTTAATTAATTAACTACACCATCGCCACACTTGATTGCTTACACACCATTTCTGTCCATCCAAAGGTTGCCTGGACGAGATCGCTTTTAGCGATAAGGCCGCCATTTGTACATGCTGTAGTATAAGCCAATTAAAAAAATGTGTACTTTTCAATATTATTTGGTGTACAATAAAGAGTATATCTATCTATCTATCTATCTATGTTTATCCATTATCTAGTACCCATAGTACAAGCTCTGCTTATTTTGGGATTAGATGGTGATGTATGTATGTGGTAGAACATTATTATTATTATTTCACGCGTGTTAATTTTTGCATGAACTTTCAAAATATTAAATGTTACTTTCTCCACATAATGAATAATAGCTAAATATATTTGATCCGGTAACTATCGCATTCTTATAGACTATTAGAAACAAAAAAAAAAAAAAAAAGCGGCGGTAGCCCAGTGGTGTACGTAACGGACTACCGAGACGATGGTCTCGAGTTCGATCCCCAGGTACCTCGGGCACACACCTCTGACTTTTCGAAGTTATGTGTGTATTAAAAATGTTAATTATCGCTCGCTTAAAATAATGTGCCCGGTAGATGGCAATAGGCTCGCCCCCTATTACATTGGGACCGAAACATATCTGGCGAAGTGTGGGTGTGTAATACACCTCTGCCTACCCCTTCGGGGATAAAAGGCGTGAAGATATGTTATGTTATGTAGAAACCAATAATAATTTTAATGCAACTGATTATTATTCCCTCATCTCAAAATATTAAATAAACAATACTTAATTGATACGAGTCCTGGTTATTAAAAAGGGCTTGATGCCCTTTTTAAAGTGTAAATAATTTTGCTTCATCAATTTCTGAGCGTTAAGATTGAATATCAATTCATATTTCACCCCTTTAGCAACACGTTGGCGATAATTGTATACACAAGGTTAAACACATAGAAAACACGAAAGGTAACAAGTTAGACATATTATAAGGATAAAATATGTTAGACTTTACGCGATGACAGGTTCAAAGGTTTGTTTGTTTCATATTGGTTGTTGTAGCAGCGTATTATTGTAGCAGTGAATCTCGTCTAAAATGTTGTTATACGATACAATTAATTTAAAACAGGAAAGCAGATTTACGTAGAATACGGTATAATATAATTATTCATATATCTAAAAGCTATTTTCGTCATTGAGCGGGTGAAATGCTAAATAGATGAACACAAAATGAAAATATTTTAAATAATTACCTCCGGATATTTTCCTATCGATTCCCAATTACAGGTCGCTTGCCCGCGAGAATACTGTATTAACTCTAAAAACGTACTTTTTCAGGAGAAGCGATTATAGTTTTTAATTAAAAATATTGTGGTATATCCATAAGATAAACAGATTATTTTTTTATTATTTATGTGTATTAGTATGTACTCTATAATTATCTTTAAAGACATTACTATATTTATCATTATTTATTTAATTATTTACACTTTTTACCACTTGTGACTGTATTCTTTTGAATTTTACTTTTGTTCAAGACGTTTAGTTTAAGAAGAAAACAGTATTTATATATTTTTAAATGCGATTAAAGTGATGAAAAAAACAAAATAATGAAATCAATTCTCACTTATTTATTACAAAAAGACCTTAGCATCAATCTTGACTTATAAAAATCTAGTGAATAACAATCTTAAGGTATTATTCTAGTCTATATCTAAATTCTAGTCTTTGTACCAAAACAAAAATCACAAGGTACTTATTGAACTAGTCAGTCATCATCATCATCAGCCTGCCGTAGTCCACTGCTGGATATAGGTCTCTCCAATGGCATGCCACTGAGCCCGATTTTCGGCTCTTCGTATCCAGCCACTTTGCGTATATCGTCACTCCACCTAGCCGGAGGGCATCCTACACTAGGTTTGCCAAGGCGCGGTCTCGTCTCGAAGTTGTTGCTACCCAACTGCAAGGTTTGCCCAAGGTAGACGTACTCCTGAAAAACTTCGAAAGGGACCCCATTTAGGATAATCGGTTCCGGAGAGACATGTTCATTGAACATTATCTTGGTTTTATCCAAGTTCATCCGGAGACCGATGCGAGTAGAAGAATCAGCCAGGCTGCTCAGCATATACTGCAAGTCTTGCACGGTTTCAGCCACGATAACGATATCGTCTGCAAATCTTAAGTGTGAGAGGTACTCGCTATTTATATTAATACCGCGTCCTTTCCAGTGCAGCGTCTTGAACATATCCTCCATTGCATTTGTGAACAATTTGGGGGAGCATTAACATCCCCTTGTCTCACGCCTCGATGCAGGTGAATAGGTTCAGACTGCTGGTTCTGTACTTGGACGGTCATATAGTCACGGCTTCATACAGACCTCTCAGCACTTGGACGTATCGCAAATCGATTTGGCACCGTTGCAAAGACTCCAGAACAGACCAAGTTTCAACGGAGTCGAAGGCCTTCTCATAGTCCACAAACGCTTAGCACAGGGGCTGATTATACTCCTCTATCTTCTGTATAATCTGCCGCACTGTGTGGATGTGGTCTATGGTGCCATATCCTCCTCGAAAACCGGCCTGCTCGGGCGGCTGAAACTGAGTCTACGCGCGAGAGGGTTCGTGATTACCCTGAAAAACAGCTTAAAGACGTGGCTCAAGAGCGAGATAGGCTGATAGTTCTTCAAAAGAGTTTTGTCTCCCTTTTTGAAGAACAAAACAACAATGCTCTTGCTCCACGCCCTTGGAGTTCTCCCCGAGAACAGGACAGAATTAAATAGAGCTGCACCAGTATAGGTTTTCCACCTCCCTTGAGCAGCTCCGTCGTAATTCCATCTTCCCCGGGGGCTTTTCCATTTTTAAGCTGCCTCAGGGCCACCACGATTTCGTCTTGTCTGACGTCTGGCAACTTTTCCGTGAAGTGGCGGGATAAAATGGCTCTTGGATCCTCGGATACGTGTTAGGGACGGGACGCTTTCAAGGTGTAGAGGTTGCCGTAGAAGCTCCGAACCTTCGCAAGAATCTCCGGCCTAGAAATGGCAACTTTCCCGTCTAACGTGGTCAGCTTCGTCAGATGACTTCGACCTAAATGCTGAGTAAAAACTTTCGACCCCCGATTTCCCTCGATCGCATCTTGAATAGAGCTTGTATTGGAGCTATGGAGGTCGCGTCTTACCAGCTTGAAGATCTTTTTATTTAGATCTGACGAAGTGCCTGCCGGGTTTTCTCATCGCGTCTCTATTAGCTGCAGAGATTCTCGCGAAAGTTGAGATCTCCTGCCAGTGTGATGCGTCTTAAAGAGTTTCGTCCCCTCATCGCGAAGGATTTCCACCACTTTATCGAGTTTCTGGTCCGTATCAGCGTCTATTGCGGTTTCCAAGGCAGCGAACCGGTTTTCAAGTTTTAGCTAGAATGTTTCAGATCCAACCACGGATTGGAGGAAATTTGGGTTCCCCATGTTACTTGTACTTTGATCAAAAGAAAAATAATGATTATTTTAATCTTAATATATAAAATCCTTGCATTACTGACTGACTGACAGACACGCTACAGCCGAAACTACTGGTCGTAAGAAGATGAAATTTAGCATGTATGTAAGACGGGATTTCCCGAAATTCCGACGGGATCGGGCAAAATGGGAAATTCGGAAAATGTGCGTGCGAAGCCGCCGGCGTCGACTAGTAATATTATAAATGTGAAGTGTGTTTAGGTATTATTCAATAACGTCAGAATAGCTGAATATAGCCGGATAAAATACAACGCCTTCTTGTGTTCGATATTGAGCAAAACGGCAAAATCACTAGTAAAAGTTATTAATACCTATTATAAAAACAAATACTAGATTCGCATGCAAAATCAACATTTTTTAAACATTCGATGTAGTCAGGACCTTGTTCATCTAAGTTTCGGACGAGTTCAAATTATATTGACGGTTATTCGATGTCTCACCTTGTGTAACTATACATTTTCGAATATAATCTAGTCTTTTCTGTCGTATGATTCTGAAATAATGAACATGAAACTGAACATCATAGACATAATTAGACAAACTTCTATCTAAATTAAATAGTTGTAAATAGAACATCGTAGTTTTTACGTTTGATACATTAACATCAACTAAAATTCAAATGAACAGAGACACATTTTGTAATAATACTTGTATAAGATACAACTTATGGTGAATAAAGTAGCAAACAAAAAAATACACAAAACTTTTAATATATCATAGGCACAACTCAAAATAATACTTTGTTTATTTAAATGCGGGGTACACTAAGCCTTACGTTATAGTGAAGAATACAGGTTAATTTCGTGTTATAACTCTGTTCTAAATAGGATTTGGAAAATAAAATACTTACTTAAAGAAAAATACAGCAAGAAATCACAATAATGCACTTTTTTTCTTATGGTAAAACCGAATCTATGTATCATTAATAGATAATACTCTGTTTCAAATAACAGCACAGGTCAAACTAGTTCAATGACAGGAGCAACACTGAACGTGTCGTTCTTCCTTTTTCTAGCGAAACAAAAATACCGAGAAGGATATAGATGCAACTTTCGTAATTGGTTCATTCAAGGTGAAAGCGATTTTCGACCTAATTTAAAAGGTAGAACGTACTTTTTTTAGTCGAACTGTATTATTAAGTCAGTTAGTGCCAAATTTTGACATGATACTGTATTCTTCCGGACAAGCGAGGTATTTCGGTTAAAAGCAGTGTAATTTTGGCGCGAAAAGTTCCTCGAACAAAAGGATAATGAATTAATTCTCTCGGCGGGGAGTAAAAAGTCTGTAGCACGTGCACAGGCTATTACACGGTGTTTGGGACCAGCTGGGATTTAAATATACTATTAAAGTTATTTATGCCATTTAGCCAATACCTATTTAAAAAACGGATTTCTGGCGATTGAGGTAACTGTTCTCGCCAGCTATTTGGAAAATATATTGTATATTTCCTTTGTTTACATCTTTGTATGTATATCAGTATGTGATTCGGTCCACCTTACGGGGTAGGCTTCCCATCGATCTGGTTAAGATCGAGGAAACTGGTTGGATACGGGCAGCTCAATATATGTAGGTCTGTTTGGAGAGCCTTGGGAGAGTCCTATGTCCTACAGTAGACGTGTTGTCCTACATCTGTAAGCTCATGTGATCATGATATCATTGGTTTTTTTTATTGTTAATATTTTATAATAGTAGGTACAGGAAAAAAAGGTTAACACCCTTATTTACTGTGAAAAGTTTTTATTAAATGTTTCTAGACTTGCAAATATGATAAATTATATAAGCTCACTAGAGGATGCCCGCAGTTACACCCGCGTTATTTAAGGCTACTGCTCTGCTTCTATCGCTCATAGCGTAATATTATATAGCCTATAGCCTTCCTCGATACATGGGCTATCTAAAAATGAAAGAATTTTTCAAATCGGACCAGTAGTTCCTGAGATTAGCGCGCTCAGCAAAAAAAATCTAACAAACAAACTCTTCAGATTTACATATTAGTATAAGGTTTTAATTAAAATTTCTATAATTGTCTCGAACTGAAATTGTTCAATATACTTTTGAAATAAATCGTAAACTAGAAACAACATTTGTTGCATACAATATACTACCAGGATTTGCACAAATAAGCCAAATATTGACACAAATAATTATGTAAGTTTAGTGCTCAAGCCAACTGAAGCGGAACTATGTTCTGGCTGCAATATGTTTTAGTTTCGACGCGGCCAATGAAAACTACAACTGCAATTCCGTTAGTATGTTCTCTATTTCACTTTAGAATGAACTTAGTTTGCATTTGTATTGGTTGGTTAACATGCTAAGTGTTCTTGAAATATTGTGGTAGAATTTGGAATTATGTAATCGATAAATTTGCTTGTATTGGATGTAATCTAAGCTTAGTTTACCCAAGCATAAGTAGATCCAAATCATCATCTCTTCTTTTTGTGAAAAGGGTATTGTCTTAATCCACGACGCAGGCCAAGTGCGGATTGGCAGACTTCGAACATTATGGCAAACTTTCAGATATTATGCAGGTTTCCTCATGATGTTTCCTACACTGTCAAGCAAATGAGATTTAACAAACTGCATTGTAACTATTTTGTCAAATTAATTCTGAGAAGGACTGACTCCCAACACACAGTTCACACTAGTTTGGGAATTAGGGCTTACATCTAATTGTCACCAATCTAATAAATGAAATAAAAAGAAAGAACAATTATTTCAAAATGTCAGTGCGGCGCGATATGGGTTTTAGTTTTGAACTCATTGATTGGTCATCAATTAGAGGATTAGCTACCTCTCTACGTGGCTGTTAGATTACGAATCGATGCTCGTACAAGGAGACTGAGAAATGAAGATTGCAGTAGGTATTTTTTAAAAGACGTGAATTTCCATCGCTAGCTTCAATGCCTATGCTAATATGGTAACCACATGTATTTTAATTAAAAACTCTAATACAGAATAATTTCATCACAGTATGGGATGCCTGTAGCCATGAAATTGCTGATTATATAATATTAGTATTATCTATTACGCTGTCACTTTAATTATATTACATGTTTATATCCTACCGAATAATAACACCATTGATCATCATCATCGTCCTGGGGTTATACTGATAGCATCCAATACTTTCGCCTAGACACTCGCTGTCCACTAGTCTAAACAGAACTTTAGACCGAATATTTTCACAAAGCAACTGCCGTCTGACCCCCAATACAAAGTAAATAAATAGATCACAATACTCCTGTTATGCAAATATTATACGTGCATACACGTTTTTATAATAATACGGCCATAATTTTCCGCCCAATTTACAAACATATGGTTCTTGTTGTGCGAGAAAAGTTCCACAAGAAACGTCTCAGTGAGCAACTCGCAAGAAATATCGCGGGAACTTTGCTGACAGTTACTTGCAAGTTAATAGTTAGTTCGACAACGGTGGTGGCAGCGTTAAATTACCGATATAATAATTATGATGAAAATGGACTGTGTAAATACTGAGGTGGGAGTGAGATATTACATTATGAAATGAAATGAAAAGATATTTATTTCACGTTAAATAGAGTACATGCAGGTGTTACAGAATATTTTTGAACTTGTATTTAGCCAATAAGTAGCATGTGAAATGTCATATAATTTGAATTTTATTAGGTACAATGCATACAATTATTAAAATTTTTATTACATTCATACATTGGTCCGACACATAGAATATAATGTCATCATAGGTAGTAAATTGTAATATATTTAATAAAAAAATAAGAATTGTGTTAGATTTTTCCGCCAATTACAACAAGAAAATAAGAATTTTCTTGTTGTAATTGCCGGAAAAATAAAGATGTGTACATTATACATAATTAATTATAGCTTTTCTTTGCACATGTACTAAAAGTGATATGACACTGATATTTATTATGTCTCAAATAATTATTTCAGGGAATAATATGCCTTCTCTAATAGCCATTTTTTAACATGGTTCTTAAAACGATTTAAGGGCAATTCTTTGAACCAATCTGTAGTTTATTGTAGATTTGGATACACATTGCATTACAGTTATTTTTATACAGACTTGTTTTTGGAATCATCTCTAGATGATTTGTAATGATCCTTTTTAAACGTTTTACCTAACAGTCTTTTAAAATTATCAAGCAAAGCCAAGCAATTTCAACCTTTAAACCATATGTAGGTAACATAAATACAGGTTTTTACAAAGAATTATACCTTTGTCAAGTTAATCACGCTTGCAAAACCTAATGATTCATTAAGTCTACGCATTTGTATATTTGCTTTAGGTCAGTGGTTCCAAACTTACGGGTAATTAGCGTAGTGGTGAATCAGCTATTCTGTAAGGGTTAAAATAATCGTAAAATTAAGACTAAATCTAATAATGTACCTAGTTAGGTAGTAACAATAGATAACCTACTGCCATTAATTTTTATAATAGTAACCACATCTAGTTAGACTAAAAAGCGACCGCGGCAGTGGAAAATACGACTGATGATGATGATGGATGAGGCAAAATCAGTTTACGTAATAGTTTATAGTGAGTGTGTCCAACATGTATTTTTAAAAAGGTTTAGAACCACTGGTTTAGGTAGAAGTATGCACAAATGTTCCTACTATTGGGAACAGGATATTGTCGTGTGTTTTTACTGAGTATAATGTCATGTAGTTAATATGCATACACGTAAAAACACATTTGTTCAGAACATTAGATCTGTTACATTTTTTATTTAAAGAAAATAGGACGTTTGTACATAGAGCACTTAACTGGCCTGTTGGTCACTAGACCAACTATAATTGAACTTTAATATTGCATACATGCAAACATATACATATACTAACACCTTCGTATAACACTAATAGTTATATCAATAGGGTATTTGACTAAAAAAATAGAATTAGTCCGTCAGATAGATTTCAAAAAAATATTGGACACGTATATTTTCTTTAGTCGCGTAAACAAAAAATTAAGACGCCAAACTTCGCTGAAAAGTCGTGTGACGTCACTTGCCAGTACACTTTTTACTGGCAAATGACGTTACAAGCCCCCACTCTTATACGTTTCTCCATCTTTGATGCGTTTTATCTTCGTATTTTTTTACTGATTCGATAAAATAAAAAATACGTATCCAATATTTTTCGATAATCTAACTGACGGACTAATTAGATTTTTTTAGTCAAATACCCTATTGTGTGTGAATCGATGTAAAGCTGATATTATTGAATAGTTTGGTGAAAGTTGCGTGTATAATATCTGGAATAGACAAGCCCTAGTGAAGTCTATAATCTTGACAGGTACTCTATATTATTTTACAGTAGATTCTATCAATTATGAAATATAGTGGAGAAGATTCAAGGTTATAACAAACCAATTATATATTGTAGATCACACAGTGGTGTAGTTAGGGTCCCGTACTTTTGCGGCTGGACAGGCGTATGTAGCCATGAGTAGAGTAAAATCACTTAGTGGTCTCCTGATTGAAAAGCTGATTGTTATAAGCTGACAGATAAAACACCATGTAAGACCGACGCACTGGCGGAGATAGAGAGGATGCAAGCTCATTCGCCTACTTAAAATAAATATATAAATGTTAAAAATATTTTGTTATCAAAGACCAAAAAGTATAAAATAAATTAATAGTTTAAAAAAAAAACACTAGAAAACACGCATTTATAAACTCACGAAAAACAAAAAATAAATAATGGATCGTTCAATTTGTCTCTATTTCTGGGCTGAAGTGTAAACTATGTGTTTTTAATTATAATATTTTATTGTTAAAGCGTGGGGCGCTGGAACAGGAAAGACTTTATTGTTAACAAATACTAATACTACCTTCCTGGCGGAAGCTGCATGAGGTCGCACAAGAGCATAGCATTTATGCCACCAAAGAGTACCAAAGGGAACCAAAGATATCTCGTCCTCTAACAAGAACTCTACATTTTGCCACTATTGACGCATTACCCTTATGTACTTAATTTCCTAAAAGAAGAGGCGTTAAAAATGTCGGTGAATGTCATCTTCCTTGCTGATAGCGCATGTTTTGTCTGAGTTCGACAAACTGTTACTTTGAACAGACTGTTTAATGTAGAGCCACTTACTTCTCATGCTGCAACTCCAGTTAGAGCGCCAATCTGTGTATCCTGATTCCCTTAACATCTGTTCACTTGATTTTTGAACAAGTTAAACAAGAACGTCTTTCCTGTTCCAGCGCCCCACGCTTTTACAATCAAATATTATAATTAAAAGCACATAGTTTACACTTCAGCCCAGAAATAGAGACAAATTGAACAATCCATAATATTTTTTTTGTTTTTCGTGAATTTATAAAAGCGTGTTTTCTAGTGTTTTTTTAAACTATTAATTTATTTATTTCTAGGTAACGCTTATTTAGAAATAAGAAATATAAATTAATAACAACACTTATTTGTTTACCAAAAATAAATAATAGATGGCGTTATTACATTTGTCTTCGCCGTTGAACTTTAGATGGCACTATGATGTTTCTTATTTGAAAATGGCTTCACACCCCTACCATCTTGACTTTTCAAAAATATATATCCAGTGTTACTCGGGGTGATGTAATGATTCTTATGATACCCCATACATATAATACAAGGTAGTAGAGCCTTGCTAATTTCAGCATGAATAGGCCGGCTCGACCGGGGAAGTACTACCCTTTCACAGAAAGTCAGTACCTAAACTGTTGCGTTTCGTTCGGTGAGTGAGAGTGCCAGAGGCCCTATCCCCTATTCTTTCTCCATCACCCCACTCCTTATCCTATCCCTTTTCCCAACCCCAAGGGGCGGCAACGCGCTTGTGACTCCTGTGGTGTTGCTTGTGTCCATGGGCGGCTGTAATTGCTTACCATCAGGCGATCCGTCTGCTCGTTTGCCGCCTTATGTTATAAAAAAAAACGTCCTAATCAGTCCAGGCATTTAGAAGTTATTGTGGAATAAATAAACTTACATACATACATACATACATGAATCCTGAAAACATTACACTCCTTTTTTTGGGCAGTCGTATATTAAAATGGACTTCAAAAACATGACAAGCTATGACTGGGATTAATTCCAGATACTGTGGGTTTAACGAAGTGATGATATAAAGAGCGATGAATACAGAAGCGGTATACAGAAGCATCAATACTGTTTGTATTATGTTACGGATCGTCCCCTTTCCCATCTTCGGTATGCAGCCAACCTCTTTATCAAACACGTTCAATTCGTTATAATAACGCTGCATTCTTTTGATGGTTAATAAATTGAACACCATGAAAAATAAACCCTGGAACACAGACGCTCCGATAGCGAAGTCTAGGAGATAAACATCGTCAATAATGTTAAAGAATTTTATCAAGTAAACACTCAATGCCAAAGGGTAGAGAAGTAATATTGAAGTGAATATGGGACTGACCCCAAGAAGGGGCAATCGGATGATACCGAAAGGTATTTCGCATATTATGAGTATTGTTGATATATTATCGATGTAAGGTTTACGTTGGAGGCGTCACGTCGATAGCCAGAATTTTTTCCAAATGTCGTTAGAGTGACAGACTTGACTGACTTTATGTAATTTACGAGAAGAGGTCAATCGTCGAATCCAACTCGGTGGGCAGCGTTTGGGAAGCTACGACATATCTTCTCGTCTGATATCCCGCAGTGTCTCAAGACGAAAGTCTTTGACCAGTGTGTGTTGCCAGTGATGACTTACGGATCAGAGGCGTGGTCGCTCACTATGGGCCTTAACAGAAGGCTCAAGGTTACTCAGAGGGCGATGGAGAGAGCTATGATTGTAGTTTCACTGCGAGATCGAATCAGAAATGAGGAGATCCGCAGTAGAACCAAAGTCACCGACATAGCTCTCCGGATAGCCAAGCTGAAGTGGAAGTGGGCAGGGCACATAGCTCGAAGAACCGATGGCCGTTGGGGCAGAAAGGTTCTGGAGTGGCGGCCACGTACCGGACTACGCAGTAAAGGCCCCCCGCAAGGTGGACCGACGATCTAGTCAAGATCGCGGGAGGCGGTTGGATGCGGGCGGCTCAAGACCGGTCAGTGTGGAGAACCTTAGGGGAGGCCTATGTCCAGCAGTGGACGTCGTTTGGCTAATATGATGATGTAATTTACTAATGGTGACAGTTAATAATCTAATTCCAATGACAATATTATCTATAGTTAACATCAGGCACGAACGCTATCGACGCTATTAGATTAATTAGATCCTAAGTTACGCTACCCAACTTGACACTCATTGCATTCGATTAGTAATAAAATTAATAGAATGTGTCATCCTGTTTCGAGAAAATGTAACAATGTGTATGAACGTACTTCGCCCAACCGTGATACCCGACAAAACTTATATCATTTCTAGGAATGACAATAAGTTCAAAACGATCAATAAGAGTGACCTGTTCAGAGATAGATGGCGCCTATTTCAGAGCGTGATCGAAAAAGGAAATCTGACTAGAGTCGATACCATTGCCCCATCTCATCTTTCTAGCATAGTGAATTTGTGTGGGTACTGCTTCTTCGGCAGAAACCTTAAAAATTCAAACTAATGGAGGATTATGTATTAAAGCCGTTTGAAATCCAAACGTTGGTACTATGGGGTCCAAATGGAGGATTTATTTTAAGAGAAAACTTCCACTTGGTGTAGTCATGGCAAGTACGTGGTTCAAACCAATTATTATGTTACTTGAATTATGTCAAACTTTTAAATTAGTAAATAGGTTTTTGCCACACAATTTTATAAAAAAAAAATGTTGTCCCTCGCACTTACACCGCTGTTATTTAGTTTACCTCGACAACAGCGCACAAACACTAGCAGCTGGCGACATTGCCGTAAGTGACGGCTCTAGCTCATGTGTTATATAGCCTTCGATCAACAAGTAATTTACTCAGTGTAACCACCGTGAATTTTCACGGCTTGTGGACAAGGGACACGCTAACAAGAATTAGTAGACCAACATACACTTATTTCAACTAGACAACGCGACATGCAGTAGACTGGTTTTTCATCAACAAATATTTCTTCTAGTTATTTTTATTAGTTAGGTACGTATAAAGTAGCTCTGCAACTTTATTCATGAATTTGCTAAAATTTAATTACATCGCGCAGACTTGTATAGATAGTCATATATACGTAGAATGCATCTGCTCTTATAATAATTAGATATAGGGCACAGATAAGAGTAAATCCACTTCTCGTTAGTTCGCTTTGTTCTCCACTTCAAATTAAGTACTGAAAAAACTTATAAAAAGCCTTTTTTTGTCATAGCACGCGTCCGTCCGTAAACATATTACGTTGCTGTTTACAATAATGGAAGGAAACATTGTTTATCTACTTGAAATAAGAATTCCTTATATATTCTAAAATAAACAAGATATACCCGCTCCATAGAATGTCACTTCTGTTTTCCTTAAGTCATATCCTGCTAAATTATTTACGTATGGCTAAATTAACTCAACTTAAATTGTTCAACTCTCAATATATTCGCAATATCATTTCAATGTCTCTTAATTTAAAAGAATACCATTATGACGTAAATATAACACTGACATCATATCGAAACTGCATTTTGAACAAATATAATTAACAGAATTGGGCCCCTGAAGTACTGAAGTAGTGTGTAGTCAAACTTGCAACCTTTAGTAGTTAAATCTACAAATGTGTAAATAAGCAATAAGTATCCCAAAGAAAACTGTCCTCAGACATGAGTAGCGACAGAGGTATTTTTAAGTACTGATAAAAAAATCATTTCGTGAAGTTGATGTGAAATCATGTCACATAAACGATTTTAGGATGTCTAATGGATATTATCTGGTAACCCTAAATGTGAGTCATACATCAGCCTAATCATGCGTTACCGGAGAACAGGCATAATTCTCGAGTATTCACCGTTTTAGGAACGTGAATAAAGTGTTTTAAACATAAAATTGTGGAAATAATTTAAAAAAGGTTTTACTATTTGAGCATTGTAGATTCTAAATAGGCGGTAAATGAATTGAAGAAATGATAGAAGTAGTTGCAGTGACTCAAGGCTCTCGGTAGCCTCTTGATGGCAAGAATAGAACGACCCTGTAAACTATAGTATGGTAACACGAGCTGTTGCCGCAACTCCACATCCTGACTTGTCTTTTGCGTGAAACTGTAACTATCGAGGTTAACGATTAAGTACAGCTGTGCTGTACCGCAGAAAACTTATCTTTGGAACGGAGTTTTGCAGTGTAAGCAGTGTTGCAGACAGTGGCAAACCAACATTTTGTCTACCAAGCACAGCTGTTGCGGCGTGAAAAATCTCCTCACTCGGAGCAGGACTCCAAGTAAGCGGGATACCGATTCACTGTTGATTTTTTGGGGTAGATACATCCATATACGAACACAACAACCGATACAATATGCTTAAATAGGGTATGAAATTGTATCAGTAACATTATGTGTTAGGAAAGGCACACCGTTTATTCAACTGAAAATGCGTTCTTCTGTGTTCTGTTGGTGTTGAATTTGGTAAATATTCAGCATGCTAAGTGTAGATGTTATTAGTCAATTTCTAGAAATAATTAGCATTGGATCACTAATAAGCAGTTAAAAATCGATCTGATAAAAACAATAGATAACTTATCAAATAACGATATCCATATCTCATTATTACAATTTACATATAACGTCATCGTTAAATTGTGCTAATGAAAGCACACAGTCGACAAAGCCAAGCCAGCCAAAAGGGCAACCGCAGAACAATCCACAAAAGGGATTTCCCGTAAGAGTATGGTAACCGATCTACATAATATGATCGATTACCTTTCACTTAGCTGCTATCTGACTGAAGGTCTCTCTGTACACCATTATTTCTAAAACGTAGCTTATAAGGCATAGCCAGGTGGCTTAAGTAAAGGGCTATTAGTAAGATTTGGCCGTGTGCTTTACTGTTAATCAAAATATTATTATAATTTTAGTGTTGTGCTGGAAGCTATAGGTACTAGGGTTCGACTTTCAAGTCTATCTAGATTTAATAAAAGAATTCAACACAATTGTGTACTCAACCTTCGCAAAATCGTTTTTTGTCGTTCATGCGAGTTTCATTACATTTAAAGGCATAGTTTTCGTAAAGACTGCCATAGATCTTCATGGCAGCTGCGACAGGGCGGCGGCTTTGCGTGATCTCCGAAGCATGGATTTGTAATTAGTGACATATATGAACCCGGAGGTCACGGAATCGTTTAATCTTGTCAATCGCTATATTTGTGTGGTAACCAGTGGCAAATCCAGCTTACATTGCTTTATATTCTGGCTTGTCTGGGTTAAGCCCAATTTTCATCTAAGCCTCATTTTTAATTATGCTGACAACTATTTCAGTGATAACCGCCATACCGTGTGTACCTACACCTCACATTAATAATAACACACACATATCTAAAATTTAATTACATCGCGCAGATTTGTATAGATAGTCATATATACGTAGAATGCATCTGCTCTTATAATAATTAGATATAGGGCACAGATAAGAGTAAATCCACTTCTCGTTAGTTCGCTTTGTTCTCCACTTCAAATTAAGTAGTGAAAAAACTTATAAAAAGCCTTTTTTTGTCATAGCACGCGTCCGTCCGTAAACATATTACGTTGCTGTTTACAATAATGGAAGGAAACATTGTTTATCTACTTGAAATAAGAATTCCTTATATATTCTAAAATAAACAAGATATACCCGCTCCATAGAATGTCACTTCTGTTTTCCTTAAGTCATATCCTGCTAAATTATTTACGTATGGCTAAATTAGTTTTTATATGCGTTCACGCGTTTTATAATGTATTTTCGTAAGCATGTTTTACAGAGCAAAAATCTTACAACGAATTTTAAGGAAAACATTTTAAGGGATCGACGTTATTATTGTATTGGCGATGCAAAGATTATCCGCACGCCTCTAGCGGCGAATTTGGAAGTTTTCCGGGTACGACACTTTTGACAGCTTTCAATACAACTTTGCTTCGAGGTTATAGTGGTAATTAAACTTCAAATTAGTAGTAGGTAGGTAATTCAACTACAACTTCCAAATTCGCCGCTTGAGTCTCTAGTTAGAATCTTAGCATCGCTAATACGGCATTTATTTTTTGATTCGTGTACATTTTGAGTTAACATTCAGATTCAGATTAGCGTACAAAGTCACTTGCTAACAAGGTCAAACAAATCTTGTGTTCTAGAACTGTGTGCATATGTTATGTAACTTTGTTGCAGCTTCTCTGTTTGTACATAACCTGCTACAAAAGCAAGTTACTGTGAACCGGGGCCACAGTGTAGTTTCAAATTAAATATGTGAGAGCGGCTAGCCCTATGTTAAGAGCACTCCACGAGAATACATACAGATGAGATCCATTTATACGTTTTACATGCAAATCTTAAACTATCGGATCGAATATAGATGCAAGGCGGAAAAAGGTCAGAATAGCGTTATTGTACACAATGCGTGGTTTACTCAGCAAACCGATCTACGCGATTGTTAGCAAACGTCGCAAGTTTGGCGTCTTATGTATAATACGTGTGTTTGAGTATGGGAAGGCAGAACTAGATTTACAAAAGTGTAGTTTAATTTATAAAAGATTAGACGTCGCCAGCGGCTTCGCCCGCGTCAATTTTACCTATAAACCTTCCTCTTGAATCATTGTATCTATTAAGAAAACGAATTAAAATCAGTTGCGTAGTTTTTAAGATTTAAGCATACATAGGGACAGACAGACAGAAGACAGGCTTTATTTTATACTATTTAGTGATATAAAGCCTACTGTTCTGTTTAGAGAATATCTAGTTTAAAACGCAAGAACACTTGCAAAACTTGGGTCACATGTCCAGAAGATCGCGAAATTTTGTTGGCAGTAGAGTCTTGTTGATTTCAGCATGAGCGGGCCCGGCTCAATCGAGGCAGTACTACTCTCTCTCAGAACAACATCGTATTAACAGTAGGTAGATCTATACTGTTGCGGTTTGTTCGATGAATGGGAGTGCCCGAGGCCCTATACCCATCCTCTTTTTCTTCTTCCTCATCCTGTTCTTCCTCCTATTCCTTTTCCCTTTCCCCAACTTCACTTCGATAAACGCTTTTCCGCAAATTTTATGTGTGAAATGTCTTTACTTCGAAAATACCTTAAAAACATAAATTAAGCAAAGACTTCTCTTGAACCTAGTACTATTTTCTCAGAGAACATTTTGTTCGACATGTATTTACTACGAAATGATGCGAGCTCGACGTCATACCGCTTTGATAATTTGGTATCGATCGATCGATCCTACTCCGCTATGACGTCATTCCAGCTATTCTAACATAACATAATGTATCTTTTTGGAAAGTAATTTATATCGACATGGTATACATATATTCGATTTTAAACTTTCTCAATTTGATACATTTATACCTTAAGGTAATACCTTAAATAAGTTCAGTTTACGCGATTAAGACCCGCTAAATTATTTTGTATGATGGTATACATATTACTAAAACAATTAGGTATATGCCAATGTTAACTAAATTAGAATTGACCTCTGCTAATTAGGTAGATTTAATTTGTGTTATCTTCGAATTCGAATCAAAGGTACTGGGATTATTGCCCGACCAAAAGAGGTCTTTGCTACTTCGGGAC
The DNA here is from genome assembly GCA_944739405.2 of Euclidia mi. Lineage (NCBI taxonomy): Eukaryota > Metazoa > Arthropoda > Insecta > Lepidoptera > Erebidae > Euclidia > Euclidia mi. The sequence continues at coordinate 26,325,571 of OX123202.2, forward strand.
AAAGAAATCGTATTTCACATTTGGTACTAAATAAGAACGCGATTTAGACCTGTTAGATACATAAATACTGGTAACTATGACCTATTTAACTTCTTAATATATATTATATGAACCTAATTGTTTGGTAATAGCTTCACGATGTTGATTTTTTAGATGCTTAATTGCTTCCTAGTAGCTTGTCATGTCATGTCATGTTGATGTTAAAGTCGAGAGTAGGGTATGTCTCGGGTAAACATTGTTCCTGGGGCCCGATTCTGCTATTTTAGATGACATCGACATCATATTTTGAATGGAATGAGAGTATATTTTGAATTGACTCAAAATCGGTATTCTGCTACACAATGTCATTCTATTCTAATTTCGATATATTAAATTTAATGTCAAATATCCTGACATGAGTAGGTATTGTCATTAATGAAATAATTAACTTTATTGCTGGTAATTTGATGTTACAGCGTTGCCTATGATTTGTTTTTTATGTAATATGCCCGCAAGTACGCTCTCACATTTTATTTCAATTTAACAGTTCCTTACGATCTGGTAGATGTTTCGGGAAATATCTTCTTAGTCAGGGACCGTAAGGGTGCAGCATACGGTCCTCGAGGAACGTACATGCCAATTTTTAGCATCTTGTGCCCAGTAGATTCGGCTGTGCATTGCTGTTAGTCAGGGAATTGTGAATGAATTTTATATATACCTACAGATGATACTACCTAGCAGTGCAATATGGCAGTCTATAATACTAACCAGTACCATTTTAGTAAATGAATTTATTCGTTGGATTGTGAGAGATTTTTTGATACATAATCAATAATGTTACGTACGATTTGAAATCGAACATTTAAAATATGGGTGTTTTGAATATGTGTATTTACAGTTTAACGTTTGTCTTTGTACAAAAATATATTTAGCAGAATACCGTTTATGTATTGTTCAACTCTCAATATATTCGCAATATCATTTCAATGTCTCTTAATTTAAGAGAATACCATTATGACGTAAATATAACACTGACATCATATCGAAACTGCATTTTGAACAAATATAATTAGCAGAATTGGGCCCCTGAAGTACTGAAGTAGTGTGTAGTCAAACTTGCAACGTTTAGTAGTTAAATCTACGAATGTGTAAATAAGCAATAAGCATCCCAAAGAAAACTGTCCTCAGACATGAGTAGCGACAGAGGTATTTTTAAGTACTGATAAAAAAAATCATTTCGTGAAGTTGATGTGAAATCATGTCACATAAACGATTTTAGGATATCTAATGGATATTATCTGGCAACCCTAAATGTGAGTCATACATCAGCCTAATCATGCGTTACCGGAGAACAGGCATAATTCTCGAGTATTCACCGTTTTAGGAACGTGAATAAAGTGTTTTAAACATAAAATTGTGGAAATAATTTAAAAAAGGTTTTACTATTTGAGCATTGTAGATTCTAAATAGGCGGTAAATGAATTGAAGAAATGATAGAAGTAGTTGCAGTGACTCAAGGCTCTCGGTAGCCTCTTGATGGCAAGAATAGAACGACCCTGTAAACTATAGTATGGTAACACGAGCTGTTGCCGCAACTCCACATCCTGACTTGTCTTTTGCGTGAAACTGTAACTATCGAGGTTAACGATTAAGTACAGCTGTGCTGTACCGCAGAAAACTTATCTTTGGAACGGAGTTTTGCAGTGTAAGCAGTGTTGCAGACAGTGGCAAACCAAAATTTTGTCTACCAAGCACAGCTGTTGCGGCGTGAAAAATCTCCTCACTCGGAGCAGGACTCCAAGTAAGCGGGATACCGATTCACTGTTGATTTTTTGGGGTAGATACATCCATATACGAACACAACAAACGATACAATATGCTTAAATAGGGTATGAAATTGTATCAGTAGCATTATGTGTTAGGAAAGGCACACCGTTTATTCAACTGAAAATGCGTTCTTCTGTGTTCTGTTGGTGTTGAATTTGGTAAATATTCAGCATGCTAAGTGTAGATGTTATTAGTCAATTTCTAGAAATAATTAGCATTGGATCACTAATAAGCAGTTAAAAATCGATCTGATAAAAACAATAGATAACTTATCAAATAACGATATCCATATCTCATTATTACAATTTACATATAACGTCATCGTTAAATTGTGCTAATGAAAGCACACAGTCGACAAAGCCAAGCCAGCCAAAAGGGCAACCGCAGAACAATCCACAAAAGGGATTTCCCATAAGAGTATGGTAACCGATCTACATAATATGATCGATTACCTTTCACTTAGCTGCTATCTGACTAAAGGTCTCTCTGTACACCATTATTTCTAAAACGTAGCTTATAAGGCAAAGCCAAGTGGCTTAAGTAAAGGGCTATTAGTAAGATTTGCCCGTGTGATTTACTGTTAATCAAAATATTATTATAATTTTAGTGTTGTGCTGGAAGCTATAGGTACTAGGGTTCGACTTTCAAGTCTATCTAGATTTAATAAAAGAATTCAACACAATTGTGTACTCAATCTTCGCAAAATCGTTTTTTGTCGTTCATGCGAGTTTCATTACATTTAAAGGCATAGTTTTCGTAAAGACTGCCATAGATCTTCATGGCAGCTGCGACAGGGCGGCGGCTTTGCGTGATCTCCGAAGCATGGATTTGTAATTAGTGACATATATGAACCCGGAGGTCACGGAATCGTTTAATCTTGTCAATCGCTATATTTGTGTGGTAACCAGTGGCAAATCCAGCTTACATTGCTTTATATTCTGGCTTGTCTGGGTTAAGCCCAATTTTCATCTAAGCCTCATTTTTAATTATGCTGACAACTATTTCAGTGATAACCGCCATACCGTGTGTACCTAAACCTCACATTAATAATAACACACACATATCTCTATTCTAACACAACTTTTTAATCTTATGTTCAAAATTCTGTAGATATGTAGTAGGCATTCATGTCTAAAAGGACTCCTACCAGTCGATCTGCAGCCAGGAACCAATTAAATAAGTATACCTAATAACTTACGTCTGCATATTTTCAAACTATCAGAATCATAACATCATAAAGTTATTATTTATTTTCTTTAAAAAGAAATGAACAACGAATAATAATATTTTTAGTTATATATAAAAGCGATGGATATCGTGCTTGAAATATCTTTCGACATTGAAATGAATTAATTGTTTAGTACTTGGTTGATACTATAAATCATTCTGTAACGGACTTTTACCCTGACAAGTCTTATATTTATTCATTACTACAGGTACGTAACAAAAAGGCATTGATGTCACAAGAAAACCAAAATACATTATCAATTGGTGATTAAAAGTATCTAACCATTGAGTACTTTTTAAAACTCATTTTCACAACAAGAATCTGATGAAGGAATTTACTTGTTGTACCATCAAACAAGTCGGCGCTGGTACAGTTTGAGAAAAAAATCCTTTGGCTCGCTCATAGAGTTAAGGCACACTAGATACTGGTTTTGTATACGAGTTTCAATGTGCGTGTAAAGTAGCACTGGAAGCGACGATTTCTTGCTGAACGATTCTCGCCCTTATGGTGGTCTAGCGGGAAGTTGTTCAACTGTACCTTGTTCGGTAGAGACACATATCGCTATGTGTAAGTGACCATTGGTCTAGTAGTGCGGTACCTTGACTAATAAAACAGAGATCGTAGCCTTAGATTCCCAAACAGGAATTTTGAATGATGTGCACCTTGATTTATTTTGTGCCTCTTTTCGAACTATAGATAGCTACCATCTTGCGCATACTGCTGATTTAAGCTGAGATCTAAATAATTGAAAGGTATAATTACCATTCCTTTTAGCTTCCGTGTGATACGTAAGCAGTAGCTAAGATAACGCTGGCCATTAATCATCATTATATTTCTAGCGTTATCCCTTGATGCTGCGTTGGCCTTTGCCTTGAAACCCATTGTGGATATGGATTTTGGTACAAATGCTAATCATGAGCATGAACAAAGACTTCCATTTACCACCCGATTGCTAACTCTACAGGCATAAAAGGCGAAAAAAATCATCTCCAATAATAAGTGGCTAAACTTCAATTGGTACAATATAATTCAGCATGAGAACTGATTAGAATTAACCATCCAACAGAAAACACATTATCAATTTACCACAGTGCAATACAATTTGATTGGGGAACGTATTAATAGATACATAAAGCGTGTCATCCTCATAACTTTATCCCAGTTGTAACCCGGGGTCCGCTTACTAGTCTAACTGGATTTGACTGAATATTATTTATTATATTTTTCGACAGACCGTCTGCCTGTCGGACCCAATCCCAAAGGGATAGCGATATTTCATGATTAAGACTAGTGTCAGTTTATTCACAGGAACTGACTCCCTATAACGACTGTCAATAATATTCATGACAGCCGGGACCGAGGGCTTAACGTACTCTCCGAGCCACGGGGCAAGCGATAATTAACAATTCAATATACACATAAATCCGAATAGTCAGTAATGCTGGCCATGGATTCCAACCCGATAGCCTCGGCATGGCAGTCTGTTGGTATCTCCACTATCGTTGCCGCTATAATAAATTGTAATTAAACCTAAACCCTGTTTAATGTTTAACGTTTACTTTGATATTCTGCGAAACCTTTGACTGTTAACATAAATCTAAAACAAGCGGTGAAAATAATATTCCGAATCACATGAATCATATTTGGATGACCATTCAATATGTATGAGATTAATATCGAGGTACAAGTTCGGAGTTGAACAAACCGTCAGTGGCTGGATTGATCAACTCCTGAAACAAAGGGCTATTCAATTCACGGTTAACACCACCACAAGGGGGATAGTAGCAAAAGGCTGTCCACAGGGATGTCCTATCACCCCTGCTTTGGAGCATAGTGGTAGACGATCTGTTGAGAAGCCTGAATGACAAATGCTTCTACACGGTCGGCTACGCAGATGATATAACCATCCTAATCAAAGGAAACTCGGAAGATATGATCCATTATCGGATGCAAGCAGCCATCAGGATCATGGAACAATGGTGCAACCACCATGAACTGACGGTCAACCCAAATAAAACGGAGCTAGTACTTTTCACTAACAAAAGGAACACCCGTATGACCAGAAAACCAAAACTTTTTGGCACGGAGCTTAACCTATCGAGTGAAGTCAAGTACCTGGGCGTAAAACTCGACCACAAGCTCAACTGGAATAAACACATCACCACAAAAACCACAAAAGCATGTACAATCTTCTGGCAGTGCAGGAGAATAATAGGCAAGAAATGGGGTCTCAAACCATTCATCACCCTATGGATCTACACTGCCATAATACGCCCCATGCTCACATACGGTGCAGTAGTGTGGTGGCCACGCACTCAACTAAGCACAGTCAAGAGCAAGCTGCAGAGCATACAACGCCTCGCCTGTCTGGCCACAACAGGCTGCATGAAAACAACTCCAACGGCGGCATTGGAGGTGCTTCTCGACTTGCGACCATTGCACCTCATCATCCAGCAGGAAGCAGGTGCCGCCGCGATCCGGCTCGATAAGTTCGGGCTTTGGAGAAGAGACGACCGAATAACCCATGTACGCCTGAAAAGGACGTTAACTAACGAGATCCCGATGCTAGATGCAACGTGCGACCTCATACCTAAAACCTTTGTCTTTGACAAAAAATACCGCATACAACTGCATGAAGAGCACAAGGATAGCTCTGGTATACATGAAGTTAGAGTATACACAGACGGCTCAAAAACAAAGTATGGGACAGGTGCCGGAGTATTCTCCCATGACTTGAACATCAATCTCTCAACATCGCTTGGTAAACTCAACACCACCTTCCAAGCTGAATGCGTTGGGATTATAAGCGCGGCGACGGCTATCGCGGCCAGAAACGTGAGCAACCTGTCAATACGCATCATCACAGACATTGCCTCAGTACTACAAGCTCTCGATGGCAACTGCTTTAACAGCGGCCTAATTATGGAGTGCCACCAAGAGCTGCAGAAAACTGCAGCGAGGAATCGGGTCACGCTCCAGTGGATACGAGGACACAGTGACTCCACGGGCAATGACGCAGCAGACCAACTGGCAAGGAAAGGATCGGACACAACAACTCTGGGACCCGAACCAACTGTTCCGATACCTTTCAACCAACTAAAAACGTGGTTACGCGAGAGAACCCTACAACAACATGAAAAAGAGTGGGCAGAGTTAAAAGAGTGTAGGCAATCTAAAGATGCCTTTCCCCAATTAGATAAACGACTCTCGCAAAAATTGTTGCACTCCAACAGGAAAACACTCAAGCATCTGACTGGCATAATAACCGGCCACTGTCCACTAAACAAGCATCTCTACAACATCGGCGTCACGGACAGCCCACTATGTAGGGGCTGCATGGAGACCGAAGAAACACCCGCTCATGTGATCCTACATTGTACCAGCGTGAGCGACCAACGGACGAGGTTCCTGAACAACCCTAGAACCATGAGCGAAGCCATACGCAACACTGGTCAACTCATGGCCTTCTGGAAGGAGCTTGCATGGTATGAGTAGCAGGCGACAACCGTGTCCCTGCTAACGCACAATGGCCCAATTAAGTGGCTAAGTGCGGAAAACACCTGTCCAACTAACTAACAACTAATATCGAGGTGCAAATGCACACTAATTATTCATTAAATTGACAAAATATTAGAACTGCCGAAGCTTGATAACGCCGCCGTGTCAATCCCTATTGATGTTATATGTTCAAAAGTAAGATAGTATGGTTGCCTGAGGAAAGGTTATTTTACGTAAATTGAATATACGCGGGCAGAGCCGCAGGTGAAGTATTATATATTTATTACGTATGTAATTATGTATACATGTTTCGTTTAGTGGGTGTCGTAAGCAGGAAAATAATATGAAGCAAATAGTATCTTTGGGAAGTGATGGAAAACTCAACATTAAACCGTGACGCTGGCCAGAGCTGTTAGTAGGCAGGCCTATGCCTGCCTACTAACAGGTGCTATTGCGATTGCAATGCTATTGTGACACCTATTATGTTATGTCCATAGTAGAGTTTGAAATAATTTATGATAGTGCTGTTTCGTTTTGACACGTTTGCTGGGAAAACTAAACTTACAGTGTGGTGTGTGTCACGTCCATCACATATCATTAGATATATGATAGATAAGTATATGATAAGTTATTTAGCATATAAGCACGTGTTAGTTATGTATATAAACTAAGGCAACTATTGTAAGAGCATATTAAAAGAACATTAAAGTGTATGTGTCTCGATAGCGAGTGCGTTCTTTAATTTCGAACCACCTTCAACACCACATGGCGATCATGCCAGGATCTGCAGGCGTCAAGACCAGAAGCTGCTAGTACGAGGGGACGTCATGCGGAGATAAAGGTGCAATCAGTAAGAAACCCAAACCCAGTGATTTTTGTTCTCTATTCCTCTCTTCGTAATATACTCGCTCTAACAAAGTACGCACTATCATGGGAGTTTCGCCGTCGAAGGAAGACGTGATTATTGCCCAGGCGGCATCAGGAGGAAGTAATAATGCTATTGGACAGCAATTATCATCTATCAGCACGGTATTAGTATTCATCGCAGTGTGCCTCGCGCTAGCTATCATCGGTGTTTTGGTACACCTATACAAGCGGTGCGATCAGGGATGGATCAACCAAGAAATCAATAATCGGGAAGTGAGGCGAGTGACCAGCGAACGGGTATAGTGAGTAAGAAAATTTTATGTTTTAACTTCGTCTATTCGTGCTGTGTGTTGTGAAAATTATATAGAGACTTTAAGTGATACTTTTAAATATGCCCTTTATTTGTTATTTTATGAAATAAGTATTATTTTATATTATGACATGGAAGTAGAATGCACCTCAATATTTATTAAATTAAAGCTTTTAAGAGAAAACATTGTCAAATTAGGCCCATCAAGAAGGCAGGGAGGAATTTTTTATAAAAAGATTAGCGAAGCGCGAGCCCTTTACAACAAGTTTAAATCCTTGATTGCTAATTGTGAAATCTTTTCGGACGAACGTACAGAGTTAATAGATAAACTAGATAGATTATACCAAAGTACTATTAGTTTTGACATAGTAACAGAAAAACTAAAAATGGGCACCGAAAAATTTTGTTTGAAAACAGCTGTTAGCTTGTTACCCAAAATGAATGGGGACGAGCAGGTGACCCAAGATTTGATAGACAGCGTTAACTTATATAGCTCTATGTTAGACCAGGCCAACTGCCAACTTTTGATTAAATTCGTGCTAACTACACGACTCAGCCAGGGAGCTAGGTAACGTCTGGCATCGAATTATGACTCTATAGCCAATTTATTGACTGACATGAAAAACCATCTGTTGTCTCCAAAATCCGATGTAGCGATACAGGCTCGGTTTGCACGGGCTAGACAAAATAATAAGACTATTTCGGATTTTGGGGTAGAAATTGAGAAGTTGATGGTAGACCTGACCATCTCTCAGGATGGCGACGATGAGGAATCACATAAAATTTTGCGTCCACTAAATGAAAAATATGCAATAAAAAGGTTCGCGGATGGCCTACGAAACCAAAAAATTGGTACTATAATAGCTGCGCGTAATTTGACGTCGTTGAAAGATGCAATAAGGGTGGCGGAAGACGAAAGTTTCACTTCCCCAGACCAAATAATGAGCTTTCAGTGACGACCAAAATATCATAAAAATCAGGGGAACGCAAAGTATGTGAATTTCCAACATTATCGCAGCGGTTCGAATAATCACGTGCGGCGACAATCAGCTGTGTTTGACAAGCATCGCGCGTGTCATAGGGGCAAAAATGCTAACGCATGGCATAACAGTAGTACGCGCGGTACTAGTAGACATTACAATTATCGCGGTCAGCAGAAACAACAGGTAGCATATTTAGACCGCATGTCGCCGAAAAATAATGAGTCAATGGCAAGGCCAAGAGTACACAATGACGCCATGAGTAGAGAGAGTCCAAATGCGATTTCTTTGGCATCTAGCCTTCTCTTGTAAGTTGCATAAACAACTGGCATCATATAGTGATAAGCTACGGTACTTTGATATAGATAGCCTGTCATGTCGTAGACTTCTTCTTTTGCCTGCCCTATTCCCATATTGCTTGGGGTCGGCGCAGAATGTCTTTCGCTTCCATTCTCTCCTATCAGCCGTCATCTGATTATTATCATTCATGTCATCCTTCACACAATCCATCCATCTTTTCTTTGCTCTTCCTCTTGCCTTATATCCCTCAACTCTAATATTCATCACCTTTCTAGTCACATGCTTTAAATCCCTCCTCATAACATACCCATACCATGCTAGACGATATCCTTTCAGCTTTTCTTGCACCGGTGCAACTTTCAAACTTCCCTAATATACTCATTTCTAATTTTATCCACCCCACACATCCATCTCAACATCCTCATCTCTGCTACATGTAATCTTCTTTCATCCATCTTCTTCACAGCCCACCATTCCGATCCATATAGTGCGACAGGTCTTATAACGGATTTGTAGATTTTTCCCTTTTGGGTCGCAAGTTGTTCCTGTGACCTGTCGCCATTTCATCCAACCTGAGTTGATCCGGTGCGTGACCTCGCGGTCTATTTCACCGTCCCCTTGAATAAGTGACCCGCGGTACCGGAAGTCGGAGCAGACTGATATGGGTTCTCCAGCAAGGGATATGGACGCAGGACTAGAGAGACCGCCGAAGTCGCAAAACATGTACTCAGTTTTGCTTTTGCTGACTTTCAGGCCGACACTCTCCAGCCTTTGCCACCAATTTGTCAGTCTGCTCTGGACCTCAAGGCCACTCTCGGCAATCAACACAATGTCGTCGGCGAATAGCATACACCAGGGCGCCTCTTCTTGTATGTCCGTCGTAAGGGCGTCCATTATTAGCAGGAAGAGATAAGAGCTAAGAGCCGAGACCTGGTGCAAGCCTACAGCCACATTGAAGTTGCCGGTATTGCCCGCTGTAGACCGGACATGGGTTGTACATCTACTGTACATCGCCCGGATCAACTGTACATACTTCCCAGGCACTGCTTTCTTCTTAAGGGCCCACCACAAAACCTCACGCGGTACTCGATCATATGCCTTTTCGAGATCCACAAAAACCATGTGCAAGTTCTTGTGTGCACTTCTGTACTTTTCGCATAGTTGGCGGATCGCGAAAATGGCATCCGTTGTTCCTCGACCAGGCATAAAACCCAATTGGTTTTGTGAAATTACACTCTCTTCTCTCAATCGTCGTTCAATCACTTTCTCCCAAGCTTTCATACTATGTAAAATTAGCTTTATTCCTCTATAGTTATTACACTCCAGCACATCACCTTTGCTTTTATAGATGGGCACCAGCGAACTGCTACATCATTCATCAGGTATGGCTTCTTTCACCAACAACTTATTGACGAATAAAGCTAACCACTTTCATCCGTCTACTTGCAGTATCTTCCAAATTTCAACTGGTATTCCATCCGGCCCCGCAGCTTTTCCATTCTTCATTCCATTTACTGCTACTCTCTGTCATGTCCTGTCATGTCGTAGACAAGTTAACGATAAGGTTTTTCTCTACAAACTATTAAGAAACGATATCCACTGTCCATCCCTCTTGGATTCATTTAAACTACGTGTCCCTCGCCGTGTACCTAGGCGTGACTTAGTTAATGTAGGACTTTTACACTAGCCATTTGCCAAGACCAATTTAAAGCAATTTTCGACCGTAAATCGGTTATCTAAAGCATATAATGCCATATCGGATAAAGTTGATATATTTGCGGACAAACTCTCCACATTTAAAACAACACTTCTAAGGTTATTAAAATTAATTTAAGTTTATTATTAAAATTGTCTAATTGTCTTTTTTCATTTCTTTTCTCATTGTGTTTTCCAATTTAGTTTTTAGTTACTTAATATTTAATTGTCTGTTTTTCTTTTATATCTATACGTGAATGTTACCTTTTGGTGCTTGTTGTGACACATTAAAATGTTGTACATTTAGTTTTTATCTTATTAATTCTGTTTTTTTATCATTTATTACAATGTAACAACTACTGGTTGTCCTAAATAAATAAATAAATGATGAACAACAAACAACGAGTCAGTTTTTTTGTTAGTAAACATATTTTATTTCTAGCGTGTGATAGCATTAATTGGGTTATTTTTAGAATCAATGATATTGAATCAGAATGGTTAGTCGATACAAGAGCGTCGTTATTGGCTATAAAAAATAGATTTTGCGTAAGATATGGGTTGTGTAATAATATTTATAGAGATAGGCTCGTGATTAATGGCGTAGGAGGTAGTTTAGTTGCAATAGGTTACATTTATTTAAATGAGAATGCCGGTTTTTGTATGGAAGCCTGTACCGTTTGCTTTTTCATGAAATGAACATTTTTAGACAGCTTATTCTTTAATCTTACCGTAGGCATGAAGCGTTTTTGTTTTCGAATCCGCAGTTCTGAGATTTTCTCATAACCATATTGTTAAAAATCCGCCATAAATATTACAAAGGAAGGAATTCGTCCTTGATTTCTAATTGTTTATAACAATTTCAATAAGTGAATGATGTTGCAAGTTAAAAGAAACGTAGTTTCGACCCAGAGAAACAGACCTCAACTCAACGGATAAAAACAAAATGATAACACAAACAAACACGAACGATGTTGACATTTGACACTTTTGACAGTTGCTCAAGTTATCAAATGTCACACTGCAAGTGTTGCTATATCGATTCAATTATATCTAAAATCGATATCACCTAAAAAACAATCGATTAATGAATAAATTGCTCAACCAAAGACTGAAATCAAGTTAAGTAGCCAAATATGTATTTCTATTAAATAAAATCACACAGAACACAGTTTTTTTAATTCACTATCATAGCGCCTTCTATTGAATCCAAAATCATTTAATCGTGTAAGCAATCGTTAATGTTGAGAATATTACACTCGATTTTTTGTCGCTCGGAATCGACTTTTTGTTTGTACTGGCAATGTATGCATTCCGAAGTTGTTGATCTAATCTTTTTATAATATTTCGTAAACGCGGATTTAATAATGATTCATAATTTAGAAATGGCAGTCAAAATGTGTCAAAGTATTTACGGTATATCATTTTTTTTAAAGCAATTGGTACAGGTTCCGGCATTCTCTTTTAATATACGAGAAATATACATTTTCACATAAGTTTTACGTTTTCGATAAGTTACCTTGTAAGGCAATCGGTATATTAGGCCAAGACTTTTTGCAAAAATATAATGTAATAGTAGATTTTTCGAAGAATATTTTATCTTTAAGAGAATGTCGAGGGACAATGGTTTCGATTCCATTAAATTTGTATAATTATTTATTGACTGTTTCCCCGCGTTGTGAAGTTATTAAATTTTGCCTGTCAATAGAACAGAAGATTGTGTAGTATTTAGGAAAGAATTATGTAAAGGTGTTTTTTGGCTAATGTGATAGCTAGGCCTAAAAATGGGATGATACCGATTAGGTTATTAAACACAACCTCTGAGGAAGTTATTTGTAGGATGTCTGACGTAGAAGTTAGTCCATTAAGTGATTATGAGTATTGTAGTTTTGCGGTACCGGAGATAAACGGTGAACGCGTTAAGACAATATTTTCTTTGCTTAAATTAGATTATTTGAATAAGGAGGAACGGTTATCGATCGAGCATATATGTGCAAAATTCCCAGATATATTTCATATTCCGGGAGATAAATTAACTGTCACGAATATTTATAAACAAGAGATTAGACTAAAGGATAATGTCACGCCAGTATATAGGAAACAGTATAGGATACCTCACGCTCAGAAAAAGGAACTTGATCGGCAGGTTCAAGAGATGCTTGATAATAGTATTATTGAGGAGACAGTTAGTGAGTGGTCTAGTCCTGTGTTAATTGTTCCAAAAAAGGCAGATCGTAACGGAGAAAAGAAATGGCGCGTAGTTATAGACCATAGACAGTTGAATGAAAAAATACAAGACGATAAATTTCCTTTACCTAATATTAATGAGATTTTAGAGTCCTTGTCAGGCGCTATGTATTACAGTCATTGCGATTTATCCCAATCGTATTTTCAGTACTGTCTCGCGAAAAACAGTAGAAACTGTACAGCGTTTACAACAGACAAGGGGCAATACCAAATGTGCAGATAACCGATGGGATTAAATATAAGTCCAAGTTCATTTAGTAGAATGGTGACTGTAACCAAGTCAGGATTAAATTATGACAAATGCTAAGTTAATTTAGACGATTTGATCATTTTCGGACGAAACCTTGAAATTCATAATCGAAATCTCATGTCATTTTTTTCGCGATTAAGAAAAGTCAATCTAAAATTAAATCCGTCAAAATGTGAGTTTTTGAAAAAGCAAATACTTTATTTAGGACATATTATATCGTCAGATGGTATTTTACCAGACTCAGAAAAAGTTGCAGTTAAAAAAAAATATCCGCGTCCTTCTAGTAGCGATGAAGTAAAACGTTTTGTAGCTTTTGCTAACTTTTACAGAAAGTTTATTCCTAATTTTGCTAGTATAGTTCTGCCTATGAATAAGTTATGTAGAAGAAATGTAGTATTTAACTGGACAGATGAATGCGAGAAAGCATTTGTATCACTAAAAGAAAGGTTGATAAACCCTCCAGTATTAGATTATCCAAGCTTTTCAGACAGTAACACTTTTATATTACAGACAGACAGTTCGGGATTTGCTATAGATAGTGTGCAATGTAATGGAAATGGGAAACCCGTAGCATATGCCAGTAGATCTTTGAATAAGAGTGAGTTAAATTATCCTATTATTGAAAAGGAATTATTGGCTATAGTTTGGTCAGTAAAATATTTCAGACCATATTTGTACGGAAGAAAATTCATCGTAAAAGCCGATCATAGACCGTTCCTATATTTATTTAACATGACAGATCCGTCAAGCAGGTTAACAAAATTCCGACTATGTTTGGAAGAATACGACTTCGAGGTCGAATACGTAAAAGGAAAAGATAATGTGTTAGCAGATGCATTGTCCAGAATAGTTTTATCGAGTGATGATTTAAAAAACATGCATAAAAAGACTTTATGTGTACTTACGAGAGCACAAAATAACCGTCTATTAGAGTCGAAAAAATCGAATGCTGACAAGGAAGATTCTACGGTTAGTAGACTTGATCACCCTAGGATCGTAGAAATTCTTAAAAAACACGGGCATGATATTGAACTTGTTCAAATAAGATTAGATTCATGGAATAAGTTGTTACGTAACAAGAAGAATAAAATATTTTCAAAGTCACGCAATTTGTTATATGTGCCAGAAAACTCGAATATTTATATAAACTATGATTTTTTATCGGCATTTTGGCGAGACGAGTTGTTGAAAGACATAGTAAGTTTTTGTACCGAAAAAGATATTAAAGAAATTATTATATTAAAAATCTGCTTTAACGGTGAGTTAATTAAAAATATGGCTCGATATTTAAAACACAATGCTAAAATATTATCTCAAGATTTTAGAGTATGCGTAGTGAAAGATGTACAAAGAGTCATAGATAAAGACGAAAAAAGTGTTATAATGAACGACTTTCATATTTTACCGAGTAGTGGTCATGCCGGGATACGTAGGATGAACGATGGAAACAAAAATATCATAGAAATACAAAAGAACCGTTGACGATCACTACGACTGCATCGTCATCTTTTGAAAAGATTTATTTAGACATTGTGGGTCCTCTTGACAAAGATAATTATGGAAATGTGTATATCCTGACACTTCAATGTGAACTCACAAAATTTGTGGAAGCATATCCGCTAGAGACTAAGTCGGCTAATGAAGAATTTATTTCTAAAGTAATGATAGAATTATGTAACGTATTAGGAATTAATAAAATTTTATCAACGGCATATCATCATGAGAGCATAGGTTCTTTAGAAAATGTCCATAAAACTTTAGGCGCATATTTACGTATACAAACTAATAATAATTCTTCTGAATGGAGTTCGTGGATACCGTATTGGTGTTTTTTCCTATAATACAACAGTTAATGTAGTGTCTCAATATACAACGTACGAGTTAGTCTTTGGAAAGCTATGTAGATTGCCGAATAATTTAAAAGATAATAGCGTCGAGCCTTTATATAATTTTGATAACTATCCATTAGAATTTAAATACACATTGCAGAGGGCTCACGCTGACGATAAAGAAAATTTAATGAGAAGTAAATGTGTTAGAAAATATAAGTATGACAAAAAGATAAATCCAATTACGTATAAGGAAGGTGATTTAGTCTTAGTAAAAAAATAAACGGGCACTAAGTTCGATTGTATATATGAAGGTCCGTTTCAGGTCATAAAAGACGAATCGCCTAATGTCGTAATTAAATGTAAAAATAAAATAGATGTTGTACATAAGAACAGAACAAGGTTATAACAATTGATTTTAAAAATAACGTAAATTATATTTAATTATTTTTTCTTTTGGGATGGGTGATGCGGTGTGTGTCACGTCCATCACATATCATTAGATATATGATAGATAAGTATATGATAAGTTATTTAGCATATTAGCACGTGTTAGTTATGTATATAAACTAAGGTAACTATTGTAAGAGCAGATTAAAAGAACATTAAAGTGTATGTGTCTCGATAGCGAGTGCGTTCTTTAATTTCGAACCACATTCAACACCACAACAGTGGTTGAAATATATGACGAAAATTACTTACTATATAGTGTAAAAGTATAAGGGAATTACATATTTCATTACTTGATATATTTTAACTTTTCATTTCACCAAATCGTGGAGAAAGTTAAAAGTATGAGATCCCACCATAAGCTTTCTACGGTAATTTGAATTCATATTAAATAACTTTTATACTACACCTGATCGGAACAGTAGTCAATATTCCCTAAAAATAAAAAGAGAACGTTAGTCTTTTCCTTGACCTGAATAAGCGGGAGAAAAGAATGTATGAATTTTCATTTCTCATGTGTTATCTTATCTATGGCGCGCGCCTGCCCAAGGAGTTTTCATATTATTTAAATATGGAATCTCCGTGCCACTGATATCCTTTTGTGAAGAATAAAAAAAACAAAAGAAGCGCGAAATATCGGTCAAATTCTAAGCTAAATTGTGTCTTACATGGTGTCTTACGTTTTGATTTTATTTTAAAAATAAAGTAAAATGTCGACTTCTAGCAGTGAAAGTGATGTTGAAATGACGCCGCCTTACTTAAAAGCATCTGCGGAAACAGCTGTCTTAAACCTACTACCGGATAAATCGAAGAAAAAATACAACCAAACTTATGAGCAATTATTTCATATTAAATACTTTCTACAATACAAGTCTTTAAATGTTCCTCACAGGTGTAGTATAAAGCACTGTGTAGCACTCGGGTGAAAGTCCCATTCCTACCTCGGCAGTATTATGGCCCTAGGCTGCGCCTTCGGGCCACAAACTGCTCCCTCGCTAGTAATCGGTTCCTTTCCTCCCTTGGTGAACAATGTACTATTATTGTTCCTGGTAAATCAATTAATACGAATCTGCAAGATTGCCTGTGAAAATTTTTATATTAATAATGTCTGCCAAGGCAACGTTTTAATCATAATAAAAAGGTGTTCAAAAGTCAAAAAGTCAAAATCGTTTATTCATCTATATCACTAGGTGACGCTTATAAACGTATTTTTTTTAAATCGAATTACTTTATGCTCCTACATTTACTGCCTCGTTCGCAAAGCAAAGGTCCACGAGAAAGAACGGCCAATAAAACTCGTGGCCACTCTTTTGAATCGCCAATAATATTATGGTACATATTTTGATTATTTTTTTCGATAAGAAAGTTGCTTTGTTTTATTAAAAGTAAGGGAGCTCACGATGCTAAATTAGGATTTACTCAGGCGTCATGGAGACCTACTAGCTTACAAAGCTTCGATGATAAAAAGATAAAAATGTAAATCTATAATATAAAAATGAATCGCAAATCTCGAGAGCAGCTGAACCGATTTCGCTTTATTTTTATAATATTCCTTGAAGTAGGTACGAGGATGGTTCTTACGGAGAGAAAAAAAAAATCGACTGTTAGGCGGTACGAAGTTCGCCGGGTCAGCTAGTTATGTATAATTTTTCATCGGTGGGGGGAGCGGCTATACTTTCAAAATTTTTAAAATGATCTGTTGCCTTAATACCTCCAGATAATCGTCAGATTATGAGAAGGCACGTCTAAGACGTTAGGATAAAGCATACATATCTTAATCTGACGCGCTTGAGTATTTCAAAACGGTGAATTCTCTCATTCACATTTGCAACTTTCTAATAATGGCCACGAGTTTGCGTTTCACCCAAATCGTCAGATTATTCAGTGAGAGCTTTTTTTAGGTTCACTTAACATCCCCTTAGAAAAATTGACACGTAAGATTAATTTTCTTTGTTTTTTGCATATTAAAATCTTACCTCCATTATGCAAACGATCAGATTAACATTCCTACTTTATACGTAGGATATGGATGCCATCAATATTTAACGCGCTCGAGTTAATCCCGAAATCCCTTCTAGGGCTCCCCTACTATAAGTTGTCGAATTCATGGAAGGAATTTCTTTGGTGTTCAAGAAAATGGTTCTGTGTTGGAAAGGTATTCTACCACATACACACATCACCATCTAGTCCCAAGCTAAGCAGAGCTTGTGTTATGGGTACTAGATAATGGATAAACATACATATATACTATTTTTTTTGTAAATACATACATATTATACATAGAAACACCCAGACCAAGATAAACATCCATGTTCATGCACACAAATGTTTGACTTGAGCGGGAATCGAACCCGCGACCATCGGCGTAGCAGTCGCTTACACTCCCGCTGCGCCAACCGGTCGTAGTACAAGCCAAGGTAAAATTATGTCTCGTGATTGTTCTCGGAGTTCTTAGAAAACATTCAATATTACACGTATAATCGATTCACCTAATACCAACGAACGCACACCCAAAACATACACTTTACCAGAACATGTAGGTACAACAGAAATCAATTACATCAAACAAAGACGATTTAACAATACAGTAAAGTGTAGCAAAACACGATGATATAGCAAGATACATTTAAACATTGTAACAAATAGGCGTTTTCCTATCTTGTATCAGCTAATACGTGAAACAAGGGCCTCTATCCGCGGCAACAATCAATCATACGACGCCGATAGATAAATCCTTCAGAGTCTAAAGCTTATCCTACACACACATCTGCACTATGTGTGTACGTACTGTACGTGTGTATGTGGGTGAACGGATGTATGCGTTACTATATTCTATAGTGTTATAAATGTATGAGTCCGTGTTATTGTCTTTGTTTCTAAAAATATTATATGAAGCACTATTTCGATAACCCACAACTCCTATTTTGTCAACTGTTTTAACCAAGCTGAATGTTTACATGAATTTTTATTTCTTTAGAGTAGGTACAAGATTAGAAATTATGATTTATTGAACATTAGGTATACAGAAGTTACACTGTCACTTGCTACTAGATAGGCAGGGGTAGGCAGGGCTAGCGTCTATATGGCAACCTGGGCAGTTGCTCCAATCACCAGGAATGATGGGCCCGGAAACCGAGCGCCAGGTGCAGTACGGGTTTTTTGTTGGTGTCATAAGGAGGAAGGAAAAATAATGTCGCCTCAAAATCTGAGTTTGGGCCGGCGCTGTATTAAGTATCCAATATCTGAACTCTCGACATTTATGACCCTTAAGTGTACCATCTTGGGTTCAAGTTTATTCTATACCAAATTGCGTCAGTTACTTTCCTTTTATTGTATTATTGTAGATACTCAAACTTCAGTCCTATATTACCAATTAAATGCTTTATAAGATGTTCTATATAGTGACACAATTTATTTGTAATCTAAGATCCTTATATACAAGAATTTGGCTAGGCAATACCGACTTAATTAATGCATTTTTACTTGCAATAGGTACTACTGCACAGATGTACGTTATTAAAAAAATCATATTATTTCTATTATCCGAGCAAACCTCGTCTCTCGATTCTATTTCTCACCACTTAATGTAGTTTTATTTTATTCTTCTTTTTCAATATGGATTTTATTTAAAAGAACCAGACCTTACAAAGATCACTTCTTTTAATATTTTATGATAACGATGTTATAAAATAAAATGAATAAGAATAGCTACAGTACAGCCCACTAATACAATGAATATCACTACTAACATACGAATGATTTGGCACATTTAATATAACCGACGCTAGCTTTTGATTGATGCACATTCAGAGCGAGCCACCACTTCCGCATCATATCGGCAACATAAAACGTTTATATCTCTTCAATGTTTAAGCTCCACTTACTCTTTAATTATTTCAACTCAATCTTTATTTAGTTACGAAAAATATTTAAAGGGAAACGACATCAGCAGTTTCTTTGCGTAATCACTACATAGTATACAACAAAGTCGGTCTTCTGTCTGTCTGTCCCTATGTTTGCTTAATTCTTTAAAACTACGCAACGGATTTTAATGCCTTTTTTTATAGACAGAATGATTCAAGGGGCAGTTTGTTGTAAATATTTTAATATTTAGAATAAAAATATTGTTTGACTTCTCAATCATTTTAATGAAGTGACATATATTGACAAAACATAATTCAAACTATAAAAAGAATACAGAACACATTAGGCTTGGTAGCCAGTACATATTACAACATACGCCCACTTAATGGCTATTAGCCTAATTTGGGTACTATACAGTTAAACCAATGACCTTCACACAAATATCATGAGCTACATGCCTTAAAGGCTTGGTTAAAACATCAGCGGGCATATCGGCTGTAGGTAAGTATTTCAATTGAATAGTACCATCTGAAATCTTTTCACGAATAAAGTGAAATCGTATATCGATATTTTTTGTACGATTGTGATGAATTGGATTCTTGGCCAACATTTGTGCACTCTGGCTATCATTATAAATTGTTACTTGTGCCCTAGAAATATTACTTATCTCTGACAGGAAACGACGTAAATACACGGCTTCTTTAGCACAGAAACTCAATGCCATGTACTCTGCTTCTGCGGAAGAAAGCGCTACTGTGGGTTGTTTCTTAGACTCCCACGACTCAGGACCTCCTCCAAACTCAGTATAAAAACCGGTATATGAGTGACGATCTGAGCAATCATTTGCAAAATCTGCGTCTGTAAAACAAGTAAGATACTTCCCAGTCTTCTTGTAACAAATACTGTAATCGATAGTCCCTTTCAAATACTGTAATACGTGTTTTGCAGCTAACCAGTGCGTCTTATCAAACTTAGTATTAAACTGACTCAGATAACTAACAGCAAATGAAATATCTGGTCGAGAGTTTACTGCAATATACATAAGACTACCAATCAAACTCTGATATGGATATATTGACTCACAATGTTCTGCAGGAACCAACTTATTTGTAGTCAATGGAGTCTGTGCAGATTTACAATCAGACATATTGTACTGCCGTAAGACATCGCGTATATAGCTGTGCTGACTCAATTTACCAGTATTTCCACATTTTTGCACATTTAAGCCAAGAAAATATTTAATTTTTCCTAAACCTTTCACAGAGAAAAATTTGTTAATATCGTTTTTGACACTGTCAAATATTTTGTCACTATTGTGAAAAATTGAAATGTTATCAACGCATACTGCCAATTCGACAAAAGCTTTAGCAAAAAGTTTCGTATATACACAGGGTTCTGAAGGAGTTTGTTTAAAACCCAAGGAAGACAAAGTTTTGTTTAATTTTATATTCCAAGCTCGTGGAGCTTGTTTTAATCCATATAAGGATTTCTTTAGCAAACAAACCTTTTCATCTTCAGTGTTAAAACCTTGTGGTTGAAACATGTAAACTTCTTCTTCTAGATCTCCGTTTAAAAATGCAGTATCTACATCCAAGTGATGTATAACTAGATTCATCTCCGCTGCCAATGCCAATAGCATTCGCAGAGATGAATGTCGCACAACAGGAGAGAAAGCTATGTCATAATCAACCCCTGCTACTTGTTTGAAACCTTTTGCAACCAATCTCGCTTTGTACTTTATTGGATTACCTTGTTCATCTCTTTTGATTTTGTAAACCCACTTACAAGGAATAATCTTTTTGTTTGGTTTATCTACTAGAACCTATGTACCCTTTTTAATTAAACTTTGACATTCATCATTCATAGCGTTTATCCAATTATTGCGTTGATCTGAATTCAGAGCATCAGCGTAACAAATAGGTTCGTCAGCATCAATTAGCTCCGTTTTTAGATTACGCAGTCTACTTCGTAGAGGATATCTACAACCAGTATCATCTTGTTCTCTACTAGTATTTGGAAATTACTGTGTAGAATGATCTTGAGAATCATCATCAACTGCATCAGAAAAATTATCATCAGGGTTAGAATCTTCCACAGGCTCAATTCCTACCGAGTCAGGTTCAACCTGTCTTGGCGAAGATTCTTCGTGTGATTCAGTCGATAATATTATGGGTAAAGCCAAACATGTTTCTACACTTTCCGACAACGAAGATTTAATATCAGTAAAACATTCTTCAAAAAATGTAACATCTCTGGCCTTTATTAACCTTCTAGGATATAGAACATCTCTAAACATGTAGCTATTTGGGTCATTAGTGTACCCAACAAAAATATACTGAGCAGCTTTCAGATCTAACTTCTTCCTATGACAGGAAGGTATCTGAACTAGCGCTCGACAACCAAACACACGCAAATTGGAAATATTTGGCTTATTTCCTGTCCATTTTTCAAAAGGTGTGTGTGTTTTTAATGCTACGTGAGGACTTCTATTTTTCAAATATACAGCTGTGTCGACAGCATCTTGCCCATAGGCTTTAGATAGTAAACTTCCCGCCAGCATTGAGCGAGCTTTTTCTATTATAGAACGATTAGTCCTTTCTGCGATACCGTTTTGCTGAGGACTGTAAGGAACAGATGTCTGATGTTCTATCCCTTTTGAAGTCAAATAATCTTCAAACTGTTTGTTAACATATTCAGACCCATTGTCAGTCCTTAATATCTTAATTTTGGATCCAGTTTGAGTCTCAACATAAGACTGAAACTCGCAAAACTTTCTCATCACTTCTGTCTTTGTTGACATAAAATAAGCAAAGACTCTACGTGAATAATCATCTATAAAGAAAAGTACATACCTGTTTCCTTGAAAAGAAACTTTAGACATAGGTCCGCAAATATCGGAATGAATAATTTCTAATAAAGAGGTAGATTTCTTGCAAGCAATAGGTTTGAAAGGTTTCCTACTTTGCTTACCTTCAATACAGCTTACACAAGGCTCTTTATATACTTCGTCGTATTCCAGTCCTATAGCTTGTCCCTGTTTAAGCTTATTCATACCGTACCGACAAAGATGTCCGAGACATTTATGCCACAAGTGATATTTTAATGAACCAGAATGCACAGTATTGGCGACAAATCTTCAGACGTATCTATTGAACAATCCAAAGTATATAAACCTCCATGAATAGAACCGTGTAAAACTATATTACCTGTACAAGAAAAATCTGTATAGAAATTACAACCTTCTTTATCAAAAACTACAGTAAAACCCTTATTTACGGCTGTAAATCACAGATATAAGGTTCGAATTCAGTTTTGGGATAATTGCTACATTAGAAATTGTACCTACAATGCCATCTTTAGTACTAAACTTGACTTCACCAACTCCTGTACAGTCTACCTTTTCTCCATTTGCAACTGTAACTTTACTAGTCTCTGTATATAACTTCTTGACATTTTGCAAAACATCTTCCCTAGAAGTCATATGATTGGTTGCTCCAGAATCAATGTACCAAATATCTCGTTGTTCCTTTGGAAGACTATTCAGTGCCGAAGACAATGTAACTGCGTAAGCTCCCTTATTGTCCTTATTTTTGTGAGGACAGTCCGGCAGTGGCGTAGCGTGGGTTTCTGCCGCCCGGGGCTGTTCGGCAATTCGCCGACCCCTTTTTGCCCCCCCCTTCCTTTTTCTGCAAAAGTGTAAAGTTTTTCGGGTTTTGGTGTTAATGGGTCGCGCACGGCAGTGGCCGTTTCTCTGCTGCGATATATGTATAGCTTAGTCTAGGCCTAGACGGCTTAAAGGATTTTAATAATTTAAATGATGATGAATTTCCGTCATCACTAGATGCTTTGTTGTTTTTAAGAGCTGACCACACCTCACTCTGTTCGACATTCGGGACGGCTTCGGTGTAGTGGTGCGTCAGTAGGCCACTGTGGTCGTCGTTCTGCCCGCGAGGTAAACAAGTGTCGATAAAACCTTTCAACGTCTTCGAGAATCTCGAACTTTGAGTTCACGATGCGGCCATCCGCGATTGTAGTGTCATTTGATTGTGTCGCCTCAACTGCAGAGCGAAGACTTATAATCCGCGGGGTTTCTCGATCGCAGCCTCGATGGCCCGAGTGTTAATGCGTCGTAGGTCTCGTTGCGTAAGATTTCGTATTTGTCGTTTTACGGCCTGTCATTCCGGCGAAGACAGCGGACAGGATGGCATCCCGCGTCTTTTCCTCATCAGTTCGAGAATCTCGGCTGGCAGTTTAGACTACTTGCTTTTTTCTGTATGCGTAGCAGATCTTTCGAGACGAATCTCCTAGTACCGTGACCACTGTGGCCGTTTTTAGGGTTCCGTAGTCAACAAGGAACCCTTATAGTTTCGTCATGTCCGTCCGTCTGTCCGTCCGCAGCCTAGCTCAAAGACTCCTGGTGCTAGAAAGCTGATATTTGACATGAATATAGACGTACAATATTGCAACAAAACTGTAGAATAAAATTTTGGAAAATATTTTTTTAAGGGTATCTCCCCTACATATATAGTGGGGTTGAATTCTTTTTTGGTTGAGTACCCCATTATGTGGGGTATCATCAAACTTTGAAGTGAAAAAAATTGTTAGACTCACGTGTCCCCCCCCTCTGGCGGCTAAACTATTAATTTGGAAGAGGTGAAAAAATCCCCAATGTAGTACATACAACGAATTTAAAAGGAAAACTATCACGGCTAAGTAGACATCACTAGTTTACGAGTAATCGTCGGTTAACTTATAAATACCTATTTCTGTGAGTTTACATTGGGAGCGCTGGCTTAATCTTAAACATGCCCGTTTTTAGTCCCATGTGAAACAGAAGTTATTATCAATAATGGCCATTATGGGCAACTACGAAACCCTACATTGCGCGTGGCCCGACACGCACTTGGCCGGTTTTTCTGCTTAATGCTGTCGGTGGGAGGAGCAATGTAAGTCTGAGAGTAGGCTTTATTGACTGGGCACTTTCAGTTCTGAGGTTTATATTAAGAGAACCTCGTACTCGTCGGTGATCGCTTCAGGTGTTTATCGCATTGATCACCATCAGTAAATGTGTGCTTTCGGTCCGTCGTGATGTAGTCTTTCACCTTGTTTGTCACATTATCGCGGTTTCGCCAAATCCACTGGCTCACAGGCAGTGGATTTGGTGAATTATTATTTGATTTATTATAAGATTTCGTTTCTTCTTGCAAAAGGAGTTCATTAAGAAAATCCCCTCTGCTACGAGGAAGTTAACTAGCATTTGGTCCTATGATTCTCGTGCCCCAAGCCGTGGGCTACGATTTTCGTTTCGCCACGTTCTTGTACTTACACTTTCGCGTTGAAGTACTGAGCTTTAGTCTTACTAGGTATTGCTATTGCCTTGACTCGTCGGGGTGAGTTGAGTTCGGGCCGCCCCTATTGGTGAGTTTAAGTACGAGGCACGCTACCCGAGCTGACACACTACCGACTTCCACAAATTGTTCCTCCTGACCAGGAAACCGACGCCATCCCAAGAATAGGTCGCCTTCTCGATGGTAGCAAAAGTCACCTGACTCTAGAGTTACCATGTCCTCCCCTTGTTATCGGACTTATGATAACCCCAGTATGTGCCACATTATGTGACTTAATTCTACCTTGAGCTCGGCGAGGTGTTCTTTTGCCGTAGATTATGTTCGTTGTAAGACGCAATTACTGTATAATTGATTTTGGCAGCCTGCCGTAGCCCGATAGTCTTACAGAACACATGCACCGAAGTACCCGCCACCACGTCCTTGCCCGGGAATAACGAAGCTGCCGGGAATTGGGGCTGTTGCGTCCAAAAATTAGCAGAAGGCGTTTGTAGTATGTGAAATAATCGGCTTTGATTTTAACGCAAATATACTAAATATTGGAGTCAAAGTTCAAATAGCGTATAGTTAAACCCCAGGTCTGTGTGACTATTGTCTTAGGAGACCTGTACCTGCTTTCTTCCCTATGCAGCTATATAGATTATGTTGCGTTATTTTATCTGGCACGCGTCACCCCTATTGCCCTGGCGCCTGTATTCACCAGTTGCGCCATGGCAATAGGGGCGGCACACATCGCACACAGGGGCGGCTCGGCCCTGATATATGAATTTATTAATTACACATAAAAGGCTCGTAGATTACCGGAATATTGCAACCTATTCAAGAATTAATAAACGGACACAAGCAAGTCTTCACGTAATGAAAATCATGATGATTTTGTTTTCGATTGTCGCCGCCGCACAAATTAGTTTTTTTTTTCGCGGCATCTTTTGCCGCCCCCTTAAATGTGCCGCCCGGGACCATGGAGCCCCCGGTCCCCCCCCACGCTACGCCACTGCAGTCCGGTGACTTATGACCGGGCTCTTTACAGTTATAACACACTATCTTCTTTTTATTTTTATGTTTCTGTGAGCTCTTAGTAGCTGGAGTTGAACTTGTACTCGGTTCTTATGTACGCAAAGCACTATTTATATTATTCAATTCAATATTTTGTTTGGAAACTTCACTCAGCAATCTTTCTTTAACTAATTCAGTAGTTATCGGAGTATTAGAATTTTCCAAAGTCATAATTAGCGGAACATATCTCTCTGTAAGACCACCTAATATTATTACAGCAAGAGAAGCATCCTCGATATTTTTACCTATATCAGATAGGTCTTGAGCCGTAGCCAATACTGCATCTATATATGTCTCAATATTGTTATCAAAATCCTTTAATTCTAAACGATATAATCTACGCTCAAGTGATAATCTTCTGCCCATACTTTTATCTTCGTATGCAGCTGCAAGTGCCTGCCAAGCCTCAGAAGCACTTTTGCATTTCCTTACATGGGTTATTGCAGGACCATTGAGGGTCATGCAAATTATGGCAAGGGCCAACTGGTCATTACGAGTTCTCGTTTCTTTACTGGTTCGATCGCCATCGGGATAGCTACAGATCGTTTCCCACAACTTTTCGTGCATAAGATACATTTTAATCTTAAATTTCCACTCACCATGGTCTTCTCGTTTACTTAGGCTGAGCCACGAAAAAGGAAAAGAAGACTGCCGCATATTTTTGCCATCCATATTTCACAAAATGTATATTGCTATATATATATATTTTTAATAGCTACACACTTTATAAACTAAACCAGCTCATCAAATTCGTGCTGATAACGAATTGTTGTAAATATTTTAATATTTAGAATAAAAATATTGTTTGACTTCTCAATAATTTTAATGAAGTGACATATATTGACAAAACATAATTCAAACTATAAAAAGAATACAGAACACATTAGGCTTGGTAGCCAGTACATATTACTACACAGTTTCATATGTATAATTGACACGGGCGAAGCCGCTGGCGACGTCTAGTTCTAAACAAAGTAAGATGCATAATGGAGGCTGCAACACTTAAATCTGATGAAAGCAAGTATTAAACTGAAAAGTGTAATATAAAACAGGATGGGCTAAATTTTGATTAAGATTCAAGTTGAAATCTTGTGTTAGCCAAAAATAAGGCATGTTTTTATTTATTTTCCCTTTTATGTGGATTCGACGCCGTAAACAAAGAGATTAAAAGCCCATTTACCGTTGAAAAAATTCGGATAAAGGCGACCGTCTCCTATAAACACTTCAAATTCAGGTGAATCAAAATCAAAATCAATCAAAATCAAAATCTTTTATTCAAAATTGGCTGGTAAACAGCTCTTTCTGAACGTTAAATTTTACAATAGACAGTCCCCCAAAAAGCCCAACCCTTCACTGCTTCCTATGTGTTTTCGCTAGGAAGAAGAAGCAGCGCAACAAACTCCCTAGCAACACAGTACTGTCTGCGTATTTGAATAAGAAGTTATACATTATAATCAAAAAATAATAATATCACATTTCAGTTAACATGATAGCTATCACACAACCTATTGCCATTTATTTAGTTACGTACCTACTTAAGACTTGAAAATTGAGAATAATGACTAACACTTAGCCTCCAAAACAAAATGACAAGTAGGGTGTAACCGCACACATGTTAAATATCATGTTGTTATGTAATCACTGCTCAGTCAAATCACGTTACAATGCATTAATTAGGTAGGTACCAAAACAATTGGAACAAATTGCAAATAAACTCATAAATCAGCAAGTCAAAAGCTGTATCCTGTCCAGCAGATCGACCAGTCACCACGAAAGAATGACACCACCAATGAAAGAGCAGCCCAGTAAAATTTATCTTTAATAAAAATCGAAGTCCAATTATATGGGTATTATAAAACTGTGTTGGCAGTGACGCCTCGCGCCGCCGACCCAACCCTGAGGCAAGGAAATTGGAACGGCAACTAAATATCGCAAAGTGTGGATATTGGCAACCGTAACACAAAATTTTATGTCGCCATCCATCGATACCAAATATAACACGTCCCTCGTACTAAATAAATATGTTTTCAGCAAATAGAAGACCGTCGACACGTGACACCCTACATATGTCTCTCAGTCAACAATACTTTTGACTTTCTCATAGGGATTATCTAACATAAGTGAAGCATCTTACATAATATTCACGTGTTTTCACGTACCAAGAATTCTTGTTTCGTTCCGAGAAAAGTTGTTTTACCGTGTGAAAGTGGATTCCAATGTATTATTACTTGTAAGGGTGTCAATACGTCACCACTCTAACGAAATAGAATCAGATGTTATCCAATTTTGTTAATAAAATCACGTAATTACAATTTTATTTTTGTATTTCTTCTTGAAATATATTGCGTGATAGTCACATTATTACTTTCAGCTAGTTATTATTTTATATATTTTCTGCCACATAGTAGACATCTACTTACCTAAAAAGTGTAGCTGTGCTAGCCATGTAAAGCAAATATCTTAAAAAAGAATTTAAATAGCAAGTAACCTGATAAATGAAAACTTCTACTACTGCGATGAGAATGTATGCCAGCTGGTAGCGCCATCTACCTTCCTATCTATAACTAATCGCATCAACATCAATCGTTCCACGTACAAGTGTGAGCGATACCATATTTCCGTCTCCCTCTATCCCACTCCCTGGAAGAGGCACTGCCTTTCGCCTGATTCGTCGCCGCGATCGTCGACGCGAGTGCCAGTCCAGAACATTCCGCTCGCTGAGAACGTTTCCGCTATATCGTACCGCGCCGCATCGCTGTATGTGATTATTACCGCATATATAAACCGCTCGCAAGTGGGAGTGACGGTGAAGTGAAGTGAAAACAAGCAGCTGCATCACGAAACCACCAGGAGACTGCCCTTCGGAAACGAAGAAGATTGTATAAGGTAAGTGCCCTCCATCCTTGAAATATCCTATACCCACTCACAATCACCTCTTCCCGTATCCATCTCCTAGGTGGCTAAGAACCCGCTATCCTTTGTATACAGTCCATTTCCCTCCCAAGTCGCCTAGAACCTACCTACGGTTTCAGTGTATCGCCGAACCATTTTTTTTGATCCATACGAGTCGGATTCATTTACGTTTTTATACGTTATATCGCTATACCTAGGCAGTTATAGCACTTCGCTATACTCCTAATATATTCACATAACCGTCACATGGTTATTTCCGCCCGCATCAGTAGGTAAACTTTTATGTAGCTACCTACTTATTTCTGGAACTATCATAGTTGTCTTATAAATCTCATATTTCAAGCAACTTTTAATTCCTCAGCTCCAAAGTGTTGCCTACTTAGGTAAAATAATAGATACATTAGATATTCTTATTTTATTTCGTTTTCATTAGCTTATACTTACGTAAGCATGTCACAACAAAAGAAGTCACGCGTGTCGGAAGACAAAGAGATGACAATCTTAGAAGCAAAACGCAATATTTTATTTGAGCGCATTCAAAACATCTATGAATGCTCAAACACCGCGTCTATGTCTGACAGTAATAGCGAAGCATTTCTCAGTTATTGTATGACAGTAGATAGTATTCGAACAGATTTTCATAAGTTGTTAGACGATTATAACGCAAGATTACTTTCTATCAATCCTGATGAAAAACCGAACTATCAGGCGTATACCTCATTCGAAGATCTTTATTGTATTATTAAGCGTATACAATCGCAATTTGAGGGTAAATGTTCAGCAGAGCCCGTTGCCCGCAAACCGAGATTACCGCCAATCGAGATTATGTCGTTTGACGGAGATATACGAAATTGGCCGTTATTCTATGCGAGTTTTAAGTCTACAGTGCACGATAATGGTTCTCTGACAGATGCTGACAGGTTGTACTATTTAATAGGTAAACTGTCACCGAAAGCCCAGTCCGTATTTGCAGGTGTCACACCCAGTGCTGAGAATTATCAGGTCATATTTCAGTCACTACTTGACAGATATCAGGACACGCGCGTCCTAGCGTCTACATACTTTGACCAAGCTTTAAATCTCAAACTGTCCGGCAACGCGTCTGTCTCTAATTTCCAGCTGTTTATTGATAACTTCGTCACCACGGTTAATTCTCTTAGGAATTTAAAATTAGAAGATCTTTCCGACTTTATGTTGCTTCAACTCGCTTTAAAAAAGTTTGACACTGATACAATTCGCGCATTCGAGATGACGGAACGCAATAATAAAATACCTACACTAGATAGTTTTATTTTGTTCATAAAAGATCAGTGTCGAATATTTCATAATACGCAGTCGGGTTCACCTGGCCCGTCTAACACTAACAGCAACAAACAAAGGTTGAATAAATCGCGAAATAGTAATAATTACTCGGTCCCTAATCCACAATCTTACGTTACATGTTCGGAATCTAATAGTAATAATTCACAGAAGTGTCTGTGCGGTAATATAATCTTCTGCTTCTTTGTCCTTCTCACAGTTCTAGTCTAGTCCATTCATCCTTTAATATACAATCTATCCTTCTCTGGAATGCCCTCCCTCTTGATATCAGGATGTCCACTAACCGTTTCACGTTTAAAACCAGAGTTCGGCAGAATTATTTAGATGCACTAACTGAATCGTCATAGGTATTTTATAGTTTATTTATTTTATATTATATGTATATATTTATTAGAATTATAAAATATATATTACTGCGTTTATTAATATATATATAGTATATATTTATGGTATGTATAAGTATGTATATTAGGTATATATTATTTCATAATAATAAGTAGGTTTTTGTTTTCATTCTTCTTGCTTTTTAATTTAAGAAATGCACCTATTACATGTTTCTCTGCATCACCCAAAGGTTGACTGGGAGATAATGCCTTCGTTATTAAGTCCGCCTCTGTACAAGTTTTGTGCATAAAGTTATAAAATAAATAAATAAATAAATAATAAATATAGTGCACGACCACTTATACAAGTGTCCCGCCTTCGATAATTTGCATGCAACCGCTCGTTTTAAATGCGTAAAAGATAACAAAGCTTGCATTAACTGCTTAAGCATAAAACATAAAACAAGTAATTGTTCTAGTAAGACAAAGTGTCGATCATGTAATCAAAGACATCATACACTGTTACATTTCGATAAAGATAACCCGTTGTCAAGCCAAGCTGCTAACCTTGACACACCTGCGCCGCAGGTGCAGACCACGGTAGCTGCGCCTTCCGCGTCTGAGGGCAAAGTATCGTTGTGTATGACATCCATTGCGCGGGCGATGCGCACGCGAGGACGGCACTCGCGCATCTATAATGATCCGTGCAGGGCCAAAACGCAGTGTACGGCGTCTAAGACGGTACTGTTAGCGACAGCGCAAGTTATCGTATATGATGTTAATGGGTCGCCGCACATGGTACGTTGTCTGCTAGATAGCGCATCTCAGACCAATCTAATAACATCGGAATGCTTCAAACGCCTCGGATTATGGAATAACTTTAAAAATACTAACTCAACCGTCAAAGGGATAGGCGGATCAGAAAAGCATTGCAGGGGTTCCGTAGATATTAAGAAACATTCGCGTTTTGATAGGGACGTTAATTTTAACATTTCTTCGCTTATAGTGGAGCGTATAACGGACACGTTGCCAAACGCTAATGTGGACGTGTCGCTCCTCACACATCTCG
Organism: Euclidia mi; assembly: GCA_944739405.2. Lineage (NCBI taxonomy): Eukaryota > Metazoa > Arthropoda > Insecta > Lepidoptera > Erebidae > Euclidia > Euclidia mi. The sequence goes on from OX123202.2 coordinate 26,356,918, forward strand.
AGTCATTGCCACTAGCCGACGCGGAGTTTGCGAATCCGGCAGGCATTGATCTTTTGATCGGAGCTTCAATATTTCCGCACTTGCTACTAACTAAAATAGTACGTAGTGAGCGACATGATTTACCGCCCGCTATTGAGACGGTACTTGGGTATGTGATTATGGGTACCGTACCTACGTTACATACTTCTCATTGTATTACGTCTTGTTGTTGTTCTGCTCTTCAAGAGATCAAGGTGGGTGCTAAAACTGTGTGTAAGATAAAGCACTAATTAGCTATGCTATGCTATGCCATGCTATGCTATGCTATGCTATGCTATGCTATGCTATGCTATGCTATGCCACGCCATGCTATGCTACGCTATGCTACACTATGCTACGCTTTGCTATGCTATGCTATGCTATGCTACGCTATGCTAAGCTACGCTACGCTACACTATACTATACTACACTTCCGCTTTGTATATGGATGACCTTGCCTGTAGTGTCATACCCGCTCCGCTAGCAATTTCGCTTTGTGAAGAGCTTATTCAGCTTTTCAAGCGAGGCCAGTTTGATCTTGTCAAATGGACAAGCAACTCTAAGGAGGTTCTCGCACGCATACCAGATTCTCATAAAGTTTCTCCAGACATTGAGTTTGAGAAGTCTGTACCGCATAAGGTTCTCGGTTTACGCTGGGACAAATCCTGTGATAGTTTTCGGTTTGACGTCTCACCGCCAGATGATAAGTGCGCCAAGCGCACTATGCTGTCCACAGTGGCTCGACTATGGGACATAATGGGGTTTGTGGCTCCCACAATTTTGTACGCCAAGCTCTTGATCAAAGAGCTTTGGCTATCAAAGTGTGAGTGGGATGAAACACCCCCTGACCATATTGTCGCCGCTTGGGGCCAGTTTTGTATTGAGCTTACCGCGCTCAATCAAGTTACCATTCCGCGTCATCTTGGGTTGTTAGATGGATGTACCGTCAACTTAATATGTTTCGCTGACGCTAGCGAGCGTGCTTACGGCGGAGTCGTATATCTGCAAGTCTGCATTGGTTCTAACTACTCGGTGCAGTTAGTTTGTGCCAAGTCTAAGGTCTCGCCTGTTAAAACCATTTCGGTTGCGAGACTGGAATTGTGCGCGGCTCTTCTGCTGTCTCAGTTGCTCCGCAAGGTTCAAGACACAGTTTTGCCCCACTACCCCATTAATAAAATACACGCATTTTCCGACTCCAAAGTAGTGCTCGCTTGGATTCGTTCTTCTCTTCACCGCTGGCAGACTTTTGTCGCCAACCGCGTTAGTAAATTGATTGAACTTGTTCCCGCTACTTGTTTCAATCACGTCGCGGGTTATCGTACTCGTCTTTAGGAAGAACGTTCCATAGATCATATTGACTGGAAGTTTATTCCACCAGCATCACCACATTTCGGTGGATGTTGGGCAAGCATGGTCAAAGTAATTAAAACGCATCTCTTCAAAGTTATAGGTCGACAGATCCTCTCTTACGAAGAGCCTCTATCCCACTCCCTGGAAGAGGCACTGCCTTTCGCCTGATTCGTCGCCGCGATCGTCGACACGAGTGCCAGTCCAGAACATTCCGCTCGCTGAGAACGTGTCCGCTATATCGTACCGCGCCGCATCGCTGTATGTGATTATTACCGCATATATAAACCGCTCGCAAGTGGGAGTGACGGTGAAGTGAAGTGAAAACAAGCAGCTGCATCACGAAACCACCAGGAGACTGCCCTTCGGAAATGAAGAAGATTGTATAAGGTAAGTGCCCTCCATCCTTGAAATATCCTATACCCACTCACAATCACCTCTTCCCGTATCCATCTCCTAGGCGGCTAAGAACCCGCTATCCTTTGTATACAGTCCATTTCCCTCCCAAGTCGCCTAGAACCTACCTACGGTTTCGGTGTATCGCCGAACCACCAGCGTCATTAAGAACACAGGCACAGCTCGAGATACGATTCACACAATTAAGTATTTGCAAATTCAACGGCACCCTTTTCCATTTTACTAGAACTTTCCAAATGTTCTTCGTCTACAGTGAAACGCTAAATCATCTTGCAGTGGAAATAGAGTAGGTATGTTCATACGCTACAATATTTGAAAGGAACCGAACATTCGATTTATTGTACGATATTTGAAGAAATATTACACATATTTCTCAGCCTTAGACTATGTATTGTAAGTAAGTGTAAGTCATTTTTAGGTATCGATAAAACTGGGCAAGTTATTTCATGATAATGTGAACATAACATAAAAACTCTCATTACACATTCGATTAATAGTTCAAAAGTCAAAATCATTTGACTTTTGGCTTTACACACGGTCACCACCGAAACCTAGAACAGTACCTTTTGGATTACATTTGTTCGTAGATTATCGAGCGAACTAGTGGTCATGACCTCTCTTCTTATATTAAGGAACAAACCTTTCTTGGTGTCTTATAAACTTATGAAAACGTTTTAACTCTACACAAAATTATATTTTATTGATTTAATTTTTTAATTATTAAAGTCATCATAAAATAACAAGTAATATGATAATGAGGTTTAAGTAAAACTAAAGTGGGAGTGATATTCAACTACGCACGTTCTGTATAAAACTTCAACTAAACTCTCTCGGACCATCGACTGGAACCGGCGACTCCGCGCCGGCGAGTCGCAAGATTTAACTGCAGACCTTTTCTAATTAAGTGACCTTTTAATGTGTGGGGACGAATTGAGGATTCAAACCCACTCAGAATTGTCCACCGACCAACACATTACACAGAGTACGACAAATCTGGGTCACCATTTCTTAACTCAAAGCCAGCTGAACTTTATGTACTGGTGGTATAAATCGAGCAAATAATCGCAATAACTTTTATTGCACGTGAGAGATATGTAATGATATTTAGGCTGTGGGCTGAAATTACTGATATCCAAGTATTTATACATAATATGTAAGAAGATAGTGGCAGTTAAATGGCACTGACATGACGTTTGATGGTTAAACTGTCAAACGTGTAAATAAGGTGTTAGCTATAAAGTCAACGGACTTGGCTAGTTCGCTCTATTCTCCTTCGATGACTGCTCAGGTACGATATGGTTCTGACTATTTAACTGCCACTGTGTTTCAATATTCTGTGTTGCTTGTTCTTTTGTTTAATCATCTAGGAAACAATGTAAGATGGTGTTATCATTATCTTATTGATATTGTGGGTAGTTTGATCGTTTGTGAGATATTAAAGATTGTAATATAGGATAGAATTATATATTGTGGATCAAGTTGTACCAGTGAGATTCATTATATGCCTGTGGTATAGGTTTAGTAAATTGTGTTGATGCTAAATAACGCTTATTATGTTCTGTTGTAAAACAGACCTTTCTAGTAATATAAAACTACCCACAACATTGATATTTGATATAAATTGGCTGTACCACTGGTTGTTAATTATTACTTATTGAAAAGAATGACCGAGAGTTTTATTGCCCGTTCTTTCTCTTGGTTCTATGCCTTTGCTTTGCGAACTGGGCTCTAAATGTAAATGTAGATTCACAACGTAATCTAAAGATATATCCTTGTGCCAAACTGAATAAATGAAAGTATGCTTTGATAGTTGTCTCTTTTATTTATCAAAACTGTCTCTACACTATAGGGAGCTTTCCTGATTCTGACACACGAAATAAAAGCTTTTAACCATATTTAATTACTGCAATCTCTCGCCATGATTAAAAACAAAACTTTGTCTGTAATAAAACAACAGAGGATATAACGAAATTGCCATTATTACGGCACTGCGATAAAATGAAGAATGCTAATTTATTTAAGTGTTCTCAACTACTCTTAGCGCGGCTCGAAAAAACACTACAAGTTCACGTTATTTTGAACCTACTCAACATAATTACTTTTGTGTCATACAGCAACTTGTCGAAGAAACCCGTCATAAAATTGAGTTTCGCAAAATTTACAAAGTAGCTATGCCTTTATTTCCTTCGACAATTCAATTTTTGTATATGTAATGTTACTTATCTTTAATAATATAAACGTTGGTTTTCCAGTACAAATAAGTTACGACGTATTAATGAATTTATTTTTTATTGTTACGATTGTAAAATTTGACTTAAACAAAAGCTTAAAATCTACATGTCCGTTCTTAAACTGATAAATAAAAATATTGCTACCATTTCAAGTTTCAAATATTTAAAACCATTTCAGAATTCTGTGCGGCAAGATCTTTTAAATTGTCACTCTAAATTAAAAACGTTGATAGCCCAAAGCACGCCACACACCTCAGCGCGGTGAAACGTCGTCGGGCGACACTTTTCTTTTCCACTCTCATCACAAACGAACGCCGTCCACAAGATTCGCCTTCATATTTTCAAAGGCCCTACAGATAACTTTGAATTATGACACTTTGTTGTTGTTTGACACGTTAACATAAATATCCGCTACAACTGGAATTTCTAAAACATTCACAATTCAATTATTCCTTCCCCCTGTTACCTCGTAAGATATAAGCAAATTTAATTAGCAGAACTTTTTAAGAAATCATCCCAATACAAGGGGATTTCGGCAATATCTTGATTATGACTTTACAGTCATAAAATATTTTGATCAGTAGGGGACGAAAGGTATCAATACTTTATTATTACTGCATTTGAGCAGGCGTCAATGTTTATTGATACTGTGTAGACACTGTAGTCTTTTTAAAACATACTTCAAAATTATATATAATATAAAAATGAATCGCTGAATGTGTTGCTAAGCGCAAATCTCGAGAGTAGCTGCATTGATTTCGCCAATTCCTTTTTTATAATATTCCTTGAAGTACGAGGATGGTTCTTACTTCTTACGGAGAGTAAAAATTAAAAAAAAATCCTGAAAAAGTCTAAAAACAACACTTTCCTATATTCTTATACAAAAGATTCATAATAATACTTAAAAGTCAATTTGAACTTTAATACCATACCATAAAGTTTAAGTGTTCGTGGAGGGTTTCCGGCAAGGCAAAACAATTGAGTGACGTTAGTATCGTCGACTGTTAGGCGGTACGAAGTTCGCCGCTCCAGCTAGTACTTCATAAAGTAAGGTTTTAATCACAGACAATGGAAATTTAAAATATAAGAACTTCGTAAATAGATTGAGAAAAAACATTATGTAATAAAAAACCCTTGCAACTAGAATAGGAACAGATATTAGTTAAATCACTACACACTAAGTAGCCAAATTAATAATACCTCTTTCAGAGGGTGCAGTTTATTAAACCATTAAGCACTGCAGTCCTTTACTGTGACTTTATAACGATGCGGATAAACTCTTAAGTTCATAAACCATGTGTTTACTTGACAGTGTTTCACAACAGCTAAACCACAGCTCAAATAAATAAGTTAGCACAACTTCTAGCTTTAGTTTAAAAGACAAATCCCCAATACTCAAGTCTCGAATTGAAAGTTACAACTTCGTTACAAGCTGTTTCGATTGCCAACTGCATCAACAAATACGTATTTACACAGTTTATTTCATTTAATAGCTGAACCCTCGTTATCTCCCACGTAGAATTGGATTTATCCTCTCGAACGATGAATAAAAAAAGTCCTTTGTAGAGGTTCAAGCTTACCTACTCTATTTTTCATCAAGGTGGCTTCGGTTAATAACCATGGCCACAGGCAGACAGAATTATCGTCATATTTATAATTTGATAGGCATTATAGATGTAATTTTGTCTAAGAAATGCAAAAACAAGGATTTATGCTTTGTACCGATCTAATCAAAGCGTAGTGTTGACATGCAGATGATAGTTAAATCCTAGCTAAATAAAAGTGAATAATTGCTTTTGATAACAATGAGCTTAGTTCGATAAATATTTTCCTTTGTGGGCCCATGGTTTAATTTTGTGGTTTTGTTATGATGTCAAAATTTAAATGACTGATGTTTTGATTATGTAATATAATAATGTTACTATATGATAGATAATAATTAATAGCTACATGGAGTCAAAAAATGTAAAGGTGAGACGGGTCGCTGATGGACACTAAGTGAAAACGTGAAATCACGCCAACCCTTTTACACCTCAATAAAGACTTGCACGCGCCTTCTAGCGCTCCCATGTATCGTATCTCGCTCGTTTACTACGTTTAAGAGCGTGGTCGGAATCTGTCGTGAGCAAAAAAATTGTGAATAATTTGCCAATAAAGTAAGCAGAATTCAAGACAAAGCTTCAAATCATTAATCCAAGATTAGCCGAAGGGTTTCTAGCTACACCTAAAGTCTTCCACTGTTATCGTCACCTGACTACGAGTAGCATCGCCCAGAACCTTGATATCTGATGGAAATCAATGTTATGAAACTCTCTTCTGGGAGCTTTCAACTTTGCCTCTCATTTTACTAATTTATCGGTCAACAAGGCATAGCAAAACTATTCTACAAATTTGAAATATTACAATTCTTTTATTGCTTTCTAAGGACGAATTTTCCAAACCGTTTCTCAACCTTCCGTCCATCTTCAACAAAATGATACACATTACCGGTTCAAAGTTTGTCCGAACAAAATATGATAACTGAATATTTTTGACTATTTTTGAAAAAAGTGATACATCCGCTATTATTCTTCTTTCCTTCAAAGGAAGAATATGGTGTCTTTTACTTCTGGCTTCGTAACAATGATCGTAAATGTTGCACTTGTATTGAGGGAATCGCATGAATTTGCGCTGTATTACTTCCAATCTATTTATGTGTATCTCGTATTGAGGATTCCAAATTTGACAGCAATACTCGAGGATGCTGCGAACAAGTGTACAATATAGAATTTTATATATTTTAATACTCTTGAATTGCGAACATCTTATCACAAAACCTAAAGCTTTACTAGCTTTTTTTAGCAACAATATCAATATGTGATTCATAAGTAAGTTTGGCGTCGTGAGTAATACCAAGATCTCAAACTTCATCTACTCTTTTCAGCTTTAATCCTTTAAGTTTATAATCATATGTTATAATTTTTGGCTTTGGTTTCCGTGTAAAACTAATGCAGAAACATTTGGAGACGTTAAGATCTAAGTGTTTAGTGTTACAGTACTTTTCAAATGTGTCCAAATCCTCTTGCAGAGCCACACAATCATTTGGTGTATTTATTTGAGTGAAAATCTTCATGTCGTCAGCGTAAAGTAAGATGTTCGCTATATTTAAACAGTGTATGACGTCATTAATGAATATGTTAAACAATAATGGTCCGAGTAATGATCCCTGGGGGATTCCTGAGGGAACAGTATTCCATTTAGATATATAACCATACAATGCTACAGCTTGGGAACGATTTTCAATGTAAGAGCAGAACCAACGGAACAGATTACCATGTATAACGTCTGACAGCTTCTTTACCAGTATGTTATGATCTATGCGGTCAAAACATTTACTCTAATCAGTAAATACAGCATCTACCTGACCACCAGACTCCATATTTATTGTTGTATAATCGACGAATTTCAGCAAATTAGTGGTGGTCGACCGCCCCTTAAGAAACTCGTGTTGAACAGGAATGAATGTGCTGGATAACGTGTTATACACTTGATCATAAACCAAACGTTCGAAAATTTTTGCAAAAATGCAGAGTTTGGAGATAGGTCTATAATTCTGTACATCCATTCTGTTTCCATTTTTATTGGACAGGCGTGATAAATGCACTTTTCCAAACATAAGGAACGGTACTTTCTCTAATGGAGCGTTTAAATAGAATAGTGAGCGGGTCAGTAATACTACTAGCACACTTTTGAACAAATTTTGGTGATATATGATCTGGACCAGCCCCCTTATTAAGGTCTACCGAACAAAGAAGTTTGTGAACAGTCTCTGGACATATCTCGATATCGCGTATTGTATGAGAGTGATTTGCATTGTTGGTTTGAGATCTGGCAGCTAGCGAATAACCCGGGCTTGCAGATACAGCGAGGAATGTGGAATGAAAATATGATGCAAAAAGATTACATACTGACGTACCAGTGCTAACAGATTGACCTTCGTAATTAACGTTAGAAGGTACGTAATTACTACCCTTTCTGTTTGAGTTAGCAAAAGACCAGGATAGTTTTGGGTTATTTATTATTGAGCCTTCCATTTTCTGAATGTATAAGCGATAACACTCCTTCTCGACCATTTTGCTCTTTTACGTAACAAAGTAAAAGTGTTATAATCAACTGTGTTGCCATAAACACGATATTTTTTAAAATACTTTTGTTTCTCTTTTAACATCTTTTTCAAACTACCTGTATACCATGGAGGAAATTTTGCCTTACCAACATATTTCTTGGGGATGAATCTTTCTATTATATCGTATAATACTTTATAAAACTTATTAGTAGCACTTATTTGGGAGATGGGCCTCGTTAGCCTTGGTTGGCAACCTGTCTAGGAGAAGGAAAACTCCGAAATTAAACCAAACGTTCGGGGAGATGGGCCTCGTTAGTCTTGGTTGGCAAACTGTCTAGGAGAAGGAAAACTCAGAAATTAAACCAACTTACAGGGAGCATACCCGACACGAAACCCCGATCTAAGATGTCAACCGACCCGTGCCGAGGGATTCGTGGCCAGAGGGCAAGCTGGTCGCAAACGGAGGGTGTTGGTGGTCACAGGGCACAGTTGGGATTCCACCTTATCCCCGTAAAGGGCTCTGCGGGGATGGACATTTTAAATCCCTAATGCTCGTGGGAACGCAATGGGAACTGAAAATTATATTTCTAAAGACGGCGGCGATGCGGTTCGCAACCCATCACGTCTCGTTTCCCGCGAGGGCGAAAAGCGGCCTACGGAAAGCCGGTTTGCAACATTAAATGTTGGAGGGGGAATGGATGGTAAATTGAATGAAGTATGCCAGATGATGGATGATAGAAAGTGGTTCGGCGGTGCACCGAAACCGTATGTACTAGGCGTTTGGAAAAATACTAATATTGTGGACTGTATGCGGGCGAGTTCTGATCGCCTAATATAGGAAAAGGGAGTGGAAGTTGGGAGTTATAGATACTGGGAGGAATGGGATTTGCAGCACACCTACTCTCGTTCTCTCGGCTCAAAAAGATGGCTGTCGTTGGCTTCTATATCAGCGAGGAGTCGGGCTGTAAGCTGATCACTCCGTCTGGATCCAACCCAGAACTACACAAATCACTTCACTTCACCCGCAGGCGGTTTTGTTGCGTTTATAGTATAGAAGCGGTAAAATATAGCGGCATCAGATACACATGTTCGGCGCGACACGGATGATTCTTGACTGTCTCGCAGCGTCGTTGAATTCTGCGACCAATTACAGCGAGGCGTGCTTTTTGGGAGAAAGGGAGGGAATAAAAAGGATCGCTCGTATTGGACAAGCAAGCGAGGAACGATTGATGTTGATGTAATTAATTATCAATAGAAAGGTAGATGGCGCTACCATATCCCCCCCACCCTAAAGGGTTGTCTTTAAAAAAAAACTGAACTTAGCTATGTTGGATGTACTACCGTATAACCCATCAATAGGCTAAGACAGCGATATGATATTAAAATTAATCTAAATTAACTTTAGCGAAACAATTATGACGAAAACTACAAACTAAATACTTAAACTAAGAAGTAGATCCAACTCCAGGCTAGATCTCACTGAGTTGGAAGCGGACAGAGACGTACAACAGGGCGCACGGTCTTCGCGGTTTTCACGGTAACAACTTGGGTTGTACTGTCTTTGGAAGTATGCAGTTTCTCTACGATGGCTAACGGCCATGAAAGCAGCGGAGCATTATCATGTATTATGACGACCAACGTAGGGTACGTTATAGGGGATGCAGGACTATTCTACTTGGATCTAGCCTGAAGCTGGTGGAGATATTCCGCACGCCAGCGCCACCAGAACGACTGCACGGGTTTATCTAGCAGAGTATGTCTCTGGAGCAAGCTTGAAGAGTCTGCTTCAGGAGCCGGAAAAGACGATAATGGCACTGTATTCAGAAAATGTGCAGGGCTTAACGCGGATGGTTCTGCAGGGTCACTACTCAATGCCGTGAGCGGATGCGAGTTGATCAGCGCCTCGACTTGTGCAGTGGTCCTGCGTAATCACAACCGGTATGTGTAAACGCTTTATCAACTTGATTGACACGTTGGCTAGGAAGATCTGCCATGGGAGGGAAAGTCGGACGCGGACGAAATTTGAAACAGACGTTACATTTATGTATTCTGTGACGAATTATTCGTCGAGCGGCTAAAACCCATTATTTATGCCTAAGTAAGGTCATAAGCAGCTCTGGACCAGCATGGAGATGCTTCTTGTGATAAAAATCTACAAGAAGTTCGACAACATGATCATGACGCGGTAGAATGCAAGGATGCTTGTAGTTGATGATTGATTGCACGGGCTGTTTCCGCAACTCCACGTCTTGGCGCGTATTTTGCGTGCGGGTGGGAATGGTGTCTTCATTCGAGCCACCCCAGCTCTTCGAGGAAGGCCAGCAGACTCTTGATGTGGCCCACTGCCTCCCTCAGGGTGCTGTATCTCGTCAGGTACTGCTGCCTGTACTGTGCGACCTCAGGGCAGTCGAAGAGCAGGTGGGCTGCCGTCTCGTCTGCTGCCATACAGGCCCTGCACAGCGGGCTGTCGGTGATACCTATAGTAAATAGGTGTTTATTAAAGAATCCGTGTCCTGTGTAGGCGGCCGTGACTGTCCGCAGTTGTTGTTTGGACAGCCGGAGGATTTGTTTGGCTATCTTACCGTCTACTGCGGGAAGAGCCTCCTTGGCCTGCCTACATGTTTCAATACCAATCCAGGACTGGTTGTGTTGGGTCCTGGTCCTATTTCTTACCAGGTTGCGATAAAAACCAGAAGGGAGGGGAATGATGGGCTCGGGTCCCACCACCTCTAAAGTGGCCCCTCTTCTGGCAAGTACGTCGGCTGCGTCATTCCCTCTTGAGCCACTGTGGCCCTTGATCCATTGCAGTGTTAATTTGTTTTGTTTACCTACCTCTGTTAGTTTCTGGTGGCATTCAAGCGTGAGTGCCGAGGTGATAGTATGGCTTTTGAGGGCTGAGAGGACCGCCTTACTATCTGAGAGGATCCTAATGGATCGTTCCCTTACCTCACGTGCCATGATTGCTGTGGCAGCTAGGATTATGCCAAAACATTCGGCCTGGTAGACCGTGTTGTAGGCTCCCAGTGGTGCTGCGATGTTGATGTTTAGGTCCTCGGAGAATACTCCTGAACCCGTACCTGTATCCGTCTTAGACCCATCTGTGAAGATCGTGAGCTCGTTGTGATTAACCGCTCCTTCGTGTAGATCCTCGTACAGTTGGATTTTGTACTTCTTGTCGAACACAAATTGTTTCGGTATTTGGTCGCCGATGGCTTGTGTGAGAGGAACTTCTTTAAAGAGTGTATTTAAATTGCTAGTGTGCGGTGTGTTGGTGTCTTTCCAGAGCTTCAGAGCTCTTAGCCGGACCGCCGTCATCGTTGCTTCCTGTTGTATAAACAGGTGCAATGGAGGCAGGTCCAGCAACACTTCGAGTGCCGCTGTAGGTGTAGTTTTCATGCAGCCCGTTGCCGCTAGGCATGCAAGTCTTTGAAGCTTTTGAAGCTTGTTGGCGGCCGTTGTTAGGTTGGTCCGAGGCCACCACACTACTGCGCCGTAGCTTATCATCGGACGTATTATTGTCTTATAAAGCCATAAGACAATTTTGGGGGATATGCCCCAGCGTTTGCCTATCATCTTCTTACACTGCCAGAAGACAATGCTGGCTTTGTTGAGCTTATTTTCCATCTGGCTGTTCCATGTCAATTTGCTGTCGAGAGTGACACCTAGGTACTTGACCTCGGTAGACAGCTTAAGCTCTGTATTAAATAACCTGGGCAGTCGGTAAGTGCCCAGCGCGCGTTTGTGTGTGAACATAACTAGTTCGGTCTTGGTCGGGTTTACAGATAATTCGTACTCATTACACCACCACTCTACTATGCGTAGGGCTTGTTGGGTTAGGTCGTACACTGTACTGGTTACCTTACCTGAGGTGAGTATGGTTAGATCATCTGCATAACCTATTGTGTAGAAGTCTCTCGCGTTGAGTTTGTCTATGAGTACATTGATGACTAAGTTCCACAATAGCGGGGAAAGTACACCTCCCTGCGGGCACCCTTTAGTTATCAAGGCTGTCTGAGTGTCGCCGTGCAGGCGCACTACCCTTTTGCTGAGCATGTTTTGGATCCACTGTATGAGCATCTGATCCACACCATGCCTGGCTAGGGCGTTGCTTATGCTGGAAAAGTTTGTCTTGTCGAAGGCTCCTTCTATGTCAATGAAGGTGCCCAGACAGATGCATTTTTGTTGTATAGCAGCTTCTATCTGGTTCACGACCTGATGTAAGGCCGATTCCGTCGATTTCCCTGAGCTGTATGCATGTTGATTGGCATGAAGGGGTAAGTGTTTAAGTGCCCCACTTCTTAGTTCCCTCTCGCAGAGCCTTTCCAAGGCTTTAAGCATGAAGGAGGTCAGGCTTATTGGTCTGAAGGACTTTGCATTGGTATAGTCTGTTTTGCCTGGTTTTGGTATGAAAATTAGTTTGACTTCCCTCCATCTCTTCGGTACATATCTGAGGGCCAGGCTAGCCCTCATGATTGCCAGAAGTCTTTTGCGGACAGGTTCACCCCCCCATTGTAATAACCTTGGGAAGATGCCGTCCAGTCCGGCTGCTTTGAAGGGATGGAAGCTGTCGATGGCCCATCGGAGTTTTTCCTCTGTGACCACGGTATTTGCATGTCTCCACTCATGTTCGGTCGCCACTGTTTGTGTATCGTGCCACGTTATTACCGGGGTGAGGACGCAGCCTGGGAAGTGTGTTTCGAGTAGGACGCGTCTTGTCTCCTTCTCCGATGTGGTGTATGTGTTATCCGGTTTACGGAGAGTACCTGGTGCAACCGTTGGTTGCTGAGCCAGTAATTTCCTTACCCGGTTTGCTTGTTGGCAAGATTCAATGCTCCCACAGAATTTCCTCCATCCCATGGTACGTCTGAATCTGAGGCACTTCTTGTAGCTTGATTTGGCCGCTTTATAAGCGTCCCAATCTTCGTCTGCGCTTGTGTTCATTGCCCTGTTTAAAGCCCTTCTTACCTTCTTGCGCTTGCGTTCAAGCTCAGCGCCCCACCAGGGTTGTTTGCCTGGGGTTGATGGTATAGTGGTTTCAGGGCAGGCTGCGTGGTAGCTGTCTAACATCGACTGCGTCAGTGTACATACCTGCTCGTCGATCTGTTCATTGTTACCCAGTACTGTCGGCGTAGCAGTCAGGGTAAGTTTCTCTGTAAGTAAGTGGACATACTTTACTTTGTCAGTGTTGTGTGGTTTCCTACGCGGCTGTGTGGGTTGTATAACGACTTCCATGGAGAAGCTGATCCATCTGTGGTCTGAGCACGATGCCTCTTTCGAGACGTGCCATCCCTTGATGCGTTCAGCCGCTCCTTCTGTTGCGAGAGTTAAGTCGATAATTGTCTGACTACGTCTTGTGACGAAGGTGGGCTCCGTACCTGTGTTTAATAGGGTAAGATTGGTGGTGAATAGGTATTCAACCAGTGATTTACCTCTGTTGTTATTGCAGTTCATGCCCCACATTTGGTGGTGGGCATTGGAGTCCGTTCCTATTACAACCTCCGTATTGGTTCTCTCGCACTGGTTAACCAGACGCGTGAGGTCGAACGGAGGCGGGTCTTCGGCCTCGGGCATGTAGACCGATGCGAAAACAACCGCTTTACTCCTAGGCTGCTGTGTTATTTCAATTTGTATCGCTGTGATGTCTCTGGAACAGAACTCCGTTAGAACTTGGGCTCTGATGTTTTTAGTAGTTAGTATACAGGTTCTTGGATGTGTGTGGTCAGTTGAAGAATAAATCTTACCTCCCAGGCTGGAGAGGCCTCTAATGAGGCCACCCCTTATCCAAGGTTCCTGGATGAGCACGATGGCTGAATGTTGGACCTCCATCCATTTGCGCAGTTGCGCAGTAGCTGTTTGGCTGTGGTGGAGGTTGGTTTGAAGGCAGTTGACGTTACTAGGCGGAGGGTTCATCTTTGGATGATGTCCCCTTCTCCCCAAACGTCAGCTGCGTCAGGCCGGCCAGGATGTCGCCAGCCTCCACCCCGTCGTCCCGCCGCACCGGACTCAGGAGCAGGCACTCATCTTCCGAGTTACCCTCGGCTGATGGGCCAGCCCCCGAGCCAGACGCGGCCGGCTCTGACGGGCCGGATTCTGCGTCGCACCCTGGCTTGGTGTTAGAGTCCTGCTTGACTCGTATGGAGTTGTCGTCGCATCCCGGAGGATGGTCGACAAACTTACCTGAGGGGTCCCGGAACCTGACGTAGACGGCACCCACCCCCAACGCGAGGCGGCGCTCGTTCTTCAACAGGATCGGGACCTGTTCCTCTGGGACGCCCACCACCAGGAACCACCCACCTGACTGCCTTTCGGAGTGCAGCATCGACCATTTGTCAACCTCCAACCAGGGGTTCTGGAACTCCAGAGCGCGACCCACGTCACGCACGTCGTCCCAGACTGTTCGTCGGGCACGACAATGCCGCACCGCACTCTCTTCGGGGTCTCTTCCTGGCCCCTGACCTCCAGTTCGAAGCCCGGTGGTGGGACCAGGAGAGAGACTGCCTCCGTCAGCCAGGTGCGCGTTGCCTCGTCGGCGCACCAAAGTTTGAGGACCCCGTCCGCATGCACGGGTTTCCCGGTGAACGCTGGAGCGGGGCGTTTGGGGGTTTTGTTCGACCAGGCGTCACTCAGGATCTTCCTCTGGAGCTCCCGGAGTACCTGGTCCACCAACTCCTTCGGCAAGTTCCCTGTGCGTTTGCATGTTACTGCAACACCCAGGGACGCCTTGGAGGCCTGTGCGTAGGACTTACCTACTGTCGTCCTGGAGGATTCGAGGCGGGGCTTCTTGTGGTCTCCCCGAGGCGAACTGGTCTCGTTGAGAGCACGTTTGGCCTCACCTCTGTCCTTGTTTCCGGCAGTTTTACCTGCTGTGTTGCTCGGTGGTGCAGCGGCTGGTTGCCGTCCAGGGTGGCCAGCTCGCCGCTTGGCGGCAGCCGGCTTCCTTGTACTGCTTCCGGCCTTCTTGCATCCCTCACTGCTGAGTGTGGGCTGCGCACTGGTCACATTGCTGGGACCTGCGACAGCAGCCTGCTCAGCTGCTTTTGTAGAGGCAGCACCGGCAGCAGCAGCGGTTTGTGCAGCCTTCTGCTTGGACGCCCTGCGCTGTCTCTTGTTAAGGTTTTTCCTCTTCTTCGACGGGCCGACAGTGGCGGGGCCACTAGTGGGCGGGCGCTGAACAGGATTGGTGGTCTTGCCCTTACCCTTGCCCTTCTTGTGGCCAACCAATTGCCAGCCCGCGAAGGAGGAGTCGTCTTCCCGCTTGATCTCGAACGGGCTGACGATTGTAAGGACGGGACCAGTACTAGTGCTAGCCAGCGCTGAAGTCCCGTCCTTGGGGGATGATATAACCTCTGCAGCCGAGGCCACAGCGTCAACCATCTGTTTTGGTTTATGCTTGTAGTTATAAGGTTCATCCAAATTTGACAGACGACCACCAACGCGTATGACGCCGTGCTCATCGAGAAACGGCTTGAGCCTAAGAATAGCGGGAGAACAAGGTACATTGTTTTCCAAATTTTGAATCTCACTACTAAAATGAACAGCCTGTACAGCTCGTAGTAACTTACATTCTGCCATTTTAAGATCAGTACTTGAAACAAAAGTCCCATTAGGTAGGTGCCTAAGAAACCTATAGACATAAACGATGGCGCGGAGTAACTTAGACCACGACGACATGCGTAGTGCGAGTGCATAGATCGGAGATTCCGCAACCTCAGCAATCACGGGATGAGAAACAGACTTCCGTTCGGGTACAACTTCGTCTTCTGCACTGTGGTCAAAAGGTTGCATGGGCCACTCTGACGGATCATGGGAAATCCAAGAAGGTCCACGATGCCACAATGGATGATGCAGAAGATTAAGTGGAGTAACACCACGAGACAGGCAATCAGCGGGGTTCACAATACCCGCGAAGTGATTGAAACAAGAACCGGAATAAGTTTAATCAATTTACTAACGCGGTTGGCGACAAAAGTCTGCCAGCGGTGAGGAGATGAATAAATCCAAGCGAGCACTACTTTGGAGTCAGAAAATGCGTATATTTTATTAATAGAGTAGTGGGGCAAAACTGTGTCTTGAACCTTGCGGAGCAACTGAGACAGCAGAAGGGCCGCGCACAACTCCAGTCTCGCAACCGAAATGGTTTTAATAGGCGAAACCTTGGACTTGGCACAAACTAACTGCACCGAGTAGTTAGAACCAATGCGGACTTGCAGATATACGACTAACGATTTTAAGACTCGCTTCGTATTTTTAGCATGAAGAAATATTCAATGATTTCAATAGTACAGAGAAAAAGGATTTAAAACATTACGTAATAGAAAGAAAGAGTAAATTCAGACCGAGTATAGCGCTGTAATCAAAAAGGGAAAATAGTCACTTGTGCGCCGTCTACGGAATTTCGAAAAAAAGAAAATAGTCACTTGTGCGCGGTCAAGTGGTTAATGAGTGGTGTCGTTGATTACATGAATGACATCTCGTCTTACTAGAACAATCACTCGTTTTATGCTTTATACTTAAGCTATTAAGGCAAGCTTTGTGATCCTTCACACATTTGAAACGAGCAGTCGGATTTAAATTATTAAAGGCGGGATATTTATAGAAATGGTCGTATACTATATTACTGCACAGACACTTCTGTGAATTATTATTATTAGATTCGGAGCATGCTACGTAATATTGCGGATTAGGGACCGAGTTATTATTGCTATTTCACGCTTTATTCGACCTTTGTTTGCTATTATTATTATTAGATGAGCTAGATGAACTAGACTGCGTATTATGATATATTCGACACTGATCTTTGATGAAAGAAATAAAACTATCTAGTGTAGGTATTTTATGATTGCGTTCCGTCATCTCGAATGCGCGTATTGTTTCAGTGTCAATCTTTATTAAAGCGAGTTGAAGAAACATAAAGTCGGAAAGATCTTCTAATTTAAGTTTTTAAGGGAATTAACTGCGGTAACAAAGTTGTCTATAAACAGCTGGAAATTCGAAACAGACGCGGCACCGGACCATTTAAGATTTAAAGCTTGATCAAAGTAAGTAGACGCTAAAACACGAGTATCTTGATACCTATCAAGTAGTGACTGAAATATGACCTGATAATTCTCAGCACTGGGTGTGACACCTGCAAATACGGATTGGGCCTTCGGTGACAGTTTACCTATTAAATAGTACAACCTGTCAGCATCTGTCAGAGAACCATTATCGTGCACTGTAGACTTAAAACTCGCATAGAATAACGTTCAATTTCGTATATCGCCATCGAATGACATGAGCTCAATTGGCGGTAATCTCGGCGTTCGAACCGCAGAAACGGGCTCTGCTGAATATTTACCTTCCAATTGTGATTGTATGCGCTTGATGTCAAATAAAGATCTTCGAATGAGGTGTACGCCTGATAATTCGGCTGTTCATCAGGATTAATAGAAAGCAATCTTGCGTTATAATCGTCTAACAACTTATGAAAATCTGTTCGAATACTATCTACTGTCATACAATAACTAACAAATGATTCCCTATTAATTTCGGAAGTAGCGGCAGTTTTCGAGCGCTCGTAAATGTTTTGAATACGCTCAAATAAAATATTGCGTTTTGCTTCTAAGATTGTCAGCTCTTTTTCTTCCGACATGCGTGGCTTCTTTTGTTGTGCCATGTTTACTTAAGTATAAGCTAATGAGACCGAATCAAAATAAGAATACCTAAAGTACCTATTATTTTACCTAAGTAGGCAAAACTTTAAGGCGGTGGAATTAAAATGTGCTTGAAATATGTAATTTACAAGACGACTATGATAGTTCCAGTAATAATAATTGGGTTAGTAGGTAGCTACATAAAAGTATATTACCTACGGATGCATGCGGAAATAACCCTGTAATGAGTATGAAAATGGATTAGGAGTATAGCTAGGTGCTATAACTGCGAGCGGGATAAACGAACGAAACGTTACGTATAAACGCAAATGAATCCGGCTTGGTACGGACCAAAAAATGGTTCGGCGGTGCACCGAAACCATATGTACTAGGCGATTTGGAAAAATACTAATATTGTGGACTGTATGAGGGCGAGTTCTGATCGCCTAGGATAGGAAAAGGGAGTGGAAGTTGGGAGTTATAGATACTGGGAGGAATGGGATTTGCAGCACACCTACCTTCATCGTCTTGGCTCGACAAGATGGCTGTCGTCGGTTTCTACATCAGCGAGGAGTCGGGCTGTAAACTGATCACTCCATCTGGATCCAACCCAGAACTACACAAATCACTTCACTTCACCCGCGGGCGGTTTAGTTGCGTTTATAGTATAGAAGCGGTAAAATATAGCAGCATCAGATACACGTGTTCGGCGCGACACGCAGCTCGCAGCGTCGTTGAATTCTGCGACCAATTACAGCGAGGCGTGCTTTTTGGGAGAAAGGGAGGGAATAAAAAGGATCGCTCGTATTGGACAAGCAAGCGAAGAACGATTGACGTTGATGTAATTAATTATCAATAGAAAGGTAGATGGCGCTACCAGAAAGATTGATGTTCTGTGTGTGAATGAAACGAAAAAGAAAGGATGTGACACTACCAAGCATAGCAGCTACACGGCGTATTGGTCCGGAGTAGATAGTACCACCAGAGCCTGCAAGGGAGTTGGTTTAGTACTGTCTGCGCGAATGAATGAGTGCGTAAAAGAGTTTGAATGTGTAAATGCAAGGCTACTATGGATGAGAATGAAAGTAGGAATTACTCGTCTTCTTATTGTAGGAGTTTACGCCCCGGTCAATATAGTAACGGGTATGTCACAACAAGAAAAAGACGAAAAGCAGGAGTTTTGGGAGAGTTTAAGAGAGATTCTGAGGACCTGTAAGGATAATGAAAGACTGATTTTGTTAGGTGAATTCAATGGATGGGTGGGAGTAAAGCGAGATGGATTTGAAAGGGTTTTAGGTGGATTCGGTGACAAGAGTGTGAATGAAAATGGAAAAGAACTGCTTGAGGTTTGTTTGGAGTGGAGCCTTTGTGTGACAAACACCATGTTTGATCACAAAAGGATACATTTGTAAACACGTGAGGCGAAAAATGTTAGGAGAAGTATGATTGATTTTGTAATAGTAGCTGAACGACTAAGAAAGAATGTGTTGGATACGAGAGTGTTTTGAGGGATCGGCATCCATACAGACCACTTTTTGGTGTTAAGCCGGATAAGTGGGCTCTTTAGAGGATGGCGACACCGAGAAAATAATCAAGAAAGGGTCTTGGAAAGAATAAAAGTAGAAAATCTGCAAGAGAAAGATGTGAAAGATGAGTATAAACGAAGATTGATAGCAAGATTTGAGAGGTTCGATGGCATAAATGATATGGAAGAATTATGGCATTCCTTTAAAGAAGATGTAGTATGTGTAGCGTCTGAAGTACTTATGTGGTGTGATTAAAAGAAGAAAACTACGAAAGGTTAAGGATACATGGTGGGACAAGCATGTACAATCAGCAGTATCAGAGAAGAAGAAAGCGTGGTTAGATTGGTTGGCTGCCAGAGCAAATGAAAGAATGGGAAAGGCAACGAGTGATGACATAGATGAAGCAAGAAAGGAGTTTGTTAGGTGTAAAAGAATAGTGAAAGAAATGGTTGAAAGGAAAAAAGCGGAAAAGAAAGATGAGTTTGATAGTAATTATCTGACGACTTTCGGAGAAACATTAAGTTTTTCTGGAAATCCGTTCGTGCAGTTCGAGGAAAAACTCAATCCTCAGAATACACAGCAATCAGAGACAAGAATGGAAAGATACTGAATGGTGAATCGTGTGTGCTGAAGAGATGGAAAGAGGATTGAAGGATTATTTGAAAGAACGATGACAGAGACATCAACAGGTGAAATGAATGGTAATGGTAGCAATGATGAAAGCGATATTGGCGTGGATGAGATTTTGAAGGCCCTGGCCAGTATGAAATTAGGTAAGGCTGCAGGGTATGATAGGATTACAGTCGAAATGCTGAAGGCTGGACAGGGCATCATAGTTAGTTAGCTGCAGCGTTTATTTAACTTGTGCTGGAGCACCGGCCGAGTACCTGATGACTAGGCCACAGCAGTAGTTGTGCCTCTTTATAAAGGAAAAAGCTCGCAAGAAGACTACAAAAACTATAGAGGCATTAGCCTTCTCAGCATTGTTGGCAAATTGTATGCGAAGGTACTAATTGAAAGAGTTATGAAAGTAGCCGACAAGAAAATATGGGATGTACAAGCGGGATTCCGAAAGGGTATGGGGTGTACGGATCAAGTCTGTTCCTTGCGATGCATAGCCGAGAAATTTTTGGCCAAAGGTCAAAAGTTCTACTGCGCATTCGTGGATTTGGAAAAGGCTTATGATAAAGTGGTGAGGAATGAAATGTGGTCGCTACTGTCGATGTATGGGGTGAACAGCAGCCTCATTCGAGCTCTGAAATCCCTTTATGAGGATTCTAGAGCTTGTGTGAGGATAAACTGGGCATACACTGACTGGTTTACCATCAACACAGGTGTTAGACAGGGATGTGTAGCGTCGCCGTGGCTGTTCAACCTCTTCATGGACAGTTGTTTGCAAGATTTGAAACATAGTGATTGTGGATTAAGGATGAATGAGTTACTTGTCAAATGCCTCCCTTATGCTGATGATCAGGTTGTTCTTTCGTCTTCAGCGGAGGAGTTGCAGGAGATGGTAACAATCATGCATGGTGCGTTAGAGAGGAAAGGAATGAAAGTGAATGTAAGTAAAACAAAAGTTATGGTTTTTGAAAAGGAGGAATGTGTTACGGCTTGTAATGTTTTGATCGATGGACAGCGGGTGGAACAAGTGAATGAGTTTGTATATATAGGTACGCTGTTTACAAGAGATGGTAAGAATGTAGAAGATATTGAAAGAAGAGTTAATGCAGGTAATAGAGTGAATGGAGCTCTGAAGGCGTTTATGAATAGCCAAAACCTGTCCAAAAGGCACGTTTGGCTGGGCATAGAGGGGTGTTAGTACCTACTCTTATGTATGGTGGTGATAGTTGGGTATGGCAGAAGAGTCATGAAAGTAGAATAAATGCTGTAGAAATGAGAGCACTGCAAAGTATGTGTGGTGTCTCTCTGACTGACAGAGTAAATAATTGTGTGATAAGAGAGTGTTGTGGGGTAAAAGAAGATATAGTGACAAGCATCGAGAAAGGTATACTAAGATGTTTGCGGCACGTGGAGAGGATGGATGACGAAAGACTGACCAAACAGATATATAAGGCAAGTGTGGAAGGGACAGGACGAACGGGAAGACCTAGGCGGACGTTCGCTGACCAGATTGGAGACATCCTAAAAACAGGACAGGTGAGAAGTACCCTGAACAGAAGAGCATGCATGAGGAATCTGATGGGAGTGAATGAAGCAAGAGAGATATGTCAGGATCGTTGCAAATGGCGTTCCGTAGTCTCTCCCTACCCCTCCGGGAAACAGGCGTGAGTCTATGTATGTAGTAACACTTTCAATTGGATTGTTTCCCGATCTCAAGAGTTCATGCCAGTGGTATTCATTTAGTGCGCAATTAATACTATCATAGTCACCTAAATCGAATAAAAAATTGTGTCGTGGCTTCATGCAAAGGGGCTTAACATCTTAGTAGTTAAAATCAACAACAAGATATTTATGATGCATATCTTCTGGTACCAACGGATCTTCACACTTAGTTACGGTTGAGATCAGGTCACTATTACAAAATATTAAATCCAATATCCTATTATTTATGTTACGACAAGTATTAAATTTATTTAAATTGCATTCTAACAAAGTGTCAAAAAATACACTTGAGTTTGGCCAGCAACAGCGGCTCCAAAGTTATTCCGTCGCTAGCCCAATCAATGTTGGATAAGTTAAAATCCCCCAATATTATAAAATGATCATTGGGATGTTTATAATATCCGACAACTTTTCAGTAAAATGCCGTAGTTGAGCATTAAATGAGTGGCCGCATCTCTCGGAACAGAGGTAAATAGTGCAAATATGGACATCATTCGATTAACTATCGTGTGGTTTATGTTTAATAGTTACCCAGATGTCTTCGGCAGTTGAGTTCCATTCGGGCCGGGCGATAGTTGTAAGTTTGCGGCGCGCGGCGAGGAGCACTCCGCCTCCATATTTTTTATGTGTATCAATATAATTTCTATCACGGCGCCAAACCACATCTTTATCATCGAAAAGTTCGCTATCACTGATACTATCTAATAGCCACGTCTCCGTAAGCGATACAACATCATACGAGCTCATAAGTAAATTACGCCTAAAAACATTTGTTTTTGTTCGCAGTCCTCGAGTATTTGGGTAATGTAGACTAAACGGATACACTCTGTGATTGGTAAGATAATGGCTAATGCGATGCAGAATAATTAAAATTAGTGTGTACAATTTAAAGTAGTGTGTCAGTGATCTTAAAAAGTGAACCATATTATGAGTATGGTCAATACAGTGCTTTGAATAGATACGTAAGACATGCTACAATAGTAACAATTCATCAGCATTACGGCGCCGAATATAACAATAAAGAGGTAAGTGTATGCAACAATAACAATAAAAACAGTTCCTCTTTTTCATTAAATCAATTGATATTTTAAACTTTTTAGTAGTAGTTGAGCTGCGTAAAACATAAGCAATAATTAAACCAGTATCCGTAACCTGTGGTATTAATATTAGATTGGACGAATATAAAATTTTATAAAAATAATTATAGATGAATAATGCAACATAAAAATAGCGCGGTAGAAGTAAGATTAATAGATTAATTTCTATATGCGGTTTGACACTTTGTGTACAACAAAGAACGCAGGCAAAACAGCTGTTATCGTAGATGTGTTCGCGTGCGCATAAGGGCGAAAGTTGAATGTGAGGCATCGGATTTGGTTGGATAGATTGGCCTACAAATCTATTACGACTAATACAGTGACAATTGGGGATTAAATTAAAAAGTGTTTGAGTGATGTATGCAGTTCTCAAACAGGTTTTACCTGGTTTCCAATATAAGTGTGAAATTATTGCGTTATCTTTAGCAGATCTTTTTCACACTTTATAAAAAATACTGGTGAAGTATCCGACTTCCGCGCCATAATTTTGCAGTGTTTGACCCATATATACTGCCAGTATTTTCTTTCGCGAGTGCTCTTGCCTTATTTAGAAGAATCTTGTTAGCTGCAGTAAGATGATCATTAACGTAGAAGTGTGAAGTCGATGAAAAGCCCAAGTGAGATGTATTAAGCTGTTTACACTTACGGGATGCTGCAATGAACTCCTCCTTAGTGTACCGGCTATTGAAACAAAGAACGATTGGTTTCTCGGTATTCGATGTTCGTGTGGGTATGCGCGCTATATAATTAATATATTCCTTCCTGACAGGGAAATCACACAGGGTTCCAATTTTTTTATTTATTTATTTATTTATTAAAGAACAGCCACATGATACATATTAAAAGTACAATAAAGGCGTCCATAACACTTGCAAACTTAGTAAATACAGTTTAGAACAAGACAATTTAATTTTGTAGGATACAGCATAAATTAGAGACGAACAAAAAGTTAGTGTAAAGGAAATTAATAATAATAACATGTTTACGTGTATAACATAATTTTCTAGTCTTATATAATATTGGTGAAGTATAGAAATATTTTATTACTGAATCTAGAAACACAATCATTAAAGACATCCAGATCGGGTATTTTCTGAGACAAAAAGTTATAGTCCGAATAAATCCGTGCCAAAGGAGATCTTGAGCTGAGATTAGTCTTGGCTGTAGGAACGAAGAATAATCTTTGTATGCGACTTCTGGGGTATTTGTTAGGCACTGACAGGGACACGCTTGAGGTTAGATCACTACAATTTAGAATGCCATTAATTAATTTATGCAAGAAAACCATGTTCAGCATCATTCTTCTATTATGAAGACTTATCATTTTAAAGTAAGATGAAGATAGCCGTTGGTTATGCGGTTGTCTATGAGAGAATCCGTGAGTGCTGAAAGCAAGATGCCTTGTAAACGTTCGTTGAATATCCTCCACCCTCTGCGAATGTATAGAATAATAAGGGTTCCAAACACTAGAGGTGAACTCGAGATGGCTGCGCAGCTTTAGCTACTGTTGAGTCAATATGTGGTTTAAATGTGAGAGCCTTGTCAATAATCACACCGAGATCGTGTACTTCATCTACCTCAACTAGCGTTTCGCCGCCAATCTCGTACTTAGTAGCAAGAGGTCTTTTTAATCTATATTTGATACTATATTTGATATGGTAGCACTTATTGACATTGAGAGTCATGTATTTGACTGACACCAATAATAGATATTGTCTATATCATTTTGTAGCAATTTGCTGTCATTGACAGATTTAATCGACCTATATATCTTCAAATCATCTGCGAACATTGAGAATTTACTGTTTTTATTTGAGGATATATCATTGATAAAAGCCAAGAAAAGTACAGGGCCTAAGTGAGAACCTTGTGGTACCCCAGAGGTGGCATAGTAGCATGCAGATGTATAGCCATTAATAACCACTTCCTGGGGCCTACCCCGTAGATAAGATTGAAACCATTGCAGAAGTGGGTCTTTGATGCCGTAAGCGCTCAGTTTTTGAAGCAACAACGAGTGATGTACCTTATCAAATACGCTACTGAAATCGGTGTAGACCGCGTCTACCTGTAGCCTTTTATCGACTTGTCGCGATACATCTGACACAAATGCTACTAAGTTTGTTTGGACTGAGCGACCTCGCATAAATCCATGCTGATAATCAGATACACGTCCATGAATGACGCTGGAAACTACGGGACATATTAGGGACTTAAACAGCTTGGCAAAACATGAAAGAATTGATACAGGCCGATAGTTCTTCACACAAGCTAGATCTCCTTTCTTATATATGGGAACTATGCGGCCCCTTTTCCACATATCAGGGAATGTGCCCTCTAGGAGGGATCTGTTATAAATTAACGTTAAAGGTAAAGCAAGAGCTTTCATGCACCGTTTAACAAACAGTGGAGGAAAAGAATCGGGTCCCGCCCCTTTAGAAATATCAAGTCTTTTAATTTTATTTAAAACTTCTATTTTTGTGTATATTAATTTAGATACGACATGAATTCCACAGTTTCCAACGTCAGCCACGAAGTCCATCTGGGTATCTGTGTTACTAATATAAATCGAGGAAAATTGTTTCGCAAATAGGTTAGCTATGTCTGGGCCAGTTTCTACAACCGTGTTATCCAAGCTCATTTTCCCAGGCAGAGTTGATTTAGTATCACGCTTGCTTTTGATAAATGTCCAGAATGCTTTTGGATTATGAACTATATTAGCTTCTATTTTTTGTTTAAAATCATTGTAACACTTATCAAACAGTTTGTGGCATCTACTTCGAAGTAAATTAAATTCCAATTCATCTCTAGGGTTTTTATATTTACGAAATTTGATTCGGCACTTATCTTTTTCGGATAACAACTTTACTAGGTCTCTAGAAAACCACACAGGACGATTCGACTTAACGGCATGACGATTTGGCACAAATTCATTCCTCAACGAAGTCAGTATATCATAAAATTTTGACACCATTTCATTAACGTTACTACAAACAGAAAATATATCCTGCCAATCTACATGCTTCAACTTACAATTGATTTCAGAATAATCGGCTTTATAAAAATTGTATACTAAGCCACTTGTAAGCTTTAAATGATGTGTATTAGCATAGGGAATAGTCACCAATAGATTTAGGTGATGTGAAGAACATTTAGTTAACAGTTCTAGTGGTTTAGTCGTATAAGCACCCTGTAAGGTACACAATATCAAATCCAGAAACCGATTATGGTCATTTGCAATCTTATTGATTTGATATAAATCATTAGCAAAAATAAAATCAACAAACATCTATATGTTAACTCAACACTGGGCTATCCCAGTGTTGAGTTGTATTTGGCTGGGGTCATGAAGCTATGACCGTCAATTATAGTCCACTCTATACATCCAAGATTGAAATCACCGAGGATCAACACATCATCAGCTTGACACATGGCATTTTCTAAGATATTTAAAAATTGCGATAGAATATTAACTCTTACCGGAGGGGGTAAGTACACAACACAGACTATGAGGTTCTTTAATCTATTATTCAATTCCACTTGTAAATTCACCCAAATACATTCAATATCTGATTCCCAATTTAATAATTGAACAGATGGTATATCGCTCGAAACTGCTAGTAGAACGCCCCCTCCATCTTGTTTTGACACTTTTGAACAAAGTCGATCCCTACGATACACAACGTATTTAGCGCTGTCAAATAGTTCATTACTGGAAATGTTTGAGTTCAGCCAAGTTTCAGTGAATGCTTTTACTTTATAATCAGAATTACATATATTTTTATAAACATCATTAGTTTTCGTTCTAAGTCCTTGAACATTTTGATAATAAACCTCAACCATTTTTAACACAAAATATAAACAACATTGACCATAAATGACTCTAAAGCAAACTTAATTACCGATCAGTTTAAGGCTTTCTGTAGATTTTATTTGTAAAGCCTGACTATTTCCATCCTTACGAGCATAAATTCGAGCATTGCGAATCCAAACGAATTTATATGAGAACTCTTTGGCCTTTTTACCAGTAGCAGCATGCAAAATCTTGTTTTCAGATGTCAAGTGTTCCGCCACAAAAATTGGTACCTTGGTTCCTCCAAGATAAGTTGTCTTCTAGCCACCTTGGTATTTCAAGGTGGCTAGAAGACAACTTATCTTGAGTATTTGCTTTGTTAAATTTTGTAACAGATGCCAACACAGCATCTCGCACTTGCGGGCTACATAATTTGGCTATAACAGCTCTCGGTCTGCTATTATCGTTAGAGAGTTTGGCAACTCTTGTTACTTTCACTATGTCTTGCCTGGCCAAGGGATTGTCCACTACTTTGCTGAGCTGTACAATTGTATCTACCAAGTTCTCAGATCTGTGCTCTGGGATGCCGTTTATTTCTATATTGCTCTCTCTCAAGTGTAGCTCAACTATGTTTAAACGTCGTGTAAGGTCGGATGAAGTAGATTTAATTCTATCGTTTTCAGCGTTTAATTCAGTAACCAAAACATCTTTTTCTGATAAAGCAGTACGCATTTCT
The DNA here is from genome assembly GCA_944739405.2 of Euclidia mi. Lineage (NCBI taxonomy): Eukaryota > Metazoa > Arthropoda > Insecta > Lepidoptera > Erebidae > Euclidia > Euclidia mi. The sequence continues at coordinate 26,384,160 of OX123202.2, forward strand.
TCAAACTGCTTGTTAAAAAATGTCATGAATTCTTGAAAACTATATATTTGCTCTATAATATTTTTTAACTCACTTGTTACCTGCTCCTTTATAGTGGTTTTCAAAATAGATGATACCTCTTGCGCGATAATATTCTGAAGCTTCTCCTCGGACATACAGTAGTACCTTTGCGGTGAGGTATTCGATGTTAACTGTTTCGACCTATATGTTATATTGGAATGGTCAGGGCTTAGTTCAACATCGTCAGGGCTTAGTACACTGGGCCCCGCTCTTGCTGGTGTGTTAGTGTTGTCCATTTTTGGTTGTTTGCAACGACATTCAGGACATTTCCAGGAGGTTTTTTGCTGCGCACTCATTGATGTAAAGCGTTGAAGAGTAACACCAGCACACCCGAGGTCAAATTTTGATTTACATACAGAACAGAGTAGGTATTCATTTTTCTTTGGAATAGCATTACGACAACCTGCACAATTAGTCGTAGGTGCCATCGTTGTAAGTCGCAACACATATATTTATTAAAAGTGTAGTGATTTCAGTGGGTGTGGGTGTGGATAATGTGGAGTCAGAGTGATATGCTATCGGCATATATTTGCACTTCGAGAATGTCAGCCACTATTGATATGGCAACACACAATTAATAATCATTTGTTCTTTAGTCAGTTCGTTATGCGCACATCACTAAGCTTTGTTAAGTGTTCTCTCTGGTTATTGCAGTTGTCAATGTCAAGTGTCAACTTGTCAGTGCTCGTGTATTTGTTAATGTGGTACTGTGGATATGATGTTTTCTGGTTGTGAGTAGTGCTTACTGCAATATAGCTTACAAATGAGATGTGCGTACGTACCCAAATGGCCGGAATGAAATACTAGATGCTCTTAATATAACATTCCTCTTGTAAAGCAATTGTGACTGGCTTTGTGGTGGTTCAGGTTACACCAGGTGTACAGTTTAGATAACGCTAGAAACGACTTCTTGGATGTTGGTAGGTATTATGAATCACATTATTAACAATTTTATGCAATAATATTATTTTTACGAATCTAAGAAATCACGTAATTACTGTTTACTTTGCCACCATAGACAATTTTTTTCGCCACATCATATAGGTTTTCTGTTGGTTTTTGTGGTACACCTCGAATTTCCACGTTGTTAGCCCGCGCCCCTTGGTCTCTTTCTTGCAGTTCACGGTTGAGCCTGTCTACTTCAGATCTTAGTTGAGGCACCTCACTTGCAACCTTTTCGACTTGGTTTATTCGAGATTCAAGTGCTTTTACAACTCCCAAAAAGTTGCTGATGAGCTCATGTGCCATTTCAATGGATTTCTTTAGCCCAATGATTTCGTTTTTTATTTCCTTGACGTCAGATGCGAGCGACGCCAATGGGGCTAGATCAAACATGATTTTGTTGAGCTGTTCTTGAATCTTGTCTGTATGTACTAGTTGCGGTGAACTTGCTATCGATGGAGACGGGCTTGCCTTACACTTCGGAAAGCGCCAGTTATTTTTTCTTTCGCCTAGTTTTCGATATCCACCTTCAGAGATTCTGGAACATTGGTAGTCGTAATGACATTTGCACACACTACAGACTGGTCCTTCAGTGTGTTGCGAGTTACAACGTACACATGTAAACATAATGCTAAAAGTTTGAGTAACACTGGAATTCCTAGACAAACGAGCGTGCGTTCACTAATGACGCTAGAGTGAGAATTAAATTATAGGGCAAAATAATTGCATATTATCTTTAATTTTAAGAGCAGCAAATTTAATAAACCCTCCAAAATACTTGACTTGAAGTCCTAAAAGAAACCTGCAGTGCGGTAATGAACGAGTACTTTGTGCAGTCAAAGGAGTTTTCGAAACAAAAGCTCGAGCACGTTACCTCGCGGCTGTAGATGTGAGGGACATCACACACCACAAGTGCATTATGAATACTATAAATTGATATTTAGGTGTCCCTCAAGATATTTCGTGGAAGCGATTTTATAGAATGTAATAATATACTTAACGAGTTACATAGTAGTAGTCTTCTTGACTTCATGCCTATAGGTTTTTCTTTCATAAATATGACATCAGAAACATGTATTTTAGTCCAGATATTTTTACGCACGCATTTGTAAGGAGGGAAGTGGAATTATTTTATTCAAATTATCCTAATAAAGTTTTTATTGAGTTAACTAGAGGACGCCCGCAGCTACGCTCGCACGCATTTTATTTAATTTAACTGTTACTGCCCAATCCCGTGGAAATTTCTTGAAATCCCTTCTTAGTAAGGGGTATGTAAAGGGCTTAAAATATCTTGGACTTAAAATACCCTGGGTAAGTAAAGGACTCAAAATATCTTGTATAATAAAAATAATATTATACTATCAATATCAAAATGAAGCCATTAACAAAAAGTATCACAAGCATTAATATAAGTCTTACACAAATATAGTAAAAAAGTGTATTAAAAAATCCCAGAGTATTAATAATAACAGATATATTTGAAATTCAAAAAACAAATGCAGTGCAACTTGAACAGTAATAAAGAATAATTTAAATGTAAATAAAAGTAAACATGACATTAAAGAATTAAATATTGATAATAAACTAATCAGCAATCCAATAGACATTTGCAAACATTTTAATAATTATTATATTGAATTAACAAATCAATCAACTATTAGAAGTGGTAAAGCATTGAAAAATATAAATATTAATAATGAAGGTAAAAGCATGTTCATAACTCCAGTTAATGATGAGGATGTGATAAAGACAATTCACTCATTAAATGACACAAATGCAACAGGATATGACGAAATTAGTACAAAAATAATAAAATTAAGTGCCAGATATAAAGCTGGCCCCCTGAGCTACTTGATTAAAAAGTCTTTTGAAGACGGAGTTTTCCCAAAGAAATTGAAAATATCTGTGGGTAAACCCTTATTTAAGAAAGGTGACTCTTCTAATATGAGCAATTACAGACCGGTTACTCTGAAAAAACCCATAGTTGCTAAAATTTTTGAAAAGATAATGTTCAGTAAATTAACTAGCTTTTTAAATCAAAATAAACTATATATTCGGAAGCTCTGGATAAAAAAAATGGCAGTAATAGCGGTCTTTCTATATACGAGTAATGCGTTTGATTTCGTGCCACATGAACGACTACTTCATAAATTAGAAACGTATGGCATAAGAGGTAATGCTTTTACCTGGCTAAAAAGTTATCTTGCGGATCGTCAACAATGTACATCTATTACCAAATAGTTAAGAACACAGAAATTACTTATACATCAAATTTAAAAGTAAATAGCTATGGCGTGCCACAAGGCAGTATTTTGCTATTGCATATTTGCATATTCTTGCTCTATATTCATGTCATTAATAAAATTCTCAAACACAAATGTATACTATTCGCTGACGATACTACACTAATAATTAAATGCAAAAATAAATTTGACATACAAAATGAAACCAATAATGAATTGAATAGAGTGATAAATTGGCTTGAAAATAATAATTTGCGAATAAATGCTGACAAAACGACAATTTCTAAATTTCAGACATATAATGAAATAAATATTATTACCAATATACAGACAAATAATTTATTAATTAAACTAGTCAATTCAGCTTCATTTCTCGGTATAATTATAGATAGGAACCTAAATTGGAAAGATCACACTGAGAAAATATGTACAAAGCTGGATAAATTTGTGTTTGCTTTAAGAAAACTTAGACTATTAGTATCGAAAAGTACTGCACTCGCCGCATATCATGGGTACATTTCAACAGTGTTGCGTTTACAGTAGAAATGGATAAAGTGTTCAAAGCCCAGAAAAAATGTGTTCGTGCCTTGCAGGGAGAGTATCTAGATCACTGTACACCCATTTTTAAAGAGCTGAAAATTTTACCACTTCCTTGTCTGTACATATTTGAAATGTGTCTTTTTGTTAAAAAGTATCCGCAAATGTTTACAGTACATGACCATGCGTTAAATAAAGCCAACAGCAGAGATCCTTATAAACTTCTAGTACCACGACAAAGATTGCAATTATATTCTAGAAATACATATTTTATAATATACAATAAATTGCCAATTAGTATAAGATCACTGCCATTTCATAAATTTAAAAATCATTTATTCAATATGCTAATTGACAAATGTTTCTACACAGTCAATGATTTTATTAATTACAAATTTACTAACATTTAATTATTTAAATCTAGTCCATTAATTACTATTGAAATGAATAATATTACATTTTATGACATTTATATATAAAATGATTTAATTTGTCTGATTGTATTTTTAATCTTTATAAAATATGCTTAATTTGTTATTTGGTCAGATTTATATTCATGAATAATTGTAATAAAATAATATTAATTATTTTTTATATGTTATAAAAAATGGTATGGTATACTGCATGACATTTATGTTATAATATTTCTACACCGAATCACGGTAGAATATGTGTGAATATTTATGTACTAAAGATCTCGATGTATCATATTCTCAGAAATAAATAAATCATTCATTCTTTCATTCATTAGTGCACCTCTACGATCCCCAATGAACATACATGGCAAATTTCAGCTTCCTTATAGATTTGGCTGTAGCTTGTCTGTCAGTTAGTCAGTAACGCAAGGACTAGACTTCGTTATTGGACTTAGTTATCTGTAGATATAAAATATATATACATAACGAAGTCCAAGATAGTAAAGCCTTCCTAAGCTTTTTGGAGTGTTAAAACTCTGGGTCAAAGGGATCAGTGCTGCTAAACCAGTTGCTGCTGGATAGTTATTCAGTTACTATAATAGCAAGAATGTGGGCTCGACGAGGCAAAAGAAGACAAATTAATATACATATTATATATACCAAGTAAAAAGATTTTCACAGTTTCTGGCTCAAGATAACAACAAAACAATAAAATATGTAATTACTAATACTTAAAATAATACTTTGCATATAAAATAACCCCAACACTAAAAGTCAAGAACATTGCATGCCACTACCTATATATTCACGTTTCCACATCGAACCATCGAGATTGTAAGCAACTCTGAATAAAAATGAGTTTTATGAAAATCAAATTTCATCGTCGACAAAGCATCGCAACTTTATCTTATTCCGAGGCACGAAACAACCAAGGTAGAACAGGTGTGGATGAAAAACACCCAAAGTTAATCAACTCATTACACTGGCAGGAAAGCCACGTTATTTGGGGTGGGTAAGGCTTTTAGCAAAAAGGTTTTTATCAATTTAATAACTTCATTATGAAGTATGTAATTGAATTGACAATTACTACCAAAGTATTGTTTGCAAGCATTACTTAATCTTCGATTATCTGATAAAATTGAGTAAGACAAAGCCTAAAACCAAGGAAACTGGTACTGAAACTGGTGCTGAAACGAGCGGCAATATTATTGCTCCTACTGAAGAAAAACGCCCATCATCAGTAGGCATAGAAGTAAAGAGAAGTAAAAGCCTGACAAACCACGATCTAAAATGAGCCAAACGATTGTCCACCGTGCCAGTGAAGTCATTCAAGAATGGACTGACGTCTCACAAATATACTATTTATCCGTGACACCCCTGGATGTGATTACTTCAGGTAATACCTATTGTTAGTAGATATATTGGAATCCCTAGTAGCCACAAGATGAATCTTGCAACGGTTTCAAAATGTTTCTTCATGCTTTTTCAATGCTCTTCATCCAACAGCCTACGGCAGATCTAAATTAAGATACTCATAATATAGCTAACCTCCCAGAAAACACCTTATTTCATATTATTTGGCCAGCGACGGTAATCAGGTGTATACGGCTTTTCACATCTAATTATCAATCTTGAATCGTAAATCTTGAAAGTAGCTTAGTTTAATTTATAATATTTTATCCAGTCATATGTGGCATAAAACGTCGAAGTATTGCTTTACCGCCAGTCGAAAGATCTCTACAATTACTTGGCAGCAAGAGTTTTAACAGAGAAGAAATGGATGCCCTTTTGGAAAAGGTGAATTAATTAACTTATTAATAATTACAACCGCACACTACATCATAAATAAATACATACATAATACGTTTTAAGAATGTATATGTTTACTTCAAAATGTATTATAAATTCTAATAATTCTAGTGTTATTAAATGTTAATTATCGCTCGCTTAACAATGTGCCCGGTAGATGGCAACAGGGGGCCCCCTATTACATTGGGACCGAAACATAACTGGCGAAGTGCGGGTGTGTAATACACCTCTGCTTACCCCTTCGGGGATAAAAGGTGGGAAGTTATGTTATGTTATGATTCTAGAATAAAAACGATGAATTTAGTAACTTAATTAAAAAGGAAAAAATATTCCTTCTAAATGTTGAACAAGTATTATTAAATTCCTTTTAACTATGAGAGTATAAAGTTATCCCATAATTTTTTTTGCAAATATTTACGAATATAAACTTTATATGTTAAATATTTTCGTCGAGATAAGAAAGGTCGAGTTTGAAATATTTTAGGCAGGTATTTAGAGGGTACTAAAATGTGTTTTACATTGATGTAAAGGATTATAAGTGGCGGTGTGTGCGACCACAACCGACAATTTGATGTATAACAGCATCCTATTAAAAAGGTCACATTTCGTCACACCTCTGTAGTTGGTATTTCCCGGAGGTAAAGACATTTTTACTGGACCCCTGTTTTCATTTTATATTCGCTAAAAGCTACTGTGATTTCTTGCACGTGACACGAATATCTACACAACGACATTTTCCGTGTGGCGTAATTATTTCCCTGTAATACTATTTTTAGTTTCCCTTAAACGTGACGTCTCTTCTGAATGTAGACAACAAATGGGGATATTTTTACAGTATTTGAGATATTACAGATGTACCAGATCTAGTTGGAAGCGTCCTAACCAGAGATTTGGTCACGGCATGTCTGAGTTATTTAAGGCATACGCCAATTCTCGGAGACTACGTCTATATAAAATTGGATCTTACTTCAAAGGTAATGAGAACGTTGTTACTCGACTACATATGGAATCTTTTGTTCGTTTTTTTATCTCATAAAAGTTTTATTGTTACAGCGCCTTATGAATATATACGTTCTGCAAGGTTACAAATGTTTAGTCTATCTGGATCTATCTTCGAACTTGCTGACGAAACTGACTGTTCTCTCCCATTTACCTTACCTACAATATCTGTCCGTTGCATTCAACAATTTGACGAAAGTATTGGAATATGATCCTCGTGAATATCTTCCAGTTATTACCATTAAGTATAAGTGTTTTTCTAATGGACATGCTTTAATTTTGGGCGAACATATTATTAGTTTAACTTTGTCTTATTGAAAATACCTATGACCTACATGTAAAAAGTCTCTTTTTAACACTAATATATTTATACAATTTTAACCGATAATAGATCTTTGAATGTAGTTGTTTTATAAGTTATAGAAGTATATTTTTATGTACAACAAACACCAGCATATACACTTCTTGCGAGAATTTCCTTATTTTTGATTAAATTAATTAATTATGTTTCAGGTCAATGGTTTCTTAGTAAAGTAAATTATAAGTTCAACTCGGTAAAAGGAATCAACGATTTGAGCGCATTTTGGTCGATCACTGTCCGATGTCTGTCACATAACAGTAAATACATCAACGGCTTGCAGAAATTAATGTTACATTAAAAACTGATGCTATTTGAGTTATTTGTTCACATACGAGCGATAGTAGCTGGGTGCTTGATATTAAATTTCTTTCAGATATCTTTGTCGACTAGATTTGTCGTTTAACCATATCCAACGGCTTGAACATTTAAATCATTTACTGTTGTTGTGGCTAGATCTCTCGTACAGTAATATATCACCCTTCGAATTGACCGAACAAACGGGTCTATGGACTCTTTTGCACCTCGAATACCTGCATTTGAATGACAACAATTTGACTTCAATGAAAATGTTCTCTGATTGTAACCGGTGAGTAATTAGTGCCATTAACGATGCAGCCCATGTTCACCTACAATGCTTAATCGAGCCTAATTCGAACCGTTCCGCTAATGAAAGAAACAAAAGCTGTGCATTACGTTTGAACACTACACAGGGTAACATAACAAGGGAGTATTGGATTTCATCTTGATATTTTGTGTATAATCCAAGATTCCAGAGCCTACGTCATTTTAGCAAAGCTGCAATTTTGAGGATAATTAGTATAAAATCTTGTTAAGGAGTATGCCGACCCACTAGCTTGAAAGCCGAGCCATTTCGCAGGTAGTGCGAAGTAAAGGTACCAAAAAAACATACTTACCTACGTTAAAGTAGCAAAGCTGGTATTCAAATATGTGTTTAAAAATACTGTCTAAAATTGAAATTCATTATTGCCAGACACCTGCCGTGGGCCATTACTTCTACCAGACGTCTTAAAGGTTACTTAAAAATGAAGTGAACTACGTCATATTTACTTGCTTCGGCAGTACATATACTAAAATTGGAACGATACAGAGAAGATTAGCATGGCCCCTGCGCAAGGATGACACGCAAAATTGTGAAGCGTTCCACATTTTTTGTTCTAAAAAATATAATTTAATATAACTAGTCTCGTCCGCTCGGAAAACGCAGACACTCAGAAAACTTATTAGGTTATGTTAGGTTTTCTTGTGACCATAAACCCAAAAATAGGATCCCTGCGAAGCAGTTCTCCGTCAAGTGGTTTATTAAATTATTTGTTTGTTAAGTACAGGTCGTCGGGACGTGACGACCCCACCGCCCACTGGGGGAGTTACTCTGACGAGTAGATACTCGTCATAGTATCTCCCCCAGCGCAAGCACTCAACTGAAAGATGGCGGCAGTAAATCCCAAGGTGCACTAAAGACTTCTGCCACTGCGATCGCCAATACGCCTGCCAAGCGTGGCGATTACGGCAAATCCCCCAAAACATGAACCACATCAATAAAAAGCGGTCCCTAGTCACCGGCGGCTCCGCTAGTCCTGGTTATGGTAGCGGCCATGGTAACGGCGGGGCAAAGGGTGCCAAGAATCTCCGGAAAAGATCGGGCTACCACCACCAACGACAATTGGCCCTGGCAACACTGAACACGCGCACACTGCGGACCGACGAGAAGATTGTCGAGCTGGAAGAAGAATTATTGAGCAAGTTGCGATGGGATATCATAGGCCTATCTGAAGTCCGAAGACAGGGGGAGGACTCGATAGTTCTCAATTCCGGTAACTTGCTTTTCTACCGGGAGGGCGACCAACAGTCCCAAGGTGGTGTCGGGTTCATCGTCCACAAATCTCTCGTGACCAACGTGGTAAATATCGGGAGTGAAGCGAGAATGACGCAAGCGGACCTGGATTAGTCCAGACGGTGCAACCAAAAATGAGATCGACTTTATCATGTCGACAAAGAGGCAGATATTCAATGATGTCTCCGTGATCAATTCACTTAAAGTGGGGAGCGATCACCAAATGGTAAGAGGCACATTGAATATCTGTACAAGCCTCGAACGGTCGAGGTTGATAAAGTCCACGCTCCAACCGGCACCTGGATATGAACCTATCCAAAACCCTGAGAGCTTTCAGCTCGAAATCAAGAACCGTTTCGAATGCCTGGGTGAATGCGTAGATATGGACGTGTAGAGTAACGGGTTCGTGGATGTTGTCCATACAACAGGAGCTAAATTCTTTAAGCCCCAGAAAAGCCAGAGAACCAACAAGATCTCGGATCCGACCCTCGAGCTGTTAGAGGAAAGGCGCAAGATGGTTCTGCTATCCTCCGACGACATGCCGAAATATCGGCACCTCAATAGACAGATCTCTAAGTCTCTCACTCGCGATCTCCGCCAATACAACACAAAATGTGTTCGGGAAGCGATCGAGCAGAATAAGGGATCCAAAGTGTTCCAGAGGGATCTGTCTGTTGGGCAGAGTCAGCTGACAAAGCTGAAGACGGAGGATGGCAGAATCGTATCGTCCAAGCCTAAGCTCTTGGAGGAGATCGAAAGGTTCTATGGACAGCTATACAAGACAACGCAACAACCCGCAAGCACTCCAGTGTCAGACCCTAGAGCTGGATTGACCCGACACCATACCGAAGATATCCCGGACGTCAGCATGCACGAGATTAGTGTGGCTCTCAAACAGCTCAAAAACAACAAGGCGCCGGGTGATGACGGAATTACGAGCGAGCTTCTGAAGGCCGGCGGTGCACCCGCTAGAGAAGCCCTCCGGAAGCTATTTAATTCCGTCATTCTCGAGGGTAAAACGCCACAGGCGTGGCACAGAGGTGTGGTGGTGCTTTTCTTTAAGAAAGGGGATAAAACCCTCTTGAAGAACTACAGACCCATCACACTTCTGAGCCACGTCTACAAGCTATTTTCGAGGATCATCACGAATCGTCTCGAGAGCAAGCTAGACGACTTCCAGCCTCCCGAACAAGCCGTATTCCGTAAAGGCTATAGTACCATAGACCTCATACATACGCTGCGGCAGGTTATACAGAAGTCCGAGGAGTATAACCAGCCCCTCTGCTTGGCGTTTGTGGACTATGAGAAAGCCTTCGATTCGATCGAAACCTGGGCGGTGCTACAGTCTCTCCAACGGTGCCGGATTGACTACCGATATATCAAAGTGCTGAAGTGTTTGTATGAAAACGCCACTATGTCAGTCCGCCTCCAGGACCAGAGTTCGAAACCTATCCAACTCCAGCGAGGGGTGAGACAGGGGGATGTCATATCCCCGAAACTGTTTACCACTGCGCTGGAGGATGTTTTCAAGCTTCTGGACAGGAATGGACTCGGCATCAACATCAACGGCGAGTACATCACTCACCTTCGATTCGCAGACGATATCGTAGTCATGGCTGAGACCATGGAAGACCTAGGCACAATGCTCGATGGCCTCTGTAGAGTCTCCCAACAAGTAGGTCTTAAGATGAACATGGACAAGACGAAAATCATGTCGAACGTCCATGTTGTACCTGCTCCTATTCAGGTTGGGAACTCTATGCTCGAAGTTGTCGACAAGTATATCTACCTGGGACAAGTAGTCCAATTAGGTAGGTTCAACTTCGAGAAGGAGGTCAGTCGTCGAATCCAACTCGGTTGGGCAGCGTTCGGGAAGCTACGACATATCTTCTCGTCCGATATCCCGCAGTGTCTCAAGACGAAAGTCTTTGACCAGTGTGTGTTGTCAGTGATGACTTACGGATCAGAGACGTGGTCGCTCACTATGGGCCTTATCAGAAGGCTCAAGGTCACTCAGAGGGCAATGGAGAGAGCTATGCTTGGAGTTTCCCTGCGAGATCGAATCAGAAATGAGGAGATCCGCAGTAGAACCAAAGTCGCCGACATAGCTCTCCGGATAGCCAAGCTGAAGTGGCAGTGAGCAGGGCACATGGCTCGAAGAACCGATGGCCGTTGGGGCAGAAAGGTTCTGGAGTGGCGGCCACGTACCGGACGACGCAGCAGAGGTAGGGCCCCCGCAAGGTGGATGGACGATCTAGTCAAGATCGCGGGAGGCGGTTGGATGCGGGCGGCTCAAGACCGGTCAGTGTGGAGAACCTTGGGGGAGGCCTATGTCCAGCAGTGGACGTCGTTTGGCTGATATGATGACGTCATATTAGCAAACCTAAATTTGATATATGTTACTTAAGATACTATTTTGAGACCCTTCGTACGCAGCCAGACCAATCCGAAGGGCCAGTCGTCCAGCCAGACGCCATGAAACTTTCCCTGTGAGTGCGAGCGTGCGGCAATTATTCATACGCATGAATACGTGTGAGTACACTACATTGTCCCAAAAGACTGTAGGAGTATTATTACAAGAATAAAAGTGCAAAATATATTTTTTCACAAAAATTATATTCATTTCAAATGTCATTTACATCGGCATCTGTATATTTATTAATGAAAAGCTGCAGCCGCGCAGCATCTACATTGATTATTCCAGAATCAAGCATCTCAATTTATTTACAAGAATAAAAGTGTAAAATATTCATATGCATGATACGCATGAATATGCTCCAAAAGTGTGTGGCCTTTTTTCTATTTAGTCTATAGTCGTGCAGCTGCTGTGCAGTTTGATTTGAAAAACTCAATATTTAAACAGGCACTCGTAAAGGAGAATGACTATCTATGTATGGAATTCCGTCTCAAGTTGTTGCACAATAATTATCTATTTATTATAGACTACACTTCATAAATATTATCAAATAAAATTGTCAATTTTCTTTAAAATACCCGGGTTAAGTAATTTAACAAAAACAGAGATAACCTAAAATTCTGTTTTAAACCTACTCGCAACTTATAACCAAAGATTATCATGAACTTACAAAACACATCGGCTTCTCTGCATTACGACCGGTATTGGTTGATCAGGATCAAGCATCAACATGATTACAGGTAGACTCGAAGAGTTCATAAGCACAACACATGAAATGCCGTCGTAATATAACACTTAGGTAACTAAATGTAAAAACATCCTGTCGTAAGTTATATGAAATACACGCTAAGTTAATGAAAATAAACACTCAAACGGAGTTTTGTAAGTATTACTATTTAAACGGAGAGATTATCGCAATGAATATTCTCAATCAACACATAAACAGTAAATGCCGATGCCGGTCCCAGACGCCGGTTAATATCTGGCTTAACAGTCTGCGTGAGACGGGACACAAAAATAATAATAGCAAAGCTATACAATATTAATTTACAAAATTAACCTTTGGAATGGCTCCGCTGAGTACTTATTGGACGCCCTCGATAGGTTGCAGCGGCGTGCTGTCCGTATCATCGGGGATCCAGAGGCCACTAAGACTCTTGAGTCACTGCAATTACGCAGAGACGTGGCCTCAATGGCTGTCTTCTACCGTATCTATCACGGTGAGTACTCGGAAGAGCTCTTTCAACTAATCCCACCCTCTCCTTTCCTATCTCGAACGACACGTGCTGGGTTGAGGTGCCACTCTTACACGGTAGAACAGATACCGTCACGCACCAAACGGTTCGGCGCCTCTTATCTCTGCCGTACCATTAAGATGTGGAACTCTTTACCAGTCCACGTGTTTCCCTCCACTTATGATCCCGGGTCCTTTAAGCGGGGCGTGAAAAAGCTTTACTCAAGGCCGTCAAGGTTAGGGCCATCATGCCATAATGCCATGCTGGCTGCTGGGATGATGGCCATCACTATGGAACTTCACTGACTGCTTAACATCAGGCAGCATGAAGTCAATTTGTTCGGCAGAAAAAAAAAATACATATTTTAAAACTTAATTATGTTACAGACTATTTATCTATTTATGAATTTCATATCCTTCTTGTGATGTTTTTTCTAAAGGTTCATACTTACATAGTTCGTACAAATGAAGAGAACGGAACGTCAATGCGGAAGACTTTATACGGAAATAATGCGTAGCTATTTTTATTTACTGTTTATTTTTAAATCATAATCCCGGATACGATAATAAAATTCCTGACGTCAAAAGGTTGTAAAAAATAAGAAAATAATTTCTATATTATTTTGGTTTTGCAACATGAAACATTGCCAGACCGCTTTTGGTCATTCTCCTTTATTCACAACTTTTATTGGCAATAAATTGATTAAAGTTAATTTCACAGAATGTCATTCTTTAACAATCATTAATAATACAGTTGTATCGAGTATTGATGAAAATTTATCGTGTCCAGAGCATGAAGAAGTAGACACAAAAATTATTATTTATCATGTATCGATACTCTACCCAAGCAAGGTGGACCGACGATCTCGTCAAGATCGCGGGAGGCGGTTGGATGCGGGTGACTCAAGACCGGTCTGTGTGGAGAACCTTGGGAAAGGCCTATGTCCAGCAGTGGACGTCGTTTGGCTGATATGATGATCGATACTCAAGCAAACATTGTCATCAGATGTTCTGATACTGACGTATCAGTTATAATGCTGGGCAATATGCATCATTTAAAAGATAATAGTGCCCAAGGTACTTACAGTACAGGCACTGGAAACAATCAAAGATATGTTGATTTATCCTAAATCTCTGGTTACTTGGGACAGTCTTTATGTAGAAGTTTAATAGGCTTTCATGCGACTATACCCTACTTTTTTTAGAAAAGGAAAGCAAAGGCCTTTTAAAATATTGAAAAATATCCTGAATATCAGCAAGCGTTCGTTAAATTCGGTGAACTTCAATTATTTATTGAAAAGGATGAGGAACAAAATGATTTCACGGTTTGACTGCACGGTTGGTGTAGTGGTTTAAGAGGCCGCCTTGCCGCTTGACACTACGCCGAGTGTAGTGGGATCGATTCCCACACTTTGTGTGATTCATAAATTGTTGTTTCGAGTCTGGGTGTTCATTGTGTCCGTTAGATATATGTTTGTAAAGTCCCCCGCGACATAGGATTTAGTCCTAGTGCGGGAGATAAAAAGTTCCAAAAAAAAGATACAATACAAAAATTCGTCTGCGAAATATATAAAGTTTCTGGAATCATTAATGTAGATACTGCGCAGCTGCAGCTTCTCATCATTAAATATACAGATGCCGATGTAAATGACATTTGAAATGAATATAATTTTTGTGAAAATTATATTTTACACTTTTATTCTTGTAATAATACCCAAAATAATATTCCTACAGTCTTTTAGGACAATGTAGTGTAGGTACTCACACGCATTCATGCGTATGAATAATGGCCGCACGCTCGCACTCACAGGGAAAGCTTCATGGCGTCTGGCTGGACGACTGGCCCTTCGGATTGGTCTAGCTGCGTACTGTTATGCGCGACCCGGAATTTAGGTTTTTAAAAAAAGAATATATTACAAGGTTAGGACAATATGTATTGTTCATAGAAAAAAATATATACAAGGATTTATATTGGCAGCCGACCGAATGGTCACGATCTCGGGACTCGACTGTCTTACAAAATGATTAAATGTACTTACAAACTACATGATACGCAATAAATGCTAGGTTTCTAGCTTAGCTTATGTCTGGCATAAAGGGGTACACAGACAATGTATAACAACCCCCCGATTAAGAATAAACTTCAGGTAATAAATTAAGTTTATGTGTTAATAAAGTTTTTAAGGAAAAGTCAACCGATTCAAAGGGTAGGTGATGGGATAATTTGAGTAATTTCAACGCCAGAATCTGTTTCAGAATTTTGATTTTCTGGAGATTTCAGAGTGAACAGTTTCCCGAGTATGCCAGACTTTTTACACACTTTAAATAAAATAAAGATTATAATTAAACTTAAGATTAATATAATTACTATATTAGTATAGTAGTTTGTATACATTATAATATTGGGTTTTTCTATAATAGACTCTAAACTCTTTAACATTTCCGGGTTGTCAAAAGCAACGGAGTCCAAATCAATATTTTTTAAGTTTACCGTTGGTATGTATAGTGCCGAAAAGCTACGTTTACATAATTAACTTTGTTACAACAGGAGTCATTAAGTATATTTAATTTAGTTATTACAGGTTTTAATACTAAGTTTACATTATTCTTGGATACTAATCTCGTATCCTGACAATAAGCTACTGATCCTTGTGGTAAGTATAAGATACCGTTACCTATTATATCTAATTCTAAAAATTGTGTTACGTTGTATTCTATAATTAATTTAGACTTTTCAGATATAATGAATAACCACTTGTTATTTTGTAGTGGCTGCCAGATATGAACGTTGCCATGGAAGAATTTGGTTACACATATTGCCGGTATAGAGGTGAGTGGTTTACTTATTATTTCCGATTCACAGATGGGGGTGTTGAGCGAAGAGTATGATATAGGAGTATCGCAAAGGTAAGTATCACTGTCTATTGTTTTACAGGTATGCAGGTCATCCAGTTTACAGTATGTTGATTTGTCTTTGCTTATGCCAATGTATTTAGTAGAGGGGACAGTAGTGGAATAGGAAGTTGGGGTATTGACATCGTGAGGTGCTGGACTAGGTAAGCTATGATATAAATTGAATGGAGTGGTACTTATTAATGGAATTTCAAGAACGAATACTATCTAAATCTACTGTCGTTTAGAGTTTGGTATAAATCTGTAATTGTTGACTAACTCATTAAAGAGTTCCTTAGGGGTTAAGATTGTGGGATACAATATACTTACTGAACATAATCGAGTTAACAATGTCTTCGATTCTAAAAGATAATGTCAATAGGCAATTTTCTATCATATTTACTAATTCACCATATTCCACCCACATATTGTCCACATATTGAACTTCGTGGATAGCGTTATCGTAGCGGATAGCGTCATCCTCATCCATAGTGCCGAAAAGCGTTTTAGATATAGTACCCACTACTCTGAGAAGGGCTGACCTTCTCGATCTACGGGACGTAAGAAGAGAAATGGCTTCACTGTCGCGAGTCATGTCTTCGTATCGGGTGATAAGTGACCGAAAAAGATTATTGCATTCTACATAATCAAAAGTGATACTCTTCTCGCAAAGATGTTTACAGTTATTAAGAAATTTATATATATTAGTTATATGCAGATAAATATACGACGTCTACCGGTATTACTACGCTAAGATAACTATCAACTAGACTTACAGAACCTAAAGGGTCGAAATAGATTCCAAGGTTATTTGCAATCTGTTTGACGAACTGTTGCCCCAGTGAAGGGTTACTGTAACAAAAATTCAATTGCTATATCTAAGTCTTATATTTTATCCTTAGTCACTAATTACATCTACTATTTCCTGTACGATGTTACTTTGGTCAGGAACATCAGGCCTAGAGGCAAGTTTGACCTTATCATAATGGTGTATAACATGTCGCCTATTAATAAGCAAGGTCAGGGTGTTCCTCCCATTTATTTTAATGACCTTGTATGGGCCTTTCCAAATAGGCGAAAGGGCTTTGCGCAGGCTCAAATGGTTTTTTAAATATACGTAGTCTCCTACTTTGTAAGTGACTGGACGCGTGTGCTCATCATAATACTTTTTAGACTTTTCTTTAGGCGCAATAAGGTTTTCTATTGCCTTGTTTCTCGAATGAGTTAATCTATGCTGTAACATCTTTAGATATTCTGGGTAAGTAGTTTCTACATTAGAGCTATATATGGAATCTTGGATGAATGGCTTTCGACCAAATAGTAACTCATAGGGTGTGAATTTTGTAGTGGTATGTTTTTTTTTTCTTTTTTTTATATAATTATGAATATAGACACAATATAATACACGCAACACCATCTAGTCCCAAACTAAGCAGAGCTTGTACTATGGGTACTAGACAATGTATTGACATACACATTTTTAATTATTATAGATACCTTACAAATTGAACATACATACAATATACAATTTTTGTTAGTAAGTATACTTATGAACTATGTTAAAAAAACTTGCACGATGATGCTGTGCGTTCGTGTGGCACTTGTCCGCGGAAGCGACGGAACACCACACCATTCGGCCAAAAGTCCTCCTTCATGACGACATGTAGATAGCAGGTCGGGATCCGCACCACAAACGCCTTGAAGTTGACATTACGGCGCGACTCCAACAACTGCACTCTTGGCATGTACTTGGCCTTTTGACGTACGTACTCCGCGATGTCCCCCGCCGTCGTGGTGTAATGCAGGCGAGAGATGTACACGGGTGTGTTCGGTGCGGCGGCGCGCAGGTTTGCACCAGGCTCCACAGGAGCCGTACCCCAGCAGTTCTTGACGGTTTTCTGACGACGCTTCTTTTTCTGCACCGTCACAAAACCATCATCAGCTACCTCGTTCCTCGATGCCTTCTCCGGCATTAACTTCTTAGTAGCAGCAGGGGTGCTAGCAATTACTCGCTGCGCCTCTTCTTTTTTAGGTCGCGCGGCGATACTAGAGGGAGCCGCGGGGACGGGGGCAGGGCTACGCGGCGCTCGGGTAGCGCACTCAGCAGTCACAACATTCTGCGGCGACAAAACTGCTGACGCGAAACTTTGGACTGACGTATCAACGCAGGCCCCTCGGCGCGTGTTGATGTTACTATGCGCCGGTGACCCAGTTACTGCAACTGCATTACGTAGGTCGTCCACCTCCGTTCGCAAGTGTGCGACGGTTTCCTGGGATGCTTCCAATTTCTTGTTCATATCTGCTAAACTTGCCTTAAAAAAGACGATGTCTCTCAAGAGGCTTGTGACATCGACGTGGTCGAAGGTGACGGGAGGCAACTTGTTCAAGTCCCTAGCCACAAACGTCGGCACGTCGTCAGGATCGGTCTCCTTCAGCAGCGTGATAATATCCTGCAGACTTTTCTTCGTCCCATCACGCCTGCGGGACACCATCTGATCGCATTTGTTTATCGACCTGTACGCAAGCAGCTTGGCAGCCGCTATTTCCTCCTCGCTGAAGTTCGAAGCACAGATCTGAATAGCCGAGACTTCGTCCAAGACATCCAGCTTCTGTTGCAGAAACGCCAGCAGCTCGTTCGCCACAAGTTTCTCACTCATGGCGATAAAAATTTGCGAGCGTCGGCTTGCGCCGCGCTAAACAATAAAATTAATTATCTCTACGCGTTACACGTCCGCCTCAGAGCGCGGTACAAAGAGGTATGTACGGAAGTGTTGTACGTCAACATTGCAGTGTAAACGTACCGTGGCCAGTTATCCTGGTTATCATTTGCTAAGGACTTCAGGTATTCCTTGAGCGTGGAGTGACTCCTCTCAAGGGCTCCCTGTGTTTGGGGATGATATGGGGTCGACCACAACTGTTTAACCTTTAGGAATTGACAAGTTTTTTTAAATAAATCCGCTGTGAAGTTGGTGCCTTGGTCTGTTAATATCGTTTTAGGAATCCCAAACTGTGATATGAAATGTATGAGGCAATCTGTGGTTTCCTCTGCAGATACACTGCGCATAGGGTATGCAGCTGAAAACTTTGTAAGGTCGTCTTGCAGAGTAAGTATATATTTAAGTTTTATAATATAATATAATAATAATACTTTTATTTCGGACTACTAAAATCCATAAACTGTTAGTAATATAATTTGAAACTTATTTCCTATTGTTAGTATAGATTAACCTAGAGACAAACTTTTTTAAAATTGGGGAATGAAGATCCTCTGCAACTGTTTTCAGGATGCTGTTTGGACTGTCCCTCACTCTTCTCAGTAGCGAGGCTGTCTTTTTACGAATAATAGCGTAAAAGCCATCGGTTCGTGCCTGTGCAAACATTTCCGACGCACTGCAGTAACGAGACAATCCCAGCAACATCCTGAAACCATTGTTATATTGGGTGCGCAGGGCGTCCAGCGATCTCTTCGTACAGTTGACCCATAGATTGCTCGTGCACAGACTCTGGCAGTAGGCCTGAAAGAGTGTAATTTTAACTAGGTCCGTACACCGGGCAAATCTACGTGCCAACATATTACTCCGCACCGCTAGAGCCCTACGTTCCCTTTCGATGTCTACATCGTCCTTAAGGTCGTCGGCAAGGAAATGCCCTAGATATTTAAAGGTGGACACCCTTTTAATTGGCGAACCGTACATTGACAGCTCGGGCCCATCTTCGCGGCATTTGCCGCCGACCTTAAAAACCATGTACTCACACTTCTTCACATTATATATTAAACCATGTGCGGCAGCGTAGGCTTCACAAATTTTAATTAACTCTCTCATAGCTCCCACCGATGGACCCAGCAACACCATGTCATCCGCATAACTGATGTTATTAATAAAAAGACCATCAATACTGCATCCGACACGTGAGCTGCTGAGTTCAGTAATGAGGCCATCTATGTATAGATTAAAGAGCCTGGGAGACGTTAGACCCCCCTGTCTTACCCCGCACTCTAACCTATACGGGTCTGAGAATGTACCATCCCACTTCACATGATTGGTTTGGTTACCATACCAATACTGGAACAGCTTACATACTTCCGCAGGTATACCCCTGTCTCCCATCTTCCTCCAGAGCACATCATACGAGACAAGATCAAATGCCCTGGAGAGGTCAAGGAAACAGGCGTACACCGGCGTCTTGCGATCTGTATAATACTGAACGGTATGCTTAAGACTTAGAATAGCACTTTCAGTTGAAAGTCCGGCACGAAAACCGAACTGCGCATCGTGAAGATGTATATAATTATTTAAACAAGAATCAAGCATACCGTCCAGTACCTTTGCAATAATCGTCGCAAGGGAAATGGGACGATAATTACACCTGTCCGCGATGTCACCTGTTTTGCAGTTCCAGATTCCGGTAAGGGCCCGACGATGTCGAGTGAGACTCGTTCCAGAGGGACAGTGGATGTTGATGTGATTTGCATCGGTGCCCGATTAAGTTTACGGAAGGCTTTATTTTCTTGGCAAGCTGAACAATTCTTTACATAATTTTCAATGTCTTTCCTCATACCTTTCCAGTAATATTTTTCTTTGATTCTGTTATACATTCTAACAGAGCCTAAATGACTGCAAACAGGCAAGTCATTTTCGGTAAGTATATTTTAATTTCACTTAAGGATGGATATATTATACTATTATGGTAAATGTTTATAATAATTCCAGTGTCATTAAATATACATACATACATACATACATAGACTCACGCCTATTTCCCCGAAGGGGTAGGCAGAGGCATATTAAACGCCCACTTTTCGCCAGTGTTTTGATCCCACGTAATAGGTGGCGAGCCTATTGCCGCTTATTGGGACATTTTGTTTGCCAGAGCCTCTTCCGTTGATCGGCAGGTGCACCACTTGCAGGTGAGGTTGGCTTGGGACCCTAAGTTCTTGGTGGGAACCCTATGCGCCCATTAAATATGTATGATAACATATTATAAATTTTAACAAAAGATAAGCTTTCATAGGGGTTTTTAAAATCAGAAATTGCTATTTCTTTTATATTTTCGTGTTTTACTAACTCGTTTTTTATTTCTTTCAGGATCTTGAAGAGATCGCGATAAGCTGTTTGGTCTAAGTGGCGGACTTTAACAAATAGCAACCAAATGGATTTATTTTGTACAGTTAGTTTTTTAAATGTATGAAGTTCTCTTTCAGCGCTAAGAAAATCATCTGGATTAGCAAGATTTCCAATAATTTCGAGTATATGGACAGGATTCATCGAGATCTACGGACGTGGGCACTAATATGTAACTACACTGGGTTTTGGTAAGGCTTTCATTGTGTTCTCTGATACATGTATTTAGGTTTTTGTTCTTTTTCAGGTTATATTTCAGAAATTGGGAATAGTCATCCACTGCTCTTGATGAAGTGGAGGAGGGCCTCATCGCTATCTGAGGTAAGTCAGGAGTACTTCGGGTATTAGGATTATTTCCTTCAGTGACAACATCTTGACTCTGTCTCTCGTCGTCTACAGGAAGGGAGGGAATGCTTAAATTATCGAAGTCAAGGTTTAAGTCACTAGAATGGGGACTTAATTCTAAAGGTCCGAGGTCAATGAGGTCATCTGGCAGGCTAAGATTTTCAGGGTTTGGAAATATGGGATTTACCGGGTATCGGGATAGTGCATCGGCTACAGAATTTAGTTGCCCTTTCCGGTAAATAATCTCGTAATCGTATTCCTCCAAACGGAGGCGCCATCGCTGAAGTTTGCTACTTGGGTCTTTATGATTGAAAAGCCACCAAAGTGGGCAATGATCCGTTACTATGAGAAATTTGCGACCGTATAGGTAGGGACGGAACGTTTTACATCCGAACAATACAGCAAGCAACTCCTTTTCAGTTGTGCTATAGTTAGTTTCGCTTTTGTTGAGAGTTCGCGATGCATAGGCTATGAGTTTGTCTTTCCCAATAGCTCCTTAAGAAAGTACGGCTCCTAAGGCATGATTAGAGGCATCGCAGGTAAGTATAAATGGTTGCGTGAAATCAGGATATAAAAGCAACGGTGTGTTAGTTAGCCTATTTTTTGTGTGTCGAATGCAACCTGTTGTTGGTTTTCTCAATTATAGGGAATATCCTTTTTAAGCAAATTCATTAGGGGTTTAGCAATCTTGGAAAAATCTGGGATAAAACGCCTGTAGTATGAGACTAACCCAAGAAAGGATTTTATATCTTTTTGGCATTTAGGAGTGGGAAATTCTGTCACGGATTTTATTTTGTCGGGATTGGGTTTCACTCCCTCTTCGGTGATAATATGCCCTAGATAGCCGACTTCACGCCTTAAAAATTCGCATTTGTTGGGCTGGAGTTTCAAATTGAAATTTCTCATTCTCTGGAACACTGATTTTAGGTTAGAAATGGCTGAATTCAAATCGAATGCATACGAAAGGACGTCGTCGAGATACACGTAGCAATGAATGCCGTGCAAGCCAGATAGCGCTGTATTCATCAGTCTCTGAAAGGTTGAAGGGGCATTTTTCAGCCCAAAAGGCATACGAGTAAATTGAAAGTGTCCTTCGGGCACATTAAAGGCTGTTTTGGCTTTATCGGTTTCTTTTAAGGGAATTTGGTGGAACCCTGAGGCTAAATCGAGCGTAGAGAAGTATTTACTGCTCCCCAACTGATCCAGGATCTCTGCTATTGGTGGAATTGGGTATGTGTCACCTATCGTGACATCATTTAGTTTCCGATAGTCAATAACTACTCGCCACTTTTGAGTGTTTGAAGCGTCCATTTTCTTTGGTACAACCCAAATAGGGGACGATCAAGGAGAGTCAGAGGGTTCAATGATGTTTTGGCTCAGCATCTGGTCTATCTTTTTTCGAACTTCAGCCTTGTGGATTTCAGGAAATCTGGTATGGATGGGGATATCGGTTGTGGTTTTTATCTCGTGTTCGAGGGCATCTGTGCAGGTTAGATACTCTCCAGGTAAGCGAACATACATACATATACATACATACATATCGTCACGCCTTTTATCCCCGAAGGGGTAGGCAGAGGTGTATTTCTACACCCACTTTTCGCCAGATATACTTTAGTCCCACGTAATAAGGGGCGAGCCTATTGCCGTACCGGGCACATTTCCAGACTCCGTGCTGCTACTGAGAATTTCGTGACAGAAAAACCCAATAACACTGCCCGACCCAGGAATCGAACCCGGGACCTCCCGATCCCACGCGCACATTTATGCCGCGAGACCAACGAGGCAGTCGTATAGGGTTTGATGTCGAGTTTTCCGTCTCTACGCAAAGATGGCATTTGCATCGTGTTATCCCTTAGTCGCCTCTTACGACACCCACGGGAAGATAGGGGGTGGTGACACTTGTATTCTATGCCGTCAACCACACGGCATTAAGCGAAATATGTCTGAAAAATCAGAACATAATTGGTAGAGGGCTTCTTTCTCTTCATCGTTCAGATGTGTGACGCGTAATTGACTGAGAACATCTCTGGTTCTTTGAAAGCTATTTTTAGACGCAGGATTTGTTTTACAATTATGTACGGTATTTGTGGTTTCAGAAAAGTTCGCAGGAATAGGTTTCAATTCTAAGTTAAGGTTAGATTTTAATTCAATAGGATGTTCCGATGTGTTTACCACTGATAGGTTTACTCTATTGTTAGGCTTCACCGCAACTAGGCAATTTGCAATCAATAAATTTTCAGAATAACTCTGATCTAATATAAACCCTTCCTTTATTTCAGGGTTAGATACGGACATTCAATTACCGTTTCAGTTCTAGGGGGTATGATATATATAGGATCGGAAAAATATAGTTTCAATTTAGAATTTCCTACCTTTAAAATATCGTGACTATAATCAATATTGCAATTGAAATAACTTAATAGATCATTGCCTATTATACCGTCGTATGGTAAATCAATATTCTTCACTACATGGAATTTATGGATCAAATATTTCATAGGTTTAGAGTCTGAGATATAAAGCTTAAGCGGAAAATGACCTAAGGTCGAGGTAGCCTCATCTACAGGGTCAATACCCTTAAGTCTGATTGTATAATTGATTAGTTTAGGTTTTCTTTGCAAACAAGACTCCTTCAGCAGGCTGACAGTTGATCCTGAATCAACTAATAGGCATAAGGGAAAATCGGAAATTGTGTATTGAATTACAACGTGAGGTGATGAGCACTTATTCGGATTTAAAGTGATCTCATGAACATTGATGGATTTAGAAATGTTAAGGTCTCCGTTTTGGGGCTGGCTACCCTGTCGTATGACCTTGGCACTGTTGGTAAGGCCTCTGGTTTGGGACTGGTTACCCTGCTGTGTGACTTTGCCAAGTTTGGCGCTATTAGTAAGACCTCCGGTTTGGAGCTGGTTACCCTGCTGTGTGATCTTGCCAAGTTTGGCATTGTTAGTAAGACCTCCAGTTTGGGGCTGGTTACCCTGTTGTGTGGTCTTAGAGGATGTTGAATCGTGAGTTATACCTCCATTTTGGGGCTGGTTACCCTGTCGTGTGGTTGTAACTAATATTGAAGGATTCAAAGTTTTATGGGTGTCGGATACATTTTGGAATTTGGATACGGGTCTCACGTGACACCGTCGTGAGTCCCTTAAGCGTTTAAATCGACGTCAGAATCAGCAGACTGCTCGTCTCCTACATTGTTTACACATTGATTCCTCATCAATAATGGCAGATTGCGTAAAGTTAACTTGGAATCTACGATTATTAAATTCTCGTTTTTGGCAATGTTCTAAGACGTGCCCTGCAGTTTTGCAGTAGCGACAGAACGGTTCTTGCCTATTAGTTTGGACGGGTTTAGGTGGATTAGGAGTGACGGTTTTTCTTGGCCAATCCGGTTTTGGCGCGTAAGGTTTTGGCGGGTTAGGCTTAGACACCATAGGTTTCGGGGCGTCACGACTTGTAGGAGGCCTACTATTATCATAAGAAAATCTATAGTTATTTGCAGGATTCGTTGAGGGACGTGATCGGTCACCGAGGCTATGTCGTTGTCCTTGGTGAATTTTATTCAAAATTTTCTCCTCGGCAATAGCGAAATTAATCGCTTCGTTAAGCGATTCCGGATTTCTACAACGAATAATTGTGGATAGGATCGCGTTTAACCCTATCATGAAGGTGTTGTCGCACGAGTGATTGATTTCCACGTGGTAGCCGGGATCGATCACTCGCCGAGCAATTAAAGAGAGATAATTAGGTTGACTTAAGGGAAATAAATAAAAAAATATCACCAGGAAAGTTTAAACTCGCGTTATAATTCTAGTTATTCGATTCGATACAAAAAGAGCTGACACTTAAAATAAGCAGATGAGACAATTATCCAGGGCGTGGGGGACGTTGGCACTTCACAGGTCTTCGGATGATGTACTCAACTCGGTGGTGTTGGCCGGAGCAAAAAGGCGAAGCCTCGTGTGTCCCCGGTATTTATAAGGCCGGCGAGGAGGAGGGGGGCGAAGGGAGCGGCCCACTGCTGTGCGTCACTCGTAGCGAGGCTCGCGGCGCAGGGGCGCGACGTGACGTCACACACACCCCCCGTTAGGCCGGGATTTTCCCTAAGGAAAATTCCCTAGCCCAACGGGCGTAGCAGCCCTGAAAATACTCCCTGAAATTAGAGAAAACAAGGGCATGAGTACCTTCAACAAGTGACAACCCTATACGCTAATTAGGATACCTAAATAATAATGACCCACGCTTGCATTCTTCACGCGTACAACGGCAGTCTGAATTTGAACATAAACATTTATCATTCATAATTCATCACACATACCTACATGTAAATGCCGAGGCCAGTGTAATAGCCTAATATTAAAGATAACAATCTAAGGAGAAGCGCTTAGGGTAATTATTAGGTAATAATGATTTGTAGATATAAGAAACTTGATCTAGCCCTACGACTTATAAATCTTGGGTTCGGCCTTTGCCACTAGATAAGTAGGAAAACTTTTTGAATATAGTTAGGTATAACAACAGATTTTTCGTAAAGATGAACAAAAATAATATAAGCCGCAGACACGACCGGACCGCTCAATGTCAAAGGAAAGAAATTAATAAATATTTTGCTCTAATTAATAACTACAACACGACCAGTAAACACCTTTTGAATGTAAACAATGGTGAATCATTAGTTAGGCATTTATTTATCGGCGCGTCGCTGAGTGAACGCGCGTGCGTCATAACGACAACTAGGTAGGTACGATCTAAATGGTAGGTACTATTCGACTGTTCCGAGCTCGCGACGCACGGTTAATCACCATGATCGTTTATAAAGTACCTATAATAACAATTTGATTATGGAATTTATACAGAATTAAGAATAACAACAGAACTTCAGAACAAGGCACGGCGAAAAACAATACGCCAATCAAGATGCATTTCAACAAATAGATTTGCGGAAAGAAAATACACATGCGAGAATCGAACCACAGACCGATCCAACAACAAATTTTTAACCACTGAGCCATAACTGATAGTTAGATAAACAACAGATTCTTTGTAACAATATTACATGTAATAAACTTTATTACAATTTATAACTGAAACATTTATTCATTTTATGTTAGCATGTTTACATAAATCATTAACACAACACAATGCATTATCTTGTGAGCTTCGACTCGAAAACAAAAGAACCATTGTTGTCCTTAACAAATAATTATGTAGGTAATTATAACTTTGTATAGATATGCGTCTTACATTGTTGTTTTTATACTTTTATTATTCTTTGTAATTAATCAACTTTAAATCCTTGATGTGCCATTCGCCTAAAGGTTTTCCGGCCATGTCGTTAAGTTTGTATACTAGAGGTGATTTTTTTGAGGCAATCTTACATTTAATAAATTTAGGCGCCAATTTCTTGCTAAAGTATTTATCCTTGTCACTAAGTAGAAACGTTCTGCGCCAAACTATATCACCGATATTGAATTCTGCCTGTTTACGGCGAAGATTATAAGATGAACAATTTCGTTGGTGGGCCGACAACAGAGCTGAATGTACCTTCTCGAAAATAGAAGATAAGTAGCCTAGAGTTTCAGCATAGCCGTCCCGTGGTTCAAGCACCATATCGAAATTAAATTCCTTGTCAATATACTGAGAACCACATGTTATGACCTCCCTACCAAAAACAAGGAAATTAGGAGAATAACCTGTAACCTCACTAACTGCGCAGTTAAGGGCGAATAGAACTTTAGTGATTAGAGTGTCCTAGATTCGATGATCAGATTCTATGAAAGTTGAAATAGCTGTCATAATGGTTTTGTTGTAACGTTCAACTGAGTTAACGTGGGGAGTATACAACAGTGTAAAATGCAAATTTGGAATTTTATATTTTGACAACATACTTTTAAAGGTTGCGCTAATAAATTGTTTACCGTTATCCAAAACAATAGTAGATGGAATTCCATGCACCAAAAATACATTTTCCTCAAGAATTTTTGTTATCACTTCTGCAGTTGCCCGTTTAATGGGGAAAAGTAAACAATATTTAGAGAAACAACAACTGACCACAAATATAAAAGTGTTTTGTTTCCTGCTGGGAGGCAATGGACCAATCAAATTAATACTAATCGTCTGAAAGGGCTTTTGACATGATTTGGGTTTTCCCATTAGACCTAAATTTGGGTGATTTTGGTGTTTATGGGTGATACAAGGTTCACATGAACTGACGAACTTGACAACATCGGTGTACATACCAGGCCAAAAGTAATTAAGTGCGAGACGTTTGTATGTCTTAAAAATACCCAGATGTCCAGCAGTGGGCGAAGAATGATTCTCCCTTAGAATGTCATTTCTTTGGTCAGACGGAATAACCTCTTTCCATTGAAATTCTCTAGTGAGAGGGTTTAATGTTTTTTTAAAACAATACAATTTATTGTTTATTACTTGATAGTTAACAAAGGAAGTCGGAGAACTTAAACAGCCTTTATAGATATTTAAATACCAAGGATCATAAGTAGAAACTGGTAAATTCTGATTAGAATTAATATCTATATTTATATCATTAGCAATAGCAGAAACGGGTAAAGAGCGAGACAGAAAATCAGGTAAAACGTTATCGGAACCCCGACGATGACGTATTTCGAAATTATAGGAAGATAAGCGAACTCCCCATCTGGCTAACCGGCCAGTAGGGTTATTTAAGGTCAAGAACCATTTCAAAGCAGCGTGATCTGGGTAAACAATAAACTTTTTACCATTTTCAACATAACAACGCCAGTGTTCTATAGCAGATAGAACAGCCAGGGCTTCGCGCTCTGTGGCACTGTAATTTTTTTCTTGCTAAGTGAGTGATTTGCTATAGTACGCTATGACTCTTTCCTCACCATTTAACCTTTGACATAGGATCGCGCCAAGTCCAAAATCGCTAGCTTCTGAGTGTATTTCAAACGGTTGCGAGTAGTCAGGACAAGCCAACACCGAGGAGGAAATCAAACAATTCTTTAGGTTATTAAACGCCTCATTAGCCTCTGTCGTCCAACAGAATGGAGGTGCGTTTTTACTTTGAGATGTTAACTTATTTAAGGGTGCAGCAATAGAGCTAAAATTCGGTATAAAACGCCTGTACCACGAGGCTGCGCCTAAAAAACGACGTACTTCTTTTCTATTAGAAGGAGTGGGATAATTTTTCATTGAATTTACTTTATCCGGATCGGGATGCAATCCACTAGAGTCGACAACATAGCCTAAATATTTTAGTTTATCTCAAAAAAATTGTCATTTTTCAAGATTAATTGTTAAATTAGCGCTTTTTAGTTTATCAAGAATGCGTAATAAAAGAGTAATATGCTCGTTGAAGCTGGACGTGATACAGATTATGTCATCGATAAAACAGAAAACCTTATTTTCAAATTCTGGACCATAAAATAAAATATCAACTAATCGTTGTTGAGTAGCTGGCGCATTAGTAAGACCGAAGGGCATTCTTTTGAATTGAAATGTGCCACGCGTAGGAATATAAAAGGCTGTTTTTTAATTAATGTTTGCCAAAAAGATTTAGACAAATCTAAACTAGACAAGTATTTAGCATCTCTCAGATTATCTAAAATTTCCGAAATATAAGGCAAGCTATAAGCATCTTTTTTTGTAACGGGATTTAATTTACGACTGTCCAAACAGAAACGCAGTTCACCATTCTTCTTAGGGGTCAAAATGACCGGGTTTGACCACGGGCTTTCAGATCGTTCAACAACATCCTCTGAGAGCATGTCGTCAAGATGCTTTATTAAAATTCTTTGTTTATCGGGAGACATGCGATAAAATCTTTGCCGAATAGGGGGGCAATCACCTGTATCAATTGAATGAGAAATAATATTTGTGCAACCGAGACCCCGCTTCTCGTATGAAATATCGGTAAATTTAGAAATAATGTTGTCAGCGGTAGCTCTCTGGTCGACTGTAAGATGATCATAAGAAACAAGATGTGTAGGGGGAACTGCTTGCAACTCCATTACTTGAGCGTCAGACTTGTTCACAATCAAAACAGACTCTAATTTGTTAGGAAATAGGCCAAAGCTTCGCCAAAAATCCATGCCAAGGATAAGGGAATTTTGAATCCCAGGTACAACATGAACTTCTAAGTTAATCAATTTATCCTGAAACTCAAAGGGTAGAAACACCGATCCCAAAGACTCAAATCGTTCGCCGCCAGCTGTTATTAACCTTAAAGGTTTCGATTTATCCAAAACATCGTCTTTCAAAAATAAGTTATGCAAATTATTACCTAAAATTGTAACGCAATATCCAGAATCTAAAAGACCAGTGGTAGGTATTCCGTTTAATTTTAGAGTAACGTAAGGTAAATATTCTACTTTAGAATTACGGATTGAGGATATATGATAGCTACTAAAGATTTTTTTTAAAAAATCCAACCAATTATTCCACTCTGTTTTATTACAATTAGTTGTATAATTTGATTTTCCACAATCCTTGTTAACTAGTTTTTTGAAACTGTAGGGGTCGACTTAGATTTACAATTGGGGCAGTCTGACACCTTGAAACCCTTTGTGCCGCACTTAAAACAGATTAGGTAGTGTGGCTGACGACAATTACGTAATGAGTGCGAATTGCATCTACAACGCACGCAAAAAAAATTATTTATATTAGAAGTACTCGATACGGCGTTAACTTGTGGTACAGACTTGTATCTCGATGTATCAGCGACAGAGTTATATTTATTGAAGTGATTATGTTTGTAAACATTTTTGTTTGAAGAAAAATTAGAAAACGGATAATTATACGCTAGATCGGGTGCTACAGTATTCTTTGAAACTTTAGGGGGTTCAGATAATTTTCGAAAAGACGACAAACTTCGACCAGACTATCAACATCAACAACCTTTGCAGTGAGCAGACAATTAGTGTAACAAGGTCTAATATTATTTAGTAAAATTTCTAGCTTCTCCGAATCAGCTATAGGAGAACTAAGTCGCGAAAACAGACCGTGCATTTTTGCCACGTAAATAGTTATTGATTCGTTTTCGCCCTGTGAGCGCTGAAGAATCTCCGTCATCAGCCGATAATCGTAGTTATGCGGACTAAAATCTCGTTTCAAAAGTTTGCAAAGTTCTAACCAAGTCTTTACATTATTTTTAACAGAACGATACCAAACTAATGCGTCACCCGAAAATATTTCAAAAGCGAAAGACAACATCTTGTCGTGTGGAATAGATCTACAGGACATAAATTCATCATTTTTTTCAATAAAGGATCTTACACATGATTTACCGTTAAATTTGAATTTACCTAATTCCGAAAAAAGCTTACGGTCGTAATTATAGGAAGTGTTTCCCTCTGCCACTGAGCAATCCGACCGCGAATTACGGCTCGTGATTAATTGTAATTTCGCATATAAGTCATTAAATTTATTCCACACAGACTCAATTTTTTTAATATCAAGACTGCCGATATCCACCCTATTCAGTCGATCAAAACAATGGTGTAGCACGGTTTCGACCTTCTGTTGAAGCTCGGAAGTATAGTTTGCTTCCAACATAGATAAGTGTTTATTTGATCTTAATAACGACTTTTCCACTTCTGCCACATCCTCCTCTGGTGGGAAGGGTGAAGATAATATATCCTCTGAGGGAGTTTTAACTGAAAGTTTAGCGATTTGTTTGCGGGGATCGTCAGGCTTTGAAACGCCGCGTATTGTGGTCTCATGTTCTAATTCCGCTTTAGTTAATAATGAGAAATTTATAATGTAAGCCATTATTACATAACAATAATAGAAAATCTAAGTATTTACGCCGGCACTAGAATAAAAATTAAATATCGCCAGAAAATCGAATACCGTGCTAAAAAAAGCTGAAATACACTAAATTATACAATGGTGTGATGATTGGTAAAGGATTAAAAAATTTCTTAAAGGTCACTCAAAGGTTGAATCACAATATTTTTTCGCGAACACGAGGCTCGTTAGTTCAACGGCTAAGCGGTTAGAACCGGTTGGCCGCTCGACACGCTGCCCGCGGTAGAACGTGATTTTAGACCGACGTTAATTAAATCACCGTTATGTTATTTACACAGTTAAATTGCTTATGGCCAACCAAAATAGATAGAAACTGTACCTGTACGCAATTCACCACACCAGAATATATGCACACACAGGAGAAAAATATACAAGAGAAAAAGAAATTATTTCACTCACCTGTAAAGTGCCAACTTACGTTTTAAAAATATAATTAAAAATTCTATTGGGCGCCAATGTCGCATGAGTGATTGATTTCCACGTGGTAGCCGGGATCGATCACTCGCCGAGCAATTAAAGAGAGATAATTAGGTTGACTTACGGGAAATAAATAAAAAAAGATCACCAGGAAAGTTTAAACTCGCGTTATAATTCTAGTTATTCGATTCGATATAAAAAGAGCTGACACTTAAAATTAGCAGATGAGACAATTATCCAGGGCGTGGGGGACGTTGGCACTTCACAGGTCTTCGGATGATGTACTCAACTCGGTGGTGTTGGCCGGAGCAAAAAGGCGAAGCCTCGTGTGTCCCCGGTATTTATAAGGCCGGCGAGGAGGAGGGGGGCGAGGGAGCGGCCCACTGTTGTGCGTCACTCGTAGCGAGGCTCGCGGCGCAGGGGCGCGACGTGACGTCACAGTGTGTAGGGCAACATCTTCCATAGCAGCGACACGGCCACTAAGTTCACCCTTTTTCTTAGTAGGGATGGATATGTTAATTTCTGTTAACAAATTGGCTAGACATGTTTCTACACGTAAAGAAAATTGGTTAACTGATTCTGAGCTACTTGGTTTACAGTCCTGTAAATCTGATAATAAATGGGTATAGTGTTCTTTTTCACCGAATTGAGTTTTCAAAAATTCTTCTAATACTGACCAATCCTCAAATTCTTTTATTGAGCAAGCCGCTTCGGCTCTGCCCTCTAGTCGGCTTAGTATAAATTTAAATATAATGTCCCGTTGGTTTACTGTTGCGAGATTAATAGCATTTCGACAGTTGGTCAGAAAAGGGTTTAACTTATCTCGGCTACCATCGAAGGTGCCTATGAATTTGATAAGGACATTCAGATCAACTACGCTAGGGTACATAGATTCTTCCTTTGGTTTCGACATGTTATAAACCTAATATAAAATAACACAAGGTAAGGAACAAAACAAATATTATAAAGTTCAGAAACGCTTGCACTTGGCGGGTTTTTTATAGAACAGTAACTCACAGTACGATGTGGGCGAGCACCAGACAAAACAACATCTCGAGCGTCGCTGCAGAGCGGATGCGATAAGACGATTCTCAGGATTCTTGGGCACACTGATAAGGCACTATAACACTTTTAATGTGCACAGATTTATTTGGATATATTTATTCACTCGCGGTATTACGTATTTGCCGGCGAATATTTCGACGAATGCAATGCCCGAAGATATGCGTGGCGGGCTATCACGGAGATGTTTCTCTTGCAGGATTCTGGACCAGGCTGGCCCAATCGGCGTTGGTCTGGATGGATCTACGGATGAACGTGCCCTCGTCTTCGACACGGTGAGTATAGACAGTTTTCTTGCAGGTTACCACGGACGGGCGGCGTATACCACTCAACACGGAACCACCGAATTTCACAAAGTTGACCGAGTCACTGGTACTGGATTCGCACTAGACTGTAAGTATACGGAGACGTGCCGGGATCGCTTTTTAAGCAATCCTTTAACGCTGCCACCAATGTTATGCGCGACCCGGAATTTAGGTTTTTAAAAAAAGAATATTTTACAAGGTTAGGAAAATATGTATTGTTCATAGAAAATATATACAAGGATTTATATTGGCAGCCGACCGAATGGTTACGATCTCGGGACTCGACTGTCTTACAAAATGGTTAAATGTACTTACAAACTACATGATACACAATAAATGCTAGGTCAGCATTCTTATCTTATGTCTAGCATAAAGGGGTACACAGACAGGGTATAACAGTACGAAGGGTCTTAAAATAGTATCTTAAGTGACATATATCAAATTTAGGTTTGCTAATATGACGTAGTTCACTTCATT
Source organism: Euclidia mi (assembly GCA_944739405.2). Lineage (NCBI taxonomy): Eukaryota > Metazoa > Arthropoda > Insecta > Lepidoptera > Erebidae > Euclidia > Euclidia mi. Next base: position 26,417,445 of record OX123202.2, read on the forward strand.
TTAAAGTAACCTTTAAAACGTCTGGCAGAAGTAATGGCCCACGGCAAGTGTCTGGCAATAATGAATTTCAATTTTAGACAGTATTTTTAAAAACATGTTTGAATACCAGCTTTGCTACTTTAACGTAGGTGAGTATGTTTTTTTGGTACCTTTACTTCGCGCCACCTGTGAAATGACCCGGCTTTTAAGCTAGTGGGTCGGCATACCTCTTAACAAGATTGTATTCTAATAATCCTCAAAATTTCAGCTTTGCTAAAATGACGTAGGTCTGGCGGCTACGGGATCTTACTCTCGTAGGAAACAATTAATAGCTACATTAATTTATGAAGTGATACTAGTGTTGAAGCGGGTACGAATGAAACGTAGAATCAATGGTTATAACTAATTAATTTATTGTCGTACACAATGCAAGGGCTTTATACTATGATCACACTAAATAAGACTACGCGGTACGTTCCTGACCAGTTCGTGTGTCGCGAAGCAGGTAGGATGCGTCACCGCGGCGCGCGAGGTGTGAGGGGGGGGGGGCGTCTAGGCTAGGCGAGCTCTTCCAATGCGTGGAAACAGCGGCGCGCTAGCGCAGACTGGCCGGTCGATGCCGTGAGGGGCCCTTATATATGCGGGCGGCCTAATAGATGTGTGCGTGAGCGACGTCTCGATACGGCAGCGTTGTGTGCGCGCAGCTGTACGCGTTTCGTGGTGCTACAGGCTCCCCCTCTGGATGCGAAGTCGCCCCGACGAGGATCCAGTCAAGATGTATGTCCCATCGTCGAAGCTGAGCGAGACGCATGTCGCCGTGGCCGTCCTCGTACACGAGAGAGCGGATTGGTGCCTTCGGGGTTCTGCGGTAAGTCGGCCGGCTTTGGTTTAGGCGGACGACCGCGTTTCTTCAACGGGCGCACTGGCGGTGGAACTGGACTGCCCGCGTGGCCTTGGAACGGAGTCAAGGCGGACGTATGATACACTCCAAGGGGCTTGTCTGGAGTGGTGGGATCTGAAATCAGATAAGATGCAGGACCATGACGTGTTAGGATTAGATAAGGGCCATCCCTGCGAGGACAGAATTTAGCACTTATTCCTCGAGCAGCATTACTGATCGGATGGGTAGTGGCCAATACTAAGTCACCAGGGGTATAACCGGGATCGTCTCTACGTCTTTGGTCTACCATCTTCTTCCTGCGTTCTTCTAGATTTTCTCTGACATCTCTAGCCTTGTGCAGTGTATTGGCGAGAAGCAGTAACTTCGGTGTGATTTCAGGCACAAAGTTTTCAGACAGTAAAATCTGACGAAAATCGTGAGTATTGTCATCCGGAGTACGCAGTTCTCGCGCTAATGTTAAATAAGCAGGCGTATGTCCTGTAGTGAGGCAAGTTGCGGTATTCATCGCAAACCGGATGCTGGGCAACATATCACTCCAACTCCCATGAGTATCTCCTACTAGAATTGCCAGTTGTGTCTTTAGGTCTCGGTTTTTCCTTTCTACTGGGTTTGCTGCTGGGGTTTCGCAGACAAAACGTTAGTTGTTGCATCACCGCACTCACAAATTGTGGCCCATTGTCGCTTATCAACCGTCTAGGCACGCCATATCGAAGAAAAATCTCGTTAATCAAAATGTCGCGCAATTTTCGGCGCTGGCCGTTTCCAAAGCAAATAATTCTATCCAACCAGTTGCAATATCTTCAGCAATCAGTATCCATGTCTTGCCACTAGTCGTTAATGGCAAAGGTCCAAACAAGTCAAAGGCGAGGGTTTCGAAGCGTTGGTTGACGGGCGTGGTTTGAAGTAAGCCCGCTGGTTTCAAGTTGGATGGCTTAAATCTCTGACATGCAACACAGTTCTTCACATATGCTTCAATGTATTTTCGCATGCCCTTCCAATGATAACGCTTCGAGATGCGTTGATATGTCTTATCAGCACCGTAATGTCCTGCCAATGGGTCATCGTGGTATGCTGAAAGAACGTTTGCCCATTCATGTTGAGGAACTACGAGTTGAGCTTCACCTGAGTCATCTGAGGTATAATATCGGTACAATAACCCGTTGTTCATGACGTAGCCTTTGTTGCTCCAGTACACGGCATTATCCTTACGGTGTGCATTTTCTAAGGCAGATATAATGCTGGCAATATTTTCATCCTTCAGTTGTTCTGCCCTTATTTCAGATGTCGGTCTCTGCGGCATATCCACGGCTACACTACACACTCCACAGGTGTTTTCACTGCTTTCATCGCATATAGGTCTAGACAGTGTGTCTGCAACCACATTCGTCTTACCAGGCGCATACTTGATTGTAATATCATATGCCTGTATCTGTAGAGCCCATCTAGCTAATCGGCCAGTTGGAGACCGTAACGACATCAACCACTTCAGAGCTTGATGATCTGTAACCACTGTTACTGAGAGGCCTTCAATGTATCCACGAAATTTCTTAATTGCCCAAACTACTGCTAGAGCCTCCCTCTCGGTTGTGGAATAATTGCGTTCTGCTGGAGTCATCAGCCTACTGGCATATTCAACGGGATGCTCGTCTTCTCCCTCCCCCTGCACTAGAACTGCTCCTAGGGCATAGTTGCTTGCATCACTTTTGATAATATATGCTCTGGTCTCATCTGCTTGACGTAATACGGGGGTGGATGTAAGTCGTATTTTGAGATCTTGATAAGCTTGCTCTTGTTCCGCTGACCATGTCCATACCGATTCTTTCCTAGTTAAACGGGAGAGCGGCTCACTAATTCTGGCAAAGTTTGGTATGAATCGCCTGTACCAAGAACATGTTTGCAGAAACGTCATCAAATGCTTCAGGTTTTTGGGTGCTGGATAGGCCAATATTGCAGCTACTTTTTCGGGATCAGCCTTTAGACCCTCTGGAGTAATAATGTGCCCTAAATACTTAATTGTCAAGCAACAAAATCGGCACTTTCCAAAGTTTACATGAAGGTTGCTTTCTTTCAGTTTACTTAGTACCTTATCCAAATCTGACAGATGCGTTTCATAGGTAGCCGAAAAGATTATTAAATCATCTAGGTACGCTAGCATCTTTACAGTTTCCAGGTTTACTCGAATTCTGTCTATCAGACGTTGAAACGTAGAGGGTGCATTGCGAAGTCCAAATGGCATCCTCTTGAAGCGGTACATACCGAATGGAGTTATGAACGCCGTCTTATCCTGATCCTCAAGTTTTACCTTGACTTGCCAGTAACCAGCGCGTAAATCCAGAGTTGACATGAAAGGCGTTGGCTTAGCAGCATGAAGCAGATCATCAATGCGTGGGATAGGATACTTGTCGGGGACCGTTATGGCATTAAGTCTTCGGTAATCAACACAAACTCGTACTGAACCGTCTTTCTTGGGAACCATCACAACGGGTGCAGACCAGGGAGATGAGCATGCTTCAATTACTTCAGTGTCCAACATTTTCTTTATCTCTTCCTTTAATACAGCCATGCGTGGCGGTGAGAGGCGGTACGGAGGTACAGAAATGGGGTTATGCTTACCTGTATCGATGCAGTGTTCAGCTAGTGTAGTCGGTTCCCCACCTTCTCCGAAAACTGCTTGAGGACCCCCAAGCACTTCCATCAGCTGTGCCTTTTGTGTTGCGTCTAACGTGTCCGATGAGACCTCTTCTACATCCAAAGATCCAATCTCGATACATTACTGCTATTGCTATGGTCACTGGGGAAGAGTGCCTTAGAGTGTGGAGATAGTTCACACGTAGCATCATGAACCTGCATTTGAGCGTCACGGATCATGAAGTCTACGAACGTTGGAGAATACCCATCGAATAATGGTCGCGATCGCTTCCTTGGAATAGGGGACAGCTCAATAGGCACAACACGATATGGTATCGTGTTTGTGGTGCAGGCACTCGATACCAGGAGTGCTGGTTCTCTGATAGACATTGGACTGGCAGTTTCTGGAGTGCATGCGCTGGATTGCGGCAGCGCCGGTTTCGGTACGCCTCCGTCTCGTGGAGTTATTGACATAGGAGACACAAATTCAGGCAACTCGACATCTTTTAGCACAGAACGTAACTGAGGATTGAAATATACGGGCGTGGCCTCCATCTTGGCCATGGATATCTCCTGAGCATCTTCATCTTGGAGGTCGAAGATGTCATTAGGGTGATCCTCGAAATACCATGTCTTCTGCGGAACGTTTAGTACCATCTTAGCATCCTGGATAAAACCAACGCCCAAGAGTGTGCGAGATTCTCGTGCTTCCGGGAACACTATAAAAGACGTTTGCACAACACGGTAACAGACACTGACAGGTGCACTTACGGTCAAACCTCTCTTGTCGTCTTCGTTCCATCTGCCAGTTTCACCACAAGCTGTTCAGTCTTGAATGCAAATCCGAGTCTTCGTAGACATTTGTATAGCGAATATGATGCTATGCTCGTTTTTGCGCACGTATCCACGTAGGCGGTACCGGTTATTTTGCCTATGGCAATGCCAATAATCGGTCTAGGACGTACATCTACTTGAGTGTTAACGGAGCAGAAGCTAACTTCAGCCTTTCCAACCTTTGGCGTAGTCTTGGCACAGGTCATGCATTTTGATCGAATTACTCCCGGTGTACCACATCCGTAACATGCAAACGTTGGTGTAGAAGGTGATGGCGCTTGGGTACCTATAGCGACATTTGATGACGCTGGTTTCGGGGCATAAGTACCACTACCAGAAGCAAGATCATTCTTCTGTTTCTTCCGACATGTCTCAATTGTATGTCCGGGCAATCGACAGTACGTGCAACGCTTCTTTTTAAATGACCTGTTTTCAGTCCCTTTTCCCTTATCTGTCCCTTCTTCTGGCCTTTCCTTTTCAACCAGGAGCTCTTCCACTCCTCTGGCTGCCTTTACTAGGGCATCAAAAGTATTGACAGACTCGCGTGGCATTTTCACCCTTATCTTGTACTTCAGTTGCCCATAAATCATGTCGATTTGTTGGGTCTCTGTGTGTGGTTCTGGCAGTTGTGCGATAAGAGCCCTCTTCTTGGCTACAAAAACTTCTGTCAGTTCATTCTCACCTTGCTTAACATTCACGACATTCTGGTACAACTGGTAGGCAGGCCTTTTAGGAGCAAAGGCGTGTCGCACTCTCGACTCGAACTCTGTCCATGTGTGCACCTGGTCCTTTATCCCATTCCACCAAGTGGCTGCCTCTTCCTTCAAAATTAACGGGACGCTCATAATGGCATCTTCATCGGAGATATGTTCCACGGACTTGAATACTGAGGTAGCAGCAAGAAAAGATTCTACTGATTCAGTGTCTCTGGAACCATCAAAAATAATCTTGCAAGTGGCGAAAGAGCCTCGCCGTTGTTGGTTGCCAATCACTGACAGTAACTTCTCGAATTGCTCGGTTGACAGGTTCATGGTGGTTACCGGTTCCTCCTTTATTTTCTTACGAAGTCTTGATTTTGGGCTAGCCTGCTTCCGGGCCTTTACGTTGAGCGCCAGATTGAAGCGGGTACGAATGAAACGTAGAATCAATGGTTATAACTAATTAATTTATTATCGTACACAATGCAAGGGCTTTATACTATGATCACACTAAATAAGACTACGCGGTACGTTCCTGACCAGTTCGAGTGTCGCGAAGCAGGTAGGATGCGTCACCGCGGCGCGCGAGGTGTGAGGGGGGGGGCGTCTAGGCTAGGCGAGCTCTTCCAATGCGTGGAAACAGCGGCGCGCTAGCGCAGACTGGCCGGTCGATGCCGCGAGGGCCCCTTATATATGCGGGCGGCCTAATAGATGTGTGCGTGAGCGACGTCTCGATACGGCAGCGTTGTGTGCGCGCAGCTGTACGCGTTCCGTGGTGCTACAGTGTTGTATTGCGGAGCGAAATATACTCTTCTAGTGAATAATGAATACAGATATTACCCTTTAAAAACTAGTATATTTAAGGAGTCAACGGTGCCACATGTTGCCACATGGTTGGCTTGTATCCGATCTTTTATTCATTTCACGTTGTCGACCACACTGCCAAGTTGAATACTGTACTCATATACGTAGAACGTTCTAAATGAAGTTGGTTATTATAACTGACAATAATGGTTTATTCAATGATAGTTTTTATAAATATTGATCCCACATGTCTGAAAACATTTACATGCAAATTATGAGTAGAGTAAAAATTTCATTCCACTTTTTGATTGTATAAGCTACACTCATTGCACAAGTAGCGTAACACGGGGTTAACACCTAAAACAATAGTAGGTAATCGATGGTGTGAACTGAGAGAGCCCGCTTAATTACTCAATGTCGAACAGTGTGACCGGACCGGTGTTAAGTTATGGCTCGCATTTTAACACAGAATTGACATTAGAAATAAATAAAATATAATAACGTTTGAGGGTGTGGTGACAAACGTTGTCTGCCGGAAATGGAAATGTCTAATAAACCTTGCGTTTATTGTTGCTGTGCGTATCGGCAATAAACGCAGACCATGTGTGGTGGTTTATCTGTCTATGCTGTGGAGATGAGAGCTTTAAGGAGTATGTGCGGAGTAAGTATGATAGATAAAGTGCGTAACAGTGTGATACGGGAAAAGTGTGGTCTAAAAGAAGATGTAGTGACGAAGATTGAAAAAGGAATTTTGCGTTGGTTTGGACATTTGGAACGGATGGATGAAAGAAGAAATACGAAAGGAGTGTATCGTGCGAGAATGAATGGAAATGTCGGTAGAGGACGCCCTAGGCGGACGTACGCCGACCAAATAGGTGACGTACTAAAAAGGGCCAAATTAAAAGTACCTATAACCGACGCGCATGCATGATGAGGTTAATGAATGTCGAGGAAGCGAAAGAGGTATGTTTGAACCGAAGCATGTGGCGTTCCATAGTCTCTGCCTACCCTAATGGGAGAAAGGCGCGACGATATAGATAAATAGATAGATTTTCTAATAAAACGGCAGAGAAATACAAATACTCTATAACACTTTTTGGCTTTTGTTTTGTCAGAATTCGACAGCTGCACGTTCGTAACAACCGCTACGGGAACCTCCTAGAGCTAGCGGTATACATGTATAAGCTTGAGTCATGACACAACTACGACGGCTGGTACTGCTCGATCTCCAGGCCAATCCAATATGCTGTGTGCCGGGGTACAAGGAAGTGGCCGTCAACACGTTCCTATGCTCATCACTTTGGATGCTGAAGACTGCTTTGTAAAATTGAACAGGTATTATTTCTCTACTTGCTTATTTGACACATAAATAACTAAAGATATGATACTTTTATTATTTTTATTTTTTATAGTCTTACGCCTGTATCCCCGAAGGGGTAGGCAGAGGTGTAATATTACACCCACACACAATTCACCATAGGGGGCGAGCCTATTGCCGCTACTGGGGACATCACCAGACTCCGTGCTGCTACTGAGAATTCCGAGACACTCAGAAACACTTTTGCCCGACCCTGGGAATCGAACCCGGGACCTCCGATCAGCAGTCGCATACGCTACCCACTAGACCAAGCAATTTGAAATTTTCTTCACAGACATTCCACAAAATCCCTGAACTCGTCCCCTAATTACGCCGAATCTCTATTGAAACAAAATGTCAATAAGTGTAACGTCGAATTTAGTTTTAGTTATGTCACTGACAGAGATTATTGTCAAAACTTTTAATACCCTTAATTTTAAGAACGCTATCTACTAGACGACGGTGGCAGTCTAGAAGCAATGATACAGTTTTATTATTTATTTAGCATAGCATAAACTACTGAAGCTAGGGACATGAAGGTAGTAATGGAAATTATTGTCACATTTCTCATAAGAAATCAAAAGATGACTGACTTATTTGCTATTGCCAAAGCTACTTCTGCATAATATGCCAGATCTTGTAACGACCAATACTGCAATAAAGTCACAGGCTAAACTTACACTTCTACACACTCCGACCAGCTGGCATCCACTTCGTTCCTCCTTAAAACAATTAGAGACTTATTCTTTCAGCAGTAATCACCATCTTGGTGAGATCTCACTAGATACACTTCTATTCTTATATTTTTAGTTTAAAAATAAAGAAGTTCTTCGATACGATGCAGACCTCTTGTAACGTATGTCCGGTATTTACCGCGTTGCGTCACAGTACCGCCCATACGCTCGGCCAATCAGAGAAAGCCATCGTCCGCGCTCGCAAAGCCTGACCAAATATGGTCATAAACTGACTCTCACCCTGATGGAGGGCCCGGTATATAAAGGGGCCGACAGAGAGGCCGGCACCACTACTCTAACGTCGCTTCTACTACCTACCTACTATAACTAAGCGTACCTACTGACCCTACGTCGTATCTACGTGTATCCTGGTCCCAGCTACGGGTAAGCACTACATTTACTGCGTTAGCGTACTGCCCATCTCTCTACCTGCTTTCCTTCAGGTTCCAGGTCCACCTTAAGGCTCCGGGCTAGTCTACCTAGACCGCTACACTTCCTGCATCGCCTTCGGCCTGCCCTGCTCATCGCACTCAGACCGCCAACGCCTGCCAGCTGAACTAACGGCCTGCGAGGATCTGCCCGCTACGCGCAGCCCCACGAGCAACCTGCCCTGCACACTACCGGAAGGAACAGCGTGGGAGACTGCAGCCCTTAGTGTTCAGGCCAGTGTCGTGTTGTTGGTCGGTCATACTCGTGGCAAGGGAAGTGAGACAATACTCGGCAAATAAACGCATAGAACCTTTTCTGCGTTTTAATACCAGAACCCGTTACAGTGGCGCCTTCGTGGGTTATTGTCTCGCTTTCCGTGCTCGAGTTCTCTTCTAGCAGGTCTCCATCATTGTAAGCGAGGAGGTACGGCTACAGCGAACCGGTACATATTGCTATACTAATTGTCTACCTTTTAGTGTAACTACCTACTACGTACTAGTTCGCAAATTTGAATCTAACGTTTTTCTAATTAGTCCTAACGGTCGAACTTTTACGCCTAATCGTAAAGTAGGCCATTTGTAAGGGCGGAACGCTTGCGCACTAAATGTAGTGTGTAGTGTATACTTACGCGGTTTATTCATACACCATGGGCTCACACCCCATAAAATACTTCCTTTTAAACAAAAGTGAACTAGCATACGAGGTTGCGATAAGAGGTGAGGAGAGGGCGCTAGCGAGGCCGTCTCTGAGCTGGCCAAGCGAGTGAATTTATTAACCATTTCTTACGACGCGAACCTAGCTAGGAGGCTTACCGCACTGCACAACCACATATTCCACAGACTCCGTAGGATGGAACGTCCTACGGCGTATTCAAAACGAATTACCGAATTGTGCAGTCGGTTCGACAAGCTCTTGGCGGAGCTGTCCGCCATTGAGCAATCAGCTGTTCGCTCAGCTGATGCTGTGGCAGAGGACCAACCTGCGCCGTCTACCTCGACGCAGGCAGGGTTAGCCCCAGTATTGCATTGCGAGCATTTGAGAGTCAGCGAACTGTCTAAGCTAAAATACGGCGGTACGGGATGCGTCCGAGCGTTCCTACAACGCGTAACCGAATTCCAAACCGCGCGTAATCTACTTTCCACTAAAATTTTAACATATGCCTCCGAAATTTTCACCGGTAACGCACTTCACTGGTACCGCGGCCTAAAAGAATATTTCCCTACATCCCCGCTCTAGTGAGATCTCACTTGTAAAGACAACTTCTAAACAACAACTTAAAAGTACATTTCACACATGTTGCAGCGCACTTTGAAAATGGAGATGTCCGCCGACACGATGTCGGCGGCTACTCGACGCTTACTCCGACTCCTCTACATTGAACAACTGTCGTGCGCTCGCGTCTCACCCTTCGTGCCTCCCGCGGACATCAGAGATGTTGATATGATATATGATAGTTGTTATAGTTGGACCAGATATATGATAGTTGTTATAGTTGGACCAGAAGCTATTGTCAAAGGTCAGTTAATATACTATTTAAGTTATACACATAAACACAGAAAAATTTACACCATCAGTAGGTACCTATTGCCAAATTCGTTATGTAATGCTTATCAAACCAACAGTGCGAGTTGTGCAGGAATGTAACATATATCACACCTTCTACAGTCAAAATAATAAAGCCAGCAGAAACTTTTGTTTTAGGTACTTAAATGATTTATAAAAACGCAAAGCGCAAGTGATTCTTGAACTTGAAGTGAACGTTCTTGCACTTTGCAGAGCTTACCTACCTTTCTCCTAGATGATCCTCCTTTATGTTGAAATATGATTAAACTTAAATATTCCAAAGACGAATAGGCCCTAAGACGCTATCTAATATGTTATTAGAGAAAACATGTTACATGTTTTCTCTAATAACATATTAGATAGCGTTGAGTAGGTTTGTGTTAGGATGATCTGTTTTAAGTTGTTTAATTATACCTACTAAAATAGGTCCTGCACAATTTCACACACATCCTCTCAAACACTTGTCATTCCTTCTTTTTACATTGCTGTTCTCTCTGACGCTTTCACACCGAACGAATCATAATTGCATTTTGCGGCAAAGTCAATTCTTTTTTGACCAAGCATTTATAAAGCCAGTGCATAATTATCTAGTTTTTAATCATTACTTTTTTGTAACAGGCACGTTGGTTCGACGGCTAGTTCTAGAGTGCAATACGAAACTAAACATGAGTTGGTTACAAACGACAGGGGGCCACCACTACACCGACCAATACATCGAAGTATCGCGGCAAAAATTTGACAAGATGATTCTAGACGGAAAGCTGCTAATATACTCTGAATTGAATGGCGAATCATACGGGCTAAGTATATATTCATTTGCTATTAATAGATTATTTATAAAATAAGGCAATTGTCCTCTTCGTGTATATATTATCGACATAATATTAAATTATGATATATGATCGATATTACCCATGTAAATGAATTGATTGCTTTTAAAACGGTTGAGGAAACACATCGTAAATAATGTCTCAGAGTTGTCCATAATGTTCTCGAAAGTAAAGTGAACTTTGCCTGTCCAATCCACATTTGGCTAGCGTGATGCCAATGGCCTTACCCTTCTCATAGTGAAAAAAGACCCGTGGCCAGCAGTGACAGTTTGTAAAAAGGGTTGATGTTAGTTCCCACGCCGACACAGAGTGCGTTTTTAAAGGATTAATATTCAATTTCTACTATTTGATTTTTCCAGTCTATATATATTTTCTTTTTCTAAATTCTGAGAGCATAATGCATCTTAATGATAGCTATAATCGTTTCTAAGAGTCTGTAAATGGTTGATGATACGGATCCCCTTCGTCGATTGTCAAGCTTTGATTGATCGATTCTTATATTTGCCGAGATTTCAAAATGCCGTTCCCTTGCCTATCTGAAGGTAAATGAGAATAAAACTGTAGACTATACATCTTCTATCTTTATAAATAAATATAAAAATGAATCGCTTAATGTGTTGCTAAGCGCAAACCTCGAGAGCAGCTCAACCGATTTCGCTAGTTCTGTTCTATAATATTCCTCAAATTACGAGGATGATTCTTACGGAGAAATTTGTTTTTAATAAGAAAAAAGCAGTCGACTGTTAATCGGTACGAAGTTTGCCGGGTTAGGTAGTGTTAAATATATTTTACACTCAAATATGAGAACCATTATTTTGTTACAAACTACTTTATCAAACATAAAAGTACCTAAAACAAGTCACAGCATACCGTCTTTCATTATAAGCAATTGAAAACATGTTTAGCAGAAAAAAATTATGTTCACACTCACCAAAGTTATAAACTTCAGGGCTAAATACAGTGTAGCGGCTGCTGACGCTACAAATTATATACAAGGCACGCTATTGTGTAAGTGCGGCGCAGCAGTCGTCTCCACACTCCCCTACAGTTAGGTCGTAGTCATATTATAGTATGTTTATAATTATTTTGTGGAACCACAGTCAAATATATATCTTGCAGTATTTGGAATATTTTTTTTATCTCTCACACCGCAACATCTTCATCAAAGCCTACATTGGTGACCCCTGACATCGAACACGCAACCTTCGCCTTAGCTTCGCCAACGCGGGATCGACGCACGTGCACATGGTCAGCGGAATCAAATAAGCGCATGTGGGCGTGGCAACGGCAAGAAGCGAAGCAGCCTGGACACGGAGACAACCTGGACTCATGCGAATTCTAGCTTCCAGAGCGGCACACGACGGTGGCGCCACTCTGAAGGACAGTGCGTACGTCGGAGCATTAAGCGTAAGGCGCGTTGACCTTGGTGGCGAGGCAGCATTCCGCACCAAGACGGACAATACGCAGCATACTCCGAGCACGAGGAACGACATGGGACCGGCGGTGGCACTCTACGGGCTCTACGGGACAGTGCACGCGTCGATGCGGCTGATCACACTTGGAAGCGAGGATGGATTCCGCTCAGTGCTGGAAAGCGCACCCTGTCGTCCCTCATTACGTTTCAGGCAGCAAATGAAGATCGCTGGCAGATTCGGTGAACGTGTTTGCTTCTTCGTATGACCAGCTCTTTCTACAAGCGGCTTACAAAGAGCAAAGGAAGTTCGATAGAAACGGCGGCAATTGAGTTATTATTGTGTTTTTGTGTTTATTTATAACTGTTCTAAAAATAGTCGCATAATTTATCGTTAAAAGGCCCCCATATTAACCAGCTATAGTGTTTCCGTTTAGTTTGCATTCTCAGAACTAGCGCTCCGGTAACATGATACATGTTTATGTGACGTAAGTCGAGCGCTAGCGTGTCTGATTAGCTAGATAGTTACCTTAGTATTATTTTATGTTATTCTTTCTTGTATGTAGTTGTTACCAATTTTTTTCTGAATTGTATAATGTATTGATTCTTTCCTTTTTTATAAAGGCGGGAATATTGTAGCGGCTGCTGACGCTACAAATTATATACAAGGCATGCTATTGTGTAAGTGCGGCGCAGCAGTCGTCTCCACACTCCCCTACAGTTAGGTCGTAGTCATATTATAGTATGTTTATAATTATTTTGTGGAACCACAGTCAAATATGTATTTTGCAGTATTTGGAATATTCTTTTATGTCTCACACCGCAACATCTTCATCAAACCCTACATACAGGGTACCTAAAAGTTTGAACCAGATAAGCTGGAAAATTTACAAGGGGTGTTTGGCGAAACTATGAGTATAGGAGAAGTAATTTTTAGGCCCCGAGAACCGGGGTTCTGTCGTCATGTACACGAGTACACGAAAATCCTTTAATATATTATGTCCTCAGTTAATACCTAACAGTTAGCATACTCAGGAAAATATCGGTATACATCAGAACTATCTGTCGCCCGCGGCTCCGGACGCGTGGAGGTCGGTTATCGCGATAAAAACTATCCTATATCCTTCCACGGGTCTTTGATTGATGGAAGCATTAGTTATTGGTATAAACATCTACTTGTAAGTTTAAAAATGAACGATTTTGATACGAAGAATGAGATTAAAAAAAAAACATTTTGACACAAAAACGGTTCAGGCTGATTGAAAATAAAATTTTATTTTATATCAACATAATTAAATATAAAAACCTTTGTCTTTTTATCGATACATAGAATACACCTCCGTTATTATTATAGTTTTTTTATCGATTTATAACCGCTGCTTTCCACAACAAATATTCTATATCTTCAAGTTGCAAACCGGCTTTCCGTAGGCCGCTTTTCGCCCTCACGGGAAACGAGACGTGATGGGTTGCGAACCGCGTCGCCGCCGTCTGGAGAAATATTATTTTCAGTTCTCATAGCGTTCCCACGAGTAATAGATATGAAGATATAGAGTGAATGAAGCAAGAGAGATATGTCAAGATCGTTGCAAATGGCGCTCCGTAGTCTCTGCCTACCCCTCCGGGAAACAGGCGTGAGTTTATGTATGTATGTATGTATCTTCAAGTTAATGAGTCAATAGAAAATGCTCATCAAACTGACCAACAATCTCAATCTGTGAAAACAGTGTAGCCAGCTCCTCAAAAGTCAAACAGGCCACGCCTGCTACTCTTTTTAGTTCTTTTTTTTCCTGCTTAAAAAATTGCCTCCATGCTGCCTGATGTTAAGCAGTCAGTGAAGTCCCATAGTGATGGACATCATCCCAGCAGCCAGCATGGCATTATGGCATGATGGCCCTCACCTTGACGGCCTTGAGTAAAGCTTTTTCACGCCCCGCTTAAAGGACCCGGGATCATAGGTGGAGGGAAACACGTGGACTGGTAAAGAGTTCCACATCTTAATAGTACGGCAGAGATAAGAGGCGCCGAACTGTTTGGTGCGTGACGGTATCTGTTCTACCGTGTAAGAGTGGCACCTCAACCCAGCACGTGTCGTTCGGGATAGGAAAGGAGAGGGTGGGATTAGTTGAAAGAGCTCTTCGGAGCACTGTGATAGATGCGGTAGAAGACATCCATTGAGGCCACGCCTCTGCGTAATTGCAGTGACTCAAGAGTCTTAGTGGCCTCTGGATCCCCGATGATACGGACAGCACGCCGCTGCAACCTATCGAGGGCGTCCAATAAGTACTGAGCGGAGCCTTTCCAAAGGTGAGAGCAGTATTCCACGCAGGAGCGAACCTGGGTCTTGTATAACAGACACAACTGCGAGTTTCCGAGATGCAGATTTGATGACACCCTCGATGTAGTTCTTCTGGTTGAGATTTCTGCGTATGTCCATACCCAGGATATTGAGGCTGTCTTGAATCGGTAGTGGAGTGTCCAGAAGAGAGGGATGGGGAAGGAATGGAGATACCTTGGCTGAGAATGCGCACACCTGTGTTTTCTTGGCGTTGAACTCGACCAGATTCTCATCACCCCAACGCGAGATGCAATTCAGAACCCGGTCAAGCTCAGCAACAAGTGTTCGCCTATATTCCTCAGTATCGGCTTGCTTAGCCGCAGGGTGTCCGAGATATCGCCCATGTACAATACTGTCATCTGCATAGCAATGTATGCCCCCAAAAGTGAGCATATCATTGATAAGCAGAAGAAAAAGCGTGGGCGATAACACGGACCCCTGAGGCACACCAGCGTTCACCTGGAGAAACTTCGATGACTCACCGTCACAAAGGACTCGTATACGGCGGTCATGCAGGAAGCTGGCAACCCAGTTGCACATTTGAGGCGGCAAGCCGTAGGCTGGAAGCTTAGAAAGAAGCGCACGATGCCAGACTCTATCGAAGGCTTTGGAGATGTCGAGACTAATAGCCAACGACTCTCCATGCCTGTCCATCGCCTCACCTCAAAGGTGAGTAACATACGCTAGAAGATCACCCGTTGATCGTTTTAGTCTGATGTTATTTAGAGGATTTTATACCCGCTTCCAAGATTCCCCCGAAATGAGGTGAATATGCAGGGCCAAAAACGAAACGGATTCCCTCGTTCGCCGTGTAATTGAAAATAGACTCTTGGCTCTTCTGCAACATTTTACCCAGCTCATTGCATGCCCTTATAAAGTTTCGACCATTATCACAATAGATAGCATAGGGTTTACCTCTTCTAGCCACCAACCTACGGATAGATAGAATGAATGCTTCAGAAGTGAGATCGCTAACTACTTCCAGGTGAACCGCCTTTGTGGTTAGACAAACAAACAAACACAAATAATTTTTAGTGATGCGATTTCCTCGGCCCTTACGACTTGAAATTTTAAAAGGGCCTGCAAAGTCCACTCCACAGGAGCTGAAGTCAAAGCTACGTCAGTTCTCACTGCCGGCAATTCACCCATAATTGTCTCAAAAGATTTACCTCGCTGTCGCGTACATACAACACACTGCTTGGTGGTAGTGCGAGCTAGGTTTCTCCCTCCTAAGGGTCAATATTCTTCACGGATGGCTGCAAGCAGTGCCTAAGGACCAGCATGAAATAAACGTAAGTGTTCATGTTTGACTAACAGTTTAGTGAAACTATGTTTCGCATCTAAAATAATAGGGTGCTTCTTATCGTAATTAAACTTAGAATTTCCCAGACGGCCTCCTACTCGTAGCACTTGTTCAGGGTCTACAAAGGGATTAAGTGGCAATAATTTCGATTTGTTATGTAATTGATGCCCCTTACATAAGGTTTCAATTTCATCATAAAATGTCTCTGACTGACTCAGTTTAATGAGAAGACTGCATGACCTTTGCAGCTCTTCCGCTGATAATGACTTACCTACTTACATTTCTTTGACCTTTATAGTTATTAATAAATCTTAGCACATAAGCAACTGTTCTTTTCAGCCGTAAAAAATTAGAGAACCTACTAAAATCTATAAGCTTAATAACTGCAAATGTGTGTGAGGTTAGTGACTTTACCTCACGTAAGGATGTCTCCTCTAGCCAAGATACCCGGGTGGGCCAACTACAGTCCTCTTCTTTAAAAAAAGGGCCTTCCCACCAAAGGGTTGAACTATTTAAGATGTGAGGATCTACCCCTCTTGAAGCCATATCAGCAGGGTTCAATTGTGTGGAAACACGACACCACTGATAATAATCAGTTGTTAATTCCTGAATTTCATGCACTCTATTGCGGGCAAAAGTTTTCAGTGAATTAGTTTGCATTTTCAGCCATCCCAAAACTACCATGGAGTCTGTCCATATGAATTTCTTATGTATTTTACATCTCGAAGCCTGACTGACCTTCTTACAAAGTCTAGCTCCGAGGAGCGCTCCATATAGTTCTAATCTAGGAATAATCATTGGTTTAATAGGTGCTACCCTAGCCTTTGCACACAACAGGCGAGATGTATAAACATGCTTACTCTTAGACCTTACATAAAAACAAGCTCCATATGCAGCTTGGGAGGCATCTACAAAACAATGCAATTCAATATATTCTGGCATTTCGCACAACAGATGCCTAGGTAGCTGTATATTAAACAAATAAGATAAGTTTTTACTAAAAGCTAACCATTCCTTAACTAAATTATTGGGTATTAGCTCATCCAAATCTAACTTGGCACACCATAACTTTTGAAGTAACATTTTTGGTTTGATGATTGCTGCACTCAGTAGTCCTAATAGATCAAAAATTTATGTCATAGAGATAATCGTTCTCTTAGTTATCTGAGAAGCAAGAGGAACATTGGTAGAAAACTAAATTATATCAATACCAGGAGACCAGTTTAATCCTAATACAGCTGAATCCTTGCACAGATCTAAAGTATCATAATTAAATTGTTCCTTTTGGAATATCTCGACCTATCCGTAGAATAGAGTTCCATGTGACCATAGACCAAAATCGTGTTAAATAGCTAAATGGGATAAGCAATACAAACTCTTCAAAACTGTGTTTTAAGAATTTTTGTATCTTATTTACTTTCGAAGATACAGAATCGAATAACGTTTCATCTGATATTTGTTCCGCGCAACAACGCACGACGTATACATGGGATGGGACACGGGGAGTACGGGTGGTGCGAGCGCCGCGATCTATCAGCAGTTCGGCCAATCTTCATTGGAAGAAGAAAAAAATTGGGGTGTTTTTGTGTTCTATACTTAATTTACATTATATTTTAGAAAATTCAATTTATTCAGTATTTTAAATAAAAAGGGATACTTTTAAAGACAGGATCACGCAAAATACTAAATATGATTCAAGTAGATGCAGAAGAGCCTGATCTTAGTTCGGCGTTTTCAAACTTACATACCGCGTTTCCAAATCAAGATTTCAATTCTGGTAAGAGACGATGTTTTACAAGTATAACTTCACTATATATACAAATTTAAGTTCCTAAATAACACAGATTATTTTATTTATTACTTTTTAACTCAGTTCATAGTTAACAGCGATCGATGATTATTTAGAATGTTTTTCGATGGAGTTGTTCAGAAATGCAACTCTGGCGCAAAAAGACGATTACTGTTATTAATATTCACAGAGTAATCGATTTTAATCGGAAGGACCGCATTGGGAACTCCCGCATCCGGGGTTGCCTTCATGTCCGTGACATTGCTGACAAACTGCAAGAGTGTCGTCTACGCTGGTATGGCCACGTCTTACGTCAACCGGCATCTTACGTGGGTAACAAATGTCTTACCATGCTACCTCCACCGGGCCCCGGTAAACGGGGAAGGCCAAAGAAATGCTGGCTTGACGTCGCAAGGGATGACATGCGTGCCAACCAACTAACCACCAGGGATGCTGAAGACCGTGGGAAATGGAGGAGACACAGCCGGAAAGCGGACCCCGGGCTCCAAGGCGTGGGTTTTGGAGTGCAACCGGGACTGCGCTAGGATGATGATGATGAGAGTAATCGATTTTTATGCAATATTGAGCAACAAAAAGTAGAGGCCTTATGGAATACTAAGACGTTCTTTTACGAACATTATTGAAGTTTTAAGCGTCTGAGGTTAAAAAAGGACGGTTTTCGCCGGAGTCTGTGAAATAATTTGTGGGTTCAATGTTAAGATGGGACGTTGCTACTCAAAACGTTGAATCAATTAGGACGTTGTTCAATTTAAAAAATCTCTAATTCTGAAGATTTTTTATAAGAAATTAGTTACATTTATTGCAAAATTTATTGTTTCAAAAAACGCTTAAAAATAGTTTGTTAAAAATATTTGTGCAAAAGAATGTTTATATTTTAGTTACGAATGAAGGATAAACTGGCATGAATCGTCTTTGCCTCCTGGTACAAAGGAACCAGACGTTAATTTGATATATGGGAAGAAATTCTATACAAACATGACGGGACAAAGAAAAGAAAGGAATCTGTAATAGCTCAAAACCGAATATCATGTCTGTTTAGTCTGCCGAAAGTGTCTACAGTAATCAACCTAGTTCATTTTCTTTGGAAATCCATTAAGTTTTGCAAATTCATCTTTAATACAGCTCAAACAGTTAGAAGTGTAACCACAGGGTTACCCCAGTTAGTTTCAGTACTAACTCCCATGCTGTTTCCTACTAATAAATAATGATAAGAATACTTAATCTACCACATGCACACAACATCATCTAGTTCCAAAATAAGCAGAATGTGTATCATGGTTACTAGAAATTTACTCTTTTTTGTAAATACATACATGTTCATTCAACATGCGATATTATATTTAGCTCTGATAATAGAAAACTAAGTCATACTTTTATGTAGTCTGCCATTTACTACCTATAAGCTCCCAGTGACAGGCACTGCGAGAAAATTGAAGTATGCCAAACTATGTTTATTAACACTCTTGCTGTTTTAACTCCTTTTGAGTTACATATATTATTATGTTGACGATAGACTGCATGGATGAGATATGTATGTATGCATGGATGAGAGAGGATAAAGGTGTCATTTTGAAGGAAGTGGAGTGGACCCGGCTTGACAGGCACAAGATCGTTATCGATGTTGCAATGAAAAGTGTGTTTGAAAAAATATAAAGACCTAATGGACTTGAGCTGCTCACAAGTTATTCAATTAGAGTAAGTACTGAAATGTGTCATTATAATGATCTTAACGTTACGAGGGTTGTAGCCACCACTTTTTGTCTTAGAACCCAGGCTCTGCTTAGTAGTCTAATAAGATTTGACAGGACAGCCTAGTTAAGTACTGATATGAGTATGAGTACTCGATTTTCAATTTTGTTAATGTTAAGATGTATTTTACTATTATTTAGTAAATATTGTGCACCCATGTCTAGGTAAAAACGATGTAAGATTGTTGTAATTCTTATACGGGGTATAAAAAGACCCTTAATGAACCCTTAATCATTACAAACATTCTTTACTTCGGCACTATACCTGAGAAATTACTGCTTCAGGAGATATTGAGGCTCAAAGTTACCATATTTCTTTTTAATTAGGTACAGAATCTATGCATTTTACGGACCAATTTGTTCTATATAATATAATTATGTCCTATGCACCCTTGGATAATTAAGTATCTCGAGAATTGCACGCGCGTACTTTACATAGCGGCTTATAAAATGTGTTTACTAAGAAAATCGTTTCCCAGGTATTGTTTTGCTAAGTATGACTTAGCATGATGTGTAGAACGAGTAGACTTCGGCTTGCAGATCGGTCTTTTTACGCCGTGTATAATATTATTAAGAAGAAGATATTTGGTTAAGATCGCAGGAAGCGGTGGAATTCCGGCGCCTCATCATTGGAGTTGACAGATTTTGGGGAGGCCATGTCCACCAGTGGATGTCTTTAGGCTTAGGTGATGATAAAGATGTTTGTAGTCATAAATTTATTTTGTATTAAGTAGATCCTTACAAGTTTGTGAGTGCTCGTGAAGCCTGAGCCCCAGTGTAGAAAGGTACGTAGTTGCAATTTTGTGATAAAATTTGTCATTTATTGACTATTAATTGTTCTATATTTAAGTACAATTCGATTACTTTTAAATAAGTACATACGATGATACGTAAAGTTAAATAAGTATAAGTACATACCTACACAGTTTATTTATTTTTAGTTAAGTTAATATAATTACTTCGCCTATTATACGACGTGACTAGTTAGTAAAATTATAATTACTCATGAATGCTAGAAGTCTAATCGTTGCCGTCTAAGGTTATGTCAACTATTTTAAGACTTTTTAATAAAAAAAATGACACTGCATTTAATTTTCTATTTTATATTATTCACAAAGGACTCTTAAAGGATGAACAATTCCAACAAAAAAACAACCTTTGTTAACATAAACGTCTTTTAAATCGAACGTTTCCGCAAAACAACGCACGATGTTTACCACGGACACTCGCTCCGCCGCCATAAAACGACCTAAGTTGATATGTAACTCACTATTTCGTACAATAAAAGGACTAGAAATGTACACTTTAGGGCATTTAATAAAGCTGGGCTGTTATAATAACATACCAAAAAATTCTTAATTTTAATTCTCTTGTTATAAGAGTTATAAGGAACTAGAGGACGCCAGCAGCTACGCCTGCTTTTTTTTAAATTTACCCATTTTGGCCGATCCCGTGGAAATTTCGGAAAATCCCTTCTTAGTGCACCCCTACAGTCCCCAAAGAATATACATGCCAAAGGTCATTGGGCAAATAGTATGGGAGAAAAACCCACGGCGGACAAACTTGAAATTGTGAGTATATATCAGTAATTATCTCTAGTTTATCATGGTAAGGGTCGCTTTTTTGTGAGTTGTGGGAATTAAAAAAAAAACATATTTTTAACATTATTTATTCGGCGTAATCAATGTCTATTGTGATTTTATTTAAAAATACCGCAAACATTTTGATTTCCTGTTGGTGTCTAGCCGAGGATAAAAAATAAATAATACTGACACTTTGCGCACAACTGCATATGGTACAGAGGCCATGTATACACGAGCAGTAATAATCTTCAACAGTTTGTCTTCCTTGTCTCGCCTGGTTTATCAAAATATCTTTGTACGTAGTATTTTCGCGCTCTGACATGACGACCGGTTGGCGCAGCGGGAGGGTATGCGACTGCTACGCTGATGGTCGCGGGTTCGATTCCCGCTCAAGTCAAACATTTGTGTGCATGAACATGGATGTTTGTCATGGTCTGGGTGTTTCTATATATAATATGTATGTATCTACAAAAACAAAGTATATATGTATGTTTATCCATTATCTAGTACCCATAGTACAAGCTTTGATTAGTTTGGGACTAGATGGTGATGTGTGTATGTGGTAGAATATTATTAGAATTAGAATATTAGAATATTTTATTGGTTGTTTAAGGCAGTGATAGCCTAGTGGAGATACCAAAGTACTGCCATGCTGAGGGTTTCGAATCCACGGCGCACACCAATGACTTTTCGAAGTTAAGTGTGTATTATATTGTTAATTATCGCTTGCCCCGTGCCTCGAAGAGCACGTTAAACCGTCGGTCCTGGTTGTCATGAAGATCTTTGACAGTCGTTACGGGGAATCAGTACCCTAAATAAAAACAGATACTGGCCCAAACCATGGAATATCGCTATGCCTTTGGGTTGCAGAGGTCAGACGGCAGTCGCTCGGTGGAAAAGTTGAAATTCTGTCATAGCTTGTCAGACCAGTAAGCGGCCCTCGGGCTCCAAGACGTGTAAGTCTTGGATGCAACTGGGATAACGCTAGGGCGATGATGATGATGATGATCAATATTTTATTATTTGTAAAATCTTGGTCTCACATGCCCATGACAGTAGGACTCGTCCAATCTTTGATGATAATAAAAATATCAGTTCTTCGTATGTCAACTGTGGGAAATCTCAAAAATCTGGATTGTTTCCATCTAATGGCATGAATGATCAGTCGGTAGGCACATGCTTGCACTCGACAGACCCGATTTGTAGCTATTTTTAACAGAACCACAATTTATATTACTTAAATAGAGTATGAGATTTTTGCTTTTTTATAAATATATTTCTAGCTCAAACTTTGTTCTCCCATGGATTCAAAAAAATAATCTCGTATGTACTGGTAAGAGCATTCATGCTCTTTCATTTTATGCCAAGTTTGTCAATGTCCGTGACCGGGTCGGAATACGCCCAATGTCCTTTCAGCTTCCTGCGCCCAATAGTTTCGGCTGTAGCGTGTCTGTTAGTCAGTCAGTAACACAAGGATTTTATATATTAAGATTATTCAAGTCAAGAACTTCTGCAGCCTCTACTGAAAATTGCGATCCATGCAGATCGGACTTTGTTCTTCGTATGAGTCGATCTGTGGACAGTTGGTACGAAACTTTCTTAGTTTGAATCCAGCCGACTCTAAAATTCGAGTGATACCTGTATAGATGTGTGTCAGCTGATCCTCAAATGCACAACCCGTACTTAAATCGTCTATGTAAAAATCATTTCAAATAATCCCCTTTATGAGTTCATCATCACACTCTAAGGCTAATTGCTGGAGACTCCACTAGGTGTCTCACGGGCCACCAGCGGACGATCGAAACTTAAGAAATAACGCGAGCACGAATATTGTAACGGGTCCACGAACTTGTTAGCTTGTATAAATTGTAATTTCTTGAGAACAGTCTAATAATTATGTTATTGTGATTGAACTTTAGCAGTTTTATTTCTATATATCTACGCAAGCATGTTTACAGCCTATATATTGCCCAGACCTAATAGCAATATAACATAAAAAGTTTTATGCAAATCCTTCCAGTAACTTAGGAGATTAGCGTGTACAAACAGACAAACAGATAAACAGACTCAATAAATATATAACTTATAATTTGTTTTAGATCATCATCAGCCTTTAACAGTCCACTGCTGGACTAGCCCTCTCCTTTGAAAGGAGGATTTGGCCTACTATATCACGCATTTTGTTTTAGATATCTATACAAAATGAAAATGTCGATGTCGCAATCCTTTTTAATAATTGCGATTCCCGTCGCACTGCAAGGAGGCTGCATCAAACATCTAAGTACGTTGAAGTGGTATTTTAAGATCGAAGTCGTTCGTTTTAATATAAAGTTATGAATTCAAAAGCCACTTATTTAATTTGCAATAAACGAGGCCTTATAGCGAACAAACAACAGCTTTCTGTAACAAAATCTATGAGAATGGTTGCCGTGCAACCGACGTGGCTTTCCCGTAATCAGATACGGGCTATTTACATGCGAGCACAGTTATGGTGTAGTTTCGGAGGCCTTTGTAGGGAATAGATTTTGAAAAGTTTTAGTTGGTAAACAAAATGTGTATAGTTGAACAGTTTATACTCAGTCAGTGTCAACTGAACTCGGAGGACGCAATTCAGTTTGCTGATACTTGAGATTCAGTTGCATGATGTAAATTCCAAAACTAGTAAAAAGTTTTAGTCGGTAATCAAAACGTTTATCGGTATTAACATTTTATACCCAGTCAGTAGTAACTCGGAGGACGCAATCCATATTGTCTGCTTATCCCTTTTGGTCGTTAAATAAGTAAAGAGACAACTTTCAGTTTGATGATACTTCGCTCGAGATTCAGTTCCATGTTGGAAAAATCACGTTAGCAGGAGAAAAGGTTAGTCCAGTGTAATTTGAGTGTTACTTTTGTCATTACTACAATCTGTTCAGTATAATATGAGTTTCGTGGGAGCACAAACTTTAGCTGCTACATACGACGCACAGACTAAACGTGTTAGTTTACCTAGCTAAGTTTTCACTTCAGTTGTTACTTGTTAGTAATTTATGTCTTTGTCACACGTAAATTGTGTGGCTTCATATGGACAAACAGTGTTTAACCTGGAACGATCAATGGTCAGAAAATATCTTCACTGAGTTTCACGATATTTATCTTAGGAAAGTTAGTTGGGTATCTTACGTAGAAAATACTATGTACGGTTAAGAACTGTATTCAAAAGATTTTACGCGCCTAAAAGAGGATCCTGATCACAAAATCATAAAAACTTGTAAATATAGTTGTAGATTATACGTAAGTAACACCTATTTATCTGAATACCCTTCGAATATATTCTACTAAGAAGCGTGATACAATTTTATATTTATAAGTTTTAGAACATTTCGAACCCACCTTTGCTTTAATATATAGGTATAGTTACCAGTTCATAACCTAAATGTTACATATTAACTAAAATTTAATTCAGTTGCCAGAAAAGAAAATTTAATTCTCTCATGAGCCCAAAAGTTGTTGGAAATAATACACGTATATAATCCCCGTACTGGGAATAACTGTGTTTGTAATTAACAAATTGTCCGTGTATGCTGAAATAAATAAGTACACAAGTAATATTGTTATATGAATATAATTTAGAAATGAATTTTTACATCACTAAGACTTGTAAATGTAAAATTAGAACCTGATTAATATAATATGTTTGACCTGAATGGATTTCATTCCAATACATGTTGCTTTAAACTTAATGGTATTGGTAGGCAAACACACTCAACGAGTGACCTCATTAATTATTGCTTACTAAAATAGACAGGTTATAGAGTTTAATTTAAATTTTATGTACCTACCTCCAGAAATACATGTTGAGAAGTGCACCTCAATATGCCTGATTAAAAGATATTTGTAACTGATATGCCACCAACTATATACATAGGTGCCGTGAAGTCTGAATCTGTGGAGTCGGCATTATCTTCAAAGGACGTCTCGGTTCGTATAAAACTAGTTCTAGGTGCTTAAATTGCATAAAACATTTTGTTTGATTTTTCTATCTACAGTTTATCGCATAGCGCATTCATATGCAGTAGATAATTTACTTTCAAGGTTTTGCGACACATATAATATGATTAGTGATTCAATTTCAACTCAATGAAAATTTAACAAGATACAAAAGAAACCTTTTATGGACTGCTAAAAATGAGCTAAAACAGTCATACAAATATATTTGGGCCCAAGATGGAAAAAAGCGATGTAGAAAAGAAAATCTATTTCATTAGAAACGCGGGTGACATCGAACGACTCGTAGAAAAGGATGAAATGGCGGCGACCGGCTGATGTTTGTTATGAGTGTTATCATCGCGTATATAGCGCGGAGTGCACAGTGCGTAATCATATTAATCAAATAACGTGGACCGCTTTGATATAATTACTACATTGGAATATCAATTTAATAAGTATTAAAATATTTCTAACTGGGCACAAACTTCTTATAGCAGTCCTGAGTATACCTACATGTTATAGCACATATAATATTAGATCACTCAGAAAAAACTTTAATGAATTGCTATATTGCTATTCTGCAAATTATTGATTGATAAGTAATCAAGTCAAATAGTCTTATGCACTTAAATAACAGGCTGATAATAAAAGTGTGAATGCATTGTCACCTGTCTTTGTGTAGGACATACTTTTGTGAAACTTTGTAATTACATACATACATACATATGTAGACTCACGCCTGTTTCCCGGAGGGGTAGGCAGAGACTACGGAGCGCCATTTGCAACGATCTTGACATACCTCTCTTGCTTCATTCACTCCCATCAGATTCCTCATGCATGCTCTTCTGTTCAGGGTGCTTCTAAACTGTCCTGTTTTTAGGATGTCTCCAAGATTGGAGACATCCTAAAAAGAGGTGGTCAGAGAACGGCCGCCTAGGTCTTCCCCTTTGTAATTGTTGCGGCATAAAAGATTATTATCCTACAGAGATTTATATTTACTTCAATTACTCCCTGTTTAACAGTAATTAAACCGTAAACGCTCAGTAAAGCTAAAAAGAAACTTAAACAGAATTGAAGCGTAAATTATAAACCTTAAATCACAAAATTTTAAAATTTAGTAATGTACTTGGAAACATTAAAACAAAATTTGGAAAACAGATTGGAGGAAACTTTGAACAGGTAGGTATATAATTTTCACTAAATTCTGTCCTACACAGCGACGGGTGATTCCCTCTTAAGGCTTAAACGACAAAGGATATTTTCTGGGAAACTAAGAGCGATATCTATTGTTATCGAAGAAACGCGAAGGTCCTTTCCGTGGCAAACATTTCAACAATTTCCTTATTTTTCGTTTTAACCGTGCGTTTTACAATGATGGACGAGAGCATTCCGAAAGAAATTTATTGCTACACAAAGGAGTTTTTACGTTTGGAGTGAATACGACTATTGTTTGGTACGCCATGTATTTCTTCGTGTTCTTTTATTCCAAGCTCAGGCTTAGAGGAGATACAACAGTGTTTATAAAATATTGTCGTACTTTGTCTCTTTTATGGTTTCGTTAGTCCGTGTGTTTCGGCTCAATGTCAATGGATCGGATTTTTTCGTCTGTTTTAGCAGTGTTCAAGGTACATACCATGATATACGATATAGAATTAACCACGTCAGTTAGTAAGCTACGATTCTGAGTATCAAAATAGATGCGGCATAAATGTATGCCTTCAACTCATCTACAGACGTTTAATAAGACGTTTCTACTGAATTATTAGGTGGTGAAGCTATCTAATTTTTATAGTATTAAGGCCCATGTCCATGCGCCGAAAAAATACGACCAAAGAGTGTGGAGATTGTCCATGGACGCGGTTTTCATCCGGCTGTTACGAGCGCCGCCTTTGTACTGGTAACAAGCGGCAAAACGCGTCGAAGCTACGCATGCGTTTCTATGTCCGTTATCGTTAGCGGCTTTTGAACACTGATTTTGGTTTTCTTGAAAATAAAGGTAAATCAAGAAGATAAGTTATTGATTACATTTTATTCAGATTACCGATGCGTGTCCAAAGAATCCAAGTCAGCTGTATTATTGTATATTTTTTCGGTAGTTTGCTATGTGTACAGCTGGGCGAGTTCTCCGCCCGTACCGAGATTAAACAGAGGTGAAATCAGGCTGTGGATAAGAGTCTTTATATAACACTTGTTCTGAAATTACGCTTTATCATATTAATACGCAGTTAATCAGTTTTATTAGAATCGGTTATCGGCAGGTTTATGAGAAAATCCCTTGGGTGAAAAAGTTCGCAACTGGTATGGATATTATACTTTTAAGAAATAGGTCAGTCTTCAACAACAACATCGTAATAAAAAATTAAGTGCTTGCCAAAATCGATTCTATTAAATTTCTGTTTTTAATTAACTAACGTAGTAGTTGAAAATGCTGTCCGTGTTTGGTAGTTTTAGCAATTTGTTGATTATTGGCACGGCACAGAGCCAGGATACTAAATGTTGTGTACTAAACATGTTACTCGTATCCCTTTGTATAGTCTCTTACTTACTATAGTAGAGAGCCTATAGCTGTTTTTGGAATGGAAAATAAACTGGCAACTTGTAATAAATTGGTGTCTAAATTGTGAAAACCAATATGTATGTATTTTAAAGTTGTAAATAATGTGCGGTGTTCTGCCTCTATCTATCGTCTCAATTTGAGTAGCATAAGTTCTTTGCTTCGGCGATTTTATAAGTACATTAATTTGCTCTGATTTACATTTCGTAATATGTAGGTACATAGAATTTGAGATATATCATAGTGATTTATAAGATTCTTAGTATCGCTTTTCTAAACACATGTCGTATTCATAATATTAGTACATAGTAGTATATCTGATCTGTAAGTTCATGATGTTTGGTTGAACTTGATACTTGGTTGGCTGGTTAGCTTTAATAGCGCTTCACATGCCTCGGCTCCGTGTTACGACATGTGGTCGCCTAACGTTCCACTTGCCAAGCTTATGTCTGTATATTGCTTTGAGTTTTAAGTCGAGAGCAAAGAAGAATTTTGGGACTTGGTATAAGAATAACAAATATTTTCTTGTAATTCATTCAGTATTCATAAAATATGATATTTAAATAGTTCATCTTCTACTTAACGTATTTGGATTATATAACTGTGTTGTACTACTCTACGGCACAGAAATTTTTTACCGAATATCGTCTTGGAAAAATCCAACGATACGAAGTTAATTTTCTATGCACCGCTAATAGTTCAAGTTTGTGCAGTACTAGAGCAAAAAGATTCTATTGGGTATTGGGGAAACCAGTACCACACGTTTTTAAATTAAGCATAGTTATAGATACGATATATATAGTGGTCTATATATCTTAGATTAATCTATTCATTCAGTATTAAGAGTATAATATAGTGATGTATGTTGTCTATTTACGTGAGGCCATAGAATTTATGCATTGCGTTTTCAAAGCATTGTAAGTTAATTTACCACTTTGACCGCTTAACCGTGCAAACGTACTCTAAAGAACGAAATAAGGATAAATAGTCCTATTCTACTTTATAGTTGCAGTATACGTTTTTTGACATCTGTGTGATTTTCTCAGTTCTATTTAAGGTTAAGACGTCATAGGTACCTAAGACATTCAACGTAAACTTTATTTGCTCATAACTTATTCACGATTATACGAAGAGCAGATTTTAGAGAAATTCAAGATCTGAATTATCTTGAACGAGATGTTTTCTAGCTCAAGTACCGAGCACTAAGAACAGGTTATGCAAATTGGATTTGCTTTTATATTAGTTAAACTGTAAACAGTCAACGAGTTTAAAATAAAACCAAAAGAGCTACGAAGGTTTCGTGCACCCCTTCTTCTGTGGATGGTCGTAAGGAGAGTACATTCGCTTTAATTTAATTTTCATAAGAAATTCAGTCATCGTCAACCTAGCGTTATCTCGGTAACATCTAAGACTTTTGCAATCATCATCAGCCCTGTATATGTAATTTCCCACTGCTGGGCAGGGCCTCTTTTCTTTATGGGAAGGGTAAGGCCATAGTCCTCCTCGCTAGCAAATTGCGGGTTGGCAGACTTCACATGTCTTTCAAAAACATTATGGACATGCAGGTTTCCTCGCGATGTTTTGTTTCCTAGATAATAGGCACTTAACTTCGAAAAGTCATTGGTGCGTGCCGTGGATTCGAACCCGAGACTCTCTGCGTAGCAGCCAGTCGGTCTCTTGACTCAGCTATCGCTGCTTTTTTATTTTTATTACTTTCGTAATAAAGAGTCGTAAATGTCACAAGGAAGACGACAATAATAAACTTGGTGACATTTGCAGGATAAAAACTTTTAGTTGCTTAGTTCATTTCATTGCCATATTGAAGAAGTCCTGTACCTTGTGTAAAATAAATGAATGTCAACAACACTATCTAACATTATAAAAAAGAGTTAGGCACTACTTTATCGCTTCATACATATCACTGGCTGAGAATTTGGCGTTTCACTCTTAACTTTTAAGTTATACGCTGAAATAAGCTCACTATAGACATATGTAGGCACTTCATGGTACATACCATTTATTCTATTTCTATCTTGAAACCTAATTTTATTAATATCCATTAACTATGAAGCATCTACAGACACATTAAATTTGCCCGAAATTGCGCAAACAACAAACAAAATAAGTTCAAACAAAATTATTTACTACGCCACCCTAAGTGCTTGCAAACTTAATAAAAATTCATGAAACGGTGAAGAAATAATGGATGAATTATTTACCTGCTGTACTGTTGAATTTCGTACGGAGAGAGAACGAATAACTTAATTTTGAAATTAAACTACAGTTTACGGATTTTATCGCGATGTATTGGTTTCACTAAGTTATTACATTTGAAACTAATTATCTAGAAACTATATTTTTAATTTATTACTAGCCGACGTTTCGAATTCTTTTCAGAATTCATGTTTACGGCAGACTGAGGTGATATTTGTCTTTTTCTTGAATGTAAAAGTCATCTCAAAGTACCCGAACATTTTTCAACTACTGGTGTTACTATTTACGCAGAATGAGCTCACAGTGTCCTTAGGTCTTCTGGTGACTTTGTCCTTCTTGGGTTTCATTAGCCTTATGACAGGGTCCCAAGCTGGAGGAACATTCCAACCATCTTCCCTATTGAAATTAGGTTGTTTTTAATTTCAATGGCCTCTCGTATCATCCTTGGAAGAAAACGGTGTTCTTTTGCGAGTATCTGTGGTTCATCAAATCGCAGGTAGTGGTTGGGTCCTTGTTCCACATGTTCACACACAGCAGACTTTGTTGAGCGTTTATGTTTTATGTCAGCTATATGTTCTTTGAGTCGAATGCCTATGCTTCTCTTGGTTTGTCCAATGTATGAGAGCCTACATTCACAGTCAATTTTGTAGACACCGGCTTCTTGCAAGGGTAACTGACACTTGACAGATGGTAATAATTGACTGATCTTCGTTACTACCATCTAGCAAGTTGTTTGGAATGTTCCTCCAGCTTGGGACCCTGTCATAAGGCTAATGAAACCCAAGAAGGACAGAGTCACCAGAAGACCTAAGGACACTGAGCTCATTCTGCGTAAATAGTAACACCAGTAGTTGAAAAATGTTCGGGTACTTTGAGATAACTTATACATTCAAGAAAAAGACAAATATCACCTCAGTCTGCCGTGAACATGAATTCTGTTAAGAATTCGAAACGTCGGCTAGTAATAAATAAAAAATATAGTTTCTAGATCATTAGTTTCAAATGTAATAACTTAGTGAAACCAATACATCGCGATAAAATCCGTAAACTGTAGTTTAATTTCAATGTGTAACATTCGCGTAAACCGAAGGAGAATAACTTAATTATAAGGCCTAGTCAACATATAAACATAAGAGAGATGGAGCTATGCTTATTTATGAGGCTTTCATGCGTGTTTCACGTTACACATGATATATGTACGATCTAGCTAATCAAGGCTCCTTAGGTTGTCTAGATACCAATCTAGAGGGGTGACCGCAATTTGCGTAGAAGTGGCTATTTGTGTCTCGTCGTCTTAAGCTCCGACTGGTGTTATATTCTATGATAGTAAGCTGATGGAATACTAAGCATCGTGTTAAATATAAAAGTTTGTTGAACCGCAATTTCAAATAAAAGCGGTTAAACTTGATAGTGAAGATAGCTGGCATTTTAGACGGATATTTAGGCTATGTTAAACCTAGGTTGTACATATATTATTAACCTTACATATATTAAACTAGCCGTTTCCCGCGGTTTCACCCGCGTCCTGAGGGAACTACTTCGCGTACCCGAAAAACCCAAATATCTTACAGACCCCTATTTTTTCTAAAATAAAATATAGCCTATGTTACTCGCAGATAATGTAGCTTTCTAATGATGAAAGAATTTTTAAAATCGGTCCAGTAGTTTTTGAGTTTATCCATTACAAACAAAAATACAAATTTTTCCTCTTTATAATATTAGTGTAGACTAGAAGCATTATCTCGTCCATGCAGGCCTAAAGTTGTATAGCAATAATATTAGTACTTGGCCATGGCTTCAGCCAAGGCGAAGTTTTATTTAAAAACCTTATTAGTTAGATTTTCCTAAAGCTGAAGTGTCTTGTATTTGGTAGTATTTAATAATGTATATTAAATATTAAGTATGAAATGAATATTTTTGTTTACGAGATAAATAAGCTCATATATCCATATGCTTTTGTGATCCGAAAGGAAAGCAAACGAAGGCATGGATGGCATAGTTTGTGTACGAATATGTATTACTGCCTTTTTTGGTGTCTGGTTGGAAAATCCTCATGGAGTCCCTCCGCCCTGGTGGAAGGGCGAAGGAGACTATCAGACTCGACTTACTGACTAAAAACCAACCCGTGTTCCCCATGTACCGCCGAAGCATTCGTCGCTACCCCCCGACGGATATTGGTCCGCCAGATGGTCAGGCGGGCCCGGAACAAAACCCTCTTGGCGGCGGATGAAGGTGTTGGGCTCCGCCGCCAAAACACCCAGCAGCCGCAGAGGATAAGGAGGACGGCAACCTGGCAACACCGCATCTCCTCTTCCTCTGTGGCCCCACCACAACGCAACAGTGGTGCGCCCCCATTTGGTCGCGGGAGATAGGGCGCGCGGCAACCCAACACCGACCAGCTCTCCTCCCGCGACCGCGCCCGACTGCGAGGGACAGACAGAACTGTCCGCCGCACCCGCACCTTTGGACGCGTACTGCGCAAGCCCCTCCAAGCCGACGCGGAGAGTCCACTCCTGGGATCTCTCTTAGCTGCACCGTGGGTGTCCAAGCCACGGTTACTGAGACCACGACAAGGTGGAGATCCCACAAGGTTTACTACTCCTGCCTACAAATCTATTAAATAACCGACTTTACCAGTATGTAACTGAAAAGTCAGACATAGTTAAACTATGTATAATAATTACTGTCGTAACATTTTATTCCAGGTCTTTTAAAAACATAATTTATATTTTTATCATTCTGCGTAGTAATATCCATATAGGTAACGTTAATGTTTAATAAATAAACTATTTTACTTCTTTACAATCCAACAAAAGACTATAAACTATTGGATGAGTGCGCAACATCATCCAAATAAGGCAAGCGTCTTCGAAACTCACGACAGCTAATAAGCGTGTCGCGTGACAATGAAAGCCGACGCGAAACACCTGTCGGAATAGAATGGGCGACGATGAGACAGTAGTAGCCTAGTCAGTAATTCGATTATTTTTAGAATGAATATGTTACTGTAAAAGCCCGAAGTGCAGTAAATCTTAACATTTCCCAGTAAATCCAAAAGTCATTATTTTCAACAGTTGTTAGTACAGTTAGGTTAGGTTAGGTTTTCTGCGTAAACCGCAGAGAGCGATGGCCGTCAAAGTCGTCCGCGGGTATCGCATGATTTCCTACGAGGCGGTTTGCATCCTGGCCGGAATCCCCACCCTGGGACCTAGAGGCGAAAGCACTCGCGTCATTATATCGATGGCGCGAGGAAGAGCGGGCACGGAGCTCGAGGCCGGTGCAGCGGCAGATTGCACTGCGCTGAGAGGAGCTCCGTCAGGTCTTGGTGGCAGAATGGCGGCAAAGGCTTCTGCGCCCTTCCGCCGGCCTCGCTACCGTCGAGGCAATCCGGCCAGTACTCGATGACTGGCTCGGAAGAAGGCACGGCTCCCTGTCGTTTAGGGTGACGTAGGTGCTGTCGGAGCACGGCTGTTTCGGCAAGTACCTGTGCCGCATAGACAGGGAGCCGGACGCTCGGTGCCACCACTGCGTCCATTGCGGGGAGGAAATGGCGCAACTCACGCTCGCCGAGTGTGTAGCTTGGGAGTAGCGGCGCCGTGTCCTCACAAATAAAATAGGAGGCGATTTGTCACTGCCGGCCGTAGTGCGGAGGATGGTTGGTAGCCCAGAGTCGTGGGACGCGGTGGTGTCCTTCTGCGAGGACGTGATGTCGCAGAAGGAAACTGCGGAAAGGGAGAGGGAGATCTCCACTACCTTCCCCGGCCGCAGAAGGTGCACCTGGCACAGGAGAAGGGCGGACAACGCCCTTTTCTGGCCCCCATGAATGGGTCCAGGGGTGAGGGACTTGGGGAAGTTCCCACCCCCTATTCAATGGACCCGAGACGCAGGCGCGCGCCTCTGAGGCGAGTTCAACAACTCACTAGCCCATGCAGGAGACGAGGCCCGGACAGACCCGGCCAGCATTAGTGTGGGGCTGCGGAAGAATTTGGATTCCCGCGGCCCCGCGCGCACGTGCGAGGAGACACCGGGGTGGTTTTAGCCGGTAAGAGTCCGGCACGCCCCCCCCTTTCCCCAGGCGGAGGAAGTCCATGAGGATTTCCCCACGCAAAAAAAAACAAAAAGGTTAGGTTAGGTTCCGGCCAGTACTCGACGATTGGCTCGGGAGAAGGCACGGCTCCCTGTCGTTTAGGGTGACGCAGGTGCTGTCGGGGCACGGCTGCTTCGGCAAGTACCTGTGCCGCATAGACAGGGAGCCACCACTGCGTCGCCGAGTACACACTCGGGCTTGGGCGGAGCAGTGCCGTGTCCTCAAAAATAAAGTAGGAGGCGATCTGTCGCTGCCGGCCGTAGTGCGGAGGATGGTCAGTAGCGCAGAGTCGTGGGACGCGGTGGCGTCCTTCTGCGAGGACGTGATGACGCAGAAGGAAACTGCGAAACGGGAGAGGGAGATCTCGACTCCCTTCCCCGGCCGCAGAAGTCGCACCGGGCGCAAGAGAAGGGCGGATGACGCGCTTTTCCACCCCCCATGTAGTCCCCGCCCCCTATTCGATGGACCTGAGTCGCAGGCGCGCGCGTGTATCGGCGCGCGCTTCTGAGGGAAAGCACGGGGTAGTTCAACACCTTACTACCCCGGGCAGGAGACGAGGCCCGGACAGACCCACCCAGCACTAGTGTGGGGCTGCGGAAGAATTTGGATTGCCGCGGCCCCGCACGCACGTGCGAGGAGACACCGGGGTGGTTTTAGCTGGTAAGAGTCCGGCACGCCCCTCCACCTTTCCCCAGGCGGAGGTAGTCCATGAGGATTTCGCGCCGCAAAAAAGAAAAGTTAGGTTAGGATAGAAAGTTTTAAAATTTCCTAGGAAATTTATAAATTTACAGCTCTTATTATTTTCCGGTAACATATATATGTTTTAAAGATATTAAACATCTAGTTAGAATAGAATTATTATTATTATGAGTTCTGCTCTTTGTATCTGTCTATTGTGTTTTCAGTGCACGACTAATAACTTTAAAAGATTAATAATATTACATATTAATTGCTTGTCTTTAACTATAAAGTGTGTATTATGGGTAAAGAAATGTATTCCTTTTTTCACTTCACATCGCTTTTCCCGAGTATCTGTACATGTATTTGTTATAATTATTCCCACGTGGCTCTATATACTTCGGTGTTAATGAAATGCGGTTGTAACATAAAATTATGTGGGCAAATCGTT
Source organism: Euclidia mi (assembly GCA_944739405.2). Taxonomy (NCBI): domain Eukaryota; kingdom Metazoa; phylum Arthropoda; class Insecta; order Lepidoptera; family Erebidae; genus Euclidia; species Euclidia mi. The sequence goes on from OX123202.2 coordinate 26,452,348, forward strand.
CGTCCGTGGCCAAGACCACTGTCAATTATGGAAATCCGCCTTGGAAACTGTACAGTGTTCGCATTTACGACAAGTAATTGATTGGGTTGTTCGGTTATGTATATGTATAAAGTTCAGTAGTAAATTCTCTCAACAGACGTCGGCGACAATCTTGCATTGACAACCGATACAGATAGTCGGTTATCGTGGTATATTTGATTTATTTAATCAGCAAAAATGAAACCAAAAATATTTATTTTACATATTATTAAACGTCTACTTCTACCATTCGGTTCATACTATTAGTATTTTGATATCTATAAACTGCTTTGTAATTAAAAAGATATTTCAAAGGAGGTAACTTTTAAAAAGTGACATTGGTGGTTACACCTTAAATTATAATTTATAGGTAGTAGAGTCTTGCTGATTTCAGCATAAGTAGACCGCAAAAGTACTACCCTCTCACCGGATATTGATGTAAAGTAACTGTACGGCCAAATGGTTGAATGGTCGATACACCAAGGATGTTGAAATGATAGAGATAAGTTAACTGGGTATAGTTTTTATTATCTCTATCAAAGGTAATGTTAAATTATGCTATTATGTAATACTACGTTAATGCTAATGAAATGATATGTAGAACGGTCAATGACACACTTGCTAGGTCAACCGATCGAGTACGATGCTTGTTAGGTACTAAATGATTTATTATAATTATGTATAAAGAAAACAAATGGCAGGTGTCGGCGTAATGCTGACACTGCGATGTACGGTGATTTGCCCGTACATGCTCCCGCCCGGGAGAGGAATAGACTGATAGATGGATAGTGATTGACGTGCGACAGGGATGATTGTTACATTTGCTACCTAAATCTACTTAAAGATAATGCATGAAAACAAATTATGAGATTATTAAAGAGAACTTAAAGTCTCTACACCAGATCTTCACTGTCTGTCAAAACTGATTTACGCACTATTGGGGACGTATGATTGTCTCTTTGATACGCACGCTTTGTTTTTTCACTAACACTAACTGATTGTAACTCTACACTTTCACCCTTACACTTACACTTAACACAACGGGCGCGGGGAGCTGCCCGAGACGCACTCTCGGGCGCTTCCACCGCCGGCACAGGCGACGGGGAACGCGCGGGCGTCACCGGGGCTCCGACCCCAGGACGACCCGCGCGCTGCTTGATGCACCGATACACGAAGACTGCTGCTACAAGTACGGCTATGCTTACCAACACGTAGATAGCAGAATAGTGGTGAATACTGTGGTACGTCATGTTCCTGTCAATTGAGTCCTGGTTTTCCTTGATGTTCTGTATTTTCTTATGAATATCTTCCAGTAACTGCTGATTCTGTAAGGTGTCTGTTTCGTTAGCGATATTTTCCTTGGGAAACGTGATGTTTAATAGGTGGTTTATCGGGGCAACCAGAGGAATATATACGTCAGGTCGAACCTTAATACTTGTGCTTTGAAAACTGTGTGCGTAAATGATGGAGTGTTCAGTTTTTATTATACATCCTTGATCAATGCTAATAATTCCGGAACGTGATACTGTCTGTGCCGAAGCTTGGTCTTCGCACAGGATATGTGGTGTACAGTAGTCGCAACAAAAATACAAGTATTGGTTTACCTGGCGAATATTGAGCCATTGATCGTGACAGGGTTCGCTAACGAGGAGGCATGAGCTTGAGGTCTTATCAAGTTTACATAAGTCCTTATAATTATTCATACGATTAACAGGCTTTTCTAACCGACACAGGAAATGGTCTGCGTCTGTAAAGCAGCTGTTAATTTCGTTCTCGCTAATCGTGACGTAAGAGTCCTTTTTCAAACTTATGGCAGCGTATTCTGATTTGGGAATAATAGACAGCATGTTTTGTCCTGATTGTTTAGGAATAGGTATAAGTTTGAAAATCTCGTATCCGTCACGACTGATAAGCGGCAGCTTTTTCTCAAAGATGCAGTATGTTTGCGTTATTCTGGATCGAACAGTCAACAACTTAAAAATTTTTTGTAGGTCTGTTTGTATGTCAATAGGGAGAGCTAAATCAATCGATAATTGACTTGCAATTTTACTGAGATCGTTTCTCAGTTGTTCCGGAGCAAGCAGATGGATGTTAAATCTGCCATGGTAAATATCCGTTACGGCGTCAATGATGGTATTTTGGATGTCTTTCAAGTTCTGGAGTATGTTGTTGGCGGCTATTACTCCGAGGCTGAAGTCGATGGATTCGAATTGCGACCGAATGGCTTGCTCCATGTTGTTAGCAGCGTGCTCCAAACTCACTATATGATCATTTATAATCGTATGTTGCTTGTCTATACACTGTTCGGCTTGTTTTAATAAGTTGTACTCTGCTTCGATTATGGATGTTTGATTTTTCCATAACGAAGCCATAAATTGTTGGTCTAATTTAATTCGCGTAATATCTTGTTGATATTGTTCAGCGAACCTTTCGTCGAGAACGCCGAACAAGCTGTTTGCTAGATACCCGACACCGTTTATAAGGCCACGGCGACGCCTTGACTGGGCACGACCTTGCTGTCTCAGGAGCAGGAGGTTGTAGTACTCGAGTTCCGAGAATCCGGTTTGTAGTTGCGATACGATTATATCACAATGAGTTTGGACACGTATGCGTGAGCACATCTTCTCTAAATGTTCATTATATTTTTTAAAGGCTGTGACTCCCTCCCAAAATGGGTACATATCGTAATATGTAACGATCTTCCATACATCTCGGACCAAGTTCATCTTTGAAATCCGATCGAAGAACAAAGTATCAGTTTCCAGTATTGTGATGTTAAATGATCCGTTTACACAGGCTATTAAAGGCAGCGATAGCCGAGTGGATATACCAACAGACTGCCATGCAGAGGGTATCAGGTTCGAATCCACGGCGCGCACCAATGACTTTTCGGAGTTATGTGCGTATTGAATTGTTAATTATCGCTTGTCCCGTGCCTCGGAGAGAACGTTAAGCCGTCGGTCCCGGTTGTCATGAAGATCTTTGACAGTCGTTACAGGGCGTCAGTACCTTCTAAATAAACTGACACTAGTCTAAACCATGGAATATCGCTATCCCTTCGGGTTGCGGAGGTCAGACAGGCAGTCACTCCGTGGAAAAGCTAATATTCAGCCAAATCCGGTTAGACTAGAAAGCGGACCCCAGACTGAAACTGGGATAACGCTAAGAGAAAGAAGAAGAACACAGGCTATTAAAAACGTAAAGAATAATAAAGCCATTGTTATGTAACTGATACTTTGTTTATGTTTAGTACGTGTTGGAGTCATATTACATGTAGTGACATTGACTTGATTTGTAGTACGCGACTCTTGTTCGTCGTGTATAGGCAGAATTGATAGTTTTACTATAGGCCTCTTGATATAGCCGTTTTTTGTTTTCAATGTCACGACTCTTACAAGGTTGTCCTTTCCGGGGTGGAGTTCCGTTACTCTACCCATGGCCCATTTTCCGGCTGGGACATTGTCATCCTGAATGAGTACGACGTCGTTGATTTTGATGTTTTGACGAGGCTGTTTCCACTTGCTTCTAGTTGTAAGCTGAGTCAGATATTCACTACGCCATCTATTCCAGATATCTTGAAATATCTTTTGTGATAAATACCATCTTGTTCTGAGGTCTGTTTCAGTTCCTAAGACTGTCAATCCAGCCCCACCGGTTAAGAAATGACCAGGTGTTAAATAGTCTTGACTATCGGGATCTTCGGATAGGGCACAAAGTGGTCTGGAGTTTAAACAGGCCTCTAACTGCGTTAGTATCGTGGAATATTCTTCGTATGTCAGTTTTTGTTCACCGACTACGCGCTTGAGATGGTATTTCAAGCTCTTGACAGCAGCTTCACATAAGCCGTTGCCTGATGGCCATGAAGGGGCATTAAAATGCCATTCAATTTTCATCTCCGATATTTCGGACATGAATTCCTTACCAAAAGCTAGTTGCCATTCGTCGTACTCTTTCTGGAGGATGTTGCTAGCGCCTACGAAGTTGGTACCATTGTCACTAAACATGTGACGGGGAGTGCCGCGACGTGCCGCCATTCTACGTAATGCCGCAAGGAATGCTGATGTTGACAAATCTGTGACGAGTTCGAGGTGTATTGCTTTCGTTGCCATGCAGACAAATACCGCGATATACCCTTTCATGGTCTTGATACCACGACCCTTGTTGGCTTTAATCGTCACAAATCCGGAGAAGTCGACGCCAGTGTTATAAAATGCTCGTGGAGAGATGTTGCTCTTTGATCGAGGTAGATCTCCCAGAAGTTGATGCTGTTTTCTGGAATCGAACCTGCGACATACGACACATCGGCGTAGACGTTTCTTGATGTACCGGTTACCGCCAAGTATCCAGTATTTCCTCCTTACAAACGCTGTTGTTAATCGTGCACCTCCATGGTATGTGATTTTGTGGGCGTAATGGACTATCAACTCGGACAATCTGGAATCGTTTGCTATGATAGCAGGGTGTTTCGTTTCCTCGCTAAGTTGAGCATGTCTCAACCTTCCCCCTACCCGCAGAACACCCGTGGCATCTAAGAAGGGGTTGAGGTTCAGTAACCTGCTTTTTGAGCTGATAGCCTTATCTGAATGTAGTTTTGATATTTCTTCAGAAAATGTGTCCGCTTGATGGTGTTTGATAATGTTCAATGTAGAATATTTTAATTCGCTGATTGTTAAGTACGGACACGTTTTTCTGTCTTGCTGTTTTGTTATAAACCTACGGACCCACGCTAGTATCCGAATAGCCTTCGAAAAGTCATATTTACTCGTAATTTGGGTTATGATGCTTTCTTCGGGTACTTGTTTGATGACAGTGTGGGCTTGGACTTGTTTGGCTGGTTTTTGTTCCTCGTCGGTCTTGAAGGTAACGCGATTTTCCTCTTGTTTGGAAAACGTTGGTAACCATGAGGGCCCGTGCCACCAAAGTGAATGGCTTGCCAATTGCGATGGAAAAATACCTCTGCTGGCGCAATCAGCCGGGTTGTCACCTGACTTCACGTATCGCCAAGAGTCCACGGGTATGCTCTTCTTGTTCTCCTTCACCCGATTTGACACGAAAGTCTTCCAACGGTCCTCGTCTCCCTGTATCCATGCTAATGCAACTTGCGAATCGGTCCATCCGAAGACGTCTGGGCTGTAGTCTGATAGACAATCCTTCACCTTGTACATTAATTTTGACAATAATTGGGCTCCTGCTAGCTCCAATCTAGGTAAAGTCATATGTTTGCTTGTAGGAACACACCTAGACTTAGCGGCGACTAAAGAAACAGTATTGTTTATTTTACAATAAATAACTGCTGAATAAGCTTTGACGCTCGAGTCGCTAAAACCGTGTAATTGTATTATTTGTTTCTCTAATGTGTTAATCCACCTGGGTATTTCAATTTTGTTCAAATGAGTTATCTCTGATTTGACTTTAACCCATTCGGAATGAATTTCTTCCGGGACTTTGGTGTCCCAGTCAATGTTAGAAGCCCAGGTAGACTGAAAGATAAGCTTTAGTTTGACTGTTACGGGTGACAGCCAACCTAATGGGTCAAATAGTTTGGAGATCTCTGAAAGTAATACTCTCTTCGTTTGTACAATCGAATCCGAACTTAGCTGTAAATCAAAGGTGAAGGTGTCTTGTTGACTATTCCAACGAAGCCCCAACGTTTTTCTAGATGCCTTAAATATAAGATTTATCGCGAGTAAGACCCGCTATATAACCTTGTATAATAGATTCCGCTTGTTTGAAATCATACTTTACTGGGTCTATGTCGTCCTTGTTGACATCACTAACTAAGTCGGGTGAGTTGGAGGCCCATTTACGCAAGTTGAATCTTCCCGATTTCAACAAATCGATAAGGTCCCTTTGTAAGCGTTTAGCTCCAATTAAATTATGCTCGCCGTGCAATAAATCGTCAGTATAGAACGAATTTTGCAAAGTTTCTATAACCTTGTTGTCATAAGAATTTTGCGAGTCATGTGCCAGTTGTTGTAATGTCATCATGGCGAGATAACCTGCCGGTTTTGTGCCGTAACTGACCGTCGTGAGCTGATATTTTTGTAACTGTTTAGTTGGGGAGTCACGCCAGATGATTTTTTGGTATCGCTGATCATCTATGTGAACCCAAATCTGCCTGAACATCTTCTCAATATCTGCCGTGAAAGCGTATTTGAATTGCCTCCACTTTAGAATTAGAGTTTGTAGATCCTTTTGCAGATTTGGACCCCGATACATTAAATCATTTAATGTCTTCCCATTAGACATTTTCGCCGATGCGTTAAAAACGGTGCGCTGTGACGTAGTCGATGATTCAGCACGTGTTACGCAGTGGTGCGGCAGAAAACAATCGGGTTTCGTGTTACCGATAGCAGGTTGCATGTGATGTAACGATATGTACTCATTCATAAACAATATGTATTTAGCCGACATTTCTGGATTTTTGGCAAACTTTCGCTCTAATTGACGAAATTGGGCTATCGCTATATGTTTTGATTCGCCTATCTCGTCTTCGAAGTGCGGTTTGAAGGGAATACGGACTTCGTATCGGCCGTCCGGCCTTCTGGTGGTAGTATTCCTGTAAAAGTCTATGCAGTACTGATCCTCCTGGTCTTCGACCTCCCAGAATTGTTGTATATCGTCTAAGCTGTTGAGAGTGACATTGCATTGTAGGGTCTTGGCGCCCCCACACAATATCCAGCCTAGACGCGTTTGCTGGGCGATAGGCATGTTGTGTTCGCCTCTACATATCCCTTCTAAAATTATGTTTGAGTACACATCGGCTCCCAGAAGTATTTGTACTGTGCGACTTATGTTATAATCGCGATCTGCCAATTCTAAGCCTTCCAAATGAGCCCATGTCGGCTTCGGGAACCACTGGCTAGGCAAGTTTTTAACTAACGTATTCATAATGGCCGCATCGGTATTGAAAGTTACGTTGTTGTTCATAGACGTAAAGGATATGTTTGTCATTCCTTTACAACTACTTTCTTTCGTTCCTATTCCCGACACGATACCTGTGCAATGTTTCCTGTTTAATTTTAATAACTGTGCTGCCTGTTCAGTAATGAGGGAAAGTTGCGATCCCTAATCTATAAGAGCCCGCATATCTATGTAGGTACCATCTCTTGCTTGGACTTTGATCATAGCTGTTGCTAAGAGAATTTCCGGAGTGTTTAGTCGCTGCGACACGTGTGTGCTAGATTTTTGTTCGACATTTAATCTCGCTGATGCAGAATCTGCGAACGCCTCGTGTAAGATAGAATTGTGAAATTCTCCGCAATGCCGACATCGTTTATTCGATGTACAAGGTTTTCCGTTATGGCTGAACAAGCAGTTTTTACAAATGTTGTAACTTTCCAATGCTCTTATTTTATTCGTGTCAGACATGTTTAAAAACTTTTGGCAGTGATATAATCCATGATTTTCTTCACAAATGACGCATTTGATCCTAGGATTATTGGGTTTGTTTTTTGCCTGTGGCGCGACTCTGTTTGCTGGGAATGACTGTTTATGGTATGCTAGTTAACCTTGTTGTTGCTTAGACCCCGATGTTGTAGGTAAGTTTTGGTTCATGGTTTTCTGCGGGACGTCTTGTTTCCTCCGTGACATAGCAGATTCCATGGTTGTAAACTTACTTTCCAGGAAGGACAGGAGTTCCTGTAGCGTTGGAATTTCTCTCGGTTGTTTTAGAGACTCCAAGTAGTCGCTGTGCGTTTCGGGATCTAGTTTTTGGGATAAGATGTAGACCAGGAGTGGATCCCAAGTACTTACATCGATTCCTAAATTCTTTATTACGTTTAGGCATTCGCGTGTTGTATCGTGAATATGCTTGATAATATTCACCGATGCTGCTTGCATTACAGGCAGAGGCATAAAATATTTATGTGTGAAGTGGATATTAATTTTTTGTTGTTATATCTGTGGTTTAAAATTTCCCAACAGATACTGTAATTTTCTGACGTTATCGGTAAATGCTGAATAAGGCGCTTTGCTTCGCCTCTCACCTTGCTCTTGAGGAACTGCATTTTCTGGGCCTGGGATAGGGACGGGTTGCCGTGGATTATTTCAGTGAACAAATCTTTGAAAGACATCCATTGATAATAATTACCATGGAACATTGGAATTTCCAATTGCGGTGTTGACTTTTCCCTATGAGATACGGACCATAATTTACTGTTAATGGACTTTTTAACGAGATTGTATTTTCGTTCGTGACGTGTAAAATACTGCTCATACTGTTGATATTCCTCTGTGCCGTTAATCATGCTATCAAGTTCCCAATGTAAGGAATCGATAACAGACCACCTTGACTCTAACTGACGCAACAGCTCTTGGTATTCCCACCTCTCCGTAACTGTTTCCAGGTCGATATTAGTAACCGTTCTAGAAAAGGCTCTAAAATTACATTCCTGTTTTTTCAACAAGTCAGTCGTCTTGCTGTCGACTCCTTGTGATATGGTGCTCGGCCCGGCGATGGATACAATTGGCCGATCCGAGGCTGGAGACCCAGGCTGCGGAGTGCTAGGGTGCTGTTGATCAGTTTCCATTCGCGGCGATGGTCTCGGCGTTTTAGCTAGATAGTGCTTGAAGTACGTTTTTACCTTGTTGTAAACTTCTTCGGCACTTTTGTAGTAGTTATCTTTGAAATAAGCATACTCATCAAATTTTGACGGGTAATGGGGCACAACGCGGTGACCAAAGAGATTGGATAATATACATAGAGGTAGTCCTAGTACTTCCAAATTGAACACAGTCAACTGACGTGTAAGATACAATTTAGACAATATTATGCCATCAAATTATATAACCTTAGTGATTTTTTCTTTAAAAACCATTTTTTTTAATATCTCATTATAAGGTACATTGCAGATGATTAATTATAACTATATACATGACTATCTTAAAAAAGCATACTGTCTAAGAATATATATGTACATAAAACTAAAAATAAAGAGTAAAAATAGATACATATGTACAGGTGTGTTTAGGCGTCGTAGAATGCCTCCGCATCAATATCATCGGGTAACGTGCCCAGAAGGCTGGCAGCATTGCCGCGCTGGATGGCAATGCTGATTCTCTGAGCAAAGAATAAACCAGCCTTCTGGTCACGTGAGACGTCGACTAACCGTTAACAGCATCTATACTGTTGCGTTTGTTTGGGAGGGAAGAGTGCCGGAGGGCTCTTTTACTTTTCTTTCTCCCTTTTTCCTTCTCCTCTTTTTCCCATCCCAAAGACCGGCAACACACTTGTGACACTGATGTTGCGTGCCTATTGTCTAGCAAATAAAATAAGAATCTTTTGGAGCAAAAACCATTTAATATTCTCAAAGTACAATCGCAAAAAATATCATAAAAATCAAAACATTCATTTATTTTCATTTAAATAAACCAACGAATCAAAGCAATTACATTCGCACGTAAAAACACGATGAAATGAATCCAGAGTAAATTACTGGCAAACTATACTTTTTACGGTTTTATTTTAGCAGGGCACTCGGTTTCAAAGATTTCATTTACAAGAACGGAAAATGGAAATGAGATATATCGTGGATTACGTCTATTTGGCCACACACATTTTTATAAGATTTTTTTTTAATCCTTTGTTGTTGACTGAGTTCACGTTTAGAGGTGTGGACAACTAATTTGCTTTGTATTGTATAAGCAATTTAGCTTGATTGCTTTTTCTCACTCATATTACAAGACAACAAAAGAATAAATAAAAGAAAAATAAAGGAGCATAGCTTTTAGTATTTCTTTGAGAGCTTGGAAGCTAGCAAGCTTGAGAGATATTGTTATGAAGATATTTAAAACTATAAGTTTTTTACAAGTAGATAATTTACAGTGTGTAGCAGTTGTTCCTTACAAAAATAAAATGTTTGTTCATTATATTGGCGATGAAAAAAGTCGCGTACAATATTTCATCACATTCACAGCTCATTTCTCAACGTTGCTTTACTTAATTACATTCTTGCCATTTGTCACAGTGTACGTGCTACCTGCACGGACACAGGCTATAGAATAACCGTTTACGTTTAATGAATGCCGGCAGCACGGCGACTCGGGCACGTTAACGAAGACGAATCGTGACACGAGGTGACCAATGCGCAGGTTACGTAAAACACCAGACTTACAAATTAGATTCGGTTTTGTTTATTTGTTTTATTTTGACTTCGGAGTTTTGTATTACAATTTTGGTAGGTATAATTTTGTCTAGGTCACAATTTTAAATTCCTATTAAAAAAAACCTTTTCCGTCTGTTGGTCATCTCATATTATTGTACGATATTTATGTAATAACAAATAAGTATGTCTGAAACCCAAAGGCACTTTACTAATGCCTCCCTTATGTGGATCATCTATGATTTTAACGTGTGAATAACCGAAGTTTCAACGACATATTTTTTATTCATATGTTCTTTATAAAAATACACAGGTATGCTGAAAGAAATATCCTTAGTTATATTCGTTACTCAATTAAATATAATGTGACATTATCTTATAATTAGTACAAATGCAAAACGAAACAAAAAAGCGTCAGCGATGTCACCGATTGCTATGGATACAACGGTGGTGCGGTATGAAAATAAAATGTCACATTTGCCACATACTGCCAGAAAGTTTAATTGACGGTAGTCTTAATTATAATAATTATACTAAGCCATTCTTACCAGGAAACTAAATAAACTAAGATACACTTTAATAATAAACCCTATATCCAGTTATCATCATCATCATCATCATATCAGCCAAACGGCGTCCACTGCTGGACATAGGCCTCCCCCAAGGTTCTCCACACAGACCGGTCTAGAGCCGCCAGCATCCAACCGCCTCCCACGATCTTGACGAGATCGTCGGTCCACCTTGCGTCGTCCGGTACGTGGCCGCCACTCCAGAACCTTTCTGCCCCAACGGTCATCGGTTAATAATATACAATAGGTTAATATTTCAAACTTTGGAAGCCCCAAGAGTCTAACCACTTTTAGTCTTAAAATAGAATATTTCGCTGCCACTGTTGTATAAACACTAGTTGTATATACATGGATAAATGAATAACATAGTCGCATATAGTATGTCACCTTGTATGATAATGTACAGAGCCTGAATAGCAATTTCTAGAACATACCTTAATTTTTTACTTATTTCTCTTAATTTCTCAAAGATATGTCTACAATAAATAAGCACAAGAAACAACTAAATGTTAAACGCAGTACATATCAAAGAAATAAGATCATTATAAATGTAAAACGACAAACACAAATACATTCATTATACGAAAAACCTTAGAGATTAAAATAGAAACACGTAGACGTCCTCGTAGATCCGTAGAGGTTTACGACGTAGATGTTCTGCTACGACGCGAGAGAAATAAAGGAAATGTAGTTCAGTTTACATAAAAGCCGCGAACATAAAAACCGTACCGTACAAGCCAGTACAAGACTTTAGTCGTAAACTGCGAATACTAAAAGGAACATTCGCTAGTGATCAATAATACAACTTATGTCTGTATAGAATATTTTAAAATTTATGCGTTTATCGAGTAGGATTACATTTGCAACTATGAGTAATTTATCAGACTAGGTACATAATTTTACATAAGCGGAAAGAATAAAACGCATGTTTTTAGACTGACATTGACCAGACTTTTGGATATTAAGACCAGTATCAGTTTATTTGAGGGTGCTGATACCCCGTAACAACTGTCAAAGATCTTCATGACAGCTGGGATCAACGGGGTAAGCGATATTTAACAATTAAATACGAACATGATTTGGGAGAGTCCATGGTGTGCGCCGTTGATTCGAACCCGATACTCGTAATTAGTCTATCGCGGCCTATATGCGAGCCATTACATATCACAACTTAAACAAAATTAAATATATAACACAATTATTGATCCTAATAGCTGAACACATATTATAACAACCATTGTGCAACCGTCTCGAAACGTCAAGCAAAATAAGGTATGTAAATACCTAGTGCATGTTCGCGTTAATTCTCGTATATATACAGGATGTAAAAAGACCCTTAACGAAAACTGAAATCGCATGTTGTACCAATCACTTCAAACATTTTTTATTTGGGCACCATACCTGGGAAATTACTGGTTCAGGAGATATTGAAGCTCAAAGTTAGTATGAAATTTTTCTAATTAGGTACAAAATCGATGCATTTGCCCCGCCAATATGTTCTATAGGAGCCCTATGACCCCATGGATAAGTAGGTATTTCGAGCAGTGCACGCGCGTTTAATTGGGGTTTAAAAAATGTGAAAACTTAAAAAAAATCGTTTCCCAGGTATTATTTTTGGTTAGTATGACTTGGCATGATATTCACAACGAGTAGACTTTGGCTTGGTGATGGGTCTCGTGACACCCTGTATGTTTTAAATAGAAATATTGTTTGTGACAAGTTAAATCGATTATATCAGTTCAGTTGCGTGTTACTTTGTCTATTGAAAATTTCTGACTATAGTCACACCAGGAACTGTCAAATCATTCATTCATTCATTCACTCTGATTCTTTGTCGGATCCGCAAAAAGCTCTCTCTCTCTCGTCGTGCTGGAAAAATCCCGTTTTGTGAACGCGTTTTGGAATTAATTATATTGTTAACAACCTCGCAACCGTCGCTATTTGAAGTAGTCCGACGGGGTTGTGAGCGATTGACAAAAGTGCTGGCATCGGTAAATTGTGATAGAATTGTGAATTATTGAACCCTTATAAAATTTGTGTGTCGTCATCTACTTGCAACGTGTCCAGAAGAAGGACGCCGAGCTTGACCTTCTAGCAGTAACTATAACGACTTCCTTATCATTTTGGCCAAAATTATGAGTGTAATCTTATAGGTCTACACAAGAACATCACCAGGAGATCCCAGGTAAATTTGCACAAGTACCTATTAGTTGAAATATAATCACTGTGAAATCACGGTATATATGTTAGACCTTTTGCCTTGTCGTGGTCAGGTGGATGTAATACAAACTTCCACTGCGCACTCTGAACAATTTCCTACCTGCCTACGGCAACTCTAAACAAAGTTGGTAAGCAGAGCTTGGTTGAATGTCAAGCCGCTGTCGCTGTTGAGAGTACTAACCTCAGATTAATATTGTAATCTTGTATCTTATCACATTGTAGACAGTATTGTAGTGTTTGTCAGGTCAGTATTGCATTTAATACATAATATTTATTTGTATTGGTTGAATTTGAAACATATGTCATACATAACCTCAAATCAGTAATTGTTTGACTTAAATTGTTGAAATCTAGCTTAAATTTGTTGTTGTTAGCATTAATAAGTCAGTTTGATTGGATACATAACAGTTGTATGTGTCAATTGATTTAGTTAATTGCATACATTGAGTTTGAAACATTATAACATTCAAATTTGACCTTGCATCTTGGGCGGATTTTGATAATATTGTTAGGTAACACATACTCTACTATTGTATATTATAAAATATAACCCAGTGAGCTGAACTTTAAATTAATTAATTAATTATTTGCAACACAAATAATTAATTAATTAATTTAAAGTTCAGCTTTTAATTTGCTGTAAGTTATAACCTTTAATAACTTTTGTTTTTGTGTCAATATAATCGAAACTATTAATTTGTTGGGCAGTAAATACCTGCCACTTGCTTTCACCAGCAGTAAACAGGCTAATACTTTGTTGGTTTCAAATAATTAACAAATATTAAGTGTTAATTGATAGCATTATTTAACGCTTGTCCGAGCTCTTTTGCAAACTTAATTATGTGCTGCGGCCGCTGGTGCCATTGCATCAGATTTGCGCTGGTTTGCCTCAGCCAGTGCCTTGGTGAACCGGCCTGATCGCCAGCAGGCCTTACTACAAAGATATGAGCGGATCGATGATCGCCTGGCAAGTGTGGAACAGCAATTTCGTACTTTCAGCGCTTGCTGTCTCGAAGTGTCCGCTAATGACTTCACCGCTGACCAGCGAAATAGAGTCAGCGAGGATTATGCCCAGATTTTAGATCTGTATGATGCTGTTTCCAACTGTGCAAGACAGTTAATTGCCGAGAGGGACGGGCAACCGGCCTTGAAGCAGGAGCTTCCTAGGACAGCACCGGGAATGGTGAGTAGGCTTCCCACTTTAGAACTCCCGCATTTTGATGGCTGCCTAGGAAGCTACCTGGGCTTCGTTAACTTATTTGACAGCCTGGTCGATGACAGGGCTGACCTTCGGCCGGCACAAAAATTGGCCTATTTGATGTCGGTTCTGGATGGGGAGGCTAAAGGCCTCATCCAGCATCTGCCCGTGTCTGACGAGGCGTACCAGACGGCTCGGGACTTAAATACCCGTAGGTACCACAACAAGCGTGGCCTCGCAGACACCCACATCGAGCAGATTTTGAGTATGCCCTCGCTCACCCGGGTCTTTGGGTTGCGCACCCAACTTTTGAACCCGCTCTTGGTGGCAATCAATGCCCTTAAGTGCTTGGATCTGCCCGTGGACCAATGGTCCTACCTATTGGTGCATATTGTGCTCAAAAAGCTGCCTGCCGTCCTGAGGTCGCGATTTGAACAGTGCTTTGGTGGAGATAGTGCGACCCATCTGCCTCCCTTTGTAGACTTGGAGAAGTTTCTCGAGGATGATTGCAAGCTCCTAAATAACTCCGGTGGTGACACGCCGGCTAAGTCGCAGCCGCCCAAGGTTAAGGAGCAGGATCGCGTTCACACCCGAGCCAATGTTGACCGGCGCCCTCCTCGCTTTGCAGTCACGTAGAGCCCAGCGGAGTGCTCTTACTGCAAGGTCACGGGGCACAGAACCGCCAGTTGTAGGGCATTCTTGGACCTTCATGTCGCCTCTCGTAGGCGCATCGCGAATGCCCGCAGCCTTTGCTTCTCTTGTTTGAGGTCCCACTACCAGCGAGACTGTCCAAACTCTCACCCCTGTCCTCACTGTGGAGGAAAGCATTTGGACATTCTCTGCATGAATGCCAGAGAGGTAGGCCGCTTGTCCAACCAGCCGACGCCGCGCACGGGCGGGTGTTTTGAAGGTGGCAGCCGAGGCTCGACGGCGCGTAGCCGAGATTCACCTAGCTCAATTGATCGCCACTCACCCCGCTTGGAGAACCGTAGCGTGCGCACGCCTCCTCTCTCTCGCGCACCTGAATGTGCGACTGTTCAGCGTCACCAGCGCCATGACTGCTGCCCCAGGTATTTCCCTCCTTTGGCGGAGCGTCCCCGCCTTGACTCGCGCCCACCTCGTTTTGGGCGAGTGCGTCATTATGATCCCCCACAGATGGCGCGCGGATCGAGTCATCGCGCCTTTGAGGACTTCAAGCCGCACCCTCATTTTGATTTTCCTGGTCCTGGCCAACGGTCGCCGCCCAGGCAACAAAAGGTCATTGACCCCTGCCCTTTAACGCCAACCTCCCCCATTGAGACCGTTATCCTACCAACGGTTGCTGTTAGGGTCTGGGGACCCACGGGGACCTCTGTTGTTGTCCGCGCTATATTGGACACGGATTCACAGGGTTGCATTGTTTCCACTTATAGGTAGGGCAGGTTAAATTTCAAAATATGGGTTTAAAAATATGGGTTATTTTCCAAATTTTATTCGGGGAATAGGTAACGTAGCCTCTAATGTTAGAGGGCAAGTTAAGGTTTTGTTTGCCCCTGTTGAATCTTCACACCCGAGGATTAAAACCTCGGATATTGTGCTGAAGAATATTTTAGGTATGCACCCACAGAAACAGCTACTCGCTGCTGTGGTGAATTTGACATCGTGATTGGAAATGGCAGACCCCAAATTTGACACACCGGTACAAATCAATTTGGTGATTGGCTCTGATGTCCTCGGTGGAATTTTGATTGGTGGGAAACGGGTCTTGGTGCCAAATGGTTTGACTGCCATCCCATCTATATTTGGATTTGCTTTGGTGGGAGTTGGGACCTGTACCCAGGGACCTCTCTCCACCCGAACTTGATAATTTGTTGGTTGTAGGCTCCGCTCTCTCTGACGCGGTTCAGAGGAGCGGAGTTTTGGGAGGTAGAGGAGCCCCCTCAAGTTGCCCGTTTGAATCCAAAACATGAGGAGTGCGAGCTGTTCTTCCAGAATAACACTGGTCAACTCCGTTTTGGTCGGATCATTACGAAGCTACCTTTTTTGTCTGTTCGGCCTCCGCTTGGTGAGTCACGACCTTTAGCCGAAAAGAGATTGTTGGCTATGGAGCGTCGCATGGGTCGTGATCCGGAGCTCAGACAGAATTATATTGAGTTCATGAGAGAATATGAACAATTGGGATACATGTCGGTGTCAAATTTGGATTGGCGTTCGGTGGAGCACTTCTTTCTCCCGCATCATGCGGTATTGAAGCCATCAACTGGCAAGCTGCGCACGGTGTTTGATGGTTCTGCGCAGACTTCTACGGGCGTATCCTTGAACCAGTGCTTTCATTCTGGTCCCAAGTTGGTCAAGGACCTTTGTGACGTCATTACCAGCTTCCGACGACATCAGGTTGTCTTTGTGGCCAATATAAAAGTGATTTTTAGGCAGACGATTATCCACCCTGATGACCGTCATTTCCAGCTTATCCTTTGGAGAGATAATCCTCGCGATCCCATGGTCGTCTACGAGCTTAATACCAATACGTACGGGTTAAGGTCGAGCCCCTACTTGGCAATACGTTCTCTTTGGGAACTCGCAGACCGCGAAGGCTTACGTTTCCCACGAGCCTCCGCCATCTTGAAGGACGATATTTACGTCGATGTCATTTGCTCGGGCGCCTCCACAGCGGACGAGGCGATCCTCCTGCGGGACGAATTGATAAGTATTTTGGCCTCCGCTGGTTATGAGTTGCGCAAATGGATCTCCAACTCACCAGCGCTTTTGGAGGGCTTACACGAGGATCATCAGCAAGATCCATATTTATTTGAGATTGTTGACAACCCCGCCATGATGGCTGTTCTCGGCGTTCAGTACAGACCAGTCCAAGACATCTTTACGTATAACGTAGACTTGAAATTGCCTTGTTCTTGAACTAAACGTCTCGTGTTGTCTACTGTCGCTAGAACCTTTGATCCGAACGGTTGGATTTGTCCTGTTGTATTTCAGGCAAAATGCTTCTTGCAGAAGCTTTGGACAGCACGATTGACCTGGGACGAACCTCTACGCGGTACTCTTGTTGAGGAATGGATCTCTTTTGTATCCTCACTTCCTGCCGTCAACGAGATCTCCTTGCCTCCCGGGAAGTACAAGGCAACCCTTCACGGGTTCTGTGATGCTTCGGAACGTGGTCACGCGGCCGTGGTGTACTTGCGTACAGTCAGTGCCTCAGGTCAGGTGAGAGTTTCCCTGATCATGGCGAAGAGCTAGATTGCACCCCTTCGGACATCTCTGACCATCCCGAAATTGGAGCTCTCGGGAGCAGCCCTACTTGTACGCTTGAATCACGTGTCTAACACTTTGGATAAATCAATTTGTATTAATGGGAACTACGCCTGGACAGACAGCCAAATTGTTCTTTGTTGATTGAAGGCGTCTGTCCACACTTTGGAAGTATTTGTCGCTAATCGCGTTTCCCAAATACAAAAATCTGAAGTCAAGCTTGTTTGGAGACACGTGCCAGGTGAGCTCAATCCCGCTGGTTGTGCCTCGCGCGGATGCTTGACGCCTAGTTTAATAGGCCATTCGCTGTGGTGGGGTCCGGAATGGTTGAGTCAACCAGAAATTGATTGGCCTCGAACGCCAATTTTGAATACTTCTAATTTGCTGGGTCTGCGAACACTCGCTCTTTAGAAGGTAGAATGCGCCTTCGACCCCGATTTTTTGTTGAACCGCTACAGCTCCCTCGACAAGTTGTTATGTGTTACTGTTTGGATAAAGCGTTTTGTTTTTAATTTTAGACACCCACAACAGAAACGTCTAATACCGTTTCTCTCACCACAGGAACGACAGAAGTCGCTCACCTTTTGGGTTCGTTGTGTGCAATTGGTGCATTTTGAAAAGGAGATTGCTATCCTTAGGTCAGGGAAATCGAAATTATTGGGAGCTGTATCTAAATTGAAACCCTTTTTGGACGATACGGGTCTCTTGCGCGTTGGAGGGCATCTCAAGAACGCCAACCTCCCCTACGGGGCACGTCACTCCCTGTTGTTACCTAAGGACGGTCATTTGGTACGCTTGTTGGTAACTGACCGTCACCTTAAAAATTTGCATGCTGGTTGTAATGCGCTGTTGGCCATTTTGCAATGCGAGTTTTGGATTTTGTCGCCCCGAAGAATTATTCGGTGTGTAGTCTTTCGCTGCATCCCTTGTTATAAGCTCAAGGCTTCTACCATGCAGCCCTTGATGGGAGACTTACCGGCAGGTCACGTAACAGAGAGCAGGACGTTTGACGGTGTTGGCACGGACTTCCCAGGTCCCTTTTTGGTAAAAACATCAACACTTCAAAACAGCAAGACTGTTAAGGCCTACTTGTGCGTCTTCGTTTGTCTCTCCACAAAGGCCGTACATTTAGAACTGGTCTCCTCGCTTACGACCGAGGCGTTTGTAGCCACATTTGACAGATTTGTATCCCGCAGAGGGCTGCCTTCCTTAATCCGTTCTGATTGCTGCACTAATTTCTAGGGCACTTATAATTATTTGAACGACGTTTTTAATTTCCTTGAAACCAACAAGGCTGATATACTAATAGGCATGCCCGACGTGGGATAAATTGGTTGTTTTCTCCACCAAATTGTCCACACTGAGGTGGTATATTTGAGGCCGCTGTAAAATCGCCCAAAACACACTTGCGCAGGACAATTGGTGAATCTGTCCTTACATTTGAGGAACTCGCAACTGTGTTTTGTAAGATTGAGGCCGTTTTCAACTCTAGGCCCTTGTGCCCGATCTCCTCAGATCCGAATGATTTGGAGGCCCTTACGCCGGGCCATCTTTTGATTGGTCGCCCACTTGTCGCCTTGCCTGAGTACTAATTTTTTAAATTACTAATTGATACGAGATCTGGTCGTCTCTCGCGTTTTGAATTGGTACCCCAGATTTCTCAGAGCTTTTGGAAACGCTGGAATTTGGAATATTTGCACATACTCCAGCAACGCGTTAAGTGGACCGACAAGACCGATCCATCCAAGATTGGTGACCTCGTTTTGATCAAGGAGGCTTACCTTCCGCCACTCAGATGGCGCAGGGGGCGCATTCTTCGTTTGGTAACTGGGGCTGATGGAGTTCCCCAATTTGCTGAGGTCTTGGTGGACGGTTCGATTCTGAGGAGAGCGGTTGCAACGTTGTCACGTCTACCAACTGATTAGCGGACCAGTAAGCTGGTCTGGGGCGGGTGGATGTTTGAAATAGAAATATTGTTTGTAACAAGGTGTGACGTCGTGCCCCTCCGTCTGAACTGTGACGTCGAACGAAGGTGGGAGCGAGCGCCTCTGCCCGCGCCCCGCACGCCATATATAAGCGTGCGACGCTGCTCAATCTGCCCTTTTGCTCCAGCTCACGGCCAGTTAAGTCTTCTTCCTACCAAGACCCTGGCCTTCGGAACACCAGTGAACACCTAACTATACTTGTCGGACCACGCCCTGAATTTTCTCATGTTCTCAATTACTAAAGTCTTAGTTTTAAAGTAGCTGCATTGTAACTACCTATATAGGCAATTATATTGTGAAGTGTACTATTCTAAAAGTGTTTTCATTTGTAAGTAAAACCTGATTTTTTTCTTTTTTTCGATCGTGAGACATTGGCGCCCAATAGGATTTCTTTTTAAAGCTAAATTGGTGTTCCGAAGGTGAGTGGTATTTTTTTCTGTATTTTTATATATTTTTGTGTATTTTTATATATTTTTATGTGTTAAATACGTCCAGGAGTAACCTATATCTTTTTCTTGTCAGCCACAAGTCACTTAATTCTATTTTCTAACTAATTATATGTTTAATTGAACTATCTGCTAGATAAATTGCATCGCGCAACGTTATCAAACGTAATTACCTATTTTATTCTCGGCCGCTTGGCGTACGAGCGACGCCGCGCCGCGCCGGCTCAACGAAGCCACGTGTTTTACCTACCTACAATTGAAATTTCTCTTGGACGCATTTCACATTTTACTACATTCTCTTCCTACAATACGCAATTACGCACTTTATTTTCTTTCACTAGTAGGCATGTGTGTAATTTTAGTAAACATGCAGTGTAATTCATTATATTTTTTTGCCATTATTCTTCATGGGTTCGTTTCTCTGTTATATTTTGTCTCATGCGATTGTGTAAATTAAACTGTTAAAATAGCTTTAAATAAGTTTTTTAAAGTCTTTACTAAACTTTTTCTTAAATAAATGCTATATACAAATAACTTTGCTCAAAATCTCGCATCTTTATATCACTAATGAAGGTACATAAATAATAAATAACTAAGTAAATAATTTACCTGTAAAAGTAATTTATCAATAAGTTAACCTCTAAAGTTAATTTTCTTTTTCTTTCTATTGCTGTTGGTTTGCTGAGTTGGTAGCTTTGGGAAAGGCTACTCTATTCTAGCCTTTGCTAGTCTTCGATGGGCTGTTGTCTGGCCTTTGATCGGGTGTTTTATTTTCTGCTGTTTTGACCAGATAATTCTGAGTGCTTGGTAGTCCACGCGGCGTCTACTAGCCGTGTGTTGACCCTATTTGCTATGTGAAATCTGTACGGATGCTACTAAATGCGTATGGATGCTGCTAAATGCGCATGGATGCTTTTTGCTGTCGGATTCCGATGGCGCTCTGTTTTGCCGTTTATATAATGGTCTCCTTCTCTTGCTAAATGGAAGAAGATTGGGTGCTGTTTGCTACCTGATTTTGATAATGTATGTGCTCTGTTTTGCGATTTTCTAATGGTACTTTTGCTCTTGCTAAACAAGAGATGGATGCTATATTTCTCTGTTCTTCTTGCTGTGAAGAACGGGCATTGTCGGGCTAAAAGTGTTATGGAGTCTGTTGTGTATACCGACAACGCCTCTTTAAAACGTTGGAGTTTTAACCTTGAATTACCGCGGTGGCTAGACTGCGAGGTTGCGTCGATTTATCGATGATTTTTGTTGTCTTTTAGTGTTTTTACCTGATATTGTTGTTCTATACCTGTTTTCACTACAATACTAACGTGGTGAAGACTCGTTCTTAAAATGTTCAAGTTCTACTAACGATTCTTGGCATTTCTTTTTAAACTATCAAGTTCCGACTAAAGGTTTTTGGTGTTTAAAAGGGTTCCTAGGTAACCCTTCTTATGTTTTTGTCTATCAGGTAATAACAATAAATTATGTGTTTTAATAAACAAAAAATGTGTGTTTTAAAAAAAAATGCGGGTTAAGTCGTTTTATATAAGATTTTAACCCACACTTACTAAATAATTTTAGCGTATGATGGTCATTCTGTCTGACCTTAGTGTATATAATAATATAATATATGTAAATGTATATTTTTATTTTTGGGTCACTACTGGAGAACCCAGTATCTTTTGCCGTTGCCCACTGTTGGTCAACTCTTTATGTGTTATATTATTTTAACGCGTTGCGCGTAATCACTAATTGCCAGGTGTCGGGCATTCGTTGTAAAATACCTACATAAACTCGTGCGATGAGTATTCGCTCATACTTATAAATACCTTCACAATACAAATGCCTATTTGCTGTTTTAAAATGTTTGTTGAACAAACATAAATACCTACATAAACTTTAATAACAAAGTGATAAAATAAAATGTGTTGTTTTTGTGCATGTTACTACATCCACAATCTTTCTTGTAATAAACAAAGTTTATATTTTTTGGCACTAATTTTAAAATCTAATGTTGAAATAAAATGATCTAAATATAGATTATACGCCATTGTTTACCTACGCCTCACATTGTTCATAAACTCAATTGAAGGATATTTTGGTTCTCAGTATATTGACTTGGAATTCAATTCTAATATGGTGCATGAGCCATGTGAAGTTAATGCCGCATCGTTGAACTATTTATCTTCTATTTTCGAGAAGGTACACTCAGCTCTGTTGTCGGCTCATCAACGCAATTGTTTATTTTATAATCTTCGCCGTAAACCGGCAGAATTCTTCAAAACTAATGTTATGAATGTTAAACCACTTGGTGAATGGCATATACAAGATTTAAAGATACCTACATATAATGTCATAAAATAAAAAAAAGAATACTTATAACCTATACATTGTTTATTTTTCCAAACTAATGTTCTCTAATTTATGTTACCGTTTGTAGTAGTGTCTACTATAAATTAATATTTTTTGTTGTGGGTAGCTAAAATTTTTTTCTCGTAAAATACACTATTTTTTTAAATTGCTGCGTAGTTATGTACCCAAATGTTGAACATTGTTTAAAAAAAAAAATCTTACTATAAACTAAATATATTGGTTTTTACCCTGTGGATCAGTGGTTAAAAGGTCACTGTCAGCCGAGTATACAAGTTCGATTCTCGTTTTTCTTTTCTGGAAGTCTTTTTATCTTAATGTCTACTTTGTTGACGTATTATTTTTTTCGCTGTGCTTTGTTCTGAAGTTCTTTTTATTGTTGTTGTTCATAATTTTATATCGATTTTATAATCGAATTGTTATTATAGGTACTTTTATAAAGCAATATTGTGTGTGATTGACCGGGCGTTGCGAACTCGGAACAGTCAAATAGTACTTATCTAATTAAAATATATCTAGTTTGTTATTGCGATGCACACGCGCTCACTCAGTGACGCGCTGGTAGATAGATACCGCACTTATGATTCATCATTGTTTACTTTAATAGTGTGTTCATTTATCGTGGACAATCGTGGTATTTGTAATTAAATTGAGCAAAATAATTATGTATTTTGCTGTTCTTTTGTAATTCAGTAGTCAGTTTGTAGTCTACAACTTGAATTTATTTTCGTTTAACTTTTGTATACATTCTGTTTGTTATACCTAACAATGACTTAGTATTTTGTTTATCTAGTGGTCAAGGTGCCGAACCCAAGAATAATAATTCGTAGGGCTAGACGTAACTTCTCTTACCTGTAACTCATTCTTAATGACGTCCCTTTTATCTCGTGTATTACCCTAAGCGCTTCACGCCTTTAATGGTTGTCTCTCATATTCTGTTGTTATGTTATGGCCTAAGCACTTATGTAGTGTGTGGCGGCTTTATGGATGACGGGTGTGTTAGTTTATCATAGGGCAGTTGTTGCGTGCGTATTGTGGGTAATATATTATATTTATAGCTAATGTAATTATGTAAGTTTGGTTGTTTACTTAAAATACTGACACCACTTCCACTACTTGATTACAGGTAATCCTCAACGAGCTGCTAGCCAAGGGAATTTTCCCTAGGAAAAATTCTGCCCTAAAGAGGGGGGTGTGTGACGTCGTGCCCCTCCGTCTGAACTGTGACGTCGAACGAAGGTGGGAGCGAGCGCCTCTGCCCGCGCCCCGCACGCCATATATAAGCGTGCGACGCTGCTCAATCTGCCCTTTTGCTCCAGCTCACGGCCAGTTAAGTCTTCTTCCTACCAAGACCCTGGCCTTCGGAACACCAGTGAACACCTAACTATACTTGTCGGACCACGCCCTGAATTTTCTCATGTTCTCAATTACTAAAGTCTTAGTTTTAAAGTAGCTGCATTGTAACTACCTATATAGGCAATTATATTGTGAAGTGTACTATTCTAAAAGTGTTTTCATTTGTAAGTAAAACCTGATTTTCTTCCTTTTTTCGATCGTGAGACAAAGGTAAATCGATTATATCAGTTTAGTTGCGTGTTACTTTGTCTATTGAAAATTTCTGACTATGGTCACACCAGGAACTGTCAAATCATTCATTCATTCATTCTGATTCTTTGTCAGATCCGCAAAAAGCTCTCTCTCTCTCTCGTCGTGCTGGAAAAAGTCCCGTTTTGTGAACGCGTTTTTGATTTAATTATATTGTTAACAACCTCGCAACCGTCGCTATTTGAATTAGTCCGACGGCCTTGGCTAGACCAGACTGGATGAATTAATCGCTTCCACTGCCTTCTGCAAACAATCTTTCCCAGCTTTCTAGCCGACTATAAACACTGTATATATATATTCTTAAACATATTATAACTGTGTCGGATGTTCACTCAAAATCTGTGAACAAAAAATTAAGTGTGAATAAATATAGATTTACAAGGACCGTCCTTCACAGCCGAATAGTTTAGATAATATTTTGCTCATTATAAAGTATTTATGTTTTTATTTGGGATCCGAAAAATATTATTTCCTTAAGATCCTTTTACATACATACATACATAGACTCACGCCTGTTTCCCCAAAGGGGTAGGCAGAGGCATATTAAACGCCCACTTTTCGCCAGTGTTTTGATCCCACGTAATAGGTGGCGAGCCTATTGTCGCTTATCGGGATATTTTGTTTGCCAGAGCCTCTTCCGTTGATCGGCAGGTGCACTACTTGCAGGTGAGATTGGCTTGGGACCCTATGCACCTTAGAAGAAGATCCTTTTTGTATCAGGATGAAATTGGTAACATAGGAAGAAAATTGCTTTATTTGATAAGCTGTATTGTTTTTGTATATTTTAGGTGATATTTATCTAAGGTTTTTCAATACTAAAGTTTATTCATTTTATAACAATGTACACTCTATTCAGATATATAATACAACTTAATAATCTTAAAATACTATCCTAAGAAATATACACCACTATTTTTTTATTAGTACAAAACCTTTAAGGACAGATTAGCGAAGACATTATTATCATATATGTGACGTAAGAATTTCATAATATCTATAAAGAGCAAATTTATTATCATTTGTTTAGTGTACAAAATCACTCACTTAAATCATAGTCATATTTTACGATCCATTCACTAATTCATTGATAATATTCCATCCTGCTCATTCGCATTCTCTCTGTCGCACTGATGATGTAGGTAGCCTTAGACAATAAAATGAAGCAAAATAATAAGTGTAGGTACTTACTTTTCAATTTTCTTAATTCTACCCTCTCCTTCATACTTCATCCGGGCTTAGGACCGGCAAAATTTACCGTTTTACAAGTAATTAAATACAGAGGTATGTAATTAGAAAGCAAACAAATATTAAATTAAAAGAAGGTTTTCTGGACTAATAGAAAATAGTAATTTTGGCGTATTTATGAAATTAGAATCACCTGCTATTTACAAATTTCATCATCATCATGTCAGCCTAGAGACGTCCACTGCTGGACATAGGGCTCCCCCAAGATTCTCCACACATACCGATTTTGAGCCGCCCGCATCAAATTATTATTTACGTAGGTAGGTAATTTTTACTTACAAGTATTTCAATTGTCCTTCGAAATGTCCACCACTATTGTCAATACACAGACGTGTACGGTTTATTAAATTGATTTTTAATGAGAGAAGTACGCTTCTGTCTTTTCACTTCGTCAAAAGCGTCCAATATGCGCTGTTTTAATTGTTTGACACTAACCGGCTCACTTTTGTACACCCACAAAAATAAGTCTATAGCGATAAGGTCAGGTGAGCATGGAGGGCAAGCTACAGGGCCGCCTCGACCGATCCACTGGCTTCCAAACTCTTCTCTGTACAAACGCTGCACTCGCGTTTTATCCACTCAAAAAGTACGCACGAAGCATAGCTAGATACTCCCCTGATGTGAACTGATAAGCCCTCGAAAAACGGTACGCTCACTACCGGTTAAAATTTAGCACTATTTGTCGCATCAGGGCGCGGCGCGGGCGCAGAGGGACAGGGGGGAATTTATCATTGGAGTAGTTTACTACTACTACTAATTTACTACTTATAGTTTTAGTTATGCATTTACCAATTATTATGTATTTTTGTGGACAGTTTTGAGCCAGTTTTGGAACTTAGTGTTTTAATTTTTTTGCTACACAAATATGATCAGTTAAATATACTTAGAGCCCTGTTACATTTTTGTACTAATTAAAAAATAGTGGTGTATACAGAACATACAAAACAGAAAATAAAATAATTTAGAGGGCGTCATAAAGTCCTCCACATCGCCATCGACCGGGAGCGTGCCCAGAACGCTGGCAGAATTGCCACGTTGTATGGCAATGCTTAACTTTTGGGCAAAGTACACCCCAGCCT
The DNA here is from genome assembly GCA_944739405.2 of Euclidia mi. Taxonomy (NCBI): domain Eukaryota; kingdom Metazoa; phylum Arthropoda; class Insecta; order Lepidoptera; family Erebidae; genus Euclidia; species Euclidia mi. The sequence goes on from OX123202.2 coordinate 26,478,417, forward strand.
GTGTGACTGAATCACACGAGGCGTTTAGTCTCTTTGCGAGGTCTCTAAAAAGAGATCTCGCACTTGGACCCCATAATTATATCTATTCTATTTTTACTGCTGGCTTAGCAAGTGTCGCCTAGGGATTCATAATTATGTTTTGGTAATTCCTGAAAGTACGCCTTCGAATTTGTAGCATGAATCCACACATAAAAAGTAAATTACCGTAAAGTAAAAAACAGTGTGATACGAGAGAAGTGTGGTCTGAAAGAAGATGTAGTGACAAAGATTGAAAAAGGAATGTTGCATTGGTTTGGACATTTGGAACGGATGGATGAAAGAAGGAATACGAAAGGACTGTATCGTGCGAGAATGAAGGGAAATGTCGGTAGGGGACGCCCTAGGCGGACGTACGCCGACCAAATAGGTGACGTACTGAAAAAGGGCCAAATTAAAAGTACCCATAACCGACGCGCATGCATGATGAGGATAATGAATGTCGAGGAAGCGAAAGAAGTATGTTTGAACCGAAGCATGTGGCATTCTATAGTCTCTGCCTACCCCAATGGGAGACAGGCGTGACGATATAGATAGATAGATAGATTAATCAATAACTGTACACAATAACTAAGAAAAAGCAATCCAATCAATTTTGTTATTAAGAAAAAAATACTTACACGAACGGGCGCGCGATGAGCAAAATGCCGCGGTTCAGGATGCATTGCAGACAAACCCATCACTACGCAGTCGTGGTGGCACTTAGTGGCGCGGGAGTTGCGTCAGAGGAGAGGGGGTGAAATTTTAGGAAGGTACTGTGAAGCTTGTAGTGACACAGTAAAGCTAAAGTTGAAATTTATAGCAATTAATTTATGCGTGAGCAAAATGCTCATGCTCACCTTCTCACGGGTTAAAGCATTATCTTCTAGTCAACCATAGGCATTGTGCAGTGCTTCGTTCACATACAATGCCACTTGATGGCCTGCGTAAACAAAACCATTCCAAGCGCTGTAGATACGTTAACAATTTGTAAATTTGTACAAAATCTTTGGCTAACAAAAAGAAACGATTGCACCGGCCCTGATTCTGACAGTTTCAATTTGCAGTGAAAAAATCTCTGGTACGCGGTACGAAACAAAAATAAGTTTTATTTTTCTTTCACCTTCTTTTTGGTAGGGGAGAGTCGGGTAGCCACGGACACATAAGAAAAACTCAATTTATTTTTAAAATGGTAATGATTAGATATTTATTTAGTATCAAAACGTTAAATAAAATATTTATAAAGTAATTTAACAATAAGATAATTTCTTTATCTTAGCTTTAATAAAGTCTAACAAACAGTCCTCAATTTTGGACAATATTTTGTTTGGCGGGTAGCTCCGGACATACATATTAGCGGTGACCAAGTCGTTCTTTGGGTTTGCAGACGTCGCAAAAATAGCAAAGCTGTGTAGAATCAATATTTTTGCATGCTTCATGCGCCTAGCCTTTAGATTTTTAGCATTATATCCAGTCTTCTTCAAAAATTTCTCCGCAAATGATGCACTCTGTACTCTGATTTCTTCAAAATTTTTGGATGTTCTATTTCTTTTCTTTTTATTTTTCTTAGTGGCTGTTGCACCTTTCTTTTAAGTCTCTGACGTTTTAGCTTTGTTAGTAGCAATCATAAGTATTTTTCTCCACCAAAACTCGAAATCTAAATCTAAAGCTCGAAATCTTTCTAGTTTTGGTACAAAGCTAAACTTTTGCCCACAATTAGGAGCTTTAATCTGATCCTAAAGAGATTTTCGGCACCTCATACCTGTCAGTTGCTTCTCTAAGCAAAAACTTCTTTTCTTAGACTTTGTATAGCCTGAATCATTTTATCTGCATCCCGAATCCCTCATTCAGCCAATCTTTCCTCAAATTTTTGCATTTTTCAGTGTGTCTGCATAAATTATATTTAGACTATAATTACTTTCCTTATCAAAAAAAACCAATGTAATACAATAAACGCGATAGACGTTTTTAAATAACCGCTTGACCTCTAGCGCCAATTCACCAAATTCGCCCGACCGTTCACGTTCTAAAAAAAATGTCGCGCCGCCGCTCGCCAGATGGGTGCGCTAACATAAACATTTATTGTTGATAAGTCGGTAACGTGAGTTAGTTGAACTGATGTTTTTGTGCAACCTTATGAATGACTTGTTCAAGTCGTATGAATTCTTTGTTGACATTTAGTTTCTAATTTATTATACTTAGCAGCGAACATTGACTATCGTTGAAAAAAACACTTTGTGTATTTTAAACAGGATTATTTTAAAAAGTAATCAATGACATATTTATTTTATGAGTTTTCACTGTAGAGGGATTCTATCTACACCGAATTAAATAAAAAAAAACATGTATCATAGTATAAAAATATTTAATTACACGCATACGATAAGCACGTAATCACGGAACGCGCGAAACAAAGAGTGGCATTTGACATTATTTTTTCGTTCCGGGTTAACGATTTTAAGACTCGCTTCGTATTTTTAGCATGAAAAAATGTTCAGTGATTTGAATAGAACAGAGAAAATGAATTTAAAACATTACGTAATAGAAATTATTCTGGCACTTGGTCAGAACAGCCCGAGGCAAATCAGAGGTTTCGAAAGTTGGTGTGATGAGGGATATAAATGGAAGTATTATTAGAGAGCATGGGGAAGTTCTGAATCAGTGGAAGGTATATTTTGAGAATTTGTTTGAACGAGGAGGGAGCGACAATAGGAATATAGTAACGAATGAGGCAGATAATTGTGAAAGTGGGATAAGTATGGAAGAGATACGATATGCATTGAAAAGTATGAAGGTGGGTATAGCTGCGGGATATGACAGGATATCTGCTGAAATGCTCAAGGTAGGCGAAGGCGTCACTGCAAGCCTGCTGTATCTACTGTTTAATAAATGTTGGCGGTCCGGTCGTGTACCAGGTGACTGGAACAAAGCCGTTATTGTGCCACTGTACAAGGGGAAAGGGTCACAGCAGGAATGCAAAAATTATCTCGGTATCAGCCTCCTGAGTGTTGTTGGCAAATTGTATGCAAAGATACTGATTGAAAGAGTGATTTCTGAAACTGACAGTAAAATTTGGGATGTGCAAGCGGGATTCAGAAAGGGAATGGGATGTACGGATCAAGTCTTTTCCTCAAGGTGCATTGCAGAGAAAGTCTTAAGTAAACACCAGAAGGTTTTCTGCGCCTTTATTGACCTGGAAAAGGCTTACGATCGAGTGGTGAGGGATGAACTTTGGTCAACACTTTCTGTGTATGGAGTGAACAGCAGTCTGACACGGGCACTTGAATCCTTTTATAGGGATTCAAGTGCCTGTGTCAGAATAAACGGGGCTTACACGGACTGGTTTAACATTGATCGTGGTGTTAGACAGGGATGTGCAGCGTCTCCTTGGCTGTTTAATCTGTTCATGGACAGTTGTTTGACCGATCTGAAAGAGTTTGAATGTGGATTAAGAATGGGTAGGTCAGTGTTTAAGACCCTGCTATACGCTGACGATCAGGTTCTATTTGCATCGTCAGCGTTGGATTTGCAGTAGATGGTCACCACGATGAATGAATCGTATAAGAAGAAAGATATGAAAGTGAATGTTAACAAAACCAAAGTCATGGTCATACAGAGGGATGATAGTGTAACTGAATGTGACGTAATGATAGGAGATGAAAAAGTGGAGCAAGTGAACGAGTTTGTATATTTAGGGTCTTTGTTTTCGAGAGATGGAAAATGTGAGGGAGATATTGAAAGGAGAGTGAAAGCAGGAATTAGTGTGAATGGCGCCTTACAGTCCATCATCAGCAATGATATTATCCTAGACCAAGCTCATAAATTAAAATGTTAGAATTAATTAATTCTATCCTCTCCTTCATACTTCATTCGAGCTTAGGACCGGTAAAATTTATCGTTTAACAAGTAATTAAATACGGAGGTATGTAATTAGAAAGCAAACAAATATCAAAATAAAAGAAGGTGTTCTGGACTAAAAGAAAAGAGTAATTTTGGCGTATTTATGAAGTTAGAATCATCTGCTATTTACAAATATTATTTTATCATCATCATGTCAGCCTAGAGACGTCCACTGCTGGACATAGGCCTTACTCAAGGTGTGTGGAGAACACAGACCGATTTTGAGCCGCCCGCATCAAATTATTATTTACTTAAGTACGTATTATTTACTAAACTTACAAGTATTTCCATTGTCCTTTAATGTCCGAAATGTCCACCACCGTTGTCAAAAGCATCCAATTTGCACTGTTTTAATTGTTTGACACTGACCGGATCACTTTTGTACACTCACAATAAAATGTCCATGGGTACACAGCTGCACTCGCGATTTTTCCACTCAAAAAGTACGCACGAAGCGTAGCTACATACTCCCGTGATATGAACTGATATGATAGGTCATCGCGTCGGGCAAACGTAGACAAACAATTAACTTTTGCAACGAAATTAGATACGCTCACTTTGGCTAGCAATTTAGTACTGTTTGTCGCATTGTCGGGGCGTGGCGCAGGCGCAATGGGGCGGGGGGGGGGAGGTGAATTTATCAATGGTTCATTTTACTATGATACTCGTAGTACTCGGGTCGGTCATAGTATTAGTATATTGCATTTACCAATTATCACGTATAATAATAATTGTGGACAGTTTTGGGACTTAGTGTTTTTATTTTTTAACTACATAAATATGATCAGTTAAAGATACTTACTGCTGTGTTAAATTTTTTGTACTAATTAAAAAATAGTGGTGTATACTCATAATAAAAAAAATAATACAACGCATAAATGTAACCTTATATACATACATATGTATTTAAACGTTTTTACATAAAATAAAAAAAATATGCCGTTTTTACAATCATGAATAATGTGTATTACTATTAAAGTAATACACATTATTTATTTATTTTTTTGCTGTAACTTTATAATTAATCAGTTAACTTACGTTAACATAAAAATATGAAATATAATTACATAATTTGTTTACAATGATGTTTTTAATCTATAATTACGCCCCGCGCGCGGAATGCAAAGTCAGCGAAATATATATTTCTTTTCAAATGCTTACATCTTAATAATTTTCTGCAAGTATTGCTATAACTTTATTTTATTACAAAGATAATATCACCAGATACATGAAAAAACAACAGCAAACAAGATTCAGCTTATACGTTATTATGATAAACAAAAGTGTCGAGTAAGTCGTTAAAGACGACATTGTTTACGTTACGGCCGCTTGCCTAAAGTAAGCATTTCATTCAAACGTAATTTGTTTTGTACCTTTAGAATGAGTCATTCATTAGGTTGCAGAAAAATATACACTACTCCTCTGACGTTATTAATAATCGAACAAAAACTAATTAATTGAGCGCGCCCGTCTTTAAGTGGCGGCGCCCACTTGTAATTTGTCTATGCTGAGTAAGCACTTAAAAATGGTGAGAGGTCAAGCGGATAAACTGTATTTGAAAAATAATCGGTGGGCGAAAAAACTCGTTGATGAAAACTATTAAATGTCACTTGTTATCCGTTCGATGATTACGTCACCGCTGCAGCGAATTTACAACCACGGGGCAATGCGAACATTTTGACGTAAAAACAAAAAAAAATATTGCATATTTATCGCCGGCTGGGGCTACCCGACTCTCCCCTACAAGATAATGCAACAAATTAGTATTCCGGTGACATCCGACGAAGTAAAGGGAAATTATAGATAACCATCTGTAAATTCTAGGCTCACAGGCGATCGACGACGAGGCGTGTTCCAAAGGGAGATGACACAGCGATAGTGACAATGCCTTTAAGCATAAATGTACAATTTAAAGCACATCCTTCTAGCTCCCTATTTTAATCGCATGACAAACAAACAGTAGGAACTGTGTAAGATGTCACAAGCTCACCAATAGGGATTTACTCAAAGGCAAACTTCTTGCTTTAATGTGGATACCCAGTTTTTTGGAGGAGGGACACCAGCATTCACGGGCCTAAGGTCAGCGCATGAACCGTCAACTACGACTTTAATGCTACGCTCCAAAAAAAAGCTGGATACCCATTTGCATAAATTCTCAGGCAGCTCATAGGAAGAAAGCTTCGACAAAAGCGCCTTATGCCAGACCCTGTCAAAGGCATTCGCCATGTCCAAACTGACCGCTACGGCTTTCCCCTTGGTCTCAATTGCCTCCACCCATCTATGTGTCAGGTACACTAAAAGATCACCAGTTGACCTGCCGCGGCGAAAGCCGTACTGGCGGTCGTTGATCAACTGGTGCTCCTTTAGGTATCGCAGGAGCTGGCAGTTAATAATGGAATCCATTATCTTGGGGAACAAGGTTGTGATAGGCCTGTAGTTGCTTGGATCAGAGCGATCGCCTTTTTTGGGAATCGAGTGCACTGTAGCAGTCTTCCATGACGACGGGACAATGCCAGTTGAATAGGAGTGCCGAAACAGACGCGTCAAGACCGGAGCCAGCTCAGGAGCGCAAACTTTCAGCACAATGGGAGGAACACCATCTGGCCCACTCAACTTCTGAACGTCCAAGGAGCTCTACGAACAGATTTAACGTAGAACTGAACGTCTGACATTTTTTTTATTTTTTTTTTATAGTCTCACGTCTGTATTCCCGAAGGGGTAGGCAGAGGTGTAAATATTTACACCCACATTTCGCCATGAATTCTTATTCTTGTTACCGGGCACATCACCAGACTCCGGGCTGCTACTGAGTATTCGGAAAAACTCAGTAACACTTTTGCCCCACCCGGGATTCGAACCCAGGACCTCCGATCAGCAGTCGCATACGCTATCCACTAGACCACGGAGGCAGTCGTCGACGTCTGACATAGAGCCCCCAAACCGCGGGATGGTCAACATCGGGAATTCGCGTTGGCGACCATAATAATAATAATAATAATAATAATTTATTTCAGACTAGGTTGTCCATAAAGTGTTAGTAATACAGTGCAACTTATAACTATGTTAGTAATACATGCATGAAAATAGATTATTTAAAATTAACCTACGTGTAGGCGAATCCAGTGTCTCCAGATAGGACTCTCAATATGATCAGCAATGCTCCTCAGGCAGCTGTTAGGACTGTCTCTCACCCTGCGCATCACCGATGCTGCTCTTTTTCTAATTATAGCATAGTAATCATCCACATGGGACTCTGCAAACATTGCTGACGCGCTGCAATAGCGAGGCAGTCCCATCAACAACCTGAAGGCATTGTTGTACTGAACTCTCAGAGCGCTCACAACCCGCTGCGTGCAGTTGGCCCACAGGCTGCAGGTATAAAATGTTTGACAGTAGGCCCTAAACAATGTTGTTTTAACTGCCTTTGAACACTTAGCAAACCCGCGAGCCAGCATATTACAGCGAATCGCGAGCGCCCTGCGTTCCCATTCCACATCCAGGTCATCAGTTAGGTTTTCATTAACAATATGTCCTAAATACACAAACTGAGAGACTCGTCTTAGAGCAACCCCCGCTAGTGTCACGGGTGGTACACATGAAGGATTCATTTGCCCCGCCCGAAACACCAGCAACTCACTTTTTTTGACGTTATACATCAATCCGTGTGATTCAGCATATACCTCACACACACCTAGGAGCCTACGCAGGGCACTAAGCCTTCACTGTTGGACTTGCTGCTGACTTCCGTCGTCGATCGCCTGTGAGCCTAGAATTTACAGATGGTTATCTATAATTTCCCTTTACTTCGTCGGTAGTCACCGGTGGAAAGGTCTCTATCTTCAAGTTTGCCGAGGCGGCGGACGCAGACATCATCCCTAATGAACACGCATACACTGGCGCGAGGCACAAACTTGTGCTCAAACTTGTAGCCAGGGTATTACAAATACGACGTGTCCAGTGGGGACGATATCTGAGTCTCCGTCAAAAAGAGCAAAGCAGGCTTGTCGGCCTCAAGAATGTAAACCCCTCACATAACAGAAATGCACACGGATGGTAGGTGGCGGGGTGGATGCAGTTAATTTGCCCTTGTCTCTTGCGAGCGGATTTTTGCCCACCCCAGAATACGCAGGGCGGCCTGAGCGGTAGTGCTCAGGGAGGGATTTTCCAGCGTGCAAAGCGCTGGTACCCTCCTGGGGTACTGTGTTTTTAAAAGCCGCCGTCATATTGGGAAGGCGGAAGGGGTTGGACCTCCGGCTCTCTCACTCACCAAACAAAGCACAGCAGCCTAGGCTGCTGTTCAGACGTTGATCTTCTGTGAGAGTGTGGTACTGCCCCGGACAAGCCGGTTCATTCATGCTACGACAGGAACTGCCGTAGTGTGGCCCTACCACAAGTGGGGTAAATAAATAGGTATATTATGAAGTTAATTTTGCCCGAATTCAAAACGAGATTTCGTCGTTATACCGTGATTCTTTCGAGACTTCCATTTAAATTTATGCGTAGCCATAAAACATCAACCACAAAGTGATAAGGTGTACAAAGTGATAAGGTGTACAAAGTGATATTAGTTAAATATTTACATGCTGCTGTTCCCGCAAATATTTATCGAACATTTTTTTTTTTTTTTTTTTCAAAAAGACAACTCCCGCATTAGGACTAAATCCTGTGTCGCGGGGGACTTTACAAACACAACTAACGGACACAATTAACACCCAGACTCGAAACAACAATTTATAAATCACACAAAGTGTTGTCTCATGTGGGGATCGAACCCACAACACTTCGGCGCAGTGTCAAGCAGCGAGGCGGCCGCTTAAACCACTACGCCAATCGTGCAGTAAATAAAGATTTGATTTTTGGCAAAATTGATTTTCTAGTCGTTACCCGGCCAATGAGGCTTATTTATATGATATTAGTCGGTTTATAGATGTAGGTATATTAATCTGTTCTCACAAATTATATTTTAGGTATAAATCATAATTCAACAAATATGAATAGCTTTGCAGTTTCTCGATCACCAAGTTAGAGACTATGTGATACTACAAAAGCTATGGCATTCTGAAAAAATTAAGTATGTTGGTTTCTTATCAACATTTTAATTTATTTACGTATGTGATACGTTTCGTTAATGCTAAACGTATCATATCGATAGCTTTAGCTTTGAACAGTCGTCCTATATAATGTTTGATCTTTAATCTTTGATATCCGGAGTAAATGACACTCCATTTGCGAATGAGATAAATGTTTTCAGCTACCTACTTTAGGCAGAAATAGCACAAATAATTACTGGTAAAATTCTGGTAAAAGTTTTACCGAGCCAACTAATTTTCTTCAGTCAATCTTTACCTTTGTGAACGAGCTTTTATCCCAGGCGGCGCTCTTTTACTCCGTCACAAATTAGCATAAAATCGTACCTAATAACAAAATTCATAATTATCAACTTGTCCAACTCTGCTCTCCGAGTTCTCAGTGACGACCATTCTTCAACATATTACAAATAAGATCTCAAAATAATTAACGCTTCAGACTTGTCTTGATAATTAATCACGCTGTATAATGATATCACAATTTACTTACTTACATTATAGGCAGATTTTGCACTTAATTTTAATTTACAGCGAACTAGATCGTTGGAGTTCATGTTCCAGACAAAAATTTAATCACTGTGTAAAATAGCTAAACGTTTGATAAGCTCAAACGTTTATAAATTATTTTATAGAAAATGTAATACATATTTTACTCGTATTAGAAGCTAGGTATTTCAGAGTCGACAAATTTTGTAAATTATTTCAATAAATCTTTAACATCTTAACCTCAGGGAACTTCAGGAGCCAGGACAACACTTGCCAAATTAGGTCCTGTTTTGAGTATTGACAACCTCATGCGCTTCTTTATGTCAGTGTATTGTTTACATGAAATAATGTTTTGTCTTTCTTTCTATAGACTTCAAAGAAAAAAATAATGTCATAAGGTATGTTACAAGTATAACCGCTTGACCGCGCACAAGTGACTATTCTCCCTTTTTCGAAATTCCGTAGACCGCGCACAAGTGACTATTTTCCCTTTTTGGTTACAGCGCTATACTCGGTCTGAATTTACTGTTTTTTCTATTACTATCTATCTATCTATATCGTCACGCCTTTCTCCCATTGGGGTAGGCATAGACTATAGAACGCCACATGCTTCGGTTCAAACATACTTCTTTCGCTTCCTCGACATTCATTAACCTCATCATGCATGCGCGTCGGTTAAAGGTACTTTTAATTTGGCCCTTTTTCAGTACGTCACCTATTTGGTCGGCGTACGTCCGCCTAGGGCGTCCCCTACCGACATTTCCATTCATTCTCGCACGATACACTCCTTTCGTATTCCTTCTTTCATCCATCCGTTCCAAATGTCCAAACCAACGCAACATTCCTTTTTCAACCTTTGTCACTACATCTTCATTTAGACCACACTTCTCTCGTATCACACTGTTTTTCACTTTATCAATCAGCCTTACTCCGCACATACTCCTTAAAGCTCTCATCTCCACAGCATTGATTCTACTTTCATGCTTCTTCTGCCATACCCATGATTCACTACCATACATCAGTGTTGGCGCCAAAACTCCCTGCAGTATAGCAAGGCGAGCTTGTTTTGGGATAATACCACTGCTGATGATGGACTGTAAGGCGCCATTCACACTAATTCCTGCTTTCACTCTCCTTTCAATATCTCCCTCACATTTTCCATCTCTCGTAAACAAAGACCCTAAATATACAAACTCGTTCACTTGCTCCACTTTTTCATCTCCTATCATTACGTCACATTCAGTTACACTATCATCCCTCTCTATGACCATGACTTTGGTTTTGTTAACATTCACTTTCATACCTTTTTTCTTATACGATTCATTCATCGTGGTGACCATCTGCTGCAAATCCAACGCTGACGATGAAAATAGAACCTGATCGTCAGCGTATAGCAGGGTCTTAAACACTGACTCACCCATTCTTAATCCACATTCAGACTCTATCAGATCGGTCAAACAACTGTCCATGAACAGATTAAACAGCCAAGGAGACGCTACACATCCCTGTCTAACACCACGATCAATGTTAAACCAGTCCGTGTAGGCCCCGTTTATTCTGACACAGGCACTTGAATCCCTATATAAGGATTCAAGTGCCCGTATCAGACTGCTGCTCACTCCATACACAGAAAGTGTTGACCAAAGTTCATCCCTCACCACTCGATCGTAAGCCTTTTCCAGGTCAATAAAGGCGCAGAAAACCTTCTGGTGTTTACTTAAGACTTTCTCTGCAATGCACCTTAAGGAAAAGACTTGATCCGTACATCCCATTCCCTTTCTGAATCTCGCTTGCACATCCCAAATTTTACTGTCCGTTTCAGAAATCACTCTTTCAATCAGTATCTTTGCATACAATTTGCCAACAACACTCAGTAGGCTGACACCGAGATAATTTTTTCATTTTTTTTCGCCTTGTACAGTGGCACAATAACGGCTTTGTTCCAGTCACCTGGTACACGACCGGACCGCCAACATTTATTAAACAGTAGATACAGCAGGCTTGCAGTGACGCCTTCGCCTACCTTGAGCATTTCAGCAGATATCCTGTCATATCCCGCAGAAAAGTATGAAGGTGGGTAAACCACCTTCATACTTTTCAATGCATATCGTATCTCTTCCATACTTATCCCACTTTCAAAATTATCTGCCTCATTCGTTACTATATTCCTATTGTCGCTCCCTCCTCGTTCAAACAAATTCTCAAAATATACCTTCCACTGATTCAGAACTTCCCCATGCTCTCTAATAATACTTCCATTTATATCCCTCATCACACCAACTTTCGAAACCTCTGATTTGCCTCGGGCTGTTCTGACCAAGTGCCAGAATAATTTCTATTACGTAATGTTTTAAATTCATTTTCTCTGTTCTATTCAAATCACTGAACATTTCTTCATGCTAAAAATACGAAGCGAGTCTTAAAATCGGTAACCCGGAACGAAAAAATAATGTCAAATGCCACTCTTTGTTTCGCGCGCTCCGTGATTACGTGCTTATCGTATGCGTGTAATTAAATATTTTTATACTATGATACATGTTTTTTTTTTATTATTTAATTCGGTGTAGATAGAATCCCTCTACAGTGAAAACTCATCAAGTTCACCGACAATGATATAACGGTCGATTGCAAAAACAACTGTTTAAAGTTAAACATCAAGATAAACAGAGATCGTTTTTTTACTGTTCACCAGTGCCGTTTGGGTGCCGGTTAGAAAACCGGACGTTTTTGAATGAAATGAGTGAGAAATGTAACATTGCCAAATGAAAATGGACCATTACAACATCAAATGACGTTTACTTTGCAACTCTTTTAAACAATCGTATAATATTATAATGCAGTCAAGTTCAGACGTTGTATTTTTCGTTATTTTTCTTTTTCACGACATTTTTTGTCAGTATTAATTTTATGACATTTGTCATTGTTATTGTTTATTGTGTAGAAATGCCATAACCATTTCCAAAGAGGTTTTAAAACGTGAAAAGTTATCGCTGATCACATCAAACGATTACTTTCTGATTTCATAAGGAACCTTAAGAAAAAATGGCTGATAGGAACCGTACCAGCAATTTGAGCCTTAACGAAAGAAATATTTTGAGTGATTATATTCACCATCCAATAAAAAATTATATACGGACCTCCTTTTGTCTTTATATGAAACTGTTCTGTTGAAAAATAAATGTAACTAGTAAACAAAATGTCACATTGACAGCGATAACCAACGTTTAAACGCGTTAAACATGGATGCGAGGCTCGGTTAAAATAACCGCCCGATTTAGCATTTTAACTGACGTATAAGGTAAGGTGAACATGAAAATTGAACTAAACAGTTGGTTACAAATTTAAACATCTGTTAAAGTGTGGGTGAACACCGGCCTAAGTCCCAAATGAAACTGGTTTATTCGTTGCGTTCGTTTCTGTTGTTTCCCAACTATCTCGAGCTGAATTTATTAACTTTGCTTAGTTTAAATGAAGCTCGCTAACTTGTTGGAACGTATTTTGCTTTAACATTTGTACTTTAAATGACAACATTTCAACTGTGGTCCACGATATTGATATTGGCTAAACTGAATTTCGCTTGAAACAAACACCAGGTGTGCGGACGGATGTGGAAGCTCCTAATATCAAAATTAGGTTGCATTTCTGTAGAACGTCATCTATGCGGTAACTTAAATTTTTCGGGTATCCGTTTGCAGGAGAAACTATTCTAATCTACAGGGACGTCTTCTACAAATAACTAAATTTGAATTCGACGTTTCATGTCAAGTGTGAGTAGAGTGCCGAATTTGAATGTTAATATCTATCATTAAAACATTTTGACACTTTAATACATACATACATACATAGACTCACGCCTGTTTCCCCGAAGGGGTAGGCAGAGGCATATTAAACGCCCACTTTTCGCCTTTGTACTTTGATACATACATCGAAAATTCACATTTTGTCACTATTTCTCTTTTTTACTTAAATACTGTACTTATTAATAATTGTAAACGAAATCTTCATAACATGACATTCTTAAAAACATGGAAACCTCTACAAATAAAATAAATTATTATATTTTCGGAAAGCTATTATTATATCAAATTATTCCTAACTTTTTAACATTATTATAACAGGTAAACATATAAAGATCATAAATTATGATTATACTTCCTCTATTTCATTAAAGGTACACGCAGAGACGTACTAAAACCAACTTTTGTTGTGTTAAAGTTCCCACGCGATTACCGTAAAAAATACCGTAGGTACATCAAATATTTTATACGACTAGAAAAAACAACTAAAAATACTTCGTTTTATTCGACAATTGGTCTTAAGTTCCAAACGTTTGACAAAATTTAATAATAGAACTACGTGCAACACTAAGCGTCTGAAACTCAAAACTTTCAAAGTGAAAACTTTAAACCACCTTAAAGTTATTAACCGCTATCGTCATTATAAACAGGATTAAAGTTTCTAAAATTTAGTGGACGATATAATTATTACCTCACAGAGAAGTAAAACTACGTTGAATGTGTGACTTATTAAACTTCATCAAATATTGCCTGTTCATTTCAATAACCAGCTTAAAGTTCTTAGTAGTTCTAAGTAGGGTATTCATATGATAAAAATCATTGTTATTAAAATTAAGGAAAAATTTGGTCTGCGACTAATAACTTACCTGACACATAATACATGTTTGTTAGTTATGTGTGTTGTTTTATTTTATTTTTCTATTATTTTTTTATAATTATTTGCTGTTATAAATTCGGAGTAAAGATTTAATAACATGACTTGTTATGCCATTTATAAGTTTTCCCGGGAAAATGGTAAAATCAAATAATTATTTACAGAGAGTTTGCCTAGTACAGAATGTAGTCCCTTAAACTGTTCAAATATTACTATTAGATTAATAATTCAAGTGCAAGAACAAATTGAAGAATTTGTATATTTGGGTAGCATGATTACAAGAGATGGAAGATGTGAAGAAGATATTGAAAGGAAAGTGACTGCGGGAAACTGTGTGAATGGAGCGCTGCATGCCTTTATGAACGGTCAGACTGTGCCGAAAGAGGCGCGAATAGCGGTTCATAATGGTGTACTTGTGCCCACGCTGATGTATGGTAGTGAGTGTTGGGTATGACAGAAAAAGCATGAAAGCAGAATTAACGCAGTTGAGATGCGATCACTGCGTAGTATGTGTGGGGTAAGACTGATTGAAAGAATGCCGAATGCAGTAATACGAGAGCGATGTGGCCTGAAAGAAGATGATGTGACAAGAATTGAGAAAGGACAGCTGAGATGGTGTGGACACGTGGAGCAAATGAGTGACGAAAGAATGACGCACTAAATATATGAGGCAAACATGTATGGGCAAGCCGGTCGCAGCTGACCTCGTAGGACATTCGTCGACCAAATTGGTGACGTTCTGAAAAACGGCATGACCCGAAGCACCCGGATCCAGCGAGCATGTATGAAAAGAGTAATCAATGTAGAGGACGCGCGTGAGGTTTGTAAGGATAGAAGCAAGTGGCTTTCCGTTGTCTCTGCCTACCCTGACGGGAAAAAGGCGTGAGTATATGTCTGTATGTAAAAATTCAAGTGATGCCATACCATTAATTTTCAAGAGCACTCGATCGTCTCCAAATTGTACCTATTACCTACTTTAATAAATTAACAATTTAGCTTCGAGAAAAACGTTCTCTAATTGATTATAACTAGAAATAGCGGCGCGTGTCTATCGAAAATCTCTTATTTAGTCCATTATCTCCTTCACGAGAAGATTTATGCGAGGCAGGTGTTACATAGTGTATTGTTCTCAACCTATGAGTGTCGGAACATATCTGACGGAAGATATGTCGCGTATTATCTATTATATATATATATATAATTTGTATAAATTTTGTTAAAAACCGTAACCAAATCGTAGTCAAACTCGAATTGCAATATAAATAACTACAGGACTTCAGTGACTACATAACATCAGGGAACACGAAAAATTATTAGGTAAAAGAATATGACAGTAAAATATTGAGCTGCCCTAAGTGCGGCCCTGCACGAACAAACTGATATGTGTGCATAAAAACCACGCTTTCAGAGAATGTGTGCAGATACGCTCGACGCATTTTCCGTCAGATGTGTACTGTGGAGGATAAAGGTGTGGTGTTCCTCCAACTAGAGGGAGGAGCCTCTACCAAGCTGGGTGGTCGTGCTTGGTGGCCTGCAGGCCGACGGACATACTTTTGAACTTGTATATATGCCGCTTGGCTCGCGAAAGTTGATATCGCGGTTCAGGATTGTTTGAATTCTTCCCGCCTCGTTAGTAGCCGTAGTATTAGTTGTTGTCTTAGTAGTTCCGTCGTCATTGGGTAGATGGCGTTGTTTGGGTGTTATGTAGCTGGCCGCTACATGTACTGCCTCATTTGACGGAATAGACGCGACCGAAGATACGTTCGACGCATCTTCCGTCAGATATATTCCGAACCTTGCCGCCCTGAGCCGCGGCTTAGCGCGGGGCGGCGTGCGGCAAGATCAAATGTATGAAAATGTTCGAAGCACGCCACGAGTCACCGCTCGCAGTGAAAACGCGGGCGGTTTTTTTTGGCGCGAACGGCTGCACGGCGAGCGGTGCGGCAAGCGGCGGGAACAAACGTACTGCGACCGAGTCCAACGCCACGACTCCGAGCGGCACAGACAGGGGTGCGCGAGGGACGAACTAGGCGGTGAAACTATTTGTTAAATATTTTGTGGCGGTAACGAATACGGAGACATTTAAAGTCGAAATTTTAAAACAGTCGCGTGTATGGATAGCAACACATCCGCTGTATAAATACAAAAATGTTAATAAAACGTTGCGAGATGTAATGAAACAACGTTTTACAGTATATGATGGTAGGTTTTTATTATTAATCGCAAGCATTAAAACATTGTGTAATGTATGTACCTATCTAGGTACAGACACAGCTACAGCGTAGTTAAAAGGTGGTTTACCTTCGTAAAGTAATCTACGTTGTGTAGGTACCTATTCAACGCCTCATTAAATTGCGTTTATGCATTTCTTTGATATAAAATACTAATAAGAAATGAAGATCCAATGTCGGCAATATTGTAGGTATACCGTATACACAAAGATATTTTGGTTATCGCCATATTTATGGGTAAAAATAGCTATGTGTCGGCCCAGATACGTCCACCGTTGCCGCTGCACTTACCGCTGCGGCGTGCTCGTGACGTGCACGATGCTCTGCCGCGCCGCGCCGCCCGCCGCGCCGCTTGCCGCTTAGACCGATCTCGTGACCAGGTCCTTAGGCTTTGCTTTATAGGTACTACACGCAGACTGGTTATTTATGGTACGCTCTCTTTTATTTTATATTGCTCTTAAAATAGCCTATTTAATAACATGCGATAAGGTCATTACAGTTTACGGTACACTTGAAATCAAGTCTACTTACCTTTATAAAAAGGTCAAGAACCTATGAGATACTAAATCAAAATCACTATGATCGCTCTTTTAAATCGGTGAGATAAAAATATAAATTAGGTATCTAGTAGGTGATAAGGTTGAAAGTGAGTGCGTTTCAAGATTCAGAGTCTGTTTGCAAAGATAATAGAGGGAAACGAAGCTTGAAAATGGCATTACCTCGTTGAGCTCGTAAAATGTGCGAATCTCATGAAGCAAGAGTCAGGTCGCACACATTTTGACGCGGCGGGTAATACGCGCTGATCGTAAAGCCACGCAGTTACGACTCATTTCTCTAGATCCCTCAAAAGTTCTCAAAGTAAAGATCATTAGGGACTTTTTCTATTTTACCGATAGCCTTGATTAACAGACGCGTAATGGAAGGTACGCAGCACTTGACAGCTGAAAGAACAATGGCAGAATTTGGTCTGGGTTAATTGTGGCGACCTTAAACTTCATATGAACAAAACAAATTGTTTTTTTTTCTACGATTTTTAATATTTTCACTTTGTCTCGTTAAATCTGGAGTATTATAGAGTTATAAAGGTCGATCGTATCGATTACTTATTTAATAATCGATACGGATATAGCACTCACCTCTATTCCTGTCACACCACTGTCTATGGCAACAATCAAATAATAAACTGCATTTTAAACCAAACCAACTCTGGTTTGGTTTAAAATGCAGTTATCAACATTATAAAAATATTAGCTTATTGATATAATCAACATTATATCAATAAGCTAATATTTTTGAAGCAAAACAACGTTTAAATCAAATAAAAACGTCACAGCATCGTTTTAAAGTCGTAATGATTTCACATAAAATCGATTTAAAATGTGCAGCTCTGCTTTTGTCCTTGGCTGTGACAGTTAGATGCTACAAAATACTTCCGCGTTTTGATGTCAATTTGACATATGCCATTTGATAATTCAAACGTACCTACCTACTTTGTTCAACTTTCATACTTTAACTTTCATTTCACCTACATTTTTCATTTGTAACTAAAAATTTAAACACCGATATCTTCTTTTTCCACCTTTCCTGAGTGAAAATAGAATCATTTATAGACTCTGTTACTTACGCCAAATTTTTTGATATATTTTTTATTACTGTTCGCTTCAATTTAATTTCAGACATTTTGATGTATGGAGATCTGCCATTGTCCTTTGTTACTTAGTTGTGAATAAAAAGTTTCTACGTCTAAATTGAGAGTGTAAATTATTTAAATGGTTCACAAATTTGCGAACACTTAAAATGACAGTTTCGCTTTACATTATGTACCAGGGATAATTCTTTTATCACTAGTGATTTTACAATCCTTTCAGCTGTCGTACATAAGTATAGCATATTCCATGGTCAATAAATATTTTTCCTGCAAGCAACTGCTTTATAACACTGAGATCACTTACATATGCAAAATAATATTTTTAAAGGAGAAAAAAATGCTTCCAAATTGCTTTTACTGATGTGTATTTACTTAATCAGACATGCAAAAATTAATAAAAATATCATCAGTCATTAACAAAGAACAAACAAGTTCTTTGTTTTTTGTCGTCTGAAATTATAATGATTATATTCATTGAATTGTTTCCAGTAGAATTCCCTGCGGGCTCCTTGTGACAGTTCGTTTGTTACCACTCTACTTCAAATACCCTTATTAATTATTTTTATTTATTAATTTATTTATTTAAAAACTTCCTGCAAAATACATTGCACAAGCCGGACTTAATGCCTATAGGCATTTTCTCCCAATCAGAGATATGATGAGGTGGTGCAGAGATGAACATGGCAGGTGCGTATTTACACAAAGAGAGTAAAATAATATAGAATATCCGATATAATACATACTATAAATACATACAAGATCCATAGATACTCATAAATATATACATATATAAATACATATATAATAAATACATATAAATGTATACAAATAAAAATAAATATTTAAATAGATAGACTACTACTAACGGTTGATAAAGTGCTACTGAGAAGCTTCCAACAATTCATTATAAAACAGCTGGTGGACTCTAAAGAATGTGGCACGATTAGTTGACATCCTAACTTCGGGAGCGAGTGCATTCCACAGAAGGGTGGATTGGACGTTTAAAGAAGAATGTACTAGACTAGAAGTGTGAGATGGACAGAGAAGAAGAAGGTTATTAGAAGTTCGCAAGTTCTTGTTATGGTTGGAACAGAGATATTGAAAGTAAGGTACCAGATATGACGGACTATTAGAAGAGCTGAGAAACAAATATAAAGTCGTCAAAGTACGCAAATTTCGTCGCTGAAGAATCGGCACCCATTTTAATTCCGTGCGGAATTTGGAAATATGATCAAACTTGCGCAGATTAAAAATGAACTGAATGCAATAATTGAGAAGTCGGTCAAGTTTGTTGAGTAGGTCTGCATTCAGGTTGAGATAACATACGTCACCATAGTCAATTATAGGGAAGATTAAAGTTTGCACAAGCATTGCTTTAGTTTTTGATGGCAGAAATTTTTTCAGACGATACTGTGAGCGCAGAGTATCGAATACTTTCTGGCTGACAACTGAGATCTGAGTCCGCCAGTCAAGGATGCTATCTGGGCATTTTCGTCAAAATGTCTACCAACCCACTTATGAGATGTCCCATGCAAGAAAGTTGCAAATAACTAACGTTTGTATGACATATAAGTGTCTAGTTAATAAAGAGTCGTTCCAAATGAATACAGCTTTCTTTTTTACTTAAATTGTTATGATAAATTTAAATCAAAGTAATAAAATTAAATCCAGAAATGCAACCTCTTACGTCTTGCAGTACTGTCCTCTTTTAGATATATGACCTATGTTATTTTTTTTTCAATTTGTATCTCATTACATATTCCACATATTTCCGTTTTTGTAATCAGGTTGTAGTTTTCAAGCACGTTAAACTGTAAAATATATTTTAATACAAATATTTTAAGATTTTTAAGTTTATACCCTGTCCCCTTGGTATGTGTTAACTGGACATGTCCATGCACCGTGACCGTAAATTGAATTGTTTTTAATAGTGATTTTTTTCTACTATTCAGCATTTTTTTATTTAAATAGCAAGACCAAATCAAACATGTCAATACCAGCAGCCATTTTGAAGCGTCAGTTTTTATATATCTTCAGTCTTGAGAGTGTTTCGACCGGTAACGGTCTTTTTTCGGAGTTTCGCCTCTCATTGACCAGTAAGTATTTTACGTTTCTAAAATAATCATGTTATGTTAGTGTTAAAGCGAAGATCGTTTCACATGGTGAATTTAATTCTGGTTTTGAATGAATTAAAGCTATCTACTTATCTTACAAAAATTTTGCATTATGTTTAAAAATCTAAGAAAAGTTGTGATACCGTTACATCCTGACCATTACCTAATAGTCGGTAAAGTATGATCCGGACTAAATAAGTAACGGACAGGACATCTTAAATACGTGGGCACACTGAGAGAATCCTAACTACTGTGAAACTGCATAATATAAGTAATTTACACAAATTAAAGTCAGTGTTTTCCTGAAATGTATGTACTCAGCCCATGATTGAGAAGCTAGGACCTATAGGTAGCTATCATTTATTTTGCGAAATATAATGTGTGCGAAATATAATAAATTATTGTAAAAATGTTTTATTTACTATTATATCGGTATATCCACAACTTTACGATGTCAGGACCGTTACTAGTGGGTCAGGTATACGTGACTGTCCCTCGAAATATTCTAAGGGCTTTTATGTTTTTTCTAATATTTCTATAAATAATTGAATATATTTTTTTATATTTTTAGCACAAGGGTATTTCAGTTAAATTTGGTATGGGAATTCTAGATCTATCACCAGTTATTAAATAGATACATAAAAGTTAAGAATAGAGTTTTTGTAACAAGTAACGATCATGACCATTTTTTATAAATTACTATGGCAATATTTGGCTCACAACTGAGTTTTTGTGTTAGATTGCATAATAGCACAATGAATTAACCAATACACACCAAAAAAATCAATCCTAAGTTCAGTTTCATTTCAGGAGCACTTTATTATTTGGTAACGGTCATGACCAAAACGTATCTAAGTTACTATTTATTTTCATATATTATTAGAATTAAGGGCTATATAATAAAACAAATACATATGTACGAAAGTTTTTTTAAATTTACCACTAGACAAAACCAATAATTAGCTAAAATATTCAAAACAATATTAGTAAGCTATTTTCAAAGATAGGTAGACATTTTGACGAAAATGTCCATCTATGTGCAAACCAAGATTTGTTAAAAATCATGTCGAAAATGTTATAACGCACCCGTCAAAAATCACAGGCAAAAACTTGTGAAATCCACTCTAGTGATCATACGCGGGCTTCCCACCACGATGGCCTGGCATTCCACGATGGCCTGTTAATTATCCTTTTGGAAGTTATCGAATGGTTTAACTAATTTATTTATAGTACAATAACGAAATTTATGAACATATTTTTTGACTGAAGGTTTTTGAACAAATTAATTGCGATAGATCGGTATAAAAATATGGATATTTCGTCAGGCTATTTTTGTACTTTCTATACATTGTTTTTTTACGATTTTGTATAAAGTTGCCTAGCTGTGTCTCGTTGCAATATTTTTAGAACTCATTATTTAATTATGTTTTGCAGAGCAATGCGATGATAAAAGCTGTAACAATTTTTACTCGTTTGCTCTTAATTTTATTCATTTTTGCATGTCTGATTAAGTAAAGGAAAAGGCTTGCAACAAGACTGCAAAAACTATAGAGGCATTAGCCTTCTCAGCATTGTTGGCAAATTGTATGCGAAGGTACTGATTGAAAGAGTTATGAAAGTAACCGACAAGAAAATATGGGATGTACAAGCGGGATTCCGAAAGGGTATGGGGTGTACGGATCAAGTCTTTTCCTTGCGATGCATAGCCGAGAAATGTTTGGCCAAAGGTCGAAAGGTCTACTGCACATTCGTGGATTTGGAAAAGGCTTACGATAAAGTGGTGAGGAATGAAATGTGGTCGGTACTGTCGATGTATGGGGTGAACAGTAGCCTCATTCGAGCTCTGAAATCCCTTTATGAGGATTCTAGAGCTTGTGTGAGGATAAACGAGGCATACACTGACTGGTTTACCATCAACACAGGTGTTAGACAGGGATGTGTAGCGTCGCCATGGCTGTTCAACCTCTTTATGGACAGTTGTTTGCAAGACTTGAAACATAGTGATTGTGGATTTATGCTGATGATCAGGTTATACTTGCGTCTTCAGCGGAGGAGTTGCAGGAGATGGTAACAATCATGATGGTGCGTTAGAGAGGAAAGGAATGAAAGTGAATGTAAGTAAAACGAAAGTTATGGTTTTTGAAAAGGAGGAATGCGTTACGGCTTGTAATGTTATAGTCGATGGACAGCGAGTGGAGCAAGTGAATGAGTTTGTATATTTAGGTACGCTGTTTGCAAGAGATGGTAAGAATGTAGAAGATATTGAAAGAAGAGTTAATGCAGGTAATAGAGTGGATGGAGCTCTGAAGGCGTTTATGAATAGCCAAAACGTGTCCAAAAAGGCACTCTTATGATTGTATGGTAATGATAGTTGGGTATGGCAGAAGAGTCATGAAAGTAGAATAAATGCTGTAGAAATGAGAGCACTGCAAAGTATGTGTGGTGTCTCTCTGACTGACAGAGTAAATAATTGTGTGATAAGAGAGTGTTGTGGGGTAAAAGAAGATATAGTGACAAGCATCGAGAAAGGTATACTAAGATGGTTGCGGCACGTGGAGAGGATGGATGACGAAAGACTGACCAAGCAGATATATAAGGCAAGTGTGGAAGGGACAGGACGAACGGGAAGACCTAGGCGGACGTTCGCTGACCAGATTAGAGACATCCTAAAAACAGGACAGGTGAGAAGTACCCTGAACAGAAGAGCATGCATGAGGAATCTGATGGGAGTGAATGAAGCAAGAGAGATATATCAGGATCGTTAAAAATGGCGTTCCGTAGTCTCTGCCTACCCCTCCGAGAAACAGGCGTGAGTCTATGTATGTATGTATGTATGCATGATTAAGTAAATACACTTCAGTAAAAGCAATTTGGGAGCATTTTTTTTTCTCTTTTAAAAGTTTTATTTTGCATATGTAAGTGATCTGAGTGTTATAAAGCAGTTGCTTGCAGGAAGAATCTTAATATGCTATACTTATGTACGATAGCTGAATGGATTGTAAAATCACTAGTGATAAAAGGATTATCCCTGGTACATAATGTATAGTGAAATTGTCATTTTAAGTGCTCGCAAATTTGTGAGCCATTTAACAATTACACTCTCAATTTAGACGTAGAAAATTTTATTCGCTAAGTGCCAAATTTTAGCTGTCAAGTGCTGCGTACCTTCCATTACGCGTCTTTTAATCAAAGCCATCGGTTAAATCGAAAAGGTCCCAAATGATCTTTACTTTGAGAACTTTTAAGGGATCTAGAGAAATGAGTCGTAACTGGGTGGCTTTACGATCAGCGCGTATTACCCGCCGCGTCAAAATTTGCGACCTGACTCTTGCTTCACGAGATTCGCACATTTTACGAGCTTAACGAGGTAATGCCATTTTCAAGCTTCATTTCCCTTTATGATCTTTACAAGCAGACTCTAAATCTTGAAACACACTTACTTTCAACCTTATCGCCTACTAGATACCTAATTTATATCTTTATCTCACCGATTTAAACGATCGATCACAGTGAGTTTGATGTAGTATCTCATTGATATTCTCAATTTAGCCATGAATAGGTTCGTGACCTTTTTATAAAGGTAAGTAGGCTTCATTATAAGTGTACCGTTAACTGTAATGACCTTATCGAATGTTATTAATTAGGCTATTTTAAGAGCAATCTATCTAAATAAAAATGAATAACTGAAATGTTTGCACGCCCACAACTTCCAAACGACTGCACCAAATAAGATAAATCTTTCTTTTATGTGTTCGTTATTGACAGGAAAAGGTTTTTATAAAAAAAAATAGTAGAAAGAATTTAAAATGAAAATGGCGATACGCAGTTCGCCGGGTCAGCTAGTATAAAATAAAAGAGACCGTACCCTAGATAACCAGGTTGCGTCTGGTACCTTTATAGTCAAAGCCTAATAGATTTAGAACAATACACTATGTAACACCTGCCTCGCGTAAATCTTCACGTCGAGGAGATAGCGCTAAGGAGACTAAATAAGAGATGTCCGATAGACACGCGTCAATATTTCTGGTTATAATCAATGAGACAACGCTATTCTCGAATTTAAATTGTTCATTCATTTAAGTAATAGGTACAATTTGGAGACGATTGAGTTCTCTTTAAAATAAATAGTATGGCATCACTTGAACTGTTAATATAATAAGAGGCTCGAGAGCTGAGCTGTTACAATAAATGGGAAGGGCTACGCCAAAGCTTTATACGAGACGTCCATTTTTTATTAGGGTAGATTTGTTCATAAAAGTTATGGTTACGCACGTATATGCTATGTTCTAACAAATTATGTGTACTGCGCTATGAAATACGACCCAATACTTACTACATACACGCGTAGATAAACTTAGGCTTCAATTTCTCAAAGGAATAGCGGTATGTTGAACGAATATTTCACCAGAGGGCTTATTCACTATGACAATTTTGAAGTCTAAGGCTGGTTTCAGAGTGACGCGCGCGGCACGCGCCGTTGGCCAGCGCGTCTCAACAGCGCGTTTGGCGCGTGGAC
The DNA here is from genome assembly GCA_944739405.2 of Euclidia mi. NCBI lineage: Eukaryota > Metazoa > Arthropoda > Insecta > Lepidoptera > Erebidae > Euclidia > Euclidia mi. The sequence goes on from OX123202.2 coordinate 26,503,085, forward strand.
CACTGTGAAACGAGTTCGCGTTTCTCATTGCAATGTATGAAGCTTCGGCAGCGCGGCCGGCGCGCGCGTCTGATACGCGGCGCGTTTGAACTGCGTGACTATGAAACGCTACTACTAATCTAGTGTAATTGTAAGCGCGCGCGTGTGGCCGGCGCCGGTCAAACGCGTGACTCTGAAACCAGCCTTAACGTGTTTTAACGTGCTAGTTAACGACGTTGGCACGGTATTGTCTTAAACAGTATTCACTATGCCAATTTCAAGTTTGACAAGGACGGTGGCGCACGTTTCGAAGGCGGTATTAGTTGTCAAAATATCGTGAGCTAAGAGGTCACGTAACGCGTTTATTGTAAAACGGTAGTGGTTAAATAAGTACTAAGTTTATTTGTTTTATATTATTTTTAGTGTCTGTTAGTGGTTAAATATTAAGATTATTTGCTTTTATATTTACGAGTGTCCGTGTCAAAGTTGTTTGTTTAATACCAACAGGGGTATTTGAACTGTTTGTTGAACTCAACACTCAACTATTTGTGAATACTAGATGTAAATAAAATAACTGTATTCTGATCTGTTTGAACTGCTGGTTCATTTATTGCAAAAATATTTCTGGCTTTTATAGTTCGCTCGGTAACACAACCATACCGCGATTCAGCCGACCAGTACAACGCCATCTATCGAGGCTGACCTCAAACTTTTTAACAATATTAAATTATTCGATACTTAACATACCGCCCGCCAAGGACATTATTGACGGTATGTCCTTCACAATTACACATTAGTCTTATTTGATCTAAAGTACAGAACGATAGCTATTCTGTTGGTAGTTAAGTATACAAAAAGGGCATAAAGCTTACTACATAATTTTACACAATAACGTGACACAAAATTGGTGATGTAAAAACATCCTTAAAACAAGTTGTAAACAAAAATAACACATGTATATAATAAAACTGGTAAAATTTGATCTATATTAAAAAACATGAAATATTGAAACATCAATCCAAGATGGAAAAGGTTTATAATTTGATTTTAGTTGTATAATTTGATCACAGCTTTACAATACAATTAAAATAAGAGTAGGTACCTACATAATAAAGCATAAGTAAAAGTTTACAATAACATTGCACAAAAAAAAATCATTTTTCAGTTACTGGCAACACACACAATTTGGATGTTGGGCGCTTAATTACTGAAGACCTGGTGCGCACTGCAACTACCCGAGTAATATTATCATCCCCAGGGTGTTTTTCAATTATACGACCCAATAGCCAGCGACAAGGTGGTAAATCGTCTTCTTTTATAAGTACGATATCACCTATGTTAGGTTCAGGCACTTGAAACGACCATTTGTAACGGTTCATTAGGTTAGATAAGTACTCGCGTGACCAACGACTCCAAAACGACTGTAGCATTCCTTGAACCAATTGCCAACGTGATAAATAACTAATATTTGTACTCTCATAATTATTGTCTGGCACACTCACTATTGGTTCCCCAATCAGGAAGTGTCCAGGGGTTAATGGAAGCGGTTCACCTGGATCCATTACGTTTATAATGCTCAGTGGCCTAGAATTTAAGCAAGCTTCGACTTGACTTAATAATGTACTTATTTCTTCGTAAGTCAACGTCGCATTGCCAATTACCCGCTTAAGATGAAATTTGGTTGATTTTACGCCTGCTTCCCAAAGTCCGCCAAAGTTGGGACTGTAGGGAGGAATAAAATGCCATTCTGTGCCCTGCGCTTCTAAATGTTCTGCGATTGAACTTTGTATGCTAGCCAATTCTCTTAATTCCCTAGCTGCGCCTACAAATGTCGTGCCATTATCGCTCCAAATCTTGGCGCAATGACCACGTCTAGATACAAAGCGTCGGAATGCTGCCAAAAACGCTTGAGTGCTCATATCGCTTACTACCTCTAGGTGGAGAGCACGAGTAGCCATACACACGAACAAGCAAATGTAGCCCTTATAAGAGCGATGGCCGCGTCCTTTTGTTGTCCTGATATTTATGGGACCAGCATAATCAACACCGCTATTTGAAAACGGTCTGGCTGGCGTACACCGTACAGACGGAAGAGAACCCATGAGCTGATTTCTGGTAAGAGCCTTTTGTTTAGCGCATATAACACACTTATTAATATGCTGTTTTACCAGACGCCTAACCCCTAGTATCCAATAGGCTGACCTGAGATAATTAGTCATCAGCTGAAGTCCTCCATGGAGAGTTTTGAGATGGGCATCAGCAACAATAAGATCTGTGAGATGACTAGAATATGGAAGAACTATAGGGTGTTTAGCATCGTCGTGTAGTTGTGATTTTTCCAGTCTACCTCGAGCTCTTATTATGTCTTTGTCGTCTAGGTAAACACAAAGTGATTTTAATTTGCTGTTCTTCGTTTGTATATAACCTTTGTCCTTTAGCTGTTTGTATTCTATTGTAAATATTTCCTGTTGAGTTTTCTTAATGTAAATGTACAGTACTTCGTCGATTTCTTGCTTTTTTAAGTAACCTTTATCTTTTCCTTTCTTAAGAAACCGTCGACAGTATGCAATCACTCTTAATAATCTTTGGAGATTCGAAAATCTATCGAAAAGCGATTGTTCTGGAGCTACTGTCATGTGAGTTTTCACGAATTGTTCTAAATTTGTACTGAGATTATTTGACCTATTATATGCTATTACCCTTTCCTTTAGGAACGTGGGTCCGGAAAACCATAATGTGTGCTCTACAAATAAACTAGGCAATATACCTCTAGAGGCACAATCTGCTGGATTGTCCTTCGTCGATACATGGTACCACTGAGAAACATTCATCGTTGTCAGTATTTCGGCAGAGCGATTCGCCACAAAAGTCTTCCAACGACTTGGATGACTGCTCAACCAAGCTAGAACTATGGTCGAATCGGTCCATGCTGTGATTTTATCGTTGCTAATGTTTAATACTTGTGCTGTTTCAGTGAGAAGTTTGGACAACAAGACTGCGCCACACAATTCCAAACGCGGTATGCTTATTTGTTTGATTGGAGCTACTCGAGTTTTGGCAACTAATAAACAAACATGTACACCTTTAGAGTCTATTATGCGTAAATATACTACGGCAGAATAAGCAGCTTTAGAGGCGTCACAAAACCCGTGTAGTTCCAACTCGCTATCCAAATTAGTACCGAGCCATCGTGGGATTCGAACTAAGGTAAGAAGGCTCAGTTCTCTACGGTAAGTGCTCCATTCTTCAATTAAATCTGAGCTTAAATCGTCATCCCAGCCAACACCTGCGAGCCATAACTTTTGGATGAAGATTTTGGCTAATATAATACTGGGAGCCAACCAACCTAACGGATCGAACAATCTTGAGATGTCTGATATTATGGATCTTTTGGTTACAGGTGCTGCGGTGAGTGGGGGGAGATTAACCGAATATTGGAACGTGTCCTCGTTCCGGTTCCAGGTAAGTCCTAGAATCTTTATTGTACTGTCCAGTTTAATATTTACTTCCTTATCTACTGTTTGAACTATATTTTTTGTCCTATTGTCCTTTATTTTTGTGTCCTCATGTTTTGTGTCCTTTTCCTTTGTCCTTATTTCCGTTGATTGTCCTTGTATACCTTCCATTAAATTGATCTGTTGTAATAATTCTTCATTATTTGTATTCCACTTTTGTAGAGTAAAACCAGCCCTATTTAGTAAACTCGTTAATTCTTTATAGATTTCAATTCCCTTTTGAACGTTGCTACAAGATGTCAGCAAATCGTCCATGTAGAAACAATTTAATGCTTTATCCGCACCAATAGGATACTGAACTCCTTCATCAAGAGCAACCTGATGTAACGTTCTTACAGCTAGGAAGGGTGCACAAGCTGTCCCGAAAGTCACAGTTTCAAGTTCATAATCTTCAATTTCGCCATGCGGGTTGTCCCTCCAAAGGATTCTTTGATACATTGCATCTTCTGATGCAACTCTCACCTGCCTATACATTTTAACTAGATCGGCTACTAGTGCAATAGAGTGAACTCTCCATCTCATAACCGTATGCCTTAAGTCGGCTTGTAGTGTTGGTCCGATCATTAAAGTATCGTTGAGTGACACACCGTTGCTGTTTTTCTCCGATGCGTTAAAAACAACACGTACTTTTGTCGTGGATTTGTCCTCTCTCACGACTGCATGATGACGTAGATACACTGCTGTATCCTTCTTATCATCATTTACTGGTACCATCCTCATATGTCCTAAACATAAATATTCTTTTATAACTTCTGTGTACTTAGTCTTTAAATCTGGATTTCTTTCTAGTTTCTTCTCTAATGCTTTAAATCTCTTTTCAGCTATGGCACGAGAGTTTCCTGATGTGCAAGGAGGAGGTGAATCTCGGAATGGCAGTTTTACAACATACCTCCCGTCGTCGTCTCTCTTTGTAGTCATCTTGTAAAATTCTTCACACATCATTTCTTCAGGCGTTAATAATTTATTTTGATCTATTTCCTCTATTTCCCAAAATTTCTTTAGAGTGTCCTCTTCTTCTACATGTGTATGCATTACATTAATATTTACTCTATAATTGTTTTCTTTATTTGTACAATCATATGAGCTAAGCACACCTGACAGAACCCATCCCAATGAAGTGTTCTGGGCAACAAGTGTTCCAGAAGGGCTCTTCATTACACCATCCTTTAAAATATAAGTATAGGCATCTGCGCCTAGCAATAAATCTATTTTATTAGATAGATTGAAATTTGGATCTGCTAAATGTAATTGTTTACGATCTATCCAATTGAAAGCTTCTAAACTTATGCTACGTTCTGGTAAATAAGAAGTTATTTTGCGCAAGACGTAAGCATTTATTACTAATTTAAAATCTGGATCAGCTCGTGATTTTATTGTTAGCTGTACCATGTGCTTGGCAAGCGTTGACTTATTGTCACCTACGCATGAAATCAGACCGCATACGGGAATCTTTTTTAAATTTAGTAATTGCACTGTTGATTCAGTAATGAAGCATGCCTGTGAGCCTTGGTCGAGCAAGGCTCGAATGACTTGGGTGCTTCCATTCCTAGACTTGGCTTTTATTAGTGCAGTTGCTAATAAAACCTGTCCCGGTTTGACAACATTATCAGTCGATAAACAAGATACTATCGGATCAACACTAGCAGAAGTACCAGTAGTGTCGATAGTAGATGTCGCTACCGTATGCTCCGATTTGTTCTCAAGATCTCCACCAGAGTGCAGTAAGGAGTGATGACGCTTATGACACACTCGACAAGTTGTATGCTTTTTGCAGTCATGAACAGTATGATTGCTACCAAGGCAGTTGAAGCATATTTTATTTTTGCTTACAAAATCGCGTCTGAGCTGGATAGCCTGATTTGCAAATTTCTTGCAAAAACACAACTTATGTTGTTCCGAACAGAACTCACAACGAACTGTAAAAGGTGGACTAGTGGCCAGTAATGCCTTTGGTTGTGGACTTTGGAAAGCTTTAGCGCCTGGGTAACGAGTTCCTTTAGATGGTATACATTCCAAGGCGCGGAAACGATTCTCAATAAAAGTCTTAAATTGGTTCAAAGTAGGCAATTCGTTATTGGAATCATTATTATTATTTAACTCCCATTGTTTTCGAGTCTCTGCGTCTAATTTAAATGTTATTATGTGGATAACAATAATATCCCAGGTAGACACGTCTATATTTAAGTTTGACAGCGCATTCAAACAGTCGATCGTTGTGTCCAACATAGCCTTCAAAGCAGTTGCCGATTCAACTTGCATGTGTCTTTGAGCAAATAAGCGATTTAAAATACAATTAGCCAGATACTTTTTGTTGTTATACCTTTTAACTAAGAGATCCCAACATTGTTTATAATTGGCGTCAGTGATAGGTGTGTGCCTTACAAGTTGTTCGGCTTCGCCAGTCAAGTGACTTTTAAGGTAATGTAATCTTTGTACATTATCTAACGTATTGTTATTATGGACTAAAGAAACAAACAAATCATGAAATGTTGTCCATTCATCATATTTACCGGAAAACATAGGTATAGATATTTTTGGCAATTTAACATAACTGTTAGATTTACTGCTATTACCACCTATCTGTTTTGCAGTTTCGCGGCTACCTTGCAATTGTTCTAACATAGTTTTCAAGCTACATTTGTATGTTATATAGGTGTCTTCTGTGCTGTCATATATGTCTTCCACCTTTTTGTCTATATCTTTTAATTGAAACTGTTCATATAATTTAGTGTTTGTATCTTTAAAAGTAATCCAATCCTTTTCTAACAACTCTAATCTAGTTTCTATATATACTACAGAGAGCCTGTCCTTTGGACTCTTTTTAAAATTAGTTAAGCCTTTGCTAATTACTTTTTGTAAATCTTTTAAAACGTTAATTAATCCTTCCATCTTTTATTTAAACTAACAAATGTACTGATAAAAAACTTGTAAATAAAAAATTATATCTAAATAATTTACTTTAAAATAGCTAAAATAGATAACTATGTTACCAAACAAGAACTTCTAAATTTAATAACAAAATAAATAACTTTACTGTCAAACTAAGTATCGCACTTGAGATTGTAAAAACGACTAAGTGTTTGAGAAATACAAAAAAAAATGAAAAATCGGGCATAGGTTCCCCGTTCCCCCGTTTTTTCTCAAACTATTCTAAGTTAAAACTAACATGCACACATTTACTAACTAAATTAACAATACTTAAGACTAAAGACATGCAATATTTTTCTAAGTCTAAAAGCACAAGGTAAAACTATCACTAAAATAATCAAAGTCCAATATTCTTCGCAAAAACGTAAAGTTAAAATCTTCTTGAAAATAAAGTTCTAAATTGCTTGGCACTAATTTACTGTAATGTTTCTTCTACTATATAAACACAATAAAATGTACTCACAAATTCACTGGTTTCACCTTTACTTCAATGTATCATCCAACTGGTAGCGCCATCTATGTCGTGACGTTGAACTAATATTTCGTCCGCTCGCCGCTGTCCGTACTGGCGCTAATGTCGCTACGCTAGCGCCGTGTTCGTGACGTTGAACTAATGTTGCGGCCGACCGCCGCTGTCCGTCCTGGCGCTAATATCGCTGCGCCTGTACTCGTCGCAGACAACCCAAACCACCGTGGGTTTTTATGCCTCGAACTTTAGCTGCAGCGATCCACTGCGTACGAGGATTGGCCACTAGGGCTCTGATGCTCAAAAAGGACTGTTCCGGTAGTCCAATCCGGCTCGAAGGACCAATGTTTAATACCAACAGGGGTATTTGAACTGTTTGTTGAACTCAACACTCAACTATTTGTGAATACTAGATGTAAATAAAATAACTGTATTCTGATCTGTTTGAACTGCTGGTTCATTTATTGCAAAAATATTTCTGGCTTTTATAGTTCGCTCGGTAACACAACCATACCGCGATTCAGCCGACCAGTACAACGCCATCTATCGAGGCTGACCTCAAACTTTTTAACAATATTAAATTATTCGATACTTAACATTGTTTAATTAAATATCATGATTAATGAAAATTGACATCTATCGCTGGCGCCAGCGTCTCACTCGTCTTCGGATAAATAATAAAACCATTATGATTTATAAGTTTCTGTTTGAATTGCATTAATTGGCGCACTAACCACACTTATATGTTTTTTATATTGTAGCGCGACTGCAACTGTCATATATTATACGTTATCGTTCAAAATTGACTTAGTACAAAAGATGAAATTAATTTTTAAGATCAATTTATTATTTTGTGATTGTTCCTGGCGAAATTGAACTAAAATAATATAATTCAAGTTTTAATAACCCTTTTGATTTGTACTGTAGCTTATAGTAAAATTACAAATTAGTAAAATTTTAAAATCGAAACTGAGTCGGCAAAACCGGTACTAAGATTTATGAACGAATGTTGTGAAATTGATGACTAAGCATAGACAAGCTATCGTATGGCATACTGAATACAATATTTTGATTGTCGTGGTACGTCACGTCACTGAATCACGTTTACGTCTAGTGCATGTTACGACGACACCCGTCTTGAACATGGTATTTCAGTGGTCATAGAGAATAAGCCCCCAGCTTGGTTTTCAGTTGCAATGTAGTTTTCGGTGGTATCCACTATAAGCTGGTTATTGTAATGAACAAGCAATATTTGATGACGTTTAATAAGTTACACATTCTACGTATTTTTACTTCTCTGTGAGGTAATATATCTTACACTTATTTCTAGAAACTTAACTGTTTATAATGACGATAGGGGTTCCCGCTATTATTATTCTCGATTTATGCTCACCGAGCGCGGAGAACGCCGGCGTTCCCGCCGGTGCAATGCATTTAAAACCCAATTTTTTAATACATTAAGTTGATTTTTGTTCAACGATTTTTTTTATTAAGACCACAGATAAATTTTGCTTGTGTTTTAAAACGAATATAAGTACTGGCACCTTTCTACGCGCCAAAAAAAAAAGAAATGTCACATTTCATTTGCGTACGAGGCGTGTCTGCGTCTAGTGCAATGATGCAGTTATGATCGTTACCGCTATGGCAATATGGGTCATAATAGGGTGAACGTGGAAGAGAAGAGAGAGAGAACTTTTTAATTTGATCCATTGCTTAGTTTATTTATTTATTATACTAATTTCGTTCATTTATTATCAAAGAAGGTATTTGCAATGAAAAAAGTAATATTTTACCTAGTCTTTCATAGCAATTCTGTATGTCGTAAGCCATGTAAAAATTATTTTCATGGCTTTTAACTTGCGACGTGTACGCAGCCGTCGCGTCGGCTTATCTCGGTATCGTATTTCAAGGTCTGTTTATAGAAACTGTGAGACTGAACGTACTTTATTGTTATTGTTTATTGAAGAACGGTTTTTGTTCATGGTGTTATAATAAGTAGTTACGACATTTATGGATAAAACATTCATTTATATCGTCCTAACCTTTTAGAGACTTGAAAACACATTTACGAAATCTTATAAGATCTTATTAGAAACTTATGACGATCCACTTGTCGTTTTATTGGTATTTGCAATTAGGAAAACTATTCATAAAAACAACACAGCTTACAGAACATCGATAAGTGGTCTCGTTTGTTTTTTATGGATGTTTATCTGAAGTGAGTCATAAGTGCACGATAACATGCGCCATGTTTAAAAACACCCGGTAGTAAACATCAACGTGAAAGTGACGTAAGGAGGTTTGCAGCGCAAGAGGTTAAGTTTACTACCAAGTATCCAATCAGTCTTTTCAGCGCTATAATTTTGTCATGGATAGTCTAAATACGAAGCATAACCTAACCTAATCATTAGCGATACAGCAACGGACCTTTGGCGTTCAAGACGACAGAATTAGTGGTATCGTTGGGAATGTCAAATAAATCACGTCGGACGTCACGTCGTGTCCTTGGTAACAAATGTATATTTTTATTCCGTGCTTTTAAAAGTTTCAGGTGCATGCCTTTTTTGGTTCCACTCGCTATTTTATTTACAACTGTACTTCTGCCGTATAGCGCGTCCAATCCACGAATCTGTCGAGTTGGGAATCTGCCAAATCACGAATCTGTCCAATCCAGAATCTGTCGTATACCGAACAAGCGATTTGTCTTAACCTATTGTGACAACCCTACCAAAATAGGTAACAAATTTACAAGCTCTTAAGAAGCTGTCTCTCTGTTCGGTTTATTTACTCATGTGGTACTAACACCCGAACTCAGCCATAATCATGAACAGTAGATAAACACGGGCCTTCCTCAAACTGCGCTCAACAGAATCTATTAACATGTACAGGTTGTGTATGAGTATGTATGTATGAGTTCAATATTGTTGATCTCATACATTGTGCAGTCCCTCGTTCCCATACAATACCACTTGACGGGCAACGTTAATAAAATGTTATTGTTATCTGGTTAACTAGTTTGTAGCCAAAATATATAATAGGCTAGAATATGATTATCGAAAATAGCATGTTTTCAGTAACTACCTTCTGGGTTTAGTAGCGTCAAATATGAGCATTGCTTAAATGTATGCTATGCTGTCGTTAAGTACACCAATATTAAGTTAAGAAAAACTGATTTCTGTCAACTTTAATGAGAATAAGATCCCACTAATTAAATTATTACCGTCAAAGTGTGTGTGTAATTGACCAGTTAAAAATGTACCTAATATTAATAAATGAACAAATACATACCTACAGCAACAGTTCATAAATAAAACGATCCATCCACTAATTTCTCAAATTGCTCCGGCCCGCATCAGCATAATATTAACTTACAATCAAGTATAACATTAAAGCCAATATTACTGGCGCGTTTTGCTAAATTCGATCACTACCGATCGCGCTTGTGTAAACAAAACTATATATTCCAAGCGCCGTAGATACGTTAACGTAAATGAAAACTAAACGTAAGCTGTTGGCAATTTGTACGAAATCTTTGGCTAACAAAAAGAAACAATTACACCGGCCCAGATTCCGACAGTTTTAATAAGCAAAGAAAAAATCTCTGGTAGGTGGTACGAAACAAAACTAAGCTTTATTTTCTTTCACTTTCCTTCTGGTACAAGATAATGCAACGAATTAGTATTCCGGTTACATCCGACGAAGTAAAGGGAAATTATAGATACCCTTCTGTATATTCTGGGTTCACATGCGATCTACGATGCGGCGTTTCTCCCAAGGGAGATTACACACCGATAGTGACAATGCCTTTAAGCATAAAATGTACAATTTAAAGCCTTAAATACGTAAAAGAAATATGTCGGTTTATGCAAAACATGTGGGTTTATCCTTCTAGCTCCCTATTTTAACCGCATGACAAACAGAAAACAGAAACTGTGTAATATGTATTGCTTTAACGACTTTTTACTTTTAGTTTCAGTTGATTATTGTTTTTCTTGTTTGTAAAATCGTGTTATTATTATTTTATCGTTTTTGTGGGGTAACGGTAATAAGAAGTAGTTTTGACAGTGACAATTTGTCACTTTTGACAGTTCATCGTCTTGATTTAAATTGTCTTTCGGGATATATACCACGTACCTTTGTTTAGAGTAACCAATATTTCGGCACTGTTGCAAGCGCCATGTTCACGGATGTACTGAGGGTATTGCGGGTGGATGAATGTTACGAGCAAGTATAACGGTCTACCCGCTTTCTTATTCGTTTTTTGCGTACAACACCACTGCCACTATTTTCACTATCGCACTGTACCCGATCACGACATACTACACTCACTACGTCAGCTCGCGGTTTGAGTTTTTCCGTTTCACGGGTTTTACATAGACGCACCACTGGATGCCAGATACTCGACAGTTGAAACCCATCCTCTCTATTGAAATTTTTAAACTTTTTGATTTCAATAGCCTCCCTAACCATTCGAGGAATGTAGTGGCGTTCTGTCGAAAGCACCTGAGGGTTGTGTAACTCAATCCAGTGGTCGGTACCCGAGTCTAAAAGGTGTTGAGCTATGGCTGACTTATGTGGCTCGTTATTTTTGACTGCCCTGATGTGTTCCTTTATCCGGCAAGAGATGGTGCGTTTCGTTTGTCCTATATAAGAACTGCCACAGCTGCAGTCAACTTTGTATACACCTGGCTTTTCTAATGGAAGACTGTCTTTCGGCGTTCTTATATATTGAGACAGTTTTTTAAAAGGAGTGAAAATAGTCTTTACTGAAACTTTGTTAAGAATATTGGCGATCTTATCTGTCACTCCTTTGACGTACGGTAAGTACGCTGGGTGTCGTTCAACCTTAAAGTCCAGGTGTTTTTTAGTATGTCTGGGTGGTCTGATTCGCCTACTGTATCCGTTTTTGTGTAGAACGTCGCTTAAATGCGAAAGTTCCTTACCCAAATGTTCATCGTCACACAAGCTGTATGCCCGGTCGGTAAGCGACGTTATAACGGAATTCAGTTGACGTGGGTGATGATGTGAGTCGGCGTGTAGATAGCGATCCGTGTGTGTTGGCTTTCTGTATACAGAGTGGCTTAATGAACCGTCATCCCGTACGCCAATCATAACATCGAGGAACGCCATTCTTCTGTCCCTTTCGATTTCATAGGTAAAACTCATTTTACTGTGGATGCTGTTTAAATGTGCCAAGTACTCTTGAACCATCTCTTCATCGCCTTCCATAACACAGAAAATGTCGTCTACGTACCGTTTCCAAATTTTTACACTTAATCGGGCAGTAGCAATGGCTTGGTTTTCAAAATGTTCCATCCATAGGTTGGCTACCACTGGAGCTACCGGGCTGCCCATCGCTACGCCATCAATTTGTAGGTAGTACTCACCTCTGTATAAGAAGTAATTAGTGGTCAGGCAATGATGTACCAGGTCGGCATATACCACAGCAATATGATCCTCACTGATCCTACGTCTAATTACCTCCATGCAGTCTGTTATAGGTACGTTTGTGAAAAGCGATTCTACGTCGAAACTGACCATCACTTCTTTATCACTACAGATAACGAACTCTGCAGATGCTTTATACTTTTATCCGGGCGTTGCGAACCACAGTATTTGTGTATAATAAAAGCGCGAAGTAGGAAAAACATTTAAAACTTTATATAAGTTGTAAAGGAACATCTTTTTGAGCAGTAGACCGTGAGTAGACCCATGTTGTCTTTAGCATGGCTCGATCGGAAAACTTCTGAGAAAAGAATATCGAAGTAACGCCAGTGTTATACCTACTGTTGTGTTTAGTTTAGTATTGACTGAGTGGAAACGCTGTCGAAATATCTATCTTTATTCAAACACATCAAAACTTCTACACAGGAAAATACTAAAATATTTAACTTGGTTCATAACTTGCTACTTTTAAGCCGTGATATTTACCAGAAGCGGCTTTGCATTCGTTTAAGATTATGTACCTACACTAGAAGGAGTGTAAGCTGCGTATGCATCGGAGATGTGCAAGCTAAGTGGTATGTGAGAAATCATCCACTAATAAGAATGCTTTGCCACCAGAGATGAGCTACATATGTCACCAAGTGTCAGAAAGTTTCCATCCTCGCACTATGGCTCCAAAACATATTACTAACGGAAAAGTACCCTAAGTGTCACTTGCACTGAGCGCCTTGCATTTCTTTACTGAAAACGCAACCTTACATAGGATTTTAAATCGTTAATATCGGTATAGATTTGGCGGTGAGCCATAACTCGGTCCTATAAAAAGTTCATTAATCATACTCTATGGCCCCGTACTATAATTCCCGTACTATAAGACCCACATTACGACGTGTCACTCGGCAATAGGTAATGGGATTAAATAAGGTCGTCTCTTTTATGTTATTATGAACCATGGATATGAATTTGTAGTTGGTCAGCTGAATTTGTAACTCACAATGTGAAATTGATTTCGGTAAGAAAGGTTCGATGGAGCGTGGGCATTTTAACAACCCTTTGTTGTGCCAACTTTTGGTCGAAAATACACGCCATAGAATTGATAAGATCGTTTTGAGGTAACTGACCCGTTTTCTTTCTGGCGTGAAACTTTGGTTCAAAAGTTACTATTCAGTTCAGATGTTAATATAAAGTATACCAAGTTTATCAATAAGCATAAACCTCGAGATTCTATAGAGTAAAATTAATTGAGAAACTCATCGGAGCATTGCTTGTTTGAGCACTAAGCTACCAGAGTCTTAAACGTAGTTAGAAATGTAAGAAAGTGTCATTAGAGAGGTTTCGGTGTAAAACATAAGTTGACTAATTGCTTCAAGAACTATCGCGGTGTCGGTTACAAATTTGCGGGATTGATTGCCGTGTCCCTTTTTAATTTATGTTTTAATTATGTAACTTGATTGGTGTATTTACTTGCTACGCTTTTTTACCTGATTAGCTTTATTAATCACAGCATCGTAGTATGCATTTACCAGCGTATTATTTGTTTGTTGCTCTACTAGTCGGCGTTACTGTGTAGTTCCCGTGGAATAGGGATGATTCCAACTAGTCAAATAAGACACTTATTGTGATGTCACAAACAATCTCTTTCTTAGGGTTGCTGTCAAGTAGAGTAATTATCTTGGTGTATAAAATTCTTGCGACTGCCATGCAACACACGGATAAAACTATTGGGTACAAGAAGCTGAAATTTGTCAGGTATATCCCTTGGAAAGCGTAGAGGTGCACTAAAAAGGGATTGCCCGAAATTCACACGTCATAGGAAAAAACGGTTTAATTCAAAAAGACTGTGCGGACGTAGCTGCGGGCATCTTCTAGTTATTAATAAATTGATATTTCATTTGCTTCTTCTCACTACGAAAAAGGTTTGGCCATATTCCACCACACAGGCCAAGTGCAAGTTGACACACTTCGCAAGTCTTTCAATAACATTATGAAGAACACTCAGACAAAACTCTCAGAGCAAAACGGTGAAAAAAACTTCGTGAGGAAACCTGCATTTTCTCACGAAGTTCCTTTCACCGTTTTGCTAGATACTTAGATAATCAATAATTTAATACGCACATAACCTCGAAGCCAGTCAGCAGTGCGTGCCGTGGGTTTGGAACCAGAAACCTTCTCATATCAAGACCACTGAAGCAAAAACCTAGTGGAGACTAAGTCTCGTTCGTTTAGTCTTCACTATGTTATTGCTGCCTGTTTATGACAACAATATATTCGCTATTTAATAGGTAGGGTTCGAAGAATTGTCATTTTGGTACTAAGACGATGACGTTTAGTTTTTTATTTTTTGCTAACCTGACAGCTTTTATTTTTTATTTACGATGTTTTTGGGATAGGTTGTAAAAGATCAGATTACTTTCCACATGAAGGGTCATAAGACCTAAATGTTATGTCGCCCAAGTGTTACTACTAGCGTCAAACGGTACTTGGTATTCATGGAACGATGAAAAGTTGTCGAACGATGGAATATAACGTGGCCATAATGTGGCCATTCGGCAATAAATCTACATCTAGAGCTAAGGACATAGGAAGTCGCATACTGCGCATACCTGTGTATTTCTCAGTAGTGGGCAGATGTACATTCTCAGGTCAGCCTTAATTAACTTGGGCGATTGGATCAACATCTACTGCGTATCTACATTTCCCAGAGCTATGTTGGAAGTAAGCCTTTCTGGAATATAATTTTTTCCCGGTAACGTAAACTAGATTTTCAATTGTTCGAAAAACTTATACCACACAAACTAGACAGTAACACATTTTATGAAAAGATTCATAAGAAGGAATAGCAAAGAATCTCTCTATTATCAAAGCTAACCTATCTTCTTTACATCACTTCCGTGTAATCATTTCCAAGAAAGAAGAATATCATACAAATATTTTATTCGAGCGCAGTTCGAAAACAATATCCACAAGCGTATGAGAGATCAAAGCGAAGAATTGAGCAGCGGCGTTCTCGCGAACAAGTGTCACTCGCGCGGAAACGTAACACTAACGAACAATACCATCACACACGTTATAAACAAGTATAATGTTATAATATATGCTAGCTTTATACCACCGTACATTCAATAAGAATATTTTCGGAAGAACTTAATTAAATTCACTTTGGACGTTGACAAGGTGTCTTCTCGCGGCATCGCTGTTGTTTCAAAGGCCCACTGTATAATTTAATAAAAATGTCTGATGAAAGATTACAAAGCGAAATTATTTGACGTCATCGATATATATGTACTAAAGTACTTGATGTAACATTCAGAACATTGACTTTGTTCAAATGCTTTGCACGGATATCCATGCAAAGCAATCTAGTGTCACTTTGACTTTCCTGCGGTGTAGGTGCGCTTCATTTATTGACTGTATGGCGACGACATGTCGGTTGAAGGTGCAATTCCGAGATGGGTTGTAGACTGCGACTGCAGGCGACACTTTGGCTGGCGGCTCGTCGACCGCAGTGCTGCCTGCGGTCACGGTTGCTTCTATTCCAAGCGCAGCGGCATGCCGTGACTGCACGAGTTATAGAACCAATCCAAATCCTTTCCTATTGCTTTCCACACATTATCTTTCACCAAATAATTGTGATAATTTGGATTGG
Organism: Euclidia mi; assembly: GCA_944739405.2. Taxonomy (NCBI): domain Eukaryota; kingdom Metazoa; phylum Arthropoda; class Insecta; order Lepidoptera; family Erebidae; genus Euclidia; species Euclidia mi. Next base: position 26,519,064 of record OX123202.2, read on the forward strand.
ATGTGTCACAAAAGACTGGATGACCAGCAATAAAGTTAATCAATTTTTCTTCATCATCCTCTGAAAGAGACGACATTTTTGTACGTGTGAACTGTCTGCAGTCCGCGACATCACTTGCGCTGTAGCGTGCGGTTGCGGCACGCGGCGCGCCGCGACTGCAGGCCGCAGTGTTGCCGCGCTCGGAATCAATTTCATAGAGATTCATAGAAACAAGTGGTGTCGCTTGCAGTTTGCGGTTGCAGTTTGCGGTCTGCAGCCCTTCTCGGAAATGCACCTTGATTTGAATCAGCACTTGTATCTGTAGTAGCGTTAGTCAATATTTTTTATTATTCAAATAAAGTGCAAAAAAAAGAGTTATTTGCATCATAATACCACATTAAAATGTATTTCTTTATTTTTATGTGACGTTATTTACGACCAAAGACTAATAACCATGGAGACATACATTGCAAGTGATTGTAGGTAAAAATGTATGACTGAAACCAGACTTGTTGAAGGTATTGCTTTTAAGAGTAATTTAGTTTAATTAATGTTATAAAATCAATTTCATATTGTATAACACTTATTTTGTGTTCTTTTATTTTTTTTGTATATTGATCGTAATTACTATAATTATGAACGAATATTTCAAAAAAACCAAAAAATTCATGGCGAAATGTGGATGTAATATTACACCTCTGCCTTCCCCTTCGGGGATACAGGCGTGAGTCTATAAAAAATATTTTAAATAAAACACTTGATAAAAACAGTAGGTACACTTCATCATAGTACACATTTGCAGTTATAGAAAAATACGCAAAAATAATATTGAACCATGAGGCCAAAGCAGATCCTGATTTCCATTATCTGACCAAGAGACAAAACCCCTTAAAATTATTTGTGTTTGGCGGTAATGAAATAGGCTTTAAAAACTATTTTTAAGCATTTCTTGCTAGAGTAATTTGAATTGCAATTTATTCAAAGCTATAAAAATGAATTCCTAAGGCAGTACTTTAACCCGCGTCCACGACGAACCGTGTCTATGCAGTTGGTTTCTTTATGGTAGCCCTACCATCCCGAACCTGGTTGTAAAAAAAAAATTGACGTTCATAAGCGTTACTTTTGTAACCTATATGAATAAATGAGTTTGAATTTGATTTTGTAGCGCATTGTGCCATCTGCCACATGTGTAGGTTTAGAACTATGTGGCCAGAAAGGGCATCATTACATATTTTTAAACAATGCTGCCTTATATATAAAGATATGTTTGAGCAATGCTCATGCTAAGATAAATTGAAACTTAAAAAATTTGAATGATTCGTTCCTGAGGCAAGTTTTTAACTTACGCCCACGAATACATTTTTCTATTTTGTAATAGAAACAAATGAATATGTCTATAGTTTCTATTGTTTACTTAAATAAAACCGCAAAAAATCATTCCTTTTTATTATCATGAATAAACTATTCTTATTAGTCTGATGAAATATTGTAGGCAGAAAACATCTCTACTTCGATGTAAACAATCTATGCAAATGCCAATGAGTAGCCAATAGCATTAGATTACTACTGGTTGCTCATTGATAAGATGCTCGGGCCGGCTTTTGTTGATTGGCTATACAATAACTATACACTGTAAGTAATTAGCGCTGCTCTCGCCTGCGTGCTGTGCTAGTACGATTAGACGTCACGCTTTTGTATATGTTAGACAATTTGAACAAAATATTTTAAGGGAATGCTCCGTCTATCGTTAGAATAGGCCCAATTCTCCTAAATAAATTTATTCAAAATGGAGTTTCTATCTAATGTCAGTGTCATACTAACGTCATAAATGGTAATCTCTTAAAATAACTGATATAAGAATGATATCGCGACTTGATTGTAAATGGAACAATGTGTCAAAATATGTGTAAACCATGAACTATATAAGTCAAATTAGACGATAATGTCAATAAGTTAGCAGAATACCAATTGTGAGTCAATTCAAAATATAATCTCATTTCGTTCAAAATATAGTTTCGATGTCAGATGAAATACGAGAATTGGCCTCTATATGTCAATGTTTGACGTTTACTTAACAATATTTACCGACCAGCTCACTTCCGTTGTTGCGACAGATTTATTTACATTATTATTTATTTACATTATAAAACGAGTCATTAGTTCCTGAGTCAGACTAAAGACGAATAAATTACAAAGGTTAACAAAGTTAACAACAAATAAACTATTATTATTATTATTATTAAATTAGGTTTAGTTAACCCGCCGGCACCCGTCGGGGGGCCATGAAACACTATGGCCTCCGACTTGTTTAGGGCCACCTCCAAGCCCAGGCGCCGGATGCGGTTCACCACCTGTGACACTGCAGCCGTGGCTATCAACGTCGCTTCCCTGTGCGAGCTCCCCCGGGCAGTTACGAGCGTGTCGTCCGCATAACACGTCAAGTCAGAGCCCGACGGGAGTTCGCCTCTCAGCACCCAGTCGTAGCCGATGTTCCACAGGAGCGGTCCCAAGAATGATCCCTGCGGAACACCGCACGACATGAGATGCCGACCGGCACCGTCATGGCCCCGATAGGTGACGCATCTACCCTCTAGGTAAGCCCCTATTGTGCGGCAGAGGTAGGGAGGCATGCGATGATATTTCAGAGCCTCCCGAATAAAACTCCAGGGTAGGGTGTTGAGAGCGGGCACGGGGCTCGAGGCCGGTGCAGCGGCAGATCACACTGCGCCGGGAGGAGCTCCGTAAGGTCTTGGTGGCAGACTGGCGGCAAAGGCTTCTGCGCCCTACCGCCGGCATCGCTACCGTCGAGGCGATCCGGCCAGTACTCGATGACTGGCTCGGGAGGAGGCACGGCTCCCTGTCGTTTAGGGTGATGCAGGTGCTGTTGGGGCACGGCTGCTTCGGCAAGTACCTGTGCCGCATAGACAGGCAGCCAGCGCCACCACTGCGTCCATTGCGGGGAGGACACGGCGCAACACACGCTCGGCGAGTGTGTAGCTTGGGAGGAGCAGCGCCGTGTCCTCACAAATAAAATAGGAGGCGATCTGTCGCTACCGGCCGTAGTGCGGAGGATGTTCGGTAGCGCAGAGTCGTGGGACGCAGTGGTGTCCTTCTGCGAGGACGTGATGTCGCAGAATTAAACTGCGGGACGGGAGAGGGAGATTTCGACTCCCTTCCCCGGCCGCCGAAGGCGCACTGGGCGCAGGAGAAGGGCAGATAACTCCCTTTTTCGGCCCCCATGAATGGGTACAGGGGCGAGGGACTTGGGGAAGTCCCCGCCCTCTATTCGATGGACCCGAGGCGCAGGCGCGCGCAGTTGTTGGCGCGCGCCTCTGAGGCGATGCACGGGGTAGTTCAACACCTCACTACCCCGTGCAGGAGACGAGGCGCGGATAAACCCGGCCAGCACTAGTGTGGGGCTGCGGAAGAATTTGGATTCCCGCGGCCCAAGCGCATGTGCGAGGAGACACCGGGGTGGTTTTAGCCGGTAAGAGTCCGGCACGCCCTTCTGCCTTTCCCCAGGCGGAGGTAGTCCATGAGGATTTCCCCCCGCAAAAAAAAAAAAGTTTACTTAACCCACTCTATTGAGGAGGGCAGTGGGTGACATATTCTACCACAAGATCTCATACATGAAGCGATTGATTTGTTAAGCTCTATATGTTTATTTTGGTCGTATTTCTTAATTATGGGTTGTGGTTGTAATGAGGAGAGCAGCGTGTCTTTAGTATTGTTTTTGCGCGCGTTAGAGGAAGAGAAATGGGCTACTAGGATCTCAGCAATTAGCGGCTACGACGTTTCTGTAAATTTAGTGCGGCCTACTTCAAGTTCATTGTTTGGATGCAGTTTACTCAAGGAACATTTTAAACAAACTGTGTGAGTTTTCTTATCTTTTGATTCGTACTGATCTTCTTTATAACCAGCTATCAACATCGTCATCAACTTACAGTCCACTGTTGGACACAGGTTCCTCAACTAGCTAACTATTAATTTTTATTCCTATTTATCTGTCTCTGTATTTTGGCATTATCGAGTGAAATATCAAAATATAGGTTGATCATAATTATCTAGCGTAATTTTATATTTAACTTTACAAAGATCTGTATTATGCTTATAATATAAGAAATATTAATAGTATACCTACTGAGCTGACCTTTTTTATACCAATTATTCGCGCTGGTGCTGCTGTTACCGTTAAACTTTCATCAGCTTGTATTATACAAAATATTTTATACTGAAATATTTGTAATATCATCAAGTAATCTTTACATTTATGTTACATCGCACGTGGAGATTCTTTACAGGACATAGGACAAAAATGTAATTGTTATCTATTTTGGACCCAGATCAGAGTATCCCTAACCCTTATTTATTTAACATGTTGTGAAATTCTCTTTACGTAAGAATGTACCTATTCTAAAAGTTGCTCGTTGTAGTGGTATTTTTATTAAACTATAATACGTAATGAACGTACCTTATATCCACAATTCATTCTACCATACAGGCGTGGACTTCACAGGATACGTCACTGTTAAAGCCAACAAGGGCCGTGGGATCAAGACCACGAAGGGCTATGTAGCAGTATTCGTGTGCATGGCACCTAGAACTTGTGTCGGACCTGACAACATCTTCTTTTATAGCAGCTTTGCGTAGAATGGCAGCCCGAAGAGGAACGCCTTGTCACATTTACAGTGACAACGGCACCAACTTCTTAGGAGCAAATAACGTCCTTCAAAACGAGCTCGAGCAGCTGCAGATCAATAATGAAAGTAGTCACTGAAATGGAAATTCAGTGGCACTTTAACACTCTATCGTGGTCGTCAGCAGGAGACTTTTGGGAAGCAGCTGTGAAGAGTTTAAAATACCACCTTAAACGAGTCATAGGCGAGCAAAATTTTACTTTCGAAGAGTTCTCTACGCTTTTAACGCAATTGGAAGCATGTCTCAATTCGCGACCACTTTGTTCGTTATCGGAAGATCCGGACGATTTAGACCACCTTACACCAGCACATTTTCTAACAGGAGGGGCTGGGCTAACTATCATGGACACAGAAAGGGATCTTCGGAAGATATTAGCCTATTAAGATATGCAACCATATCAACAAGGATTGTTGGCTCTAAATAAATACATACAGTACTTGGATAACCAATGTACAAAAATAAACAAAACTATCCCATGCAATGTAGCGTTATTACAATTACAGCACGGATACAATGAACTTGAATATTATAACCATATGCACCTGAGTCAGCATTCTCACACGCGACAGCGCCGGGGACTTATCAACGGTGTTGGTTACATCGCCAACGGCCTATTCGGCGTATTAGATCAACATTTCACGAAGCAACATCAAAGAGATATTCAACTTATCAAAGATAATCAAAGGCATATGGCATCATTATGGCGCAATCAGACTTCCATCATAGAGTCAGAGTATGATATCTTGAAGAGAACTACTAGTTGGATTGACAAACAGCATAAAGCAATCAACCAGCATCTATTGAATTTGGACACTGCCACTAAAAACTTTCAGAAAGAAATTCAAAATAATTTTGATTTAAACATGTTCACATTTACCGCTATTATCGCCAATAATATGTTACAGAATCTATAAAACATACAAGACATGTTATCAAACACTATAATCGACGTATATCATGGTCGATTTAACCCGCATTTACTGTCACCGGAACAACTAAAAGGCGAACCAAGCAGAATCGCAAGTCAGCTAGCTGCCCAAGGACTTATATATGCCGATTGATGATGTGCAGAACGATATGAAAAGTATCTATCAATTGCTGACAGTTAAAACAAGAGCATCGGCAAAATACTGTCTTTTTGAAATCAAGGTACCTTTAGTTAGCCAGAACAACTTTGAAATTTATAGATTGATACCTATACTAATCATACATACATTACATTCAATCATTTTACATGCACCTCTTTCATCAAACCACTTCTCATCTTTTGTCACCCGGGAACACGTACGGGCCAGCGACCGTACATTTGCCACGGTCAGCATTTTACGCCAAACGTGACAATTTGTAACATCCATATAATCAGTTCACTTTCAGCAAGCTTATCGTGTACTCATAAGCATTTTAACATATCAATCATTTAATCATAATTTAATATAGTTTATCAAGTTTGTACTTTACGGTAACCAATAAATAAGTGTTCAAGTTATACCATCTATCATTTCTATCTATCAATTGTCAAGAAGTGTACGTTGCCCGTACAGTTCAAATGACTGAAAAAGGACAAATAATTTCAAAGTCTATTTTATAAAATTTAGCTTATTTGCTACCTATGTGTAATGAAGAACGGTATAGGAGGCAAAACTGAAGTAACGAGTAACCAATTCTGTTACTTAACATTAATCCCATACGCTTCGCATCTCGGTGAACTCGAGCCACTTAAACTAGCTTATGCCTATAATCACCGAAATAAATATATCACCCTGTCTGTAATGCCAATATTTTAGCTATCATTTTCAAATAATAGGGAAAATTTCTTCTATTTTTATCTCTTAAACATTTCTAGTAGCATTCGAAACTTAGAAAGTCATTAAATTTTAAAAATGTTTAGATAAAAAGTTTCCAAGAGGATTAGTAAGTTGTATCTTAACTTTTTTGTTTGGGTAGTAGATTAATTAAGTTTGTAGTGGCAGATATATCGAATATGTAGATGTAAAGCGTCGTTAAGAGATTACATGTGAGTGGAGTGGCCTGTAGTCAGCTCGGGGACTGCTGACTACGCTCATCCACTGCGGCTCGTCGATATTGTCAAGTGTCTCCACTCTAAGACGGTAGGGTTGTCACGTGATAAAAAACCTACTAAGTATTATAATATTTTCAAGTCAGCTTAACTACTTTCAGTTTTAGTCTAAACTGAAGTTTAATCTAGTTACATGCAAAGAACATTAAAATTACTGACTAGTTACCTTAAAAACTTGGCCTGCTAATATCTGAACTTTTTCATTCCAATAATAGAAACAGGTCATGTAAGTATTTATTTTCGTTGCCAGAGTCACCATAATCTAATTTTAATTGGCTTTGATGTGATTATAAGACAAAGGAATCCAACTCGGAATAAAATTTAGATTATACCATGTTTGTTGTACAAGTGCCAAAAGCTCGGTCACCTAGCGTTACCCAAACATCGTCTACTTAATACATTTATATTCTTCACGGTAGAGAGAGGCTTCAATGTGCTAATATTAACAGAGCACGTATGAGCTGAGATGAGAATTATGTCCTCCCCGACGTCTCCGTCGACGGCGATCCTAAACATAATTTCTGGCATGTGCTTCATCAAGTCCTCTCGCGCCTATATTGCCTAAATGTGTCTGGCAATAAACAAAAAAAATTAATACCTTTTCAAATAAAAATCGAATATAGGTAGTTCTTTTTAGGGTTCCGTAGTCCACAAGAAACCCTTATAGTTTCGTCATGTCCGTCCGTCTGTCCGTCCGCAGCCTAGCTCAAAGACGCCTGGTGCTAGAAAGCTGATATTTGACATAAATATAGACATAAGATATTGCAACAAAACTGTAGAATAAAATTGAGGAAAATATTTTTTTGAAAGGTATCTCCCCTACATATATAGTGGGGTTGAATTTATTTTTGGTTGAGTACCCCATCATGTGTGGTATCATTAGATAGGTTTTAAAAAAATATTATTAGTTTGCTCAAATCATTTTTTGATCAAGTGATTGGATTGTCAAATATCAAGCTTTGAAGTGAAAAAAATTGTTAGACTCAAGTGTCCCCCCCCCCTCTGCCGGCTAAACTATTAATTTGGAAGAGGTGAAAAAAATCACAAATGTAGTACATATAACGAATTTAAAAGGAAAACTATCACGGCTAAGTACATATCACTAGTTTACGAGTAATCGTCGGTTAACTTATAAATACCTATTTTTGTGAGTTTACATTGGGCGCTTAATCTTAAAGATATACGTACTTTGGTATGTAATGTACTACGGTACTACGTATGTATAGTAGTAGAATATCTTGGAAACCACATTTTATGTTTACAATACATAACTGGATACATACCTAGTATTTTTCTAAACAAAACTATGGTTCTTATAATTGTGTAATTAAAATTATTTTTTCAGCAAAATAAACGGTCCGATTTGTTGCACATTAATACCCTTTGCAGCAAGTCATTCTGGGCAACTACGGAACCCTACATTGCGCGTGGCCCGACACACACTTGGCCGGTTTTTTTAAACTAGACATGGTGCTGCATACGTACACGTTTCCGTGAACTATCCGTGACAACGTCCACTGATGTCCGACACTATCTGCCAACACGCAAAATGACGCGATGGTTTTATAACATAACAAGCGTGAGTGACGCTACGTTTTGTTTTAGAAAATATATTTGAGAAACCGGTTGTGTATGTTGTGTTAAGCACAGTAACGTTTTCAATAGTACCTCTTACAGCGCGTTCCCACTAACGCGTAACAATTAATCATTCGTTGGATAACTGTCATCTTTAGCTGTAAATATATATATATTGTAATATCGATTTTGTCTTCAATACAAAAAAAAACGTCAAGAATACCATATGTTTTTAATCACGAATTACTCTTGTTCCCATATTTTTACGGGTTAATCGTGTCGTCCTTTGTAAACACCTACATATGTGCCTACATTTAAAACATAAGTTATGACGCTTTAAACGACACAAAACGACATGACAATCATTAGATGTTACATTCCTTTAACTACAAAATGTATATAATTACTATAACCGCACTGTTCGAAATAGTCTACTACGGCTTATGTTATGGTAATGGTGCAGGATAAGTTATGACTGATTATTAAAGCTAAATATTTTGTTGGATCCCTGTAGAGAAAGATGTTTAAGCGAACACATACATCTTTAATAACATGGCTTACCTTCAGTGAAACTCAATGCTTGTATTACAAGTAAATCCATTTTATATTGAATATTATGTAATAATTGATATAAAGGCCGAACTCGCCAGTTTTAATATAATTGAACTTTCATTCGTTTGACAACCATACGGCCTTCACCAAGTACCTATCTATTAGAGCTAGCCTACTCGTCCACTATAATGTAATATCGGCTATGAATATACGAGTAAATGAACCGAGATGTGATGGAATTACACCTGTGCCAGAGGCTATGACATTGTTTTGACCACGATAGCAATGTGTCGGACACTTGGTTAACAATTCGGACGTTCATATTAATATTATAATTAATTGATATCAATCGTGTTGTTGATGTTTGTGCCAATGACATGCGTAAATAAGGTTATGTTTGTTTCTCATAGGAATCAGCATTAACACCGTTGAGTGATTGAGACCCATTTCCTTTATTTCTTGTCAAAGCAAAGCAGCAATAACAAGAAATGATGGAACTGGTTCCATATTATGTTTTGGTACTCACTGCATGTCATCTGGAGGAATGCATGTTTGAATTCACAATAAAATATACATACCTTGCTTCGTATACGAGTGTCACAATTTACCAATCAATAGGTATGCTGAAATGACGCAGCAAATTCAGATGCCAAGCAACTCAACAGAGATGTGGCGTGTAGAGAAAATTGCACCTTATATAATATAGTGTCACTGTACACAAATGCAATGACATTCCTTGGCAACTTTCAGAAATATAGACTTGCTACTAGTAGTTGAACATAACTGCAACCTGCTTCTGTTTTATATTTCACAACGAACAAGTTTAATATCGTAAGTACGTACTAAACAACTAACAATTTTCTACAAGCGCCTATTTCGTATGGACTCGTCGATCCCTACAATTTGCCATAACTTGTTTTACCTACAAAATTCAGAAAAAGGTTCTATCTTACATAAACAACTTACTATCGTGATAAAGAAACTACAGGATCGCTGTATCTTTTATTTATTATTATTTTGTGGTTCATAATCCTATTTATGAGGTGGGGAAGGATTTGTTCAACAGTAAATGTAGAGTAAAGGGTTATAAAAGATATATGAGTTGTAATCATATTAGAATTGAAGTAACAATGTTTATGATAGGTATTAGGTTTCTTATGGCGCTGATACTTCTGAGCATTCACTTGTAACAGAACAGCGAGCATTCGCCGTTTTCTGTTTTGTCGAACCGAATATTTTCACGATCATTCTAGCGAACATTCTAAATTCAAATAGTCCGAATATAGAAAATTTAGAAATCGCACTAGAACAGCAGTTTTACCCAATATGTTTACTTCAGTTTCACTTATGAATTATTTCTAGAGTAAGAGAAAAATACATAAACAAATTACGTTTTATTTTATTATTTACATAATAAAATGAACAGACACCTGTGTGATTTATTAAACCTGTTCAAATAAAATTGAAATTAATTCTGAGTAAGTAAATTTAATATTTTTAAGAAAAGACTCAATGAACTATTAAAATATAAATGTTATTACACTCTGGCAGATTACATGAATGATAGCATTGATAACTTACAGTAGCCATTTAATCAAATTTAATATTATCTTGACAATTTTTCGAGTATAATTTCTAATGACTTAATGACTTACTTTTTTTATTCGTTGTGACTATTCTTAAAACTATTATTATTTTCTTCTGACATCCAATTCAGTTATTTCAGTATATGAATTTAGAATTGTTATTTTTTTTGTTTTTGGCTTATTAATTATACTTAATTATTTAATTTATGTAATAAAAATAATATTTGCATGGCGCTATTGCTGGTCAAAATCCTTGAATCATGTATGTATTGCTTTGTAACACCATTTGTAAAAGTATTTTTGCAAATAAATTTTCTGATTCTGATTCTGATTCTGTAAACCAAATCTAAGGATCTATTGTAAACATTATCGATATTTTATCGATATTTATTCTGAGTAAGCCCATCATTAGTCAAATTTAAATTAGTGGCAAACTACGAAGATTCTTCCCTAGATTAAAGTCATAAGTCAAAGTGAAGTAAATATATTAATCATTTAACCGCCATATTAGCGCGAATTCTATGTATTATCTATATTCTAAAGCTCGCCCGAATGTTCGTGAGAATGCTCGCTAAAACACATTAATTTGTTTTGTAACATTCGCGAGAATGCTCATTACAGGTGAATGCTCAAGTGTATCAGCGCCATTATATAGTGCGTTACCTTGGGAGCTGAATCTAGAAATCAATGTGGCTATAATATCTTTGTCTTGCTTGGCGACAACGTTGACTTGTTTTGATGATTTTTCACCTTTTGATCGGTAAAATATTTCGGTCGATCGACGTCGCATCCGATGGACCCTTGTAGCCATCTGGGACCTTGCCATCAAAGTGTATGTTCCCTAAGCTGTGTTGCTAACATGCCTCTGCTAACACAGTCAACAGAGTTCTCACTGGATTGGACGTATCTCCATGGTTCTGTAGGTATGACTTCCCTAATCTGCTTGACTCGGTTCTCTATGAACGGTTTCCACCTGCCGGGATCACCATTTAACCATCCCATCCCAACATCGAATCAACCCAGCAGAAGGATTTGATGTGTAGCAGTTTTTAATCTTAGTCATCAATCTTGATAGCAAGTGTGCGCCCATTATCTCCAACCTAGGTACGGAAACATTCTCGCTGACTGGGACGAATTTGGCCTTTCCTGCTACTAAATAAATTTTATAATCTGCTCCTGATCCGGTGATCCTGCCATAAACGACGCACGCATGTGCCTTAGTCGAAGCATCGCAGAATCCATGTAATTCGATTTCTTGATTTTTCCGAATGCCTAACCATCTTGGTATTTGATAATGTTTTATGCTATATATATCTGCTATGCTTTTGACCCAAACCTGCTTGATATTTTCGGGTAACTTGTCATTCCACTGTAGGTCAGTTTGTCAGACCGATTGAAGTATAATTTTCAAATTTATTGTCAGGAGACATAGCCACCCTAATGGGTCAAATAACTTAGAAATATCAGAAAGCATTGATCGTTTAGTAGGATTAAGAATATTTGGCTTTATTTTCGGCTCAAATAGAAAAGCATCTTGTTTGCAGTTCCAACGAAGCCCTAAGGTTTTTGTTGAGTCTGCGTTAATAAAGTTATAGCCTTCTTGCTCAGGCTGATCTGGACTGATTTCTTCAAGCAATTCTGAGCAGTTGGAGGAGGAATTTTCTTAGATTAAAGCCACCAGATCTTAAAATATCGGAAAGCTCTTTTTGTAAGAGCTTTGCTGAGGGAATACAGTGTGTTTCGTAAATATTCCCGCAACGCGGTGATAGCTTCCCTGCCCGGATATTGATCTTGCTCATCTTTTGCTAATTGCTGCAGTGTCATCATGGCCACATACGGTGAAGGTTTTAAACCGAGCGTTACGGTGGTCAACTGATATTCCTTTAGTGTATGTTTAAGGGAATCTCTCCATATAATTTTCTGCAGCTTTTGATCAATATCCGCGGTGAAGCCATACTGATACTGACGCCATTTTAAAATAAGGGATTGGAGATCCTTTTGTAAATTCGGACCCTGTGCCATGATATCATTTAAGCTTGAACCACTTGAAGTTTTAGACGACGCGTTAAACACAACTCGCATTTTCGTAGTTGCAGAGTCAGCTCGTAAAACACAATGGTGCGGTAGGTAACAATCGGATCGTATGTTATTTGATGCAAGTTTCATATGACCGAGTGCAATGTACTTGTCAATAAATAACTTATAATCTTTTGCAAATTTTTTATTTCTCGACAATCTACGTTCCAATTGATGAAACTGGGCAATAGCTATAGATTTTGATGATCCTAACTGCTTTTCGTATTCTTGCTTGAGAGGGAGGTGTACTTCGTACTGGCCGTCTTGCTTACGTACCGTTGTATGCTCAAAGAAAATAACGCACTGTTTATCTTCTGCTGATAAATCCTCATCTTCGGCGACGTCTTTTATTTGCCAGAAACGTTGGATGTCGTCCATATCGCTCACTATAACGTAACATTGGTGACTTTGCGATGTCCCGATACTGCCGCAAACGATCCACCCTAGTTGAGTCCGTTGCGCGATCGGCATAGATGGATTGCTACCCATGCGAAGACCGTCTAACATAATTGCAGGGAAAACGTCCGACCCTAAAACTAAGTCAACAGGACGACTAATATTAAAATTGTTATCCGCTAATTGTAATCCTTGTAGATGTGGCCAATTCTGCTTGATGATTGTGCAACCTGGCAAATTATTGACTATTTTGTTCATGATGTAAGCTTCCACATTGAATTCAAAGTCCCTGTTGTAAATAGAGGAAAAATTCAGCGTGATAATTCCTTTGCAGCTACTCTATTTCTTGCCTTCTCCTGAAATAATACCCTTACATCTCTTTCTTGAAAGCTGTAAAATCTGTGCGGTGTTTTCTGTTATTAAAGTCATCTGAGAACACTGATCTACTTAAGCACGCATTTTATGATAAGTGCCGAATCGATCTTGCACATTGACAATAGCCGTAGTGATGAGTACTTCAGATGATGCCTGGTTCCGTGAAACATACGAGTTCCCGCGGGGCGTTTCAGAAATCGAGGGTTTGCTTATTACAGAGCTTGTTGAACTCGCGTAAACTGTGTGCAAGTTAGTATTGGGCTGTCCATTACAGTCATGGCACGTTTTAAATGAAAATGTTACTTTTTTGTGACGTACATTTCTTATTTTGATTTAAAGATTTTGATGAAACTTGATTGGTTGCGAAAGCTTTGTAATTATGCGATTTTCCCAGCTTCTGCAACCCTATTGGTAGTACGCTGTTTGACTTGAGTGCAAGTTCTTGTTTCTTGCGTGTAGCTGAAGATTCCATAGTGGTAAACCTGTTCTCTAAAAATTCCAAAAATTCTTTCAAGTCTGGTATTTCTCGAGGCTGCTTCAAGCATTTGAAATAATAGTTATAAGTACCTGAATCTAATTTTAGCGACAAGAAGCAACGGATCCCATGTGCTTACGTCAACACCAAGGTTCTTGATAGAATTCAAACACTCATTGATGGTGTCATGAATGTGTTTGATAAGTGTAACGTTAGGATGCTGCATGACGGGTAAATTTAAAAGGATATTTATGTGCGAAGTAAATATGAGTCTCTTGTTGTTAAATCTGTGATTCAGCAATTCCCAACAAGCTTGATAATTATCGGCATTTATTGCCAGGTGCTGTATTAATTTCTCAGCTTCGCCTCGAACCTTACTTTTCAAAAATTGCATTTTTTGTGCAGGGTTCAGGGAAGGGTTCCTATGGATAGTCTCCGTAAACTGATAGTAATTTCCAGTAAAGGTTGGGATCTCGATTTTAGGTGTAAACTTCTCCCTATGCGAGTTGCCCACAATTTGCTGTTAGTCGCCTTTTTCATGATTTTGTACCCCTTTTCATTTGCTGCAAATAATTCGTCATACTCTCTATCCTCACCGTCGGGCTCACCGTCTATTTCCCAGTGGAGAGAATCTATGACTGACCATCTTGAATTCAGCTGCCGTAACAGATCTTCAACCTCCCATTTCTCTGTCACATCTTCCAAATCGATGTCATCTATTGTGCGAACGAAAGCTTTGAAGTTTGTTTTTTGCTTTCTTAGCAGCTAGGCGGTTTTACTATCTGTACCTTGAGATAAAGATCTTAAATCCATAAGGATTTGACCCACCTGCGACGGGCCCGGCCTGCCCTGGCTTAGAAACTTTGCGTCTGCGCTCGGTGTAGAAGTTCTCGGTAAGCACTGCTGTAAGTGGGCGTTGGTATTTTATAAAATTCCAAAGTCTGTGCAAAATGATTGTCACGAAAATAAACGATATTATCGTCTTTAAAATTATCTAGATTAGAGTGTTAAGATTCAAATTCTTTCCAATACGAATCCAACGTCTCCAGTTTCCTGGTGATGTAGTCGATCGTACGGCGATCGCTACCTATCTTCTTGAAAGATGACAGAAGCTGCTCCATTGCCCCGACTGTTTGCTCTTGATTAACTAGAAGGTCTTCCAATTTTATAAATAAAAATTAGAAAGATCTTACTTGAAAACTGCTGTGAACACCCCTTGCTTGGTGCTGTAGTCACTGCGCGTACTTGCTCGCCCAGTGCTGCCTGCTTGACCTTGATAGTCGCTGATCACTGCTAGTCCTCACACGCGAAAGGGCCTGCTTTTACCAACACGCGCGAAAGGTCAAAGTTCTCGAAGGACCAAGAATGTACGGGCAACGTACACTTCTTGATAATTGATAGATAGAAATTATAGATGGTATAACTTGAACACTTATTCATTGATATTTAAAGTAGATAGAAATAAAGAAAACTTTACTGAAATAAACAGTGCTCTTATTCAGATGACTAAATGGTTTACTGTAAACAACTTAGTACTGAACGCCAAAAAACCCAAATGTGTTAAGTTTGCTTTGCCAAACGTCAGAAACCTTGGTACTAACATCGTTTTAAATGATGATGTACTGGAAACAACTGAATCTACGTTGTTTCTAGGAATAACACTTGATTCGAAGTTGCAATGGGTAACACACATTACATATCTGTCAGCGAAACTTAGTTCGGCTGCTTATGCCATTAAGAAGGTGCGTAGTTTAACAGATGTCGATACGGCTAAACTGGTATATTTTGCCTATTTTCATAGTGTTATGTCATATAGCATATTACTATGGGGTAGAGCTGCAGATATCGAAAATATTTTTATATCGCAAAAAAGAGCAGTTCGGGCCATTTACCAATTACGAACAAGAGTTTCGCTCAAGGAAAGATTTAAGGAAATCGGTATTTTAACTGTAGCGTCTCAGTATATTTATGCCAGTGTTTTGCATGTGCGTAAAAATATAAATTCATATTCAAAGAATAGTGATATTCACTGTATTAATACAAGAAATAGACATAAATTATGTGTTCCGTATTTCCGTTTGTGTAAAACTCATAATTCTTTTATAGGACTTAGTTTACGTATCTACAACAAGAAACCGATATGTAATTTGGACTTGCCGTTTAGCGCATTTAAGACAAAGATTAATAATAGCCTAATGCAAAAGGCTTATTACAATTTAAATGACTACCTTAATGACAAATGCGCTTGGAAATAATCTGTTTCAGTATTCACATAAATATTAGGTAAATAGGTAGATAATAAAAAATATTTCATGACATGTAATTAAACATGATTCCAAATAAAATAATATAAATATAATTATACTAATAGATATTCCAAATAAAATTATATAAATGATGTTTTTTGAAATCGCCACCACATTATTAAATGTCTTTCATGTCGTTACATACTATTTATTTATTATGTTTCATTTTATTATCTTGTACTCAATCAGTTGGATCGGTGGTTGTATTCCAAAAGGTATCATGTAAATTAAATATGGGTAGTACATTTGCATTTCTTCACGCATTTCACAAATTTATCCTAATATAAATGATCTGGAAAATGGAGGTAATTCGCGTTCATGGTCAGTATACCAACAGATTGTTAATTTTATTTCTGCTGATTCGTATACCGTTGTCATCATGCTCACTAAAATGTCATTTCTTGTGGTGGCGTCGTGTGTCGGGTCATCCCTGTCCCTCTGATATGGCGAGCGGGATGATGGCTGGCACACGCGCCATACTCGTGAACGGGTACTACTTGCGATGACTGGTCGATGGCGGTCTTATGGGCTGGTATAATTTTGTATTTGATATTTAACTTCATAATTTCCATCATGGTTCTGAACATTTGCGCGGATTGCCTGCATTGCTAGGTGCATAATGTAAGTGGATGCTCCTGTTTCACCATGTCTATGTTTAGGAGGCTTACTAAATGAAGATCAAAATTTAACTTGATTATGCTTGAGTATTATGTACAATAAATATAGACAAGTAACATAGAAGGTATAACAGTTGCAGCACCTTACAAAAGTTTAATTGTTAGTAGGTAGTAAATAAATGTTATGTATTATTAAAAACCTGGCGATGAAAAAGAGTGACCGTGAGTTTTATTGCCCGTTCTTTCTCATGGTTCTACGCCCTTGCTTTGCGAACGTGGCAGTAAATGTAAATGTAGAAGCATAAAGTAATAATGTTTTAAATTTGACGTTCATAAGTGTCACTTTGTGATCTAAATGAATAAAGGATTCTGACTTTGACTTTGACTTTATTTATTGGTTACCGGAAAGTACAAACTTGATAAACTATGCTAAATTATGATTAAATGATTGATATGTTAAAATGCTTATAAGTACACGATACGTTTGCTGAAAGTGAACTGATTTTATGGATGTTACAAATTGTCACGTTTGGCGTAAAATGCTGACCACGGCAAATGTACGGTCGTTGGCCCGTACATGTACTACTAGCTCGTTTGCCATCTTTAAGCATTACAAAAGCCTTTATTCATTGTTCAAGCTTCTCCATTCTCTAAGACATAAAATTCACTGTACTTAAATACATCTCAGTCTCTTTTACAAAAAATCGGGTTAAGTTTAATGATTTCGTCCCTTCATTAAAATACCTTAATGACCTCTCCAAACGTTGGACATTGACATCTTTAAATAGAGCCGAAATTATCCAAGACAAAGAACATTACGTTCAGTGTCAGATTGTATAATCTATCTGTGATGTAACAAAGGCATCACTGTGGCTGTAAACAAAGTATTTCTCGCTGCATCGAAATAATAAATGTTAGACATCAATCTGAAAAGCTTTTCGTTTTCAGAAGCTGAGATCTATTAATAAATACGAGTGGGTAGGTATGGTCCAAAAGCGCCTCGCGATGGTCGACGCCGAATGAAATCATACAAATTATATTAAAAGGAATGCCGAGGACCGCTCCAATGTCAATCTTTCCACGAATTTAGTTTATCACTTTGCCTAATTGAAATAAAATATGGACTCAGACGGAAGTTGCGGTTAAGCCAAAGTTTGAAAAAGTAAATTACTACTGGGAGAAAGCGAAGAGATTCTCATTGGAATTTTACCCTACCGGCTGATATTGGATCTGAGATCGAACGCTTGATCTAGATTCTAAGAAAAGTATGATTGGCTTTCTGCTCTTGAATTTAAAGGAGCTGGGATGATTAAATGGCGATGAACACCAAGCGATTAATATCTAAAAGTTATTCTTAGATGTGTCCTAATAACTAATTCTTGTTAAATAATAAAAGAACATCATACATTTCAACTTTATATTCCTTAAAACACAGAAAAAGAGAAATTATTTTTAAATGTCTATTAGTTATTAAATGTCGTAGTTTTTATAACTACAGA
The DNA here is from genome assembly GCA_944739405.2 of Euclidia mi. Classification (NCBI taxonomy): domain Eukaryota; kingdom Metazoa; phylum Arthropoda; class Insecta; order Lepidoptera; family Erebidae; genus Euclidia; species Euclidia mi. The sequence goes on from OX123202.2 coordinate 26,537,275, forward strand.
ATTTTATACCAAAAATAAGTATGACATTTGTGAAGTTGCAAATTTCTGCTTGCATTGCAAGTTCAATTCTATACTCTTATAGCACATAGCACACTAACTTATGCGAAAGTCTCATACATCTTATTAGGCCAACCGCCGTCCCTCTCACGTATAATACTTTATTGTGATTCTTTATGGAGATACTTAATGGAGTGTCAGTTATCGTGAGGGAGGCTTGACACTCGAATTCATTCGATACATGCATAAGTTAATAAGATACGTGACAGGTTATGTTCCGATGTTCACGGTACCACAGTTCTGCGTGAAAGGGTTATTCCATTTTATGTGTTGTATGCAAATGTATTTTCGGTCGACGGTTCGATAAAAAATGAGAATTCATTCGGTCTTCATATAAGTAGTCTAGTATTGAATAAAATTATTAGCATGGAATTGTTCCCGTTTTGTATTAGATTGCTTTTTATTAACAATATGGACCTTTCGTATCATTCAAACAAAAAAATATTTTTTGTGAAGATGTACGTAGGTATAAACATAAAAATAAATTACCCATATGACCAAGATTTTCTAATCGTTTTAAATTTTACACACGAAACCGATACGTGACAGGAATTTAATGAGAAAGTGTGAGTTAGGAGACATAATATCCAACTACAAAGGTCGCGATAATCCTTACAGTAACTCCTCATAAAATATTTGGAGTATCTCAGCAGTCGGAGTATCATAGCAATCGTAGTATCACTTAAATCTACTGAATTCAATACTTTTACTCTATTGCGGTCGAAGCACTTTATAGAGAACTCTGAGTGTGCGAACCTCTCTTATGATCGGGGACCGAAATACGATTCAATTTACCATAACGTTATTTGGACGATACCATTCACACACACGTTTATACCGTTATTGCATTACCGTTACCAATATCGGTAATAAAGTAACAGTAAATGATAATGGTATTTGTATGAAAGCTTATGTCATACGTCGCGCGTCATGTATTACAAATACCGATATAAAGGGACAATAATAATCAAATCGGTATATAAGTCTTATCTGTTCCGGACGATGACAAGCTTAATATCAATTTGACGTTGTTATGATTCGATATGCTGAGTATTAGAGAATACAGTCACGTTTTTCTCGATGCTCTGTCTTTGTTTGCGTGTGATTCACATCACGTACGTCGAACACGAATACCTGACTCTACGTGTTTTGTTTCAATCAAATGCATAATTTCTCGCAGGCCTTTGACTTGTAATGAAGCATTTTTCTGATTTGATATCGATGAGTGCGAAATTAATTCTGCGTAAGGCGAGCTTAGTTTGCCGAACTTTTCAAATATCATCTCATTAAAATGCTGGCGGTATGGTCCGGTATCCGACTCCTTCTGAATAAGAATGTGGACGAAGAAAAGCTGTATGAAAATACGTGGCATATGTTGATATGGGATCGGGTGTGCTTCGTGGTATAAGTATCGTTTATCAGATGTAGGCAGATGACTTATTTGCTTAACGAACAGGTGATGTTATCAAATTGTAAAAACATGCTTTAAATATAGAAAATTACGATATCCCGCCTTCATAGGGGCGCCATGAACACAAATCATATAGATACCCAAACCACGGAACAGACGGGTCATAAAATGGTTTTGGGGTCGTAGCTATGCGGGGTATAAATTCCAAGTAAAATGATAGAGGTGGTTTAAAATATTTAGAAGATAGAATCGTCTAGAGTTGGTAGTACTTTATTTGTCTAGTGGCAAAAAAAAAGGTTGATTTACTAGTAATATACTTAAACCTTCAGAACAGCGCTATGCTAATAGGTATTTTAATAGACTCTTATGGAGAAGGTCCCTTGATCAAATGCAAAACGAGCACGTCTGACTTTCTAAGTTATGTGCCTATTCAATTATCAATCATCCTTGGCCACCCGCTTTTGAAAGTATGCTTGTAATGGCTATCATGCAACTCCTCCGCAGTCATCGCACGAGTCAGTAACCTAAAGTGTGTAATCTTAAGGACGTTGCAATCCCTTTAAATTGCAGGGCTCAAAAAACCGACGTGCTGTAATTCATTTTATACTTTCTCGAATTGTATACATCATACAAAACCGTCTTGTTCTATAAAAAAGTGCCCAATTCGTCAAATCTGGTTAAAATATAATAGGCGCTCCAGGCTGCAAGACAAGAGTCTTGAATATAAGGGGGATAACGCACGGATCTAGATGTTAATACTCATTAAAAGCTACACGTGTTACTCCTACGATGTGTAACAGGAAGCAAAGTAATCTTGTGGCTATATTTACGTTCTGAATATTATATTATCAATCAATTATTTTACTTGTGTAAAGAGAACCTTGAAGTAAGTGGCCGTAGAAACATTAAAAGTCGATAGTACTCAAAGTGATTATGCGGTTGTTTCAATTATATTCCATTGTCAAGATATCAAGCGCCCGTTTACATTTTAACAATATTTTATCCGCACACAAAATAAAAACATTCCTTGACGTCGGTGGAAAGAAAAATAAGATTTTTAAGAAAATAACGAAAGCACGCGTTTTCTCGTAATGAAATGCTCATTATGCTTAGTCATTGTTTCCTTTACACGCTTTACTGAAAACAAAATGGAAATGCGGAATCTGTTGCGACGAACACTCGACCAACGATTATTAAAAGCATTCGGATTTCCCATTATACAATGATGATCTCTTAATTATATAGAAAACAAGGTTAGTTTCCGAGTATAATGACATATAGTGAAATTACGAGATTGCGACGCTACACGTTTTTCAAAGCAGAGCTGTCGTCACTCTAACGCGCGCGAAGTTGAACTCGTGGCAAACAAATTTTAGTCGTTATATTTGCAAAAAAGTCTATAAAAATGACAACCAATTACAATGCAGAATTAAAAAGAATATTCATACTTTGCAATGGTGAGGCATAATCTTATTGGTGGAATTATTTTAACGTCATTTCAAGTAGTGAAATATAGCGCTGTCGTTGCGGGACATACATGTTTTTCGCAAGCGCTGGACGGAACGAATTTTCCTAGGACATACGTATGTCCCGCCGGCGTTCCAGAGGTTATATATAAAAATAACCAAATTAGTTTTTTTTTTGAAAAGCAATTTTATGTTTTAGAAACAAGTTTAGATTTTTTGTTTATTGTCATACACTGGCTGAAAGTTAAAGCGCGTGAATTTTTTTTTTCTTCTAATCTCTCTCCTCAATGACTTTCCTACATTTGATAGATAGAGATATTCAGTTCTTTAGTTGAACTTGTGAATTTTCTGACTTTAAGGGGTTGAATAACATAAAAAGTACTAAGGAAGCGATGTCTGGCTTAGGCAAGGTGACCGAACGCCTAGCTGTCACTTGTTAAATAGCATGATATATCATGCTTATTTAACAAGATTATAATCTTACCTCTATGTTGTCTCATGATCATGATGTTCTGATTTCAATTCCTCGGTCTTATAGTCTAAGCATAGCCAATTGTGACGACCGGTTGGCGCAGCGGGAGTGTAAGCGACTGCTAGGCCGAAGGTCGCGGGTTCGATTCCCGCTCAAGTCAAACATTTGTGTGCATGAACATGGATGTTTGTCTTGGTCTGGGTGTTTCTATGTATAATATGTATGTATTTACAAAAAAGAAGTATATATGTATGTTTATCCATTATCTGGTACCCATAACACAAGCTCTGCTTAGATAGGGACTAGATGGTGATGTGTGAATGTGGTAAAATAATACTTTCAGATTATTGTATTCTGACAACGTAAATAAATAAACCGGTCAAGTGCGAGTCGGACTCGCGCACCGAGGGTTCCGTACAAACCTGTAGATATATATAATTATTAAAAAAATATGTGATTTAACTAGGTTTTCGAACTTTTTCTTATGTGATATAAAACGATGCTTTATGCAAAATTTCAAGATTCTAGATCGACTGGAATAACCCTTTAGCTTTGACTTGAGCATTTGATATGGATTTCAATTTACTACCTCCACGGGTTTATGAGGAAGGGGATCATCATGTGAGCCTAGAGACATCCACTGTTGGACATAGGCCTCCCCCAAAGTTCTCCACACAGACTGATTTTGAGCCGCCCGCATTCAACCGCTTCCCGCGATCTTAACCAGATCGTCGGTCCACCTTGCGGGAGGCTCACCCCGGCTGCGTCGTTCGGTACGTGATCGCCACTCCAGAGCCCGCCTGCCCCAACGGCCATCGGTTCTTCGCGCTATGTGCCCTGCCCATTGTCACTTCAGCCTGGCTTTTCGGAGAGCTATGTCAATGACTTTGGTAAAGGGATAGTAACTTTAAAATTATTAAAAATATTTTTATTAGGTATATGATATAACTGAAAATTTACGGTTTTTGAAGTTTTTTCTTTCATCTGTACTATAAGACGTTGCTTCGTACCAAATTTCAAGATTCTGAGTTCACGGGAAGTACCCTGTAGGTTTTGATTCCCTTGCGAGTAGTTGCGAGTTTGAAAATATGCGGCTTATATTGATGTTTCTTTTGATGGCGTTGACTGAGAAATTTCATTTTGTTACAGCTTAACGGTGTTATAGACTTGAATATTTTTATTTTTTATTTATTTGATTGGCTTACCAACAATTGTTAACACTTATAATAGTACATTATCACACTGAAATATTAACTAAATCTAGTGTTACAGTCAATTATAGGTGGGCACCAAATGAGAATTTGATATGAATATCAATTTAATAACTTTACGCGTCCATGAGGAAAGGGGTAGTAACTTTAAAATAAATAAGACATTTTTTTATATGATGTAACTAAAAATTTACCGTTTTTGCAATTTTTCTGTTATTTGTGCTATAATACATTGCTTCGTACCAAATTTCAAGATTCTGAGTTCACGCGAAGTACTCGTAGGTTTTGATTCCCTTGCGAGTAGTTGCGAGTTTGAAAATATAGTAAAATTGCTGTATATTTTGATTGCGTTGAGATAGAAGTTTGATTTTGTTACAGCTTAAAAGTATTATAGACTCAAATATTTGGTATGAATTTGAATTTAGTAACTTAACGCATTCATGAGGAAAGGGGTAGTAACTTTTAAATTCATAAAACATTTTTCATATGATGTAACAACAAATTTACTCTTTTCGCAATTTTTTCTTTATTTGTGCTATAATACATTGCTTCTTACCAAATTTCAAGATTCTAAATTTACGGGAAGTACCATGCAGGTTTTGATTCCTTTGCGAGTAGTTGCAAATTTGAAAATATAGTAAAATTGTTGTATCTTTTGATTGCGTTGAGATAAAAGTTTAATTTTGTTACGACTTAAAAGTATTATAGTCCCAAGTATTTGGTATAAATTTGAATTTAATAACTTAACGCATTCATGAGGAAAGGGGTAGTAACTTTAACAATAATAAAACATTTTTTTATATGATGTAACTAAAAATTTACTGTTTTCGCAATTTTTTCTTTATCAGGACTATAAGACATTGCCTCTTACCAAATTTCAAGATTCTGAGTTTACGGGAAGTACCCTGTAGGTTTTTATTACCTTGCGAGTAGTTGCGAGTTTGAAAATATAGTAAAATTGCTGTATCTTCTGATTGCGTTGAGATAGAAGTTTAATTTTGTTACAGCTTAAAAGTATCATAGACTCAAGTATTGCATATGAATTTCAATTTAATAACTTAACGCGTTCATGAGGAAAGGGGTAGTAACTTTAAAGTTAATAAAACATTTTTTTTATATGATGTAACTAAAAATTTACTATTTTCGCAATTTTTCCTTTATCTGTGCTAAAAGACATTGCTTCTTACCAAATTTCAAGATTCTGAGCTCACGGTAAGTACCCTGTAGGTTTTGATTCCCTCGCGGGGATTTGCGAGTTTGAAAGTATAGTAAAATTGCTGTATCTTTTGATTGCGTTTAGATAGAAGTTTGATTTTTTTACAGCTTAAAAGTATAATAAACCCAAATATTTGATATTAATTTGAATTTAATAACTTAACGCGTTCACGACGAAAGGGATAGTAACTTTAAAATTAAAAAAACATTTTTTTTTATATGATATAGCTAAAAATTTACTGTTTTCGTATTTTTTCTTTAATTTGTGCTATAAGAAATTGCTTCGTACCAAATTTCAAGATTCTGAATTTACGGGAAGTACCCTGTAGGTTTTGATTACCTTGCGAGTTTCGTAAATTTGCAGCGTAAACGGCTGTATCTTTTGATTGCGTTGGCTTAGAAGTTTGATTTTTTCACAGCTTCATGGAACAGCAAATTTGACTACTTGATATAAATTTCAGTTTGATACCTCCACGCGTTTCTGAGAAAAAGGGTCTTGACAGACGGACGGACAACAAAGTGATCCTATAAGGGTTCCGTTTTTTCATTTCGAGGTGCGGAACCCTAAAAATGACCTGGCTCTATTATTTGAATGTAAGACTTCAGATGTCATCACGCTAAGCTTTTAAGGTAACTTGTCAGTAGCTTGAAATGTTATTTGTATACTTTAAGTAGCCAGCATTAAGCTAATTTTGAAAAAAGTACTCAGAAGAATTTCTTTGATCCCGTGGCAACCCTACCGTCGTAGAGTGGAGACACTTGACAATGTCGACGAGCCGCAGTGGACGAGCTTAGTCAGCAGTTCCCGAGCTGACTACAGGCCACTCCACTCACATGTAATCTCTTAACGACGGTCTAAATCTACATAATCGATGAACCTGCCAATACAAACTTACTAAATCTTCTTCTCAAACAAAAAAGTTCAGGTACAACTTACTAATCCTCTTGGAAACTTTTTATCTAAACATTTTTACAAATGACTTTGTAAGTTTCGAATGTTACTTGAAATGTTTTAGATTTGTACTAAGATAAAAATAGAAGGACCTTTTTCCAATATTTGAAAATGACACCTATAATACTGGCATTAGAGAGCGATACATATATTTCAGTGATTATAGACACAAGCTAGTATGAGTGCCTCGAGTCCACTGGGAAGCTGAAGCATATGGAATCGATGTTAAGTAACAGTATTGGTTACTCTTAACTTTAGTTTTGCTTTCTATACCTTCTTTCATCACACAAAGATAGCAAATAAGCCAAATATTATGAAATAGACATTCAAATTATTTTTCCTTTTTCAGTCATTTGAACTACTAGCCTTTACCATCTTTAACATTACAAAAGCCTTTAATCATTGTATAACATTCTTCACTCTCTAAGACACAAAATTCACTGTACTTAAATACATCTCAGTTTCTTTTATAAAAAATCGGGTTACGTTTAACGATTTCGTCCATTCATTAAAATAATGACCTCTCCAAACGTTGGAAATTGACATCTTCAAATTGAGCCGAAGTTATCCGAGAGAAAGAAAATTACGTTCATTGTCAGATTGTTTAATTTATCTGCGATATAACAAAGGCATCACTGTGACGGTAAACAAAGTATTCCTCGCTGCATCGAAATAATAAATGATAGGCATCAATCTGAAAAGCTTTTCGTTTTCATTAGCTTCTTCTTCTTCTGGTGCCTCTTCATTCCTGAAGGTTGGCCGTCAGCTTTTTGTACTCCTCCCTGTCCATAGCTAACCGGAACAGCTGCTCTACGGAGGCAATGCCGGTCCACTCCCGAATGTTCCGCAGCCAGGACTTCCTCCTGCGTCCAGCGCGTCTCTTCCCCTCCACCTTGCCCATCATTATTAATTGTAGCAGCCCGTATCTATCGTGTCTGAGCACGTGGCCGAGATACTCTATTTTGCGTTTTTTGATGGTTGGCATCAGCTTACAAGGCATGTGGACACGCTGAAGCACAGTTTTGTTCCTGATCCTCTGCGTCCAACTAATACGTAACATGCGGCGGTAGCACCACATCTCAAATGCTTGTAGACGTTTAATGGAGGTATCTTCTAAGGTCCATGTTTCGCAGCCGTACATTACAATTGGCCAGATATAACATAGAAGTATCCTGACGCGGAGCTTGATGTTCAGTTTCATTAGCTGATATCTGTTAGTAAATACGACTGGGTAGGTATAGTCCAAAAGCGCTTCTCGAAGGTCGACGCGGAAAGAAATCATACAAATTATATTAAAAGGAATACCGAAGGCTGGTCCAATGTCAATCTTTCAACGAATTTAGTTTTTCACTTTGCCTAATTGAAAAAAAATATGGACTTAGACGTTGCGGATAAGCTTTTAAAAGTGAAAAAGTAAATTACTATTGGGAGAAAGCGAAGAGATTCTTATTGGAATTTTACTCTACCGGCTGATATTGGATCTGAGCTCGAACGCTTGATCTAGATTCTAGGAAAAGTATGATAGGGTTTTTGCTCTTGAATTAAAAGGAGCTTTGATGATAAAATTGTGATGAAGACTAAGCGATTTATATATAAAAGTTATTCTTAGATGTATCCTAACATCGTAGATTTCAACTATGTATTCCTTAAAACACTGAAAAGGGCGTAATTGTTTTTAAGTTTACCAGTTATAAAATGTCGTAGTTTTTATAATTACGGAATTTTATAATAAAATAGGTATGACTTGTGTCAAGTTGCAAATAATGTCTACTTCTGTACTCGTAAAGCATACTTATTTATGCCAGCGTTTCATACATGTTATTAAGATACGGAAGTCCCTCTCACGTATAATATTTTATTGTGATTCTTTATGAGGAGATATTAAATGGAGTGTCAGTTATCGTGAGGGAAGCATAACACTCGAATTCATTCGATACATGCATAAGTTAATAAGATACGTGACAGGTTATATTCTGATGTTCACTCTACTACAGTTTTGCGTGAAAGGGTTATTCCATTTTCTGTGTTGTATGCAGATGTATTTTGGGTCGACGGTTCGACAAAAAATAGGTTTTATTCCGTCTTTCATATTAGTATTTAAGACTTGAATAAAATTATTAGCATGGAATGGTGCCCGTTCTGTATTAGATTGTATTTAATTGACAATAGAGAACTTTGGTACATTTAGTATTATGTTGTTTAATAATAAAAATTACATTTACTTACTTATACGTCATGGTAGCCTTATACATTGTATGAGGCTGCTTAGAACGCCGATACCTGGAACTGGGACTCTAGAGTACTCTAGACGGTCTAAAAATTTTCGTTTAATTTCAGCAGAGAGAGCTTAAAGCAAGATTTCACTGAAATGTGAACATGTATAATTTTGATATACGGAGAGCAGTTATGTACAGCTAAGCTAGTTTGTCCGTGTGGCGACGGATTAAGAATACGGAATGTCACCACCCCATATCATCCCATAGGTGTCGTGAAAGCCGACAGAGGGAGCATATTATGCAGAGAACAGCACTGTAAGAGAAGGAAAACTTGATACAAACCCTATACCAACCCGTTTGGCCAGCGTGGTATAGCAGTCTAATTCCTCCTTTCAAAGGAGAGGCCTAGTCCAGCAGTGGACTGTGAAGGGCTGGTGACGGTAAGCTCAGTTTATCACAGCAATCTCAATAAAACGACAACAAAACAACTGTGGAGGAACAAGTGACAAAACAGACGTACATTTTGTTGAATTGGTCTAACGATGTTGCCTTGCCGATCTGAATTGGTTGATTGTTGGCTATGAAAAACAAATGCCGTCTCTCAGGATATGTACTTACCCTGTTTAATAGTTACAAAACGATAGTATTTCAGCGTCCGCGATTAATTGAAGTGGCGTTTTAATTGGGAACAAAGTAAATTATGTGCTCATAAAACTTGCACTTTGCTCTGGATGTTTGTATGGGATCGATTGCTATTGGAATAATGTGTAAATATATTGAAAAGTAAATATACAATATTTATGTCAGCAACAAGTGACGGCATTAGTGATGCGGATTTGAGTGCGAATCGATCTGCCACATCGTCGCAGAATAACCTAGTGCGCTGCCCAGCATGTTCCCAGGCTCGTTTTTTCAAAGGTAAGCGGGGCTTGAAAGTACATTTTGGCAAAGTTCATAAAAACCAAAATGTGCTTCCTGGCCCCAGTACTATTTCACATCCTGTTCTTACTCAAATTCCTTTTTGGCAGTACTTAGGTACATTAAAAAATTCAATTCCGGTTTTAAAGAGAGTTCCACGCGGTGCGAGACCATTAGTAGCTCACAATTTAGCTCAATGCATTGGTCTCGTTGTGCGTGAGAACTCCAAAACGGCTTGGGAACAGTTACTCACCTTTCCCTATAGGATTCTACACATTCAAAGTAGCCAAGCAACATCAAAATCTTTGACAGCCCAAATTAAAGACCACTGTAATCATCCTGCTCACAATTTGGACCCTAAATTTAGTTTCCATAGATATAAGAAAACAATTGATCAATGTGTAGAATCCAAATTGAGGGAAGGTGACATTCAAGGGGCGTCTAGGTTATTGTTTAGAAGCGATGTGGTGGCGCCTTACTCTGTAGACACACTTGCAAGTCTGCAGAGTAAGCACCCAGCGCCAGCTAATGACCTCTCCTTTCCCGACATGCCGGACGAAGATATTGACTGTCTGAATGTTTCAACCAAGGACGTATTTGAAGCCGTCTGTTCCTTTCGAAGTGGATCCGCTGGCGGTCTCGATGGCTTAACCCCCCAGCATCTGAAAGATCTTCTGGGTGCAAGTGCTAGAGAGGCTGGAGATGCACTTCTGAAGGCACTGACGGCTTTAACTAACCTTATGCTATCCGGCAATGTGGCCACAGATGTCACCGACTTATTGTACGGGGCCAACTTGTGTGCTCTGCGCAAAAAAGATGGTGGCATTCGGCCCATTGCCGTAGGGCGTACCTACAGACGTATGGCAGCCAAACTACGCTGTAAATATTACAGTGACATCTTGGCGTACAAATTTCAGCCAATCCAGCTTGGCTTTGGTTCCAAGGGAGGCTGTGTGGCTGCCATACATGCGCTGTCTACGTACATTGGCTGCGGTAAAGGTCATTCTAATTATTGATTTGAAGAATGCCTTCAACTCAGTGAACAGGGACACCTTGTTGACACAGGCTAAATTAGAAACTCCCAAAATTTTTAAATTCCTTTGGCAATGCTATAGAAATCCATAAAAAATAATTTATAAAGACAACGTTTTGGAATCTGCTGTTGGTTGTCAACAAGGTGACCCTCTCGGGCCAGTCATTTTTAGTTTAGCCATTCACCCAATAATAAAACAAATAAATTCTAAATTTAACGTCTGGTATTTAGACGACGGGACCCTGGGAGGGGACGTTAACACTGTCTTACAAGACTTAGAGCTAATAAGAACTAAATTTAAAGCAATTGGTTTGGAACTAAATTCAGACAAATGTGAAATTTTTATTAATGACAATTTGGATAACTTTTCGATCTTAACAAAATTTGATTCTTTGGCGCCAAATATTAAAATCATCAATAAATGTTCCTTCCGCCTCCTTGGTCCCCTATTTTATCGACGACGCTTTTGGATCTTTTATAGATGAAAAACTACAAAATCAGAACGGCTTTACAAAATTATTATTCATTCGGCTTTCACGATTATTCGGCTTCCTTTTTGTTCCAAAATTTACATATTACTTGCGGTTCTCTCCTTTTTGGAAACATTTATCCCTATTGGAAAACCTTGATAATATTATTCGGCACACCTTGAGCAAAATTCTAAATCTTGACATGAACGACCGAGTGTGGCTTCAAGCGACTTTACCAGTTCATTTGGGCGGCCTCGGCGTTCGCAAAATTACCGATGTAAGCCTCCCAGCGTTTTTGGCCTCGGTCCACGGCACTGAGGAATTGACCAGGAAAATTCTAGAACCCACACTGGTTAATTCTGAGGTGCCGTGCAAGACTGATGCCATTAACGCTTGGAAAATGGCTTGCCCGAGCTCTGACTTACCCCGATATCTATCCTCTCAGAGGCAATGGGACGGGCCGCTCTGTAGCAAGATGAGAGAATATCTTTTAAGTACAGCATCCAGTGTTGCAGAGCGCACCCGTTTGTTGGCTGTGGGAGAGTGGGAATCGGGGCTATGGCTTCAAGCACTTCCATCGTCCAACATAGGAACTACGTTGGACGATACAACTTTCCGCATCGCTTCTTGCCTACGCTTGGGAGCTGTTTGCAATTCTCCGCATCGCTGTCACTGCGGTAAAGCCGTCGACAGTCTTGGCTACCATGGTCTATCGTGCAGCAAGACTGCTGGGCGTTTTTCCCGACATGCCCACATTAACGACATAATCCGTCGAGCTCTTGTCACTGCCGGAGTACCAGCTCATCTTGAACCGAATGGTTTGGTACGCGACGATGGAAAGAGACCAGACGGTATGTCCTTATTACCTTGGAAGATGGGCAGGCCTCTGATATGGGATGCGACATGCGTCGATACCCTTGCGCCATCACATCTTCCAAGCACAGCTGGATCGGCTGGCGCTGCTGCTGCATCAGCGGAGACCCTCAAACGGCGCAAATACGGAAACCTAAATGGTAATTACATTTTTGAGCCGTTTGGGGTCGAAACGCTGGGGCCATGGGGGCTTAGTGCACGAGCTCTATACAAAGAAATCGCTAAAAGGCTGATCGACGCTTCCCGTGACCAGAGGGCTTGTTTATATTTTGCAGAGAGAATAAGCATTGCCCTACAACGTGGCAATGCTGCCAGCCTTCTGGGCACGCTACCAGCTGACAGCGTTGCGGAGGAATAATTTGACGACGCGTAGTTTGGGTTTTCTTTTTGTTTTTCCTCGTCTATTTTGTTATTTTTATTTATTTAGTTTTATTGGTTTTGTTTAGGGTAGTTTAGTTGCATAAGTAGTTATATGTTACTTGTTACTTTAATAAAAATAAATAAATAATTATATTTAATAATATATTTTTGCCTGTATAATTGTATTTAAGATCATGTACTGTACCCATGTTTGTGAAATAAACTATCTTACCTTATCAAAAAAAAATATTATCGCGGATACAATAAAATTTATTCCGATATTTACAGTATGATCAAAATGTATAGTTTGTATTCCCTGTGGACATAGTGGTGATATATTTGTATCTTTACAAACTTTGAGTGTTTGTTAGTCCGTGTGGTGACGGATAACGAATACAAAATTTCACTATCTTATTTTATTCGATGGGCGACGCGACGTAAGTGGCGACAGAGGAAAATTCACGAAGTAAATAGTGACTGCACGGTTGGTGTAGTGGTTTAAGCGGCCACCTCGCCACTTGATACTGCGGCGGTGTTGATTGTGTCCGTTAGTTGTATGTTTGTAAAGTCCCCCGCGACACAGGATTTAGTCCTACTGCAGGAGTTGTCTATAAAAAAATAATACTAATAAACATGCGAAGAGACAGAAAAACTCGACATCAAACCCTATACCAACCGTGACACCAACGTGACACAGTCGGCAAAATCCTCCTATTGACTCACAGTGCTACTGTGAGCAAAAATGGTTTTATTGATTGCAGCGCTAATCTGAAACATATCAGGAGAGGCTTATGTCCAGCAGTGGATTACCAAAGCCTGACAAGCGTGTGTATGTAACTGAGTTCTATCTCTGCGCAGAGTAAGAAGTCATGGGATCATCCCAGTTGGGTGTACAGTTTTTTTTTGTATGGATGTCCTTGGCTTTGGGTTTTTTCATGTCTGACAAGTTCGCTATTACGAAGATCAACATTATTAAAATCAGCAGAAATCCGCATCCACAGAGTACATTGTATAGACCGGCATCTAAAATATAACTGTTATATTTTAAATGCCGGTCTATTTGAATGAATGACTGCATTCATTCAATTTACGACAGTACCTACTATGTATATAGGTCTTCGCCCGCAGCTGCGCTACGATAATTATACACTTAAACCTTCCTCAGATATCACGCTTTGTACTGGTGAAAATCCGTTCGGTATTTACGACTTGATCACCTTTGAACATACAGTACGCGGCGGGGACTGTATTTAATAAAATATAAATGTATATATGTAGCAGATTTTCTTGCAGTTCATAGCAGGTGAGCTTTTATTTCTCGAGGGAAGGCTTCGATATTATGCACATTCCGTGGATGCACGTCGTGCTGAACCGTACTTGTTACAATAATCGTTATTGTGCCTGTAGCGCCGATACCCTGCAGGAATTTACTTCGAGTAAGCACGTAGTTTAATATGGGCTAATATTATATCTACTAGTTATATGTATGCTTTTTTTACTTTATTAATTAAATAGAAAACATAAAAATTTATTTTTCAAAGAATTTTATCAAATGCTAGCCGTTATTTTACCATTTGTAGGGCTGCTAACATAAACATTCAGCGGATTTTCAAATAAACTGTAATTATTTTACCACTTTTAGGGATTGAATATTAAAAATCCATCCTTAGTGGGTGCCTACTTAAAATATATATATATATACAGGGTGTAAAAAGACCCTTAACGAAAACTGAAACCCCATATTGTACCAATCATTACGAACATTTTTTGCTTTGGCATTATATCTGGGAAATTACTGGTTCAGGAGATATTGAGGCTGAAATTACTATGGAATTTTTGTAATTAGGTACAAAATCGATGCATTTACCAGGCCAACCTGTTCTCAAGATGTCCTATGCACACATGTATTAGCAGGTATTTCGAAAATTGCACGCGCGCATTTTTTATAACGGCTTGAAAAAAGTGAATACTTAAGAAAAAAGTTTCGTTTCCCAGGTTTTATTTTTGCTTAGTATGACTTATATATATACATACATACATACATAGTCTCACGCCTATAACCCCGAAGAGGTAGACAGAGGTGTATTTCTACACCCACTTTTCGCCAGATATACTTTAGTCCCACGTAATAAGGGGTGAGCCTATTGCCGTACCGGGCACATTTCCAGACTCCGTGCTGCTACTGAGCATTTCATGACAGAAAAACCCAATAACACTGCCCGACCCAGGAATCCAATCCAGGACCTCCCGATCCCACGCGCACATTTATGCCGCGGAGACCAACGAGGCAGTCGTATAGGGTTTAATGTCGAGTTTTCCATCTCTACGCAAAGATGGTATTTGCATCGTGTTATCCCTTAGTCGCCTCGAAAATTGCACGCGCGCATTTTTTATAACGGCTTGAAAAAAGTGAATACTTAAGAAAAAAATTTCGTTTCCCAGGTTTTATTTTTGCTTAGTATGACTTATATATATATATATAGTTATCCCCTTCATCACAATGTTGATCAAGCTTGCCATATAAGTAATTTTCTGTTTGATCCGTTTTCACTTGTTGATCCGGCCATGATTTCTTGATCCATTGCGAGCGCCCAATTCTCATGTGGTTCCCTTCGGATCAACTAACGCCAACGTCGTTGCTAATAATAATTACGCCATTTTTATACAAATCCAATCTTTAGGTATTTTAGATTTACTTGATCCGATTCAAATGGGCCAATCGCAGCGCAGTATTCTTCACGGAGGGCAGTCATTGGTTCTTGGTAACTTTTATGTATTATAATTCTGTATTTGTTATCAATTCTCATAACTTGCGGAATTTCTTACATTAACTTGGTTTCTATGTCCATTTTTCCGGCAGTTTTTTTTTACTTCGGAGTTTTTGGTTTTTGGTTACATATTTGTAGTAGGTATAGGTATTTGTGGTAGGTATAGGTAGTTTTTGGTTAAATATCTGGTAGATAATGTACCTAACATTACCTACAAGTACCAGAGGGGCCCGTGACGTGTGGCGACCACTCGAATCTTTCAAAAAATCGCGAGGTAAAACGCTTGTCACCGTCTGGTTTATAGATGGGTCATCATCATCATCCTCCGAGCGTTATCCCGGTTGCATCCAGGTCTTTGCCTTGGAGCCCGGGCTTCACTTTCTAGTCTAACCAGATTTGACTGAATATGAGTTTTCCACAGAGCGACTGTTTTCTTACTATAACATGTATTACCATTTAATTTATGGCACAGAGGATTTGACTTTTGTGGCTGGTCACCCATCTATAAACCAGACGGTGACGAACGCGCTTAACCTTGCGAATCGATAGATTTGAGCGGTTGCCACTTTGCCACGAGCCGCTCACTTTATACAGCACATGTGCGTACTTATTTGAATCCAAAACTTTATAATATAGACCTGCTGGTCAATATTATGTGGCTCCAGGATTATGTTACTTAAGTATTTTTGTTTGAATATTTTAGCTTACTATTTAACGCATAATTGTATACCATAATCTGTATATTTATTTGGCTCCTTTAAGACATACATACATATACCCGTCAATCAATACCTAATGGTCTCACATTACAATTTTTTAAATTTTAGTTTTCCATACATAGGATGATCTAGTGAATTTATATTCATTACGTCCATGCATTGTCAAATCCGAAAGCATACTATATTAATCCGCTTTAAATATGAACTGATACTGATAATCTTATGCACAATAGCTTATATGAATATTATGTGGCTCCATTACGTATGTACGCCACGCCATATCTGCGTACTTATATGAATTTGGGTGTTTTAAATAGTTTATTTGTTGGAATACTGTTTACAAAGTTGTTTACTGTTTTTAAGTCCATTGTATTTTGTCATCACCGTTGTACAAATGTCCCTTTTACATTAAATAATAATCTTAAATACTATAGTGCTATTAGGTACATACATAAGTCTTACTGTTTATCACACTGTATGACACATTTTAAATTAAAGGTCAACATTAATAAAATTTGCACGCCATAAGTTCTATTGAATAATATAGATAGAGTACAAATATCATCATTTAAAAGTGATAGGAATTAAGTATTTGGTAGAAAATTGTGACTGGCAGAACTTGTAGCTTTGGTAGAAAATTTGGCAGAATCTGTGGTTGGAAATGTTTACTTTGAAAGAAATAGTAGTTATGGTAGATTGAATTTGGAAAATATGGTTGTTTTTGTATGAATAGTAGTTTTGGTGGAAATTGTAGTTTTGGTAGAAATTGTAGTTTTGGTAGCAATTGTTGTTATGGCACAAATGGTTGGTTTGAGATAATGGTAGATTTGGTAGAAATTGTAGTTTTGGTAGAAAGGTTAGTAATGACACAAATTGTAGAAATGGTAGGTTTGGTAATTTTGAAAGAAATTGTTTATTGGTACAAAACGGAAATAGTAGTCAACCAAAACTACCATATTAACGGAATAACGTTCTGAGAATGATGATTGGTAGTAGGTGCTTTATTATTATTACAATGCCCGCTATTGTATATAAACTTCTATGGTGTCTAAATGTTGATCTGATAGTGTAGGAAGGTGGTCGCAATAAATTGATGATGCCTTTTGCAGTCCACTACAAGACTTAAGCCTCTCCACATGGTGGTTTTGGTAGTAGGACAGTGGTAGATAAAACAACGCGCTTATAATATCTAGTTGCTATTATTAGTATTACATTGCTATGATTATCAGGCGGGCAGACAGTAGCTCGTTTGCCAACTCTACTGTATAAAAGCAGTCAAGTGCGTGTCGTGCCACGTTTTTCGGTGTTATGTAGTGTACCCATGGGAGCTACCCGTATACATAACTTTTTCCAAAATAATTTTTTATACAGTTTTGTTCGCGTGGTTACAATGCATAACCATGGCAAATTTCAGCTCTCTAGTGCTTATAATTTTTTCGTAAAACCGCGGACGGACAGACGGACATGGTGAAACTATAAGGGTTCCTTGTAGTTTACTACGAAACCCTAAAAACGATTTATAGCTAGGTATTCATGACCAAATCCTTGTGTGATAACTGATAAGCATAAACACAAGTGTTAGTTCTATTATATGTTTCATTACATTGATTTGTTTTTATATAAGTTTACTGGATTCAAATAAGTATACGATGCAGCATGTAATCAGAGTTAAATAATACGTAAATCAACAACATAATTCAAATTCAAATTGCAAATTCAAGCTAGCAAATAACTCCATTGCTGCTATAATTTCACTCGTGGATCTAACAATGCATGGTTATACTAATAAATATAAATCCTCTGGATCAACTTATGTATGGAAAATAGATAAGGATATTTCATCTAATGATAGGTATTTAATATCTATGGGCCTTATCCGAAGGCGCAAGGTCACTCAGAGGGCGATGGAGAGAGCTATTTTTGGAGGTTTCCTGCGCAAGATCAAATCAGAAATTAGGAGATCCGCAGGAGAACCAAAGACATAGCTCTCCGGATAGTCAAGCCGAAGTGGCAGTGGTCAGGACACATATCTCAAAGTTGAGGCCGTGGAAGCAGAAAGGTTCTGAAGTGGTGGCCACATACCGGATGACGCCGCCGAGGAAAGCCCCCGCAAGGTGGATCGACGATCTCGTTAAGAACGCGGGAAGCGGTTGGATACGGGTGGCTCAAGACCGGTATGTGTGGAGAACCTTAGGGGAGGTCTATGTCTAGCAGTGGACGTCGTTTGGCTGATATGATGATGAATTGATGATATTTCATCATCATACCAGCCAATCGACCCAAATTCATATAAGCACGCAGATATGGCGTGGAGTTTTTAGAAATGTAGCCACATAATATCCATCAGCTTGTGTGCATAAGATTATCAGTATCAGTTCATAATATTTAAAGATCAATATAGTATGCTACAGTCATCCCGTGACCACGGCAGGTGTAACCCATGCCGAAACGTCGGGAAAAATAGAAAGGTATTTCATCTTTCATTTTGTTCATTAACACGATTCAGACCCGTTACATAATCTTTAGTATTAATATAGTATGCTTTCAGATTTGACAATGTATGGACGTAATGAATATAAATTCAATGGATCATCTTATGAATGGAAAACTAAAATCTAAATAATTGTAATGTGAAACCATTAAGTATTGATTGACGGGTATATGTATGTCTTAAAGGAGCCAAATAAATATACAGATTATGGTATACAATTATGCGTTAAATAGTAAGCTAAAATATTTGAACAAAAATACTCAAGTAACATAATCCTGGAGCCACATAATATTAACCCTTTGAATGCCGGAACGCGGATCCACGCGAGACACAACAGCTTTTTAATTGTGTCTGGCATTACGGCATACAAAAGGTTAACCAGCAGGTCTAATATAATATATCGTTTTGGATTCAAATAAGTACGCACATGTGGCGTATAAAGTGAGCGGCCCGTGGCAAAGTGGCGACCGCTTGAATCTATCGATTCGCAAGGTTACGCGGGTTCGTCACCGTCTGGTTTATAGATGGGTGACTGGCTACAAAAAGTCACACCCACCGTGCTGACAGCTGTCATCAAAAAGATCCTTGACAGTCGTTACGAGGAATTAGTCCCCGCGAACATCCTGACTCTGGTCTAAACCATAGAATATGGCTATCCCTTCGGGTTGCGGAGGTCGGACGGCAGTCGGTCTGTGGAAAAGTTAATATTCTGTCAAATCTGGTTAGAAGGCCTGGATGCAACTGGCATAACGCTCGTAGGATGGTGATGATTTGGCATAATTATTAAACAGTATAAATGGAGCCAAATAGTATACAAGAAATGGAAAATATCGGACTTAAAGAGTATTTAAATTAGCAAGTAGAAATAGGATCATTATAGTGGTGGTAAAAATGTATAAAATGGTTATATCATATATTATTATTATTACACGAAGCAAGTACTAAATTAACTTGTCCCTGGAACCACATATTTATAATTATCACGTCTGGATTCAAATAAGGACGCACGTATGGCATATAACTCGGAGCCAAATAGTCGACGTCGGTCTGAGATATATGGCCGTTACGGATCCAGTTTTGTTCGGAACTTCAGCCAAATTTATCACGAATACATTTAAGTTTTATTGAATATGTTTGGCAACGTCTTGCCGAGAATGGCAACATTGTGAAAAAATCAAAAATATATTCCATAGAGCAAATGTTATTCGAGTGCAAAGGTGGATCAAGTAAGGAACGGCAATACCGCGTGATCAACCAAGTCCGCAAACAGTCGTTTATATATATATATATATATATATATATATATATATATATAAATTACACATTTCTAACAATTGTATCTATTTACATATTCTGTCAACTGAAACATATTAGAGGTACACACATCTTTCAGTCTATCCACACTCGCATTAAAACACTTTCATCAAAACATCAGCGTTTGAATTCTTCCAAATTTATTCTTGCTGACAATGTGGGCAGTCCCATTACAAGAAAACCTTCAAGTAAGTCTCGCGCCTTGTCTGAGAAAGGGAGTTCCTACAATTTGTTATTGATTCTGGGCAAATACACTAGAGCATTTTTAGTAGATTTACAAGAAACAAGGGAACTTATATATCATGCATGATGAACTCTTATGAAACTTTGTTGTATTCAGTTTTCTTATACGCTTCGAGTTTCTTCCAATATCGTAAAGGGGTTCATCCATTTGTCATGTTTAGGAGCGGGTGTCGCAATTTACATGAGTGTTCGACGTTTGTGCCGCAAGTTCTAATGGATATTTATTTATTTCAGTATATTTGCACGTAGTATGCTTGTTAATACTATACTATAACGTACTAAATACAACTAAACTATTTAAAACTACAAATAAAAAGTTAAAAGGTTCATTATTGGGCAAGCATTCCTCCTCAATCATGCTTTTATGTTATTTAACCAACTTCATTGTATTCAACTGTACCTAGATGCGGCTTCTAAATAATATACAAAAAAAAACATGAATTTTCCTTCTTAACGAAACTTTTAATTGCTTGTTTTAATTCTGAAAGTAATGTAAATTATCATGAATAAGGTCGGAGTCCTTATTAAATATTCTTAACGATTTGTGAAATGTAGTCTCACTCGATCGTGGTGGAAAAGCCTTAATCATGGTCGACTATTAATATGAATGATTTATTAATTATAATGTGAACCTTCATTACCATTAATTAAAATCAAAACACTTACATTGTTTTGCTATTATTTAGTCAACATTGAATTGTGCATTCGTTTAAGATTACCACCATCTCATAATGTTAACTGGTGTTGAACACGCTTTTATTAGGTCGACACGTATGTAACTAAATATGTAATGGAATCTAAGCTAATTTAACCATCTTCCGAGGGTCATAGCGTAATGAAAATTGGCAGCTGTATGTAGTTCTGACGACAGTACAATAATATGGTACTGTTGAACTGATCTGATGATGGAGCCGGAAGATATGAACTGGAACTCGACATGTATGTAACTAACAATGTAATGGAATCTAAGATAACTAATTTAACCATCTTCCAAGGGTCGTAGCGTAATGAAAATTGGCAACTGTTTGTAGTTCTGATGACAATACAATAATATGGTACTGTTGAACTGATCTGATGATGGAATGATGGAAGATATGAACTGGAACTTCATGATGGAAAATCGTATCATAGCTGTTTTAGATTTCTTAGAAAAGTCTTGTAATGAACTTTGAACACGATAAGGTTTCAAGGTCTGATGATGGAGCCGGAAGATAGGCACTGGCGTTTCCTGATGGAATATCGTATCATAGTCGTCTTTGCACTTGTGAGAAAGGCCACATAATGGACTTTGAACGCGATCAGGTTTCAAGGTTATAACAAACCAATTATATATTGTAGCCCACGCAGTGGTGTACTTAGGATTCCGTACTTTTGCAGCTGGACAGGCGTATGTGGCCCTAAGTAGAGTAAAATCACTTAGTGGTCTCCAGATTGAAGAGCTACATTGTTCTAACCTGACAGAAACACCATGCAATACATGCACACTGGCTGAGATGGAGAGAATGCGGCCTCATTCGCCTACTTAAAATAAAAGTATAAATCTTAAAGATATTTCGTTATCAAAGACCAAAAAGTATAAAATAAATTAATAGTTAAAAAACACTAGAAAAACACGCTTATATAAATGCACGTAAAAACAAAAAATAAATTATAGATCGTTTAAGTTGTCTCTATTTCTGGGCTGAAGTGTAAACTATGTGCTTTTAGTTATAATATTTGATTGTAAATTTATAAATTTATAAGGGTAATGCGTCAACAGTGGCAAAATATAAATTTCTTTTTCTTTATAGTGAGATTTTGTTTTTTGTGCCGACTTTGGCTTTGACTTTTCTTGGGTTGTTTGTTGTTGTTATGCTCATGCAGCTTCCGCCAGGAAGTTAGTATTAGCATTTGTTAAAAATAAAGTCTTTCCTGTTCCAGCGCCCCACTCTTTTACAATCAAATATTATAATTAAAAGCACATAGTTTGCACTTCAGCCCAGAAATAGAGACAACTTGAACGATCAATAAATTATGTTTTGTATTTACGTGCATTTATAAAAGCGTGTTTTTCTGGTGCTTTTTAAACTATTAATTTATTTATTTACTACTTGTCTACCCTCCCTCAAAGTCCTGTTCGTGACGTAGGCATATCCCTATTCACCAAAAATTATAGTCGAATACGAGAATATTTCACAAATGTATGAACTGCTTGTTCATACATATGGTCTGAAAAGTTGTTTCTTTACGATGTAACTTTGCGATAAAATAAGTTTTGTTTCGCAATATTTATAAATACGGTATCAATGTTGTATATTGCATGTAACTCTCCTTTCTAATCTCTTGGAAATGATTTCACTTGAGTGAATAAACTTGAAGGGTTAAAGGTTTGAACTCTGATTATACATAATATGGACGTCGCCTTCAATTTTACGGGTTCAACTGTGGGATTACAGTATTTTGATTCAATCACTTTCTCGAAGTGAGGGCAAATTTAAACTGAGCAATATCAATAGCAATACGTCTGTATAAGTAACTTACACAGAGAATTACTATATTGATATGTGAAGACTACGTTCAATTATAAATTGCAGAGAGGCTAATACAATCATTTGAGATTATGAAAAGTAGGTATAACAGCATCTAAAGTGATGTGGATGGATTGTGAAGTGTGTGGATTTTTATGCACGGAATCTTGGTAAATAAACGACAAAATACTCGGATTTTTAATCTTATTGAGTTTATAGTATACTAGCTGCGCCCATGGTTATACAAGTATTATTTAGGGCTACTGCTTAGCTTAAACAAAAACTCTCTAGCTTTATAATATTCTGCCGTTTTTCGCAAACAAAGCCTTAATTTACCCATATTAGACAAGGTAGTTTACTGGACAGACGATAGTGATAAATAAAACATAATTTTCGCCCAAAAACGTTAGGAGTTCTAGATTTTGTAGCTTTATTGTTATCATTCTTGTCTAGTTAATCAATTTTATAAGTTATGCATAGATTTTCAATGCATTGATGTTATGAATAAGTATAAGATAAATTTTACTCAATATGGAAGTCTGTGTTTTATGGTAGGGAACATCTCTTAAAGGAATAAAAAACTCAGCTTGATATATGCGTTAATGAATGAATTATCCAGGGTTTTCTCTCATTTTAAACATGTGTCGGTAATCTGTGAAGCGTTGTACTCGATATTCCAACATTTTATAGCTTTAGGGGATATTATCAGCAACGTGTTGGTGAAAATTATTGAGTTTAATGAGTAAATTTTCAGGTAATTGTGAATGGGACTTAACATTCTTTGAAGCATTCTCCTTTATTGCTACGAGGCTGTTAGGTATTTTATTTTAATTGATAAGTACCCATTAATTTGTTTACTTGTGCACTTATTTCATCGTAGTTGATGGTCTGTTGGTTTAGTATCTTGTGATGCCTGGGCGACTAATACTTCGAAACTGGAGTATGACCGCAGGTTGAGGATTTTTGTTTGACGAACACGACTACTTATTTCGTGTTAGGTTAATTTATTACTTTCCTACTTCATTACCTGACTACTTTGGGATCTTGTGTGCATTGTCCTCAGAATTGATTTTATATTTATATGACTTACTAGACGGGATTTAGGGTTACTGCTTCTACCAGTAGCTCATAGCCCATATAAATGACCTCGAAAAATGAGTTGTCCTAAAAAAATTCGATTCGAATCGGAGCTCAGTTCAGTAGATTCAGAGAGTAGTGCGTTTAACCAAACAAACAAAAAAACTCTTTAGCTTTGTTAAATTGATTCAATCTATTTAATTTGGCCAGCCATGTTCAATTGTCTTCGGCTATTGAGCTCTATGAATATTGAAATCGAATAAACTTAATTAAACTAAATTAAGCAAATTACTGAGGTAATACAAGGAATACTATATTTTATTAAATTACGCATATTAATGTTCCCTAGAAACATAAAAGAACCAACATGTGAGACAGATTACTAATTCCAACATTAATCCGCATCGTACCGCAATTAGTCGGAAAGCTCTGTTTAACGGAACTACGGTAACTAAAGCAGGATCAGCTGTCGAAGATCTTTTAGCTTCCGGAACTTTGGCTCGACAATCGACTAACGTTGCAACCGCTATCCCAACTTATGAGTAAAAACACCAAGCAGTTTTCTTTCTTGATATTTCGCCAGTTAATTAATACGGCTTCCCTTGTGTTTTTCGTAAAGTGTATCTATGTAAAGGATTACCATGCAGGCTTGTGTGTTTATAACACAAATAAAATTAAAAATATATGTTCTTCAAGTTAAGATAGCACAATTGATAAGTTAAGGTAACGTTTTAGTAGGTGGTCTAAACCAATTGTGCCAGCCAGGTACTTAGAAGTTTTGCTACGTTTAACCCTAGAATACTAATCATCGCCTGTGAGGCCGCGTTCGGTTGATTTTTTAAGAATATTTTTAAATTACGTCTATGTATCACGGCGTGCGTTCGTGCCAATATAGTGAACCCGACGACACGGTGGGGAGTAGTCATGGGTTCAGCGGGGAATACTTAGGTATCGAGTTATTGACCTCACGTTCGCCTGGGAGGCGATCATTAGTATTAACGGTAAGTTTTATACTAATGTCGTTTTTTAGTTTTTTGCAATGATCTCTTCATTTATTTGTAAAAATAAGTTTGATTTAACTGAGAATAGATCATTTTGTTTCATAGATGAATCTCGATGAGGACCAAATAACAAACTATTTGGAAAACGTGATTCGGACAGTGAAACTGAGGATTACGATTCAGACGACAGTGTGGCTGATCCTGCTCTCTTACCCTCGTGACAGCTTGAAGATGATCTCCAAAATAATATTG
Organism: Euclidia mi; assembly: GCA_944739405.2. Classification (NCBI taxonomy): domain Eukaryota; kingdom Metazoa; phylum Arthropoda; class Insecta; order Lepidoptera; family Erebidae; genus Euclidia; species Euclidia mi. Next base: position 26,562,301 of record OX123202.2, read on the forward strand.
CTCCGAACAATCTAAATATACCTACTGGAACATCTCAAATACAAGCAAGCACAAACACCGAGTTAGAAGCTGCTCTACAAACCCAATCTCGATCTCCAAACTGCTGTAATTGTGATAGAAATATATAGGCTGATTTTAATTTACTCTCAAGCCAAATATCTTATAATTAGAATGGTATTTTTACTTTTATGTGATATAACACTTTAACGATACTTAATTTAGATAATAAATTAGAAGCTATGTGACGTCGTGCCTCGGCGCTTGCGAGCCCCGCTACGATGACGCACTGCAGTGGGGAGCCCTCTCCCGCTTGCCGACCCTATATATACCAGCGACACACGTGGTTGGGCCCTTTCTTCTGCTGGGAGACACACGTCAACGCTGAGTACTCATCCGAGGACCTGTGGAGTGTCAACCTACCACCTACGCCCTGGATAATTGTCTAGTCGGTTAACCTCAAGTGTCAGTTCTTTTATGTAATCAAAACCATTGTGAATCTGGAATATAACGCGAGTTTAATCTTTCCTGGTGATATTTTTTATTTATTTCCCGTAAGACAACCTAATTATCTCTTTTTAATTGCTCGGCGAGTGATCGATCCCGGCTATCCCGTGAAAATCAATCACTCGTGCGACATTGGCGCCCAATAGAATTTTTAAATATATTTTTTAAAACGTAGGTTGGCACTTTACAGTTGAGTGAAATAATTTATTTTTCTCTTGTATATTTTTCTCCTGTGTGTGCACATATTCTGGTGTGGTGAATTGCGTACAGGTACAGTTTCTATCTATTTTGGTTGGCCATAAGCAATTTAACTGTGTAAATAACATAACGGTGATTTAATTAACTTCGGTCTAAAATCACGTTCCACCGCGGGCAGCGTGTCGAGCCGCCAACCGGTTTTAACCGCTTAGCCGTTGAACTAACGTGCCTCGTGTTCGCGAAAAAAATATTGTGATTCAACCTTTGAGTGACCTTTAAGAAATTTTTTTTAATCCTTTACCAATCATCACACCATTGTATAATTTAGTGTATTTCAGCTTTTTTTAGCACGGTATTCGATTTTCTGGCGATATTTAATTTTTTTCTAGTACTGGCGTAAATACTTAGATTTTCTATTATTGTTTTGTAATAATGGCTTACATTATAAATTTCTCATTATTAACTAAAGCGGAATTAGAATATGAGACCACAATACGCGGCGTTTCAAAGCCTGACAATCCCCGCAAACAAATCGCTAAACTTTCAGTTAAAATTCCCTCGGAGGATATATTATCTTCACCCTTCCCACCAGAGGAGGATGTGGCTGAAGTGGAAAAGTCGTTATTAAGATCAAATAAACACTTATCTATGTTGGAAGCAAACTATACCTCCGAGCTTCAACAGAAGGTCGAAACCGTGCTTCACCATTGTTTTCATTGACTGAATAGGGTGGATACCGGCAGTCTTGATATTAAAAAAATTGAGTCTGTGTGGAATAAATTTAATGACTTATATGCGAAATTACAATTAACCACGAGTCGTAGTTCGCGGTCGGATTGCTCAGTGGCAGAGGAAAACACTTCCTATAATTACGACCGTAAGCTTTTCTCGGAATTAGGTAAATTCAAATTTAACGGTAAATTATGTGTAAGATCTTTTATTGAAAAAATTTATGAATTTATGTCCTGTAGATCTATTCCACATGACAAGATGTTGTCTTTCGCTTTTGAAATATTTTCGGGTGACGCATTAGTTTGGTATCGTTCTGTTAAAAATAATGTAAAGACTTGGTTAGAACTTTGCGAACTTTTAAAACGAGATTTTAGTCCGCATAACTACGATTATCGACTTATGACGGAGATTCGTCAGCGCTCACAAGGCGAGAACGAATCAATAACTATTTACGTGGCAAAAATGCACGGTCTGTTTTCGCGACTTAGTTCTCCTATCGCTGATTCGGCGAAGCTAGAAATTTTACTAAATAATATTAGACCTTGTTACACTAATTGTCTGCTCACTGCAAAGGTTGTTGATGTTGATAGTCTGGTCGAAGTTTGTCGTCTTTTCGAAAATTACCAAAGTCGCAGTAAGCAATTTTCTGCACCCCCTAAAGTTTCAAAGAATACTGTAGCACCCGATCTAGCGTATAATTATCCGTTTTCTAATTTTTCTTCAAACAAAAATGTTTACAATCATAATCACTTCAATAAATATAACTCTGTCGCCGATACATCGAGATACAAGTCTGTACCACAAGTCAACGCCGTATCGAGTACTTCTAATATAAATAAAACTTTTTGCGTGCGTTGTAGATGCCATTCGCACTCATTACGTAATTGCCGTCAGCCACACTACCTAATCTGTTTCAAGTGCGGCACAAAGGGTTTCAAGGTGTCAGACTGCCCCAATTGTAAATCTAAGTCGACCCCTACAGTTTCAAAAAACTAGTTAATAAGGATTGTGGAAAATCAAATTATACAACTAATTGTAATAAAACAGAGTGGAATAATTGGTTGGACTTTTTAAAAAAAATCTTTAATAGCTATCATATTTCCTCAATCCGTAATTCTAAAGTAGAATATTTACCTTACGTTACTCTTAAATTAAACGGAATACCTACCACAGGTCTTTTAGATTCTGGATCTTGCGTTACAATTTTAGGTAATAATTTGCATAACTTATTTTTGAAAGACAATGTTTTGGATAAATCGAAACCTTTAAGGTTAATAACAGCAGGCGGCGAACGATTTGAGTCTTTGGGATCGGTGTTTCTACCCTTCGAATTTCAGGATAAATTGATTAACTTAGAAGTTCATGTTGTACCTGGGATTCAAAATTCCCTTATCCTTGGCATGGATTTTTGGCGAAGCTTTGGCCTATTTCCTAACAAATTGGAGTCTGTTTTGATTGTGAACAAGTCTGACGCTCAAGTAATGGAGTTGCAGGCAGTTTCCCCTACACATCTTGTTTCTTTTGATCATCTTACAGTCGACCAGAGAGCTACCGCTGACAACATTATTTCTAAATTTACCGATATTTCATACGAGAAGCGGGGTCTCGGTTGCACAAATATTATTTCTCATTCAATTGATACAGGTGATTGTCCCCCTATTCGGCAAAGATTTTATCGCATGTCTCCCGATAAACAAAGAATATTAATAAAGCATCTTGACGACATGCTCTCAGAGGATGTTGTTGAACGATCCGAAAGCCCGTGGTCAAACCCGGTCATTTTGACACCAAAGAAGAACGGTGAACTGCGTTTCTGTTTGGACAGTTGAAAATTAAATTCCGTTACAAAAAAAGATGCTTATAGCTTGCCTTATATTTCGGAAATTTTAGATAATCTGAGAGATGCTAAATACTTGTCTAGTTTAGACCTGTCTAAATCTTTTTGGCAAACATTAATTAAAGAAGAGGACCGTTGCAAAACAGCCTTTTATATTCCCACGCGTGGCACATTTCAATTCAAAAGAATGCCTTTCGGTCTTACGAATGCGCCAGCTACTCAACAACGATTAGTTGATATTTTATTTTATGGCCCAGAATTTGAAAATAAGGTTTTCTGTTTTATCGATGACATAATCTGTATCACGTCCAGCTTCAGCGAGCATATTACTCTTTTATTACGCATTCTTGATAAACTAAAAAGCGCTAATTTAACAATTAATCTCGAAAAATGTCAATTTTTTAGAGATAAACTAAAATATTTAGGCTATGTTGTCGACTCTAGTGGATTGCATCCCGATCCGGATAAAGTAAATTCAATGAAAAATTATCCCACTCCTTCTAATAGAAAAGAAGTACGTCGATTTTTAGGCGCAGCCTCGTGGTACAGGCGTTTTATACCGAATTTTAGCTCTATTGCTGCACCCTTAAATAAGTTAACATCTCAAAGTAAAAACGCACCTCCATTCTGCTGGACGACAGAGGCTAATGAGGCGTTTAATAACCTAAAGAATTGTTTGATTTCCTCTTCGGTGTTGGCTTGTCCTGACTACTCGCAACCGTTTGAAATACACTCAGATGCTAGCGATTTTGGTCTTGGCGCGATCCTCTGTCAAAGGTTAAATGGTGAGGAAAGAGTCATAGCGTACTATAGCAAATCACTCAGTAAGCAAGAAAAAAATTACAGTGCCACAGAGCGCGAGGCCCTGGCTGTTCTATCTGCCATAGAACACTGGCGTTGTTATGTTGAAAATGGTAAAAAGTTTATTGTTTACACTGATCACGCTGCTTTGAAATGGTTCTTGACCTTAAATAACCCTACTGGCCGGTTAGCCAGATGGGGAGTTCGCTTATCTTCCTATAATTTCGAAATACGTCATCGTCGGGGTTCCGATAACGTTTTACCTGATTTTCTGTCTCGCTCTTTACCCGTTTCTGCTATTGCTAATGATATAAATATAGATATTAATTCTAATCAGAATTTACCAGTTTCTACTAATGATCCTTGGTATTTAAATATCTATAAAGGCTGTTTAAGTTCTCCGACTTCCTTTGTTAACTATCAAGTAATAAACAATAAATTGTATTGTTTTAAAAAAACATTAAACCCTCTCACTAGAGAATTTCAATGGAAAGAGGTTATTCCGTCTGACCAAAGAATTGACATTCTAAGGGAGAATCATTCTTCGCCCACTGCTGGACATCTGGGTATCTTTAAGACATACAAACGTCTTGCACTTAATTATTTTTGGCCTGGTATGTACTCCGATGTTGTCAAGTTCGTCAGTTCATGTGAACCTTGTATCACCCATAAACACCAAAATCACCCAAATTTAGGTCTAATGGGAAAACCCAAATCATGTCAAAAGCCCTTTCAGACGATTAGTATTGATTTGATTGGTCCATTGCCCCCCAGCAGAAAACAAAACACTTTTATATTTGTGGTCAGTTGTTGTTTCTCTAAATATTGTTTGCTTTTCCCCATTAAACGGGCAACTGCAGAAGTGATAACAAAAATTCTCGAGGAAAATGTATTTTTGGTGCATGGAATTCCATCTACTATTGTTTTGGATAACGGTAAACAATTTATTAGCGCAACCTTTAAAAGTATGTTGTCAAAATATAAAATTCCAAATTTGCATTTTACACCGTTGTATACTCCCCACGTTAACTCAGTTGAACGTTACAACGAAACCATTATTACAGCTATTTCAACTTTCATAGAATCTGATCATCGAATCTGGGACACTTTAATCACTAAGGTTCAGTTCGCCCTTAACTGCGCAGTTAGTGAGGTTACTGGTTATTCTTCTAATTTCCTTGTTTTTGGCAGGGAGGTCATAACATGTGGTTCTCAGTATATTGACAAGGAATTTAATTCCAATATGGTGCTTGAACCACGGGACGGCTATGCCGAAACTTTAGGCTACTTATCCTCTATTTTCGAGAAGGTACATTCAGCTCTGTTGTCGGCCCACCAACGAAATTGTTCATCTTATAATCTTCGCCGTAAACCGGCAGAATTCAATGTCGGTGATATAGTTTGGCGCAGAACGTTTCTACTTAGTGACAAGGATAAATACTTTAGCAAGAAATTGGCGCCTAAATTTATTAAATGTAAGATTGCCTCAAAAAAGTCACCCCTAGTATACAAACTTAACGACATGGCCGGTAAACCTTTAGGAGAATGGCACATCAAAGATTTAAAGTTGATTAATTACAAAGAATAATAAAAGCATAAAAACAACAATGTAAGACGCACATCTATACTAAGTTATAATTACCTACATAATCATTTGCGAAGGCCAACAATGGTTCTTATGTTTTCGAGTCGAAACCCACAAGATAATGTATTGTGTTGTGTTAATGATTTATGTAAACATGCTAACATAAAATTAATAAATGTTTCAGTTATAAATGGTAATAAAGTTTATTACATGTAATATTGTTACAAAGAATCTGTTGTTTATCTAACTATCAGTTATGGCTCAGTGGTTAAAAGGTCGTTGTAGGATCGGTCTGGTGTTCGATTCTCGCATGTGTATTTTCTATAAATGCATATTGATTGGCGTGTTGTTTTTCGCCGTGCCTTGTTCTGAAGTTCTGTTGTTATTCTTAATTCTGTATAAATTCCATAATCAAATTGTTATTATAGGTACTTTATAGACATTCAGAGTAATTAACCGTGCGTCGCGAGCTCGGAACAGTCGAATAGTACCTACCATTTAGATCGTACCTACCTAGTGGTCGTTATGACGCACGCGCGTTCACTCAGCGACACGCCGATAAATAAATGCCTAACTAATGATTCACCATTGTTTACATTCAAAAGGTGTTTACTGGTCGTGTTGTAGTTATTAATTAGAGCAAAATATTTATTAAATTCTTTCCTTTGACATTGAGCGGTCCGGTCGTGTCTGCGGCTTATATTATTTTTGTTCATCGTTACGAAAAATCTGTTGTTACACCTAACTATATTCAAAAAGTTTACTTATCTAGTGGCAGAGGCCGAACCCAAGATTTTTAAGTCGTAGGGCTAGATCAAGTTCTTATATCTACAAATCATTATTACCTAATAATTACCCTAAGCGCTACTCCATAGATTGTTATCTTTGCTATTGGGCCATTACACTGGCCTTGGCATTTACATGTAGGTATGTGTGATGAATTATGAATGATAAATGTTATGTTCAAGTTCAGACTGCCGTTGTACGCGTGAAGAATGCAAGCGTGGGTCATTATTATTTAGGTGTACTAATTGGCGTATAGGGTTGTCACTTGTTCAAGGTACTCATGCCCTTGTTTTCTCTAATTCCAGGGAGTATCTTCAGGGCTGCTACGCCCGTTGGGCTAGGGAATTTTCCTTAGGGAAAATCCCGGCCTAACGGGGGGGGTGTGTGACGTCGTGCCTCGGCGCTTGCGAGCCCCGCTACGATGACGCACTGCAGTGGGGAGCCCTCTCCCGCTTGCCGACCCTATATATACCAGTGACACACGTGGTTGGGCCCTTTCTTCTGCTGGGAGACACACGTCAAAGCTGAGTACTCATCCGAGGACCTGTGGAGTGTCAACCTACCACCTACGCCCTGGATAATTGTCTAGTCGGTAAACCTCAAGTGTCAGTTCTTTTATGTAATCAAAACCATTGTGAATCTGGAATATAACGCGAGTTTAATCTTTCCTGGTGATATTTTTTATTTATTTCCCGTAAGACAACCTAATTATCTCTTTTTAATTGCTCGGCGAGTGATCGATCCCGGCTATCCCGTGAAAATCAATCACTCGTGCGACATATGTGTCTTTTTATTTTTCAAAAGACTGATCAAACAAGGGTAATGTTAGATTTAAGGTTGATTTTAAGACTGAAATTATAATTTTAAGAAAAATATGCCATTAAATTTAAAGAAACGAGGTCTTTCTTTATTATTTTGTTACATTTAATACAAATTTGAATAGAAAAATCTTTCTAAAATCTTGTATCATTTATGAAGTAGCCTTCCAAGCGATCATAAGTATTAAGCAGTAAAAAAATAAGATTAGTACTCTAGGGTTAAACACATTAAACAATGTAACTTAACTGTATGCTTTGCAAAGAAACTGAACATTTGAACAGAACTCCCTAAGTCCCTATTGCAGGATCTGCATTACTGAGCTCTGAATTGTGGTACTAGCGGAACCTGAAAGTGGAAATTACAAGCGTTTTATAACGTAAACCAACAGAGACAATGAAATGTAGCGGTATTAAAATCAAACTTTAATATCAATACGTATCCAAAAATCCAAAGAACCGCTATAAATATGTAATAAAATAAACATTGTTGTAGGCGTTTCTTTTTCTTAATTTATTTTCCAAAAATTGAATCCACTGAACAAGTATACAAACACTCTACACCCATATGTCAGTGACACGTAACTGAATACAATATGTTCTTACCTACATATTTTTGCATATGAGCCTGTATGGTTAAAAATAAAAATATATTTCATAATGATCGTGTCGTGTGTTGATTGTCATCATTAGGAGTCATAATAAAATATTGTCGATATAAATAAGTTACGCCCACTATCGACTTGTAGGTACAAAGGGCGATTGAGCGTCTAGAGGTCATTAGCTAATTCTAGGTTAAAATACTTTTTGTCTTCAAATCGTTTTCATTGTCTGTATGTACAATGGTTTCCTTTGCATTTATTTACACGTTGTCAATTTTGTTTTCAATACAAATTTGTTTTGAAAAATAAGTCTATAAGTTCTACTTAAAGTATGATTAGGTTTTTTAAAGGTGATGGCTGATGTAACAAATTCCGAAACGTTGGAGTAAATATAACCTTTGTTTTAAAGTAATAGGCTTGTGTCCACTAAGAATAAATCGGTATGATTGTAGTATCTATAGATTCATTATGATTTTAAGATGTCAATAAAGTTTATTATTTATTATTAAAAGGTAAGATTAATGTTATTTTTAGGATTCTAAAACTAAAAATAATGTATTTATTCTTGAGTCAGTGAACAACAATCAGAGAGCACTTCGTCAAATAGTACGTCCACCATTCATGTTGTTGGCGTTTTTGTAGTAAACACAACTAAAACGTCAAACTTTCTACCTGTCAAATCAAATATAACAAAATAAAAGTGGGTACATCAGACCAGACTTCATTCACGGTTTGTTTTGTTTTGGACTTTGTGATATCACTCAACCGCCATGATGGTTTACAGCGTTTTCGTGTCAAATTCAAAAAGGTTTTTAAAAAGCCGTAATTAGTAATGTTGCTGATCGATTTTTGAAGAAATACATACATAGACTCACGCCTGTTTCCCGGAGGGGTAGGCAGAGACTACGGAGCGCCATTTGCAACGATCTTGACATATCTCTCTTGCTTCATTCACTCCCATCAGATTCCTCATGCATGCTCTTCTGTTCAGGGTGCTTCTAACCTGTCCTGTTTTTAGGATGTCTCCAATCTGGTCAGAGAACGTCCGCCTAGGTCTTCCCCTTCGTCCTGTCCCTTCCACACTTGCCTTATATATCTGCTTGGTCCGTCTTTCGTCATCCATCCTCTCCACGTGTCCAAACCATCTTAGCATACCTTTCTCGATGCTTGTCACTACATCTTCTTTTACCCCACAACACTCTCTTATCACACAATTCTTTACTCTGTCAGTCAAAGAAACACCACACATACTTCGCAGTGCTCTCATTTCTACAGCATTTATTCTACTTTTATGACTCTTCTGCCATACCCAACTATCACTACCATACATAAGAGTAGGTACTAACACCCCTCTATGGACAGCCAAACGTGCCTTTTTGGACACGTTTTGGCTATTCATAAACGCCTTCAGAGCTCCATTCACTCTATTACCTGCATTAACTCTTCTTTCAATATCTTCTACATTCTTACCATCTCTTGTAAACAGCGTACCTAAATATACAAACTCATTCACTTGCTCCACTCGCTGTCCATCGATCATAACATTACAAGCCGTAACGCATTCCTCCTTTTCAAAAACGAAGACGTCGACTTTTTCTTTTGAAGAAAAAGTCAGGAATTTCAGTTTAACATTTAATAAAGGAACGAATCAATCGCTAATTACATTTTAGGACACAAGCCTATTACGCGATATAGACACGTCACAAAAATTTAAGTACTGGTACTATTTTCTGACAGAGTGTGGCCAGGTGATGATCTTTAAACAGTGTAAGCTTTGATAACGAATCAGATACTTGTAAATAGTATCGGCACATTTGCTTATAACAGTGAGTATTCAGTACAAACTGTGTTTTTTTTTGTACGTTATATTTTTGTTGCGGATGGTACATAGATTTCCAGTAAATTCAAATATTGATATTGTTGAGTTTTGACAAAAATTGCTATCGAAACCGGAATGAGTTGATTGACCAGAAATATCACATATGAAATGCGAATGTACTCTGATTGAATGAAACCAGACTCTGAAAAAACATAAATTGTTGTTTCGAGTCTGGGTGTTCATTGTGTCCGTTGGTTGTATGTTTGTAAAGTCCCCCGTGACACAGGATCTATTCCTAGTGCGGGAGTTGTCTTTAAAAAAAAATGAAGCCAGTGTGCGATACACACGCTTTGAATTGGTCAAAGGAAGACGGATTAGTGAAAGCTCGACTCCAACAGACGTAGATTTTTTTATAATTTGCATTAGCGTAGGTTATTCAACTTTGTTGTTATGGAATTCTTTTTTATTTTGGCTCCCGGGACATCTCTGTTACACATATCTATCCACACTGCTGGATATAGGCCTCTATATAGGCGTCATTTTTCGGTTATAGTTAAGTATCCTAAACTGATATCGGCTAGTTATACATATACATTGTGCTAGATATATTATTTTGTAATATCAAAAGCGAAACTGTCCACTCTGCAACGCTGCTTGTCAGTGTAACAGTTCAGAATAAAAATATATGCAATGTTTTCTTTGCATAAATTATGATGAAAGGTCTCCAAGTCACACAAAATCCTGGGATTTCAGCCGTGGGCCGTCACTGCCCGTATTTCAGGTATAATGAGCTTGGATTTAAAAAAGCCATTCGATCTCGCAACTCAAAGACCGCATAATGTTCATAGGCTAAAACTTTGAAAGTCTCCTTTGCAAAAACATAACACGTAAGTTGAGACTGTGCAAAGGGTGTGGACAATCCTAATGTAATCATTTTAATTTATTCAAATTCCTTTTTATCACAGTACAACCGTTTTACGATGGCGAGTCTAAAGTTCGCGCAGAAGGCGGCGCAGTAATCCTTTTTAGGAACTACGCGGTGGCAAGAAGTGGGGTGCGCGGGACGGTAGTCTACTGTCTAGGCCAGTGATGCACGTTATGTAAATACAAATTAATACTTTATTCAATCAAAAATTTTAATCGATTATTTTTATAATTGATTTAATTTATTTTTCGTATAATAATAAAAGTACTATAAGATATAAAATGAAATAGATTTATTAAACCAAGCCATAAACTGAGATTTTATTTTTAGTAAAAGAACAAATCAAATAAAATTTATTTTCTTGGTTAAAGACCAGATTTACTTATATCAGTTATCTATTAAGGATAACATAAATGAAAAGAGTTGGAATACATTTAAAATCTTTACATGTAACTGAATATTTTTTCTAATTAATTTTAATCGATATTCATTGAAATCGATTAAATTGAGCGTCAAACACATTTTTTTTGGTTGGGATTGGACACCCCTTTTTTACTTTTTCAGTTTTCGGTGTGATATAATGTGTCTCTGTCACAGTTTAGTATTCGTACTATCTCTGTCTTGAGCACAGACGATGTCAAAAGATTTCATTGTGGTGGTTGTTCGTTATGTTTTGAACGGTTTCTTTGTACTTTATTGTAATTGTTGCATCTTTTTTATTGCATGTTTGGCATAGCGGTTTAAGAGGCTACCTTGAAGGTCAAAAATCGTGCAGAGGTCATCGCTAAGTGTTAGCTATAAAGTTGAATGACGCACGGTTTTTCACATGGCATGCCATCACGAAACTGTCTGAAATCTTACTTCGTTCATAACTCAAGTAGTAATCGTTTTAGAAAAAAATCGTTAAACCAGTCCCTAATAAACTAGCTCACTTCTCGCTTCTTTCGGTGAGTAGCAATTTCAAGGCGAAAAGTATTATTTTAAATATCCGTAAAAATATTTAGAGAAAGCATGTTTTTCAAATTAAAATTCTATCGAGCGAAAATCTTCCAATCGTGTATCTGTCCGAGCAGTCCCTGGATAAAGACCTGATAAATAATATATAAAATTTTCACTTTGCTGGTGTGTCTCACTGCTTCAAAATCTGTAATCAAAAAAGGCATACATTTTCGAGGTAGCGCCTTAAGCGGCCGCCTCGCCGCTTGAGATAGCGACGAGTGTTGTCGGTTCAATTCACACACGAGACAACACTTTATGTGATCCATAAATTGTTGTTTCGGGTCTGAGTCTTCATTCTGGCCTTTGGTTGTATGTTTGTAAAATTCCCCGCGACACGATTTGTTAAAAAAGAAGAAGAATTTTATATACCTAGTTGTAGCGCGTATATAAATAAAAAAATTCACATTATTAAAGTTTTTTGTTAAGTGTTTGCTAAAATTTTATTTGAATTGCAAGACGTGACGGACGTTTCGGTTAAAATATCTGCCACTATTGACAGGTGAGGTCTATTCTTTATAAATGATACGAATTCTGGCAATAATACTGTTTTTTACACGAGTGTACATGCGCGGCAATTCGCAAAGGCTAACTTCAGAGCCGCCAAGATACGACGTCTGATGTATATTTCGTTGCAGGTTCCCACACAGTACAACTTTCATCGGGATTTCGGTGTCTTCTATGGTAACAACCGCTGACGTTTGCAATACATGTGATGCATTCATGGGTTCAAGTAGCTTTAAGAAAAATATTATAAGCGCTGCAGTTTGTGCGATGGATGTCTATTATTAATAACGGGTGTCTCAGTAAGAGGGTACTTTTTAAAATTGGAATATTTTTTCTTTAATGCAAAGTGGCAACTCTGAAATTTGAGAGCTGTCACCTCTGTTTATTCCGATTATTAAAAATGGAGCGCTTTTCGAAAGAAAAATGCGTTATAATTGTGAAAACTCATTACAAAAATGGGGAAAGTTACGCTGTGAAACCGCTCACAAACTTCGCCAAATTTTCAGCCGAGAAAGTGCACCTAATGTGTCAACCATTTGAAGAGTGGTCAAAAAATTTGAAGAAACTGTGTCAATTACGGATAATAAAAATCCTTTGAAAACATTGCTGCTTTAAACGAGAGTATCGCCGAAAACCCGAAAAACATCAATTCGACATCGTCCTCAACAACTTCAAATTTCACGAAGCACTACGCAGACAATTTTGACTAAAGACCTCCACCTTATGCGTACAAGATTCAGTTAATTCAGGAGCTCAAACCAGCAGACCACGGAAAGCGCCGGCAATTCGTTCAATGGGTAATGGAGCAAAGTGAAGTCGATGCCAATTTTTCGAAAAAAGTCATTTTCTCCGATGAAGCGCATTTCCATATGAATGGCTTCGTGAATAAAGAAAAGAAAATATTTATTTTGCCACAAATGGCACACACTAAAAACATTTTAGCAAAAAATAGATACAAAATAAAACATAGTCGAATAAGAACAAAAATTAAAAACAAAAAAATAAATACAAAATAAAAAAAACAAAATTAAATAGAGAAGCAAGTTATATAAACAGTAATGGCAGATTGTTATGTCTACTCACTGGCAACACAACGCTTCCCGGCTGACCAATTGGGAACCGTCTGCCGCCATTGGCCACATAAAATAACAACACTGTTCTAAGTGTCAGTGAGCAGTGATAACAATCTGAAAATTTATAAATATATATTTTTAAATGAACTTTGATTAAAATTGGACTACGCTCAGTCTACGTTGCGGTTTTTAGGCCGCAACACTGTTATTCTGCGCAATTCGTACACAAAATACACAAAATTTTTCTATTTGGGACGCAGAAAATCCTCATGCAATCCATAAGAAACAAATGCACCCACAACGAGTAACTGTCTGGTGCGGATTTTGGTCAGGCGGCGTGATTGGACTTTACGTTTTTGAAAATGAGGCCGAAATTGCAGTGACTGTGAACGGCATTCGTTACAGGAATATGATAACGGACTTCTTGTAGCCTCAACTGGAAGACATGAATCTGGACAACATGTGGTTTCAGCAGGACGGCGCAACCTGCCACACCGCGCATGAAACAATCGACTTATTGCAGCAACGATTTCCAGAACACATTATCTCACGAAGTTTTGATGTCAACTGGCTACCAAGATTGTGCAATTTAACGCCGTGCGATTTTTTCTTTGGGGTTTCGGGAAATCTCGGGTTTAAGCGCATAAACCGGAAACAATTCCTGAGCTCAAATCGAAAATCCAACGCGTCATCGGTGAGATACAGCCACATCTCTGTGCAAAAGTTATGGAAAATTTCATGAAAAGAGTAATGGCCTATCATCGGAGCCGTGGAGGTCATTTGCCAGATATTTTATTCCATACTTAATCGGAACATGTCTTCTTTACAATACAATAAAAATATCACAACTCTGTCATAAAATATTTGCTTTTATTTTAAAATGAAAAAGTGCACTCTTTCTAAGAAACCCTATACTACTGAACGAATTTTGATGAAACTTTGCAGTTATATATAGGCTACGTTTTTGTTTTTAGGGCTCCGTGGCCAAAAACGGAACCCTTATAGATTCACCATGTCTGTCCATATGTCACATCCATTTTATTTGACGATGTGTTTTCTATGAAGAAGGTATTATTTAGAATAAAATAAAGCCTACGCAGAAAGTTTGGCCGCCAATAAAATACATTTCAATAGAAACGAGGAAATCGAAGAGAATAATAACAAAATTGCCTGTAAACAATATTTGAAAAGGTCACTTTATCTATCAACAGATATTAACTTAGGAAAATTCTAATTGACATTTTGATAGCTATTAAGGGCATCCAATGGTGACAGTAACTTAATAAATAAAAATAAGTTATAATTTGGTTTACGGCCCTCTTTTCTATGTCCGTTATACAACTTCATTCAAAATATTGCCGTAGCGTAATAAAGGATTACAAATATCAATTAATTTATATACCAGTAGCTACATCTTTAAGGTAGTGAGAATGGATAGATGTCTTATACTCTTTCAAGCAAAAACGTATTAACGGATTTTGTTTAAACTTTGCAGTAAATGTCAAAAGACACATATGTTCTTTGTGATGCCGACACCCAGGTGAAGTCACGGGTACGAGCTAGTAAAGATAAAGTTATTACGCTGGAGATTTTCAGAGCTCGGCGGCTGCGGATGAGGAAATCGAGAACAACCTACTTTGAAGTGAGAACGAACTATCTCTGTCTTACTCTAACTCAACACGCCTCCCTCATCAGCTGACCAAATGAAATGATGTGTAGCTGATATAAAACTGTTGTTTTATTCCATTCTGTCTGCCCTCTCGTAAGTAATTATGCCTTGAAGCGAGATGCGGGCTTTTGCGCGCTTTAGATGTAGCTAACCAGTTGATGTTGTTTGTGATTCAAGTTTGTATAATGGAGCTTTATATGGTTTGTATTGTTAAGTTATTCTGATATTTGTATAATTATATATTTGATTCGATGTATGACGTAGACGTTTATGCGGTAGCCGCTCACCGCTATAGTCTGTTCACAGTTATTTTACCTCTAGCTGTTAGATTGGCCAACCTGGGCGTTGTGTGGCTATATTTGGTATATAATACTCCGATTTTAAATATACAGTATTGCTAAAAATGTACTTACTTATTTTTTTATTGCCTACGCGATCGTATTAAATATTTGGAAGTAATGTTTGTAACAAAACCTCTTGACAGCGGCATGGCTATATGCATGTATGTACATTTATTTTCTTACGAAATAACTAATTTCCTATGAAGTAAGTTCCTATGAACTAAGTATGATCATAATTACGTCAATATGAGGTTATAATTATCAAATACAAAAACAGCAAATTTAATTTTCATATTTATTTTGAATAAGAATGATGTGGGTGGGTGTAATATTAAACCTCTACTCTACTCTGAAACAGGCGTGATTCTATAAGAATGATCCATGTGCACTGCCAATGTTATGATGATTCGTAACTGCTGTCAGATTCTCGGACTGCCAATGATGATTCGTAACTCGTAACTTCTGTCAGATTCTGTTTCAGGCTCAGAATTTAATTGTATTATGAACCTGTCCATTTCAGCATCCGTAGACCCACCTGTTTCACGAAGCTTGTCTTCAATGTGGCGCACATGTTTGCATTGTTTTTGCCAGTCTTCTGCAGTGATAGATTGAAAAGGCAAGTCACAAGTCACAAAGGAGGCAACCAACATTGTGAATTTAGCTTAAGAAGCCTTAAGCTAAATTCACAATGTTGGTTGCCTGTTGTCCTACATTTTTGTGACTTGTGACTCGCCTTTTAATAAGACTCCACATAAATTCAATTGCGTTTAGCTCGCAGTAGTATGGCGGTAATCTAACCACTTTGTGGCCATGAGCTTCATGCATTTGAATTTTTGAAACATTTCCACTAATATTGGGTAAAATGTTATGCACGGGTAACCCTATTTTACATACCTGTCATCACAAAGTACAATTCCAACATAAAGAAAACAAACACTGACATGTGTCAGAGGTAAAATAACTGTGAACGGACTGTAGGCACTGTTTCGAATATTGTTTGAACACTTTGTCTGATTTACAAATTGCAGTGTCAAGTTAAAGTGATTTCTTTATCCACTTTATTTTTTATGCGGGAGTTTATAGAGTAAACCGAAAGATAAGAAGGATTAAAGATGATTCAGACATTGCTAAATAATAATGATTGATCATGAAACTCAAACTCACTTCTGCTGGGCTACCTGAAACTTGTTATAAGTATATAAAATATCAGCTTGTATTTAATAGTGATACTAACCTTGCAACCCTTTCCCCTACAGACAGTTTTTATAACACACGCGATAATAAAACGATTTATGTTGATGTTTTTTATCCTTGCCATTTTAGTTCCCACTAAAATCAGAATTACAATAAACACGCATTGTTGTTGGTCCAACAATATGAAGCACAGAGAAAACACATTACTGTTTAGAATACAATAAATATGCTTGATATAAAACCTGCAGTTTACTTACAGACTAAATGTTCTGATAGAGAGACCACCTAGATACATGTCGTAGAAAATATCAACATAATTTTGGGTTATCAAGAAAATGTTGCTGCCTAATTTCAGATCGAATAAATAGTTCCACATGACCTATGATCCTATGATTTTATAAGAATATAAAATGAAAGTCTCTCCCTCATTTTGGATCGTTTTTTTTTGGACATCACTTATGTCTCCAAATGATGTGGGACTGGGATAAAGTCACCTTGATTTGGTTCAGTATTTACAAAGATTACGGTGAATACAAACTTGGCAAACATTTTTGTTTTTGTAACAATAGCATTTCCAGAGTAATAATACTATTAATATATTAACGTATCGATAAAACAAACAGTCCATAACCTATGTAGTTCGTTGATTGAGAGAACGTTTAAACAATTTAGAACTCTCATAAATATCAGAAGTTCGAAAAAACCAACCAATTAAAAACGACTTTTGCCAACTCTATCTGTGATTCATCTGAAATTGCTATTAAAATAGGTAGATAAAATATAGTACCTGTTAACATTTTGGCAATCATCCAAAGTATGGATAGATTTGAACATGGAATGGGCAAACTACGTCTATTTAAATGACAAAAAAGGCGACAATTGTCCCTTTTAAAGCGTACTAAGGTGTGGCCTTGACCTTCAGGAAAATATTATATAATTATGTTCTTTATTGATTTGTCTTTGTCCATATTTCCAATTTAAAATTTCAAAACTACAAATGTAGGCTCGTACTTGGAAAACTAAATCGCACAGAAAGGCATGGACCTTATAATACTTCCTTCCAAGAGAATCTATCCTCAGTTCCACACGGATGCTCCTTGTGGAACTAAGGATAGATTCTCTTGGAAGAAGAATCAGGGTTTCCTTTAGTACCAAATATAAGTTGCGGTCATATGTCAGTAACATTTCCCAGTAAAGATACGCACTCAAAGATATATAGCCGTATTGATATGACGTATTAGCCAGATTAATATTATTTTTTGATCTTGATCAGAAGTCATTATGCGGTAATCGGATTTGTCAATACAAATACGTATTCAATACAATAGTATATAAGCCCTTCATGTGGATGATTGACTTTGTATTGTTCTACTCAATCCGTTGGTAAGAATAGAAAGATGGCAAATATTATATGTTGAAATCATAAATATTCATCGATGAATGAAATGTATTGTTGAAATGTATTTAAATATCACATTCAGAGGACAATAATTGTTAAATTAAAATTCACGTTTATAACACAAGTCTAACGGCCGCGGCCGGTTCGATCTTGCAATGGATTTCAAAATATGTTTGACATATTTTGTATTGAACTTATGTCAAATATGTATTTCAAATCTTTAAAACATGAGGAGTTCGAATACTGAATTCAGTGGAAAGGCAATAGAAGTTACAATCGTGTATCGGCAAGATTCTCCTTAGATATTTCCTAGGTTTTCTTTAGACATTTCCAAGTTCGTGTTGTTACTTTTAACAAACTGATGTCAAATAACTGTTTGTTTATTCAAAGTTATTTCAAATATGTTTCTTACAGTAAACAAACCATATGTATTATATAGGGCTACTATTGTATCTATGGGTTTAAAATCTAAATACAGAAAGCCATCGTAGACAAAGATTACTCCTTCCTATGCCACACGTTTATAATTTAGTAATGATCGTGTATTGCGTAAAATTTGACCATAATTTTAGCTCCAATCACACCATTTGTATACAAATTTAGCGATACGCTTTAAACGCATACCGATCTTTACCTTTGCGTGTCTATACAGTCATAGATTTGCCCTTGCCTGTGAGTTGTAGGCAATTTACATACCTGGACGTTCAATACCTACATCCGTCTAAAGCTTTATTTTAATTCTAAGCCTAGCCTAAATGGTATGCTTAGCCAAAGTGAATTTTAATATAACATTAGCATATGATTAAAGACGTAAAAAACGTAATACAGTATCTCCATAATTGCAATAAAAAATCTCCATTTCATTTTAAAACATTGTTTTAGATTAGCGTATCTTTTTATAAATGATGTTCTTATTTAGATGACCAACATATAAAGGCAGAAAAGCCGGAAACAGTCGTGGGCGTCAGGCTACTACTATTACCATAATCCTGAGCAAATATATGCACCGCACGCGGCTCTGTCCGTTGTTCATCTTAATTATGAGCGCTCCTACCGGATCAAACCGTCATCGCGTCACGTGGATACCAAATCCAATTATACACAGCAGGCTTACATCTGATTGGTATATTCGTGTTTTTGGGTTTATCTATCAGGCTGTGAATTGGAAGAAAATATTCTGTTCATGTCCGCAGTAATGGACTTGAATATTATATTGTCTGGATTAATATTATTAAGTGCTTGATGTATGTATTGCATTACAATCTTTACAATACATGGCTTGGGGACAATCCTTCGGATTACTTAAGTTTTGATTAGAATATATCAATCGGTTAGTCAAGGAACTGGATGTTCCTGGATAGTACAATAAATGAGCCTGATGTTACCGTATTTTAAGCAGAACGATCTTAATAAATATTTGATTTTCGGTTAACTTTAAGAAAGACCTCTTCTTTATACTGTCGAAAATTGGACCAGTGTGATAAGTTGGCTCTAGAATACGTTCGGCAGGGTTTGAATTACGGTTATTATTTCTGTGACATACATTAGCCAATGGAGAGAGCAGAAAACTTAATGAAAGGTAGGTAAACTCATTTTATCTGTGAAAACGAAAAAATATATATAAAGATACAAACAAGTTAGTACATTCAAAATAGAGTTTGTTTTCCGTTGCATAACTCGCTGGAGAAATGCAACACAAATATGAAAGCAGTAGTTTATGTCCTGCGTTTCCTATTTTCGGTGTCTATTTCACAGTTATTTGCGTCGCGACGTCGCACTGTGGACTGAAATCAGCGTTTCATAGACATTTAAATATTTTTTTTTAGGTGTCTTTTTCTTCACATGTATAACTAGAGGAGACTAATAACATGCCTAAAAATATATTTTTTATGAAATGGGTACGTAAACGGAAATCTGAGAATATTTTCTTTAAAAAATTGTATGGAGACAACATAAAAAAATACGATAACTCTGCTATCGCACAATTGGCCCTAATTCCCTTCTAGGGGAAAAATCCTTGAATTATTTATGATTTTTTGACATACTCGGTATCACGGCCTCAGGTGCGCTGTCTTTTTTTTTTAATGTACATATATTTTTTAAATTTTGTATTTTTGGCAATTTCTTTGGACCAATTTGGCTTAACATATATGAATATGATCCAAATATCCGGGTCAATACATATATATCATGTTTACGTACCCATTTCATAAAAAAAATATTTTTAGGCATGTAATTAGTCTCCTCTAGTATTACATGTGAAAAAAAGACACATAAAAAAATATATTTGAATGTCTATGAAACGCTGATTTCAGCCCACAGTGCGTCGCTGCACCAGTGCTTGTCCTTTGTTCGATCGCACACGTGATCCTCTCACAATACAGACGATAACGGCTAAACTCATGGAATACGTGAGCTATGTTCTAAGTGGAACCTACTGCATCTACGGTTTTGGGCCAACGGGCGCTAAGATGTTTTCGGTATTCTGTTTAGGATATTATACTTATTATATTCGTGTGTGGCCAACTTTGGTGTCGGAGGTGTTCTGTTTATGTGCAGGTATGTATATGGTTTTGATTCTCTCATCCGAAATTCATTTTCTATTTGCCTCTGCTCGATGATAAAGTAACAACACAATGAAACATATATTATAATTATACATTTCACATAATACAGCACACTTATATGGCACGACTAATAGACTAGATCGACTTTTAGTCTGTTATATCCCTCACCAAGTTATGCGAATATAGAGATGTTTTCGAAACGTATATGACAATAACTGCCATAAATGCACAACCTCGCTGTTTAAAGCCGTGAAAAATGAAATCGGTCTTTATTAATTGATTTTAAATTATATATATTGACTGCCTCGTTGGTCGCGCGGCATAAATGTGCGCGTGGGATCGGGAGGTCCCGGGTTCGATTCCTGGGTCGGGCAGTGTTGTTGGGTTTTTCTGTCACGAAATTCTCAGTAGCAGCAAGGAGTCTGGAAATGTGCCCGGTACGGCAATAGGCTCGCCCCTTATTACGTGGGACTAAAGTATATCTGGCGAAAAGTGGGTGTAGAAATACACCTCTGCCTACCCCTTAAAAAGGTAAAAGGTGTGACGATATGTATGTATGTATGTATGTAAATTATTTACTGCTGTGACGGTTCTCACATAAAATCACATTTATTTATTTATTTATATTGGCACACTAACAGCTTTTAGACAAAACATACAATAACCCATCTTTTAATAAAATCTTAACTATCTGGCCTAAGAGCTAATAACAGGTGTGAGAAAACATTTACCATAAACAAGTATTTACTTAACAATAGTATAAGATAAAGCAAAAACAATAATAAAAAATAAAAAAAACTTAAACATAAATTTACTAAACATGTACACCAAAATATCAAATCGACTCACATTTGTGGTTGCAGTACTTGACGCCTGAGTTGCGATGGGGTGTTATGAAAATTGTCCAAATTAAATTTATCTTGTAGTGTGTATTATATTTTTTGTAGACTTTGTAAGGGCGAAAATTGCCCGACATTTGTTCTGTTTTGACGTAACACGGACGTATTGTTACGTGTAACCCTACTATTAACCTTATGAAGGTAAAAATTAAATTGCACAGAAGATAATGTTCGGCAATATTTACCGTTACGACCTTATGTAGGATTACCTATTCAAGATAAGATCGCCTCTTCTGCAGTGAATCCATTTTTAAATATATGAGTCTCTCTATAATCTGCTCTCCAATTAATGCAGCGTTTATCGGTATTAGTTTGCTTATATACAAGGTACCGATTAAAAGATTTTTGCACCTTCTCTAAGCGATCAATACTCAAGACGGCTACAGACCAACGCGTAGTAAAGAGTCTGTAATACATATCACATATCCCTTGTAATGCTTGGATTGAGATTACAATACGACGACCTTATGTGAAAACTCACTTGAATTACTGAATCAAATTTAAAGTCGGCTTGCGACCTTGATCCTTATTTCAAACGGAGATAAGATCGGTGTTCTAAATCATATTTCTGTGACGATGTTGTCTAAAGTCGGTAATAGAGGTAGAGAATGGGAGGATCAGGAAATCGATCGTACGCCGCGGCTCGTTTCCTAGACTATTCCACTTGCAAACTTGAGTAGCTTCGCAGTTACGACGTAGCAACAGGCGTAGCCTTCACAGTGGGCTCGTAGTACTCGCAAGACTTATTGAATACTTATCTTACGGCTGAATGATTTGACGTATTATTTTTACGAGCTTGATAGAGATACATTTGTAGAGTTATTTTGAAATAAATACACACATATATTATGTGAACATTACATATAATATGTTGTATCTATAAGGACAGTGTTACCGTCATGTCAGTGTGTTTTAAATTCTCAATTCATAAGGTACTAGAAGCAGTGTTTCGTTTGATCAATTAGACAATTTTACTTTACTTATATATACTCTAATACCTGACTCTTAACGATATTTTCTCTCTTAGTCTCTAGTCTTTTTATTTGTATCTGTTGTTTCAATAGTTACATCTTCAAGTAGGTATATTTCGCTACAAAGTGTTTTATCAATAAATCTGTTGTAGTCCTACAAACTCTATGCTACCAATCAACACTAAAGAACATAGAGATATATAATTTGTATTGACTACTGCTCTTACTGCACTTGTAATTTCTATAAATAATTTGTAGTTTAGTTAATGTAAAAAAGTACATGTAATATAACGTGTTAAACTGTAAAAAATGTGAATATAAATATACCTACAGGACTAAAGATAAAACTAGGATAGGTCAGTTTGCAACGGAACCGTAAACTTCTGCTCATTCTTCTTACGTAAAAAATACGGTTGGAAATCAATGTCACATGTTTGTTTACCTACGTGTGAAACCTTAAAAACAAGGGCTTATATTTAATTCATAAATCTTAAATCGCACAAGGTAAAAATCACAGATATCACGGTTACATAAATTATATAAAAATACCATTGAAATTAAACTAAATTTTACGGTTTTTATCGCCATTGTTGGTTTAATTGATATTCAATTTAAAATCCGTGTGGTGACGGATTAAGAATACGGAATGTCACTACCCCATATCATCCCATGGGTGTCGTAAGAGCCGACAGAGGGAGCATATTATTATTGCAGAAAACAGCACTGTAAGAGAAGGAAAACTTGATACAAACCCTATACCAACACGTTTGGCCAGCGTGGTATAGTAGGCCAATTCCTCCCTTCACAGGAGAGGCCTAGTCCAGCAGTGGACTGTTAGAAGGCTGATGATGATGATGAAATTTAAAATACCATCCCTCAAAAATATAATCAAATAAAGTTAATCTGTCAAGTTTAAACATAGCTCTGTCGCTCAATTTACATGAATCGTTATGAATTAAATATTTTTACGGATCAATTCTCATTCTCTCGGCCGATTTTGATGATTCTTACGTCAATCGATTCGTCTTAACCTTGCGAGTGTCACTAAAGACATGACAGTAATCAAAATTCACCACAGCGACAACCAGACGCCATATTGTCAAAATGAAAAGAAAAAAGTTGATGAACTATGTCATGTGGGGTGTCGTTGAATAGGTATTTTAATATCATCTTTAGGTTTCTTTTATCATTTTAAATAATGGTCTTGGATAAATAACGATTTAAAGTTGTTTAACAAAACTATCATTCTCGCTAATTTTCTTACTTATTGATTTAAGTTTTTATTTCAAGTATAAACGATATACAAACAAAAAAAACAGTGATTAAAAAAAAATTAAAGAAAAACAAAAAAACCACACGTAAAACAAATCATAAATTCTAATGCAGAACAGAACGAAGATTTGATTGGTAAAATTTGAATGGGCCCCGACTGTGAGTCGAAGTGAATTTATGATTTGTTTTATGTGTGTATCGATTATAAAACTATTTCAATCGTGTACTTATTTAGTATTACTTAACAGAATTCTAAACAACAGGGCTTGTTTCTTTCTTTTTTTGTTTTTATTTAAGTTATTTTTTTCACGTATTTTTTAAAATTAGTTTTTACACAGTCGGGTTTTTTTGTTTTTCTTTAATATGTATACGGGGTGATATATAATTAATAATGGTAATTATTTAAGACGTTTCATATCCTGATGATATAAAATAATTATTTTCTCTTTTAACCCAACAACGATTTATCAAGTTCAGAAATTTTGTTTTTGCTTTGCGACGGTTTGACGTAGTGAAATATTAATCATTTGGCTGTTGGAGAGAGCGTTGTAACTATTAATACTTGATGGCACGGGCTGTTGCCGCAACTCCACGTCTTGGCGTGTATTTTGCGTGCGGGTGGGAATGGTGTCGTCATTCGAGCCACCCCAGCTCTTCGAGGAAAGCCAGCAGACTCTTGATGTGGCCCACTGCTTCCCTCAGGGTGCTGTATCTGGACAGGTACTGCTGCCTGTACTGTGTGACCTCAGGGCAGTCGAGGAGCAGGTGGGCTGCCGTCTCGTCTGCTGCCATACAGGCCCTCCACAGCGGGCTGTCGGTGATACCTATAGTAAATAGGTGTTTATTAAAGAATTTGTGTCCTGTATAGGCGGCTGTGACTGTCCGCAGTTGTTGTTTGGACAGCCGGAGGATTTGTTTGGCTATCTTACCGTCTACTGCGGGAAGAGCCTCCTTGGCCTGCCTACATGTTTCAATACCAATCCAGGACTGGTTGTGTTGGGTCCTGGTCCTATTTCTTACCAGGTTGCGATAAAAACCAGAAGGGAGGGGAATAATGGGCTCGGGTTCCACCACCTCAAAAGTGGCCCCTCTTCTGGCAAGTACGTCGACTGCGTCATTCCCTCTTGAGCCACTGTGGCCCTTGATCCATTGCAGTGTTAGTTTGTTTCATTTACCTACCTCTGTTAGTTTCTGGTGGTATTCAAGCGTGAGTGCCGAGGTGATAGTATGGCTTTTGAGGGCTCAGAGGACAGCCTTACTATCTGAGAGGATCCTAATGGATTGTTCCCTTACCTCACGTGCCATGATTGCTGTGGCAGCTAGGATTATGACAAAACATTCGGCCTAGTAGACAGTGTTGTAGGCTCCCAGCGGTGCCGCGATGTTGATATTTAGGTCCTCGGAGAATACTCCTGAACCCGTACCTGCATCCGTCTTAGACCCATCTGTGAAGATCATGAGCTCGTTGTGGTTAGTTAGTTAGTTAGTTAGTTGGACAGGTGTTTTCCGCACTTAGCCACTTAATCGGGCCATTGTGCGTTAGCAGTGACACGGTTGTCGCCTGCTACTCATATCATGCAAGCTCCTTCCAGAAGGCCATGAGTAGACCAGTATTGCGTATGGCTTCGCTCATGGTTCTGGGGTTACTCAGGAACCTCGTCCGTTGGTCGCTCACGCTGGTAGGATCACATGACCGGGTGTTTCTTCGGTCTCCATGCAGCCCCTACATAGTGGGCTGTCCGTGACGCCGATGTTGTAGAGATGCTTGTTTAGTTGACAGTGGCCGGTTATTATGCCAGTCAGATGCTTGAGTGTTTTCCTGTTGGAGTGCAACAATTTTTGCGAGAGTCGTTTATCTAATTGGGGAAAGGCATCTTTAGATTGCCTACACTCTTTTAACTCTGCCCACTCATTTTCATGTTGTTGTAGGGTTCTCTCGCGTAACCATGTTGTTAGTTGGTTGAAAGGTATCGGAACAATTGGTTCGGGTCCCATAGTTGTTGTGTCCGATCCTTTCCTTGCCAGTTGGTCTGCTGCGTCATTGCCCGTGGAGTCACTGTGTCCTCGTATCCACTGGAGCGTGACCCGATTCCTCACTGCAGTTTTCTGCAGCTCTTGGTGGCACTCCATAATTAGGCCGCTGTTAAAGCAGTTGCCATCGAGAGCTTGTAGTACTGAGGCACTGTCTGTGATGATGCGTATTGACAGGTTGCTCACGTTTCTGGCCGCGATCGCCGTCGCCGCCCATGTAATCCCAACGCATTCAGCTTGGAAGATGGTGTTGAGTTTACCAAGCGATGTTGAGAGATTGATATTCAAGTCATGGGAGAATACTCCGGCACCTGTCCCATACATTGTTTTTGAGCCGTCTGTGTATACTCTAACTTCGTGTATACCAGAACTATCCTTGTTCTCTTCTTGCAGTTGTATGCGGTATTTTTTGTCAAAGACAAAGGTTTTAGGTATGAGGTCGCACGTTGCATCTAGCATCGGGATCTCGTTAGTTAACGTCCTTTTCAGGCGTGCGTGGGTTATTCGGTCATCTCTTCTCCAGAGCCCGAACTTATCGAGCCGGATCGCAGCGGCACCTGCTTCCTGCTGGATGATGATGTGCAGTGGTCGCAAGTCGAGAAGCACCTCCAATGCCGCCGTTGGAGTTGTTTTCGTGCAGCCTGTTGTGGCCAGACAGGCGAGGCGTTGTATGCTCTGCAGTTTGCTCTTGACTGTGCTTAGTTGAGTGCGTGGCCACCACACTACTGCCCCGTATGTGACCAAGAGGCGTATTATGGCAGTGTAGATCCATAGGGTGATGAATGGTTTGAGACCCCATTTCTTGCCTATTATTGCCTGCACTGCCAGAAGATTGTACATGCTTTTGTGGTTTTAATGGTGATGTGTTTATTCCAGTTGAGCCTGTGGTCGAGTGTTACGCCCAGGTACTTGACTTCACTCGATAGGTTAAGCTCCGTCTCAAAAAGTTTTGGTTTTCTGGTCATACGGGTGTTCCTTTTGTTGGTGAACAGTACTAGCTCCGTTTTATTTGGGTTGACCGTCAGTTCATGGTGGTTGCACCATTGTTCCATGATCCTGATGGCTGCTTGCATCCGATAATGGATCATGTCTTCCGAGTTTTCTTTGATTAGGATGGTTATATCATCTGCGTAGCCGTCCGTGAAGAAGCATTTGTCATTCAGGCTTCTCAACAGATCGTCTACCACATGTTCCAAAGCAGGGGTGATAGGACACCTTCCTGTGGGCAGCCTTTTGCTACTATCCCCCTGGTGGTGGTATTAACCGTGAACTGAATAGCCCTTTGTTTCAGGAGTTGATCAATCCAGCCACTGACGGTTTGTTCAACTACAAACTTGTCAAGGGCCCGGCTAATGCTGGTGAATTTAGTTTTGTCGAAGGCGCCTTCTATGTCAATGAAGGCGCCTAAGGTCATTAGTTTGTCAGATAGCGCTGTCTCTATGGTCCCCACTACGGAGTGAAGCGCTGATTCCGTTGATCTACCACTTCTGTAGGCGTGTTGTTGCGGGTGTAGTGGTCTGCGTAGAAGTGCGCCTTCCCGCAGGTATCTGTCAGCGAGCCTTTCCAGCGTTTTCAGCAAGAAGGAGGTTAAACTGATAGGTCTGAACGATTTTGCTTGTGTATAATGCGTTTTGCCCGGTTTTGGGAGAAATGTTATGACTTTTACTTCCCTTACTTTTTTACCTTCGTGGTATGTAATTGTGCGTTATAGATGCTCTATATATGCTGAGTAGCTGTAGCACAATTTTAACGTGTTATTTCGTCCAGGCCTGCAGATTTGTACGGCTGGAAGCTATCAATTGCCCATTTCAGCCGGTCCCCGGTAACCATGTTGTTGGCTATCGTCCAGTCTGTCTTTTTTTGTTTTTTTTTCTTTTTTTATTTCTGCCGAACAGATTGACTCCATGCTGCCTGATGTTAAGCAGTCAGTGAAGTCCCATAGTGATGGCCATCATCCCAGCAGCCAGCATGGCATTATGACATGATGGCCCTCACCTTGACGGCCTTGAGTAAAGCTTTTTCACGCCCCGCTTAAAGGACCCGGGATCATAAGTGGAGGGAAACACGTGGACTGGTAAAGAGTTCCACATCTTAATGTTACGGCAGAGATAAGAGGCGCCGAACCGTTTGGTGCATGACGGTATCTGTTCTACCGTGTAAGAGTGGCATCTCAATCCAGCACGTGTCGTTCGGGATAGGAAAGGAGAGGGTGGGATTAGTTGAAAGAGCTCTTCGGAGCACTCACCGTGATAGATACGGTAGAAGACAGCCATTGAGACCACGTCTCTGCGTAATTGCAGTGACTCAAGAGTCTTAGTGGCCTCAGGATCCCCGATGATACGGACAGCACGCCGCTGCAATATATCGAGGGCGTCCAATAAGTACTGAGCGGAGCCATTCCAAAGGTGAGAGCAGTATTCCACGCAGGAGTGAACCTGGGTCTTGTATAACAGACACAACTGCTCCGGCGTGAAAAACCTCCTCACCTTGTTCAGGTGTTTTCACCTTCTTCGAGTTTCCGAGATGCGGATTTGATGACACCCTCGATGTAATTCTTCTGGTTGAGATTTCTGCGTATGTCCATACCTAGGATATTGAGGCTGTCTTGAATCGGTAGTGGAGTGTCCAGAAGAGAGGGATGGGGAAGGAATGGAGATACCTTGGCTGAGAATGCACACACCTGTGTTTTCTTGGCGTTGAACTCGACCAGGTTTTCATCACCCCAATGCGAGATGCAATTCGGAACCCGGTCAAGCTCAGCAACAAGTGTTCGCCTATACTCCTCAGTATCGGCTTGCTTAGCCGCAGGGTGTCCGAGATATCGCCCATGTACAGTACTGTCATCTGCATAGCAATGTATGCCCCCAAAAGTGAGCATATCATTAATATACAGAAGAAAAAGCGTGGGCGATAACACGTCACGTGGGTCGGTGGTCTGTGTTCTGATTCTTCCCAATCACAGTCGTCGGTCACAGTGCAACCTGGGAAGTGTGTTTCGATTAGTACTTGGCTTATTTCCATGTCTGTGATTGCGTAGGTGCCATCAGGCTGATGGAGCCTAGGGTCTTGTTGCTGTCCTGGGATAGGATCTTTTTTACCCTGGCTGCCTCGCATGTGGAATTAATGCCAGGATTCTCCCCTGCGGCATCGTAAGCGTTTCTTGTAGTGCGACTGGGTTTTTTTGTATTTCTCCCAATCCGTGTCTTTCCTTGTGTTTTTGGCCCGGTTGAAGAGTTTTCTCAGATTGCGCCTGAGCTTCTCCAGTTCCGATCCCCACCATTGGGTTTTACTACTCGTTTTCGGTAGTGTGGTGGGGCAGGCTTGTTGGAAGCTGCGTTGTATGCATTTTGTTAGTAAGTTAGTGTTGTGTTCTATGTGTGTAGTGCTTGTATTCATGTCGTTGAAATTTGACATGGCTATTTCTTGTTCGAGCAGGGTCTTGTATCTCGCAATGTCGGTATTGCGTGGTTTGCGTTTTGGTTATGTGACCCTCTCTTGCACTCGTATGTCATAGCAGATACGTCTGTGGTCGGCAAAGGATGGTTCGGCGGACACATGCCAGTTCGTGACAAGTTCCACGGCCCCATCCGATGCTAGTGTAATGTCTACTATGGTTTGATATCTGGAGCTAACAAATGTGGGCTCTGAGCCTTTGTTGATTACCGTTAGTGTTGTTGTGTAGATGTATTCAGTTAGGATCTCACCTCGTCTATTTGCCTCGGGGCTTCTCCACAGTGGATGGTGGGCGTTAGCATCTGCCGAGAGTATTATTGGCCAGCCGTGGTCCTCACAGTGCTGCACCAGCTCGGCCAGCTCCTTCGATGGGATCTCCTCATCACTGGGCATGTAGACCGAAGCTAGTACTAGCATCTGATCACTGGGCCCTGTTCGTATTCCCACGGCTGTGAGATCTCTAGAACAAAAGTTAGTCAGCAGCAATGTTGGTACCGTTCGGGGAATGTATATGCATGTTCTCGGCTTAGGAGCCGAGCTCCAGTGCAATATCTTACCTCCGATATTGTTGAGTCCACATATAGTGTCGCCTCTAATCCACGGCTCCTGGATTAGGGCTATTGTGTGGTGGTTAACCTCCAGCAGCCTGCGTAGGATAGCCGTTGCAATTTGCTTGTGCTGGAGGTTGGTCTTTACGACTCTAGTCTGACGAAGATCCGAGAACATTGCAGTCCACGGACTCCCCGTCAGACCAGTTGTGCTCGTCGTCAACTGCCGTCACAGCGCTCTTTGTCGCTGCGGCCGTTGTGTGTGCACGGGCTGTGCCCGACGTGCTGGGAACGGCCGATGTTGTCTCTCGTCCCTGCGTATGCCCGCTGGCGGGTGGCATCTCCCTGGGCGCGGCAACCGTCCTGCCAGCCCCTGCCCCGGCAGCGTGGAACAGTACGTACACGCTGCCGGTGAAGAAGGAGACTCGGAGGCGCGCGCCTCGATTCTCGGGACCTCCGATTCGGGGATGCCCAAGGACAAGTATAGGCCGTGCTCTTGCATGGTAGCGCTGTACAGTTGCCACGTCTGGACAGCGTACCATGGATTTTGGGCAGCTAGGAGTTGGTGGATCTTCGGGAGTTCCAGGTTGGTCGACCTCGGCAGCCAGAGCGATGCACGTGCGCGCTTCGCAAGGTCCGTCTGCCCGATGACAGCCATCCTGGTTCCTTCGATCGGTGACTGCAGTCCCGCTACCGTTCGTTTGAGCCACGCCGGCGATTTCTTGTCTTCGCTCCATAGCTTTAGGACTCCTCCCGCTGCGAGCGGTTTGCCTCTAAAGGACGGCGCGAGTGCGGGCTCGTTGTTTGACGGTGGTGCAAAGGCTGCTGCCATGATGCGCTCCTCTATGGAGAGTTCGAGCTGCCGCGCTTGTTCCACCGTCAGGTCTGTGGGTGGAGTGGCAACGACGGCCACCATCAGATGCGAGTTAGTCGCATCGGCGTAGCTCATCGTTGCCCTCTTCGGTGTTGCGTCCACTCCCGCACGCTTCATCGTGGCGCTTGGTGGTGTATCGTCGTGACGGTTCCATTTCGACGGTGTTGCCGAAGTGGGCCGTCCCGAGAGCGCCGGATTGGTCGGTGCGTGCCTAGGTCTGCCTTTTCTGGGGCCGCGTTTGCGGCGTGGCCCATGGGGCTGTTGGTTCCGCATCTCCAACTGCCGTTGGAGGGGCGCGACGGGGGGTGCCCGGCGCTGCACCGGCCGCAGCGGCGCGTGCAGCCGGCGGGAGCGAGCCCGAAGCATCACTCTTCGCCGTCCCGCATGCAAGCGGAAGCCACGCTTCCGCTTGCATGCCTGAGCTGCTGCGTCCACCAATCGCGCCGCGTCCTGCCGATTGCTTCGTCCTGGGTGGTTTCTTCATCGCGCTGGCTGGGGGCGGATGTCCGCGCTGGTACGTTGCACCAGCTGTTTGTTGTCTCGCGAGGAGTGCGTTGGCCGATGTAGTCGGTTCGCTACCTACCGCGGGGGGTGCGTTTGCCGACGTTGTCGGTTCGCTACCTCCCGCGGGGGGTGCGTTCGCCGACGTTATCGATTCGCTACCTCCCGCGTGCGCTGCGTACTCACGCTGACGTCTATGATGACGAGAGCGCTTGCCGCGGTGTTTATCTCTACCGGTTATGGTTAGAGCGGAGCTAACGTTTGCCTCGCGGCGTTCGTCTGCTTGACGCGGTACAACCGTCCAGGAGGTGTTGGTGATGTGCTCTGCACGAGGCATGGCATTTGCCAGGTCATGCAGGTTTAATCTACTGCTTTCGCGTGAAACATTGCCCCCCCCCAGAATACGTGGGGCAGCCTGGACCGGAGGGTGCAGGGAGGGATTCTCCAGCGTCACGGACGCTGGTACCCTCCTGGGGTAGTTTATTTTTGTGTTCCACATCCATTATTGTTTTTTGGATTCATATGAGCGTGTTCGTGGGCGTATGTGTATGTGTTTCTATGTAGGTGTGGTGTGTGTATGTGTGTGTGTGCGCGTCCGTATGAATGATTGGGTTAGTGTAGTGAATGTATGTGTATACGTGCTTGTGCATGTGTGTGGGTGAGGGCGGCTGGAGGTTTTCGTTACGTCTGTTTCATAGGGAACCAGACCAAGAACGGGCGGCAACCTCGGGAAGGATAGTCAACCAGCCTTGCCTTAGGGATCTTCACGACTTGCGCTTTCCCCTAAGGCCATTCGCCAAACTCTGCAACGGACGCAAATGCAGAGAGTAGAAGTCAGTGCAGTTCAATGGAGTTGAAATAAAATGAGGTGCACGGGCTTCCGTCCCGTGAGCTCGTTGTGGTTAACAACTCCTTCGTGTAGATCCTCGTACAGTTGGATTTTGTATTTCTTGTCGAACACAAATTGTTTCGGTATTCGGTCGCCAATGGCTTGTGTGAGAAGAACTTCTTTAAAGAGTGTATTTAAGTTGCTAGTGTGCGGTGTGTTTGTGTCTTTCCGGAGCTTCAGAGCTCTTAACCGGATCGCCGACATCGTTGCTTCCTGTTGTATGAACAGGTGCAGTGGAGGCAGGTCCAGCAACACTTCGAGTGCCGCTGTAGATGTAGTTTTCATGCAGCCCGTGGCCGCTAGTCATGCAAGTCTTTGAAGCTTGTTGGCGGCCGTTATTAGGTGGGTCCGAGGCCACCACACTACTGCGCCGTAGCTTATCATCGGACGTATTATCGTCATATAGATCCATAAGACAATTTTGGGGGATAGGCCCCAGCGTTTAGCTATCATCTTCTTGCACTGTCAGAAGACGATGCTGGCTTTATTGAGGTTATTTTCCATGTGGCTGTTCCATGTCAATTTGCTGTCGAGGTGACACCCAGGTACTTTACCTCGTTAGACAGCTTGAGCTCTGTATTAAATAAACTGGGCAGTCGGTAAGTACCCAGCGCGCGTTTGTGTGTGAACATAACTAGTTCGGTCTTGGTCGGGCTTACTGATAATTCGTACTCATTACACCACCACTCTACTATGCGTAGAGCCTGTTGGGTAAGGTCGTACACTGTACTAGTTACATTACCTGAGGTGAGAATGGTCAGATCATCTGCATATCCTATTGTGTAGAAGTATCTCGCGTTGAGTTTGTCTTTGAGTTCATTGATGACTAAGTTCCACAATAGCGGGGAGAGAACACCGCCCTGCGGGCAACCTTTAGTTATCGAGGCTGTCTGGGTGTCACTGTGCAGGCGCACTACCCTTTTGCTGAGCATGTTTTGGATCCACTGTATGAGCATCTGATCCACACCATGTCTGGCTAGGGCGTTGCTTATGCTGGAGAAGTTTGTCTTGTCTATAGCTCCTTCTATGTCAATAATGGTGCCCAGACAGATGCTTTTTTGCTGTATAGCAGCTTCTATCTGGTTCACGACCTGATGTAAGGCCGATTCCGTCGATTTCCCTGAGCTGTTTGCATGTTGGTTGGCATGTAGGGGTAGGTGCTTAAGTGCCCCACTTCTTAATTCCCTCTCGCAGAGCCTTTCCAAGGCTGTAAGCATGAAGGAGGTCAGGCTTATTGGTCTGAAGGACTTTGCATTGGTGTAGTCTGTTTTGCCTGGTTTTGGTATGAAAATTTGTTTGACTTCCCTCCAACTCTTCGGTACATCTCTAAGGGCCAGGCTAGCTCTCATGATTGCCAGAAGTCTTTTACGGACAGGTTCACCGCCCCATTGTAATAACCCTGGGAAGATGCCGTCCAGGCCGGCTGCTTTGAAGGGATGGAAGCTATCGATGGCCCATCGGAGATTTTCCTCTGTGACCACGGTATTTGCATGTCTCCACTCATGTTCGGTCGCTACTGTTTGTGTATCGTGCCACGTTATTACCGGGGTGAGGACGGAGTCTTGGAAGTGTGTTTCGAGTAGGACGCGTCTGTTCTCCTCCTCCGATGTGGTGTATGTGTTATCCTGTTTACGGAGAGTACCTGGTACAACCATTGGTTTTTGAGCCAGTAATTTCCTTACTCGGTTTGCTTGTTGGCAAGATTCAATGCTCCCACAGAATTTCCTCCATCCCATGGTTCGTCTGTATCTGAGGCATTTCTGAGGCGTTGTAACTATACATTTGACTATATATTTCACGAACATATAAGTATTAAAATATGAACCTTTTAATATGCTAGTGAAATAAAGTATGTCATATCTGAGTTTAAGATAATTTATTCGAGAAAATTTGTCGTACTGCGACTTGTCTGTAATTGTGTTATCGGCTATGAAAGAAATATGCGAAGCTATGAATCATGGTTTTAAAATGCACGATACACGATTATACAAACATGTTGTCTATTAGTAGTAGTCGCTAAATATATATTATGTATTATGTGGTATTCTTCATGCAAGGTGACAGCGATAGCCTAGTGCAGAGACCGACAGACTGACTGCTACGCTGAGGGTCCGAGTTCGAATCCACTGCGCGCACTAATGACTCTTCGGAGTTATGTGCGTATTAAATTGTTAAGTATCGCTTGCTAAACGGTGAAGGAAAACATCATGAGGAAACCTGCATGTCTGAGAGTTCTCCATAATGTTCTCGAAAGACATGTGAAGTCTGCCAACCCGCACTAGGCCAGCGTGGTGGACTATGGCCTTACCCTTCTCATAGTGAGAAGAGGCCCGTGCCCAGCAGTGGGACAGTTTATATACAGGGCTGATGATGATGATTCGAGAAAATATCTGAGTAGATAAACGCATATTTTTGTTTTGTTTGATCAACAAAAACGGCACTAATAGTTTCGAGTTGACAATTTAAGCCACTTACTATCACTGGCAGTCATACATAAAAACGATTTGTAATGATATTTGAAATATCGTAAGTAAGTATAGGTCAAATCATTCAACCGTAAGATAAGTATTCAAAAAGTGTTGTGAAGGCTACGCCTGTTGCTACGTCGAAACTGCGAAGCTACTCAAGTTTGCAAGTGAAATAGTCTAGGAAACGAGCCGCGGCGCACTATCGATTTCCTGACCCTACCATTCTCCGCCTTTATTACCGACTTTAGACAACATCGTCACAGAAATACACATATTCTACCTCCGTTTGAAATAAGGACCAAGGTCGCCAGCCAACTTTCAATTTGATTCAGTAATTCAAGTGACTTTTCACATAAGGTCGCCGTATTATTATCTCTTTCCTTGCATCACAGGGGATATGTGATTTTATGCGGGGACTGTCACAGCTGCTGTCAATTTAAAATCCATTAATAAAGACCGATGTCATTTTTCACGGTTTGAAAAAGTGAAATTGTGCATTTTACTCTGTTTGTTGTCATAGACACAATTGCCTGTTATAAGCAGTACGTGACAAGTATGGTGCATCACTAGTGATATATGATATACAGTCTGTATAATTGTTTTCACAGATATAATGATCAGATTTATGCGTACTGGCAGGAAAAAAAACAAAACCAACTTGGATAATAGAGCCGAAAGAAAATATATTTTTAGAATACCGAAGTTGGCTCCAAAAACATTCCACTTAAAACATAGCTCACCCATAGTATGCCATGACTGTTAGCGTGTGTATTGTTACAGAATCACGTTTGTGTTCGATAACTGTGAAAAAGACACAGAAATAATGAAATACTACAGATAAACTATCAGTCTTTGATCGCCCAGATTCATAATGAGAATCAAATTGTATTTTGACTACAAAGCCTATTTTGTATTAGGTACTAAAAAGTTGTAGGTAATAGAGTACTAAGATGTAGGTAGTAGTCTTGTTGATTTTAGCATGAATGGGCCACCCCTCTCACAGTACATCGACTTAAAATAATTAAGTATCTATACATTTGCATTTCGTTCAGCCGGAGTGCCAGAAGCCCCATCCTCTTTTGATTCTTCCTTACCTCGCTACACTTCCTATTTGTATTCGTTCTCGTGATAGGCAGCGACTAGGTTGCGTATTGGCATGCAGTCATACGAACATGCCGGAGTCACATTACTACTATTTACCACCAAGTGTGTTTCAAGGTCTTCTATCTAATGTTAGCAATAAAAAGCTTTTGGAATAGATGTTAGGGCAAGCAGAATAACTGGCGTGTGACGTGTTATAGCTATTCAAGAAATTATGAAATAAAAGGGATGCTGGATATATGTAATGTATATCTCTGCGGCAGACAACTACCAATACGATTTATTTATGTAGATTCGTACTTCAGATAGATTTTGGAGCTAAGTCAATTTAGCTGCAGTACGAAAGACCCCGTGGTTCAATAACCGCAAAATGGAGCACATACACAAAACAAATAAAACATCCTATTATAACATCTTATAGAATTATATAATATTATAGAATATAGAACTATATCCTGATTTAGGCACATCAATACAGTAGAATATTTTGTCCTCAGTCGCTATCTGTCGAATAAAGCTTAAAAATAGAAATCAAGTCCTTGTACTGATTTGGTATTCATTTATAAGTTTGTTCTTACAGGAGAGCTCATAATTAAGATGAACAACGGACAGAGCCGCGTGCGGCGCATATATTTGCTCAGGATTATGGTAATAGCCAGTGAACTGACGTCCAAGCCCCAAGCATTTCTTATTTTGTGTTTGATTTTTGTGACTATTTCATTTATAGACCATAAGTAGCAAACCTCTGCCTGCATAGCATTAATATTTATTCCTTAATTAGTAAACTAACTTTTAATGGTATAAAAGATGTGTCTGTTGAAGATATTAAGTCTTGTTAGACTCAAAAGTTTAAAGTTGATTCATACATTGAGATTTACCTCGGTGGGTGGGAACGCCAGTTTTCCATTGCGTGGCAGACATTTAACAGCATTAATAAGTTTGGCACGTGTACGCTCATATCATTTCTGGTATATATTCATTGAAGCAGTACTTACTTGCTTGTACATATATTATACGCCGAAAGATAAACATAAAAGTAGTAAAACATAATTATGTATGTTGTACTACTTTATGTTTATCTTCAGGCATATAATTAAAAAAAATATATGTTATTATTTCATTGTGTTAAACATATTTATCACATGTGTGATAAATATGTTTAACACAGTAAAATAACTATATTGCTAACTTATCTGCCTGTCATAATGCTTTTTCTTTTTACTTGCTCCAAGAAGAGAGCTGTGCGCAAAACTGTGTTATAAAGATTTACTACCGGACTGCATAATTTATGTTCAAGGCGCGAAATATACCCAAGTAATAATATAATAATAAAGCTTTATTTAATTCCATATAGGCCTGCTTACATTACAATACACGCTTATGAATAAAATGGATAATTAAAATTAATTAAATTAAATTAAAATTAAATTAAAATTAAAACAAAATTAAATCAAAATTGAAACAAATTCAAATTTATATGGCCCGACATAAATCCTAAAGCCACAGATGACGACGTATTGTATTGACCATATTCATTAAGGTTTTTAGGTAACAAGAGAGCAGAAAAAGCTAAAAGGTATTCTGTAAAATCTAGTTAGTCCAGACAGCGGACCTTGGGCGACAAAGCGACAGGATTTATAAGGCTCATTTCACACCGAAATGGCAGCGGCTGGAAGCGACGCGCAGCGGCCGGCATCGAAGAGAAGGCTTGCGGCTGCCCGCGACTGCTCGCGCCCGCCCGCGACTGCTCGCGCCTGCACGCGACTGCTCGCGCCCGCCTGCGACTGCTCGCGGCCGCGCGTAACTCACGTCACGGCTCAGGCTCACGCTATTCCTATGCTCAGTTTATATTCTACATATAACGAGGAAATACGTGTGTAATGAGCTGTGAAAATGAGTATTTTGGATTTAATCGTCATAGCGCGGCGTGAGCGGGCGGGGGTGATAGGATACTCCCAGCGGCCGCCCGCACCCTCCCACGCTTGCTCGCGGCTGTTCGCGCCCGCCCGCGCCTTCCCGCGCATGCTCGCGGCCGCTCGCGCCCGCCAGAGCGGTCGTGCGCCGACGCGGCGCGGACGCCGCTGGAATGCTCGCGAAGCCGCGGGCATTCGCAAGACGTTTTCAAGTTTTCAAGTGATTCTATGTATTATAGTAATGGTGATAAAGACTAAAATTATATGACACTGAAACTGCTCTCCGCTTCCCTTCCGGCCGCTGCCATTTCGGTGTGAACTGAGCCATAATGCTAACTAAAAATAAAGCTTTGACGATGATGTAATTTTTGTTTCATGTAGTTAACGGCAAAGGAGCAGTCGGAATCGCCTGATGGTAGCGTTTACCACCGTTCATGGATACCCGCAACACCAAAGGAGTCATAAGTGCGTTGCCGGCCATGGGATAGGAAAAGGAGAAGAGAGAGCGGGATGAGGGAGAAGGAAAAGGGAACGATTTAGGTTATAGCTAAGTAAAGTCTGATGAAGCTGCGTAGCGAACGAAGTGAAGAGACAGGCGAGGGGTTGCAGTAGCCCGCCAAGCAGAGCGATGAGTCGCGGCGACCGTCGGCGTCCCGCCACAAGAGCACCGGTTGCGCGCGACACTCCCACACAGATCGCACCGGCCCAAACTGACGAAAATAAAGCCAATTTATAATCCTATCAACACATCGTAAATGCTAGTAGTTATTGATAAAAGATACTAGATGAATCCACGATTCTGCCCGTGTGGATTTAGGCTGTCCCCGAGAACCTCAGCATTTTGTTTTTAATTATTATCAGGGAAGTTATCTTTTATAAAGTCAGCTAGGTGCTTGTGCTCCATAAAAAAGGTCTTTCTGAGTTTTTGTACTGGAATCTGTCAAATGGACTGAACACGAAAATAAAGACGATTAATAATCATATAAGAAAGTTAAGAAAAGCTAAGAAAGCATTAATTTCCACAACATACATGAACATACATACATATCTTATAATATGTCACAGGAGTAACAGTATGCATGTTGTAAAAACGAGCAACACATCGTAACATTAGTTTGAATCTTTATGTGTAGAAATATTATTGAATCCGCAACAGAGCCCGTGTGGATTAAGGTTTACTTACCCCAAGAGGTCGAATTTTGTTTCTAATTAAAAAATGTATAAATTTTCCATGGTTCACAAAATTCCATGGAAAATGTTACTCTTCATAATGTCAGCTACGTGTTCGTGCTCTATAAAAAGGCATGGCTAAATTTTTTTACCAGAAATTGTGAGATAGATAGACAGACGGGCAAACTAATTTTAAAACAACCTATTTATTTTTGTTTGAAGTCGCGTAGACCCACACAAATTTTAAAGCAGTTGTTGATTTGACATTAAACTGGCAGTTTAATTAAATTTATATGCATATTAAGTAGGTTATTTTATTTATAAACGGGTTAAAACGAATTCTGTGACCTCGGCCTCTGATAAAAATATGATATCATATGATTTCCCGTGGGCCTCGTACAAGCGGCGACCAATAGGGGATCGGTGTAAATAGCGTCGTATTAATCATGCTGGATATAGAAATAATCTACCGCAAGCTGTCCGTGTGGTGACGGATTAAGAATACGGAATGACACCACCCCATATCATCCTATGGGTGTCGTAAGAGCCGACAGAGGGAGCATATTATGCAGATAACAGCACTGTAAGAGAAGGAAAACTTGATACAAACCCTATACCAACCCGTTTGGCCAGCGTGGTATAGTAGGCCAATTCTTCCTTTCAAAGGAGAGGCCTAGTCCAGCAGTGGACTGTTAAAGGATGATGATGAGCTGTATAACGGCATAGGTGATATAACATAATATAATGTTATGGGCTGTTGTGCAACATTAATTATTGTATTTGATTAATATTTTGACGGTCACTGTGGTGTGGGTTGCAAGCTAACACCCTTCGCTATCCACACTTAAGTAGCTATATTTAGGTATATATCTGTACCCTTTATTCTTCTTTCTCTTAGCGTTATCCCAGTTTCAATCTGGGGTCCGCTTACTAGTCTAACCGGATTTGGCTGAATATTAGCTTTTCCACAGAGCGACTGCCTGTCTGACCTCCGCAACCCGAAGGGATAGCGATATTCCATGGTTTAGACTAGTGTCAGTTTATTTTAGAAGGTACTGACGCTCTGTAACGACTGTCAAAGATCTTCATGACAACCGGGACCGACGGCTTAACGTGCTCTCCGAGGTATGGGACAAGCGATAATTAACAATTCAATACGCACATAACTCCGAAAAGTCACTGGTGCGCGCCGTGGATTCGAACCTGATACCCTCTACATGGCAGTCTGTTGGTATATCAACTCGGCTATCGCTGCCTTATATCTGTACCCTTTATTCTAATGATTTTATAGTCACTCAGAGGATACACAGAATGATGAAGATGTGCATGACTAGCTTTTGCCTGCAACTTCATCCGCGTGGGGCTTAGTTATCAAGACGAAAGGTATCAAAGTCAAAGTACTTTATTCACTTAGGTCACAATGTGACGCTGATGATGGTCAAATAAAAGAAAAAAATAAATGTATATTTAGCACCACGTAATATAAGGGCGTAGAACCTTGAGAAGGACGGGCTTTTAAACTCTCGGTCACTCTTTTTCATCACCAGGTTTTGCATAATACAGAACAATTACAATTTTGTAAGGAGCTGCAATTGTTATATAATGTAATATGCAAGTGCTATACTGATACAGGTATCACTGCAAAGTTTCTTAAAAAAATTGTACAGTAGTTTTTGCGTGAAAGAGTAAGAAATATTGTTGTATTGTGAATTGTATACCTAGCTGTTTGTATTGTATTGTATTTATTGTATTGTGCGTTTTATTTGGTGTGTCAATAAATGATTTAATTACTTACTTAATTACTTTAAAAACAAACATCCATCTATCCACACAAATTTTAGCATTTAGAATCGTACCTAGTAATATAAATTGCTTTCTTTTGCCGAATTGCCGTGTACTTATTATAATTACTTCAATGTTTTCAAGTCCCCAGCGACACATGGTATAAGCCTTGTGAGTTTTTAATAAAACGAAGAAAGAAAAAAGTGAACGTAGCTAATCCGAGAGTTCTTAATCACCCAATCGGTTACAAGTTACGAACGGTTCCTACAGATTGTAGAACTTGAAGTATCTTGTAGTAACATAAGTTACAATGAAGAATTAACCTTACTCAATATTAACTTTGCCCTATGTTTTTGCTTCAGACTTATGAAATTGAACAATTATATAAATATCCTTTTGCTTGAAAACTTTGGGTTTTTTCTTTCATCTGTAAAATATTTGTATGTAAAATTTAGGCACGTGGACACATAATATATATCTTTCTTGTCGGTGGTGAAACAATTTGATCAATTTTCCCGAATGAAGTGTCAAATCACTTTTCAACGAGACCATTAATGGCTCAACGATCTTGTCACGGTCCCCGTGAGGGAACTTAAAGGGATGAATTGTTTTGACAAACATTTCTGCGCGATATTTCTACCGGATCGTCCTAAAAACTAGCCTAGCCTAGAAGCAGCGGTAGCCCAGTGGTGTACGTAACGGATTGCCGAGACGATGGTTTCGGGTTCTATCCGCAGGTATCCCGGGCACACACCTCTGACTTTTCCAACTTATGTGTGAATTAAAAATGTTAATTATCGCTCGCTTAATAATGTGCCCGGTAGATGGCATTAGGCTCGCCCCCTATTACATTGGGACCGAAACACAACTGGCGAAAAGTGGGTGTATAATACACCTCCGCATACCCCTTCGGGGATAAAAGGCGTGAAGTTATGTTGTTGTTTGTTATCGTTCTAAAATATTTTTTCATTCCCAACCAGCTTCGTATTATTGTTGGAGAGATAGCGTTTAATTCAATTTGTTCCCCGAGATCCGTATCGGGACGGAAATTACATATGCGTATTCTTTCGTATATTATTAGGCTTACATTTTGAAAATATTTTCTCTTTTACGTTTAATAAGTTAATATAAATGAAATGTAAAGCGAAAGATTGATTGATATATATATACATACATACATAGCAAAAAATATTTCTAATAACAGGTTTAAAAGCTACAAGCTTTACCAAGGTAAGGAATACAGCAACGTTGCATTGTTTAGTTACATCTATAACTAGACTACGCTGAAGAATCTATAACCACGAATCAGGAACTTGTATACCAATTGCATATCTAGAAATATGTCAGATGTTGTTTAAATATAAATGTCATATAAAAAATAAAACAGGGAAAACATAAAGAACATAACCTATCAAACTTAGACATACTGATGATATCTGCCTTATTGTCACATTCTAAATATAAAAAATCATCTATTCGACTTGCTTCGTATTCATTAAATATACCTTTCATGATCGGTGTTATATTTTTATTAACAGAAAAATATAACACCGATTATGTTTTTCTTTTATTTTTTAAAAAACATTTTTTTTTAAAAGACAACTCCCGCACAAGAACTAAATCCAGGGGACTTTACAAACATACAACCATAGATATATTAATTATAGAAGATATGACGAAAATGTATCCAAAACCTGTATCGCCAGTTTGCCCCTACCACACGGCTACTACTACACATACACTTTAGTAAAATCAATAGATACGCAGTCGCGCACACACTCGCATTTTTTAAATCAGAACGTGCAAAAAAATCAATTATAGACCTTATCCTGTCAAACATAGCGTTTATTTACCATGCGCCGTCAAACTTACTCACACAAAAACATTGAACGCTATCGTTGTGCTGTGCAAAAGCAATTTATCTCTCATATACACTAGTGATTGACTAAATTGAAAAGTTATCGGTTCTTCAATTTATAATTGTACAAAATATTTTTGGGGACCCTGTAAATTAAAGAAATAAAAGAAGGGAATTTTCAGACAATAATATAATCAAAATAAACAAAATGATGCTAAAAATATGATTGAGTTAATCACAAAATTAAACGAGATTCCCGCTCAAGCCAAACATGTTTGTGTTTGAACATGGATGTTTGTCTTAGTCTGGGTGTTTCTATGTACAATATGTATGTATTTACAAAAAAATCACATCGATCTTCCGAATGTGTTGAAACGGTTGCCAAATTGAAAAATATGTAAACCAAAAGCAATTAATTCATGTTCATGTTGTCGATAAACCACGTTAGTTGATCTGCACAAGCACATCACTAAATCGCTCACACGCGTCGACCGGCCGCTTCGAGTAGAAGTGGCCGGTCTACGCGATGTATTCATTGGCTAGTCGCACGCGACGTTCGCAGTGAACGAAATACATTGCGCAATCGCCTACGTAGTACTAGATGGTACCCACGTATTGCCAGCAATGTATATTTTTTTATTTGCTTGCGATAGTATCATTTTTGTCTACAAACTACATAATACTATTGTAATAATTACAAAATTTACAAATATTATTTGTATTTTAAGGTTTTTGGACTTACCGGTGAAAAGAAAACTCTTCTCGAGCCACATTACATACCTGGTTTCCTCTTCGACACGTTATAATAGCGCAAGATGGCATAAATCTTTTTTTTTTTGCGGAGCTTCGTACGCTGTCGCAATATGAGCGCGATTGTTGACCGGTCAATCAAATTTTGTCGAAATATGAGCATTTGCTCACAAGTACGGC
This sequence comes from Euclidia mi, assembly GCA_944739405.2. Taxonomy (NCBI): domain Eukaryota; kingdom Metazoa; phylum Arthropoda; class Insecta; order Lepidoptera; family Erebidae; genus Euclidia; species Euclidia mi. Next base: position 26,605,311 of record OX123202.2, read on the forward strand.
GCGCCTGCCACGCCCACAAGGCCCTTCTACTCTTTTAACTGTTCTGTGCATACAACTAACGGACACAATAAACACCCAGACGCGAGACAACAATTTATGAATCAACAAAGTTTTGCCTCGTATGGGGATCGAACCCACAACACTCGGCGCAGTGTCAAGCAGCGAGGCGACCGCTTAACTACGGAATTCAATATTCGAATTTTAGATAGATCTGTTGAGTTTTTGACAGTTTTTGACATAAGCTCCATACAAAATATGTCAAACACGAATCTAAAATCTACAGATCTATCTATAGTTCGAATATTGAAAATGGCCGTAAACGACTACGCCAACCGTTCAGTCAAATCATCTTGGCAAATAACGATGAAATCTTAACATACTGAGGATAAAAGGCCTTCTTGAATTTATTCTTACATTTCTTTATTTTATTAATGTTAGATTTAGATTCCACTCCCTGTGATCTTCCTCAGGGACAAACCGAAAGTTATATTGATGTCGCGTTTCATCCCCAACATAAATGAACGTACAATAAAATCGGAGCGATAAAACAGTTCCATTGTCACGAGAAAAATTGTTTACCTTGGAGTATCACGTCAACCAAATACACATTCTATTATTTATAGCAATAACATACAGAAAATAAGATTTATCAAGCGCTGAAAGAGTCAGCACTACTCACATAATGTAGAAGTAATTGAGTCTTTGTTGGAGTCTAGTTAAACTGTTCGTAGCGTCTTGTTTATGTGTTTAACCTAACCTAACCTAACCTCCTGGAGAACGTCGTTTTAAGAAAGTTTGTGTTCACCTTGTGGGTTTGCTTTTGTAAATAAATTAAAAATATTTTTACCATATATGGCAAGAACAAAGAGAGGCCTAGTTCGAGCCACTTAAAGCACTAGCTTTTAGTGGTTCGAATTTCAGTCCTTTGCTGAATATTGTGGGCTTAACTTCCACCGGCAATGTCTTCTGTGTTTGACGAATTGATGTTTTGTAACTGCAATGTTTGTGTGTGTCTCCCGTGGTATGACAGACTAAGAATACAACATTTCGCTACCATATTTCAATTTAGTTTTCAATGTTTGGAAAGTTATTTTTTTAACTAGTAGGTACAACCTACTTGTTAAAAAATTAACCAGCACGTCATAACGAGCAAGAATCCATCTAGTGAAATGGTATTTCTAAAACATTTTACTCAAATAGAAACACTTGTCTGTCAATCAATCATCAGATTGTTATCCGAAGCACAAGCGGCTCAGTTCGCAGAACTGTAATAGTTATTAATCTTGTGACTGCGGATCTGCTTCAAACAATGTATCAAAAATACCTATAGATAGCTGTTTGTGAAACATTGCCATCTGTACAACTCCAAGCGTTCTATCAATTTTTAATTCGTATTCCTAACCTAGATTTGTTTAGCTGACGAACAAAATGTATCTAACTTTGGTGTAGTTAGATCATAGCAAATTATTTTAATAAATAAAACTTAGCTTATTGGTATCTGTTTCTGGCATATAATGTAAGAAAAGGCGCAGTGACTTTCAGAATCAACTTGGACTCACCGGCTTTCTTCTTTGACTCGTCATTTCATAATTTATACAAGAGGTAGTATGTGTAGCGTCCGAAGTATGTGGTGTGATCAAGAGAAGGAAAATACGAAAGGTTAAGAATACATGGTGGGACAAGGATGTATAATTAGCAGTGTCAGAGAAGAAGAAAGCTTGGTCAGATTGGTTGGCTACCAGAGCAAATGAAAGAATGGGAAAAGCGACGAGTGTAGACATAGATGAAGCTAGAAAGGAGTTTTTTAGGTCAAAAAGACTAGTGAAAGAAATGGTTAAAAGGAAAAAAGAGGAAAAGAAAGATGAGTTTGACAGCAGATTATCTGACGATTTCCAGAGGAACAATAAGTTTTTCTGGAAATCCGTTCGTGCAATTCGAGGAAGAACTCAATCCTCAGAACACACATCCATCAGAGACGAGAATGGAAATATAGTAAATGGTGAATTGTGCGTGCTGAAGAGATGGAAAGAGCATTTTGAAAGTTTATTTGAAAGAACGGCAATAGAGACACCGATAGCTAAAGTGAATGGTAATGATAGCAATGATGAAAGCGTTATTGGCGTGGATGAGATCGTGAAGGCACTGGGAAGTATGAAAGTAGGTAAGGCTGCAGGATATGATAGGATTACAGTCGAAATGCTGTAGGCTGGACAGGGCATCATAGTTGGTCAGTTGCAGCGGTTATATAACTTGTGTTGGAGCACCGGCCGAGTACCTAATGACTGGACCACAGCTGTAGTTGTGCCTCTTTATAAAGGAAAAGGCTCGCAACAAGACTGCAAAAACTATAGAGGCATTAGCCTTCTCAGCATTGTTGGCAAATTGTATGCGAAGGTACTTATTGAAAGAGTTATGGAAGTAACCGACAAGAAAATATGGGATGTTCAAGCGGGATTCCGAAAGGGTATGGGATGCACGGATCAGGTTTTTTCCTTGCAAAGCATAGCCGAAAAAATTCTGACCAAAGGTCAAAAGGTCTATTGCGCATTCGTGGATTTGGAAAAGGCTTACGATAAAGTGGTGAGGAATGAAATGTGGTCGGTGCTGTCAATGAATGGGGTGGACAGCAACCTCATTCGAGCTCTGAAATCCCTTTATGAGGATTCTAGAGCTTGTGTGATGATAAACGGGGCATACACTGACTGGTTTACCATCGAGAAAAGTGTTAGACAGGGATATGTAGCGTCGCCGTGGCTGTTTAACCTCTTCATGGACAGCTGTTTGCAAGATTTAAAACATAGTGACTGCGGATTAAGGATGAATGGGTTACTCGTCAAATGCCTCCTTTATGCTGATTGTTTTTTTTTTTTTTGTTTTTCGTGTGAGCGTGTGGCCAACTCTGGTGTCGGAGTTTTCAGACCGTCCGAAGGCCTCCGACATGACCTAACGATCCTTATCCTTGGACAAGAACCGGGACCGACAGTTTTACGTGCCCTCCGAAGCACGGTAGCGCTCAGATCTAAATGCCACACAAGGTCACCCATCCAAGTGGTGACCTGTGCAAGCGTTGCTTAACTTTGCCGATCTGTTACGAACGGCAAGCCAAGTCTCGCTATGAGCGCTACAAGCTTATTATTATATTATGCTGATGATCAGGTTATACTTGCATCTTCAACGAAGGAGTTGCAGGAGATGGTAACAATCATGCATCGTGCGTTAGAGAGGAAAGGAATGAAAGTGAATGTAAGTAAAACGAAAGTTATGGTTTTTGAAAAGGAGGAATGCGTTACGGCTTGTAATATTTTGATCGATGGACAGCGAGTGGAACAAGTAAATGAGTTTGTTTACTTAGGTACGTTGTTTACAAGAGATGGTAAGAATGAAGCAGATATTGAAAGGAGAGTTAATGCAGGTAATAGTGTGAATGGAGCTCTGAAGGCGTTTATGAACAGTTAAAACGTGTCCAAAAAGGCACGTTTGGCTGTACATACTTGTGTGGTGTGTTAGTGCCCACCCTTATGTATGGTAGTGAAAGTTGGGTATGGCAGAAGAGATTTGAAAGTAGAATAAATACTATAGAAATGAGAGCACTGAGAAGTCTGTGTGGTATGTCTTTGACCGACAGAGTAAAGAATTGTGTGATACGAGAGTGGTGTGGGGTAAAAGAAGATGTAGTGACAAGCATTGAGAAAGGCATGTTAAGATGGTTTGGGCACATGGAGAGGATGGATGACGATAGACTGACAAAGAAGATATATAAGGCAAGTGTGAATGGGACAGGACAAAGGGGAAGACCTAGGCGAACTGTTATAACCCGAGATAGTTCCTTAATAACGCTAGATCAGCATTTCACGTATTCTAGTACATTTCCATTCTATTGTTTCTACTTAGTCAGCATTTTCATTTACTTGTATGATTTATTTCATACTAAGAGTTAGTTAGATTCTGTCCGTCGCGAAAAGCGGTTCGCTCCCGGAACTCGGTACCAGTAGAACTGTATCTGTAAAGTGTTGCCTTGAACAATAAATATCAGTGCAGTAAAAAAAATAGTTTTTTTAAAAAGACAAACAGGGACGGCCTCCTAACAATTTTGGTGTCAGAAGTGGGATCTCGTAAATGGTGTCCGTTGATACCTAGAGATCCGAATCCCAGAGACCCCCAGTTTGCGTGATCGACGGTAAGACAGAACCCAAGGTTGTGCCCGCGTCACACTTCAAGGTCGACGGTAAGACTCTGTGTAGCAGCCAGAGCCCGCACCATACTGGTCACCGTAAAACCAAGATTGGTCGACGGTCAGCCTCCACCGCAACGTGAGAGCCCGCACCATCCGGGTAGCAGCAGATCTAACTCACCAACATCATCATAACGAGTAGAGGACTCGTTATCACCGAAACACTTCCACCTCGCCCAGCATCATCAGCACGTGGACACCGGCACCGCCCTCACCTGTCGTCGAGCACGCGGTCGCCCTGCCGCGCTATCCGAGCGTGTCAGATCCTGTTCCCACGAGTGATGGTTTGTGCAGTGATCGTGTTTATGTGAGTCTTTTAAATTACTTACCATATTTTCACCGTTTCTACTATTTTTCGTCAACGTTACCATTTCCACTGTGTCTACAATTTTCGTGAACCATAACTTTCTACTACGTAACATATTTTTGTGTGTCGTTACTGTATACCATATATTTGTGTGTCTATTTTATAGCTATATTTCTAGCTCTATACAATTGTCCGATGTCACTTAAAACAGAATCTAAGGCAAAACCTGAAATGGCTGAAAAAATTACACTTTCAGTACTTACCAAATTCATTAAACCTTATAATGGGGACCGGGACTCCCTCCCCGCGTTCCTCACAAACTGTGATAATGCGACGTCGTTATCTACAGCAGATCAACAAAACGTGCTCTGCAAATATATAGTATCGCAACTTGAAGGCAAAGCCCAAGTGGCTTGTAGTTTAAAATCGTTTTCCACATGGGACGAGATAAAGGCATTTTTAAGATCTACATTCGGCGAGAAAAAGCACGCGACTCTTTTATTAGTGGATTTGCAAAATTGCAAACAAATTAGTAGCGAAGATGTCACGAAGTACTCTTTGCGTATCGAGCAAATTTTAACCCGAATATTATCCGACATTCACTATAGCTGTAAAGATGAAAAGGAACTACCAGGCAGAATAGCTGCTATGGAAGTTTTAGCCTTAAATACATTTATGTTAGGGTTAAATAACTCAATAAGTAATGTGGTCAGGTGTAGAAACCCCTCGACATTGAACGAGGCGGTCCAGCACGCAATCGAGGAGGAAAAGTTATATAATTTGTCTAATTCTAAATCTAATCCTAAATTTCAGCGTATATGCAGCACGTGCAATAAACTTGGGCATTATGCCTCAGAGTGCTATAGGAATAAAAAACTTTCTAGTTCAAATCGTAATAACTATCAAAAATCTTTCCATATTCCTTCTAATAACTATCCTAATAATAACTATCCTAATACTAACTATCCTAATAATATACGGTGTAGTTACTGTAAAAATATAGGTCACACGATAGACCAATGTCGCAAACGCCAGTACAATATGCAACGCCGTGAGAACGCGAACCAGGCGCAACATGACCAACCGCCGCGCGATAACAACGGTCGCGCAGTTAAATTCTGCGAAACCGACGAGTCCGGGTTCGATTCCCGAGACGAAAATTTAAACTAAATAAGATTTCGGTGTCGTGTCTCCCGAAATCGACTAGCGTAAAGGACACGAAACCCTTTTATCCTAAATCTTTTACTAAACCTACATCTCAGTTAAATCAACTGAGTCATACTAAATCATTTACCAAATCTACATCTCAGTTGAATCAACTGAGTCCTTCCAAATCTTATACTAAATCTACACCTCAGTTAAATCAACTGAGTCATATTAAATCTATTACCAAATCTACATCTCAGTTGAATCAACTGAGTCCTACTAAGCCTACATCTCAGGTAAACCTGAGTCATTCTAAATCTTATAACTATACTAACTCTAAGATTACATCTCGAGACGACATCTCGAGTCATCAAAATACTACATCTTATTCTAATTCAATAATGCCAAATCCTACTAATACTTACCAAAATAATACTTACCGAAATGATGCTAACCTGAAAAATAAATTAGGCATCCCAATTTCTAACTCTAATTCTATACCTACTAAATCTTGTGATGTTATTAAATCTACTCCAATTTATGAAACTAGTATAAAAATCAAGAAAATATCCTTGCCATAATTATGTTTATTTAGTTTCTAGTTATTCTAAAGAGCCTTTAAAGATGCTTATCGACACGGGTGCCGCTATTAGCCTTGTGAAACAGGCAGTACTAAGTAAATCACCCGACTTGTCTCACGAAGAAAAAGAATTAATAGTGTAGAAAGTTGTTCTCAAACATTGGGTACATTTCAAATGGATTTTACTATATCTAATGATCAATTCAGTCACAAATTTCATATGATCAATGAGCAAGTTAGTCTCGAATATGACGGCTTACTCGGTAGCGATTTTAAAACTAACATTAACTACGATTCTAAATCATTAAATATTTGTGGTCATATCTTACCTATAAACTCCATTCAACCAACTTACATTATTCCTCCATTGTATACTCCATCAAGACTGTATATAGTCCCCTCTCCAAGGTAGCACACAATCTGCGTACCCCAAAGGACGTAATTCCTCTACAAACACCAGGCGTCTACAAGGTTGATTGCAGTTGTGGTAGTTCCTATATCGGACAGACCAAACGAACGATCGCTGAAAGGGTCAAAGAACATATCACAGCTGTCAAAAATCGACAAATTAATAAATCTGCCATAGCTGAGCATTTGCTGGAATCTGGACCAAACCACTGGATAGAATTACATCAACCACAAGTCTTATCCACCGATCGCCACTCCAGGATAGTACGTGAAGCGGTTGAAATCAAAAAACATAGAAATTTCAACCGGGAGGACGGATACAGACTATCGACCACTTTGAACCCAGTTATCAACAAATGCAAACAACGCCGCAGTAACACAACTCATCAGTGTGTAGACGTCATAAGTGTAGTGTGTCGAAGTACCGACAGTGCGGATAGAACTCAAAATATCAAAAATACAAAACAAGTGAGGGTAGCTGCCGAAACCCGCGCTTCACAAGGACGGCGCTGAGCTGACATCAGTCCCTCCGCGACCACAACCGTTGCAAGCCGGTAGAAACGTAGGAGAATAACAGAGGTATTTATGCCTTGAAATAAATAAATTATCGCGACTAAGACCCGCTAAATAATATTGTATGTTACATTATTCCCGCGCGATCCGAAGCAGTAATTGAATGCGCGATATCTAATTACAATCCTGAACTTTATTCTCATAACGAAGCCCTTGTTCTAGATCATACCGAATGTAGTGGTGTTTATGTCGCAAATTGCATTGTCTCAATCAAGTCGAATAAAAGAATTAATATAACGGTTTTAAACACGACCGACTCTGACGTTGAGATCAAAGATTATTACGCAGAGTTGACACCTCTCGAGCAAAACGATCTGAACTCTGAATCATGCCTAAATACTTATTCTATTTCTATTTCCAAATCTGATCGTGTTCAAAAGGTTTAAAATCTTATTCGTTGCTCCCATTTAAATTCGGAAGAGCAAAAAGCTTTATTAGAGTGTTGTTCGGAATATACCGATATTTTCCACATGGAAGGCGAGCCCTTATCTTTTACTAATGCCATTGAGCATTCAATTAACTCTGGTGATACGCCGCCTATCCACGTTAAATCATATCGCTTCCCCGAATGCCACAAGGAGGAAGTTGATTCCCAAATCAGAAAAATGTTAAACCAAAATATTATCCGCCCTTCTATTTCACCATGGAGTGCCCCTGTATGGGTGGTCCCCAAAAAAATGGACGCGTCTGGCAAAAAGAAATGGAGAATCGTTATTGATTACCGCCGCCTTAACGATGCGACGGTCTCCGAAAGTTATCCACTGCCTCTCATCACTGACATCTTAGACCAATTGGGTCATTCCAAATATTTTAGTACTTTAGACCTATCTAGCGGTTTTCATCAAATTAAAATGAGTTCCAAGGACGCGCCGAAAACCGGATTCACCGTTAACACTAATTCTAGCACTTCCGGGCATTTTGAATTTACTAGGATGCTATTTGGCTTGAAAAATGCACCCACAACATTCCAAAGGCTTATGAATACGGCTCTTTCAGGACTTCAAGGTCTCCACGCTTACGTTTACTTGGATGACTGTATTATTTATTCGCAAAACTTGCTTGACCATATTAAAAAGCTTAAATTAGTTTTTGACAGAATGCGAAAATTTAATCTTAAATTACAGCCAGATAAGTGCGAGTTTTTACGTCGCGAGGTTGCTTATCTTGGCCACATTATCGCCGACAAAGGTGTATCTCCGAATCCTGACAAGGTCAAGGCCGTTAGCGAATTCCCAACCCCTACTAATGTCAAACAAATCAAATCTTTTCTAGGCCTTGTTGGCTATTATAGGCGATTTATTGAAAACTTTTCGAAGTTAACTAAACCTCTCACATCCTTATTGAAATAGGACATCTCTTTCAATTGGACTGTTGAACAGGAAACAGCTTTCCAAATCTTAAAAAATAAACTTACCACGGCTCCCTTATTACAGTACCCCGATTTTAGTGCTCCGTTTATAATTACAACGGATGCCTCAAACTACGCCGTAGGCGCTGTGCTGTCCCAAGGCGACATAGGCAAGGATAAACCTATAGCCTACTCCTCTAGAACGCTTAACAAAGCCGAAGGTAATTATTCGACAACGGAGAAAGAACTCCTTGCCATTATTTTTGCAGTGAAAACCTTCCGCCCTTATATATTTGGGCGCAAATTTAAGATCGTTACAGATCATCGACCTTTAGTTTGGCTTTTTAGTAACAAAGATCCAGGCAGTCGACTCATCCGATGGCGCTTAAAGCTTGAGGAGTACGACTACGAAATTGTATACAAGCAAGGTCGTCTTAATTCAAACGCAGATGCGTTATCTCGACATCCAGTAAATGTCATTGACTCAAATCGTCTGAATAATTCTACCTACGAAAAATATTTTAAGAATCAATTTACAAATAAGTTACCTACTTCTAATACTATTATCGAAGAGTGTAGTCAGGCTCTCGTTTATCTAAAATAAAATCAATCGCTTGTCCAGTCTCTTTAGACTTTGATTACTCTATGCCTCACTGCGAAGAAATACTATCGCAGCTCGAGAATTCCGCTGAATTGCTTAATACGGAACGCGAGCCGTTTACAGTACATAAAGTTATTAATAAACACAAGATATATTATTTTCTATATTCTAAAGTACATCATTACGAAGAAACAAAATACAAAGATAGTTACAATTTATTAATTAAATTAAGAGATATGCTCTTATTAGATAACATAACTGATCTTGCTATATCTGATTTTACAGATCCTTTTTCCAAAATTGTATATACTAAATTATATAACATTATATCTTACGTTTTTCATAACACAAATATTAAAGTACATATCTATAAGAATCAATTAATTTACCCAACTCCTGCCGAGGTCCCTACAATTTTGAAGGAAAATCATGACTCTACTCTCTATTTCTGGTCATCCAGGTGCGCGCCGCATGTACAATCGAATCAAGGCCGCATATTACTGGAAAGGCATGCGTGCCGATATTGAACGGTATGTCAAACAGTGTAAGTTGTGCCAAATAAATAAACCATTAAGGCATTCAAATAAAGCTCCTATGGAGATAACTTCTACATCTACTAAACCATTTGAACGTTTAGCTCTAGACATCGTTGGTCCATTACCCGATGCTGGTTACCAAAATTTTAAGTACATCTTAACTCTACAAGATGACTTAACTAAATTTTCAAGCGCTTATCCTATGGTTACCGCTACAAGTGAAGAGATAGCTCGAAATCTCGTACACTTTATGTCGTTGTTTGGGTTTCCTAAAACTATTTTAACAGACCTTGGTACATGCTTTACTTCAGATCTATTTAAACAACTTACCGAAATTCTTAAGATAAAATCTCTTTTTACTACTCCTTACCATCCGCAAACGAATGGTGCATTAGAAAGGTCACATGCTACTTTTAAGGAGTACTTAAAGTCCTTTGTTAATGACAATCAAAATTATTGGCATTGTTACCTATTTACTGCTATATTAGCCTATAATACTACCCCTCACTGTACAACTGAATTTACCCCTTACGAACTTTTATATGGTTACAAACCTACTATTCCTAATTCTTTATACGATACTTCTAACAGTTCTACCTATAATGAATACATTCGCGCACTGCAATATCGAATGCGGCTTAGCCGAGAGAAAGCTATACAAAATATTATAAATAGTAAAGAACGGTCAAAGCAATACTATGATTCTAAATCACGCGATGTTACTTATAAAACAGGCGATATGGTGTATCTTAAACATCATCACAGGCTAAGAAAAGCACTGTCCCCTGTTTGGAAAGGCCCCTATAAGATAATTAAAGTACATAATAAACATAACGTAACGTTACAGGTGGGCCGCAAGCATATCAAATACCATACAAATGAAATCAAACCCGCTGTATCTTGAACTATCCTATTTTCAGAGCCTTGTGCTACGGCTGCCTTGTATAACGCCGATAACTCATAGTCCCGGCATCTACTTCGAACCTGTTACTAATATTCGTTTCTATAATGACTACTGGAATGTCCTTACTCATATTGATATTGTATCACTAGAACCCTACTTAACTAATATCGAATCATTATTACGTAAAACTCAAAATATCTGCAGTAAGATACAATCACAAGATATTATGCAATGTAAGGATTATTCTAGCCCTATTAAAATACTAATTCAGTCTAACCTTCTTAAAGTACAATCGTTATCTCATTTAACTATAAATCAAACACCGACCAAGGTCAAGAGGTCCTAAGAATTCGGTGGTGAAATTTTAATATAACCGCTTTGTTTGCGTAGTTCATCGTTCATCCTTGAACGATGAACTACGCAAACAAAGCGGTCATATTAATAAGAGGCTAGATTTCCCAGTACAATTAAGTATTAATAATATCCATTCTATCATAGATGTTTCGCAATTATTAAGCTCTTATTACTTTAATAATAAGATCGTTTTCGTGTTGCGAATTCCACTAATAAGTGACGACAAGTTCGTTATCTATAAGAATATACCTTTACCGACTCCCCATAACGGATCTAATATCAAAACATTCGCGCTCATTCAACCTTCCAATGCCTACACTGCTTTAAGTGACGATAGAATACACTATACTATTTTTGATAACTTAGATAAGTGTAAAGTAATTAATAACCAATATTATATTTGTGAAATGCAAACAATATATTCATGTATACTAAATCCTAATTGTGAATCTAGATTACTAACGGAAGTGACCTTGTCACTACCCACTGAGTGTAACTCTAAACTATTATTTGGCGATATTGATATTTGGCAAAACTTGCGAAATAATGAATGGATTTTTGTCCAATCCAATATTATTAAATTAACTATAAAATGTGATGAAGATATTGTCGATTATTCTATTGTTGGCACCGGTTCTGTAAAGTTAACTGAAAATTGTGTTGGTTACTCTAAAACTATTCAGTTAACTCCTATTAGTGTTAAATCCCTTCAAGTTAAGTCACCTTTAGATATTCCTTTTGATATTACATTAGATGATTGTTGTGACAGAAGAAAAGTTAATAAAACCTTGCCATATTTGTCTCCTATATCTTTAAGTAAAATTAACCTAGATTCATAAAAATACGCATCTCATCAGATGGATGATTTGGAAAATGAGATCAATAACTTGTCAAACCAATCTCATTTTATTGAATACGGAACCTATTATTCCACTTTTACTTATATTTTAATTGTGTCTTTCTGTTTTTATTTTACAAGCTATACAATTGTTTTAAAAATCGTAATCACGGTTCCGGATGCTGTATACAAATTTTTAACCAATGTCATAATAAGAAGTCAGTTAAACATAAGTCAAAAGTTTCCTCTGCACGAGGCATACTCAGGAAGGCTCAGTCGTTGCCCATCGCTCCTGAGGATGCCTCGTGCAGAGGCGAAACACGTGTCGAAGAATAGTCGGCGCATACAGCGGGATACTGCAAGTCAGGTATCTTCCTGGAACCCATACCATTCCTATATCCCTTATCCTTTTAGAGGAGTTCGGTATTGTCAACCTTTTTCTATTGCAATAGTTGGGGTGGTCAATCCGAGGGTGCGTGGTGGGTTCCTCTTTCCTTCCATTAGGTTACAATGGAGTTCCGCCAAGTAACGCCTGATTCAATCAACTGAAACTTAAACTTTTAAGTTACGTTAAACTGTCTTCTATTCTACTATGCTAGATATAAGTCGTTAATATTATTTAAATTTACTATGTTGGTTATCTTAAATAATAATAAGATAAAGTATAGACAATTATCTCATAAGCTGAAATTTTCAAATATAATTTTTGGGGTATAAGCTTAATATACTTACTCAATATTGTACTATTGTTATTTTACTATATTTTAAAACTATATTCTTCTATAATATACTATAATTTTAATGTAAACCGATTGCCAAGCTTCCAATCGTTTTCCATATTTTCTATTTTCTTTAATTTCGCTTCATCTTAAAATTGATAAAGCTTCATCTTAAGGGGGTAGATGTTATAACCCGAGATAGTTCCTTAATAACGCTAGATCAGCATTTCACGTATTCTAGTACATTTCCATTCTATTGTTTCTACTTAGTCAGCATTTTCATTTACTTGTATGATTTATTTCATACTAAAAGTTAGTTAGATTCTGTCCGTCGCGAAAAGCGGTTCGCTCCCGGAACTCGGAAATCGGTACCAGTAGAACTGTATCTGTAAAGTGTTGCCTTGAACAATAAATATCAGTGCAGTAAAAAGAATAGTTTTTTTAAAAAGACAAACAGGGACGGCCTCCTAACAGAACTTTCTCTGACCAGATTGGAGACATCCTGAAAAAAAGACAAGTCAGAAGTACCCTTAACAGAAGAGCATGCATGAGAAACTTGATGGGAGTGAGTGAAGCAAGTGAGATATGTCAGGATCGTTGCAAATGGCGTTCCGTAGTCTCTGCCTACCCCTCCGGGAAACAGGCGTGAGTCTATGTATGTATGTATTTCATAATTTCAAGCTGCAGATAGAAGTTGAAGTACATTATTTGCCTTCCTCGCTTCCTATTTTAAGGGGTGGTAGCGCCATCTACCTTCCTATATATAACTAATCGGATCAAGATCAATCGTTCCACGTCTAGTGCGAGCGATACCATATTTCCGTCCCGCTCTATCCCACTCCCTGGAAGAAGCACTGCCTTCGCCTGATTCGTCGACGCGATCGTGGACGCGAGAACAGTCTAGAACATTCCGCTCGCTAAGAACGCCGTCTCGATACCGCTCCGCGCCGCACCGCTGTATGTGATTTACCGCTTCCACCAAGGAAAACCCGCTCGTGAGTGAAGTGAAAACAAGCAGCTGCATCACGAAACCACCGAGAGAAAAGAAACGAAGAAGGCTGTATAAGGTAAGTGCCTTCCATCCTTGAAATATCCTATACCCACTCAATCACCTCCTCCCGTATCCATCTCCTCTTCCCTTATTCCTTTTCTAGGCGACCCAGAACTCGCCCTAATACAGTCCATTCCATTAATCCTTCCCAAGTCGCCAAGAACCCTACGGTTTCGGTGTAAAGCCGAACCAAGGAGAGTTATAAAACGAGCGAATAAAGAAAACTAAGCGACTGATGATGAGATACTGTTTTAATAACTTGAGTGACATTAATTTGAGTAAGCGAAAAATTAACTAAACTAAGGACGAATATTGATTAATAATAAAATCTAGAACGAGCGTACTAAACGCGGGTTGTGATTATAATAGTAATAATCTATCTATATATCTATCTAAACGTCACGCTTGTCTCTCATTGGAGTAGGCAGAGACTATGGAACGCCAAATGCTCCGGTTCAAACATACCTCTTCCGCTTCCTCGACATTCATTAACCTCGTCATACATGCTCGTCGCTTATGGGTACTTTTGATTTGGCCCTTCCGCAGTACGTCACCAATTTGGTCAGCGTAAGTCCGTCTTAGGCGTCCTCTACCGACATCTCCAATCATTCTTACTCGATACACTTCTTTCGTAAATCTATCATCATCGTCAGCCTTTAACAGTCCACTGCTGGTCTAGGCCTCTCCTTTGAAAGGAGGAATTGGCCTATTACACCACGCTGGCCAAACGGGTTGGTATAGGGTTTGTATCAAGTTTTCCTTCTCTTACAGTGCTGTTCTCTGCATAATATGCTCCCTCTGTCGGCTCTTACGACACCCATGGGATGATATGGGGTGGTGACATTCCGTATTCTTAATCCGTCACCACACCAAACGATGAACATACAAGTATATTTTAATCCATTTCAGAAATTAAAATTCTAACCGTGCGACTAAATTACTAGGTGAGCGACACAATTACTAGGTGAGCAACTTAATTACTAGGTGAGCGACTAGAAACACAGAAAAGCCGACTTCAATATTACCGGCCTTCATTTCGAAAATCACTCGGGATACTTAATAGGTTATGTTAGGTTTTCTTGTGACTCTGTGCCCAAAAATAGGAGCCCTGCGAAACAGGGCTCCGTGAACTTGGCTTAAAAGACTGAAGCGTCTTATTTAGTATTTTTCAATGTGGTTTTTTCTATTACGAAACACTTCACTTAAGATAAAATGCCGCTCAGTATAAATAAATCATTTGCCAATTATTGAAAAAATGCAGGATGTAACATTGGCACTCAAACAAATATTAGGTCGCTCAAATATTAAGAAGCTTCTCATTTTGTATTTTAAGTAACTCTGTTTGAAATAAATCTATTTCTATGATTAAAACGAGAATATCAGTTCGTAACGTTGGTTATCTTTGGTAATTATTTTTGACACTGGTCACATTGTAAGATGACAGGTCATCTCTCTTCTGGAAAAAGCTCACTGAGAACACATCATTTTTGCTACCCGTGAGAAATTGTAAAATTGAAGTAAATTTTGTAAAACCCTTGTAAATTGCCGCTATTTAATTTGCTCGGCCCTGCCACAGTGAGCCCTTGATAAATTTGTGATTTTATATTAAACATTGACATTTGTAAAACTGAAAATTGTGTGAATCCTCTCCTCTTGTTGAAGACGTCGCGTTTGGACCTCGGTAGCTAGGTAGATGTATCACTCTCTATTTTGGCCAATTTAGTTGTGTGTTCTAGCTTGCCTTCAGGACCGACACCAGTGAAGATCCAGGTAACTGTATTATTGTATTTGATTTTTAGCGCTGAGAAACTAATTCATATATGTCAGAGACTCCTTGCTATGCTCTGGTCAGGTGGATGTAATACAATCTTCCACTGCCGTCTGCAACAATTTTCCACCTGCCCAGGGCAAATTCTGAACAAACTCAAATTAATGTTTGTAAGTTGCTGTTCTGTTGATTTATCATCACTCGCAGTCAGTCGCTCACTTAGTAATTCTATAACCCAAATTAATTATTTTTGTCACTCGAAACTTTAATTTACAGTCACTCGTTAAATACTACCCCTATTATATCAAAGGGAACAGAAGAACTGACGATGCAAAAAAAGCAATATTTATCGCGTGTATATATTACGCATCTATAGGACAGTTGTAAATTATCTGCTCTTATGTGCACTATTTTGTTAGTTTAGAATTTATAGTTTATGCATGATGTGGTTGCCTGTAATTGAGGGAGTACACAGGCTAAAATTCTGCAATGTAATTTTAAACACTATTTATATATAAGAGGTGTACAGCCTTTGTTGAAAATCCTTAAGCAAAATAAATAAATAAATGAGCTAAACCGAGCGGTCATTACGATAACGATGTGACATTGAGTAAACACGGCAGAGGCAATTAATCACATCATCTCCTTACTCATTGCGTTATCAGATAGCCATTATGACGTCACACAATACCACTATTGTGCGTCGCACAATGTGCTATGAGATAAAGAATTGTATAGGCTATTTAACAGGGTCCCTTGGGTCCTGATGGAAATGTAGTAGTCAAAACTATTTTGGACATCTATCATGAAAATATCTGCATCATTCTATGGTTGAGTGATGGAGAATGCTTTTTGAATTGTGTCCGCCATTGTAGTAACTTTATTGGATTGTACATTAAGTTCTAAATATATAGGTACAATTTAGATGAAGTCTGAAAAAGTGATAATTGGATAATAGTTACATAATATCCGTTGTTTTAATAGTTCGGCTTTTACAAAGAACGATAGTTGGTGATGTGGTGTACTGTCGATTAATAACTTTATTGTAGCTATATTCTAGCAAACAGGTAGTATTTACATCATTAGTGTATCTAATTGCGTTTAAGATATTTTTATTCACTTTCGCATTGTCAAACTATATTAAGTATATCTTAGAAAATCTGATAAGTATATCTTAGAAAATCTTATAAGTATATCTTAGAAAATCTGATTCAAATTTTTCCATGGCCCACAGCCAAGCAATACCAGCAACATAAATGAAAACTTATGCCATGCAACTAGCAAGATGAGTATACACTGTAGTAGGTATGTAGATACAGCTGAATTCAAGTTCCGACAAAGAACGCCTTAACACAATTACGAAGAAAAGAGGTCCCATTATATATATCGTCGCGAACATTATCGCACAACGAACAATATAAAAGTGATAGTGCCAAAAAAGCTCTTAGCTTATTTGGACCGACAAATTGGCTGTAATTTGCAGATTTCATACAAAAGTGCGGATTTTATTACCTGTGGCAATTAAAACGGTAAGAAAGATAAATTGTTTGAATTGCATTAAGATTGCAATCCGAAAGCGGTGTTACCTTACTTTCGAATAATTATTGTGAGATTTGTAACAGCTATGTCATTGTTACGAAGGAGTATGGAATAATTTGAGAGGAGGATATTGCATTAAGTGTTGATATGTTATTTGTTAGGTACCAATAAAATAATTATTCGAATTATTACCGAATGTTGGAACTGTGGTCTGATACTGATAAGTCGTTTTTCGATTTGACGTACTCCTGTGCTCACCATAATAACTTAGCCAGTTATTTGAATCCTGTATGTTTTATATATCGAACTCTCCACAAAAATGTAATAATCCAGTTCCATCCAGATGAATTTCTTGAACTCCCGAAAGACTCAAATATTTGATCTTTATTTCCACATTTGAAGTCATTACTTTCTTTTCGTTTGGTCAAGATTAAATGAAATCTAACATGGTCGATGTTTGCTTATTTGAAGCTTTGCTTAGCAACAGGCCTCTTTACATTCAAGAAAATTCAGTGAATTTCGAACACACTGCATTTTCTTTGAGTTGAGGCATTTGTGATATAAAATCATTTCCAAATGTGCAATTTGCGAATTAAATCCGTGATTCCTTAGCCATAAGTTGAATTCACTTTATATTCATTTTTGGATATGTTCATTGTTTATAATATTTTATTGTTTTCGCTGACTACAGCGCTATCGCTATAAAATATATGATATAAAATATATACATAATATAATGACATATTTTTGCAATCAGCAGAATACAGAAGAGCATTAATGTACATAAATTGTTCATATGATAGTAGTTCGCTTGCTTTTGCAGGTTATATACATGTAAAGCTAAGATTAACTGTTTGTAGGTTACGTAAATGTTGGTGCCAGGCTGGCGTTCAGACTACAACGCTGCTGGGTGCGTTGACAGTGATTAGGCGGTCACTCTAACACATGCATTATTCATACAACCCTATATGTATGTACACACAGATCCTCGAAGGGCAGCAGATGCCTATTATTTACATCCAGTATTTTGCTAGCTTTGTTTTGGGCCATCACAATTTGTATTAATTTACTTATTTGTATAGTGTACAACTATCAAAGTCAAGGTCAAAAGCCTTTATTCATTTAGTTCATCACAGGTACAGCCTAATACAATAGTTTATTTATTACTTTTTTTTTATTTATTCTTCATATACACAAAGTATTAGGACTTAATGCCTTGGGCATTATCTACCAGTCTACCTTAGAGTGGTGCAGAGAGATAAGAGGTAGGTGTATTATATGATGTAGGTTACGAAAAATTACTAATTATTGAATTATTGGTTATACTAATTATTATACATACTTACATAATAGTGTAGTGACCTAAATATTTATTTAGGTTAAAAGTTCCTTGACGTCTATCAAGCACGTATGCAGATGTTAGTCTTTACGGACCGATCGCGCCCATGAGCAAAAGCTAGGATAACTAAGGCAATATTGTATACTTGTTGAAAGCTGCGTTAAGTATTTTTAGTGCCTTAAGTGTTCCTTCATAGTTCCGTCATATATTTATGCTTTATTGGAATGATGGTGCGCGTCACGGTGTAATAAACAATTTCCTATTCTATCTCCATTTAAATAACTTGATCGTCAGGCACATCGTAGCCTTGTCAATTTCCAAACCTTTCCATCCCGTGAGATGGTATGATATGAGCACATTGAGCACCTATCGGTTCCTTGTCTGTTAACAGGGCACCTCAACTCGTTGCGCCGGTAAATTCCAATTTGAAAGCGAGCGCAAATGGCCTGGCTACCAAAGTTATGTACGGCCGCCCCGCCCATACCACTGACAACAAAGTACGCGTTCATAACCAAAATTACTTCTGCCTTTTAATATTCAGCTCTAGTCCTGAATCTTGGAAAATTAATTCAATAAATCAGCTTTCTCCGCAAATACCAGCGACTAGGAAACTTCATTTCACTAATAAGTTATCTTATATTTATGTTGTCGAACCCGGTCAGTATCTCCTTTGTATACTTAAATTTATTTTGTGGATCACATCTGGTTCTCTTGAACATTTCTATAGCCGTGAATCTATTACTGCCTTGTACTAACTGGGGCAATAATAAGCTACGATATGCATCACCTGTTCACGACAGCTATACGCATGAGCTACTTGTTTTATACATCGTTCTGATAACAGGAGTAAGCGAATGCACATGCTAAGCGGTTGTATCGTTAAAAACACTTTAACGATGGGAACTGTCATTAAATCTCGGAGACCATCGGCGGGAACTAGATGCTGAAACTACAGTAGTATACCTAAGCGTCGTAATTTAGCGCTCGTTGTGATTTATTTTGCCGCGGGTGATGTTTTTGTTACCACTATGTGCTTTCTAACAATAATTTTGATCTTCAGTGGAAGCCTATTACCACCTACAGAGAAAGATCTTTATACTTTAAATTTGCCTGATGACGTTTGCCTGAAGGTTGTCTGGTGAAAACCAGACTACATTTATTACTCGAGATATGACTATGAGATAATTCAAAGAACTTGAAGAAAAAGACATGGCTTCTAAAAACAGTTTAAACATTATGGTATATAGGTACTTTGAAGTAAGTATAAAACCACATGCATTAAAATATAAATATCGCTTTGATATAAGCAAATATAAATGTAGCATCCATTACCTACCAGTCAAAATCTCTAGAAGTAGGACTAACAGCTTGTTCACATCGAGGGCAACCAAACAATACTTCAGGGATGACAGTTGCTAATACGTTTACGCATACATCAATCAATCAGTAAAGCTGTATTAAAAACGCATGTTAATAGAAAAAGCAAAAAGAAGTCTCCCGGCCGTCCTGTCTGTTCGTATGAACCTACTATCGGCCAGTTGCAATATACGATCTATCCATAGATTTGGAGATTATAGATACATATTTCACATATTTTGTATGGAGCTTATGTCAAATATGCATCTCTAATCTCCAAATTCATGCATAGATCGGATATTGAATTCAGCGGTAACTGATAACTCTACATCGGCTTAGATTGACTGTTATAGAATATTAGTGGTATTAATTCCGCCTATGTACAAATTTCTACCGTGTAACAAGTTAAATAAATAAAAAACTACTTTTTGTTCACATTTTCAACAACATAATTAATTAGCGCAATTCCTGAGAAAAGTTTAGGTATATACTTATTTCGCGCGGCCGGAGCCACGGGTAAAGTCAAAGGAAAAATATTGAAAGCTTATAAAGTTAGTATTTTATTATTATATGTTGCATATATTCTTTATTATTACATGTTGCAAAATGATAGTGATTAAGGTGATCTCTTTTATTTGTGACGTAACGCTTTTTTCTCTCTCGTAAATATTTTTTCGTCCTAGTCTGTTTATTTAAGTATTTAATTATTTTTTTTGGCCGGTAGGTGTCAAAAAGTTAACACATATCATAAAATTTCTAATTTCAATTTTATAAATTTAAAGTGATATTAAGTCATTATTATAGTCAAATTGGCTAGATTACTAAACAAACTTAAGCTACTTATAAAGGTAGGACTGTTTATGTAAAAGTAAATCCAGTTTACTACACCACCTGCCAGCACTTCACACAAACTTGTATCTACAATTGATATTCACTGTCATTTGAAGAACATAATAATGTCTCAACTTGATGACATCAGGATGGCACATAACAACCTTGAGGAGTCATTTTCCAGAAGGATGGCTGAACTGGCATAGCTCCATGTTGTTGGTCCGGCAAAGGAAACGGTTGCAAAGGTTGCCGAGGAGTTTCGCACGTTTAGAGAGATCATGTTCTCAATGTTGGGTCTCCTGCGAAAGCTGATCAATGAATGCTGCCGTTCGATTGACGTCATGGAGACCAGGCACAGGCGCAAGGCTTTATTATTTCTGGGACTGGCCGAAGAAGAGAAAGAGGACTGCTGGGATTCTGTTCTTAAAATAGTCAACAGTCTGGCCCTTCCTAGTGTGACACCACAGGACCTCAGTGTGTGCCATAGAATAGGTGCTCCCAGGAATGATCACCGGCGTCAAATCTTGGCTTGGTTCTTAAAAGGGGAGGCTAGATCAGCCATTTGGAATCCCAAGACCAGGCTGAAAGGAACATCTGTCGCAATAAAGGAGTGCCCGACAAAACCTCGACAGGCGGTTTTCGCGAAGGCCCGTTAACATTTCGGCATGCGGGCATGTTGGACGCAGGATGGCGTTATTGTGGCTAAAGCAACCGACAGTAGCCACCATAAGATGACCACCATAGAGGAGTTGACCGCCGTAATGTTGAAGCATTTTAAGTTCGGAACCGGATCGTCGTCGGCGGGCAGTGCTGGTACGTCGAATTCAAGCGCCGAAACGTGTAAATAATTCACCGTTTTTATTTCTATTTCTATAAATTTCCTTATTTTATTTCTATCTCTCTAAATGTTAAAGCAGTTAAGCGTCTTCTGTTGCCTGCGCAGATTAGATTTGTTTATATTTTGTATGCTATATTAGTTACTTGTTCGTTGTTTATTATCATTACCCACATTGTCTTGCCGACATTAATGTTTACATTATTTTGTTTTCAAAGTACGCAGTACTGGCACTACCAAGGAGCAATTGCTCCTTGGGCACTACGGATAGTGATATATCTGACAACTGTCAAAACATTGTAAGCAACATGACACGTTCGGAAATTTTTGTGCGTTTCGTTATAGCACAGAAATTAGGTGTAGTGTAATACTGCTTTTTTTGTGTTACGTACGTTTATTATTTTATAATTATTTGTGTGAATTGGCGGGTGGTGCAGAGATGTATTTATTTCGCTCTTAAGTTTAGTTGTTTTCTTAGGGTTCCGTACCTCGAAATGAAAAAACGGGACCCTTATAGGATCACTTTATTGTCCATCCGTCTGTCAAGACCCTTTTTCTCAGAAACATGTAAAGGTATCAAACTGAAATTGATATCAAATAGTCAAATCTGCTGTCCCTTGAAGCTGTGAAAAAATCAAACTTCTGAGCCAACGCAATCAAAAGATACAACCGTTTATGCTGCAAATTTCCGCAAATTTTAAAACTCGCAAGGGAATTGATACCTACAAGGTACTTCCCGTAAACTCAGAATCTTGAAATTTGGTACGAAGCAATGTCTAATGTGTGCACAGATAAAGGAAAAGTTGCAAAAGCCGTTAATTTTTAGTTACATCTTATCATAAAAATATTTTTAATAATTTTAAAGTTATTACCATTTTCTCATGAACACGTAGAGGTATAATATTTAAATTCATATCAAATACTCAAGTCTACAATAACTTTAAGCTGTTACAAAATCAAACTTCTATGTCAACGCAATAAAAAGAAATGGCAATTTAAGCCGCATATTTTCTCGCAACTACTCTCAAGAGAATCAAAACCTACAGGGTACTCTCCATGAACTCAGAATCTTGAAATTTGGTACAAAACAATGTCATATAGCACAAGTAAAGGGAAAATTGCGAAAACTGTAAATTTTTAGTTAAACCACATAAAAAAAATATTTGTATTAATTTTAAAGTTACTACCTCTTTTCTCATGAACGCGTAAAGTTATTAAATTGAAATTCATATCAAATATCTGGGTTTATAATGCTTTTAAGCTGTAACAAAATCTAAATTCTATCTCAACGAAATCAAAAGAAACAGCAATTTTACTATATTTTCAAACTCGCAACTACTGGCAAGTGAATCAAAACATACAGGATACTTCCTGTAAACTCAGATTCTTGAAATTTGGTACGAACCAACGTCTAGTTACTAGCCCTTTTCTAATGAATGCGTAGAGGTATTAAGTTGAAATACAAATCAAATCCTCAAGTCTATAATATCTTTAAGCTACAGCTTAAAGATATTAGAGACTTGAGTATTTGTTACAACAAAATCAAACTTCTAAGCCTACGCAATCAAAAGATACTACATAGCTGTTTATGCCGCAAATTCTCGCAAATTTTCGAAACTCATAAGGGAATCAAAACCTACAGGGTACTTTTCGTCAACTTACAATTTTGAAATTTGGTACGAGGCAACTTCTTATAGCACAGATTAAGGAAAAAGAATCAAAAATGTTAATTTTTAGTTACATCAAATACATATGTTTAAACATTTTAAAGTTACTACCTCTTGACTCATGAACGCGTAGATTTATAAATGGAAATTCATAGTTCATACCAATACTCAGGTCTATAACACCGTCAAGTTGTAATAAAATCAAACTTCTATGTCAATGCAATCAACAGAAACAGCAATTTAAGCATATTTTCAAACTCGCAACTACTCGCAAGGGAATCAAAACCTACAGGGTACTTCCCGTGAACGCAGAATCTTGAAATTTAGCACGAAGCAACGTATTATAGCACAGATAGTGCAAAAATTGCGAAAACCTAATTGCGGAAATTTTTTGTCACATATTTTTGTCACGATATAATTCAAGTATTTTTAATAATTTTAAAGGTACTACAACTTTCCTCATGAACCCGTAGAAGTATAAAATTGAAATTCATATCAAATGCTTAAGTCAAAACTAAAGGGTACTTCCAGTCGATCTAGAATCTTGAAAGTTGTCATAAAGCAACGATTGAAAACCTTAAATTTTTAGTTACTGTCTAGAATTACCGTAGCCAGGCAGGAAGGTGTATCAGAAGGGCGCAGTGGAAGGTGTAATACATCTACCTGACCACGATAGACAATATATCCAGACACAATGCACTGCGTTGCACAGTGAGTAAAGTATTGAGTAGGTACATGAAAATTTTATCTTATATATCCTGGTGATGTTCTTGAAGTGGACCTATAGAATAACCTATAATTTTGGCCAAAATAACAAGAGAATCAATAGATACCAGTTTACAATTCGGCGAAGTCCTTCTCCAGACCACGATGCACGTTAGCAGTTCACAAAACTTTTCACAAAAGTTCAATATGTCATCAATTTACAACAAACCTTGCCGGAAGTCAAAAGCGGCAATTACGTATTAAGTTAATTACAAGTTGATTCAATTCGCGTTAATTCAAAGGGCGATCAATTTAATTTAGGTACAAGGCACGCGAGCTTGCAAACGGCATGTTAATTTTTCTTTTAAGGCGCCAACGGAACTGACAGTTCAGTGTGACCATTGTCAGAAATTTTCAATAGACTAAACAAAATGTTACTCAATCGATCTAATCGATTTGACTTATAATAAAAACTAATTCTATTTCAAACAGTTACATTTCATATTTTTTAAATAATTATATAATATACCAACAGGTTTGTACGGAACCCTCGGTGCGCGAGTCCGACTCGCACTTGACCAGTTTATTTTTATATACATTTAAATATTTATTAACTATATTATATATACCAGTGCGTTCATTTCACGCGGCTGGATTCAAACACAATTGAAATTTACAAATCGGAGTACCAGCGTAATGAATTTGGTGTACCCCAGAGTAGCGTGCTAGGCCCTTTGCTGTTTCTTGTATATGTAAACGATTTGCCTGAAGTTACAGAACAGAAAACAATACTTTTTGCCGATGATGTATCAATTATTGTAACATCGAATAAATCAGTAACGTTAGAGCATCATAAACTTGACATTAATAATACTTTGACATCGATTATAAAATGGTTAAATCATAATAATTTACAAATAAATTTAATTAAAACAAATTTAATGAATATTAAACATACATACACATACATAACGTCACGCCCTTTATCCCCGAAGGGGTAGGCAGAGGTGTATTTCTACACCCACTTTTCGCTAGATATACTTTAGTCCCACGTAATAAGGGGCGAGCCTATTGCCGTACCGGGCACATTTCCAGACTCCGTGCTGCTACTGAGAATTTCGTGACAGAAAAACCCAATAACACTGCCCGACCCAGGAATCGAACCCGGGACCTCCCGATCCCACGCGCACATTTATGCCGCGAGACCAACGAGGCAGTCGTATAAGGTTTGATGTCGAGTTTTCCGTCTCTACGCAAAGATGGTATTTGCATCGTGTTATCCCTTAGTCGCCTCTTACGACACCCACGGGAAGATAGGGGGTGGTGACACTTGTATTCTATGCCGTCAACCACACGGCAAATGAATATTAATAATTATAAAAATAAATGTATTGACATAAATTATGAAGGACATGTTCTGAAAAACTCTAATAATGTAATTTTCTTAGGACTTACAATTGACACACATTCAAAATGGAAAGAACAGATTCATAAGGTTTGTGGAAAAATTAATAGGTTCGCATAGGTTAGCCGTGTGGTTGACGGCATAGAATACAAGTGTCACCACCCTTATCTTCCCGTGGGTGTCGTAAGAGGCGACTAAGGGATAACACGATGCAAATACCATCTTTGCGTAGAGACGGAAAACTCGACATCAAACCCTATACGACTGCCTCCATGGTCTCGCGGCATAAATGTGCGCGTGGGATCGGGAGGTCCCGGGTTCGATTCCTGGGTCGGGCAGTGTTATTGGGTTTTTCTGTCACGAAATTCTCTGTAGCAGCACGGAGTCTGGAAATGTGCCCGGTACGGCAATAGGCTCGCCTCTTATTACGTGGGACTAAAGTATATCTGGCGAAAAGTGGGTGTAGAAATACACCTCTGCCTACCTCTTCGGGGTTATAGTCGTGAGACTATGTATGTATGTATGTGGAATCTGTTCCAAAAAGTACAAAATTACAGGAAAAATGCTATTACATGTGTAAGACAGTTTATAATAAGATACCAGAAGAGATAAAACTACTACCAGTTACACAATTTTTGTATGCACTAAAAAAATGGCTTTTGGAAAAAACCTTCTACTCAATTAAAGAGTTCTTAGATTCTAAATGAGTAGGTACATTCATATAACATATAAGAATACTATTTGTGCTCTGTTGTATGAAAGACAAAAAAAATGAAAGACAATAAAAATGTATAATAATCGTGGTACCTACTACAACAATACTAATCTAAAACTAGAAAATCTAAGTAATTTTAACTGAATAAATCATAATGATTAAATAACATATCAATATTATGTATATGTAATGAAGATTAGCAAGTTTTTGTTTTATTATTGTAATTTTATAAATATTATTTAATGAATTGTTATCTCATCCATGACTTGCATGCTATTAATATTATAGTTAAATCGGCCTGACCTGTATTATACTGTACTGTAACACCAATGTAAAATAACCCTATTTACTGCAAATAAAGATAATTTGAATTTGAATATAGATATTTTTTTAATAGTTTATTTTATATTTATTTAATGGATATTTATTCTGATGACGACGCTTATTTGTCTGCCAATGATTTGGCTGTTATATCTGATATCTCTGATAACAGTAGTTTTTGTTCTCTTAAGGGCACATTAAGTGATTGCTTGCGTCAAACATTTCTTGGTCAGCGATCACTATCATCGCTCAATGTTTGCCACTTAAACGCTCAAAGCTTACCTAGCCATCATAATGACTTATTGGAGGCTTTCTCCGAGTCTAATGTGAATGTCATCCTGGTTTTGGAGAGCTGGCTTAAACCCGAACTCCTTTCTACGTCGTACTCTCTTCCCGGCTTCATTCTAATTCGGAATGATCGAGTCGGCAGGAGAGGGGGTGGTGTCACAATATATATCTGCAGTGCCATTCCCTACAGAATTCTTGCTTCTTCACCGGCACCTTTGCCTGCAGAATTTTGTTCCTCGAGACTGTCGTCAAAGGGGCCAAGGCCGTTGTTGGCGTCGTCTATTGCCCACCAGCCCTTGATTATTTCTCCAGTATCGAGCCGATACTGGAATCTTTAGGGTCAGAGTATGAACATCTCATTGTCATGGGCGACTTCAACACTAACCTCCTTTCCACCAATCCAGTCGTTCCCGTAAACTCCGTGATGTCATTGAGTCAGCCAGCCTCCATATTCTGCCACTACAACCCACTCACCATAACAATGATAGAGAGGATACCTGGCTCGACTTAATCATCACGTCTTCTCCTACCCTAGCCTCCTTTCATGGTCAACATCCTCCTCCTGGTTTTTCTCGTCACGACCTTATTATCTTTTTATACCGTCTAAAACCTCCCAAATCCTCGCCTAAAGTTCTGCACCGTTGTTGTTTTAGTCACATGGATTTAAACAAACTTCAGGAAGATGCGGCGGTAATTGACTGGGAACCGATGTATTCTGCGACCAGGATTGATGATAAAGTTTGTTTTTTAACAACGCCATCTGTAAATTGTACGACGTCCATGCACCCGCAAGGAAAATTAAATTAAAGCATTCACCGGCACCCTGAATTACGAGTGGCGTACGTATGGCGATGCGCCGTAGGGACCGGGCTTTTCGTAATGATAAAAAGGATCGTTGTGGCGAGAACAGGAGTCTTTTTTAAATCTGCAAGAAATCGGTGTAATCAGATGGTACTTACTTAACATTATTACTTAACATACTTTATAACATTTCATCCTCATCCCCTGCCGATATCTGGAAGTTCCTCGGAACCTTGGGCATCGGCAAACAGCGTCGTGTTGACTGCCTTGGGGCGCTTAGTTTGGATGATATCAATAAACATTTCACAACTACCACGTCTCTGGATCACCAACTAAGTGCATCACGGTGAACTATTTAGCTAGTTTAACCCAACCCGATATCTAATCCTTCCACTTTTCTCCACTTGCATCGAATGAGATCAAAAAGACCATCCTTTCCATCAAATCCAATGCTATTGGAAGTGACAACATCAGTCGACGAATGATCACTACTATTCTGGATCAAATCCTCCCAGCCATCACCCATATTATAAATTTTTCACTTGTTTCTGGCACTTTCCCATCCTTATGGCGTAAAGCATACGTTATTCCTTTGCCAAAAATCCAAAATCCTTCTCTCCCGTCGCATTTTCGTCCCATATCTATTCTTCCTTTCTTATCCAAAGTTCTCGAGTCTCGTGTGCAACAGCAACTGTCCAGGTTTCAGGCCTGGGCATAGCATTACTACCACACTCTTTAAAGTGACTGGCGATATTAGGGATGGTGTGGAAAACACCAAGGTTGTGGTGTTGACTTTGGGTTATTTTTCAAATGCCTTTAATACCGTCAGTCACGATATCCTAATTAGAATCGGATGAGACCTTAAGATGGGAGAGGAGGGATCCTCTCCCATCTTAAGGTCTCATCCGATTCTCTGGATTGGTTCTCAAGTTATCTTCGGGGTCGCCAGCTGTCTGTCCGCCACGATGAGTCATCATCGAACTGGTTTGACAACAACTCTGGTGTTCCTCAAGGCGGTATTATTTCTCTTTTGTTATTTTCTATGTTTATTCATGTCTTAACACAAAATCTTCAGTGTGACTATCATTTGTATGTCGATGACTTGCAGATTTACTCTCAGGCAACTGTTGAGGATGTTTCAGTAGCAATCCACAAGGTTGCAACGGAAAGATTTACTTGCAATAAAAACTTGGTCAAAAAAGTTTTGCTTGTCTGTAAACCCCAACAAATGCGAAGACATTATCCATGGTAGCCAATGGTCAATCACAAGATTAGACCTAACAACTCTGCGTAAGCTAATCTACAATAAGACCGCTATAGATTTCTGTCCAGTAGTCAAGAACCTTGGCTTGCACATGGATTGCACTTTGAGTTGGCGAAACCAAGTATCTCAAGTCAGACAGAAAATTTCCAGTACCCTACGTGCTCTAAATCGCTTAAGGCACTTCCTTCCACCCAAGACCAAGACTATGCTTGTGCAAACTTTGGTTTTCCCGTTGATCGACTATGGTGATGTATGCTACTATGACCTGAATGCAGAACATCTCAACAAACTGGATCGTCCCTAATAATTGCATTCGATTTATTTTCAATCTTCGTAAGTATTATCATGTATCTACTTATCATTCTCGGTTGAAGTGGCTTCCTGTCCGTCAAAGACGCAGTATGCGTGCCCTCACTACTCTTTATTCTATCTTTATGTCTCCTAATTCCCCAAAATACCTTAGTTCTTATTTTCAATACTTGTGTTCCAACCACGATTGAAATCTTAAAAACAACTGTTATCGGATAAGTTGGCAGAAGAATGATCTGAATAATATTTATATGTATATAGATATTTATCTATAAGTATATAGACCTATCCTACCTCATCCTACCCTATATCATCCCATGGGTTTCGTAAGAGCCGACAGAGGGAGCATTTTATACAGAGAACAGCAATGTAAGAGAAGGAAAACTTGATACAAACCCTATACCAACCCGTTTGGCCAGCGTGGTATAGTAGGCCAATGCCTCCTTTCAAAGGAGAGGCCTAGTCCAGCAGAGGACTGTTAAAGGCTGATGATAGATATAGATAATTATGTTTAGGAATATATATTTAATATTATTATTTTTAGATATTAGGGGATGAAAGTTTGTTTGAAACTTTGTCAATTTGAAACCGATCGGGCTGAGACTTTGCATGCATATAGCTACTATGACGTACGGATCCTCTAAGAAAGGATTTTGATAAGTTCCACCCCTAAGGGGATAAAATAGGGGATGAAAGTTTGTATAAATCTTCTAAGATTTTCGACTGATTGAACTGAAATTAAAAACTTTAAAGATTACTATGATAAAGACGTCCGCTTAAATAGGATTTTGACAAATTCAACCCCCATGGGGATAAAATAACAAATGATGGAGGATGTAAATGTATTAGTTTGAACTATCAGTACCTAATGGAACGAATAAATAAAGACCAACAAAATAATTTTAATTCTACATGTTGACAATAATTGCGGTGTTAAGATTTTCCGCGGATTAATGACCCTCTTCAGTTATTATTTTAGGTAGGTCAGTTGTACGTAGTTGGTTGGATGTTGTAGGTCATTAAATTGTTTTGGTCGCTGTATATATACCTAAATATTTCTAGCGGATTATATTTGACGATTTTGGCTGTTCTTTTCTTGGCATATTTAGGATTGCATTTGCTTTGTTTCGGTTAAGTACTTTTGGTTATAGACTCGGCCTTGTATTTGGTATTTGTTTTGCTTTCGTTTGGTTTAAGCATAGGTTTTGTCCCGTGGTTTTAACGGTTCGACTTTTTTAAAATGGCTAAAGAAAATCTGAACGTTAATGGAGGAGTTGAAGAATGTACTGTCGTCCTTATTGTTGGTGACGGTGCATGTTTTTTGCGTGCTCTCTCTTATTTAATGTACGGAACACAAGATAGAGCGATGGAGTTGCGTTCAGACATTGTCAGATATGTGGTTAATGACTGGAGCATGTTTTCAATTATGACCCACGACAGGAACGGTAATAACTACTTAACACCTGACGAATATTTTGCTGATATGATGAAAAATGCTACTTATGACGGACTTTGTGAGTTAAAAGCAGCAGGATTAATATTCCCATTTAAGTTTGAAGTTTACAGAAACGATCTTATATATACGGAATCTGGATTTAACGACTATTCACCCAATAGCTTGAGTTTTAGCGCCTTATGATAGATAAATTAAGAATACTGTGTATAAAGAAGTTTTATAGGCCCTTATATTTTACACACGCTAAACAAAAGTAAAGCCGCAAAAAATATACCTAATTAATAATAATACTTCTTAACGCGAGCGAAGCCGCGGGCAAAAGCTAGTCTATATATACAACATGTAACAAGTTTAATGCACATCTTGAAAGTACTTTGTTCAGAATCGGCAACTGAATCCATTTCCGTCATTTTTAATATTGTTTATTTTTAGACCTAAAATAATTAAAATAACGTAAATTGTACTCACTCATTTTTTTTTTAAATTGAGCTATTCGAAAATAAACCTTAAATCAAAGCAGAACGGCTTATTTTTAAATGCATTTGTTAAATGGTTCCACGTTGACTTACACAAACGCACACATTAAAACAACACAATTTAAAAAAAAATTGAGCTATTCGCAAATAAACCTTAAATCAAAGCAGAACGGCTTATTTTTAAATGCATTTGTTATATGGTTTCACGTTGACTCACAAACGCACACATTAATACAACACAGTAGACGGCAAAAGACAATAGCACACAATTGACCACCAAAATGTCTATCATCTATCTTTCACTAACGTAGGTAATAAACAACGGGAAAGAGCGAGACGTAATGTCTCGCTCGCGCTGGCGCATGACAAGCGCAGCGGACGATGCGCTTAGACATGTTATGTTATGACAAGTACAACCGGGAATATCTATCTGATTCTATCAGTGAGTGCTGTGAAAACCTTTTTAAAAGTTCACTTGTTTACAAAATGTGTAATGGTGTATAATTTAATCATTCAACAACAAAGTGAAAAGTTCAACATCATCTTGATGTTGACTTGTCACCCATGGACTTTCTCATTGTGGAGAAATATTAAATCACCAGTTTATTGTGACGACAGAAAAAGTGCCGAGTAGTTAATTAATTAAGATACTAGCTGCTTTTGAAACAGTAAAAAGATGTGATTTGTGAGGAAATACTGAAGTGCTACGTGGACGAAAGAAATGTGATTTAAGCCTGTAAGTTATTTTATTATTCTATTATTGTAAGTATTTAGATTCACAAGACAACTTTAAACACGCCGTTCTTGTTTATTTCTCTCATTGATATTCTTTTATTTTATCTGATTAAGTTAAGATAGTCACAATAGTCACTTACAATGTTAAGAAACAATAGATCGTGCATATTAATAACAAACAAGAAATGATTCGACTGTCCACACCATAGCTTAAAAGTGTGATGGAAAGAAATACTCATAATACCTTTGGTAATATCAACAGTAGCCGACAAATTGTTCAAACATCATTTTTGTAAACCTCAC
Source organism: Euclidia mi (assembly GCA_944739405.2). Lineage (NCBI taxonomy): Eukaryota > Metazoa > Arthropoda > Insecta > Lepidoptera > Erebidae > Euclidia > Euclidia mi. The sequence continues at coordinate 26,637,020 of OX123202.2, forward strand.
TCTATCAGAGTGTGGTTTACAGACTGAATTTCATACATTTTGTTATATCGTATCGTGTTTCGTTCCTATCAGATCGCTGTTGTTTGTTTACCATAGCAACCGTTTCGTTTGTGTGCGTGCGCAGATTTAGAGTGACCACGATTTTCACTTTTAATTGAGTTAATACTTTCTTTAAAAAACATTATTTACGCAAATAAAAAAAATATTTCAATGCATGCATTATGATTGTAACAAGGTTTTCTAATTGGGGTGTCTGAGGATGTGCGTTATTTCCATTACACGTTGTATTATATAAAACTCAAAGGTGACTGACTGACATAGTGATCTATCAACGCACAGCCAAAACCACTGGAGGTATCGGGCTGAAATTTGGCATGCAGGTAGATGTTATGACGTAGGCATCCGCTAAGAAAGGATTTTGATAAATTCTACCCCTAAGAGCATTAAATAGGGGATGAAAGTTTGTATGAAACTTTGTCAATTTTAAACCGATCGGGCTGAGACTTTGCATGCATATAGCTACTATGACGTACGCATCCCCTAAGAAAGGATTTTGATAAATTCCACCCCTAAGGGGAAAAAATATTAATATTTAGATATAATTATTATATATTTTATATAATTATTCTTGTAGTATCAAATGTATGTATCTTAAACTATGGCTATATGTACTAGGTTTATGCTATAAAAGTCCTTCTTTACCTAATTCTAGAATACACCTACTTTTAATCTCTGCATCACTCTAAGGTAGACTGGGAGAGAATGCCTAAGGCATTAAGTCCGCCTTTATACGCCCCGTGTATACAACATGTAACAAGTTTAATGCACATTTTGAAAGTACTTTGTTCAGAATCAGCTACTGAATCCATTTCTGACATTTTTAATATCATTTTTTTTTAATCCTAAAATAATTAAAATTACGTAAATTATAGTCACTCATTGCTTTGAAAAGGCAAAATATACGAAAATAAACCTTAAGTCAACGTAAAACGGCTTCTTTTTAAATGCATTTGTTTAGTGGTTCCACGTACAGGAACGCACACATTAATACAACATAACAGCCGGTACAAGACAATAACACACAATTGACCACCAAAATATCTATCATCTTTCTTTCGCTTACGTATTAACAGCGGGAAAGAGCGAGACGTAATGTGTCTCACTTGTCACCGTCGCGTCGGTCGCCCGCGCTGCGCTGGTAGGTACAGCGCCGGCCGGCCGGCCGGCCGGGCGGCCATTGTTGCGCTTAGCTAAATAAAATTAGTCATCTACCTGGATTCTCTGTGAGTGTAGTGAAAAAAATGTTTAACAAGTTTACTTGTTTATTTACAAAATGTGTATTATCAACATGATGGTGCCCCCGCGCGTTTGGCGTAGAACGTTCGAGATCATCGTGAAGTCGAATACAAGGAGCGCTGGATCGATCGCGGCGGTCCTGTCCAGTAGCGTCCTAGGTCGCCTGACTTGACGCCCCTGGACTTTTGCTTTATGGGGACATACCTATTAAACCACTAGTTGATTGTGTCGAGACAACAAGTGCCGGGGAGTTAAAATAAGATATCAGCTGCTTTTGAAACAGTGAAAAGAAACATTATGTGTGTGTGAACTAAAGGAATATTTAAGCCGGGTGGTGGACCCCTGATGTCAGCATTTTAAACAGAGGACGCCGAACAAGTGACAATAAGCCTGTGAGTCATTTGGTTATTTTTTTATTGTAAAAAAATTATGATTCACAACTTTAAACACGCCGTTCTTCTTTAATTCTCTCATTGATTCCCTTTTAATACTTTAATTTCTAATGTATCAATAATGCTAACTAGGTATGATTATTATGATTAAATTAAGATAGTCACAATAGCCACTAACGATGTTAAAAAATGATAGACCGTATCGTATTTCGCTGTCGTTTGTTTACCACAGCAAACGTTTCGTGTGATTGTGTGCATGCGCAGGTTTGTAGTGACCACGCATTTTACTTATAATGAAGTTAATACTTTCGATCAAAAACAATGTTTAGGCTAATAAAAAATATATTTCAATGCATGCATTATCATAATAACAAGGTTTTCTAATTGGGGTGTCTGAGGATGTGCGTTATTTCCATTACACGTTGTATAAAGTTATTAAATAAATAAAAACTAAATATTATGTTTACTTTTCTCTCTGTCCCGCGCTGGCTCCGGGCACACATTCAAAATTATTTTTCCTCGATCTTACATACATTTACGACATGTAAGAGCTATTGTCTTTACATCGATACTACTTTATTTATTATTCGTCATCAGATACTATTACTATTAAACTGATTTGTTTTGTTTTATTTTGAGAACTTGCTTTCTCTTTGATATCTCTCGATTGATGTTTATTTGACAAATATTTAGTTAACTGAATTTGGGGCAAGCTAAAGTTTTTCTATTTTGTGACAAATACCGTCAATCCGTTCTTGAGAATCATTTTAGCTAATCGTTGAAATAATATTTACAGCCAATTGGTACTGTCCAAGATTACAGCATACAAGCTTACACACAGGTGTATTATATTTGCGGCTTTATATCCATCATGATCAAAGCTGACCAATTACCAATAAATGGACATATGTACACAGCGTCTTGTACACATACTAAAATTAATACAACGGATCTATATCGTATTGGAGTCAATCTGTGACCACGGCCGGAGTAAGTTACGCCGAAACATCGCAGCAAATACAAGGTATTTCACCTTTGTTTTTAAATAATTCCTCAATATGGTATATATTTCTATTGGTATGGTCTATTGGTATCGTTGTATAAATATCACTTTCAAGTAGACGGTAACATATTTATATCATAGAAATTTGGATTAAAAAGCAATCTTTAATTTACCCAAATGTGAACGTAATATGTTTGTCCCTTTGGAGTGGAATGTCCATTTATGTTTCAGATAGTGACTAAATTAAAGAGTGTTTTCCCAGTGATGCTAAGTTTTAATGTTTATAGAGTCTGTCCATTACAGAAACAACTTTAATGTCAAATAGTCAAATTCAAAGCTCTCGAAGCTTTTCTCGTTATTTTAATTAAAATAGGGTGAATAACTCCACAGAATAGTATTTAATTATTACTGCAACAAACAATTATAATAGATTATAATTATTATTTAAATTTTCTGTTTAATAATAGCAATCTAAATGAGTGCTTATGATGCGCAAGCACTTGTAAGCCAATTAAAAAATAACTAACAACATTACCTTTCCATTTGGCTTCGCCGTAGTCGGGTAAAAAGGAATATTACAAAATGCCGCACGGATTGAAACAGTTTGGTTTGTAATACATTTTAAGCAGATGATAGCAAATACAAACGAGATGCCAAAGCATTAATCGTAATATTACGATGCTTAGGTAATATTACTACTATTATAAACGAGATGTTTTGTGAGGATGATATTTATTACTCCTTCAAACAAAAACTACCTAACGCAGTTTAATGAAACTTTGCAGCAATATAGCTTATACTTACATTAGAATAAGACATGGTCTTTGGTCCCAATAACCAACTCACACGATCAGAAATTACGGAAAGTTCGCGTACCTAACGTCATTGCTTAGGAACATTATTATAATTCATCTATCAATGCACAACATTCATGCGATAGATTAAAATATACTCAATTAAAATTGAACAAGCTTTTCTTGTTTATGAAGTTTTTTTATTTGTTTTAAAAAGAAGTTTTATTAGTGCCTACGCTAGGAATAAATGTGTTGCGGGGGACTTCTTAAACATTCAGTCAACGGATATAAAGTACACCAAGATTCAAAACAACAAATTATGGATGACACAAAGTGTTGTCTCATAAGCGGATAGAACCAACAACACGATGCAGTATATTACCTACATAGCGAGGTGGAAATTTGAACCACACACCATTTGAACGCCATATATACACTTCAAATCCAAGCTCATGGGTTCAACCACCATTCGAATTGGCTCAAGCATCAAGGCAACGGAAATAACGTATTGATTCAATGCACAACACTAATACGATAGATAAAAATAAACTACAAATAAAAAAAATCTTTATTATTTACTAGTCGACCCGGCGGATATAAAGTCCGCCGTGTCGACTAGTAAATAATCGCCATATTTATTTTGTTATTGTTTTTTATATATTTTTTTCATACGAATCTTCTTTCGTCAATAACGAGCACAATAAAAGATTTTTTCATTTTGGTGCAGTCATTTTATTAGTTTCAAAGAGCAGGTGATACGTACCAGCGTGATCTGCATGAGGTCCGAGGTGCCTCAAGGCGTACACGTGCTGCGCACCGTAAGCTAGCTGCAGCCTGGTGGACAGGAGATGAGCGAGGAAAGCGGCGCCGCACACGATCCATCTGTCAACAGTAACACTGTTTAGAAAAAGCTCCAAGATATTCTTGTACTTGGAATTCCATCCGTTCATACTATGCGACATTGATTCATCATCAGCCTTTAACAGTCCACTGCTGCACAGGCCTCTCCTTTGAAAAGAGGAATTGGCCTACTATAGCACGCTGGCCAAGCGGGTTGGTATAGGGTTTGTATCAAGTTTTCCTTCTCTTACAGTGCTGTTCTCTGCATAATATGCTCCCTCTGTCGGCTCTTACACTCGTGGTGACATTCCGAATTCTAAATCCGTCACATTGATTGTCTATGATTACTTCTATTTATTATTACTATTTACCATTATTACTATTACTATTTATGCTTGCATTATTGACTGACTGACAGACAAGCCACAGCCAGAACTATTGGGCACAAGAAGCTGAAATTTGACATGTGTTTGACATGTACGTAGGGCTGTATGAATTTCACGATTTAAAAATAATGTGCGACAGTAGCTGCAGGCACTCTCTCATACATACATACATACATAGTCTCACGCCTATAACCCCGAAGAGGTAGGCAGAGGTGTATTTCTACACCCACTTTTCGCCAGATATACTTTAGTCCCACGTAATAAGGGGCGAGCCTATTGCCGTACCGGGCACATTTCCAGACTCCGTGCTGCTACTGAGAATTTCGTGACACAAAAACCCAATAACACTGCCCGATCCACGAATCGAACCCGGGACCTCCCGATCCCACGCGCACATTTATGCCGCGAGATCAACGAGGCAGTCGTATAGGGTTTGATGTCGAGTTTTCCGTCTCTACGCAAAGATGGTATTTGCATCGTGTTATCCCTTAGTCGCCTCTTACGACACCCACGGGAAGATAGGGGGTGGTGACACTTGTATTCTATGCAGTCAACCACACGGTAAAGGCACTCTCTCTCTAGTAAAATATAATGATAAAATTAAACAAACCTAACTCAACTAGAAGAAATTTTATATGTGTTTGAGTCTAGACCAATAAATAATTACTAAGTGGTTTTTATATTCATATCTTACTTTGCTAAAATATAATTCAGCAAATGTAAAGACGACATTCAACATCAATCACACATTTCTTTTGTCTCGTGACTTTAATACCTAACGTGAACGCAATAGTCGAAAGATAAATGACTCTGTAGGTCTCTTTTTGTTTGGATCAATGGACCATTATCAAGCTTTTACTATTCAACTATATATACCTATATCGTTAAACTAATTTATGTCTCAAGGTGTTGATTTGACGCGATAGTATGTCTTTTTTGCTTTCCTATAAATATCTTAAATATAATCTATCATAGATAGGATGAAGATTTAATTCTGTCACAAATAAAAGCCTTATCATTTTGCGCTCCATCTTGTCAAAGACAACCGCGGCTTTAATTATATCCAATATTTCCTAAAGAACGTTCGTTTGATCTGGCTCGCGAAGAGGCATGCAAATTACGTCTTAATCGTAGATTCACGAAATCGTAATAAGAGACATCTAAGCTTCAGACGTAATTAAATCGCTGCGATTATTTCGTCACACAATTACTCTGCCACCGAGCGCCGTAATTGTCGAGCCAGTTTACGCAATAAACCGTATTTTAAGACTTACGCATGTAACAGCAATTAGTAGTGCGAATTATTAAGTACCCCTGTTACCCACCTTAAGGATAATATGCTTCGGCGACTAAATAAGTCGTCCTAAGTCACATCATATATTATATTATTTACGCACACAGACACACGTGCCTAATTTAGTAACATTGGAGCGTTTCTATTGAAATATATTGGTCGGCAAATTTTATATTTTTATTTTAGTTTTCTATGTGAGACATTGAAAGAGCTATTCAATGACATCGAAATGAATGCGAAGGTGGGGAAAAAAAAATATTTGGCGTACGGTCGTCCCAAAAATGTTAGCTTTCAATTTCCACGTACGAGGCGATATTGCAATTTTTGTCGTGCCTTTGGACATGCTAATAACAATCTTTTGTGAAATTCTTTGAAATGCTTTGTATATTGGAAAAAGCTGCAAATGCTCTCAACCTTTTTGCGAGTGAAATATTATTAGCATTTGTAAATAACTAAATTCTTATGTTGAACGTAAACATCAGTATATTAATGTTTCAAGCATTTGGCATAGAATAAATATTTTCTTTTTTATTTGTATTATATTTTAATATCTTTATTTAATTTTAGTAGTAGTATTTAAGTAGTTATAATTGGTTCTAAAATTTATTTAATTTTGTTATATATAATAAATAAATATCCTAAGATATTACCAATAAATAATAAAAACTTCCTTTCAAGTAGTGGTTCGGCGTTACACCGAAACCGTAGGTTCTAGGCGACTTGGAGAAGGAATGGACTGTATCTAAAGGATGGCGAGTTCTGGTCGCCTAAGGATTGGATAAGGGAAGAACCGCCGATCCCTCTGTCTATTGAGTTCGTATTTTTAAAGTTATTCCACAATCCGAGGCGTTTGAACAACTCAAACGTTATTAAATTGGTCTAAGCCGCTATCTAGTAGACAACGTACCATGTGCGGCGACCCATTAACATCATAAACGATAACTTGCGCTGTCGCTAACAGAACAGTCTTAGACGCCATACATCGCGGCTTAGCACTGCTCTGATCACTACAAGCGCGCGAAGGCCGTCCGCGCGTGCATACCGCCCGCGCAATGGATGTCGTACACAACGATATTTCATTCTGAATCGTGGCAGGCGCAGTTATCGTAGCCTGCACCTGCGACGTAAGTGTGTCAAGGTTAGCGGTTTGGGTTGACAACGGGTTACCTTTATCGAAGTGTAGCAGTGAATGATGTCTTTGATTACATGAGCGGCATCTCGTTCTACTAGAACATTCACTCGTTTTATGATTTATACTTAAGCAATTAATGCATGCTTTGTTATCCTTTACGCACTTGAAACGAGCAGTTGGATTTAAACCATTGAAGGCGGGATACTTGTAGAAATGGTCGTGCACTATATTACTGCACAGACACTTCTGTGAATTAATTTTATTAGATGCCGAGCATGTTACGTAAGATTGTGGATTAGGGACCGAGTTATTATTAATATTTCACGATTTATTCAACCTTTGTTTGTTGCTGTTAGTGTTAGACGGGCTAGGTGAACTAGACTGTGTATTATGAAATATTCGACACTGATCTTTGATGAACGAAATAAAACTATCTAGTGTAGGTATTTTATTATTGCGTTCCGTCATCTCGAAAGCACGAATGTATCAGTGTCAAACTTTTTTAAAGCGAGTTGAAGCAACATAAAGTCGGAAAGATCTTCTTATTTTAAGTTCCTAAGAGAATTAACCGAGGTTACGAAGTTATCTATAAACAGCTGGAAATTCGAGACAGATGCGGCACCGGACAGTTTAAGATTTAAAGCTTGGTCAAAGTAGGTAGACGCTAGGACGCGCGTGTCTTGATATTTATCAAGTAGTGACTGAAATATGACCTGATAATTCTCAGCACTGGGTGTGACACCTGCAAATACGGACTGGGCCTTCGGTGACAGTTTACCTATTAAATAGTACAACCTGTCAGTATCTGTCAGAGAACCATTATCGTGCACTGTAGACTTAAAACTCGCATAGAATAACGGCCAATTTCGTATATCTCCGTCAAACAACATAATCTCGATTGGCGGTAATTTCGGCTTGCGAGCCGCGGAAACGGGCTGTGCCGAATATTTACCCTCCAATTGCGATTGTATATGCTTAATAATACAATAAAGATCTTCGAATGAGGTGTACGCCTGATAATTCGGTTGTTCATCAGGATTGATAGAAAGTAATCTTGTGTTATAATCGTCTAACAACTTATGAAAATCTGTTCGAATATTATCCACTGTCATACAATAGCTAAGGAATGATTCCCTATTACTGTCAGAAATAGCGGCGGTTTTTGAACGCTCGTAAATGTTTTGAATGCGCTGAGATAAAATATTGCGTTTTGCTTCTAAAATTGTCATCTCTTTGTCTTCCGACACGCGTGACTTCTTTTGTTGTGACATGCTTACGTAAGTATAAGCTAATGAGACCGAAACAAAATAAGAATATCTAAAGTACCTATTATTTTACCTAAGTAGGCTAAGTAGGCAACACTTTAGAGCTGTGGAATTAAAAGTTGCTCGAAATATGAGATTTACAACACAACTATGATAGTTCCAGAAATAATAATTGAGTAAGTAGATAACTACATAAAAGTATATTTAGGTAATATACTTTTATGTAGTTATCTACATAAAAGTATATTACCTAAATATACTGTACGCACACGGTATCTTGTTTTGACATTGCGTACGTTATGGTACTCAAGTCACCTCAGGACTCAACAAATGGATACATTTATACATATTATCATAAAATAAATTCGTCATTCCATTTCTGATGTCCGCGTATTTAAAATTGAAGCTTTATTTACATATGAAGAGCGTTCGCGTCAACAGAACGAGGGTGCCAGTAATATTTGAGGCACGCAGTCAATATCCGAAACATAAATTCGTTTATCTCACCATGAGATCGCCGTATAATGCCCTATCAGATTTATAAATTCCCTGTTGACGGTACCTCTGTGTCTGTCGATGTTACGCGTTGTATTTATCTTGTAGTCGGAATAAAGTTGAGCGCGACTGATGATGATATTATACGTTCTCGTGTTATGTGACGTCAGGTTTGAGTCACGGAGAAAATTTGAGATTCATGTTCATGGTCAATACTCGTGCTATAGATGCTTGTCTCAACATATGTCTATGACGGAAAACGTGTGGTACCTTGTATCTTATAGTTCACCAATATGAACCAAGATTATACTGTAACATACAGAGCACTTATTTACTTAAAGAAACGCTTTGCTCTTTAAAAACATCTATATCCACAAACTGGCTATTGGTTGCAGCACCTTTATCCTTTAGCCTTGCTGCCTAAAATAAAACGAATTCATCAACGGCATGATAAAAGTTAGCGAATAAATTCAGTTAGATACACGCCACTTTATCACTTATTTCGTCAAGACGTGATAAAAAAATATTGATCTTTGACAGCACTTTTCAAGCATACTGAAAAAAAGTAATAAAAAAGTTGGTTCCTATCGTGATATCTCAAAAGTTTTGTTTGACAAAACGGCTAGTTGTTCGCTTTTATAGCTAAGAGGACCAGCGTTTTTCTTTATATATGTTTCAAGTTTCATTATTATTTCATCTCGCGTTTGCAGGTATGCAGGTTAAAAAAGAAAAAGTGCTACGAGGCTTCTTCTTGTGTTGTCTATTGACTAGTTTTTAATTTACTTAACGAACCGACCACTTTAAGTCGTTTCCAAACCTCCACGCTCACGAATCACTACAAGTGGTACGATTTCAAAGGCACTTTGTTCAACTTAGTGTGGTCTTCAATTGGCAGGTTTTTTTAAGAATAGCTCTAGGATGCTCAAGTTGACCTAAGTTGATTAGAGAAAATGTGTTATCTGTAAAATCTGTATTATGTTTTGTCAAGCTCTGTATATGTAAATTTAACAGGATTAGCGAAATATATGCAGGAGCCTTTGGAAAGGTTGTTGTTATAACGTTCAAACAGCTATGACCGAGTTTCATATTAATGCTATGGGGCATTACCGGCGGCTATATCACTCAAAAGCTTATGCGAAGGGGATCCAAGTTACTCAAATGGGTGCTATTATGATAGGCATAATACGTTATGGAAAACTCGGCAAGAAACTATTTTCTTACATAGGGGTAGATATTATTACATTTTCAACTAGTTATGACCGCAACTTCATTCGTATCAAGGTAGCAGAGGAATGTTTAAAATGGCCTTTCATTGGGCAAATCAAATGTACGGTACGAAAAAGTAATAGCAACTGTTAAAAATAACAGCAAAAATATAGAACTTCGTCTTTAAAACTGAGCAAAAGTTTTGCGAAACCATGCTTCCTTGAATTGCGTTCATAACTGAGAATGTAACAAAACTTTTACTAGCTGCATAAAACATCAGAAAATGGGTGGTCATTAGTAACTATATATTATGTTGTTGCCGCATAAGCAAGGCTGTTTATTATCTGGGCAGCAACAAATCTTTCAGACAAACCGAGTAGATAAAACCCGGCCCGCAAAACCGTGTCTAACGATCACAATCTTTCCGATCATTAGTTTCTCTTTCTTGATAGCAATTTAAAAAGTTAGATTATTATTGTTTGCAGCAGCAAATGTTTTGCGTCTTTGATAGCCATGAAACGCTTTACATGGGCGTGTATATTTCTAGATCATACCAGACCTTTAGTTTCTGTTTGGTTACCATGCTATCATAAATAAGGACAGCAGCGAAAGTGTAGCGATGTTCTAGGTCTATACATATTTTCAGAACCATTGTAGCATTTAAAATGAAAACTGTGCGATTGAAAAGTTTTGTTATTCTTATTTTTATTGGAATATTTTTGGAAATAAAGTAGTTCAAACTAACAACGCGAAACTTTTGTTGAACAACGTTGTCTGTCTACTCATTTACTACCCCTTTGAGTGTCCTACGGGCACGGTGTGCCCGTAAGAGAAATAGGCCGGTAGTGTCCTATGGGCACGGTGTGCCCATAAGGATTTGTGTCAACTTCACTCCGGTGTTGTGTGATTGGTTACAATAATAAAAACGTACATCGACTCGTTACAGATTAACCAACATAATACCATCAATTTTTACCATATTTCCAAGCTTGCAACCGAGAAAAAATAATAAAATTGCTAATTTCGGTGCTCAGTTTTCGCCGTGCCGCCATATTGCGCTGTGGCGATCAACTAAGTTGAATTTGTGATTTTTTTTTAATGTTTTCTCAACGCAAACGTTAAGTGATTATATTAGTAATATATATTAAATTATTGAACATTTAATGAAGTATTATGTTTAAAATATTTTTTTAGCCAGTTATACAAATATTTACAAAAAAGTGTTAGTAACTTTGTGATGCAATTTTCGGGCGTTGGCCGCTAGCCGTCCCCCATATTTTAAATGATTATAATTATATAAGTATTTATTAATTACTTTAATAAATATAGATTAATTTCTCAGAAAGTTGTCTTAGAATCCATTGTTAATAAGACATTTCGTATTGTTTTTGCTATAAATAGGTATAAATATGTTTTGTGACTGAGAAATGTTTTCCGTCGGATCGTCAAAATGGCCAACATTTTTCGCTGCTATGAATAAATGGTTATTGTGAAGTAATATCGGTGACCTGTGCTAAATTAATGTATATAACCGTTGCGTCGTCTACCCGTGACAATATTAGTGCAGTGAGAAAGGGAATTACGTGAATAATTTACCTATGTGTATTTTGGAAAAATGTTTCACATGGTGTAAGAAAAAACAAAGTGACCTGCATTTATTAAACATGAAAAGGTTAAGGATGTGACATAGGATAGGAAGAATTTCGTCTAGGATGGGGAGGATCATTTTACGGCTGAGATTATCGTTACCGACTGCATTAGACGTCATTGCTAAAATACTCTTCTTAACATCACAAGCGGCAAATTGCGAGAAGACAAAGGGCGAATAATCTGGGGTTGGCAAGGATGAAAGAAGTTGTAAAGTGTTTCTTTTCGTATTTCCATCTAATTTGGACGAAGTAGTAAAATGTAAATTGAGAGAATCAAGGTGGACATTATTCGGAATGGATTGCTGCTGTGACTTACCAATACCCAATGTTTTGAGAAATTTCCAGACTTTAGCTGGATCACCATTTTCAACGGATTTATGAATTTGTTGGCGTTGCGCTTTCCTACACACCTTGTTGCAGTGATTTCTTAGAGCCACGAATCTTTCTTGGTTCAAAAGAGTAGGCCTATGCTTAAATTTAGTATTGGCAGCAGATTTTTTAGCCATAATCTTTTTAATATCTTCTGTAAGCGAAGGTGCTGGTAAATGTTTAATTTTGATAGCACGGATTGGCGCATGCTTGTCATATAGCTGAATGAGATTCATTGTTAAAATATGGATTTTCATATCTACACAATCTGAGGAATACAACGTGTCCCAAAGTATTTTACCGGCATCCTCACGCAACTTGGCATGATCCATGCCACTAAAATTGCGCTGCAAGATAATCTTCGGCTTCGCTTTGGGTGGACGTATTTTGTATGACATAAAGATAACGTCATGGTAAGAGAATGCATCAGCTGTGCACTGACCATGCTTAGAAACAAAGTTAAGAGAAGATACTAGAATAAGGTCAAGAAGAAAAGAAGCGGAAGTAGGGAAGTGATGAGTTGCATTTAAATTTAGAATGGATAAATTGCAGGACTCAGTGGCACGCCGAAAAGAGGTGGCACGAGAATCCTGTTTAAGAAGGCATGTATTAAAGTCGCCCATAATAATTGGTAGCGCCATCTACCTTCCTATCTATAACTAATCGAATCAACATCAATCGTTCCACGTACAAGTGCGAGCGATACTGTATTTCCGTCCCTCTCTATCCCACTCCCTGGAAGAGGCACCCTGGAGGGCCTTTCGCGGATTGGTTGCTGCGATCGTCGACGCGAGTGACAGTCCAGAACTTTCAAGAACCTTCGATTTGCGATACGCGTCCGCTATACCGCATCACCGCGCCGCTCCCGTATAAGTTATTACCGCTTATAAAGCCGCTCGCAAGTGGAAGTGACTGTGTAGTGAAGTGAAAACAAGCAGCTGCATCACGAAACCACCAGGAGACTGCCCTTCGGAAACGAAGAAGATTGCCGTGTAAGGTAAGTGCCCTCCATCCTTGGAATATCCTATACCCACTCACAATGACCTCTTCCCGTATCCAATCCTAGGCGGCTAAAAACCCGCTATCCTTTGTATACGGTCCATTCCATTAATCCTTCCCAAGTCACCTAGAACCCTACGGTTTCGGTGTATCGCCGAACCAATAATAGTGTGGTCGTACAAGGGAGTCAAATTCTCCAAAATTTGCTCGAAAGATGAAAAAAAGTTAACACGACACGAAGGGGAGTAGTAAACGCCTAATAGTAGTTTCGTGTGGTGCAGTTCCACCTCTAGAAAAATATGCTCGCCAGCGTTAGCCGGTGGCGGCTGTGTTGACATAGAGACTATATGAAAGGGAATGTGAGAACGTAAGTATATGGCAACACCGCCTCCACCGCCGACCGCGCGATCATTCCTAAGGAGGTGGAAACCAGGCAGAGAATATAAGGTGGATGGAAGACATGGTTTTAACCAGGACTTCGACACGAGGATGGCGTGTATGTTTTGACTGTCTAGGTTGGCCAGCATATCGGGGAAATGGGCTGGAATACTCTGCTGTCATCGTGGCTTGTTGCAGAGAGGAAGATGTCATCTTCGCTATTTAAATCACTGTCTGTCATTTAAAATCGATCTAAGGTTAAATAAATATGTATATATTAGCACAATAATATTAAAATATAGTATATAATATATCAATAAATATTTATAGTTATTATCGCGTAAAGCTTAAGTCATAGTTGACGGCCATCGTTCATTGACGGCCGGTTGGCGTAGTGGGAGTGTAAGCGACTGCTACGTCGAAGGTCGCGGGTTCGATTCCCGCTCAAGTCAAACATTTATGTGCATGAACATGGATGTTTGTCTTGGTCTGGGTGTTTCTATGTATAATATGTATGTATTTACAAAAAAAAAAAGTATATATGTATGTTTATCCATTATCTAGTACCCATAGTACAAGCTCTGCTTAGTTTGGGACTAGATGGTGTTGTGTGAATGTGGTAGAATATTATAGTGTCCACCCGCCGGTTGCGCATTATCAAAATAGCGTAATGATGCAAAAGAGATAAAAATTTTACTAACAAATATTAGAAAATATGAGAGAATTTGTTACATTATTACACAAGAACAGTCATAAAATACGTTTTATATAGTATATGAAATAAATTGCAGAATTTAGTCTTAAAATACAAGTATTCAAACAGAACAGTGATTGTAATGCAGAAACGAAACGTAATCAATTTTGACATTGTTGACAATAATGACTTTGACAGTTGACAATAATTTAAGGCACAATTATTTCACATTTGTAGCGGTACACAAAAATAAAATAAGAATTAAAAGTAAAAAACAAAAGTGACGGTGTATTACGTACATTATAAATTGATTAGGTACCCGAAACTAATCAAAGATTACGGAAAATGGGCAAAAGCCTACTTTTTCGAAGCAGCAGCACGCTTTGCCTTGGTTGCGGGCTGTTGTTTAGCTACTGGCTTCTCTGCGGCCGCGAGCTTGAGCTTACCTAGTTCGCCCACCGAAGATATACGATGATGGTTGCCATCGTGGCCATGGATGAAGACGTATCCCTCTTTCGTCCAGCACTTCCCGACGCCGAACTTCGCTCGTGCAGCCATAAACGCTTCGTGTCGGGAGCGGGTCAGGAACTCCGACAAAGTGATACCTGTGCCCTTCAACTTCGTCTTCGTGAACCATACACTGTCCCGCACGACTACTGACTCGAACTTGACAAGTATGGGCCTTGCCTTGTTACTGCTTTCCAATCTGTCCACCTCACGGCCGACACTTTCAAGCTGCTGGGAAAATGACTGTAGGGTCTGCAACACGAAGGTCTTAAATGTGGCAAACTCATCTGCTAAGCCCCCAGTGCTCTGCGGAGATTTTTTCTGCAGCTCTGCTTCAAACTTTGCCATACGTTCTTCAAAATAAGTCTGCATATCAAGGACTGTTGATGGGTTGAATGTGTCCATAGTGTATTTATGTTAGTAAACGGAGATAACACTACACCAGCAGGTATTCACTTTTACCTATAACTATTGTGCATTTAAATTACTGTATACTTGATATTAACTATTTTATTAAAATTTTCTTTCCAAGCAATATCAAATTGTACTTATTGTTTCAACTACCCACCACCTATCCTATCCTAGAAAATGTTCGTCATCATACTCTGAAAATTAATTCGGTGTATTAACCGCTGCCGTCGCTCAGCTGATCGCCATTGCAGTTGCCTAACACACACAAGCACACGTACCTACAGTGACTGCGGGGTACATTCTTATTTTGCACGATTCAACAGTTTATTCTGATTTACTATCAAAGTAACATTTAATGAAAAAGGGTCTTATATCGTCGCACACTGTTAAACGTAATTTTAGGTGAATAAGTATGCTCTCTATATTGTGTTACTTAAATATTTTGCAAATACAAATCAACATTCTGTATACATGTGTATTTTGAGAAAAATTTTCCTCTGTCACGTATTCAGGTACTAAAATCATGGATTATTTTGTAACTATTCTAATCTGTTCAAAATGTATTATTAAATGTTCTTTTTATCCATTAAAATCTAGGCAAGATTTGTATTCGGAAAGTGAAGTATAAATATAGCGTCCAAAGTTTAACAGAGGAGCTTGACTTATTAACTTCCAACGTAATCTAGATATACGTCCATCATAAAGCCAAGGGAATTGCACGAAGACAAGTTCAAATCTGTAACACAAGTTTCAGGTGGCTGAAGGCTAATTTCTTTAAGCAAGTTCGAGCGAAACTAAGCGACTGCACTGACTAACCACTATCGCTGAGTATGAACTAGCTAATAACAAGTTTCAGTTCACTCAATTCTCAAGGGGCGAGAAATGTGAGGAAGTACTAATTGCACTCATATTGCACGCACACACCTGAAGAAAACACACACAAATAAAATAACAATTTTCATGTACTTGTGATCCTCGTGAGAACTAGCTATCGCATTAAAACTAAATCTTTGCTACTGATTTCATCTCTCTCTGGCGCCAATATTTTATGAGTACCAGGTATAGTGATTTTATTCAAGCTATGCCAAATAATTTTGGTAAATTTAGTGGGTGACAATAGGAGATTTCCTTTTCGTCGGATATAGAAAGTATATTGCATACTCTTAGTAGTCATCTAATTTTGATTTTGTGCGGTATATTTACGTTATAATTTCACCAAAATTACGGCGTGAGATTAAACAAAGTTCTGGTATTATCATTATCATCCTAGAATTATCCTGTTTGCATATAAATGTCTGCTCTCCAGTTAACAAAGACAGAAAGCTTAACTTCGATGGCTAGTTACATAGTAATGTCATTAGTCTAGGAGCTCATTGTATATGTATACGATGAGCTCCTAGAATAATGACATTAATTTAACGTATTGCTAGGGTTAGTTAAGGCTCGTTTTATAGTTTTGTAGTTGAAAATTCGTGATAGTATTACAAAACGAAGAGTTCTAAAATTTGAACCTATAAGTGAAAAGACTACCTCGTTGGTCTCGCGGCATAAATGTGCGCGTGGGATTGGGAGGTCTCGGGTTCGATTCCCGGGTCGGGCAAAGTGTTATTGGGATTTTCCGTTAGGAAATCCACAGTAGCAGCAAGGAGTCTGGTAATGTGCCCGGTACATTACATTATTACGTGGGACCTAAAAATTCAAGGCGAAATGTGGGTGTAATGTTACACCTCTGCCTACCCCTTCGGGGATACAGGCGTGAGACTATAAATAAAAAAAAGTGAAAAGGAAAGCCTTTTACCAATCTATCTGGCTTAAAAACTTTATCGCCGATACAGCATACTTTTAACGCTGAAAAGAGAAAGATGATCCTTCTTTAATCCAATTTAGTCATGTGTAAAGGGTGCAGTATATACCCCCATCCTCGTCCAGGATAGAAGTGGTGCTTGATGGCCCTCGTGTCGAGCTCGCGGCGACGCAGCGCGGGTCGGTGCGGTGCAGCGAACGTAGCTCGCGTTCACGCAGCGCACCCTGATGACTCCTCCTCGCCGTCTGGCCATCCATCTGTAAAATAGACTTAGTAAATAACAGCCTCAAGTAGAACGTGGTGATGTACGCTGCACATAGTTACATACGTAATAAGGTTTGACAAGAAGAGTAAGCTAAGGTGGGGAACAGTGTTCCACGGAGTGTAGTGTCAATCTGTGTATGCACTAGAGGCAGCTTCAGTTCGCAAATGGAAACGCTGTGTTAACCTGAAGCACAACACGGCAATGCAAAAGTAGAGTCCACAAGTCGAAAAATCAACATATAAAACTTAACCCAAACTGATTTGATTGAGAAATGTGCAATTTAACACTGTGGACCTAGGGAAGGTAAATAACAGTCCTTACTTTAACCCTGTACAATAACGTTCGGTGCAAGTTTATGCTATGGTCTGAATACAGACTAAAAGACGAGTTTACGCGTAATTGTTAAAAACATCAACAGAATAAAGTAAAATTGCCCTCGTTTTTAATGCTCAAAATTACATAAGTTTAACGAAACCTACAACATCATTGATTTTAAAAATATTGTTTTCACACACACGGAGTAATTATATCGTTTATCTGCGAGGCAATTTATAAAATTGATTTGGGTAGCAGCTGCCTCATAATATGCGCATTTAAGTAGAATAACGTTAAAAAATAATAGTAATTGTGATAATCTGCATGTTCTATAATATAACTATAAAGCCAGTTGTACAAGAAATACCAAAGTATGGCATTAAATTCTGAATATTACCTTATAGTTGCACAATGATTCGAATATTGCACTTTAACTTCGAGATTCATAGTTCCGGTACAAATTCAATTTCACCGATTCTCCTAGTTAAAGTTGCTCTGGTACAAACATTTGTAATCTTGGCTCACTCCGGTCACTACAGTCAAAGTTTACAATAGTATTGTGAGGGAGATATTGAAAGGAGAGTGAAAGCAGGCAATTGTGTGAATGGCGCCTTACAGACCATTTTTAGCAGTAAAATTATACCGAGTAAGGCTCGCCTTGCTATTCTGCAGGGAGTTTTGGCGCCAACATTGATGTATGGAAGTGAATCGTGGTTATGGCAGAAGAAGCATGAAAGTAGAATTAATGCTGTGGAGATGAGAGCTTTGAGGAGTATGTGCGGAGTAAGAATAGCAGATAATGTGAGAAATAGTGTTATTCGAGAAATAGCGACAACTGCGTGGAAACTCATTTGCAGGCACAGTCTTAATTAAGTTGTAGTTGATATAACGATATTTTATTCCACTTTCAATATAATTTATGTTTGATGGTGAAATTTATTTTTAGTAAATAATAATCGCAATTTATTAATGAGTTTATACGATCACATTTAAACTTGCCCGACATTAACTTTGCCACCAGTTGTAGTCTGGGTCTGGTTCTCAGAATCAGAATCAGAATCAGTCTTTATTCTTAAGAACATGGTTATAAATTACAGGTCTTATGTTAAATAAATACATTTGATCACATGTTCTACCATTGATGGTGCGAAAATATAAATTAATTACAAAATGATTATACACTAATTTAAATATTATAGTAAAAATGTCAATTCTAATACAGTAACAATTATATCACAGTAACAACTATACACATTATTTATTCAGTAATTAAATGGAATGTCAATTTGATGTCATGCTAAGATTTTATAAAGTATGTCAAGATGTGCCTGTAATTATCACTTTCATATTGTATACAATAATATAATTATAGTTTAATATTAAATGTGTCAAGTTTTGTTATTAAGTAAGGCAATATCATACAGTCAACAATTTATCATTAAGAAACTCTTTGACACTATAATAGTTTCTTTCAGCTAACATTTTATACAATTGGCGGCGAAACAAATTAAGCGGCAAATTCTTTAAATTCTTCGGTAAGTGATTGTAAATTGTTATGGACATGTAGTAGGTATTCTTTCTAAATAATTCTAGATTAATTTTAGGAATCTGGAGTTTTTCTTTATGTCTTGTCCGGCTTGTTGTTACATCTCCGAGCCGAATAAATAACTCTGGATGCTTATAAACGAAAAGTGCGATTTCTAATATATAAAGGCACGGTAGTGGGAGTATTTTGTGTCGTTTAAAGATAGGTCTACAGCTTTCAAGGTAATCAGATCCAAACATGGCTCGAAAACACTTTTTTTGTGCCATAAATACTCTGTCTACCTCTACTGAGTTGCCCCATATGATAATGCCATAACGTAGTACGGATGACACATATGCATGGTAAGCCTTTATCGCTGTTTGTATATTGACAATTTTTTTAATCCTATAGAGAACATAGACGAAACGATTTATTTTACCTACAATTTCGTTGATATGAGGTTCAAGAGCAATGCTTATCTATAGTGATACCTAGGAATACGCAATCGTTTACAAAATTTAGTGTGTTGGTTTTATAGTTTATTTCTAGCTTTGTTGTATTGCTTCTGTATGTTTGAAAATGTATGATGTTGGTTTTTGTCATGTTCAATCTAAGATTTTTTCGTTCCATCCAATTAGCGACTTTGTCAATTGCGACATTAATCTGAGTTTCCAGATCATTTAAGTCTTTGCTTTTGACAATCAGCGTTGTATCATCGGCAAATAAGATACATTCATTATTGATCACAGCGGGCAGGTCATTCATATACAGTAAAAAGAGAAGAGGAGCTAAAATTCCACCTTGTTGAACACCGTAGTTGTTTTGCTGATATGTCGACCTATATTGGTTTTGTTGATGTTGGCTGATTTTTGTTATTTCGACACATTGTATTCTTTCGTCAAGGTAGCTCTCTATCCATTTGTTGGCCATCCCCCGTATTCCGTAGCAATTCAGCTTTGATAACAGTATTTTGTGACTGACAAAATCGAAGGCTTTTATCATATCTAGGAAGATGCAGGCTATATTTAATTTATTATTGAGAGTTTCGGTAATCTGTTTCACTAATGAGAAACATGCTAGAGAGGTTCAACTTTCTTTCCTAAAGCCGAACTGCTGGTTTTGTAGAATATCACACGATGTAATAAAGTTTTCTATTTTACTGTGCATCACTTTTTCGAATATCTTTGCCAGTATAGGTATTAAGGTTATTGATAGATAGATAGATAGATAGGTTATTGGTCTGTAGTTACTCATCATCACATCACCTTTTTTAAAGAGAGGTTTTACTATGGATTTCTTGAGATGAGCTGGAAAGAAACCTTCTGATAATGTTTTTAGGGTTCCGTACCTGAAAATGAAAAAAACGGAACCCTTATAGGATCACTTTGTTGTTCATCCGTCTGTCAAGACCTATTTTCTCAGAAACGCGTAGAGGTGTCAAACTGAAATTTATATCAAATAGTCAAGTCTACAGTTCCTTGAAGCTGTGGACAAATCAAACTTCTAAGCCAACGCAATCAAAATATACAGCCGTTTATGCTGCAAATTTTTGAAACTCGCAACGGAATCAAAACCTACAGGGTATCTGAGTTTCTTTAGAGAATCTGAGTTTATGGGAAGTACCCATAAACTCAGATTCTTGAAATTTGGTACAAACCAACGTCTTATAGCACAGATAAAGGAAAAATTGCGAAAACCGTAAATTTTTAGTTACATCATAAAACAAAAAAAATGTTTAGAGATATGAACGCGTCTTTCCTTATGAACGCGTAGAGGTATTAAATTGACCCTCATATCAAATACTCACGTTCATAATATCTTTAAGCTGTAACAAAATCAAACTTCTAAGCCAACGCAATCAACAGAAACAGTAATTTAAGTAAGTAAGGAGAAAATGGGAATATAGTAGCGGATGAGGAACATGCTAGTGAAAATAATATAAGTACGGAAGAGATAATGTATGCATTGAAAAGTATGAAAGCGGGTAAAGCTGCGGGATATGACAGGATATCTGCTGAAATGCTCAAGGTAGGCGAAGGCGTCACGGCAAGCCTGCTGTACCTGCTTTTTAAAAAATATTGGCGGTCCGGTCGTGTCCCAGGTGACTGGAACAAGGCAGTAATTGTGCCACTTTACAAGGACAAAGGGTCTCAGCAGGAATGCAAAAACTACCGCGGTATAAGCCTAATGAGTGTTGTTGGCAAATTGTATGCAAAGATACTGATCGAAAGAATGATTTCTGAAACGGATAGTAAGATTTGGGATGTACAAGCTGGATTTAGAAAGGGCATGCGATGTACGGATCAAGTCTTTTCCTTAAGGTGCATTGCAGAGAAAATCTTAATGAAACACCAGAAGGTTTCCTGCGCCTTTATTGACTTGGAAAAGGCTTACAATCGAGTGGTGAGGGATGAACTTTGGTCAACACTTTCCGTGTTTGGAGTGAACAGCAGTCTTATACGGGCACTTACATCCTTATATAGGGATTCAAGTGCCTGTGTCAGAATAAACGGGGCCTACCCGGACTGGTTTAACATTGATCGTGGTGTTAGACAGGGATGTGTAGCGTCTCCTTGGCTGTTCAATCTATTCATGGACAGTTGTTTGACTGATTTAAAAGAGTCTGAATGTGGTCTAAGAATGGGTGAATCTGTGTTTAAGACCCTGCTATACGCTGAAGATCAGGTTATTTTTGCGTCGTCAGCGTCTGATTTACAGCAGTTGGTCACCGTAATGAATGAGGCGTATAAGAAGAAGGACATGAAAGTGAATGTAAGCAAGATTAAGGTCATGGTCATAGAGAGGGAAGATAGTGTAACTGAATGTAACATAATGATAGGAGATGAAAAAGTGGAACAAGTGAATGAGTTTGTCTATTAAGGGTCATTGTTTACAAGAGATGGAAAATGTGAGGGAGATATTGAAAGGAGAGTGAAAGCAGGCAATTGTGTAAATGGCGCCTTACAGACCATTTTTAGCAGTAAAATTATACCGAGTAAGGCTCGCCTTGCTATTCTGCAGGGAGTTTTGGCGCCAACATTGATGTATGGAAGTGAATCGTGGGTATGGCAGAAGAAACATGATAGTAGAATTAATGCTGTGGAGATGAGAGCTTTGAGGAGTATGTGCGGAGTAAGAATAGCAGATAATGTGAGAAATAGTGTTATTCGGGAAAGGTGTGGTTTGTAAGAAGAAGTTGTGTCTAAGATTGAGAAAGGAATGTTGCGATGGTTTGGACATTTGGAATGGATGGATGCAAGGAGATTTACGAAAGATGTGTATCGAGTAAGAATGAATGGAGATAGACGGTAGAGGACGCCCAAGACGGACTTACGCCAACCACATTGGTGACGTACTGCGGAAGGGCCAAATCAAAAGTACCCGTAACCGACAAGCATGTGATAGATTATTGTCAAAATCAGGTTATACTTTGCCAATTAATAAATGTTTTTAATTTATATCCAATTAATAAATAAACTCTTAAAATGGTGTAATATGATTAAGTTAAGCATATTTATCATTTACAATTGTGATAAATACGTAGCGACATCTAGTTCTACATACATACATAGACTCACGCCTGTTTCCCCGAAGGGGTAGGCAGAGGCATATTAAACGCCCACTTTTCGCCAGTGTTTTGATCCCACGTAATAGGTGGCGAGCCTATTGCCGCTTATTGGGACATTTTGTTTGCCAGAGCCTCGTCCGCCCCGACATCTAGTTCTATTGTCACACATTTGTTTTACCGTAAAGTTTGATATGTAATTATCTAGTAAAAACTACACTGATTTAATTAATGATTATACAAAGATTATATAACTTATATTGTAATAAAAAGAAATCAAATGATTATGTCGTTCGATTCCTTTTTAAGTGTTATTTGACTACCCTTCACTTGTTTTGCGGTGAGCCACCATTATAAATAACTGTTCGCCTCGGCGGGACGCCCATCTTTCTACTAACTATTGAAGCAAACGGAGCTCCGCAAACCTAGTGAAGGTGTACAGGCTCGCAGACTGTGGTGCAGCCCGAGTGATCTCTGTTACGAGCAGATTGGTGCAGTAATCAAAGTTAAGTAATTTGTATTATTTAGATAACGAATATTCTTTATAGGCATATTTCTGTATAACAGTAAAACATAGCATTGTATTGGCGTTATTGGTGAGTGTTATGTGAAATAAATAATTTTAAATGGTTTATAACCTCTTTTACTTATTCACATACTAGTATCAGTTATTGCTAGTTCAGAATCAAACAGAATAGTTTCTCATACCCACTACTTTATCATATTCATATTTGGAATGATAGTAGCTGGTCCTATTGCTTTAATTTACTTTGATAACTGAATATTGCCGATTCCAAACCGAAACCTATGCTTTTGCTCTGCTTTGCAGTAAAGTTTTAGTAACTAGTGAACCTAAACCTTTCTATTAGCTATCATTAATTAGTACTGAAGAAAGTTACTTTTGACTTTACAATATGCTAGAATAAAATCAGATTTGCTATTACACTACTAGAAATAGATTTTATAGCTCGATGTCTGACGTCTGTAGTTATTATCATTAAACCAATCTAACACATGCATGACGAGGTTAATGAATGTCGAAGAAGCGAAAGAGGTATGTTTGAACCGGAGCATTTGGCGTTCCATAGTCACTGCCCACCCCAATGACGAGGCGTGACGTTTAGATAGATAGATAGATTCAAATTCGCTACTACTCGCATGGGAATCAAAACCTAGGGTACTTCCCGTGAACTCAGAATCTTAAAATTTGGCACGAAGCAACGTTTTATAGCACATAAGAAAAATTTCGAAAACCTTGATTTTTTTGTTACTTACATCACATATTTTTTAAATAATTAAATATACCTACAGTTTTGTACGGAACCCTCGGTGCGCGAGTCCGACTCGCACTTGACCGGTTTTTTTTATACAAAACCTGGGTTTTATCCATTTCTACTTCCTAAATACATCAATATGTAGTTCATCTAAAATCGTATGTCGTTCGGAATGTATGATTCCATTAGCACTGTGATTGATACTGTGTTGATTGCATCCAATGTCCCTGCCACGTTGACTAATGTTCGTCTAGTGGCAGCTGAGTTCGCCACTCGAAACCATATTGTTCTACAGTTGATGTTACCAAGATTCGTATGGTCTGCCTAATTCTAATTAGAATGTCTGACTTCGAGGCTAATTATTGTCGTTTCACACATGTGCTTATCTGTGTGGGTCTGAATTCAGATCGGGATAAAAATAGTTGGATAAATAAGATAGCTATTTCCCTATCAAGAAAAGACAATAAGAGTTGCCAATTAAGGAAATATTTTTGCACTTCAATCGCTTTTAATTTCTGTGAAAGGACAAATAAAAAGGTAATCTAGGATTCGTATCCACGATGATGTGTGATCATAAAACCGATGCCTTGACAATATATGTAGATACAATCTCTCGAAATATTTACTTAGAGCCTCATCGCTTAAGGTAATTTCTGATAACAATGGATTAATTAACTACTGTTCAATTTTAAATACAGATATTTGTACCAATTGAGAAGTAATTCCCTTTTCGTGAATTGTGACTTTTCAAAATTAGATAATTTTACATCTTCGATTCGATAATTTTACATCTTCGATATTCTTGTAGGTACCGTGTTTTGCGTTAATAACCTTGTTAATTGGGGTGTTTGTTACGTCCCAAGGTAATATTCCCATAAGCTCTGCTAATCTCTGCTATGCTCTTAATTAGTGACCACGCAATTTCATATCCGTACGTAAGTACGAAATAGCTGTAGGAATAGCCTATCCAGTGAAATAATAATACAGGGTACAACGCAATTTCATATGATGGTTTTATTCCTTGCTTTTTATAACGTGTTCTGCTTAATTGTTACATGACATTGAGTGTTACATTTCTGCGGTTTTATAAATATTTATACGTAGATTTGTAAACGTAGAGGACAGATAATGAAGGCATTATTTTAATTAAAATCTAGTTCATTGTTCCTAATTTTAAAACGATACAGCCTGGAGTAAATGAGTATTTTAAAAGTATGCATGCACGAGGTGTCTAAAAATGTTACGGGGTGTTTCTATAGGAATCATAGCATCTATTTCTGCCTAATATATTACATTCAAAGTTGATTAATCAAATAAACATCAGCGTCAATGAATTTACGATTTATAGATCCTACCACACGTCGCATACGGCAACATAGTCCAAAATTGGCTTACCAAGGATTCAGAGCAAACATGTCAACTGCACTCATACTTTATTTATTTATAGTACGGGGAACAATTTAATATAATTTACTCGTGAGTGTCATTGGAGCTAATTATTTTGTACCTATCATATTGTGTAGCACATAAGCTTCCTATAATTTGCACTCGACTATAGTGGCAGCAGATTAGACTTATGAAATTATCGTCATCATCTAAGCGTTTTCCCGGTTGCAAAAGATTTAGCTGGCAGAATAGTAATAGTAACAGATATTTTCTTTTGGGACTAAAACTAATCTAGGCTATCATCACAGAATTGTAAAATACCCCAGAAGGTGACATCGCTTTTTAAATTGAAGCCAAATGTTTACTCTTAAAATCGACCTTTTTTGTTGAGTTTCTGTTATTCTAAAATTCAATCTAAATATCTGCAACATTCGTAATGTCCCATGTGAATAATCCTTCACATAATTGATGTAAAAAAATTATTCACTTTACACAAAGCCCGACGTTCAAATTCACAATCAGATTCTCCCTCGTGGGTGCAATTACGGACATTCTGGCCGGCTAAATTCACAGGAAAAGTGGATTTTTGCTGTAAGGCGGGACATGATCTTGGGATTCATAAAACAGATTACTCTCTAAGTATTTGACGTGAAACTAATGGATTTGTGACGCAATATTTCTGTCCTTTAAAGTATATTTTTATTTTTTAATTAATTTCTATTATCAAATCTACAAAATAAACATAAAATAAACACTATCAAGAAAGTTGCAAGCTGCTTTTCTCAAAAAGTTATTGCTAATAATTTCCAATTAGGCGACACATTTTTATCCATTTCTTCCAAATTAATTGTTACTTATTGGCATTCACCAAAAAGTAGTGTAACGTATGTCCAGTACTTACCGCGTTGCGTCAAAGTACCGCCCATACGCTCGGCCAATCAGAGAAAGCCATCGTCCACACTCGCAAAGCCTGACCAAATATGGTCATAAACGGACTCTCAGCCTGATGAGGGCCCGGTATATAAAGGGGCCGACAGAGAGGCCGGCACCGCTACTCTACACTAACCTACTACCGCTACTAAATTCTATACCGCTATATCTATAATTATACTACTTCATACATGTATCCTGGTCCCAGCTGTGGGTAAGTTACTACATTTACTGCGTTAGCGTACTGCCCATCTCTCTACCTGCTAGCTGAGGCCGGCTGACGCCGCCTGCCTGACTCTATTGGTTGTGGCTCTCCTAATGCTGCTTTCCTTCAGGTTCCAGGTTTACTTTAAGCTCCGGGCTACACTACCTAGACCGCTACACCTGCTGCATCGCCTTCGGCGTCGCCTCTGCCGAAGAGTCTGGCTTGCCCCGCTCATCGCACACACACCGCCGGCACCTGCCAGCTGAGCCAACGGCCTGCGAGGATCTGCCGCTACGCGCAGCCCTTCGAGCAACCTGCCCTGCACACTACCGGAGGGAACAGCGTGGGAGACTGCAGCCCTTAGTGTTCAGGCCAGTGTCGTGTTGTTGGTCGGTCATACTCGTGGCAAGGGAAGTGAGACAATACTCTGCAATAAACGCATCTAAAACCTCTACTGCGTTTTTACTACCAGAACCCGTTACAGTAGGTGTATCCAGATTATTTAAACTCTCGACGGCATCTGCTCGTTTCTTCTCTGTCTATCTACCTTGTAATATTTTAAATTAGAAAATGTTTGAAATAGAAATATTGTTAAATCGATTATATCAGTTTAGTAGCGTGTTACTTTGTCTATTGAAAATTTCTGACTCTGGTCACACTATGAACTGTCAAATCATTCATTCATTCTCTTTGTCGGATCCGCAAAAAACTCTCTCACTGGGTCGTTCTGAAAAATTCCCGTTTGTGAACGCGTTTTGACTTTGTATTACTGAATAATTGAATAAAACTGGTTAATAACCTTGCAACTGTCGCTATTGAAGTTTGCCCGACAAAGTTGTGAGCGATTGATAAAATTTGTGAACATTGAACAATTGTAAAACTTGTGTGAATCCGTCCACGTGTATCGTGCCCGAAAACATCGTTGGAGGACCGGCTGAGTAACTATAACGATTTCCTTATTATTTTGGCCAAAATTATGAGTATAATCTTATAGGTCTGCTTCGGAACATCACAAGAAGATCTCAGGTAAATTTACATATTAATTTTAAGCACTGTGAAAACACAGCACATATACGTCAGATCTTTGCCTAGGCTAAACCAGACTGGATGAATTAATCATGCTTCCATTGCCCTCTGCAAACCTTTCGCAGCTTTTCTAGCCAAACTCTGAACATAAATTTGTGGTAAGCAGAGCGCTGTTGATTGTACCTAACCACTGTACGCAACTAGATATATTAGAATATTGTAATCTTGTATGCCATCTTAATTGTTAACAGTATTGTAGTGTTGTTAGGTCAGTTTTGATTAAAATACATAATATTTATTTGTATTAGTTGACCTACTTAATTTGAAACACATTGTCATACATAACCTCAAATCAGTAATTGTTTGACTTCTATTGTTGAAATCTAACTTGAATCAGTTGTTGTAGCATTAATAAGTTAGCTGTGATTGGATACATAACAGTTATATGTATCAATTGATTTAGTTAATTGCATATATTACATTATAACAAATAAACTTGACCTTGCATTTTGGGTGGATCACATTGGTAAACCTTTGTTTGTAATAACATATTGATAATATTGTTAGGTAACACATATCCGTGTTACTTAGGGTTGTATAATATCTCAAATAACACACTTTGTCTGTTACAAATAATTTATAAATTAATTTGAAGTTTCAACTTTTAATTTGTTGTAAGTTATATCTTTTGAAAACTTTTGTCTTTGAGTGAATATATTGAAATTATTAATTTTGTTGGGCAGTAAATACCTGTCACTTGCTTGCACCAGCAGTAAACAGGCTCATACTTTGTTGGTTTCAAAGAATTAACAAATATTAAGTTTTAATTGATAGTATTGTTTAACGCTTGTCCGAGCTCTTTTGAGAATTAATTATGTCAGCTATCAAGGACTTGCGTGCGGCTGCTGGTGCCATTGCATCAGATTTGCGCTGGTTTGCCTCAGCCAGTGCTCTGGTAAACCGGCCTGATCACCAGCAGGCCTTATTACAAAGATTTGAGCGGATCAATGATCGCCTGGCAAGTGTGGAATAGCAATTTCGTATTTTCAGCGCTTGCTGTCTCGAAGTGTCAGTTGTTGACTTCACCGCTGACCAGCGAAATAGAGTCACTGAGGATTATGGCCAGATTTTGGATCTCTATGATGCTGTCTCCAACTGTGCAAATATTTAATTGCCGAGAGGGACGGGCAACCCGCCTTGAAGCAGGAGCTTCCTAGGCCAGCACCGGGACTGGTGAGTAGGCTTCCCACATTGGACCTCCCGCATTTTGATGGCTGCCTAGGAAGTTACCTGGCCTTTGTTAACCTATTCGACAGCCTGGTCGATGACAGGGCTGACCTTCGGCCGGCGCAAAAATTGGCCTACTTGATGTCGTTTCTGGATGTGGAGGCCAAAGGCCTCATCCAGCATCTGCCCGTGCAGATACCCACATCGAGCAGATTTTGAGTTTGCCCTCTGTTTGGGTTTGGGTCTTTGGGTTGCGCACCCAACTTTTGAACCCGCTCTTGGTGGCAATCAACGCCCTTAAGGGCTTGGATCTTCCCGTGGACCAATGCACCTACCTATTGTTGCACATTGTGCTCAAAAATCTGCCTGCCGACCTGAGGTCGCGATTTGAACAGCGCTTTGGTGGGGATAGTGAAACGCATCTGCCCCCTTTTGCAGACTTGGAGAAGTTCCTAGAGGATGAGAGCCGGGTTTTGGATAACTCCGGTGGTGACACGCCGGCTAAGGATAGCGGGACAGCATTTGGACATTCTCTGCATGAATGCCAGAGAGGTAGGCCGCTTGTCCAACCAGCCGACGCCGCGCACGGGCGGGTGTTTTGAAGGTGGCAGCCGAGGCTCACCGGCACGTAGCCGAGATTTGCCTCGCTCACTTGATCACCACTCACCCCGTTTGGAGAACCGTAGCGTACGCTCGCCTCCTCTCTCTCGCGCACCAGAGTGTGCAACTGCTCAGCGTCACCAGCACCATGACTGCTGCCCCAGGTATTCCCCTCCTTTGGCGGAGCGTCCCCGCCTTGACTCGCGCCAACCTCGTTTTGGGTGGATACGTCATTATGACCCCCCACAGATGGCGCGCGGATCGAGTCACCGCGCCTTTGAGGATTTCAAGCCTCACCCTCGTTTTGATTTGCCTGGTCCTGGCCAACGGCCGCCGCCCAGGCAACAATAGGTCATTGACTCCTGCCATATAACGCCAACTACCCCCATTGAAACCGTTATCCTACCAACGGTTGCTGTTAGGGTCTGGGGACCCACGGGGGCCTCTGTTGTTGTCCGCGCTATATTGGATACAGGTTCACAAGTTTGCATTGTTTCCACTTATTTGGTAGGGCAGGTTAAATTAATTATGGGTTCCTTTCCGAATAGTATACGGGGAATAGGTGACGTAGCCTCTAATATTGAAGAGCAAGTTAAGGTTTTGTTTGCCCCTGTTGAATCTTCACACACAGGGATTAAAACCTCGGCTATTGTGCTGAAGAATATTTTGGGTATGCATCTACAGAAACAGCTACCTGCTGCTGTGGTGAATTTGACATCGGCATTGGAACTGGCAGACCGAAAATTTAACAAATCGGGACAGATCGATTTGTTGATTGGCTCTGATGTGCTCGGTGGAATTTTTATTGGTGGGAAACGGGTCTTGGTGCCAAATGGTTTGAATGCCATCCCGACCACATTTGGATTTGCTTTGATGGGACCTGTACCTAAGGAACCTCCTCCACCTGAACCTGATAATTTGTTGGCTGTAGGCTCCGCTCTCTCTGATGTGGTTCAGAGGTTTTGGGAGGTAGAGGAGCCCCCTCAAGCCGCTCGTTTGAATCCAGAACATTAGGAGTGTGAGCTGTTCTTCCAGAACAACACTGGTTGACTCCGTTCTCGTCGGATTATTACGAAGTTATCTTTTCTGTCTGTTCGGCCTCCGCTTGGTGAGTCACGACCTTTAGCCGAAATGAGATTGTTAGCTATGGAGCATCGCATGGGTCGTGATCCGGAGCTCAGACAGAAGTATATTAAGTTCATGAGATAATATGAACAATGGGGACACATGTCCGTGTCAAATTTGGATTGGCGTTCGGTGGAGCACTACTTTCTCCCGCATCATGCGGTATTGAAGCCATCAACTGGCAAGCTGCGCATGGTGTTTGATGGTTCTGCGCAAACTTCTACAGGCGTATCCCTGAACCAGTGCTTGCATTCTGGTCCCAAGTTGGTCAAGGACCTTTGTGACGTCACCACCAGCTTCCGATGACATCAGGTTGTTTTTGTGGCCGATATAAAAATGATGTTTAGGCAGACGATTATCCACCCTGATGACCGTCGTTTCCAGCTGATCTATTGAAGAGAGAATCCTCGCGATCCTATGGTCATCTACGAGCTCAATACCAATACGTACGGGCTAAGTTCGAGCCCCTACTTGGCAATACGTTCTCTTTGGGAGCTCGCAGACCGCGAAGGCTCACGTTTCCCACGAGCCTCTGCCATCCTGAAGGACGATATTTACGTGGATGACATTTGTTCAGGCGCCTCCACAGTGGCCGAGGCGATCCTCTTGCGGGACGAATTGATAGGTATTTAGGCCTCCGCTGGTTATGAGTTGCGCAAATGGATTTCCAACTCACCAGCGCTTTTGGAAGGCTTACCCGAGGATCATCAGCAAGATCCACATTTGTGATGATGGCTGTTCTCGGCGTTCAGTACAGACCAGTCCAAGACATCTTTACGTATAACGTAGACTTTAAATTGCCTTGTTCTTGGAATAAACGTCTCGTGTTGTCTACTGTCGCCAGACCCTTTGATCCAAACGGTTGGATTTGTCCAGTTATATTTTGGACAAAATGCTTCTAGCAGAAGCTTTGGACAGCAGGATTGACTTGGGACGAACCTCTACGCGGTACTCTTGTTGAGGAATGGACCTCTTTTGTATCCACACTTCCTGCCGTCAACGAGATTTCCTTGCCTCGTCCCATCCTTCCTCCCGGGAAGTACAAGGCAACCCTTCACGGGTTTTGTGATGCTCCGGAGCGTAGTCACGCAGCCGTGGTGTACTTGTGCACAGTCAGTGCATCAGGTCAGGTGAGGGTTTCCCTGATCACGGTGAAGAGCAAGGTTGCACCCCTTCGGACATCTCTGACCATCCCGAAATTGGAGCTCTCGGGAGCAGCACTACTCGTGCGATTGTTGAATCACGTGTCTAACACTTTGGGTAAATCAATTTGTATTAATGGGACCTACGCCTGGACAGACAGCCAAATTGTTCTTTGTTGATTGAAGGCGTCTGTCCATACTTTGGAAGTATTTGTCGCTAACCGCGTTTCCCAAATACAAAAATCTGAAGTCAAGCTTGTTTGGAGACACGTGCCAGGTGCGCTCAACCCCGCTGATTGTGCCTCGCGTGGATGCTTGACGCCTAGTTTGATAGGTCATTCGCTGTGGTGGGGTCCGGAATGGTTGAGTCGACCAGAAATTGATTGGCTTCGAACGCCAGTTTTGAATACTTCCAATTTGCCGGGTCTGTGAACACTCGCTCTTGAGAAGGTAGAATGCGCCTTAGAACTCGATTTTTTGTTAAATCGCTACAGCTCCCTCGACAAGTTGTTAGGTGTTACTGCTTGGATAAAGCGTTTTGTTTTTAATTTTAGGCACTCACAACAGAAACGACTGACGCCGTTTCTCTCACCACAGGAACGACAGGAGTCTCTCACCT
The DNA here is from genome assembly GCA_944739405.2 of Euclidia mi. Lineage (NCBI taxonomy): Eukaryota > Metazoa > Arthropoda > Insecta > Lepidoptera > Erebidae > Euclidia > Euclidia mi. Next base: position 26,669,138 of record OX123202.2, read on the forward strand.
TTTGGATTCGTTCTGTGCAATTGGCGTACTTTGAGAAAGAGATTGCTATCCTTAAGTCAGGGAAATTGAAATTATCGGGCGCGGTATCTAAATTGAACCCCTTTTTGGACGATACGGGTCTCTTGCGCATTGGAGGGCGTCTCAAAAACGCCAACCTCCCCTACGGGGCACGTCACCCCCTGTTATTACCTAAGGACGGTCATTGGTACGCTTGTTGGTAACTGACCGTCACCTTAAAAATTCACATGCTGGTTGTAATGCTCTGTTGGCCATTTTGCAACGCGCGTTTTGGATTTTGTCTGCCCGAAGAATTATTCGGAGTGTAGTCTTTTGCTGCATCCTCTGCTATAAGCTCAAGGCTTCTACCATGCAGCCGGTGACGGGAGACTTACCGGCAGATCGCGTAACTGAGAGCAGGACGTTTGACGGGTTTGGCACGGACTTCACTGGTCCCTTTTTGGTGAAAACGTCGACGCTTCGAAACAGCAAGACTGTTAAGGCCTACTTGTGTGTCTTCGTTTGCCTCTCCACTAAGGCCGTACACTTAGAACTGGTCTCCTCGCTTACGACCGAGGCGATTGTAGCCACATTTGACAGATTTGTATCCCGCAGCGGGCCGCCTTTCTTGATCCGTTCTGATTGCGGCACTAACTTCAAGGGCACTTATAATTATTTGAATGACGTTGTTAATTTCCTTGAAACCAACAAGGCTGATATAGGCAAAAAGCTTGCCCGACGTGGGATGAATTGGTTGTTTTCCCCACCAAATTGTCCACACTGGGGTGGTATTTTTGAGGCCGCTGTAAAATCGGCCAAAACACACTTGCACAAGACAATCGATGAATTTGTCCTTACATTTGAGGAACTCGCGACTGTGTTTTATAAGATTGAGGCCGCTTTGATCTCTAGGCCATTGTGCCCGATCTCCTCAGATCCGAATGATTTGGAGGCCCTTACGCCGGGCCATTTTTTGATTGGTCGCCCACTTGTCGCCTTGCCTGAGTACCCTTATATTGATACGAGACCTAATCGTCTCTCGCGTTCTGAATTAGTACGCCAGATCACTCAGAGCTTTTTGAAACGCTGGAATTTGGAATATTTGCACATACTCCAGCAACGCGTTAAGTGGACCGACAAGACCGACCCACCCAAGATTGGAGACCTCGTTTTGATCAAGGAGGCTAACCTTCCGCCACTCAGATGGCACAGGGGGGGGCATTCTTCGTTCGGTAACTGGGACTGATGGAGTTCCCCAATTTGCTGAGGTCTTGGTGGACGGTTCGATTCTGAGGAGAGCGGTTGCAACGTTGTCACGTCTACCAAGTGATTAGCGTACCGGTAGGCCGGTCCGGGGCGGGTGGATGTTTGAAATATAAATATTGTTTATGATAAATTGAATCGATTATATCAGTTTAGTAGCGTGTTACTTTGTCTATTGAAAATTTCTGACTCTGGTCACACTATGAACTGTCAAATCATTCATTCATTCTCTTTGTCGGATTCGCAAAAAACTCTCTCACTGGTCGTTCTGGAAAATTCCCGTTTGTGAACGCGTTTTGACTTTGTATTACTGAATAATTGAATAAAACTGATTAATAACCTTGCAACTGTCGCTATTGAAGTTTGCCCGACAAAGTTGTGAGCGATTGATAAAATTTGTGAACATTGAACAATTGTAAAACTTGTGTGAATTCGTCCACGTGTATTGTGCCCGAAAACATCGTTGGAGGACCGGCTGAGTAACTATTTCTTATTATTTTAGCAATTGTAGCGCTCATAGCGAGACTTGGCTTGCCGTTCGTAACAGATCGGCAAAGTTAAGCAACGCTTGCACAGGTTACCAGTTGGATGGGTGACCGTGTGTGGCATTTTCATCTGAGCGCTACCGTGCTTCGGAGGGCACGTTAAGCTGTCGGTCCCGGCTCTTGTCTATGGATAAGGGTCGTTAGGCCATGTCGGAGGCCTTTGGGCGGTCTGAAAAACTCCGACACCAGAGTTGGCCACACACTCACACGAAAAACAAAAAAAAAAACAAAAAAAAAAAGAAAAAAAAAATTAACATTATTTTGGCCAAAATTATGAGTGTAATCTTATACTTAGGTCTGCTCCGGAACATCACAAGAAGATCTCAGGTAAATTTACATATTAATTTTAACCGCTGTGAAAACACAGTACATATATGTCAGATCTTTGCCTTGGCTAGACCAGACTGGATGAATTAATCACCCTTCCATTGCCCTCTGCAAACTTTTCCCAGCTTTTCTAGCCAAACTCTTAACAGAAAAATTATAATATAAATATTAAAAAAACAAGCTGTGTGTGTGGTTTTACAATCCTATGTAGTTTAGCCATTTTCATATTACTGACAAAAAATATTCTTTTCATGGCATTCTACGAGCAAGTAAGTACTTTTTTCATTCATATATAGCACACTAGTGTTTGTGATTTAAGTGTCTGTAAACCTCATGATATAAGGTTTATTTCCTAGTCTCAGGATAAATATACTATTTAGAAGCAGGTCTGAACTATCATCGTTTGATTTATTGCATTGCCGAGGATGTGAATTAGGATTTTCAGCTATGGTGTAATAGATATAAACCTTTTCTTGATAACTGTATATATTTTTAAAGAATTGCTTCATGATAATACTGCTTTTCAAAGACCAATGATGGACTTAGGCCTCTATTAATTTTCTAAATTTCATCTCAAGAGTAGTGAGTCAATAAAAGGATTTGGTCCAAACTTGTCGGGTTGGTATCGAGGTTTTTGCTTCGTGCTTTTTTCTAAGCCACCTCTTACCATATTTACGGAATGAAAAAGGTTGGAGGAATAGTATTTATAATCTGTTACCACACCGGAATTACTGCAAATTGTGAATAATATGAACGTAATAGATTTTCACCTATTCAATTAAAATTGTGATCAACTGTTATGTCGCGCAGATTGAATGTGATTTGAATATGAGAGCAATTTGATAACATTATGTACTGTCTTGTATGATCTAATAAAGGTATGGCTTATCTGATGCTGAGACCTGTGACCAAAAATAGTAACCAGTTGAATTTCAAGCAAATGTTAAAATCAAAAATATATTTTACTTATCAATATTGTCGTTGTACGATGTCTTTGTCATAAATATAAATTTTTCTACCAGCATATTATGTTCCAAACTTTGTATCGAGTAACCAATTTGCATTTTGTGGTGAGGTGCATTCGTGATTGTTGGTTACTGCTGTGCCAAAATATCGGATACAGGAAGCTTAGGTACGTGTTAAATATCTCGAAAACGAAATTAAAATTAATATTTGTCTAAACAGTTAACTGACGACCTCGCTTTTTCGGAATCCAAGAAGGTCAAATACATTTCCCTCTGATGCCTGATCGGGTATTATGCGCAAGGTTAGTCTATTAATACCTACCTGGTCCGTGCTGAGAACTATGCGAATGTATAAAACCGTAATTATTTACCAATAAAATGAAAACCAGCGATAATATAGTGGGAACAGACTGCTATGTAGAGGATCCCAAGTGCAAGCCCGTAGCGTATAACCACAGGCTTTTTAAAGTAAAGTGCATGTTCAATTATTAATCAACGCTTGATAAACTGCAGAGATAAACATCCCGAAGAAATCTGCTTTTTGAGAATTTATCGTAATAATAATAAGTAACACCATGTTAGAAAAATAGCCGTGAAAAAGAGACACATAATAATAAGCATTTATTTCAGATATAGATCCATAAAATTTTTACAAATTCATAATTACAATAATGTACTGCACACGAAGTACGTTGGCGGTCCGACGGGTATGTCTTACGTATTGGCCGCAAGTGTAGAAAGATTGGCAGAACGCCTTAAACAATGTAACTTTTACGTTACAAGAGCATCTTGCAAACCTGCGGGCCAGCATATTCCCTCTGACCGCCAACGCTCTCCGCTTGCGCTCCAAATTGGCGTCATCCTTCAAGTAATCTGTCACAATGTGCCCCAATTACCTGAAGCTAGTCACCACCTTCAGGAATTCCCGTAATCTCGTAATGCTCTCGAAGGGTGAGGATGTGGTCTATGGGCTAACCCTTTTCATAATAATGCTTAGCTCCTGCCTTATGAGGACAGCATAATATATCATTGTACACAGAAATAGTACCTCTTCTAAGAAAATAAAACAAAGCCTCAATGCTACTCATCTCTCTCTCTCTCACTCTCTCTCTCTCTCTCTCTCTCTCTCTCTCTGACAAATTTAAGGAAGAGATCCGTTATCTGCGGGTGCCTTTACAAACTTTCAATCAGTGGCTGCAAAGTACCCGGAATCGAAACAACAGTTTGTGAATGATACAATGTTTTGTCGTATATAGATCGCACTCTCAACAATCGGGATAATTTTAAACAGGTAGAGGACTGCTTAAAATTTATAAAGAGAAAATTGATTTCGCAAGAAAGCTCCATATATCTCAACTCATCTCTCATCTCACTTTAATCAATATCGCTTCACGCGCCAGTATTAGTCACATGTGCTGACCGTACCGCACAAACGAGTAATTGAATATAGCCACGATGGTATTACGTATCGCTACGGTAACCGCACTATATTTACATCCTATCTTTGTTATAGATTATTTGATTAGTTTTATCAGTCATATTTTGATTGTGAAGAGAAAATACAGTTCTATGCGAAATTTCATCATCATCTTTTTAAATCTTTCCACTTAAAGACTGGCACCTTTCCCACGTTGAGAAGGCCATATATGTCCACCATGCTAGCCAAGTACGAGTCTGCAAACTCGATTTATCTTCCTTCCTTTCAATTTAAGAGCTGTGCTCTTGTCGGTGGAGTGTACGCCATAAATTTCGATCTTCGGCCAATACCTTGACCTCTTTATACGACATGACCTTTGCCTTTTCTTTCATTTGATCCGTGTATGCTCGTCTGGGTCGACCTCTTCCTCTCTTTTCTTCTATTTCCCTTCCAGTATGTTTGTAGGGTTCCGTACCTAAAAGGTAAAAACCGGACCCTATTACTAAGCCTCCGCTGTCGGTCTGTCCGTCTGTCTGTCACCAGGCTGTATCTCATAAACCGTGATAGCTAGAAAGCTGAAATTTCACAAATTATGTATTTCGGTTACCGCTATAACAACAAATACTAAAAATAAAAAAATAAAATATTAAGGGGGGCTCCCATACAATAAACGTGTTTCTTTTCGTATTTTTTGCTCAAAATTAGGTAACAGGTAGACGCTTAAAATTTTCACAGAATATGTAGTTGTATATTACCTTTCAAAATAAATCAGCAAACAAAAAATAAATATAATAAATCCTCTCCCATACCACAAACGTAATTTTTAAGCAATTTGTTACTCGATCTTAATAAACAGGTAGAAACATAAAAAATATTTAAGTATACATACAACAAACGTAATTTTCTTTTATAGATGATGGTACGGAACCCTTCGTGTGCGAATACGACTCGCACTTGCCCAATTTTTTGATAAAGTCATCATGTCATATAAGGTGGCCAAACATCTTTCCTCTTCTTCTTTCTACTGTCGCTGAAATGCTTCGTTTTTCTTGGACAAGGCTCAATACTTCCGCGTTGGTTTTCTTTTCAGTCCAGCTGATCCTTTCCATCCGCCTTCAGCACCACATCTCGTAAGCCTCCAGTCTTTCCCGGTCTTACTGAGTCATCGTCCACGTTTCGCTTCTGTACAGAGCAATACTCTATATATAATTATGACTAAATAAATTGTTTTCTAATATGTCTTGCTACTTTTGACTTCAAAAGATGCTTTTTGTTGTTAAAATGCGGTTTTGGCTATTGATATACGAGTTCTAATAACTTGAGTGCACTTCAAATCATGAGTAATGAGACTTCCCAAATATCTAAAAGATTTTACATGTTTTATGATATTTTGATTGTCATTGATTGAATTTCTAGTAACTGTTTAGTAAAATTTTGCTTTTATTTGTATTGATTTTCGATTTGTCCAATTTCTTTGAAGCATTTGTCCATAATGTTTCAAAGATTTTCTAGGTCAGTTTTTTTTTCAGCTAGTACAGCGATGTCGTCCACATATCGTATAAAAAAGATGCGTTCACCATTCATTTTAATTCCTCTCTGTTGTAAGTCTATTATTTTTCTAATGGCACTTTCTATAAAAATGTTGAAAATTGTAGGGGAAAGAGGACATCCTTGTCTAACTCCTTGTTTATTCTTGCATTTATTGACTCATTTCCTATTTCTATTTTGGTTTGTTGATTTTGATAAAGCGTATATATCGTTTGTCCCTGTAATCTAGTCCAATGTTTTTCAATGTCTCCATCATGAATCTCCAGTTTACTTTATCAAAATCCATCTCTAAATCAATAAATGCTATGTGTGTATCTATACCTAAATCTATTCTTCTGCTACAGATAAGTCTAAGTGCCAAGATAGCCTCACGTGTGCCCTTTCCTCTTCTAAATCCGTACTGGTCAGGACTGATGTTGCGTTCTACTAGGGGTCTTATTCTGTTAAGAATTATGTGTATTAAATTTTTTGAAACGTGGGAAATAAGACTAAGTGTTCTTTGTTCTTCACACTTGTGTGTATTTAATTTCTTAGGTAGCATCACTGTTTTCGTTATTTTGAAATCACTGGGAATATTGCCTGTGTTATAGACATGTCTAATCAATTTAAAAACTTCGTCTCTTACACTAGAAGCGCGGAACATCCTGACACCCCTAGAAGAGCGGCTGGGTCAATTTTAGCCACTTTATTTTCTCTACAATAATCCAAAGCTATGTTATACAATCAAGACTAATAATTATAATAAAATGCTTTTATTACGTATTACACATATTTTTGATGTACTTTGGCTTAAAATAGAAATCAAAAACAATGTTCAAAGTTAAAATTCGAAAATAGCAGTATATTTATTATTACTCTTCAGCATCGCATAATTGGCAAATGGAAAATTCTTTCGATGTGTCCTAGCAAACCGTTTCTTTATAAGCTGGGTATTTCACACATGATTTGTTACCGACGAAGAGACTTTACCTGTCAATGAGTGCGTTTCTCTTGACGTCCAGGTATTTCTTCTGGTATATTGATATAAATATTAGACGGTTTCCTGCTATTTGCATATGGCTCAGCTAGTGTTTTTATTACCTACTGTAATATATAATCCCCTCTGTTCTTTTTTCCCATTTTGGTCACAATTTAATATCCAAGAATTTATTGCTGCTAAGTCTAGCAAATTATAAAAGTGTGAAGCGGCCAAGGCCTTGATGGGGCTTTGACAGAGTACCCACGAGCCATTTCATCTCCATACTTTGAACTATTGTAAAATGTATATATATATATATATAGACTCACGCCTGTTTCCCCGATGGGGTAGGCAGAGGCATATTAAACGCCCACTTTTCGCCAGTGTTTTGATCCCACGTAATAGGTGGCGAGCCTATTGCCGCTTATCGGGATATTTTGTTTGCCAGAGCCTCGTCCGTTGATCGGCAGGTGCACCACTTGCAGGTGAGGTTGGCTTGGGACCCTAAGTTCTTGGTGGGAACCCTATGCACCCTATAGCCTAGCCTATATAGTAAAATGTAACTATTGTAATATCCGCTTTTTGTATCAGTTTCTATTTGAATACCTGGGCGCATAGTGCTAAGGAGAAGAACATTTTAATTTTGCTTTCCTTGATATACTGTCAAAGTGATATCGTCTTTTATAAGTACCACTGTACTGTACAGCTCTTCTGTTGCTTGTTTGACGCGAGCAGGTTTTTCTCGACGACCTTTATTTATTATACCAACAATACATATTGCTTTTTTATTTTTTGCAAGGGATAGAGAAGTGAAAATGCTATACAAGTGATTCTTTTTCCTTTTCTTTAGGTAATTTTTTTTAGATTGCAATGACACACCACCTCCTTCTAACACCCTCTCACTGCTTCGCCGCGAATGTAGGTACAGCGCATTACTACCTACATTGACCAGTAAACGACATTTTTTATTAACTTAGTAGAAATATAAAGTTAAACTCTGACATCCATGACTGGGTCAAAATTGGCACATTTGCGCTTGGAGGTAAATTATGATAAAAATAAAAATTACATTGCATTTACGTGGTTGCAGTCTTGTATTAATAATTATCATCATATTTCATTAAAAGTCATAAAAAGTTACGATGATAGGCATAATAAAATATAAATTAGAGCAGAAAGAACATCAAAATGGGTCAAATTTGGAACGCCCGCCTTTCTAGTGTTAAGGGGTTACAAACAGCATACTTTAATAATTCTATGTTTATTTGATCTACTCTCACTTTTTTCCATTCTTTATATTCTGCAATGCTTTATCGAATTCCTCTCGTAGTTTCGGTGGTCCTAGATTATCACTATCTACAAGATTTTCATCTTCTATATAGTTTTCAGTTAGACTTTCCCCATTGTATAAAGTTTCTATGTATTGTTTCCAGCGTTGCACTATTTTTTTGTCGCCTAATAGTATTTTTCCGTTACAGTCCAGAATAGCTGTTCTTTTTTATTTGTGTTTAACGTTTAAGTTCTTTATTATAGTGTATGCTTTATCTTTGTTTCCTTCATTTAAGTATCATCTTCCGAAAACATTATTTAGAATCCACAGACATGCAGGTTTTTCTACGTCTTTTTCTTGCGCTCTTTCCGAAATCTTAAATCTACGTTTCAATGTCCACGAAATAAGCTTATTATTGTGGATAGCAGCATGTGTAGTGGGAACTTCAGGATTTCTCCATACATTTATTTATTCTGCCTGCGTGGTCCAGTGGCTAGCGTATGCGACTGCTGATGGGAGTTCGATTCCCGGGTCGGGCAAAAGTATAACTGGGTTTTTCCGAATTCTCAGTAGCAGCACGGAGTCTGGTGACGTGCCTGGTGACGGCAATAAGGCTCGCCCCCTATTAAGTCGACCTAAAAATTCATGACGAAATGTGGGTGTAATATTACACCTGTGCCAACCCTTTCGGGGATAGAGGCGTGAGTCTATAAAAAATATTCATTTTAGAAATTCTAAAGTTCCTTGTATCAAAATGAGTTCCTTTGACTTTTCAGTATTATAATTGGACTGTAAAATATTATTGCGACAGCAAAAATTTGTATCAATAAACCTAAAGTTGTGGTTGCTAATAATTATGTAAGCAAACTTCATGAGTACCGCAATATTACGTGGGACCTAAAAATTCATGGCGAAATGTGGGTGTAATACTTACACCTCTGCCGACCCCTTCAGAGATACAGGCGTAAGACTATAAAAAAATAAGTACCGCAATTATTTCATTATGATGAGGGTTTGTATAGTTTACACTACCATACAATGTATATAGGAATATATATATAATTATACTATTTATATATATTCAAATTCAAATTCAAATTCAATTTATTCTGTTAAATAAAAAGGTACAATTTACTTATTTAGAGTACAAAAGCTTAGTTTAGGATCCTTATATAAGATTATATGCCTGAACTAGGATAAACCTGTGTTTCAGGCGATTAGGGCTAATTAGATACTATAAAATATATAATCACTTACTTACTACAATATTACGTACGTCATGTTTTAGTACACTAATACTAGATCTATAATATCTTATTAATAATTACAACTAATAAATTGAGGTAAATGTGTATTTTGTTGAGATAATTATTTTAACACAATTAATAATTTTTCTGTATGTTCGTAGGACATATTCAGAAGGATATTGTTGACAATTTTGTTGCATTTGAAGTAGGTGCAAGGAATTAGGTTAGTTAATGCGTTTAGTCTTTTGTAAAGTAGCGGCCCCAGGAATATATAAAATTTGGATGTGAATGCGTGTCTTGTTTGCATTTTAGTCGGAAATATTATATTATGTCGCCTTTTGTTGTTAGATATAGTGCTGTAGGGAAGGGCTGTGTGTTGCTTTAATACGATACTCTTGATAAATAGTTGTCGAACTGTTAATACTTTACAAGCTTGGTATAGGCAATTAGTTGGATATAGGAACGGTTTGTAGGTTGATACTTTAAGGATTAAAGTAACTCGCTGAGCTCTTTCAACAGACAGTAACAAAGTTTTTCCTGCGCCCCCCCATGTCGTAATACAATATGTTAATATATAACTTATATGTAGGTATTTTTGTTACAATATTATATTTATTGTGTTTATAAATTGACCTGTATGGACAAGCAACGTTTGCAGGGGTTGGTTTACTTGGATGGTTGATCGATTATTATTCGCAAACGGGTGGAATAGACAAATTTGCGTAATTTATTTCGGCTATATTCAAATCATTTTAACCTCTTCTTGCCCTATGCACATAAAATAAGTCTTACAGATAAGTTTTGTTAAGGAAATTCTGGCTTTTAAACACTTAAGAAACTTAGTGCGAACGAGACATAAATATCCTCCTTCTCATGTTCCCCGTAGTATACATAAAATATTAATACTGGAGGGGTAGGATACCTGTGTCCTAATAAAATGTTACTGCTAGCACTAACGGGACGTGTTCTAGTACAGTCGTTTTGATAATGCCCGTTCAGCTCATTAGATGTAGTTAGTGTAAAGCTAATATTCAATATAACTGATATACTATTCAATTTCTGCACGAAACGATGGAATTTCAAAATGAGTTTTCGAATGAGGAGCTGCCTGGTATAAAATTGCTGAGAAGTGTACGTGAAAATAACGATTCAGCAAGGCAGTAAGGAATGATAATATTGGAAGGTGTTTTAATAGAACAGTCTTCTTCTTCTCGAGTCGTTGGTACAGAATTTAAATGGCACCAGCCTAGTATGTGGCCACAGCAACGGCATTGTCAGTGGCTTGACATAGATCGGCCCCCGAACATCTGTGCGGACACTTAGGACACTCTAGCAGGTGACTCATGGTCTGTTCGGGGGCACCACAGTCGCACTGCCTGGAAGCCGAGTCAATCATACCCCATTTCGCTAGGTTGTATCTGCAGCGGCCAACCTGGCTACGTAAACGATTCAGGGATCTCCATATGGGCCACTGCATATTACATCCGGCGGGTAGATGTTCTTTGGCTTCCACATAGTTCGTAGGGGGTAGAACTATCTCATGCCATATTTTTTTTCTTAAACTAGTCAGATGGCCTTGACTAGCCTCAGTATATCGCAAAAAGCTTTTGCGGCTTTTTAGTCTACCACGGGGCAATCTATGGTTGTGCAACGGGTGTCGAGGGTCCTCTTCCTGGCGGCGTTTCTCAACAGCGCAGGCCACTTCTCGGCGAACCGCGGGCGGGGCAATGCCTGCCAGAGGGTAGATTTTATTTAGAGGTGTCGGCTTAAGACATCCTGTTATTATGCGACACGTTTCGTTCAGTACAAAATCGGCTTGTTTTGCATGGGCAGATTGATGCCATACTGAACACGCAATTCACCTGCGGAGTAGCATAAAGCTAGGCCAGTTGTTCGGGCTACATCAGGCGATGCTCCCCAGTGTGTAGTGGTCAAATTTCAGAGAAGGTTATTCCGGGTGTCAATTTTCTGCCTGGTAGCCTCGCAGTGGCGCCGATAGGTGAGAGACCTATCAAGTATGACTCCTAGATACTTGGGGTTAGGACAATGCTCGATGTTAGCGCCCTGCCATGTGATGTTGAGCTTCCTGCTGGCTTTGTTGTTGCGAAGATGAAATGCGCATGCCTGAGTTTTACTTGGATTCGACTTAAGTCCATTATATTTGTTGTACCTATCAAGAGTCTCTAATGCACTTGATAGGTTTTGTTCCACCTCTTCAAAGCTAGTACCTTGGGCTGTTAGTGCAAGGTCATCGGCGTAAAGAAAGCGGTCAGTGTGCAGTGGTCAGTTGAAGGCTGGTCATTTGTGTAGATGTTAAACAGTGTTGGTGCTAGAACGCTTCCTTGTGGGAGACCGTTTCTTTGACATCGCCATCTACTCTTGTTGCTGCCTAGTGAAACCTGAAAACGTCTATTGTGTAGAAGCTCGCCCAATATTCTGATGAAGCCCTTATCTCCCACTAAATGCGCGACCTTACGAAGAAGAATTTTGGTATTCACCGTGTCGTACGCTGCTCAGATCTACAAACACGACGCCTGTATTTTTTTTTCTTCGAAGCCGTCTTCTATCCGTTGTGTGAGTCGAAGTACTTGTCCGGTACAAGATTTGCCCGGTCTAAATCCAGCTTGCTCCAGGATCAGTTTTGGGTCTATTATTGTGACTAGTCGGTTTAGAAGTAGCCTCTCGAACAGTTTGTACGTGTGACAGAGAAGAGAAATTGGTCGGTAGCTAGTTGGATTGTTGGTAGGTTTCCCAGGCTTCAAGAGTGCCGTCACTTTTGCCCTGCGCCAAAGTTTTGGTATTTTGCTAGTAGCAAGAGAGTTATTAAACATACCCAAAAGCCAGGATACCGCCACAGGGCCCAGGTCTTTAATTTGCTCCACCGTGAGGTCGTCCACTCCACTAGCCTTGCCATTTTTGAGCGAATCTATACTTGTTATAATTTCGCATAGATTAAAGGCTTTGCTAATATCAGCAGAATCATTAGGAGCAATAGTCTCTTTTCTAGCCCTTGGCAACTTATGACTGGATTTACCGTTGCTTATGAGTTGGTGGGTGATCTGGTTAGCTGTTACTTGCCCGGAGTTTGAGGCATTAGGTAGATCCTCAGTTAATGTCCGTAATGTAGACCAAGCTTTCTTGCTGTTGTGAGTCATATCGATGGATGTGATGGTATTCATCCATTTTTGTCGTCGACTTTCTCCAACCATAGCCATTAGCTCTTCACCAGCTGTCAGTGTAGTTTCGGAAAACGGATCCTTTGCGTATAGTGCTGCATAGCGACGTAGGCCATTTGCAGAATCCTTATCGAGGCCGGGAGTGTATGGTATACTGCAGCCGCGGGGTATGTGTTGGCTGGAGGCAATTTTTACCGTGCTTATAAATGCTTCATCGTTGGCAGGTGTAGGCTCAATGTTCTTCAATTTCTCGTCAATAACTTTAAAAAATCCGTCCCAATTGGCCTTCGAGAAATTAAAACGCCGTCTAAACGGGACTTTAGTTGGTGTTATTGCAGTGAAAATCTTACACTCAACTGGCCTGTGTTGTGTGTTTGGTATGGGTCGGCTTACGAACTTTTTGCAGATACTGCTGATACGGTCACTTACAAAAATAAGGTCAGGGTTGTAACCGCGTTTCCAAGGTCGGCTGTTAAAAGATGGTGGTTGTTTGGCATCGTGAATAAGGGTTAAGTTCTGGTTTTTTGCCCATGATTATAAATAATAAATAGAACAGTTTGCAAATGTCAGTTCGTCAGCAGTAACAAGTACGAAGTTAATATTCAATACTCATGATTTTAGCAGCGATAGCCTAGTGGAGATACCAACAGACTGCTGTGCAGAGGGTATCGGGTTCGAATCCTAGACTTCTCGGAGTTATGTGCATATTGAATTGTTAATTATCGCTTGTCCCGTGCCTCGGAGAGCACGTTAAGCCATCGGACCCGGCTATCATGAAGACCTTTGACAGTCGTAAGAGTTCGTCAGTACCTTTAAATAAAACTGACACTAGTCTTAACCATGGAATATCGCTATCCCTTTGGGTTGCGGAGGTCAGACAGGCAGTCGCTCTGTGGAAAAGCTAACATTCACCCAAATCCGGTTAGACTAGTAAACGGACCCCAGATTGAAACTGGGATAACGTTAGGAGGATAATGATGACTCCTGATTTGATACTAACAACAATAACATATACCTTTAAACTGTGAGATGAACTATGAATGAGGCTGCGTATCCACCAAAGCTGTTCTACAATTTGTGAGGAAAACCATTAAGCAGGAAATACTAGTACAGTATTTTTCATAAATCCTCTTATTCGTTGTGTTAGTACGAGGCTAATATAATAGACTGCCTCGTTGGTCTTGCGGCACAAATGTGCTCGTGGGATTGGGAGGTCTCGGGTTCGATTCCCGGGTCGGGCAAAGTGTTATTGGGTTTTTCCGTTAGGAAATTCTCAGTAGCAGCACGGAGTCTGGTAACGTGCCCGGTACGGCAATAGGCTCGATCCCTATTACGTGGGACCTAAAAATTCATGGCGAAATGTGGGTGTAATATTACATCTCTACCTACCCCTTCGGGGATACAGGCGTGAGTCTAATAATATAAAATAGTTAACTAAGAGATATGACAAAATTGAGAGAAATACGAAAAAATGGGAGATGAGTGACTGAAAATTGCAAATCCAAAAGTTCAAATCTGCAACGTTTGAGGAAAACATTCATCATGAGACTGAGGGTAAGAAAATAAAGTGATACTTTCTGCTGATCCACACATCTTTGTTGAATACTGCTGAACCTTTGCTTCATCATTAATGTTTGTACAAAAAGCACCTAGTATGGGAGAAATTACTTTGGAACAACTGCTACGAATATGTCTGGTCGAGTCTTAGCATTTGTTCAGTAAATATAAAATTGATGTCAGCGATGCATTTTTCAGCAATAATCCCTAAAGTTGAGATATTTTACAACCAACTATTGATTCATTAAAGCAATTTAAATCTACTTCACGATTTATAATTAGGCACTAATTACTTAAGTGTCGGTGTAAAATGGTATTAACATTTCGCACCTTTAAAACAAAAGTAGCATTATACGAAAATATTTCTTTAACACTTTTTTCGAAACAACTACATTATTTATTATTACAGTTGCAGTTTGTAGCTAAAAGTAAGATAGTTCAACTGTTATATAATACTAATTGAAGTACTATATTTCATTACCTGGCCTAGATATTAATCATAATGCTGAGTCAAAAACTTGAAACGGTCATACTAAAAAAATAAAATTTTTGTATACTGCCACTTTTGTTTTATAGGTCCGATTTTTACTGCATGCTTTTCATTGTGAGAAATTTCGCGTAATATGTACGTAAGAAAATAATATACGTAGCTTTTCAGTCAGCGGAAATGGAGTTACAAAAATTTTACGTATAGATATTTAGAGTCTATCCTTACTTATTTCTATATAGTTTATCTAAATAAGCTAAGTCAAATCAGATTAGGAATACTTTCTGATTTCGAAATTTTTTTTTGATTACCTGGCCTAGATATTAATCATAATGCTGCGTCAAAAACTTGAAACGGTCATACTCAAAAAATACTATTT
Organism: Euclidia mi; assembly: GCA_944739405.2. Lineage (NCBI taxonomy): Eukaryota > Metazoa > Arthropoda > Insecta > Lepidoptera > Erebidae > Euclidia > Euclidia mi. Next base: position 26,684,274 of record OX123202.2, read on the forward strand.
TTGTATACTGCTTCTTTTGTTTTATATGTCCGATTTTTACTGCATGCTTTTCGTTGTGAGAAATTTGCTTTTCATTATGACATAAGTCATAATATTAATGAAATATATATATATATATAAATATAAATATGGCATTTTAAAAAGCTTAAGCATGAAAAGCCTTTGACAATGTTTAGTTTTCGACCACTGGACAAACAGTGGCTTATTCAGTTCAAACCACCGTAAACAACTGCGCATTTTGCAGATCTAATTTCGTCAGTAAAGATGGCACGAGCGTTTTCACAGTGAAAATGTACACATAAAATGCAGCTCTCGCTACCCTACTGCAGATAAAGTTAATGTCTTTAACAGAACTAGAGCAAGATTGACATATCTGCAGTTACAATGTAGCCGAGGAGCTAGGTCTGATCACGTTACAATTGTATTCCATTTGGAAAAGTCGAATAGTATAATTATTGAGAAAATATTTTGTATAAGAATTGTCTTGAACATTGTACAAAACTTCATTTAAGTTGTTTAGATAATATCAATTTACTAAAAGCTAACCTTTAAAACTTGAAAGCATTTTATAAAAAGTAGTGGATTAATGAGACTAACTCGTCAAATCGTCTTAGCGTTATCCAGTTTGCATCCAAGAGATTGTCTGTAAAGCCGGCAAGCTGCATTCTAGTCTAATGAGATTTGCAATAAAGAATATTAGCTGTTTTACTGAGCGACTGCTATCTAACCTCTGCAATTCAAAGATATTTTTATTACATACTTACTGTTTTAAAATAGGGGATGAAAGATTTTAGATTCTAAATCTAGTAAAACTATAAACCCTACATTTTGACGGCGCTAAATCAACATTGGTTTTAGAGGAATCGCACATAAAATAACTGTGTAAAATAAAATACTAAACCTGATTCGAGTTAAGAGTGCTTTCGTACATCTATGGACAACTATTTGAATAATTACAAGCATTTAAAGTTACGAGTTACGAAAGAAAAGCATTGTAACATTTTCAAAAACGTCAAGCTATGTTTCCAAGGTATTTCAGCAACAATATATTTCTGACATCACAATTCACAGTACTTCAAACCAGATTCCTAGCATTTGCATCGGGGGCGGACAACGTATTTATTTTAATGCACCTCCGTTATGCTGTATAATGAATATTTGTGCTTAAATATAACAGCCATCCCACTGCGACCATTAAAATAAATGCATGACTATTAAATGTTTTTGATCCTTAGATAAATTCGTAGTACTGAATTCATCTGAATTTAGTAAAATCAATCTTGATTTTAATTAGAGCGGCAAGTGAAATAAACTTGTCCTATACTGGGGTTTCCGTGTGGTGACGGATTAAGAATACGGAATGTCACCACCCCATATCATCCCATGGGTGTCGTAAGAGCCGACAGAGGGAGCATATTATGCAGAGGACAGCACTGTAAGAGAAGGAATACTTGAAACAAACCCTTTACCAACCCGTTTGGCCAGCGTGGTATAGTAGGCCAATGCCTCTTTTCAAAGCAGAGGCCTAGTCCAGCAGAGGACTGTTATAGGCTGATGATGATGATACTGGGGTTTAACCAAGCTGCGTTTTTTATTGAGGCATATAATTAGTGCACATAATCGTACATATCTTGACTGCACAGCGTCTATTGGGAAATGGACAGTACGCTGTTATCTTATTTTAAAGACGTGTTTTAAAATTATTTAACGTTTACCGTCAATTCCCTCCGAACCGATTAAAGATTCGTTAAAATGAGCATACGGTTTATCAGCCTCGTTTGATGACGGTGCCAAGCCAGATTAAATAAATTTTCGGGCAATTAGGGAAATTTATTTTTGTCCGTGTGGTGACGGATTAAGAATACGGAATATCACCACCCCATATCATCCCATGGGTGTCGTAAGAGCCGACAGAGGGAGCATATTGTGCAGAGAACATCACTGTAAGAGAAGCAAAACTTGATACAAACCCTATACCAACCCGTTTGGCCAGCGTGGTATAGTAGTCCAATTCCTCCTTTCAAAGGAGAGGCCTAGTCCAGCAGTGGACTGTTAAGGCTGATGATGATGATGATGAGGGAAATTTATTTATCTTTTCGTGATTGGTGGATTGAAAATCATAATGAAAGGCATTAATTTAAGAGGAATATTGTAACGCGGTGTTAAGCAAAGTAAACTTAAAATAAGAAATCGAATTAAATAAGATATGAAACAATAATCAGAGACAGAAACAAAATTGGCAACGTTTAGTACCTAAGCATAGACCGGCAGCGACCATTTTAGGGCCCAGTTCGTCAGACGAGTAAAACTAAATAATAGGGCTGTTCAAATATGAAACGATTGCGTTCATGGTGTGAAAAGGGCCACACAGGCGTGTGTGTATGTGTGGTACGCACCTAGCACAGGCGTACCACTCCAGTCACTCACGCACACTGTAAACGCTGGCTCGCCGCATCCGCTGCTAGTGGCCGGCGGTGTCACACGCCGCGCCCCCGCATCCCCTACATCCAACACACTCTATACGTTTCACTTTTGCATGCTCTGTCTACGAACTTGACGTATTCACTCAACACGCAAGTGCGCAACAGTCCAACTTTTTGACCTTCGCATACTTTTATATTCACTTGAATTGCTATTTCCACTGCACTTGCCGCATCCTCTATCCTTACGGCCACTCCGACACTAAGCGGCATCCACCTCCGGCATCACCGTATCTGTAAAAGAAAGGATACTAAAATTACATGATATAGAACAACGATATCTGAATATGTTGGATTGTACTCCATATAATAACGGTTTATTCTCCTATAAGGATAAGCGGTAACATTGTGCATTGGTTGGAAAACATAAATGAATTTAGAATAGACGCGCCCTTGACGCAGTTTTCTCAACGTCTTTGATTTTCATGATATCCCATTTTATCCCTTGCGTCCCAAAAGAAGAAATCTCACGAAATTCCACAAGACTCGCGAGATACTGTGATGAATGAGTCAGTGGGTTTGCCTTTTAGATTAAAATGAAAACCGTAAGGAGGACCTGCTTTTCGTCTAGCACTTTACGAAGCAGAAAAGGGTGTTTTATTATTCAAAAAGTTGCGCGTTATTTACAGTGGCGTGGTTGGTAAATCGAATTTTTCGAACTATCTCGTATTAGATGGAGCATTTCTTTTATGTTGTGTGACTAAAATTTGAATTTAATGTGTGATGGCGGCGGCACACTAGTGTACGTGCTGGCTGGTGTGTCGCTTCGGTTGATAGTGGAAGCATAATTTGCATTCAATGTGCCGCAGGGAGAACGGACTTTGATCGCAACCGCGCGCGGCGCGAGGCTTGCAAATTTTGATAGCGAGACGTTATTGGTATGAAATTATCTGTTATCTCACGAATGGCAAATACATAATGGTGTTTTAATAGATGTTACATGTAATCGCGATCGTATTAGTATAATTCGTTTTTTAATCGTTTGGTCGTCTTGAATTTATTTTCATGTGCCTTTAGGTAAATTTAAAAATAATTGAAGCAACGGTCACTTTGAACTTATAGATGCTTGGCACCAGACCAATCAAGTATATGTAAATGAAACACATAGCAAGGTCTTGATGTGGCCAAGTGATCACTTAAGCTAAGTATTATACCGACATATCGAAACGTAATTTGGCTTAAGGATTCAGCCGTAATCATTATGATACAAGAGACTAACAAACACAATAATCATATATCGGTTGGAAAGCAAATACCCATTAGGTGTATGAACAAATATTGGTATCATAGGGAATTAAGTCTACCGTAAGCTGCGTAATTTTGTTGGCCATTGATGAGTTGACCACTTACCTAACTGTCACGAATCGCGCTCAAATTGAATTCCACCAGTTTATGCAATTACTTGTACCTCACAGTATCAAACAAACTATACTATAATTTTATAGTTTCATCGTCATGTAGGTTGAATTTATTTTGAACAAACGATGATGCAAACATCGTATATTTTTTGTAATATTACTAAATATTCATGTTCTTCATCTGGTAGAGTCATTGTTCGAATTTTTCGATAGAGAATTATAATGATAATATTGTGATTTCAAAATAAGTGGAGAATGGAAGACAAAGACATTCTGCGTCGACTCTAAGTAATATGGGAACAGGGCAGGCAGTAGGAAAAGAAGATATAGGTATACATGCATTTAGTAAGTATGAGAAGAAGTTAGTGTTTGTCTTAGAAAGTAGAGTGCTGATTCATATTTAAGAGAATCTGAACGTATGTAAGTGAACTGAATACGTTGGTAAGCAATTACATATTAGGTCTTAATTTCTAAATGTTGTCCTTAATAATTTAGAATCTTAATTAAACGAGGCCAAATGAAGGTGGTATTTTTGCACCTCCGTTTATACACCACTACGACACTATGCGGGTTCATTATGAATACCACGTATTTATTTTTGAGTAATAATACTCAAATTTACGTAAATAGGTAAAACTTATCATGTATTATCCATTTTCCTTTGAAAATACTTTCAGGTGGCACATTATTGCTAGTGCTGCGGGCCACAGCTCATTGCAATGCTAAACTCCTTGGGGGACTCATGAATACATTGCTCGAATGCAGTCTCCGCCAATAGTCCATGGAAATTTACGTGTGTTCTTAAATTTAGTTTGCTTTTAGTGGCCATATCCATTTCGCATAGATACTTTATGGGTCATTCTTCTAGACACGTTTTTAAAGCGGCATCACCTTAAAAGAATAGAAATCGAAAAGTTAGCAAGCCACTTTCTTTTTCGGGCAAACCTTTAATCCTCTCTTATTTGGGTTATTGATTATTATTCAATTATCTACATATTTATTATCATAAAAAAATAAAACACCCCATTCTTTGATTTTCGTGGAGTGTCCCAAACCCCGATCTAGTCACTTAGTAAATTATATATTTTAAACTAAACGGTACATGCTTACCAAAAATAAAACATTAAGTCCTAAGAAATTGACAATGCTATGAAAAATTAGATCATAGTTCTAAAAGAATTACAGTATCTAAAAAAAATTAAAATGTAACTGTCCCGGGGTAGTTACTGATTTGCGTGGATCATTGTAAATTCACTTGCACATCCCTAACTTCGCGGCCCAATGTTGCGTCATCCTAATTAACGTAACAATTAGTCGCACTCTGACTGCGGAAAGAGTGCTTTTGTGACGACGCGTCGAGTTTCCGAAAAATTAAGATAAGAACATCGTTTCGGGGGTATGGTTTCTCAAAACTTTGATTTGCGTGGTACAATTTTCTCCGGTGTCAGTGAATTTGTTTATTGAATAAAATATTGTAGGGAACAAATATAAGGTAACGCAACTTATATTCAAAACACAGTATATTTGCTTAAAGTGTTTTTGTATATTTTTAGAATAACAGATTTATTATGATTTCCGTGGTCGTGATTTGCGTGGTTTACGTGATAGTTTTGACCCACGCAAATCAATTATTGGCCATGCAAATGAAATAACTTTGAGTTTGTAATAGTTATGTATGATAATATGTTTATTACTTTAGTTACATGTAAATTCGTTTAAGTCAAACTTATTTTTTTTTATAAGTACCTAATAATAATAAAAATAGTATTAGATTAGCTAAAATTGTAATGAATAATTTTTTAGCCCAAAATGCTATTAACAAGAGCGGAAAAATTAGAAATACACACACACACACACAAATTGAACTCCATACATCCGAACATCCGATTCACATTCGAAATGGAGGTAGACGGATCGTTACCCTTTCTCGACGTTAAAGTGACAGTGAGAGATAATGGTACCCTTGGACACACTGTGTATAGGAAACAGACACACACCGACAGGTATCTCAACGCGAACTCGCACCACCATCCGCGGCACTTGGATTCCGTTGTGTCCTCGTTAGTGAACAGAGCGTATGACTTATGTGACCCCGAACAATTAAATAGTGAGCTGTCACATGTTCGGGAGGTACTTAGGTGCAACGGATACAAGAAAAACTTACTCTGTCGGAAGAGGAACGAGCGTAAACCTGAAGTAAGCAGAGTGCCCGCTTACATGCCGTATCTAAAGGGAGTGACGGACAAAGTTGGAACAGTACTCAAGAAATACTCCATCAAGACTGTATACAGTCCGCTCTCTAAGATAGCACACAATCTGCGTACACCAAAGGATGTAATTCCTCTCCAAACACCTGGCGTCTACAAAGTCGATTGCAGCTGTGGTAGTTCATATATCGGACAGACTAAGCGTACAATCGCTGAAAGGGTAAAGGAACATATCGCAGCTGTAAAAAACCGACATATTAACAAGTCGGCGATAGCTGAGCATTTGTTGGAGTCTGGACCAAACCACTGGATAGAACTGCATCAACCACAAGTCTTATCCACCGATCGTCACTATTACTCCAGGATAGTACGTGAAGCGGTAGAAATCAAGAAATATAACAATTTCAACCGGGAGGATGGATATAGATTATCGGCCACTTGGAATCCAGTCATCAGCAAGTGTAAACACCGCCGCAGTGATAAATCTCAACAGTGTGTAGACGTCATTAGTGTAGTGTGTTGGAGTACCGACATTGCGAACTTAAATAAAGACCAAGTCAGGGTAGGTGCTGAAACCCGCACTTCCACAAGACGTCGCTGAGCTCTCATCAGTCTCTCCGCGACCACGCTCGGTGCAAGACGAGCGAAACGTCGGTAACAAATAGGTATTTATACCTTAAATAAGTTAAGTTAACGCGATTAAGACCCGCTAAATTAATTTCTATGATGTATACAAATCGCGAAAGCTTAAAATCGATTTCCGTCTTATATCCATACTGCCCTTCCTTTCCAAAGTCCTAGAGCGTCTCATTCATAAACAACTATGCACATTATTGTCTAAAAATACTCTTCTAAATCCCTACCAATCCAGTTTTCATTCTGGACATAGTACTACTACAGCATTGGTACATATCTCTGATGAGATACGACTGGGTATGGATAGTGGAAAGCTCACGCTACTTTCCTTACTCGACTTTAGCAACGCTTTCAATACCGTGGATTTCCACATCCTGCTTGACATACTTCGCTCTATTAACATATCTCCAACGGTGATTGACTGTTTTCATAGTTGAGGAAAAGTACTCTTCATGGTGTAATACAACTGCCGGCGTACCGCAGGGTGGCGTTTTATCTCCGATACTTTTCGCAATTTTCATAAATTCAATATCCCATAAGATAATTTCGTCTTACCACCTTTACGCAGATGATTTACATATTTACGCCCAGGCACCCCTAGAATCAGTAGCAGATGCGTTTTATTCTATAAATACTGACTTAACACAAATTTGTGAGTGGAGCAAAAAGTATGACCTGAAGGTTAATCCCTTAAAAACGCAGATTGTTTTCATGGGCAGTCCCAGGATGATCTCGAAGGTCAATTGGTTAATGTTGCCTGAGATTAAATTCGACGGCAATATTCTAAAATAAACCAACCATGTAAAGAATTTGGGCATATATCTGGATAGCACTTTAAGTTGGGGACATTAAATTCAGGAGACCAGTCGTAAGTTGTTTGCGTCAGCGGGGAATTTTCTTCCAATAGCCACTAAAATTGCGCTTGCTCAATCTTTACTTCTACCAGTACTCGATTATGTCGATGTCAGCTATCTTGATCTCACTGAACAGCAACTTGACAAACTTGAGCGTCTCCAAAACTTTTGTATCAAATTCATATTTGGTCTTTACAAATATGATCATGTATCAAAATTTCGTAACAAACTCAAGTGACTCCAAATTCGTTTTCGCAGGAATACTCATATTCTTACATTATTGTATAATGTTTTATTCGATCCTAACACTCCCTTGTATTTCAAATAACGTTTTAAGTTCCTCCATGACACACATGCAAGGTTTTTTAGGTCGTCAGAGAATCTAAGGCTGCAAATGCCAACGCATTCAACAAATTACTACAGTAAATCCTTTACTGTCCAGGCAGTGCGCTTGTGGAATGCGTTGCCTCCCGAAATTAGGCAAGTAAAGTCAATAGGCATATTTAAAAAGGCATTAAAACAGCACTTCTTATCTAGTAACTAGTCACTGTCAATAGCTTATTGTAACTATAATATCTAAAATGTGATATGTATGTATATATGTATTTATGTATGTATGTACTTCCTTTGACATAAGTTTGAGCAATATTTTCATGGTGAACTATGTACCTATGCATGTATGCATGTATGTATATTACATGTTCTGTATTTACGTAATATATGTATTTTTATCTCTACTTAGCAAGTAACTTTATTACTAAACCATTTTATAATTCTATTTCCCTTATCTATTTCTTTCCATCCAAAGGTTGCCTGGAAGGAATCGCTTTTAGCCATAAGGCCGTCCATTGTGCATTGTAGCTATTTGTAAACTTCTTCTTTTTCTCTTCCAACTCTGTAATGTGACGTGTGGGGTACAATAAAGAATGTTCTAATCTAATCTAATCTAGGACAGACGGGTCGAAGTTTTGAGGTGAGATATTAAAAACATTTAGCGGCGTTTAGAAACAACCAGCCGGAAAAGTCTCATTTTGCCGAACATTTACTTCAAACGGGTCATACTTTAAATAGCGGACACTCATTTGACGTCATACACACTTGTCAAAAGGGTATTAGAATGTGCTTATTGGAACAATTAGACATTTTAAAGCGGGACTTGCATACATTACTGAATGATCAAACCAACTTTAACGGGTCCCCATTGCTGAATATATTCGCATACCGTCATAATGACTCACATCAGTCGAGCAACGGAGGGAATTAGAAAGTACAATCGTTTATAAGACATGCCTTTGGTAGAAAAGCGCTCAATCGTTGCCCATAGCTCCTAAGGATGCCTCGTGCAGAGGCGAAACATGTGTCGAAGAATAGTCGGCGCATACAGCGGAATACTGCAAGTCAGGTATCTTCCTGGAACCCATACCATTCCTATATCCCTTATCCTTTTAGAGGAGTTTGGTATTGTCAACCTTTTTCAGTTGCAATAGTTGGGGTGGTCAATCCGAAGGTGCGTGGTGGGTTCCTCTTTCCTTCCATTAGGTTACAATGGAGTTCCGCCAAGTAACGTCTGATTCAATCAACTTTAAAAATATTACTTTTACGTATATTTTAAGAAACAGATGTCGATTTAAAAAAAAATATTAAAAATTGCCACGCAAATCACCAAATAATGCCTTGCTCGAAGAATCACCCTTATCAATTAATTCATTCATTGTTTTTCTAGTGAGCCATCTCTCCAGATGACATAAAAAAAATTATGTTTCGTTCTGTGTAAATGAGATCGGTACTTTAACCATTTTAAATCAGACCGTTTGCTTATTTCAGACCTATGTCTCATTGAAAAATCTCGACATTGAGATAAACATAAAATGCACCCAGATATCAAAGCCATGGAGGGATCACACAATTGACTGCTCACTCGGCTCATTGGCATTGACTTTATTAAGCAAATCAAGGCGGCGCCGCATAGACTACGCGCTCCTCTTCGAGTACAGTTAGGTAACCTTTTCAAAATCCTCAAATAGTAATCACTAATCTTGTATAGCTTTGGGTGAGTTTTGCGTTCAATAATTCAAATTTGGACGAAGACTCGCGTTGCAAGGTAATACTTACCTAAAGGGGCTTATAAACTTGAGCTTTCACTTGTGATGAACATTTTTGTTAATATTACATTTGTAATATGATGGGTGTTCAGGTGTTGTGAAGAAAAACATGTCTTACTCGTTCAGTGTCATTTATTTGAATGCTAAAAAACTTATTAAATATAAAGTACAAAAAAATGTTGATAAAAATAAGGCAGCCCAAAATTCATTAACATCCCAAATTAAGTATAATTGTCAAATTTCGGCCAACACTTTAGACCCTAAATTCACGTCATACAAGCATAAATCGCTCTATCAATATGTAGAATCCAAATTAAGGGATGGTGACATACGGGGCGCATCTAGACTATTATTCAGTAGTGATGTGGTGGCGCCTTGCTCTCCAGAGACGCTTGCGGGTCTGAAGAGCAAGCATCCAGCGCCCATTAATGATCTCTCCTTTCCTGAAGCTCCCGACAGTGAATCGGAACATCTGATCACCACGGCCAAGGACGTGTTAGCAGCAGTTTGCTCCTTCCGGAGTGGCTCGGCAGGCGGCCTCGATGCCTTGACACCACAGCATCTAAAAGATCTTGTGTGTGCAAGTGCTGGGGTGGCTGGCGATACACTTCTGAAGGAGTTGACTGCCCTAGTAAATATGATGCTCTCCGGTAATGTGGACGATGCCATCATTGACATCTTGTATGGGGCGAATCTATGTGCCCTTAACAAGAGGGATGGTGGCATTCGTCCCATTTCCGTGGGTTGCACTTATCGGCGTATAGCAGCCAAGATATGCTGTAAATTTTACAGCAGGGAGCTATCAGAAAAATTCCAACCCCTACAACTAGGTTTTGGTTCCAAAGGGGGTTGTGAGGCTGCCATACATGCCCTTTCCACGTACCTTGGAAGTGGTGTTGGAGAGGTCATTTTGAAGGTTGACTTAAAAAACGCCTTCAATTCCACTGAATTGAAGGCGGTTTTTCAAGTAATAGGAACACTTTGTTGACACAAGCAAAATTAGAAACCCCCAAATTTTTTAAATTTCTTTGGCAATGTTACAGGTATCCCACAAAATTACTATATCAGGACAATCTTTTGGAATCTGCAGTTGGATGCCAACAAGGTGACCCTCTTGGACCAGTCATTTTTAGTTTAGCTATACAACCCATTATTCGGCAAATAAATTCTAAATTTAATGCATGGTTTTTAGACGACGGGACCCTAGGGGGCGCTGCAGACAATGTATTACAAGATTTAGCTTTTATTAAAAATAAATTCGCATCTATTGGCTTGGAACTAAATTCTAGTAAGTGTGAATTGTTTATAAATACAATAGACTCCACAAAAAAACATTCGATAATATCAAAATTTAATAATTGGCATCAAACATCAAAATTATTGATAAGACTTCTCTTCGCCTCCTAGGTTCTCCAGTATTTGAAGAATCTTTCGGTTCTTTCTTAGACGAAAAGATACAAAATTTTTGTGAAATTTCAGATCGCCTATTCAAAATTAATATTCATTCGGCCTATACAATTATTCGTTATTCTCTTTTCGTCCCAAAATTCACACATATGCCTTAAGATCTTCCCAACTTTGGAAAAAAAAATTACTTTTAGAACAAATCAACCAAATTATCCTAATTACTTTAAAGAGAATTTTAAATGTGGACTTGGACGACCGAGCCTGCCTACAAGCGTCTTTGCCCATACGTTTGGGTGGGCTCGGCGTTCGCAAAATTTCCAGTGTTAGTTTACCAGCGTTTCTGTCTTCGGTTCACAGCACGGAAGAGTTAACTAGGAAAATTTTATCACCTACACTAGTTAACTCAGGAGTGTTGTGCAAAACCGAAGCTATAAACGCCTGGAAAATGGCTTGTCCAAGCACTGATTTGCCTACCAACCTATTCTCCCAAAGACTGTGGGACGCGCCGCTTTGTAACATAGTAAGAAAAAATCTTTTGGATACTTCTTTAAATGTTGCAGAGCGTGCTTGCTTACTGGCTGTGGGAGAGTGGGAATCCGGTCTACGGTTTCAGGCACTACCATCGTTCAACACTGGAACCATGTTGGACAATGAGACATTCCGTATTGCCATTTGTCTTCGTTTAGGTGCTCTGTGTGTTTCTCCGCATCGATGTCATTGTGGAGAAGACGTCGATAGCCTCGGCCACCATGGGCTATCTTGCAGCAGGAGCGCTGGTAGAATTCCTCGTCATGCCCATCTGAATGATATAATCCGTCGTGCTCTTGTCGCGTCTGGCGTACCAGCTGTACTTGAACCAAATGGTTTGGTACGCGACGACGGTAAGAGACCTGATGGTATGTCATTGCTGCCTTGGAACATGGGTAGGCCTTTGGTGTGGGACGCAACCTGCGTAAACACCCTCGCGCCATCACACGTTCCAAGCACGGGAGGCCATGCTGGCGCTGCTGCTGCAACTGCGGAAACCCTCCAACGGCGCAAATACAGTAATTTAGTAAGTAATTACGTGTTTGAGCCGTTTGGGGTGGAAACGCTAGGCTCATGGGGTCCGAGCGCTCGTTCTCTATTCCGGAAAATTTCGTAAGGGTTAATCGACGTCTCACGTGACCAGAATTTGGCTGGTTTATTCTTTGCTCAGAGAATCAGCATTGCCATCCAGCGTGGCAATGCTGCCAGCCTTCTGGGCACGTTACCCGATGACATTGATGCGGAGGCATTTTACGATGCCTAAACCATGTAAATATTTTCAGTTTCTAAATTTGTTTTTAAGGTTTTTGTATTAGATAAGATTACATTAAGCTTCTTATAAATTATGTTTCTTAATACAAAATGAAATAAAAACATTGCAATACGTAAAATAAATCAAAAGTACAATAATTTCTTATTGCGCATTACCTAATTTCAAGTTGCAACCTATGCAATATTCGTACACGTGTAGTCGTGTACCTATTTTAACTAATTGCCAAAGAAATCTATAATATCATATTTTATTACATTACAACTCCCCCGAAAAATGTCTATCGCTACCTTTCCCCTTTAAAAAAAAAACTTACTAAATATTAAATTTAAAATGTTATACACAATTATTACATGTATGTATTTTTATATAACCCAAATATACTTAAAATTTACTTATAACAATTGAGAATACAATAAAAAACTTAATGCTAACTAAAATACCTCTTAGTGTTATTCTTATGTATAATATATTATATTCTTTATTATCCTTTAATATCTTAACATTTGGTGAAACTCCCTCAATAACTTCATAGGGTTAGGTTAGGTATTATATATGTTTTGAAGTTGATTACCTGTTTGGTTTTTTATAAGAATTAGGTCACCCTTTTCGTAAGTTATGGAGTAAGTTTTCTTGTCATACATAAATTTTCTTTTAAATTTATTTGTTAATACATTCTGCTGGGCATCGTATTGTGCTCGCTGTAGACGATATTTCATTTCTTTTGGGTAATCATTGTAATTATACAAAGGTTCAACTGAAGTTCCAAAATCTGATGGCAATTTACAACATTTACCAAATACTAATTCAAATGGTGAGTATTTTGTTTCTGAATGCACTGTAGTATTGTAAGAAAATGACCAAATGGTAACCAATCACTCCAATCAATATTATTCCTATCACACTGAATTCGAAGATATGAGCCTAAATGTCTGTGACTGTTTTCTAGTGAGCCTATAGTTTCATGGTGATAAGGTGTGGTATTTAAATGTTTTATTTTTAATATTTTACACACATTTTTCATAATATTAGACAAAATCTCTGTACCTTTATCTGTAATGACTTGTTTAGGTACTCCGTATCTCAAAATAAAATTAGAAACGAAGACTCTGGCTACTGATTCGCAATCCTTACTCTGCATGGGATATGCCTCTACGAATTTAGATAAGTCACATTGCAATGTTAAAATGTATTTATTATTGTTGATATTAGTTGGTAGTGGACCCATGATATCTAACGCGACACATTCAAATGCTGAGCTTGCAGTATTTGTTATAACCATCGGCTCTCTTACGAGACGATTAGAAAATTTATTATATTGACATTGTTGACACTTTTTTACGTAATTAATGACGTCATTCGTCATACCTGGCCAGTAGTAATATCTTTTTAAATTGCCTATCATTCTGTTTATCCCTGCATGTCCGCTAGTGGGTAACAAATGAAAGTCATTCAATATTATTTTCTTATCCTCGTGATTACAAATTCATATTATATCTCTTGTAATTAAAATTCTGGGTAACTTAATATACAACTTTTTCATATGACTTGCAAGTATTTTTATATTTGTTGCATTTTCTCTATTCTTAATAATTAATATTTCATTTATATTTTCTTTTTCGCACAACGATACTAAATCTCTCGCTAACTCCGACGGGGTAGATAACGATCGAGTATTTAGGTATATAGTACACCGCGAAGGTACATAGATTCAGTATTCTATCCCAGAACAATGAGAAATCAATGTGCTAAAATCTTTGTCATTTATAAAAAAACCGGCCAAGTGAGTGTCGGGCCACGCGGGTTTAAATTCGTTATATGTACTACATTTGTGATTTTTTTCACCTCTTCCAAATTAGTAGTTTAGCCGGCAGAGGGGGGGACACTTGAGTAAAAAAAATATTTTCACTTCAAAGCTTGATATTTGACAAACCAATCACTTGATCAAAAATTATTTGAGCAAGCTAATAATATTTTTTTTAAACCTATCCAATGATATCCCACATAATGGGGTACTCAACCAAAAAAAAATTCAACCCCACTATAAATGTAGGGGAGATACCCTTAAAAAAATATTTTCCAAAATTTTATTCTACAGTTTTGTTGCAATATCTTATTTTATATATTCATGTCAAATATCAGCTTTCTAGCACCAGGCATCTTTGAGCTAGGCTGCGGACGGACAGACGGACGGGCATGACGAAACTATAAGGGTTCCTTGTGGACTACGGAACCCTAAAAACTAATTCATGTCACATCCATGGATTTTTTAAGAATTGCCACAGTCTTAGATTGATCAGGCCTGCTGCTGGTAGAAGATTCTTCAGTCAAATTATTGTTATCAGTAGATATCTGAGACGTTAACTTTTTTGTTTGTGCTCTCGTCAGTACAGAAACTACTTGTTCTCCAATAGATTTTAAATTATTACAGGTAATTGTCATAGGGATCCGACTTAATGCGTCTGCAGCTGCATTATTTCGGCCCGGGATGTACACAATTTCAAAGTCATATTCTTCAAGATACAGTTTAAATTTAGTAAGTCTACTAGAAGGATCCTTTAAACTAAATAAATACACTAATGGCTTATGATCGGTAAAGATTTTAAACCTTCTGCCATACAGGTATGGTCTAAAATGCCTTACTGCCCATACTTACTTTTCTACATTACATGCTAGTAATTCTAAGTCAATTATAGGGTATCTACTTTCAGCGGGCGATAAGTTACGACTCGCGTAAGCAACTACGTGACCATTACTGTTAGACAAAACCGCGCCTAATCTAGTCTTATAAGCTTCTGTACGTAGCTGAAAAATATTTGTTTCCGAAAAGTCAGGATACTGCAATACAGGTGGTGACATTAAAGCAGATTTTAACTTGTGAAAAGAATTGTCACACTCGCACGTCAATTTAAACTCTACATTCTTTTTACATAATGTATTTAATGGATAC
The DNA here is from genome assembly GCA_944739405.2 of Euclidia mi. NCBI lineage: Eukaryota > Metazoa > Arthropoda > Insecta > Lepidoptera > Erebidae > Euclidia > Euclidia mi. Next base: position 26,699,565 of record OX123202.2, read on the forward strand.
GCAATATTAGCAAAGTTAGGTATGAAACGTCTATAGTAATTAGCAAATGCTAAGTAGCGCTTGACGTCATCAGAGTTCGATGGCACCGGATAATTACACAAGGCCTTAATTTTGCTGTCGTCAGTAAGAATGCCATGTGATCTTATTCTATGACCTAAATATACTATTTCAGTGCGCAAAAATTCACACTTTATTGGATTTAATTTTAAATTGACATTTCGTAAGCGTTCCAAAACTGTAATTAAGTTTTTATTATGATTTTCCATCGATTTTCCTATCACAACACAGTCGTCTAGGTAAATAAAGGCTTTTTAATCTTGAGAACACACTGGGAGATGTTTTCAAACCCATAGGTGAACGCTTCATCTGATACATTTTATCAGTAGTAAAGGCTGTGTATTTTCGTGAGTTTGGATCTAACTCTAACCGGTACATTTTGTTTAGACTGAATGCTGTATACTTTCCCGAATTTTCCTCTAATGACAACTGATAATAGCTTTGTCTTGTTTTGAAAAATAAATACTACCTGACAGAGAATCTAAGATATCTGTTATATTTGGTAACGGAAATTTATCATCCTTAATTTGGTTATTTAACTGTCTGTAATCAATCAACTAATCTCCATTTTTTTTCGTTAGATCTATCCGACTTTTTAGGAACTAGCAAGACTGGGCTGGACCACTCCGATGTGGTTTCTTCTATTATATCGTTTGCTAACATTTCATCTATTTGTTTTTGCACCTCCTTTTTCAGAGAATGAAGAATCCTATAAGGCTTTATATAAGTGGATGTAGCGTTGTCTTTTAAAGTTATTGTATGTGTCATAATGTTTGTGGTTGATAATTTGTCACCGGGAATATGAAAAACGTCGGCATATTTTGCACAAATATGTTCGATGCTACGTTTTTCCTCTATCGATAAATTCAATAACTCAAATAATGTTTTAACGCGATTTACGCTATTTGTATTTTCCAAAAAAATACAAATATCAAAGTTATTGATATCATAAACAGTAAGATCTTGAAAATCACAGTCTACTTCGTTATCCGTAGTATTTAATATTCTTAACGGGATACGACCATTATTTGGTTGCGAAATAATACCAGTGACGAAAACTCCTTGCTGGATTTCTTTTGATAAAACTACACAGTCACATTTCGACGTAGTTGGGATGAACCTTATTATTTCGCACCGAGGCGGTATCGAATGCCTATACCTAGCATTATAATGATTTTCAATAGGAATGTGATTATTATTTTTATAAAGTTGTAATATACTATCTCTATAGTTAATAATTGCTTCATAACGCTGTAAAAAATTATCTCCTAAGATTCCGTTTGCAGTGCAAGACATATTCTTAAAGAGATAAAATTTTTCACTAAATATATAGCCAGAGTAATGAGAGAGAATATGTTTAGCTATAAAATGTGGCCATCGATTTACTTGGAGTACAAAATAAAAAAATTAAATAGTTGAAAGATAAATACATTATATAATGTTAAACTCGGCTATCTATTCTGTGGATACCAATATCGTATAATGCCAGGGATTTATGGATGAGAAAATTCCTGGCAAATATGTGTTTCACAAAACCCATTGATATCGCAATGAATTTGAAATTTGGCCAATAGCAATATGAAACATATAGTTTTCGATATGAATATTTTTTATTGTAAAATATAGTGTAAAAATATGGTTCCCATTTAGAATTTCATGATATACTTACATAAAAGTATGTGGACAATGATTGAACATTGTTTTAAATATAGCTTTATTTGCGCATATATGTATATACTGAGTTGATTAAGTTGATATAATCATGTACACTGAACTGCACTATTTTGCTAATAAATCAAATTTTCGGTACGAACATTTTGGTATGCATACATTTTAAAATAATATTAGTCATACAAAGCGTGTTCAATTAAATTTGGCAATTTTCTATTCGGTTCTATTTATTTTCTATAACGGTGAGCCAATGAATTGAAATCAGAACCAACGGAAAAATACTCTGTTTTTTACCACAGCGCGTTACCTTTTTAATTTATGACGAAACGAGTACAAAATACGTGCAAAGTTCACAGAATTAGAGGCCACGATGTATACAATGTTATATTATAACAATTAATCTTTGAAGAACGCCTTTAGGTCTCGTTCCAAGACATCTGGACGCGCACCTAATTTATTAGGACCATTACTCAGAGTGGGACGGAGTGGGCACGGCATCTTAAAGTGACGTCAACTATGTCAATGTACTAGCTAAGCTTTTTCTAAAGCCCTATTAAATAATTGAACCCCATATATTATGCGTGAAACTTAATAGTGCTTATGATTTGTGGCCAGTATTATTAAATGGTGGGTGCGATCCTTCGAGATTAATAGTGTTTTACGAATGACTAATGCCTACCATTATGCCACTGAAATTGATAAATACATAAAAAAAGGATTCATGACATTATTATGCTGGTCCCTTTTAGTTTTTGTATCGAATCGTAAAAAATCGTAGACCGTAAGGTGACGACACATATATCGCTTAAATTTATCTAAGAATGAAGGTAAACGGACAATGCGTCAATATTGTATTTAGAATTTACTAAGATAGGTATAATAAGTAGTACCCAATTATTTTACATTCTCCCGAAGATAGCAAATAGGCAGCATTATTGTCATGTGTCATCCATATTGCCTATATTTTAGTGACTAGTCGACGCCAGCGGCTTCGCACGCACATATTTTCGAATTTCCCGTTTTGCCCGATCCCATAGGAATTTCAAGAATTCCTCTCTTAGTGCACCCTACGGTCCCCAAGGAACATACATGACAAATTTCAGCTTCTTGCGCCGAGAAGTTTCGGCTGTAGCTTGTCTGTCAGTCAGTCAGTAACGCAAGGATTTTATATATAAAGAAGATATTAGTTATGGTAGTGAGAGTACTGCGCTAGCTAGAGTGCCATAGTTATTAACCTATCCCAGATGCCTTAAAGCGTTATTATGAGCAATGTATATTGCAAATGTAAGATTCAGCTATAACACCAGTCAATGGTTTGGCCAATATTATGCGGTTTATAATAAATAACCCGAACATTCATTGACTTCAGTCGCTTTAGAATATTAAAGTACCTTAGGTACGTCTATAGAATCTACTAGAACCAGGTCTAGGACAGGCTTAACTATTGTTAGCTGTTGAGAATGGGATACACACCGGCCAATTGTGAATAATAGAATAAATTATTATTCTCTTGATTTGTATTTTAATATTTTAAGTTGAGATTGTAATAATTATTTTGCACAATCCGGATGTTTCCAGAGTAAATGTTGTGCATCCTGATAATATTGTACACATACATGTGGCTGGTCATATAATTGTAAATCTGCATTGATTGTTGTACATGTACATATTTCAAATTGTAATTTATTGCATGTTGTTAATAGTTCAATTTTTCCATGCGACATATACTAGTACACAAGCGTATAATGTATCGACGTTTAATAACTATTGTTTAGTAAGTTACGGAAGTTAAAGGTCCTTTTTGTGGTAGATATAGATTTAATACTTTGTTTATAACACAGGATTTTTAAACGACTTCAAACAAAAAAAAGGAGGAGGTTCTCAATTCGGCCGGTATATTTTTTTTTCCATGTATGTACACCGATTTCGGCAAGGTTTCTGAACCGATTTACGTGATTCTTTTTTTGTTTGATGCGGAATAGTTTCGAATTGGATCCATAAAATTTGATTCATGTAGGCCAAGTAGTTTTTATTTTATGAGCATTTTTTAATTTATATTCACCTATTCCGATGTCTGAAATATGTATAATGCCCGCTGTACACATTGGTCCAACATGTTGGCTTAAATTGGTGTAGTTGGCGCCAACGTTGGCCGGCCAACCGAATAGTGTCGGTTTTTTGTGCACACATCAAAGAATCTTGGCGCGCTCCGCCAACAGCGTTCACACGTTGGCGCCTTTTTCATTTCGTTCTCGCTCTTCAGCGGAGACAGTACTGTTGCGCGTGAATGATATTTATGTTCCCAAGTTCCTATAACGATGGCGGCGGCGTAGGGCAGCAATGAGGTTTGACAATTTATGGAAATTGTGCCGAAATTGAACAATAATATATATATAATTTTACTATTTTTATGTTGTTTTTTTGTTAATTTTTATTTTTATAAAATTAAAAACGAAGTAAGTTGAAAAATATATTTTTATTAGGGACCACATTGTTATCTTCTAGACTTGGTAGTTGGGGTAGGTTATTTAACAAAAATTCCTATTATTAATAATAAGCTACCTATTTTATATTTCATGTTAATGAAGCGTGGAGCCGTATGGCGGATAAAATTTAATATTAATTTTATCCGCCATACGGCTCCACGCTACTATTAACGAAATGACAAAGAAAAAATAATCATTAATGACAACATTTAAAATGCATCACATTTTACTTTAGTGACGTGTACGCGCACATAATAATTAAACGCACTGTATAAATAAATAGCCGTGGATGCAAGTGCTTCTACGTCCACCTTTGTCTAAGCATCAATGCAGAATGATACGTCAGCCAATCATATCAGCCAAACGACGTCCACTGCTGAACATAGGCCTCCCCCAAGGTTCTCCACACAGACCGGTCTTGAGCCGCCCGCATCCAACCTCCTCCCGCGATCTTGACAAGATCGTCGGTCCACCTTGCGGGGGGCCTACCTCTGCTGCGTCGTCCGGTACGTGGCCGCCACTCCAGAACCTTTCTGCCCCAACGGCCATCGGTTCTTCGAGCTATGTGCCCTGCCCACTGCCACTTCAGCTTGGCTATCCGGAGAGCTATGTCGGCGACTTTGGTTCTACTGCGGATCTCCTCATTTCTGATTCGATCTCGCAGGGAAACTCCAAGCATAGCTCTCTCCATCGCCCTCTGAGTGACCTTGAGCCTTCTGATAAGGCCCATAGTGAGCGACCACGTCTCTGATCCGTAAGTCATCACTGGCAACACACACTGGTCAAAGACTTTCGTCTTGAGACACTGCGGGATATCGGACGAGAAGATATGTCGTAGCTTCCCGAACGCTGCCCAACCGAGTTGGATTCGACGATTGACCTCCTTCTCGAAGTTGGACCTACCTAATTGGACTACTTGTCCCAGGTAGATATACTTGTCGACAACTTCGAGCGTAGAGTTCCCAACCTGAATAGGAGCAGGTACAACATGGACGTTCGACATGATTTTCGTCTTGTCCATGTTCATCTTAAGACCTACTTGTTGGGAGACTCTACAGAGGCCATCGAGCATTGTGCCTAGGTCTTCCATGGTCTTAGCCATGACTACGATATCGTCTGCGAATCGAAGGTGAGTGATGTACTCGCCGTTGATGTTGATGCCGAGTCCATTCCAGTCCAGAAGCTTGAAAACATCCTCCAGCGCAGTGGTAAACAGTTTCGGGGATATGACATCCCCCTGTCTCACCCCTCGCTGGAGTTGAATAGGTTTCGAACTCTGGTCCTGGAGGCGGACTGACATAGTGGCGTTTTCATACAAACACTTCAGCACTTCGATATATCGGTAGTCAATCCGGCACCGTTGGAGAGACTGTAGCACCGCCCAGGTTTCGATCGAATCGAAGGCTTTCTCATAGTCCACAAACGCCAAGCATAGGGGCTGGTTATACTCCTCGGACTTCTGTATAATCTGCCGCAGCGTATGTATGTGGTCTATGGTACTATAGCCTTTACGGAAACCGGCTTGTTCGGGAGGCTGGAAGTCGTCTAGCTTGCTCTCGAGACGATTCGTGATGACCCTCGAAAACAGCTTGTAGACGTGGCTCAGAAGTGTGATGGGTCTGTAGTTCTTCAAGAGGGTTTTATCCCCTTTCTTAAAGAAAAGCACCACCACACCTCTGTGCCACGCCTGTGGCGTTTTACCCTCGAGAATGACGGAATTAAATAGCTTCCGGAGGGCTTCTCTAGCGGGTGCACCGCCGGCCTTCAGAAGCTCACTCGTAATTCCGTCATCACCCGGCGCCTTGTTGTTTTTAAGCTGTTTGAGAGCCACACTAATCTCGTGCATGCTGACGTCCGGGATATCTTCGGTATAGTGTCGGGTCAATCCAGCTCTAGGGTCTGACGCTGGAGTGCTTGCGGGTTGTTGCGTTGTCGTGTATAGCTGTCCATAGAACCTTTCGATCTCCTCCAAGAGCTCAGGCTTGGACGATACGATTCTGCCATCCTCCGTCTTCAGCTTTGTCAGCTGACTCTGCCCAACAGACAGATCCCTTTGGAACACTTTGGATCCCTTATTCCGCTCGATCGCCTCACGAACACATTTTGTGTTGTATTGGCGGAGATCGCGAGTCAGAGACTTAGAGATCTGTCTGGTGAGGTGCCGATATTTCGGCATGTCGTCGGAGGATAGCAGAACCATCTTGCGCCTTTCCTCTAACAGCTCGAGGGTCGGATCCGAGATCTTTTTGGTTCTCTGACTTTTCTGGGGCTTAAAAAATTTAGCCCCTGTTGTATGGACAGCATCCACGAACCCGTTACTGTACACGTCCACATCTACGCATTCACCCAGGCATTCGAAACGGTTCTTGAGTTCGAGCTGAAAGCTCTCGGGGTTTTGGATATGAACCGGTGCCGGTCGGAGCGTGGACTTTATCAACCTCGACCGTTCGAGGCTTGTACGGATATTCAATGTGCCTCTTACCATTCGGTGATCGCTCCCCACTTTAAGTGAATTGATCACGGAGACATCATTGAATATCTGCCTCTTCGTCGACATGATAAAGTCGATCTCATTTTTGGTTGCACCGTCTGGACTTACCCAGGTCCACTTGCGGCATTCTCGCTTCTTGAAGAAGGAATTCATCATATAGAGTCCTTCCTTCTCCATAAAGCTAGCCAGCAAGTGACCCCGGGAATTCCGATGCCCATAACCAAATGGCCCCACTCTCAGCTCATCACCGTCGCGTTTGCCCAGTTTCGCGTTAAAATCTCCCATGACCACGGTGTAATGGGTTTTGTAGCCATGTATAGCCCGAGATATGTCCTCGTACATGGCTTCCACCTCCTCATCGGGGTGCGACGAGGTCGGAGCGTATACCTGTATGACCTTCAGCGAATACCGCTTGGATATTCTGAGTATAAGGTACGCTACCCTGCTCGACACACTCCCGATATTTACCACGTTGGTCACGAGAGATTTGTGGACGATGAACCCGACACCACCTTGGGACTGTTGGTCGCCCTCCCGGTAGAAGAGCAAGTTACCGGAATTGAGAACTATCGAGTCCTCCCCCTGTCTTCGGACTTCAGATAGGCCTATGATATCCCATCGCAACTTGCTCAATTCTTCTTCCAGCTCGACAATCTTCTCGTCGGTCCGCAGTGTGCGCGTGTTCAGTGTTGCCAGGGCCAATTGTCGTTGGTGGTGGTAGCCCGATCTCTTCCGGAGATTCTTCGCACCCCTTGCCCCGCCGTTACCATGGCCGCTACCATAACCAGGACTAGCGGGGCTGCCGGAGACTAGGGGCCGGTTTTTAATGGTGTGATTCATAATTGGGGGGGATATGCCATAATCGCCACGCTTGGCAGGCGTATTGGCGATCGCAGTGGCGGAAGTTCTTAGTGCTGGACGCTGCTGCCCATCTAGCATCTCGGGATTTCCTTCCGCCAGGTTCGGATGGTTTGACCGCCATCTTTCGGTTGACTGCTTGCGCTGGGGGAGATATTATGACGAGTATCTACTCGTCAGAGTAACTCCCCCAGTGGGCGGTGGGGTCGTCACGTCCCGACGCCTAAAGTAACTCCCCCAGTGGGCTCAGTGGGTCAGCCAATGTGTAAATAGTAATCTTGGCGTCGTATCATGTTAGCCCAACATGCTGGGCCAGCTAGTTGGGTCAATATGCACAGGGGCTTTAATATTGTGACGGCAGGTGTCATGTCAAATTGTTATCACTACGGTCACCAAGGACTACTGACGTCTACACGACAAACTGGCCGGTCGTCAAACATAATAATTAGCAAAAAGGTTTGAAGACTATTTCATTATTTGGAAATGACAGTTTTAAGTAAGATGACGTAAAAACTCTGTCAAGTGTTCGCTAAATTCGCCACTAATTATCAACAAGGCGATGGCCGTGCGGATAATACATCAGCTTTACGTTCTGAAGGCGTGGGTTCAAATCCCAGTCATAACAGTTAGTGGATTTTGGTTTTTATGAAATTTGGAAAATGTTTATGAATATTTGGCAAAAAACATACCAGATTATTAACTTTAACTATATACATTGCTATCTTACATAATCATAATATCTAAATATATATATATAGATACATTAATTTTGAATCGATGGCGATCTGAAATATCACAAAAATTTTGAATTAATGTAAAAAAAAATGTTATTTAAATATTTGCCAAATAAAAATAATGTTGCCGTGTGGTTGATGGCATAGAATACAAGTGTCACCACCCTCTATCTTCCCGTGGGTGTCGTAAGAGGCGACTAAGGGATACGAGTAGCACGATGCAAATACCATCTTTGCGTAGAGACGGAAAACTCGACATCAAACCCTATACGACTGCCTCGTTGGTCTCGCGGCATAAATGTGCGCGTGGGATCGGGATCCCGGGTTCGATTCCTGGGTCGGGCAGTGTTATTGGGTTTTTCTGTCACGAAATTCTCAGTAGCAGCACGGAGTCTGGAAATGTGCTACCGGGCACATTACGGCAATAGGCTCGCCCCTTATTACGTGGGACTAAAGTATATCTGGCGAAAAGTGGGTGTAGAAATACACCTCTGCCTACCCCTTCGGGGATAAAAGGCGTGACGTTATATAAAAAAAATGATTTTATTCGAAATATTTAAATATTTCGAATAAAAACATTGGTCAAGTGCGAGTCGGACTCGCGCACGAAGGGTTCCTTGCCATCATCTATAAAAGAAAATCACGTTCGTTGTATTTATACTTAAATACTTTTTAAGTTTCTACCTGTTTATTAAGATCGAGTAACAAATTGCTTAAAAATTACGTTTGTTGTATGGGAGCCCCCCTTTATTATTAACTTTTTTAAATTTAATTATTTATTTTAAAAGGTAATATACAACTAAATATTCTGTGAAATTTTAAAGCGTCTACCTGTCATAGTTAGTAATTTTGAGCAAAAATCACGAAAAAAAACTCGTTTTTTGTATGGGACCCCTCCTTGATATTTTCATTTTTTTATTTTTAGTATTTGTTGTTATAGCGGCAACCGAAATACATAATTTGTGAAAATTTCAGCTTTCTAGCTATCACGGTTTATGAGATACAGCCTGGTGACAGACAGACAGACGGACAGACAGACAGACAGACAGCGGAGGCTTAGTAACAGGGTCCCGTTTTGTTACCTTCTAGGTAAGGAACTCAAAAAATTGGAAAATTCTAGAAATTTCAAGAAGGAAGGGACAGACTGCCTCGTTGGTCTCGCGGCATAAATGTGCGCGTGGGATTGGGAGGTCTCGGGATCGATTCCCGGGTCGGGCAAAATGTTATTGGGTTTTCCGTTAGGAAATTCTCAGTAGCAGCACGGAGTCTGGTAATGTGCCTGGTACGGCAATAGGCTCGCCCCCTATTACGTGGGACCTAAAAATTCATGGCGAAATATGGGTGTAATATGCTTGTACGCTGTAATACACCTCTGCCTACCCCTTCGGGGATACAGGCGTGAGTCTATAAAAAAATATGTCAGACATCGGGTGTTGGGTTTTGTATACGTATTTAAATTGGATGACAGTAAAAAGTTATTACGACATAAAGGGTAGAGCTGCTCTGATGATGGAATCGAAAGGTGGCCATAGGAATAATATAGGAACTCAGTAATTAATTGAAAAAACTTTATCGAGTTTGAGCTCGTTCTCATCCGATGAAGGAGTCAGAAGGCGGCCATACGAACTCAGTAATTACAAAAATCTATTTGAATTGCACAATGATGATAATGGTGACTTCAAAGACGTAAATCATGCGGTAATGCCATGATTTGTCGATTATTAATGAGACCACGTCTTTGAAATTAAACTACAGTTTACGGATTTTATCGCGTTATATTTGTTTCACTTGTTTTTACATTTAAACCGAGTTCTAGAAACTACATTTTTATTACTAGCCAACGTTTCGAATTCTTTACAGGATTCATGTTCACGGCAGACTGAGGTGGTATTTGTCTTTGTCTTGAATTTAAAAGTTATCTCAAAGTACCCGAACATTTTTCAACTATTGGTGTTACTATCTACGCAGAATGTGCTCACTGTGTCTTGATGTCTTCTGGTGACTTTGTCCTTCTTGGGTTTCATTAGCCTGATAACAGGGTCCCAAGCCGGAGGAACATTCCAACCATCTTCCCTATTGAAATTAGGATGTTTTTTAATTTCAATAGCTTCTCGTATCATTCTTGGAATAAAGCGGTGTTCTTTTGCGAGTATCTGTGGTTTATCAAATCGCAGGTAATGGTTGGTTCCTTGTTCTACATGTTCACACACAGCAGAATTCGTCGAGCGTTTGTGTTTAATGTCAGCTATATGTTCCTTTAGTCGAATGCCTATGCTTCTCTTATAGAAATTAATTTAGCGGGTCTTAATCGCGTTAACTTAACTTATTTAAGGTATAAATACCTTTCGTAAAGGACTCTCGCCACTTTATTGAAATCATCAATAGCATGAAAAGGGAACCGGACGAGGTGATGGTGAGTTTTGATGTTGAGTCACTGTTCACCAATGTTCCTATTCAAGATTGCCTTGACGTCGTAGAGAGGAAATTAAGGGAAAACGGTCTGTCTAATGAATACATCGTTCTACTCAGGAATTGCTTGGATGGAAACTTCTTCCTATATCGTGGACAACATTACCTCCAGATCGATGGAGTGGCTATGGGTAGCCCTATAGCACCGGTAATGGCCAACATCTGGATGGAGCACTTTGAGGAATCCATAGACATGCAGGCGTCAAATGTGAAACTATGGAAAAGGTATGTCGACGATATCTTCTGCATCATGAAGGGCAACAAGCAGGACGTAGAACAATTCGCACACAAATTGAACTCCATACATCCGAACATCCGATTCACATTCGAAATGGAGGTAGACGGATCGTTACCCTTTCTCGACGTTAAAGTGACAGTGAGAGATAATGGTACCATTGGACACACTGTGTATAGGACACCGACACACACCGACAGGTATCTCAACGCGAACTTGCACCACCATCCGCGGCACTTGGATTCCGTTGTGTCCTCGTTAGTGAACAGAGCGTATGACTTATGTGACCTCGAACAATTAAATAGTGAGCTGTCACATGTTCGGGAGGTACTTAGGTGCAACGGATACAAGAAAAACTTACTCTGTCGGAAGAGGAACGAGCGTAAACCTGAAGTAAGCAGAGTGCCCGCTTACATGCCGTATCTAAAGGGAGTGACGGACAAAGTTGGAACAGTACTCAAGAAATACTCCATCAAGACTGTATACAGTCCGCTCTCTTAGATAGCACACAATCTGCGTACACCAAAGGATGTAATTCCTCTCCAAACACCTGGCGTCTACAAAGTCGATTGCAGCTGTGGTAGTTCATATATCGGGCAGACTAAGCGTACAATCGCTGAAAGGGTAAAGGAACATATCGCAGCTGTAAAAAACCGACACATTAACAAGTCGGCGGTAGCTGAGCATTTGTTGGAGTCTGGACCAAACCACTGGATAGAACTGCATCAACCACAAGTCTTATCCACCGATCGTCACTATTACTCCAGGATAGTACGTGAAGCGGTAGAAATCAAGAAATATAACAATTTCAACCGGGAGGATGGATATAGATTATCGGCTACTTGGAATCCAGTCATCAGCAAGTGTAAACACCGCCGCAGTGATAAATCTCAACAGTGTGTAGACGTCATTAGTGTTGTGTGTCGGAGTACCGACATTGCGAACTTAAATAAAGACCAAGTGAGGGTAGGTGCTGAAACCCGCACTTCCACAAGACGTCGCTGAGCTCTCATCAGTCTCTCCGCGACCACGCTCGGTGCAAGACGAGCGAAACGTCGGTAACAAATAGGTATTTATACCTTAAGTAAGTTAAGTTAACGCGATTAAGACCCGCTAAATTAATTTCTATGATGTATACAAATCGCGAAAGTTTAAAATCGATTATGCTTCTCTTGGTATGTCCAATGTATGAGAGCCCACACTCACAGTCTATCTTGTAAACCCCGGCCTCTTGTAAGGGTAACTGACTCTTGACAGATGGTAATAATTGGCTTATCTTCGTTGGCGGCTTGTAGAAAGTTTTGATTGAAGCTCGCTTCAAGATGTAGTCAATCTTGTCGGTCACGCCCTTGATGTATGGGAGGACAGCAGGTTGTCTCTCTACTGTGGCTGGCTTGTTCTTCGGGGGTCTGTGACGTTCGCGCGGCGGTCGGAGCTTGTTGTCTTGCAGAACTTGCTTGACATGTTGAAGCTCGGCATCCAGGTGTTTCTTGTCACAGATCCCCCGGGCTCTCTGAAACAAAGACATTCCTACGGTAGCTAACTGTTTAGGATGGTGGTGAGATTCACCGTTTAAGTACCTATTTGTATGTGTCTTTTTCCTATACACAGTGTGGCTCAAAGAGTTGTTTTTGTTCCTGATAACAAGTACATCTAAGAAAGCTAAAGAATTGTTTGCCTCTAATTCCATTGTAAATTTTATCTGGTTGTGAATAGAATTAAGATGGTCTAGGAATACATTAACACTATCTGTTGGTAAAATTGTAAAAGTGTCATCTACATACCGCTTGTAGAACCTCGGTGTGATGGTGGCAGTCTGCAGGGCTCGCGCCTCGAAGTCCTCCATGAAGATGTCAGCAACAACAGGCGATACTGGAGAGCCCATTGCCACACCGTCTACTTGTATGTAGTATTTCTCATCCCATAACAGATAGCCAGTTGTTAAACAGTGTTTCAATATTTCTGCATATTCCTCAGGCATGTTGTTCTCTATTAGCTTCCTTCTAGTTATCTCAATACAGTCATGTGCTGGTAAGCATGTGAATAATGACTGTACATCAAAACTAACCATAGTTTCCTTGTCAGAGAGATGTAGGTGTTTTATTTCACTGACAAAATGGTAGGAATCCTTTACATGCGCTCTCGTCTTGCCTCTGAGTGGCGAGAGAATCTTTGCAAGGTGTTGAGCCAATCTGTAGGTTGGTGCCCCTATTTGACTGACTATACCATTTCCCTTATCTGCTCGGAGTACTGTTAGTTCAGGTCTAGCTCGTAGGTTCTTCAGTGCGAAATACTCAGGTTTTGGTAGATTCCTTTTCGGCACTTTCGACTGGCGCAATACAGCAGAAACGTCTTGACGTATGGCCTCGAAATCTTCCTTACTCACATTGTTCTTTACTAGACAATCCTCAACGTTGCAAATAATGGTCTCCTACGGTATTCTGGATGGAGTTATCGCATAATTTAAACCTCCCTTTAGTACATTTTCAGTGTTTTGATCTAACGTGTGTTTTGACAGATTGACAACTGTTTGTCTATGGTCGGCGGACGGTAGCGTGTGATTGGTCCGTGCAAAAACGTTCTGTTTCATTTTGTACTGGTCATTTGATTTTTGTAGTAATTTTTCAAATTTTTCTATTTTGTTACGTTTACACGTGGTTCGGCGATACACCGAAACCGTAGGTAGGTTCTAGACGATTTGGAAAAAATGGACTGTATTTAAAGGAAGAGGATATAGGATTGGATACGGGAAGAGGTGATTGTGAGTGGGTATAGGATATTTCAAGGATGGAGGGCACTTACCTTCGAGGGAACAATTCTTCGCTTATCGTGGAACGTATTACGGACACGTTGCCAAACGCAAATGTGGACGTGTCGCTCCTCACACATCTCGAGTCATTGCCACTAGCGGACTCGGAGTTTGCGAATCCGGCAGACATTGATGTTTTGATCGGAGCCGCAATATTCCCGCACTTGCTACTTACTAAAGTGGTACGTAGTGAGCAAAATAACTTTCCGCCCGCTATTGAGACGGTATTTGGGTATGTGGTTATGGGTACCGTACCTACATTACATACTTCTCAATACGTTACGTCTTGCTGTTGTTCTGTTCTTCAAGAAAACAATATTGACTCTCTTCTCAAGCGATTTTGGGAGCTTGAAGAGGTTACCGCACCGCCCTCGATGAGCCGTAAAGATCTCGAGTGTGAAGAGCATTTCCGCGCTACCACTGTTCGTGACGACAGTGGCAGATACGTTGTGGCGTTGCCATTCTGTGGTGACCCTTATTCGTGAGGCGACTCGTACGCTGCTGCGCTCAGACGTTTCCATTGTTTGGAACGTAAACTTGATGCATCACTTAAGTTACGCAGCGCCTATAATGACGTCATTCGTGACTACATATATAAATATTTTTTGAGTGTAGTTGTAAACAACGAGGGCAACTCTCTACCCTCATATTATATCCCGCATCAAGGCGTGGTTCGCGAAGATAAAACCTCTACTAAACTTCGCGTGGTTTTAGATGCTAGTTGTAAGACTATCTCGGGTCAGTCGATTAATGACATTTTGCATGCCGGCCCCAATCTACAGAGTGATTTATTTAACATCATAATAAAGTTTCGTCTTTTCCAAATCGCTCTGTCAGCTGATTGCCGCCAAATGTTTCTCAATATCGGCGTTCGCGAATCTGACCGTAGATTTCAACGGGTCTTTTATCGTTTTGACAAGAAAGAACATTTATCTGTGTATCAGTTCAATCGTGTTTGTTTTGGACTCAAGTCTAGCCCATATCACGCGTTACGAGTTGTTCGCCAGTTGATCGCTGATGAAGGCGATCACTTTCCCGCCGCAGCGGCTGTTGCCACTTCCGCTTTGTACATGAATGACATTGCCTGTAGTGTCATATCCGCTCCGCTAGCAATTTCGCTCTGTGAAGAGCTTATTCAGCTTTTCAAGCGAGGCCAGTTTGATCTTGGCAAATGGACAAGCAACTCTAAGGAGG
The DNA here is from genome assembly GCA_944739405.2 of Euclidia mi. Lineage (NCBI taxonomy): Eukaryota > Metazoa > Arthropoda > Insecta > Lepidoptera > Erebidae > Euclidia > Euclidia mi. The sequence continues at coordinate 26,714,569 of OX123202.2, forward strand.
TTCTCGCACGCATACCAGATTCTCATAAGGCTTCTCCAGACATTGAGTTTGAGAAGTCTGTACCGCATAAGGTTCTCGGTTTACGCTGGGACAAATCCTGCGATAGTTTTCGGTTTGACGTCTCACCACCAGATGATAAGTGCACCAAACGCACTATGCTGTCCACAGTGGCTCGACTATGGGACATAATGGGTTTTGTGGCTCCCACAATTTTGTACGCCAAGCTCTTGATCAAAGAGCTTTGGCTATCAAAGTGTGAGTGGGATGAAACACCCCCTGACCATATTGTCGCCGCTTGGGGCCAGTTTTGTATTGAGCTTACCGCGCTCAATCAAGTTACTATTCCGCGTCATCTTGGGTTGGTAGATGGATGTACCATCAACTTGATAGGTTTCGCTGACGCCAGCGAGCGTGCTTACGGCGGAGTCGTATATCTGCAAGTCCGCATTGGTTCTAACTACTCGGTGCAGTTAGTTTGTGCCAAGTCTAAGGTCTCGCCTGCTAAAACCATTTCAGTTGCGAGATTGGAGTTGTGCGCGGCCCTTCTGCTGTCTCAGTTGCCCCGCAAGGTTCAAGACACAGTTTTGCCCCACTACCCCATTAATAAATTATACGCATTTTCCGACTCCAAAGTAGTGCTCGCTTGGATTCATTCTTCTCCTCATCGCTGGCAGACTTTTGTCGCCAACCGCGTTAGCAAATTGATTGAACTGGTTCCTGCTACTTGTTTCAATCACGTCGCGGGTATTGAGAACCCCGCAGATTGCTTGTCTCGTGGTGTCACTCCACTTAATCTTCTGCATCATCCATTGTGGCCTCGTGGACCTTCTTGGATCTCCCATGATCCGTCAGAATGGCCCATGCAACCCTTTGACCACAGTGCAGAAGACGAAGATGTACCCGAACGGAAGTCTGTTTCTTATCCCGTGATTGCTGAGGTTGCGGAGTCTCCCATCTATGCACTCGCACTACGCATGTCATCGTGGTCTAAGTTACTCCGCGCCATCGTTTATATCTATAGGTTTCTTAGGCACCTACCTAATGAGACTTTTGTATCAAGTACTGATATCAAATTCGCAGAATGTAAGTTACTACGAGCTGTACAAGCTGTTCATTTTAGTAACGACATTCAAAATTTAAAAGACGAAGATGTACCCGAACGGAAGTCTGTTTCTTATCCCGTGATTGCTGAGGTTGCGGAGTCTCCCATCTATGCACTCGCACTACGCATGTCATCGTGGCCTAAGTTACTCCGCGCCATCGTTTATGTCTATAGGTTTCTTAGGCACCTACCTAATGAGACTTTTGTATCAAGTACTGATATCAAATTCGCAGAATGTAAGTTACTACGAGCTGTACAAGCTGTTCATTTTAGTAACGACATTCAAAATTTAAAAGACAATGTACCTTGTTCTCCCGCTATCCTTAGACTCAAGCCGTTTCTCGATGAACACGGCGTCATACGCGTTGGGGGTCGTCTGTCAAATTCGGATGAACCTTATAACTACAAACATCCTTGTATTCTGCCGCGACATGATCATGTTGTCGACCTTCTTGTTGATTTTTATCACAAGAAGCACCTCCATGCCGGTCCAGAGTTGCTTATGTCCTTACTTAGGCATAAGTATTGGATTTTAGCCGCTCGACGAATAATTCGTCACAGAATACATAAATGTAACGTCTGTTTCAAATTTCGTCCGCGTCCGACTTTCCCTCCCATGGCCGATCTCCCTAGCCAGCGCGTCAACCAGGTTGCTAAAGCGTTTACACACACCGGTTGTGATTACGCAGGACCACTGCAGTATACGCCAGTGCGTGGTCGAGGTGTTAAAAGCCGTAAAGCCTGGCTATGTATTTTTACATGCTTAACGACGCGCGCTACGCATATTGAAGTTGCGACAAATTTAAGCACGGTGTCATTCCTGGCAGCCCTTAAACGATTTCTCTCACGGCGCGGCCCTATACAGTGTTTGTACACGGATAACGGCACTTGTTTTGTGGGCGCAAGCTCTTATTTACGCGACCTTTATAAGTTTCTCAGGGAAGAATATCGTACTCGTCTTCAGGAAGAACTTTCCATAAATCATATTGACTGGAAGTTTATTCCACCAGCATCACCGCATTTCGGTGGATGTTGGGAAAGCATGGTCAAAGTAATTAAAACGCATCTCTTCAAGGTTATAGGTCAACAGATCCTCTCTTACGAAGAGCTTTTAACTGTCCTTGCACAAGTCGAGGCACTGATCAATTCGCGTCCGCTCACGGCATTAAGTAGTGACCCTGCAGAACCATCCGCGTTAAGCCCTGCACATTTTCTGAACACAGTGCCATTATCGTCATTTCCGGCTCCTGAAGCACACTCTTCAAGCTTGCTCCAGAGACATACTCTGCTGGATAAACTCGTGCAGTCGTTCTGGCGGCGCTGGCGTGCGGAATATCTACACCAGCTTCAGGCTAGATCCAAGTAGAATAGTCCTGCATCCCCTATACAGGAGGGTACGTTGGTCGTCATAATACATGATAATTCTCCGCCGCTTTCATGGCCGTTAGCCATCGTAGAGAAATTGCATACTTCCAAGGACGGTACAACTCGCGTTGTTACCGTGAAAACCGCCAAAGGTAGTTACGTGCGCCCTGTTGTACGTCTCTGTCCGCTTCCAACTCAGTGAGATCTAGCCTGAAGTTGGACCTACCTCTTAGTTTAAGTATTTAGTTAGTAGTTTCCGCTATTATTGAGTTTGTAGTTTTCGCTAAAGTTAATTTAGATTAATTTTATTGTCATATCGCTGTCTTAGCCTATTGAGGGGTTATGCGGTAATACACCCAACATAGCTAAGTTCAATTCTATTTTTTTAAAGGTAACCCTTTAGAGCCGGTGGGATATGATATTGATGTTGATGCAATTAGTTATAGATAGGAAGGTAGATGGCGCTACCAACACGCGTAATATTATGATGTTTCTCTGTTATTTATTGCATTTATGCATTTTTCAAAATCAAATGGAGTTATCAATCTGTATGTTTCGTTAGACAAATTCTCAACATTTCTATTTATTCCGCGTAAGTCAGCGCGGTATTCGTGTATCTTTTGAATGAGTAACTTATGACTTGCCTGTTTTAAGATCTTAGCGCTCCCACGTATGTCCTTCTTGGCTGATATTTTGCAGCATGTTGGGATGAGATCGTGATCACGGCATCTCTTCAAGAAATTTAACGATGTTATATATCTTGCGCGCTTGGTTTGTAGATCTTCTAACCGGCGTATTTTCGAGGAAGGAGGAAGATTTCGAGGCCATACGTCAAGACGTTTCTGCTGTATTGCGCCAGTCGAAAGTGCCGAAAAGGAATCTAACAAAACCTGAGTATTTCGCACTGAAGAACCTACGAGCTAGACCTGAACTAACAGTACTCCGAGCAGATAAGGGAAATGCAACGGTAGTGATGGACACGTCCGATTATAAACAAAAAATGGAAAATCTTTTGTCGGATGAAAGTACATATAAATTGGTTAAGACGGACCCTACCAACAAAATACTCAAGCAAACGAGTGATATTGTGAAGAAATACTCCGAACAACTGAATCTGGACGTGAAATACTTAATACCATCGTGTGCAAAACCTCCCCAATTGTATGGTCTACAGAAAATACACAAGGAAAATGCTCCACTGCGCCCTATAGTCAGTCAAATAGGGGCACCAACCTACAGATTGGCTCAACACCTTGCAAAGATTCTCTCGCCACTCAGAGGCAAGACGAGAGCGCATGTAAAGGATTCCTACCATTTTGTCAGTGAAATAAAACACCTACATCTCTCTGACAAGGAAACTATGGTTAGTTTTGATGTACAGTCATTATTCACATGCTTACCAGCACATGACTGTATTGAGATAACTAGAAGGAAGCTAATAGAGAACAACATGCCTGAGGAATATGCAGAAATATTGTAACACTGTTTAACAACTGGCTATCTGTTATGGGATGAGAAATACTACAAACAAGTAGACGGTGTGGCAATGGGCTCTCCAGTATCGCCTGTTGTTGCTGACATCTTCATGGAGGACTTCGAGGCGCGAGCCCTGCAGACTGCCACCATCACACCGAGGTTCTACAAGCGGTATGTAGATGACACTTTTAAAATTTTACCAACAGATAGTGTTAATGTATTCCTAGACCATCTTAATTCTATTCACAACCAGATAAAATTTACAATGGAATTAGAGGCAAACAATTCTTTAGCTTTCTTAGATGTACTTGTTATCAGGAACAAAAACAATTCTTTGAGCCACACTGTGTATAGGAAAAAGACACATACAAATAGGTACTTAAACGGTGAATCTCACCACCATCCTAAACAGTTAGCTACCGTAGGAATGTCTTTGTTTCAGAGAGCCCGGGGGATCTGTGACAAGAAACACCTGGATGCCGAGCTTCAACATGTCAAGCAAGTTCTGCAAGACAACAAGCTCCGACCGCCGCGCGAACGTCACAGACCCCCGAAGAACAAGCCAGCCACAGTAGAGAGACAACCTGCTGTCCTCCCATACATCAAGGGCGTGACCGACAAGATTGACTACATCTTGAAGCGAGCTTCAATCAAAACTTTCTACAAGCCGCCAACGAAGATAAGCCAATTATTACCATCTGTCAAGAGTCAGTTACCCTTCCAAGAGGCCGGAGTTTACAAGATAGACTGTGAGTGTGGGCTCTCATACATTGGACAAACCAAGAGAAGCATAGGCATTCGACAAAAGGAACATATAGCTGACATTAAACACAAACGCTTGACGAAGTCTTCTGTGTGTGAACATGTAGAACAAGGAACCAACCATTACCTGCGATTTGATAAACCACAGATACTCGCAAAAGAACACCGCTTTATTCCAAGAATGATACGAGAAGCTATTGAAATTAAAAAACATCCTAATTTCAATAGGGAAGATGGTTGGAATGTTCCTCCAGCTTGGGACCCTGTTATCAGGCTAATGAAACCCAAGAAGGACAAAGTCACCAGAAGACATCAAGAACAGTGAGCACATTCTGCGTAGATAGTAACACCAATAGTTGAAAAATGTTCGGGTACTTTGAGATAACTTTTAAATTCAAGACAAAGACAAATACCACTTCAGTCTGCCGTGAACATGAATCCTGTAAAGAATTCGAAACGTTGGCTAGTAATAAAAATGTAGTTTCTAGATCATTCGGTTTAAATTTAAAAACAAGTGAAACCAATATAACGCGATAAAATCCGTAAACTGTAGTTTAATTTCAATGTGTAACATTCGCGTAAACCCAAGAAAATATTATGTTAACCAGTACGGACTGGAAACAGCAACAAAAATACGCCGGTTAGAAGATCTACAAACCAAGCGCGCAAGATATATAACATCGTTAAATTTCTTGAAGAGATGCCGTGATCACGATCTCATCCCAACATGCTGCAAAATATCAGCCAAGAAGGACATACGTGGGAGCGCTAAGATCTTGAAACAGGCAAGTCATAAGTTACTCATTCAAAAGATACACGAACACCGCGCTGATTTGCGCAGAATAAATAGAAATGTTGAGAATTTGTCTAACGAAATATACAGATTGATAACTCCATTTGATTTTGAAAAATGCATAAATGCAATAAATAACAGAGAAACCTCAAAATATTACGCGTGTAAACGTAACAAAATTGAAAAATTTGAAAAATTACAACAAAAATCAAATGACCAGTACAAAATGAGCAGAACGTTTTTGCACGGACCAATCACACGCTACCGTCCGCCGACCATAGACAAACAGTTGTCAATCTGTCAAAACACACGTTAGATCAAAACACTGAAAATGTACTAAAGAGAGGTTTAAATTATGCGATAACTCCATCCAGAATACCGTATGAGACCATTATTTGCAACGTTGAGGATTGAAAAAAATAAAGATTTAATATTAATTAAATACTACCTATTATTTATATGTGCTATTTACTAAATTGGTTTGAGGTCGGTGCCAAAACTACAAACGTAGCGCTGAAACATGTATTTCAGACAAGGACAAAAGACACTGCTGATGTGAAGACAACGTCTTAATGAAGTATTCCTTGTTATGATAAAACTGGGACATTTGTGCTTGCTGTTCGCAGCAACACTTTTTGCGTGGGGATTTCTCCCTTAACGCTAATCTTTCAAAAAGTTTTTTTCCGTCATAAAGGTGTAGGTACGCAAATAAAAAGTTAGATGCGCGGGCTGTACAATGAGTTGGCGAATTCTCTTTAGAAACTTACTAGGTGTTCAGTAGTACTGTTTTATTTTTATTTTACCTTTTGGAGCTTATATAGCATTCTTTGAAAGGTATTTGCCACCGGCGATTTGAATACTTCCCCTAGGTATGAGGTTTCTTTTTATTTATGTCTAATCGATTTTTAGTATTATATGAAAATAGTTACTAGTTGGCTCGACTAAAATATTTAATGTCTGGAAAACTTGCGGTATAATAAGATTGAACACATTTATGCAAATGATATTTATGAATTAAGTAAAAGTAGCAAGAAAAAGCTCACACAATCAACAGATTTAGATTACATCGATTGCAACAAAGGAATATAAGAACATAGAAAAATATTTTAAAGGGACACATTATTGTAACATAGGTAGTAAGATAGGTAAAGAAATTACGGGTTTTCTCACATTCGTCTTCCTCCTACATACATTATAACACCGCACCATTTAATATTCTATAATGCGTAGTTTAACCAGCAATGAGCCAGAATAATGTTAATGAATACTGGAAAATGCAGTAAGAATGTAACTGTCTTACGTGTCACATAATTATAGTCATATGGAAATGAAGTACGAAAATCATATAGAAGTATGTGTGGTGTGTCTCTGACGGACAGACTAAATAATTGTGTTTTAAAAGAGTGTTGTGGGGTAAAAGAAGATGTAGTGACAAGCATCGAGGAAGATATGCTAAGATGGTTTGGCTACATGTAGAGGTTGGATGACGAAAGACTTACCAAAAAGATATATATGGCGAGTGTAAATGAGACAGGACGAAAGGTAAGACATAAGCGGACATTCTCTGACCAGATTGGAGACATCCCAAAAAAAAGACAGGCCAGAAGTATATAACCGAACTAGAAGAGCATGTATGAAAAAATTAACGGGAGTGAATGAAGCAAAAGAGATATGTCAGGATCGCTGCATATGGTGTTCCTTAGTCTCTGCCTACCTCTTCGTGACTTCGACAGGCCTGAGTCTACGTACGTATGTATGTATTATAGTCAGCTTATCACTACTTCTACTGCCTCCGTGGTCCAGTGGATAGCGTATGCGACTGCTGATCGGAGGTCCCGGGTTCGATTCCCGGGTCGGGCAAAAGTGTTACTGGGTTTTTCCGAATTTTCTGAAGCAGTAATGTGCCCGGTAACGGCAGTAAGGTTGCCCCGTATGAACGTTAGTAAATATGCTTATAGGGTTCCCAAAATAAGATGATTTCCTTTTCTATGTTTGCCTAAAAAAGAACGCCTCAACCTCTCATCTGAGGTCACGCAATTCAAGTTTAAAATAAAGTAAGTGGACATTTTTCATGAAAAGGGTGTCCTTTCATGTGTGGTAAGCCATATAATATGTATGTATAATATGTATGTATTTACAAAAAAAAAATCTATCCATTGTCTAGTATCCATAGTACAAGCTCTGCTTAGTTTGGGACTAGATGGTGTTGTGTGAATGTGGTAAAAAAAAAAAAAAAGTGAGTGACGTGGCTTTTCGCTGAGGGAGATCGACGGTCACGTTTGTGGTCGGTAATGTAATAAAGTGGGATTAGTCGGTAGTTGAAATTGTACAAACTAAACAAATATGTCACCCATCTAGAAAAAAGAAATAAAAATCTAGGATAAATTTATGATTTGAACAGGACATAAAGCTTCAATCAACCAAATATGCTAAGCTCTGGTCGGACAACGTCGTTATCCCTTTTGGCCGCGTAGTACTAGAAAATTCGATATTCCGTTGGTTATACTAGAAGCCGCTTCCATTATGTAGCACTACATCTTGATGGTAGGTATCCTTTTTAATATTATAAAATGCGAGATCTTTTGTTTGCTTTATATGCGCAGAGATAGATCACAAACACACGAGCTAATATCAAAATTCTTACCTGAGATAGGTTATATTATAAGGTAGTATAGAGTAACTTATATGGAATCATGCATATTGGCAATGCAGATTCAAATGCCATGGATTCTTGATAACTATTACGATTTTATATGCAGTACAAGTTACGTTTTTTATATGCTTCCATTTTGGCATTCATGCAAATAACCGTGTCCTGAATATACCTTTAAATGATATGACGTCCTTTATCAAAAAGTAGATGTTTATGTAAGAATATTTTACTTTTATGTAAGAATATATTGCAAGGCCTAAATTTGGCTGTTTTCTAGATGATTAATAAACTACACATTACTGATTTTATTTTGTGTACATAAAGCCAGCTTTAGAGGATACAATATTATTCAACATAGGATACGTTTTGTTAATATTAAGCTGTCAAAAATTTATATATGTGATCATATATCATGATCTATTTATATATTGTTTGTTTTTGTCTCTGGATTATATGGGATTATAGTTGAGTACGATGAAGGGTGAGTTCTTAACTAAATGAGTTGCTTGTACATACACCGTATATGCCTCGTATATCGTACGGAGCTTGTGACTTGCTATTACGTGACAGTGCAATGACAACCATCTGTCTCTTTCAGACCACTGACAATCTTTCTATAGATGTTTCTATAAATGCTAACCATCTGTCTTGTACGAGAGTAAAGTTGACAACAAATAATAGTAAATAAGTCTTGGTAAAACAGAGATAACGCAAGCACGATTACTGATATGCTCATCAAAATATGAACTAAATATTATGCAATTTTCCCTATCAGGTCTTACTCGCGGTAACTTAGATATTTATGATATAAATACCTCGCTATTTTCCGAAGTTACGACCAACATACAACGGTCGTGATGACGGAGGCACTTCATTTAAAAGATTCCCAAAAATGCTACAAATTATATAATAATAGTATATCATATTTAAAAACGATTATGTAATTCCAAATAATACGAAACAACACGATATGCTTTTTGTCATACCTATTCGACAAAACTTGCCACGTCGATGACCAATTAAAATAGAACACGGTTTGTTACATCAGTTAGATTTACAACGACTGGCGCGAAGTAAAATACCTACTAGCACTGTTTTAGCACGTGTGATAATAATTAGTGCTTTTACATATGAAATCACTGCATATTTTGTAACCTAACTGATTTCACTATTAAATGTCCATTCTTTCGTAGCACAGAAATAGAACCAACCCTTAATATGTATTAGGACCTTAAGCTTTATGGGAGTAAAAAGCTAATTAATTGAATAATTAATTCCTTAGCAGCCATCCTTTGTAAAATTCTTATAATATGGCTGTCTGAATGTGAAAAATCTTGCAAGTACTTGTAATGTAGACTTGTTTTTCTTTCTTCTATGAACGATAAAGATAACGACAAAGATAGCCAATGTGGGCTACATTTTTGTGATCTTTTATGTGTCCATAGAAGTTAAGCCCACAGATTAAGCCCGCAGTAGCGACGTGGAAAAAAGTTTTACTGATCGACGCCAGTATTTCATGAGTGTATAACTTTGTGACTGGCTAATTAATCCGACGATGCCATTCTCCGTTTTTATTCATTTTCTGCTAAAATTAACATCACTGTGACTATCTCTAAATATATGTTTAAAGGGAATGTTCGGTGTCTCTAGCTATAAACGAGATCAGCTTCTATTGCTTTCAAATTAAAGACTATTGGTATTATCGAATTCTACTAAAAGTACAACCCACAGCGAAATAAAGATGCTTATTTGTGTAAAGTGCTAACAATCAACATCTTTAAGCAAAATTAGGCTCATAAAGTCAGTTTATTTCTTACACTTTAAACTTTTATGTCACGTAGTCTCGACGAATATTTGACCCTGGCATAGCACAGGTTAACTATGACAAAGCCTTGTCACGGCTTATGGTCAAATCTTGTGACGTACGAGTAATAAACGGTTGGTTCAGCAGAACGCTTTCGGAGGTCAAGTTGCTATAGATATATTTGAATAGTTTATACTGTAATGTCAAGATCACGACTATGGCCGATGGCTTACTATACTTCCACAAACAAGCTTCCCGTTGCTATGTAGCCCAACTGTTACCTTACTGACTCATGTTTTGATGACAAAGTGCTATTACATAATTAATATATAGTTTGCATAATGCACCCTGCATTATGCAAACTATATATTAATTATGTAACAGCTATATATTTTCATTATTTTTGTGATCATTAAAATGAGATTTACAATGTCTTTTTAAGCAGCAGACGGGTGGCCTGATGGTAAGCTATCGCTGCCACCTATATACATTCGCAACACCAAAGGAGTCAAATGTGCGTTGCTGACCTGAACGGAAAAAGGAATAGGAGGAGGAGAGGGATGAGAGAAAGAAAAGGCCGCTGGCACTTTCACCCATCGAACAAAACGCACAATATAGATACTGATACCTTACGTCGATATTCAGTAAGACATTAAGCGTAGTAAACAAGTAGACTTGGCCGTCGAGTCAGCTCATTTAAGTTGAAATCAACAATGCTCTACATTCTATGAATATTGTCTTTGATTTAAGAGAATGTTTTACCTCGTAAGATTCGTACACGGCATAAAAGATGTTGACATAATTATTGTTTCATCTTTTCGTGAAATTGGAAATAAACGTCTTATTAGTCTAATTACAAAAAGCTAAATACAATTGTTGGAACGTGCCGAGAAAACCTCTTGGATTTCACTTTGAGGCTTGGCAGATTACATTGAATTATTTTCTTGTCTTGCCTCCGTGGTTCAGTGGATAGCGTATGCGACTGCTGATCGGAGGCCCCGCGTTCGATTCCCGGGTCTGGCAAAAGTGTTACTGGGTTTTTCCGAATTCTCAGTAGCAGCACGGAGTCTGGTGATGTGCCTGGTAATGGCAATAGGCTTGCCCCCTATTACGTGTGATCTAAAAATTCATGACTAAATGTGGGTGTAATATTACACCTCTGCCTACCTCTTCGGGGAAGCAGGCGTGAGTCTATAAAAAAAAATATCTTTTTTTTGTGGATTTAAATGTAATAAGCCATTCAGAAATCACATCACATTTCATTACCACAAACCTTTTAACAAATTTTATTTTTATTTATTTTATTTATCGAATCATGCAAACATTTATCATTACAGGCCAATACCCAATGCGATAAAGTAGACGATAAGTTTAAAATATACACTAAAGTGCAATAAAGGTAACTTTAAATCTAAAACACAAGTAAAATACAGCAAACATAATAAAGCTAAAATAAAACTAAGAACATAATAAAATAAAAAAATAAAAACAAACATAAAAATATAAAAGATAAATCTAGTAACATAAGCACATAAGTGTTACTCTCTCAAATTCCGCCAATGAACACACAAATATGTCAATCCGCGATGCTACCAGGTTGAGTATACGAGTGGCTCGTAATACAGGAGCGTGTTGCGTGTTGTTGTCCGCACTTGCTACTAACTAACATAGTACGTAGTGAGCGATATGATTTACCGCCCGCTATTGAGACGGTATTTGGGTATGTGATTATGGGTACCGTACCTACGTTACATACTTCTCATTGTATTACGTCTTGTTGTTGTTGTGCTGTTCTTCAAGAGATCAAGGTGGGTGCTAAAACTGTATGTAAGATAAAGCACTAATTAGCTCTGCTATGCTATGCTATGCTTTGCTATGCTATGCTATGCTATGCTATGCTATGCTACGCCAAGCTATGCTGGGCTATGCTGCGCTATGCTGCGCTATGCTGCGCTATGCTGCGCTATGCTGCGCTATGCTGCGCTATGCTGCGCTATGCTGCGCTATGCTGCGCTATGCTGCGCTATGCTGCGCTATGCTGCGCTATGCTGCGCTATGCTGCGCTATGCTGCGCTATGCTGCGCTATGCTGAGCTATGCTGCGCTATGCTGCGCTATGCTGCGCTATGCTGCGCTATGCTGCGCTATGCTGCGCTATGCTACGCTATGCTACGCTGTGCTACGCTATGCTACGCTATGTTACGCTATGCTATATACACTGTACTATACTACACTTCCGATTTGTATATGGATGACATCGCCTGTAGTGTCATACCCGCTCCGCTAGCAATTTCGCTTTGTGAAGAGCTTATTCAGCTTTTCAAGCGAGGCCAGTTTGATCTTTTCAAGTGGACAAGCAACTCTAAGGAGGTTCTCGCACGCATACCAGATTCTCATAAAGCTTCTCCAGACATTGAGATTGAGAAGTCTGTACCGCATAAGGTTCTCGGCTTACGCTGGGACAAATCCTGCGATAGTTTTCGCTTTGACGTCTCACCACCAGATGATAAGTGCACCAAACGCACTATGCTGTCCACAGTGGCTCGACTATGGGACATAATGGGTTTTGTGGCTCCCACAATTTTGTACGCCAAGCTCTTGATCAAAGAGCTTTGGCTATCAAAGTGTGAGTGGGATGAAACACCCCTTGACCATATTGTCGCCGCTTGGGGCCAGTTTTGTATTGAGCTTACCGCGCTCAATCAAATTACTATTCCGCGTCATCTTGGGTTGGTAGATGGATGTACCATCAACTTAATAGGTTTCGCTGACGCCAGCGAGCGTGCTTACGGCGGAGTCATATATCTGCAAGTCCGCATTGGTTCTAACTGCTCGGTGCAGTTAGTTTGTGCCAAGTCTTAGATCTCGCCTGTTAAAACCATTTCGGTTGCGAGACTGGAGTTGTGCGCGGCCCTTCTGCTGTCTCAGTTGCTCCGCAAGGTTCAAGACACAGTTTTACCCCACTACCCCATTAATAAAATATACGCATTTTCCGACTCCAAAGTAGTGCTCGCTTGGATTTATTCATCTCCTCACCGCTGGCAGACTTTTGTCGCCAACCGCGTTAGCAAATTGATTGAACTTGTTCCCGCTACTTGTTTCAATCACGTCGCGGGTTATCGTACTCGTCTTTATGAAGAACTTTCCATAGATCATATTGACTGGAAGTTTATTCCACCAGCATCACCACATTTCGGTGGATGTTGGGTAAGCATGGTCAAAGTAATTGAAACGCATCTCTTCAAAGTTATAGGTCAACAGATCCTCTCTTACAAAGAGCTTTTAACTGTCCTTGCACAAGTCGAGGCACTGATCATCCCGCGTTGTTACCGTGAAAACCGCTAAAGGGAGTTACGTGCGCCCTGTTGTACGTCTCTGTCCGCTTCCAACTCAGTGAGATCTAGCCTGAAGTTGGACCTACCTCTGAGTTTAAGTATTTAGTTAGTAGTTTTCGCTATTATTGCGTTTGTAGTTTTCGTTAAAGTTAATTTAGATTAATTTTATTATCATATCGCTGTCTTAGCCTATTGATGGGTTATGCGGTAGTACACCCAACATAGCTAAGTTCAATTCTATTTTTTTTAAAGGCAACCCTTTAGGGCCGGGGGGATATGGTAGCGCTATCTACCTTCCTATCTATAACTAATCGCATCAACGTCAATCGTTCCACGCTTGTCTAGTGCGAGCGATACCATATTTCCGTCCCTGTCTCCCATTCCCTAAGGAGGGGCACGCCTTTCGCGGATTGGTCGCGGCGATCGTTGACGCGAGAGACAGTCCAGAACTTTCGAGAACATTAAATTCGCTAAATACGCGTCCGCTATACCGTACCGCACCGCGCCGCTCCCGCTATAATTATTACCGCTTATAAAAAACCGCTCGCAAGTGGAAGTGATTTGTGTAGTGAAGTGAATTAAGCAGCTTCATCCCGAAACCATCAGGAGACTGCCCTTCTGAGACGAAGAAGATTGCCGTATAAGGTAAGTGCCCTCCATCCTTGGAATATCCTATACCCACTCACAATCATCTCTCCTATTCCAATCCTACATCCTCTTCCTTTAGATACAGTCCATTTTTTCCAAATCGCCTAGAACCTACGGTTTCGGTGTATCACCGAACCACATTGTTTATTTTACCAAACGAATGTTCTCTAATTTATGTTACCGTTTCTAGTAGTGCCTACTAGAAATTAATATATTTTGTCGTGGGTAGCAAATATTTTTTCTCGTAGAATACACTATTTTTTAAATTGCTGCGCAGTTATGTACCCAAATGTTGTGCTAAACATTGTTTAAAAAAAATCTTACCATAAACTAAATAAATTGTTTTTTACCCTTTAGATCAGTGGTTAAAAGGTCACTGTCAGCCGAGTATACAAGTTCGATTCTCGCTTGTGGTCTTTTCTGGAAGTCTATTTATTTTAGTGTCTACTTTGTTGGCGTATTATTTTTTTCGCTGTGCCTAGTTCTGAAGTTTTTTTATTGTTGTTGTTCATAATTTTGTATCGATTTTATAATCGAATTGTTATAATAGGTACTTTTATAAAGCATTATTGTGTGTGATTGACCGGGCGTCGCGAACTCGGAACAGTCAAATTGTACTTAACTAATTAAAATTTACCTAGTTTTTTATTGCGATGCACACGCGCTCACTCAGCGACGCGCTTGTTACGAGTGCAGAAAGCCTCGTAAGCTAAATAGCTTTCCCACGAGAACCGCGGGACTGACGGAGACGTGACACCTCGTTTACGTCATATTAGCATTAAGTTCAGATAGTCTTAGGCCTAACTTCGGCCGGACCACTCTAGTATTAAAACTTAGTTTTATATCAGTTTAACGTTTCGGGGACATTTCCATGTGAACTTTATTTTATCGAACCTTTGTGGAACTTTCAATATAAACTTTATTTTACGAAAAATACTGGTTTGATTTGCTTCCCGATAGCGCCCCACGTAATTGGCGCAGTCGTGGTTAGCTCGGGACTTACAAGTGTATTCGTGTGTGACCTTGCATCGGACATTACCGAATTTTACCCTGAGCTAAGAACCTACCGGAGGCGTGTCGAGGAGCAGCCGCTGACCTACTATCGGTTAGAGCAGAGTACGAGTGTTCTTTCTACGAATAATAAAACCACCACTGCGTTTGGATGCTAGTATATTACTGAAATTTGAAATGAGAAGTACAGAACATAGAACATAGATATTCGTTCGGAAACTGATATTTACATATATAACACTCCTCCAACACTATTTACAAAAAACATTGTTTATATCTACTACACTCACAAAGTTCTTTGAATCTATAATCTTAATCTAAACTAAACCTTATAATTAATCTTACGCCTACAACTACGCATCGGCCTTGTTTGCTGTGGCTCAGAAAGCCTCTCAGCATGATGATCGGCAATATTTTCATTAGCCTCGGCATTAGCGGGCTCATCAGCACCCATTTCACTTTGGGCTTCAACCCACTCGTCCTCCTCCCTATTATTATTCCCTTCGGCAGTTTGCGATTCATTTTCTCGTGGCGATCGCAGCTCTGTCGTCTCTGCGACAGGCGCGGATGGGAGCGGCGAACACAAGCGCGGTCGCGCAGGCGAGGACATGGGGCTGTCCATGACACTATGGCGTGCACCGCGCCACTCGGTCTCAGTAATGGTTACACCTGTATACTTTCTAATCTGGTCAATATGTCTCCTACAATTAACATTATAATCTTTAACAAATATCTCAAACATTCGATTACCTATTACTCTCACAATCTTCCCTAAAGTCCAGATTTCCCTTCTCGCTATGTACCACTTCAACCATACAATATCGCCCACAGAAATTTTTCTGTTCGAGCTTACAATGTTATTAGCCTTACTATTATTATTTAGTAACAAATCGAGCCTAGATATAATCTTTCTGCCAAACATAAGCATAGCGGGGCTTTTGCCCGTTGCACAATGTGGTGTATTTCTATAGTCAAATAAAAATCCTAACATCTTTTCATGAATTACATTTTGTTGATAGTTTTCACTAATTATACATTTTATCATCTTTTTGCATGTTTTAACAGAGTTTTCAACCTGTCCGTTACTAGATGGGTGATATATATAGGAGTTGTTATGTAGCGAATACCATTCATTTGACAAAAGTATTTAAATTCGTGCGATTTAATTTTAACATCATTGTCAGAAACTATGACACTCGGTATACCGAACCTGGAAAATAACTCCTTTAATTGAACTATAAGCGCTCGGCTAGAAAGGCCGCAACTCATATGTAAACACTCCAACCACTTGCTATATGAGTCTACAACAATTAAATAAACGCGCTGGTTCACAGTCATATAGTCAATGTGAATACGTCGCCAGGGAGCCGAGTCGCGCGGCCAGGGCGCAGGCGGCGCGCGCGGCGGCGCAGCCCGCGTGCCGGCACATACTGTACACGAGCCCACCCATTCCTCTATATCTCTATCGATGGAAGGCCACCAAAACCTACTGCGAGCATTGCTCTTAGTCTTAACCACGCCAAAATGCCCAGAATGTAGTTCTTTTAATAATCTTTCGCGGTACACCGACGGTATTACCACACGATGGCCTCGAAAAATGCACCCATCTTCTAACTCTAAATCCGTTTTGCAATTGAAATATGGGCGAACCAGGTTACAATTTATTTTTCGAGGCCAGCCCTTTTGCATATATTTAATAACCTTTTGCAGGGTGACATCCTTTTTAGTTTCCGTTTTAATATCGATAAAAGTAAGCGGAGCGACATTAGCATCTAAAAAATTTAGAAAAGATAAATCCTCGCCACCCTCCGCTGTACAGTTAGATTCAGGCAACGGCGAACGCGATAAATAATCTGCCGTGACGTTATTTTCACTCTTTATGTACTGTACGCAATAATTATAAGCAGACAAAATTATTGCATAACGTTGAAGCCTTGACGCCGCCATGACCGAAACGCCGGTTTTTTTTTGCCAAAAATAGAAAGCAATGGACGATGATCAGTCCTTAGAATAAATGGTTCCTGACGTCCATATAAATATTGGTGAAAATATTTTACAGCAAAAATTATAGCCGTTGCTTCTTTCTGGATTTGACTGTAATTCTGTTCACTAGCCGATAGCGATCTTGAAGCGAATGCTAACGGGCGCTCGAGATGCGGAGCCTCGCTTTCGCGCTGCGCCAAGACTGCACCGAGCCCAGCCGGGCCTGCATCTACTGTCAACACTAACTGCGCGGTGGGGTCAAAATGAGCAAGTACTCTTTCTGAAGAAAGCTCAGCTTTTACATTTTGAAATGCACGCTCGTGGTTATCGTTCCATTCCCACTGCGCCCCCTTACGAAGCAATTTATGCAACGCATGTAATTTAGCGGATGCGTTCGGGATAAAATTACGATAGTAATTAATTAAGCCTAAGAATCGCTTAACTTCTGTGACATTGGTTGGCCGTGGCGCATTTATAATTGCTTCAGTCTTCTTAGGGCAAGTTCTTAAGCCATTTTTATCTATAATGTAACCTAAATACGTGACACTATCCTGAAAAAAACAACATTTTTCTTTTTGTAATTTCAAACCGGCGTCTGATAATCTATGTAACACCTCATTTAGCCTACTAAAATGCAATTGTTTTGATGGCGCAGTTACACATACGTCGTCCAACCATATACTCACACCTTCTATTCCAATCAGCAATGACTCCATCGCTCGTTGGAAAATAGCCGGTGCATTTGCCAAACCATATACGAGTCGAGTATATTTAAAAAGTCCTTTACTCGTGCTAATCGTAGTGAGCTCCTGTGACGTTTCATCTAACACAAATTGATTATATGCGTTGCTAAGATCAATTTTACTATAACTCTTGCCACCACCTAACTTCGCAAAAACCTCTTCAATCCTAGGCATAGGATATTTCTCTATTTCTAAGTCTTTATTTAATGTTATCGAGAAATCACCGGCTATCTTAACCTTGCCATTTTCTTTTAAAACAGGAACAATAGGGGTACCATATTTCGAAAATTTAATCGGTTGTAATATTCCTAAGCCTACCAGCCTATCTATTTCCTCCTCCACCTTTTTCTTAAGGGCGAAAGGCACAGAACGTGGCTTAAAAAACTTTGGTTGAGCGCCTTCTTTTAAAATAAGTTTAACTTCAAATTTATTGAATCTACCTAACTCGCTAGTAAACAAGTTAGAGTACTTAGATATAAGTTGCTGCATTTCTTTCGTGTCGGAGTTATTCATAGACAAAGCTTTAATATTATTTAAATCCGAAGAAAAATATATCCTAAACTTTGACATAAAATCTCGCCCCAGCAGTGGGGGTCCTGCGTTCGGCATAACAAATATTTTAATATCGTGGGAATTGTTTAAATATGTTACTTTAACTTGAAAATATCCCAGAGGCGAGATTCTATGGCCGCTATAAAGACACATTTTCACGTTACATTTTAATAAACTATGATTGCGAAAAAATTTATTGTAAAGCATTTCGGATATAACACTAGCTCCCGAGCCAGAATCCAACTCCATGTCTAGTCTAATATTGTCAATTAACACGTTTATAATTACAGGCGAGTTACTTACATACCGCAGATTGTTTAACTCACAATTTTCGCAGTCACTTTGTTCATATTGCCTTTCTTCAGTGTTCAAGCACTGCAAACGAGACTCAAACTTATTAGCACTGCACATCTTCTTTAAGTGACCTTTTACACCACACACCCGGCACTGATAGTTTTTATACCGACACTTTTCGACGTTGTGATTTCTGAGTCCGCACGCCGTGCACCGGCGGTTCTCCCCGGAACGGTCATTCACGTAGCCGGCGGCTGCGGCCGGCTCGCGTTGTCCGCGCTGCCCACCCATCCGGTACACAGGTTCCTCCTTGATCTGGGTCTTACTGGCGATCGGCCCGGCTGCGTCCACTGCCGCGGCCCCAGCACGAGCCAAGCGCGCATATGCCGCCTGCTGAGCTATCTCCAACGCCTTCGCGAAAGTTAGCTTGGTTGCATCCTCTTCAAACAGCCGGTCACGCTCCCGACATGCCGCGAGCCCTAGTATGAACCGGTCTCGCAGTAACATATCCAATGCTTCACCAAACTCACAATGAACGGCTAAGCCCCTCACGCGTGCCGCCCATTGTTCTACACTCTCGCCCTCAGATCTTCTCGACTCATAAAATTTCTCTCTATCAGCGAAAGTACAACGTTTCGGTGTGAAATGTTTGTCTAATTTTTCTACTAGCTCCTCGAACTTTACTTCCTCGAGTACTTTAGGATGAAGTAAGTTCCGTGCAAGGCGGTAACTATTGTCCGAAAAATGTGTCAGTAACAAGGCACTACTATTTTCCGGTTTTACGTCGTTTAGCTTAATAAACTGCAATAGCCGACCTCTAAAAATTTGCCACTCTTGTAAATCGTGATCAAAACATGCAAGATTTCCTATAATATTCGACATTTTACACAAATATTATTTTCATATTTTGTAGAATGCGCGCGCAATTCAAATTCGGAACGCGGGCAACCTCGTCGCCAATGTTCTATCTACGAATAATAAAACCACCACTGCGTTTGGATGCTAGTATATTACTGAAATTTGAAATGAGAAGTACAGAACATAGAACATAGATATTCGTTCGGAAACTGATATTTACATATATAACAACGAGGCATCCAAAAATTTATGATTCGTAATTCTCCGGCAATGATATTCAAGTAAGTGCATGAATCCTTTTTATTAGTTGCTATAATTATTTTTAGTAATCAGTGATACTATAATTTTCACCATTTTTCACCCAAAGGGGTCTAGAGATTCATCCCCTTCAAGGGATTCAAGGCGAACGCAATTACGAGCAGCGTTAAACGACGCTCGTCACGGCAGCAAGCTCGTCTGCCTCCAGTATAGACGTAAGCCAAATAAATAAGATCGACCAGATTTGTAGATCATTAAAATTGGTTCCTCAATTCGATGGCAACCCATATGTCCTTACAAGATTCCTGAAATTATGTGATGAACTAGTTGTAACATACGTTAGCCCAACAGAAGGCAACGAACTTATTAACCTTTCTCTGATTAATGGAGTTTTAAACAAAATCACTGGTAGCGCGGCACGCACATTAGCCACTAACGGCATACCGAGTGATTGGAAAGGCATAAGATCCACTTTAGTCAACAGCTTTTCGGATCACAGAGACGAGACTTCGTTATATACTGATTTATCGTTGTTAAGTCAGGGGAGTGACACATTACAGATATTCTACGAAAACGTTCAAAATTTACTGTGTACGATAATGACATATGTCGAATTGCACGAAACTATAAACACTACTATAGAGGCCAAAAGAACTTTATATAAAAAACTTGGCCTACAGACTTATTTAAAAGGTTTATTAGAACCACTAGGTTCTAGGATAAGGTATATGAGACCTGAAACTCTTGAAAAGGCCCTTGAGTACGCTCAAGAAGAAGCGAATGTAATATATCTTCAGAATAAAAATCGCTATTTACCTATTAAAAAGAATGTTCAAAACTTTAATCTACCTGATCATACACCTTATTCTTCTCGTTCACACCATGATCCTAATATACACTGTACAAACCTTACAAACATATTCGAAACCGCAGATTCAATCACCTCACCATACACCGCAATACAGACCACCCCATATAAAGCATTCAAGGACACAACAAATGTTTAAAGATCCCCCCACTAACGTGTCAGTCCGGTTCAAAATTCCACCCCAGCAAAGATTCCAGAATAATTACCCGAGACCTATGAGAGGTATTAGCCACCCGGTCGCTCGTACCTTACCGCCTACTCATTCTAACGGCAGACGCGAAAATTATGTACCGCACAAAAACGCACCGATAGTGAAAGAACTGAATATTAATGAATCTTATAATGATAATTACTACAATGATGATGGCCAAATGCCTATAACAATTTCAGATGTAACGTATTGTGACGATCCAGGTAATAATAGCATGGAACATAACGTTGACCTTGAAAATTTAGACGTTTCGGATGACCCAAATTTTTGTCCACTTTTGAACAATACTGCCCCCGAATAGAATTACATGTGCAGAGTTAACATCATTTACCTTAGAGTCCATTCTTAGCCCTGAAGCGTATGAAAAATTTTACGGATACACTTCACTTCAGTATGATCCATTTTTAGTTACAAATACGCATGTTACAACGCAAAATTACTATTCCATTACCATACCTTGTTTTACGGAATTTAACGACACCACACCAATAAAATTATACATATATAAATTCCATAATTTTTTCGACGGTCTTATAGGTTGTAATCAATTAAAAAAGTGGAATGCTAAAATTGACCTTGCTGCCCACATCTCAGAGACAAAATTGGCTATAGTACCTATTATGTTATATCAATCCGAAAGTCCGAAATGTGACGGAATTACTATTTCTGCCCATACGGCCCTATTTATTACTGTTCCAACTAATATAAGCTATGGTGATATTTATGTAGAAAAACAATCGATCCTTGATTGTTCCATTAGCGAATGTCTGTCCACAGCCGAAAATTATCATGCTATAGTCCAAATTTCAAACCCTATGGATAATGATATTATTATTCCCATGTGCAGTCCAATACGAGCACAGGTGTACAACGAACAAACGATTCCAATGAAACATAATACCACTACTACTGACGATAACAAGATTCATAAGGTCTTATCTAATTTGCGCACAGATCATTTAAACGCAGAGGAGTCACTCAATTTATATACTCTTTGTAAAGAATATCACGACGTATTTTACCTTGACAATGAACCTTGAAATTTAACTTTCACAAATGACGTTAAGCACTATTTTAACACAAGTGATGATATACCTATATATAGTAGAAGTTATCGATATCCTTATATACATAGATCTGAGGTACAAAATCAAATTAAATCTATGCTCGATCAGGGAATTATTCGCCCTTCATCGTCTCCATAGAACGCTCCAGTATGGATCGTACCTAAAAAGTGTGACGCATCTGGCAAGACGAAGTGGCGCTTAGTCATTGACTTCCGACAGTTAAATGCGAAAACAATTGACGACAAGTACCCTATCCCGAACATTAGCGACATTTTAGATAAACTGGGTAGATGCTTATATTTTACAACCCTTGAGTTAAAATCTGGTTTTTATCAAGTAGAATTAAATCCGGACGATATTTCCAAAACAGCCTTTAGTGTAGAGAAAGGGCATTATGAATTTCTCAGAATGCCCATGGGTTTAAAGAACGCTCCATCTACCTTTCAGCATGTGATGGATAACGTCCTTCGGGGATTACCTAACTGTATAACATATTTAGATGATATTTTGTGTTTTTCGACCAGCTTACAGGAGCATATAGTTAATTTGCGCGCCATTTTTGAGCGACTCAGAAATTCTAACCTAAAAATTCAAATGGATAAGTCGGAATTTTTCAAACAAGAGACACCATACTTGGGTCATATAATCACTCCGCAAGGTATTAAACCCAACCTGGATAAAATTTCAGCCATTTTAAATTACCCTCTCAAAAACCCCTAAACAGATTAAATCATTTTTAGGTCTTTTAGGATATTACCGCCGTTTTATACCAGATTTTGCACATATCACTACACCCTTCACTTCTTGCTATAAAAAAGGTGCTAAAATTAGTTTAACTTCTTTAAAACTCTATTAACAAACGACCCCATTTTAATATATCCAGATTTCAGTAAAGAGTTTATCATAACCACGGATGCATCTAATGTTGCAATAGGTGCTATACTGTCTCAAGGCCCTAGTGGTGCTGATAAGCCCATTGCTTACGCATCGAGGACTCTAAATGATAGTGAGAGTAATTATAGTACCCATGAAAAAGAGCTTCTCGCTATAGTGTGGGCTACCAAATATTTCAGGCCATATATATTCGGTAGAAAAATCAAAATTGTTACAGACCATAGACCTATAATGTGGCTTATGAATCTCAAAGAGCCCGGCTCTCGCGTTTAAAGATGGAAACTCAAATTAGCGGAATACGATTACACTATTAATCATAAAAAGGCAAGGCCAATACTAATGCAGACGCTCTGTCACGCATAGAACTAAATTGTAATGAAAACATGTCGTTATTTGTTAACCAATCCACTCAGTCCGATTCATCAACTATAACTGTCCCTGGTAGCCCAGTACTTTCTTCATCATCCACTTTTACCGCTCATTCAGATTGCAATGTCGAACCCCAGAACGCGCAATAAAACCGAGACTCTCCATCTGCAGTAACCATTCACAGTAACCTTGAAAACCCAATACTAGAAATACATATATCGGAAGAACCATTGAATAAATTTAAAAGACAACTAATTTTAAACATAAAAAATAGTAATATAAGCAATATACCGCTCATTACAGAACCCGTTACGTCCTTCCAAAGAAGCTCGGTAGATTTACATGAGGATAACTTTGAATTAAATCTTATTAACTCTCTAAAAACTCACATCAAAGATTTTAAAAGTGCGACAGCGATTTGGTAAAACCTATAGATAAGATGTTATCCATAATTCCCATTTTACAAGAAACTTTTATTAACGGCTCCATAAACCTAGTTTTAGTAAAAACAATAGTCAACGATATTAGCGATCAACCCACTCAGAATCAGATAATTAAAAACTATCATGACGGAAAAACAAATCATCGCGGGATTAATGAAACATATCTATCGTTATCACAGCGTTATTTCTGGCCTAAGATGAAAGCAGATATTACAAAATTTATTAATGAGTGCCGTACTTGTAGTCAAGCAAAATACGATCGTAATCCCGTGCGCCCACAGTTTAGAGTTGTGCCCCCACCAACGAAACCGTTCGAATTAGCACATGCAGACGTGTTAACTATTGAACACGATAAGTATTTAACAATTATTGATTCTTTTCCAAATATGCGCAATGTTATTTCCTACCAGATTGCACTGCCCCTAATATAATAAAAGCTCTATTAAACTATAGTAAACACCACGGTTTTCCTTTAAATTTGACAACAGACCTGGGCACAGAGTTTACTAACCAAGTTGTAACAGAATTCCTACGACTACATAAAATACAACAGCACATGACTAGTGCATATGCACCGAACGAAAACGGCATTATAGAACGCTTCCATAGTACTTTACTGGAACATTTACGGCTCTTAAAACTACAGCATAAGCACGACGCAGTGCGCAGTCTAATACAGTATGCATTAATAGGTTATAATAGCTCTATTCACAGTTTAACTAAATGTAGACCATTTGATTTGATATCCGGTCATTTTGATCCTCGCGAACCCATAGGGCCTTATTACAAAACATGGTTTAAATATAAAACCAGGTTTAGGTATCGATGGCGAATTTTTAAAAGGATTTTTGACGAAAGTAGTTATTTATTTTAATTTGACATTTGTTAGAACGAATTTTAGTGGCAATAGTTTTACAAAAAAGTGTTAATAGTGCACGTATGATCAATTTTACGCGGCAAAACTTAGGAGTAAACCTCGATTTATTTTTTGTCCATGTTTTGTAATAAGGTGGATAGACTTTAATATGACGGACCGATACCTTCAAAATTATATTCAAGAGCATCGTAGTAAAATGGACACAGTTTATAAAATGATTCATGACTCATCATTGTCTGAACGTGAAGCGATCATGGCACGTCGTAACGCTAGCAGGGAAGAGGTTTTAGATTGCGAACCAAATCAGGCAATATTTGTGAGAAATCCTGTAGCGGACAGACAAAAATTAGCACCCTGTTTTATTCGTGATCGAGTTGTTACTAATTTACCTATACACGTGTACACCGCACGAAGCCGTGGCCCTGTAGCGAAATCGCGATTAAAAAGACAAACCAAAAATTAAAAAATATATTTATAACTATTGTTACAGGTACTTTTTAATACTCCACGTCCTAATGATCAATGCTCAAGACATACAACTTGATAGTCTAGATAATGGACCCGGCATATTACCATTTAGTCTTGGACCTACAAAAATTGTTTCCCATTTTCATACGTTTTTACAAGAAATTGACCTTGACAGAATTGAGTCACACGTGAATACAATCAAGTCCGCACTCATCGACACTACATATAAATTGTCAAAATTGGAACACACTTTATTCACTCATCAGATTAAACACCTTTTCGATAAATTAAATAAAATATTGGTGCAATTAGACATGTTTAGACCAAACAGATTTAAAAGAGGCTTGCTGAATCCATTAGGTTCAATCATTAAAAGTATTACAGGGAATTTAGATAACGAAGACGCCTTGAAATTTGAAAATGCTTTGCATATCTTAAATAAAAATGATCAAAGTTTAGCGCAGACATTTAATAAACATATAACCTTGTACAAGGAAATGACTATTTAGCAAAATCAAATACTTAGTAATTTATCCATTAATCAGAGAAGATTAGAGAAGGCTCTTTCTTTTGTCATGAACATGACAAACAATGAAAATGAGCGTAGTATTCATTTTACCAAACTTTTGCAAGTTTTCGCTATAATTAGCGAAAATGCTCAAGATCTGCTGAACGAAATTAACCGACTACAAAACATATTGGCTTTTAGTCGGAACAAGTCAGTTCATCACTCCATACTTTCTATTAAAGATTTAAAGAGCATATTAATTAAATTAAAAGAAACTTATTAAAAATTATGTAACGGGTCTGAATCGTGTTAATAAACGAAAAGAAAGATGAAATACCTTTCTATTTGTCCCGACGTTTCGGCATGGGTTACACCAGCCGTGGTCACGGGATGACTGATGTTCGTCAGCGCTGCCTCCGAGAAGTACGGGTTTTGGAACCTACCCTCACTTGGTATTCACAAATATTAACTTTTATATGTTCGGAACTGTCGGTACTTCGACACACAACACTAATGGTATCTCCACACTGGCGCGTAATATCACCTCGTCGGTGTCTACATTTGCTGATGACAGGATTCCAAGATGTAGATAAACGGTAACCATCCTCCCGGTTGAAATTTGCGTGCTTTTTGATTTCAACCGCTTCCCGTGCTATTCTTGAAAAATAGTGACGGTCTGTGGAGAGAACCTGGGGCCGATGTAGCTCAATCCAGTGATTGGATCCTGACTCCAACAAATGCTCAGCTATGGCCGACTTGGTGGTTTGTCGGTTTTTGATGACAACATCTGTCATCTCGTGACCACGGCTGGTGTAACCCATGCCGAAACGTCGGGACAAATAGAAAGGTATTTCATCTTTCTTTTCGTTTATTAACACGATTCAGACCCGTTACATAATTTTTAATATGTGTACAAATCGTGGTAGTTTAAAAGTAGTTAAAAGAAACTTATCAGTTAGACCAGGTTGTAGCTTTAGATATTAGAAATTACTATGATATTCTTAGCCTAGGTTCTTACATTACAGAGTCGAAAGTCGTTGTAGTGATCAATTTTCCAATTACATCAAGTACTTCTTATCAGTTATATAAACTATGTCCAGTCCCCAATAAGTATCATAAAGTTATAGTACCACCTGCACAATTTATAGCAACAAATTCTCAGGAATTCGTGTATCTAGAGACTGAATGTCCGAGAATTGAATCCTGGCACCTATGCGAGCAGAAGACTAGTCACCAAATGAAATCCAAACCGGACTGTATTCAACGACTCATACATAATCAGGAGATAGATGTAACGTGTAAAATTACGCCTATCTCTCTGACTAAGGAGGCTCTAACTGAACTGGATAGCTGCCGATATATAATTACATTTCCCGTGCATACCAAGGTTCAATTATCTTGTGGACACGAAATACATAGAATACTACAGGGCAGTTTCCTCATCAGAATTCCTACAGGATGCAAATTAAAATCGCAAGAAATAACCATTGTGAATTTGGACAACAAAATAGATGGAGAGCCACTAGAGGTCACACCACTAGGATCTCGGGATTACGAGAATTTGAAAAATACACCAAATTTTAAACTCCAATCTACAGATTTAAGCAGCCTTCATAACATACAAGGTCAGATCACGATGGAACCTACAATCGAGACATCAGATTTATCTTTGGTCTATCACACCACAATTCCGCTTTATACCATGGTATTACTAAGTGCAGGTGCACTGATTATAACATACACCGTATACAAACGTCGCAAAGCGAAACTAGATATTGCGACACCAGACACTGTGGCGCATTCAGATGTATCGGCAACGGAGAGAAGAGCCACAGCTTTTGGCGTTGACATCACCAAATAGCTGCTCATTTTAGAGAGGAGGTGTTTACGAGTGCAGAAAGCCTCGTAAGCTAAATAGCTTTCCCACGAGAACCGAGGGACTGACGGAGACGTGACACCTCGTTTACGTCATATTAGCATTAAGTTCAGATAGTCTTAAGCCTAACTTCGGCCGGACCACTCTAGTATTAAAACTTAGTTTTATATCAGTTTAACGTTTCGTGGACATTTCCATGTGAACTTTATTTTATCGAACCTTTGTGGAACTTTCAATATAAACTTTATTTTACGAAAAATACTAGTTTGATTTGCTTCCCGATAGCGCCCCACGTAATTCGCTAAACTACTAAATACCGAACTTATGATTCATCATTGTTTACTCTAATAGTGTGTTCATTCATCGTGGTCTTTGTAATTAAATTGAGCAAAATAATTATGTATTTTGTTCTTCTTTTGTAATTCACTAGTAATTTTGTAGTCTGCAACTTGAATTTTTTTTATTTAACTTTTGTATAAATTCTGTTTGTTATACCTAACTATGACTTAGTATTTTGTTTATCCAGTGGTCAAGGTGCCAAACCCAAGAATAATAATTTGTAGGGCAAGGAGTAGCTTCTTATACCTGTAACTCATTCTTAATGGCGTCCTTTTTTATCTCGTGTATTACCCTAAGCGCTTCTCGCCTTTAATGGTTGTCTCTCATATTCTGTTGTTATGTTATGGCCTAAGCACTTATGTAGTGTGTGGCGGCTTTATGGATGACGGGTGTGTTAGTTTATCATAGGGCAGTTGTTGCGTGCGTATTGTGGGTGTAACGTAATACTACACGTATTGCGTTATAATATCTCGCAGGCGCTTAACGCCAGCTTAGCCAGACATCGTTCGCAATATTACCAAATATGGTCAAATTCACTAGCCAAAGGCAGTTGTGAGTCATAGGTTTATGCCTATATAAGATGGGTGCGCGTTGTAGAATGGTCACTTTCCCTAGACATCGGAACGCTGCCGCTACACTTCGCGGTTATTCTACATTCTACTTCCTATCTACTGTCCCGCTGGGGGTAAGCATATTCTAGTTGTCTGTGTGCCTATATGTTCTGTCTGTAGTATCTGTGTCTCCTAAGCATAACAGCCGATCTAGGGACAGCCTGTTCCTGACCGGTTGTTGTGTATTCTCTATGCTGTTTCCAGTTCACCCTACGGGCTACGTTCACCCTACGAGCTCACTGCACCTGACGTTCACCCTACGGGCTACGTTCACCCTACGAGCTCACTGCACCTGACGTTCTTCCTACGGGCTGACGTTCTTCCTACGGGCTACAAGCCACGAGCTGCTGGCGCCGTGCCGCTACTAGCCAGCTGCCACCCAAGCCTCCGTTCCTGCCTACGAGCTCCTACAGCCAGGCCACGGACGCCTGAGCGTGACCGCTCGACCCACATCGGCTGCACCGCCTGAGACCCGCTCAGCCTGAACATCGACCACAGAGCTGCCTGCACAGCGCACCTTGGCCAGCTCATCGGCGACCCTTCGAGCAGCTACCCTGCGAGCGTCGGAGAGCAGCAGGAGTCTACACTCCAGCCAGCTCAGGCCAGTGCTTACCTAGTTCGGTCATACTGTATGTAAGCGGTAGTGAGACATAATAAAGAACCTGTTCAGCCTAGCAGTGTTTCTCTCGAACCCCGACATCCTACCTGAGATCCCCCGTCTCATGGGTCATATATTATATTTATAGGTCATGTAGTTATGTAAGTTTGGTTGTTTACTTAAAATACTGACACCACTTCCACTACTTGATTACGGGTAATCCTCAACGAGCTGCTAGCCAAGAGAATTTTCCCTCGGGAAAATTCTGCCCTGAAGAGGGGGTGTGTGACGTCATGCACCTCCGTCAGGATTGAGACGTCGAACGGAGGAGGGAGCGCCTCTGCCCGCGCGCCCCGCACGCCGTATATAAACGAGCGACGCTTTCGTAATAAAACCTGATTTTCTTCTTTTTTTGATCGACGAGTGATTGAGTCTGGCTCACCACCTAAAAACCAATCACCCGTGCGACACATCTTAAGACCTACTTGTTGGAAGTCTCTACAGAGGCTATAGAGCATTGTGCTGAGGTCTTCCATGGTCTCAGCCATGACTACGATATCATCAGCAAATCAAAGGTGAGTGATGTCCAAAAAGGCGCGTTTGGCTGTGCACAGAAGGGTGTTAGTGCCTACCCTTATGTATGGTAGTGAAAGTTGGGTATGGCACAAGAGACTTGAAAGTAGAATAAATGCTGTAGAAATGAGAGCACTTAGAAGTATGTGTGGTGTGTCTTTGACCGACAGAGTAAAGAATTGTGTGATACGAGAGTGGTGTGGGGTAAAAGAAGATGTAGTGACAAGCATCGAGAAAGGCATGTTAAGATTGTTTGGGCACATGGAGAGGATGGATGGCGAAATACTGACAAAGAAGATATATAAGGCAAGTGTGAATGGGACAGGACGAAGGGGAAGACCTAGGCGGACGTTCTCTGACCAGATTGGAGACATCCTAAAAAAAGGACAGGTCAGAAGTACCCTAAACAGAAGAGCATGCATGAGAAACTTGATGGGAGTGGATGAAACAAGAGAGGTATGTCAGGATCGTTACAAATGGCGTTCCGTAGTCTCTGCCTACCCCGCCGGTAAACAGGCTTGAGTCACCATTGGTCTTCAGTCTTGTCAGCTGACCTGCCCGATAGACAGATCTCTTTTAAACACTTAGGTACCGTTATTCTGCTCGATTGCCTCTTGAACACACTGTGTTGTATTGGTGGAGATCGTGAGTCAGAGACTTAGGGATTTTTTTTTATAGTAATTGGCGGCAAACGAGCAGACGGATCGCCTGATGGTAAGCAATTACCGCCGCCCATGGACACAAGCAACACTACAGGAGTCACAAGTGCGTTGCCGCCCCTTGGGGTTGGGAAAAGGGATAGGATGAGGAGTGGGATGTGGGAGAAGGAAAGGGGATAGGGCCTCCGGCGCTCTCACTCACCGAACGAAACGCAAAAGTTTAGGTACTGTTACTTTACGTCGATTTTCTGTGAGAGGGTAGTACTTCCCTGGCCGGCCTATTCATGCTGAAATCAGCAAGGCTGTATTACCTGTAGTCGTAGTCTATTAAGTCGCCGATACTTTGGCATATTGTCGGAGGCATGCAGAAGCATCTTACGCCTTTCCTGTATAATCTCGAGGATCGGACCAGATATTTTATGGACTCTTTTAATCGTCTTGGGCTTTAAGAACTTTAAGCCCGTTGTATGGACAGCATTCACGAACCTTTCACTAAAGTCATCCACATCAACGCATTCTCCCAGGCATCCTTCATGCTCCACCCTCAGCTCATCGTTTGCCTAGTTTCGGAAAAATGATGATCATTTTATAAATATGACTAATTTGTTGGTCTGCTATTCCTCCCTCAAACTCGGTGGAGGTATTAGGAAGATAATATTAATTATTACATAAAAATTTTCAAATTTTATCTCGTAATTTTCCCCTACAGATTTGATTTTGACGGGAACACGATGCGATGACGCACGCTTGCATGCTATAGGCTCTCCGAGCGAAATGGCAAACCTCCCTGCGCTTATGTCCCATCCTCGCGCGCGTATGGCATCCCCGCACGTTCACGGAATGAATGAAGCGCGAGAAATGGATAACGTGTTTCTAGTTAGGGAACGTGGGCTAACCGTTATTAAGTTAAGAATGACTAATATTTTTTGAAGAAATTCCATATTAGAAGTAAATAACGCTTTTTTTACGAATTGTTTTGAGAAATTCGCAGTATTGATTACTTGACAAAAATACCATTGTGGTCGTTTAACCAGAAATAAGATAAGGTTTTCAGCATAAATATTTTATAGCATTGTTTTTATTCCTGTTTTATTAAAATTGATCCTTAACTATAAACAAGTCATACGCTCTTAGTGTATTTGTAGTCAAGAATATTCAATTAACGTGGTTTAAGCTACTAAAAAAATATATATATATATAAAATATATATATTGGTCGAATTTGGAAACTGAGGTACTTAAACGTGCATTAAGGTAACAATCATGGTATAGTCACTTTTTAGTCCAGCATTTTTTGCATATTTTGTGATTTAACGGTAAATCATGTTTTAATATCTCTATAACTGTAAGTGATAGAGATATGGTTCTTAAACAGAAAGATAGAGAATTTAAAATTGTAATACTTTGCATTCAAAATTCAAAATCGACCATTTGAGGGTTAACGGGGTTCTAGTTAAAGGACGGCAGAATGGATAAACATACATTTATACTTTTTTTTGGAAATACCTACATATTATACATAGAAACATGTATAATGTGTCCAGTCACTGGGCAGTTAAAGAGGTTGTAATGGCCAAAATCATCAACCGGTGAAATTTAAGCTTCTGAGAAATAATTATCTCCATTTGAAATTCATCCAACCCTAAGGGGCAATGTTATACGAAATAAATTTATTCTATTAGCAGACTCGTAAACATTAAACATTTCATGAAATTAAATATTAACAGTGATGAAAAAGAAAATATTCATTTTCTATTTTTATAACTGAACATTCAGCATAGTAAACATCTCTTTTCTGAAGCTCCAATTAAAGAGTTTCCTATTGACAGTCAACAAAAGCTTGCCAGTATCCTCTCTCCTTTCGCTTGCGAAAGGAGAGAGGATTATTTGATATAGAAGAAGTTGTCGGTATATAATAACGTTTACCAAATAAAGCCAGTTATTGGAAATTGGTTATGTAGATATCAACAAATTCATTTAACGAATTCTTCGCAGATTTTAACTCGGAAAACCGGAACACATCGACAGAATCAACGAGATATGCGTACGAATTCATATGGAACTGAAATATTTTTGATGATTGATTGAATTTCAGTAACTCCGAGTTGATTTTACGTGCGGATTGTTTTACCAACTGCCACCCACCCGTAAGAGAGCCGCTGGCTTGGAAACCAAATCAATTACCAGTTTATCATATTTTTTACCAACTGTACTTATACTGAAGCGAAATTTCGAGCCAAAATAACAGGATGTTGCGGTTAGCAATAATTTACACGTTGAATATTGGCTTCCAGTATTATAAAACAAATTGCCATACTTACATAGATATGAACAACGGATAAAAAACATCAGGGCTCGGAACAACTCTAATTTAAAAATATTTAGCAGTAGGCACTTTTATTCATACCCATTTGCACAGTGCCTAAGATCTTTTAAATTCTTCCTAGTAATTAAGAGCCATTCTCAAGACCGCTAAAAGTAATTGAAGTTCCATCTAACTGTTTTGGAATTGGCTGTTCAATTGCTAGTTGGAATTTAGGAACGTGATATACGTATTACGCGGGTTTTACAAAGTCAATCAAACTACAAATTAATTTGTTGGTCCTCTGACCTAGATTTAACTTTATGCGAATCTGGAATAAAAAAATCGAAGTTTTTAACGGGTATATGTCGTCTAATTTATTGTAGACGTGTTCAATAAAATAATGTGTACAAATTGTGAAAGTTCTTTTTAACCTATGCTGTCCCATTGTTGGGCAAAGGTCTCCCCTACACTTCTCCAAAGCTCCCTGTCTCCAGCTATTACTGTGTGAAAGATTAAAAACTATGATTTAAACAACTATGATATGATTAATTATGATTATCTCTACAGGTAGATACAAAGTGGCATCAACCGAGCAGTTAAGATACGGCACGTAACGCATAGTAACGGCATCACTTCAAACCAGTGTTATATTTTTACTCTGCGCCATTATGGTGCTGGTATAGTGTACTCTGGCCTTAAGTAGCACGATCTATTCTTTTATTCGATAATCTACGAAATGAGAGTGAAATTAATGTGGTACTTAAAGTTATTATTAATGTTACTACCTTCATAACGAACACCAGACATTTTTCTCAATTTCTGTTTCCCCGCGATCGTATCATAAAAAAGCAATTTATTCAATGTGGTGATGATAGTGGCCTCCATGATAAAAATGAGCCTTCTATTACAGATAATGTCAAAATGTCAAGAGATGATGTCGGTGAACTCAATATTAGGTTAAAGTGAGTGTGAGACGCGTATGCAACACAGTTTGGCACATCAGCGCAGTTTTTTTTAAAATGTTGGCAAATGTTATTACCTAACGGTTAAGAAAATATAAGTGTGGAATGCGTAGCTGAGGCCATTGACAAAGTAAATAGGGATTTGTCGACAATAAAGACATGGTCTGACAAGTTTGGTCTCACTGTGTCAGTAACATATTAAGTGGAGGTGCCTCGTGAACACATGATTTTGCAGGATTTGGATATTTTTATGATTTGTTGAATGTAGTTTAACATCATTTATCCCTGATTATATCATTGTTCACTTGTCACCTTCACAAAATTATTTCTACAATTGCATTCCTTCACGCGTTCCACTCATTTATATTAATAATAACGATCTGGAAAGTGGAGGTAATTGGCGGTTATGGTCAGTATACCAATAGATTTTTTCTTACTACCGGTTCGTATACCGTTGTCGTCATGCTCACTAAAATGTCATTTCTTGTGGTGGCGTCGTGTGGTCGGGTCATCCCTGTCCCTCTAATATGGCGAGAGGGATGATGGCTGGCCCATGCGTCATACTCGTCAACGGGTGCTACTTGCGATGACTGGTCGATGACGGTCTTGCAGCTGGTATTAAATTTTAATATTTAACTGCATCATTTCCATCATGGTTCTGATCACTTTCGCGGATTGCCTGCATTATTAGGTATATATAATGTAAGTGGATGCTCCTGTTTCACCATGTCTATTCTGAGGAGGCTAACCAAAACTATTATGCTTGAGTATTATTATGTACAGTAAATATATACAAGTGATATAGAAGGTGTAACAGTTGCAGCACCTTACAAAATGTAAATTATGTGTATTATGCAAAACCTGGCGATGAAAAAAAGTGACCGTGAGTTTTATTGCCCGTTCTTTCTCATGGTTCTACGCCCTTGCTTTGCGAACGTGGCAGTAAATGTAAATGAAGAGAGAGTCTTTAAGTAATTATTTTATAAATTTATTATTTTGATGTTCATAAGCGTCACATTGTGACCCAAGTGAATAAAGGATTTTGACTTTGACTTTGACTGTAAATTTTTGCAAGACTCAGGCTATAATAGTGGGTAGTCAACGAATTTTAAGCAGACCGGACTTAATAACACCACCAGCCATAATTTTTAACGGCACTATGGTCGATCTTTACCCTACAGTTAAAAATCTTGGGCTACACATGGATTCCAGGCTGAATTGAGAGGCTTAGGTGACACAGGTAAGTCAGAAGGTCACCGGCACATTGCGCGCTCTCTACCGCCTTAAAAACTTACTTCCTTCCGAGACTAAAACAATGCTTATGCAAACTTTGATTTTCCCATTAATCGACATCACCATGATGTACGTTACTTTGACCTGAATGCAGATCTTCTCAATAAACTTGACCGTATTTTGAATAACTGCATTCGATTCGTTTTTAATCTTCGTAAGTATGACCATGTGTCTACTTATCGTTCCCAACTAAAGTGGCTCCCTATACGTCAGCGCCGTAGTTTGCGTGCTCTCACTACTCTATACACTATTCTCACATCTCCTACTTCTCCTCAGTATATGACTCCTTAGTTTCAGTACTTATGTTCTAACCATCATCTGATTTCAGATCTGATTTTCTTCACTCTTCTTTCACCATTCAATCTATTATTCTATGGAATGCTCTACCTCCTGAGATCAGAATGGCCAAAACCAAATTCATATTCAAGTCCAAAGTAAAGGAACTCTTGTTAGCTGAGTCCGCGAATGTATCCTAAACCGCTATCTTAACCAGGTATATGTTTATGTATATATGTATATTAACATGTATCATATGTTTATGTATATATGTATATTATTTGTTATTATATTTGAATTTAAAAAGTTTCTTATAATAATATATCCGTTTTAACTATGCGAGTATTAAATCGTATTTTAACGTCTTAAACCCGAGTGTTTTTGATCATAAATTTTCTCAGAAACCTCATGAATAATTTTTGGACATGGCCACGAGGAAATCCAAATTTTCATTGCAAATATTATACATAGCCAGTGTCATTTAATATGTACATAATGTAAAGTAAAAAAATGCGTGGGTTTAGTCTCGAGACCTCTGAGCGGCACGAGGCACCCTATTAAGAAATATAATTAACTGTAAAACGAATACGGCAGTCTTTTACAACCTTAGAATTAAGTTAGCCGGTATCCTTTTATGTTCATAAAGATGGCGTATCCAATGTCTATTCTCATTTCTCTATAAGATAATCCACAATGGAATGAAGCAAAGTAAGTTATTTTTGCCCTGTTTCTACGCGGTAAATGGCGTCATTTATAGTCCGCAATGTGCGTGAACGGATGCAAAGGGACGCAGACATATGGATGTAAGTGTCATAGCCATGAAATGTGTATGCTTATATGTGTATCAAGCATCCCCTGTGTATAGACCAGCGGCCGTGGTCCAATTTGCAACAACCTTTATATTGGAATCCGGTGCAAATTATGGATCTATTTTTAATCTGTGCTATCATTTTTGTTGCTTTACAAATGATTCACGTTCTATGTATCAACTGTTGGTGTATTTGAAAGGATGTGTAGCTCGTTAGGGATTGAATAGTACCTTAGTACCGTATATAATTCTTGAAAATGTTACATAAAGCAGATTGTAGGAGTCTCATTTGTAAGAAAAATCTCACAGGAATTACCTAAGAATTAGAGAAGTTGATTAAAACAGCTTCATAAAGCTTCAGAAGCTACAATACCTTCTCGACTGCGGAGTTTTAAGTCTGGCAAAGAACAATTTCTATAAAAAAGTAAAAAAATTCGATACTTCCTTTACTTAATTCGCGACTAGCATAAGGAAATGTTTAATAGCAAAATGTTGAGTCAAGCTTGAGCAGATATAGCAGTTTTACGAGCGAAATATCTGCAGCGAATAGCCTCTTGAAATCTGCATATACTTTGCCTCCGCAGTTCTGTTGTTCAAAAACAGTCTGCCGGAACACACCAAGAGAAGCGTGCGCTCAACCAACCAGCAAATAACCAACCACCCAAACATGTCATATAGTCGACCCAAGTTTGTCGACAGGCTTTGATTAAAAGGTTGAAACTTGAAACAAGTGAAACTGACGACGTTTGACACAACTTACGATGTAAATAAGTGAAACGGAGAGATTTTAGTTATTTCGTGGAGTATATAATCAACTTGTCCCGGTTCTAGGTGACATTTCCTTTGGGATATATTGTAATCAGTAGCTGGAACTACTGAGTATTTGTTCACTGAAAGAAATACATATTTATTTGTGTACATAAATATACTAAGTACACGTTATACAGTGATTCATGTTTATCGGTCTACTAGCCAAAGATGACACTAGTTTATTTTTAGTAAATTCGTAAACGATAAATCTTGTACCTTTCCATGTTGACTTAAAAATCGCGAAATTGTTTAAGAACACGTCCACATTTATATTAATTGCGGTCTATCGCATTACTAAGAAACAAATTTTCACACAAATAATTTTCTCAGCTATAAAACAAGCTACCGTGAACCAAAATAAAGCTTGCGGAAAACTTGAGAGAGAAAAAGAGTGTATATTTTAATTTTACCAGATGT
The DNA here is from genome assembly GCA_944739405.2 of Euclidia mi. Taxonomy (NCBI): domain Eukaryota; kingdom Metazoa; phylum Arthropoda; class Insecta; order Lepidoptera; family Erebidae; genus Euclidia; species Euclidia mi. The sequence goes on from OX123202.2 coordinate 26,751,436, forward strand.
TCAAATTCGGAGTCAATTTTGAGCCTTAGTAATTAAAGCCCAAGTAACGTGTACTATACTATTTTCATTTAGCGTGTCACGAGGGACTTTTCAATCATATAATCAACAGAAGTTAATACTCGAAACAATAGTTTGTGGATTACATAAGTTCAGTTCAGTTCAATGGAGATCGAACCAAAAGTACTCGGCGTAGATCTAAATAGCGAGACGACCGATAAAACCATTACGGGCAGCCATGAAAATCAATAACATAATATGCTGATGACGGCCTATTCTCAGAACGAGCATTCAACATAAAATTGTATTTTTTATTTTTTTCCAATATTTCATTCCACAAATAATCAGAGATCGCAAAATATTTAAAAGTGGTACTAAAAATATTTTTGCGATTCTCGTTCGCCCATAGATTTACAGCTAAGTAAATATAGCAATAAATGTTTGCTAAGCGGATTTTATTAAACTGCTTTTTAATAAATATTTTTATAAAACAATATTTTATACTTTTTCAAACAGACTTAATTGGAATGCTGTAAAAATATTTTAGTCTCCTTTTGTAGAATTATTGAAGGTCCATTTCGTTTAAAGAATACCATGCGATTGTTTTTAATTTCGTGATTAGTATAATTATGTGTGGATTGTGTGAATATTTGTTGTTCTTTGTATAATAGTTGTTCCGTAGTCAGTTGAGTCAAATAATAAGCTTGTTCTAATGTTTCAAGATGAGTTATTTTGCATACGTTTCATTCGGCTATTTTTTATCATAGCGATGTCAAATTACTTCAGCACAAAATATTTTTTTCGTATCTCACCTGAATACAGGCACCCAGAACTGACAAAAACGTATATGAATCACATAAAGTGTTGTCTGTAAGGGGCCGCGCTTCAACGCTCACTTACACCACGCTATCTATACAATCAAGTAGATAACTATAGAGATTTATCCAATATATTAAAATAAATAATAAGTGAGGAGTAAAAGGACCAGATCTCGGACACCTAGGCGTATTAGTAAGCATATGGGGCAGCCTTGAGATAATGGTGATCTTTGATATAGGATACAGACAGCAAGACAAGCTAAAATTGCAGATCACTTCACTGAAAAACCTCAATTGATGTTTATTTACCTATGTACGTTGGAACTTTCCAATAGCATTAACTATAGATCAAGCGCTGGAGTTAACTCCAACTAACTGTTGTATGATATTGTTGTTGAAATTAAGCATGATGCTTTGTGGCAAATATTATGGACTATGTAGCCTCAATAGCTTATTTAAATTTAAATTACACTGCTCACTATTCGATATTTTGGCACAGAATAAATATAGATTTTGGGACGATCACGGATTACTCAATTGATATATTGCGGATACGCATAAGTGATCATGGCGATTGCATTTCATAAAACTTTCTTCTTTTTTCTTTATTTTTCTTTTATTATGGAGACAACACCCACACTAGGAATAATTTAAAATTTAAAAAGCAGAAGAAAGAAACCAAGAATAATTAGCTTTAAAATAAATTTAATTTACGGATCAAATAAAGTGTTAGAAGCTTCCCCGTTTATATATTTAAAATTCAAAAAATCAAATTTACGTAGACATGAGAAAACTTCACATCAGAATTCACGATCATAATTATTGCGACATTTAGCTTAAAAAAGAGTGACTTTGGTTGATACATTAACCGAAAGTAACATTTCTTTGGGCACTGACTTAAGAATGGGACAATAAACTTACTTCTATTGTAATTTAAATTAGTAAAGCAAATCAATCAATGTTACTTGAGGCGCAACAAAAATATAAAATAAATAAATAATAAATAAAATTATTTATTTTCTCTCCACATTACAAATAGTCCTTACTGCTAAGCTTATATTAAAGCATTGACACATTGAATGTGGAAGACTGATGCCTAAGCTAAGTCGAAACTTGTATTTTAGGACATCAGGCCTCCACCCGTTAAGTTTACAAATGTGCAGACTTAGAAGATTAAGCAAATGGTAGCTTATACAATTATAATATTGTTAAAGAGAAAGCAAGAAATAAAAAAGTGTATGTGTGTGTGTGTGGGTGTTTGTGTGTGAGTGTGTGCGGTGTGTATGTGTCGGTGAGAGCATTGTGTCTGTGCATTAATTATATTGGTTTTCGTAAAAGACTTTTAGTTTCATTGTATGAGAGGCTTAATAGCCAATTAAACACGGTTTTTTTACATGTATTCATAGGCATCGGATAAATATTAATACTATTGTTAGCAATGTTGTACAGACGAGGTTCCAGGACATAGTAATGTCTGGTAGCTGTACATGAGCTCTGGCAAATATTGGGACATACTTTGTGCTTGATTCGTCTGTGGTCGTTTAGGTTTTGAATAAATGACAGAGATGAATGCTGCCTCAGGATAGCACGATAAATGTAAAGTTTACGTACGGATAGCACTTTACATTCCTCGTATAGCCGATCAGTAGAGAAGTATATCGGTTTGTATAGCATCACCTTCAATACCGCTCTTTTAGCTCTTTCCACATTAATAAGCATAGTTGAGAACGTACCACCCCAAGCTGTGATACACTTTGCTATTAAAGACTGAGCTAGAGCACAAAATACGTTTACGATATAAAATAATTCAAAGCACTCAATAACACGATGTTAAATCACTGTAGAAAGTTTTGGTACGCACCTACTGTTAGATTGTACCGAAATAATTAATGACTGCCTCAAATTTATGGTCATGGGGTATTGACTGACTAATTGGTTCCAAAGCTGTGTTCTGACAGTGACAAGTGCTTATTCTGTATTTTATTTTACAAATCGATTAGTGCCTATTATGTGTGAGATTAAATTTTGAGAAATAAGTGCGAAGAAAGATGGATTATTCTAAATTCCTTAGGTGCATAGTGGTGTTTTGTACCGCCTTTTTGATCGCCGTATGCTGTTAATTATAAGCATTAAACCATTTTAAAATAATACTATTACTTATGGGTTGAATCACAATTCAAAGCATACAACCTCCTCAGTCGTCATTCACTTTCAGCCATACTTGACGACAGGTTTTATACTAATAACCATTTTATGTACATAAGTAACGTACATCCAAATTGATTCAAATTATTCGACGCAAAAGCACCATTGCCCATCTATTTATTGATCGTAGCTTGACCACATCCTTAGTAGCTCTCTATTCCATTACTACTTTAGGTCAGACTCAACGGGCAATAACAATTATTTTATGTTTTTGTACGCCCTGTACACTGTGGGCACCGTTCAAATGTCTTTAGCTACTCGCATAATCACCAGGCTATCTTGTTGAGATATATATGGGTGTGAAATAATCGGAGCACACTGATTACTATTTATGTTATTAACTGAACTGTTTACTTTTAGGTACTGAAATAATCTATTAAAATGTATTGGTGGACGGAAACAGAGATTTAGGTGCTTTGCTCTAATAAGGAAAAGTTATACATTGAAGACGAATAATAAAGAGTCTATTTGCCTAACCAATTATACGGTTTAAAAAAAAGTTTTGTAACAACTAAGTTCTGCTTGGAAGCAGTCAGATAAAGAATATATACTAAATGTTAAATTTCCTGTTCAATTTTAATACTTCGTTGCGTGAACAATTTGTCAGATATTCAACTTTATTTAAAACCTTGTAAAAGGTGATTAAGTTTGGTAATGTTTTTAAAACATTGGAACCAATTACGGAACGCATATATTACGATTAAAATCATATGAACAAAATGTCAATCCATCTGCATGAAGTTGCTTAACACAAACAAGCCTGGCTCAGTAATGAGTTTACATCAATTAATAGTTTAACGTGCTAAATTTAATATCAAAGGCGTTCGTCCAAAATCGGAAGGGTTGTAAACATTTCTGAATCAATAACGAAAGGCTATATAATTTCACCAGACAGGTATTGACAGAACGTTTGACCCTCGAGTATATAGTGAGGTGAAGAGTGGAATAGTCTGACCAATATCGAGAATTTGCCAACATCGACGCTTCGAAGCATTCACTGTAAACTTTCGCCAGATAAACGACCAGATAGAATCTCTGATTCTGATGCCCGATGCTGCACCATCGAACTTCCTTTCCACTTAATAAAGCACAAATGATCCGTGCGAAATGTATATTATATGAAGGAATGTTTTCTCCTCTGTGGTGAGAACTGAGATTGTGTACGGACGATTATACCGTAGCTGTAGGTATAATATCAATATCCGATCGAGTAGCGTTGAGTGCGGACGTGCTTGCGCTACTATGCGTGTATTAAATAATTATTATTTAATAAATGTAGTGAAAACACTGTTACAATGAGTTGCTCACAGCAACTCATAGCTAACGAGTTGTTGGCATTCATACAACATGCCATCGATACCATGGACGAGGTCAGCATTCTGTAGATCTGTAAGTCCAACTTTAAGGAAGAAGATATCAGTGCCGGTAAAAAAGTACTATATCAGACGCTGAACAAACTAGACCAGATGCCGTCTCGACGAAGAGATGGCACGGAGAAGAGCATCCAAGACATCATCACCTTATTGAAGGTGACCGACCCTGACGACGTGCCTGCTTTCGTGGCGAAGGATCTCCACAAGCTGCCACCCGTCACGTTCGACCATGTTGACGTAACCAGGCTGCTGAAGGACATTACGTCTCTAAAATCCAGCCTGGCTGAGGTGCAGTCCAAATTGCAGTCATCGGATAGCACCATAATGGAGCTGCGTGCAGAGATAGTGTTACTACGAAACGCTATGTCAGCAAGTAAGTCGCCTTCAAACGTCAACACTCGACGCGGGGCTCAAAATGCATCCATCGGCAGTTTTGAGTCAGCAAATTTGCTTGCGTCGCCTAACGCAAGCGTTACGGGGTGTGCTGTTGGTGACCTCGGGTCATCGACACCTATCAAGGTCCTGACGAGTGTGAATGCGTCTAAACCTAAACGCGCCTACGCCGATGTTACTGCCGTATGCAAAACGCAGCAAAATCGGCAGGAGAAAAAAGGTGGTAAACAAAAGCAAGGTGAACCCTCCCAACGCAAGGCCGAGGAATCGAGAGTCCCAGAAAAGGATACGTGCGACAAGGACGGCTTCATCAAGGTGGTGAGGAAGAATAAGAAGCCTAGTTGTCGGAATCATTGTGGTACTGGGTTAGCAGGACCTAACATGCTGCTGCGTCCCGCCATACCAACCACACTGATGTACGTGTCCCGGCTGCATCACTCTACGAAGGAAGAGGAGGTCGTGGAGTATCTACGCATGAAGACCAACTGGACCTTGAGAGTCGAGAGATTGGAGTCTCGCCACAATACGAACTTCAAGTCGTACATGGTTCGGGTGCCGACTCATCATCTTGACACTTTCTTCAAGGAAGAGTTTTGGCCGAAGGGTGTGGTGTATCGGCGTTTTCACGGAAGGTTGCGAAATAATACTCAGCCTAACTTGAAGACAATGTAAACAACAACACCCTGTTTTAATTTTATTATTATTATTTTATATGTATGTTAGTCTTTAAGGTATATATCTATATGGGTTATTTTTACCTGAAATAAATGAATATTATTATTATTATTATTCTAATATTTACGCTGCAATTGTGTTTTAGCACATTGCCGTGATGTGATTTATGACAGCGACATTATACACCAGTTTAAACAATGATGGTAGGCAATATGAAAGCTGAATTGTGAAACTGTCAATTTATGAATTTTTTTTTGTGATATCGATGACCTTGTATCTCTCGGGCATAATAAATAATAAGCGTTTTATTTGTCTAGACAAGGCGACTAAAAACTAATCCAGTCTATTTCTAACAGTAAATGAATTCATATTTGCCCTAAATTATTGAGCAGTAGGCAATTGGGACATATTGTATTAGTAATGAGTAATGTGTACAAGTTTTATTTAACCGAACTTACATGTAGTTGATGTATGGTTATAGCAAATCTGCGAGCTGATTTTGAAGCACTTAAATTGCTATAGAGCTTAAGTTTCGTTTTGTTGTGTGTAAATAATATGTACTTAGGTACTATATTCATGAAAAAAATTGTAATATTTATAACATTTTATTAGGCGAGATAGATCCTTTATATTACAAGTCCCACATTTGTGAAGCATAGTTCCACTTAGACGCTGTTTATTTTCGATAAATTTTCGCACGTCGTTGCGTTCCTCGCTATAGTGTGCACAAAGCTCTAATTAAATTACATTGGTGCGAAATTATCTAGGACTATTGGATACTCACTGATTCGAGAATATTTTGCTGTCACACTACCACAAATTTTGTGTGCACGGTATAATTATGTAGACTTATACAGGGTATTGATCTGCATTTGCAAAATATTTTAGTAATACAATATCTATAGACATTATACTGATTCACCTAAAATTATGTCAAAGAGTGTGCAATAATATAAGACCCTATATTCATGAAATGTTACTTCGATAGTAAATCAGAATAAACTGTTACTGGTTCAAAATAAGACTGCACGGTAGGTATGGGAGCTGATTTTAAAATGCATGATCACGAAAAAAAAATCTTTGTAATTTTTTCATGTATTTCTATTTAGTTACAGTAGTATATTCACCCCCGAAAATATTTTCCTAATGCATATCTACATCCTGTATACATGTTGAATACTTTTAAACTGACCAAATCAGGTAATGGGCTGAGTTAAGGTATTATTTTCACATTTTTCTTATTTCTAGATGATCAAAAAAAGGGAAAACGTCGGTGCATTTTAACAATCTTGCAATTAGTGAGTTTAGACAAAGACCAAGATTCATAAGGAACAAGGAGAAACTAATAACTTTTCTCAATCAATATTGATGAAAGAAACTTAAACTTGTATACGTCTGCTAGAACATAATATATCTAGTAGTATTACTTAGCAGTAGTATTTATCCACACATCTAAACTTGCCGAGTCTAATGTAGTTATTGCAACGTATTCTACGATACTACCTCATCCCAGACTATTCCTGCCGACAGTGCCGATCCCTGTTCAAACAGCTATTATTGCTCCCTATCTTTTATATTCTTGCTTCTTTTTGTCATCCTTTGATGCATTATCAAAGAGATTTATTATGGCAAAGATACCTAGCGATTTTGCATAGTAAGCGCTTCCGAGATTGATAAGCTTATCAGATTTAATTCTTGGTTACAAGATGTCTGCTCGCTACAATCCCTCCATTTTAATGTTGCTTGTTTTATTTGTGTATTTATCCATTGAAATATAGGACTTTCGTATAAATACATAATACAACTTGTAATAAGATTAATGCAATACAACATTTGCAATATTAAAATATTGGGTTGTTACTGATAATCATAATTTATTTATTTTTCAGATTGTAGAAGAAAGGTATAAAATGTTACCACGAACTTATATTATGATACATACATACATACATAAAGTCACGCCTTTTATCCCCGAAGGGGTAGGCAGAGGTGTATTTCTGCACCCACTTTTTGCCAGATATACTTTAGTCCCACGTAATAAGGGGCGAGCCTATTGCCGTACCGGGCACATTTCCAGACTCCGTGCGGCTACTGAGAATTTCGTGACAGAAAAACCCAATAACACTGCCCGACCCAGGAATCGAAACCGGGACCTCCCGATCCCACGCGCACATTTATGCCGCGAGACCAACGAGGCAGTCGTATAGGGTTTGATGTCGAGTTGTCCGTCTCTACGCAAAGATGGTATTTCCATCGTGTTATCCCTTAGTCGCCTCTTACGACACCCACGGGAAGGTAGGGGGTGGTGACACTTGTATTGTATGCCGTCAACCACACGGCAGATATTATGATTTTAAGGATTTATAATTTTCTTGAAAATAACTATAACAATTTTACATGTGCATACATGCCAGTCTAGCCCTCACTGTGTAATCATCAATGTATTTATTCTTTACTAACTGACTGAGAGACAAAACCGAAAATACAGGGCAAAACATTACGTGCCTAAAGAGGAAAGAGGAGAGTCAGAGTTATTATGAATATTTTTATCTAAGTGACAATTACTAAGGGCTAAGTAGCGGGCAAAAGCTAAAATAATACCCTTAAAATGCTTGTCACCAAGCTCACAAGACACACTATAGATTTTAATCAATTTATACCTAGGTATAACATGAAAATAAACTTGTCAAATACCGTATTTTTGTTGTAAACCTTACAGCTTTATGGCGAAAATTAGAAAATCATTTCATTTGTTTTATTGCGGTATACTGCAAATTGGCTAACACTCCCGCCTTTATGTCTGTGTTCAACAATAGAAAAGTTCGGCGTTGGCAGCAATTTTCTATTTTAATGGCGATGACAATCCGTGAAACGTGCTGGGGTCCTCTTTTCAAGCATTATTTTATAATGGATTGCCGTTAAGTAGGTAACGCTTTTTTTTCATAATAATGGCTTGTGAAAACTTGGCTCTTTTATTTGTTACTTACCTCCGGTGTTTTTATTTGGGCGACATGATATTGATTTTACTTTTAAATGTGTTTAATTATTTTAGATCTGAAACTTAACAGATTTTTCGTAGTGATGAAGAGATCTTGGATTAACTAGATAGTTAATCGTGTCGTATGAAATATAAATGCGTTATTCTATTATAGATACAAATCAATAGGTTGGCAAACTGACGTATAATTTTGGCAGCTGCGATAAATCAATGTCTGGGCTTTAGGGACTAGATTTCCAACCTATGTGTATAATATATGTTATATGCGCAGTATAACGCGCCGGAGGGCGCGGTCAGGCGCGAGCGGCCGCTGGAAGTATCCTCTCGCCCGCTCACGCCGCGCTTCTACCGCGAATAGAAATAACGTGAGCCTGAGCCGTAACGTGAGTCGCTGCCGCTAGCACTCGCGGGCGGGCGCGAGCAGTCGCACGCGGCCGTGAGTAGTCGCGGGCGGCCGGCAGCCTTCTCTTTGAAGCCGGCCGCTGCGCGTCGCTTCCAGCCGCTGCCATCTCGTTGTGAACTGAGCCTAATCCTCATCAAGTTGCAGAACATAAGAAAACCTCTTCGCATTTGATATTCTTAAAGAAAACTAGGTTGGCAATATTAAAGTTTTTATATCAGCTGTGGGAGTATTTCGTTGCCAAGATAATAAATAGTCATGTAGAAAGTCAAACCAGACACTAGTTAAAATAAGTTTAAATTCAGACCAGTCAGTTAATATTTCAATATCTATAAGTCAAATATACATAAATTTATTCATTTAGGTCGCCACACTTATAAACATCAATGTACTTAAACAAATACTACTAGAATAATTAAATCCTATTTTCTAATCATTATTGCCATGGTCTCCTACAAATGAACCACATAAAGTACAGGCACGCATGTATATATTTGCATAAAAATATCTCTAAGTAGCTAATCTATCGCAGTGTATATACCCGAGATACTAAATTGATAAGATAGTTCATTACCGATAGCTAATCCTAAGATTGATTATTACTATATGGTCTTAATAGGTTTACAGTTTAACAAATCACGGCACATGGCACTTCATAATAAAAATACATAATTTCAATGAATAAAAGGAGATAAAAATAAATACCGTTTCATATTCTACTAATTTATTGAATTTACTTGTATTATTTACGAGAATGGATAAGTAAACAATGAGAATGTTTTCGAAAAAAATGAGTGATCTAATATGGAACTATTTTCAAATTGAATCAATATGTGCTTATTTCAGATCCACTTAATTAGACAGATGTCTGCATTTATTACACATTTCATTTTAAATATTTTATCTGCTTTTATCGTTATAAATAACGATATAACAAAAATACCACTACTTGAAATTATTTTATACACTGCCATCTAAAAGTGCCAGACATAAGCAAAATGATGTCACTTTCTTTAACAAGTCAATTTAATCTTATGTAATATAATACAACATTCTTCAATAATTACTTTTTAATAAAAATACCTTGAGCTATATATTTAGACGTAGCATATATGACCCCTCAGGCCTCAGAAGGATAAGGTATGTTTAAAAAATTAAAGTAAATAGTTACTAAACGAAACTATCATTTTATCGATATGATCTAGCTAGACACAGACACGCTTGATATAATATAGAGTATTTCTGTACCTACACACAAAAGTTCGCTTGTAGTAATAGTTATACAAAATTCATAGGTTATCTTTACAAGTGTCATTCAAATGTGGTGCCTCTAAAGCAAAATGAAGCTATTGGGTTTTGTTCTTCCAATAGATATCAAAGTGACAAAATCATAAGTATGTCTATTGCAAGTAAACTGGTGGAAATTATCTGGGTACATGACAACTACTCACTAAACAATTATAGAAATCGTATTGTTTGTAATTCGATACATAAATTTTAGTGACAAACAATTATTAACCAGTTAAAAATACGAGTATATTTCTAAAATATATTGAAATAAATATACAGTTTCGTAGTCTTATCTCCAGGGCAACATATTCAAGAGATTTACCCTTAAAAATATTTTTTTGTCTTTCGTTATAGCTTGGATCCGGGGCTTGGATTTAATAAAACTATATAGCATGAACTGATTAATTTGAAGCAGAGCTAAGGCACATTCTTACATCGCATTGGTCTGTATGTAATGAATACACAGGCAACACAAAATGAATGAAGAAACCTCTGAAATGTATTCTACCTACCGTCATTTCATATTCGACTTGTAATGAAAAGATTCGTCAGAGCACTTCATTATTGGAATTCAAATAAGCAGGACGATTACGCTAATCAGTATACTACAAAGATTTATCAACAAAGCACAACACAGCCAATGCTCATGCCGAGTCTCGGTCAATCACTACAAATGTTTCCTATTAAAATTCCAACAGATTAGAACAATATCGGATACTATCAAAATAAATCTATTATACATTTTCTGTAACTTTTTCGCTATTACCTACATAGTTTTATACTCAGATACATTTTTGATGAACATATTAAAATAACCTGGTACCACATAAACACAATAGTCATATTTTTCGACCATTCATGGCTATAGATAAAATCTTGGTGGAAGTGCATTACCAGCGTTTGCAGTTGATTGTTGCTGTTGGTTCAGCATACTGTTGCAGATCGTTAAGATATGTCGGTACTCATCCACCGGCTTGCTCTCGGCATCGTTGCTACTATCGTAGAGCAATCGTTCTCCGTCGTCAGCTGAACGGTGACGGGCGTAGGCAAAATCATGGGATCACGATGAGGAGACTCTGGAACTTGCAATTGGATGTATTAGTATTGTGGGCGCAAATTTATCCCACTTTTGATGTCAAAATCAGGAAAGCTCCCTATAGTGTAGAGACAGTTTTGATAAATAAAAGAGACAACTATCAAATCATACTTTCATTTATTCAGTTTGGCACAAGGATATATCTTTTGATTACGTCGTGTTTCTACATTTACATTTAGAGCCCAGTTCGCAAAGCAAAGGCATAGAACCAAGAGAAAGAACGGGCAATAAAACTCTTGATCATTCTTTTCAATAACTAATAATTAACAAACAGTGGTACGGCCAATTTATATCAAATATCAATGTTGTGGGTAGTTTTATATAACTAGAAAGCTCTGTCTTACAACAGAACATAATAAGCATTATTTAGCATCAACAAAATTTACTAAATGTTTATCACATGTGTATAATGAATTTCATTGATACAACTTGATCCACAGTATATTATTCTATCCTATATTATAATCTTTAATATCTCACAAACGATCAAACTACCCACAATATCAATAAGATAATGATTACACTATCTTGCATTGTTTCCTAGAGGATGAAACAAAAGAACAAGCAACACAGAATATTGGAATACAGTGGCAGTTAAATAGTCAGAACCATATCGTACCTGAGCCGTCGTCGAAGGAGAATAGGACGAACTAGCTGAGCCTGTTGACATATATAGCCAGCGTACACCTTATTTACACGTTTGACAGTCTAACTGTCAAACGTCAAGTCAGTGTCATTTAACTGCCACTATCCTATTACATATGTATAAATACTTGGATATCAGTAATTTCAGCCCACAGCCTAAATATCATTACATATCTCTTACGTGCTAAACTGTGTGTGCAGTGAGTCTCCAGATCATTCGCCACGTAAAGCTAAGTTTTCGGTTACAGTTATTATGAGAGAACTACAGCCTCGTAAAACAAGTTAAGTTGTTATAGTTATTATCAACCCATTCTGGATACACACCATTTGGATATCTGGAACAAAACAAAAACATGGATTAGGTATACAAATTATTCAGGCTATACAAAGCGTACAAATAGTATCACAGAAAATCGGTGTAAACTGACGGAATTTTTACTTCTGTAACTAATCCAATTCCGGCGGCGAAATTTCTGGACATTTTCGCAGATCTGTGGGGTCTAACATTCCCCCTTTATCTGAGCCAGTTAGAATTGTGCAGATTTTACTACTATTAATATTGTGATTTTTTGTGAGAAAGCATGTATCGATGTTTGCTAATCTATGAAGCAAAAGTGACTGACCGGATTCTGATGAAACTTTATTGAAAATAGCCTATATATCAGAATCTCAAATGGGCTACGTGTTATTCTGATAACCGACTACCACGCAAGCTTAGCCGCGGCCAGCAGCTAGAAGTGCTATAGCCATTACTGTAAACTAGTGTTACCGTTTACGATTAGGAGGGCCACGGACCAGCAATATACGTACATAGTCAAATTACCATAAACATCCTGTAACACGTTTCGTGCCCAGTAAATATCGCAACGCATTTAACAATAATTTGTATGAAACTCTGCGCAACAATGCAGACCAATCTGTAACCTATTGTGAGTTCATGATTTGGAATATACGCGGGTTCCCGAGGCCCTTAGCAAAATATGCTATGTGTGTACCTTTACGCCCTGAAAATACCCAGCTTATTTGCAATTGCAATACAACATTCTATATTTATAGAGTGCAAACTCCAGAATATTAATTTATTAAATGCGAGCCGGACGCCGTTGGAAAATAGGCTAAGATGATTTATGAATAGGAAACAATATGTAAATATTTGATAATATTGTAATAACTGAGGCTATTATCAGCATAATTGCAATGTTGGAATAATAAAGGAGAACACATTACACGCATTAGCCATTCCCTTTTCACACAATTAAACAGTAGAAACAGATTAAAGCCATACAGGGATATTAAGTGCGAATACAGCGGTGAAAGTAATATGGCTAATATTTATACACAATGGTATGCTTAGAAGCATTATTTGGTTTGCTGACATGATCATTGTGTTTCATATTATGAAAATGACGTGGCTAAAGGGTTGGAGTAATACTGCAATAAAGAGAACGGATTATTCATGATGGTCTGAAGTTTTAACATAATGCGTGGAACGCCTCGGGTATGATTGATCATTGTGACACAGAACAACGACGTTGTTAATATAGGGTTATGCTACGATAGAAGCAAATAAATTACTTACGAAGGTGTTAGGCTAATATCCTTCTCCCTATCTTTGAAACCTTGTTCAAAGCTTTTCTGTCGACTTCGATTTTTATCTTCTGAATGCCATGGCACGTTAAGTAGGGCGTTAAGTTAAGACATTAAAAAGAAATTAAGCGATTATTACTTTAAGTCACGGTTCTTTTATACTTTTAAAGAGATTAGATGTTGAGTAATGATTATAACATGATTAGGCTATGACAGTGAAGATAGTTTCTTAAATTGTGATGTGAGATTTGTTGCGAAAATTTTATTGCATATTCGTGAAGATAATTTCGTGATCTCGTGAGATGTGAATAGCATGACGATTGTATTTGTAATAATTAATGACCAGTTTGCTTGACTGACAGGATAAAACAACCTTTGTGTGTGCTCAAAACGCTATTAGACTGTAATTTGTAACTATTTTACTATGAAGAGAGAAAATCTAGAATACTAGGTATATTGTATTCTCGATTTCCTAGATAAATGGATAGCGTTCGAATTCTTGAATCTATGACTTATTTTTATTCAAATCTTAAATATCCACCAGATCTAAAATTACGTTTCTAATTTGATGTATTACTAAAATCAATATTTAATACAATGTAACATCTAACACATCGGAAAGTATTGGCCAATAAAAACGACAATAAAAGGCAACTCGTAAAACATATTTGCTAATCATTCGATTCCAGTTTCTCATAATGTAAACATTAATAAACATGTAATGATTTATTACCAGTTAATGTAATTTCTGTAAATGAAGCATCCGTACGTGTTAATATTAACTTTTTGCTGTTTATAATATGAGGTGTGTAGGTACTACGAGTATATCTTCGTATGATATAAATAAGGTTTAAGTACGGCTTTCTGAACTGTATAATAAAGACCTATCTCCTTATGACAGTGCTATGTTTGCCATGTTTCGTGCTTCGTCAATGACACAAAGATAATATATGACTTTTCAATATGAGGCTATGTATAATATAAATTACTAGATAATATGGAAGAGTGTGGTATTTGACACAAGTATCTTAATACTTAAAAGAAAGCCTCAGCATACATACATACCTACATACATAGACTCACGCTTGTTTCCCGGAGGGGTAGGCAGAGACTACGGAACGCAATTTGCAACGATACTGACATTCCTCTCTTGCTTCATTCACTCCTATCAAGTTTTTCATGCAAGCTCTTCTGTTAAGGGTACTTCTGAACTATTATTTTTTTAGGATGTCTCCAATCTGGTCAGAGAACGTCCGTCTAGGTCTTCCCCTTTGTCCTCTCCCATTCAGACTTGCCTTATATATCTTCTTTGTCAGTCTATAGTCATCCATCCTCTCCATGAGCCCAAACCATCTTAACATGCCTTTCTCAATGCTGGTCACTACATCTTCTTTTACCCCACAACATTCTCTTATCACACAATTCTTTACTCTGTCGGTCAAAGATACACCACACATACTTCTCAGTGCTCTCATTTCTACAGCATTTATTCTACTTTCATGTCTGTTCTGCCATACCCAACTTTCACTACCATACATAAGTGTATGTACTAACACCCCTCTATGCACAGCCAAACGTGCCTTTTTGGACACGTTTTGGCTATTCATAAACGCTTTCAGAGCTCCATTCACTCCATTACCTGCATTAACTCATCTTTCAATATCTTCTTCATTCTTATCATCTCTTGTAAACAACCTACCTAAGTATACAAACTCATTCACTTGCTCCACTCGTTGTCCATCGATCAAAACATTACAAGCCGTAACGCATTCCTCCTTTTCAAAAACAATAACTTTCGTTTTACTTACATTCACTTTCATTCCTATCCTCTCTAACGCACCATGCATGGTTGTTACCATCTCCTGCAATTCCTCCGCTGAAGACGCAAGTATTAGCTGATCATCAGCATAAAGGAGGCATTTGACAAGTAACCCATTCATCCTTAATCCGCAGTCACTATGTTTTAGATCTTGCAAACAACTGTCCATGTAGAGGTTAAACAGCCATGGCGACGCTACACATCCCTGTCTAACACCTGTCTCGATGGTAAACCAGTCAGTGTATGCCCCGTTTATCCTCACAAAAGCTCTAGAATCCTCATAAATCCTCAGGGATTTCAGAGCTCGAATGAGGCTGCTGTCCACCACTTTCATTGACAGCACCGACCACATTTCATTCCTCACCACTCTATCGTAAGCCTTTTCCAAATCCACGAATACGCAATAGACCCTTTGACATTTGGCCAAAAACTTTTCGGCTATGCTTCACAAGGGAAAAACCTGATCCGTACATCCCATTGATTTTTCGGCTTCTGGCAACACTGGCGGTATAACGTAAAACTGTACTTCTCTCAATAATTTACTATTCTTAAATCTATTTAATTAATAATAATGTGCCTTACTTGCTAATTTTTTACGTAACAAGCTGTGATAATTATAATTGTTGTATAATAACAGTGATAAGTGGTGTTTATCAAGTTGTAAAAGTTTTGCCAAGTCAAGTAAGTCAACTGTCAAAGTAACGAACAATTTTATTTAAAAGAATTTGCATTATTTTTACAATAATAGCTAACTTTGAGACAATTTGAGGTGAGTTTACTTGTTATTTGACATTCTTACACCCAACACTAGCGATAATACTAAGTCAGCATACATCAATCTATACAAAAAACTTTGTTGTGTCTTACACAAACCTCAGTGAACCTTTCTTGCTTTGTTTACTTAATTTTGTTAAGATGATTACCAGAAGGGCACGCTTAGATGATGAGAAATTACAGGTGACCCTTGTAGAACTAAAGAAATATAAGGATTTGTGTCAATCACTACAAAGTGAACATGATGACAATGAGAAAGAAATGCTAGAGATTTTAGGTAAAAACTCTCAGCTTAGGAGTGAGATGGCAGAAATACACTCTAATTTACTCACTACCCTTGATGAACGGGATAGATTACATAAGATTGTAACACAATTTGACAGGTGCAGTGATGAGTTTGAGAACGCTCTAAAACGCATCACTGAGTTAGAGGGTCTCCTAAGAGAGGCCAATGATCATATTAACAGATTAGAAAGTGCAAACCGGTCTATAAAATCAGTAACCACACAGTCATTATTTGATGAGCTGGTTGGCAGCGCTCCAGGTATGGTTTCTGCTATCTCCGATGTTGACAGTAAGAATATAGTGACTATTGATCTTACAGATTCTAATTCAACTATTCAGTCATTTAGAAACATAAAAACTTGTAATAAATTGAAGAAGTATATTAAAATAAATAAATTTATTAGGAAAAAGGAAAAATTATTAAGAATGTACAGGAAATCAAACATAAATCTAGATTATTGCAAAAAATATGTTAATGTAAAAGAACAAATGTCAGTATGTCTAACTAAATTAAATTCAAATCTAGTGAAATATGATGCTGATATTCATTGTCTGCAGATGGAGATTGATAGTTTACAAGATTCTTTGGCTAATATGACAAAAAAATATAATCTATCACAAAAACAAATTAACGAGCATATCTTGGCAACGGATGGGTTAGTGGACTTGTGTAAGTACAATGAAGAGAGGCTTCAATCTTTGACTAATAATAGCCATGGCAATGAACTTAGCCAGGCGCCACAGAGTCATTCACAGTCAACTACTTTGAATTATTGCTCTGATTTGCTGTCACTCTCTGCTGCAGTGGATGACAGCACCATTAATTCCATTAATTCTTATTGTAATTCTGGCACTTCTTTCTCACCCCACATTACAAACACCCACAAGCTATTAATGTTTAGCGATGAGATAGGTAAATACATGAGCCAATTGTTGAGGCAAAGGACAGGTATGACTATTACTAACTTATGTATGCCTGGAGCAAGCTTTTCTCAGATAATGCAATCAATTTTATCTAAATCATACTGTCCTGAATCAACAATAATTGTATTTATTGGGAGAAGAGGAAATGCAAATATTAATTTAATAAAGAGATATTTTGACCAATTACTGAATTTAAAAGTTAAAAAAATTCTCTTACTTGCTTTTCCTTACAGTAAGCTGTTGCCACAAGCTGAAAATGATTATAGATTTAAGATTAATTCCAAATTACATACATAATGCTCTAATTAGAAATTTTTATTTGACATATGATAGTTATTATATATCACAATTTTATAAAAGACAAATAGCATCCTCGCTAGCTTATTGTATTAATAACACAGCCAAGGTTTTGGCTAACCACACTGCTTTTATTGAGCTGTCAAATTTGACATGCAATATAAGCTTGGAATCCGTTCCAAATTCTTTAAATTGAATTCTGAGACAATAGAGTCAATCTCTGGCAATATATTTAATAATACATTGAAATCTGTACCAAGTTTAAGTGATAAAAATACAACTCCATCAACCTTACCTACAAAAAATAATTTAAAAAATTGTATCAGCCTGGTGCATCAAAATATACAAGGGTTGATGGGTAAGGAGTTAGAATTGGAATTGTTTATGAACTGTAACAATATTGATATTTTATGCATTACAGAGCATTGGCTAAGAAGCCACCAGTTCATATTCAATTTCAATAACCACCAGGTTGCAAGCTCGTTCAGTAGAGAAAACTTTATCCATGGTGGCTCGTTAATCATAGTTAGCAAATTTCTAAAATTTAAAGAAAGGACTGACATTGTGAGCCTCTCTGTTGAGCGAGTAGTAGAAATCACATGTGTTGAGTTTGAGCAGTTCATTGTTATGAGTGTATACAAACCTCCATGTGCACCATTTGAAAGTTTTTTAGTTATTATGGAGGATGCCCTTAGCAAAGTTTGTAATTGCCGTAAAACTGTTGCTATTTGTGGAGATTTTAACGTTAACATATTAGAAAAATGCTCTTCGACTATCAAATTTTTAAATTTATTTAAGTCATACAATTTATGTCATAATTTTTATGAACCAACTAGAGTGACTGCCACAAGTGGTACTTGTATTGATAATATATTTACTAATATAAAACCATTACACAAATCTTTGATTAATATGCTTCAGTCAGATCACAGTGGGCAGTTAATCTGTTGTCCAAGAAAATGCCCGAAAGTCCAGAGAAAAATTATTAAATATATACCAATAAATGAAAATCGACTTAAAACTTTTAAAGACAATTTATCTCGAAAAATGCGTTGGTTGCCTCATCATGACCTTCCGGATCAGTTATATAGCTCTTTGTTTGACTTGATTAATGACAAATTTCAGACTGTATTTACATCCAAAAAATTAAATGTAACTGACCGTCTGATGTTTAGTGATTGGGCAACTGAAGGTATTCATAAAAGCCGGATTAGGTTATATGAACTGTATGATGAAAAATCTTATAATAATAGTCAGAACTTTATTAATTATGTAAAAAAATATTCCAAAATATTTAGACAAGCTTGTAGTACAGCAAAATCTATTTATTTGAGAAATAAAATAAAATTATCAGAAAATACTATAAAGGCTACCTGGAATGTCATTAACAATGAAACTGGCAGAGCCGAAGCACGCAGCCGTGACTTCTTATTAAATATCAATAATGTGAGTGTTGCAGAGGACCTGGAAGTAGCGACAGAATTTGAGAAGTTTTTTTCTTATCAGTGAAGACTGTTTCATCTATTATTACCATAATAGCTCCACATCTTGCAACAGTGTTCAATGGTTGCGTCGCTTCTGGAATATTTCCTGATTTAATGAAATATAGTAAAGTTATACCTTTATTTAAATCTGGCGACACATCAGACCTTTCTAATTTTCGACCTATTTCTGTATTGCCAACGCTTAGTAAATTTATTGAAAAATTAATACTTAGTCAATTGCTTAGTTATTTTAACAGACATAATCTTCTTCACAAGAAACAGTTCGGATTTACGAGGGGTCGTTCATCTACTGACGCAGGAGTAGAGTTACTCAAAAGTATATTTACAGCTTGGGAGAAGTCGCAAGATGCTTTAGGAATTTTTTTCGACTTGTCCAAAGCCTTTGATTGTGTACATCATGATAATCTGGTCAGGCAATTATATCATTATGGCATTAGGAACAAAGCTCTTAATCTCCTGGTTTCTTATTTGGGCCACAAAATCCAGAAGGTTCAGATTAATGATAAGACATCGCCAGGTTCTGCCTTAAAAATGGGCGTCCCGCAGGGTTCAATACTCGGACCATTTCTATTTTTGATCTATATCAACGATTTACCCTTTTACGTAAAGAACAATCATGAGATTGTGTTGTTCGCGGATGACACCTCTTTAATTTTTAATATTAAAAGACAACAGAGTAATTTTGACGAAGTAAACAACGCACTCTCTAAAGTTGTTAATTGGTTTAATGTAAATAATTTATTACTCAATGATAAGAAAACTAAACTCTTAAAATTCTCCATGCCCAATGTTAAACAGATGGAAACCAATGTACAGTCGCGGTCTGAAAGTGTTTACCACCTTAAGGCTTATAATTGCATGAACACATCAATGACACAAGGACGACGATATTGTACTAGGCAACCAATCTATGAAAACATGCGTTGCGTAGCAACTGGTGTCAATAACGATTTATTATTCCACATTTATAATATAACTACATTCATTTAATTACAAGCGTGATATTTATACTGAAATTATAATATTTATACTTCAAATGATGTAATTTTGAAGTTGCTATTTACGATTTTGGTATTTGTAATTAATAAGTTTATCAAATGACTTTTACATTGACATATTATTATGAAAGGGATGGCGAAAATACGACATCCTGAATATAAAACCTTTTTGAAAAAAATACAATATTTATATCGTCTAGCGTAAGACTGCCTCGTTGGTATAGCGGTAGTGCATACGACAGCTGATCATGAGTTCTCGGGTTCAATTCGCGGGTCGGGCTCGGAAAATGTAGCTAAGGTTTTCTGTTAACAATTTTTTAGTGACAAATTATTAGGAATTTCTGTCAAGAAATTCTTAATAATTAGCCCAAAGTTGGCGGTGTTTCACCCCCGTAAAAGACAGAAATAATCAGAAATAAATTCAACACATATTTTTTTGTTAATAAAAGTTTTAATAACGAATATAGCCTCCCTCAGCAGCCACAACCAAGCCGTTTTCTTCATAATTTTGGACCATTTGCCTTATTTGCGTGGCGGTTAGTATTGGCCAACGTCCTGAATTGCTCCAGTGATCTGTAATTTGCCTTCTTCGCCGTGACGCCGAATCCAAAACCTCACAGTCCATCGAGATATGTTTAATTATCGTGAAATAGCACTTATATTTAGGCCATCTTCATGAAGCAATATTATTTCAGCTCTTTGTTGCATCGTTAAACTTGCCATTTTATTACAATAAGTAAGTGTTTTTATAATAATATTTAAATACAGAACTTTTACAGCAAAATAAATGCAATGCTGCCATTATGTCAAATTATTTCATCGACCTAAAAATATTCATACTCTTTTTGTTTGAATCGATGCCTTACCAATGATTGAAAAGTAATAAGTTCTCAGATATAGCATTTTAGACCTTGCTGAACCCAGCGTGACAAAGAATGTAATTTGAAAAGTGGTAAACATTTTTAGACCGCCACCGTACAACTGAAGGAAACCAGAATTGAGCCCGTCGGGACAACCTTATTTCTAGGTATTATGCTTGATTCCAAACTTCAATGGGGTCCGCATATAGAAAGACTTTCGGGCAAACTTAGTTCTGTAGCTTATGCGGTTAAGACAATTAGACGCCTCACAGATATAGAAACAGCTAGAATGGTCTATTTCAGCTACTTTCATAGTATTATGTCATATGGGATTCTTCTCTGGGGGAATGCTGCAGACCTTGACACAATATTCGTTCTGCAGAAAAGAGCAATTAGAGGTATTTACAACCTCGGTCCTCGTGTTTCTCTAAGAGAAAAGTTCAGTGAGATAGGCATTCGAACTGTTGCTTCGCAATATATATACGAGAATCTGTTATATGTCCACAAGAACATTGACACATTTAGTAAAAAAAGTGATCTACACACTGTTAATACTAGACATAAGAATAATCTTATAGTTCATAGCACCCGCCCGTTTTATGGGGCAGTGTATACGCTTTTATAACAAGCTTCCTCTTAATATAAGAAATTTATCTATAAATAAATTCAAAATTATTGTTAAAACTACACTGTGTTTAAAAGCATATTATAAAATTACTGATTATATAGGCGATAAAAATGCTTGGGATTGAGCTGCTCTTATTCAACATAAAAATATAAATGATGTATAAACTGAACAATTTTAATTTGACTTTTCGTAAGCACTTTAAAAAAGTTTACACGAAATAAATATTCATTTCATTTCATTTCCAATACCCTTTCGGAATCCCACTTGTACGAGGGGAGGTCCAAAAGTTCGTGGAATGAAAGGGTTCTAAATAAAATAAAACATTAAATCTATTTTTCCTTTTCAATATAATCACCCTTGTATTGAATACATAATAATGGATCTATGAATAAATTTTTCTAAACCGTCGAAATAATATTTTTTGTTTTTCGCCTTACAATGGGCCAAAATTGCCTGCTTCACCTCATTGTCGTCGGAAAATTCCCTTCCCCTTAGGCCTTTTTTTAAATTGGGGAACAAATAAAAATCACTAGAGGCCAGGTCTGATCTGTAAAGTGGGTGGACTAGTGATTCGAAACTGTGGGTGTGCAGAGCAGCCATTGCAAGTCTGCTCTTGTGAACTGGTGGTGCGTTGTTTTGCAAGAGCAACACACCCTTAGCCAATTTTACTCGACGTTTTTCTTTGATGGCCTCCTTTAATTTCTCTAGTATCGATGCGTAGTATTCTCCGGTTATGTTTCTTCCCTATTCTTTGTAATCAATCAGTATTATTCCCTCACAATCCCAAAAAACAATAGCCATCAACTTTCCAGCCGTTTCCGACACCTTGAATTTTTTGGAGGTGGTGTGCCTTTTTTATGCCATTGCATAGACTCCTGTTTTGACTCAAAATAATAGACCCATTTTTCATCTCCAGTAACAATCCGGTCCAAAATCTCTGCAGGTTCATCTCCACACAACTCCAAAAACCACTTTGAAGCATCGACGGGCTGCTGTTTATTAGGCGGTGTGACTTGTTTCTTCCGGGTTGACCTGTTTTGCAGGCGATAGTTCGTAAACAAATGACGCAACAGGGCTGAAACTCTATTTATATACTAATGATGAGTCCCCAAGTAGTATGACATTAAGCGAGCGCCCCTATCCTACTCTCCTACTCCATACCCTCCATTCCACGAACTTTTGGACCCCCCTCGTACATCCCATATTCTCTTGTCGGTTACTTCCATAACTCTTTCAATCAGTACATTTGCATTCAATTTGCCAACAATGCTGAGAAGGCTAATGCCTCTATAGTTTTTGCAGTCTTGTTGCGAGCCTTTTCCTTTATAAAGAGGCACACCTACAGCTGTGGTCGAGTCATTAGGTACTCGGCCGGTGCTCTAGCACAAGTTATATATCCACTGCAACTGACCAACTATGATACCCTGTCCAGTTTTCAGCATTCCGACTGTAATCCTATCATATCCTGCAGCCTTACCTACTTTCATACTTTCCAGTGCCTTCACGACCTCATCCACGCCAATAACGCTTTCATCATTGCTATCATTACCATTCATTTCAGCTATCGGTATCTCTTTCACCGTTCTTTAAAATAATCCTTCAAAATACTCTTTCCATCTCTTCGGCACGATTCCCATTTACTATAAAGATAGTGAAAAATGGAAAGCCATTCTCGTCTCTGATGGATGTGTATTCTGAGGATTGAGTTGCTCCTCGAACTGCATGAACGGATTTCCAGAAAAACTCAATGTTCCTCTAAAAATCGTCAGATAATCTGCTATCAAACTCACCTTTCTTTTCCTCTTTTTTCCTTTTAACCACTTCTTTCACTATTCTTTTCGACCTAAAAACCTCCTTTCTTGCTTCATCTATGTCTACACTCGTTACTTTTCCCATTCTTTCATTTGCTCTGGTAGCCAACCAATTTAACCAAGCTTTCTTCTTCTCTGACACTGCTGATTGTACATCCTTGTCCCACCATGTATTCTTAACCTTTCGTTTTTTCCTTCTCTTGATCACACCACATACTTCAGACGCTACACATACTACCCCTTCTTTAAAGGACTACCATAATTCTTCCATATCATTTATGCAATCGAACCTCTCAAATCTTGCTATCAATTTGCTTTTAATCTTGCTTTCACATCTTTCTTTTGCAGATTTTCTACTTTTATTCTTTCCAAGACCCTATTTTCATCATGCTATCGGTGTCGCCATCCTTTAAAGAGCCCACTTATCCGGCTCATCACCAAGAAGTGTTCTATGTGGATGCCGATCCCTCGATATACCCTTGTATCCAACACATTCTTTCTCAATCGTTCATCTACTATCACAAAATCAATCATACTTCTTCTAACATTTTTCGCCTCCCGCGTATACATATATATCCTTTTGTGATCAAACATGGTGTTTGTCACACAAAGGCTCCACTCCAAACGAACCTCAAGCAGTGCTTTTCCATTTTCGTTCACACTCTCACCACCGAATGCACCTTATAGCCTTTCAAATCCCCTAGCACAATCAATCTTTCATTATTCTTACAGTTCCTCAAAATCTCTCTTAAACTCTCCCAAAACTCCTGCCTTTCGTCTTGCTCTTGTTGTGACATACCCGTAACTATATTCACCGAGGTGTACACCCCTACAATAAAGAGACGAGTAAGTCCTACTTTCATTCTCATCCACAGTAGCCTAGCATTTACACATTCAAACTCTTTTACGCACTCATTCATTCGCGCAGACAGTATTACACCAACTCCCTTGCAGGCTCTGGTGGTACTATCCACCCCAATACGCCGTATATGCGCCATGCTTGGTGGTGTCACACCCTTTTCTTTTTGTTTTGTTCACACAAAAAATATCAATCTTTCTATCATCCATCATCTGACATACTTCATCCAATTTGCCGTTCATAGCTCCTCCAACATTCAATTTTGCAAGCCGGTTTTCCGTAGGCCGCTTTTCGCCCTCGCGGGAAACGAGACCGGGATGGGTTGCGAACCGCGTTGCCGCCGTGTGAGGAAATATTATTTTGTTCTCATTGCGTTCCCACGAGATTTAGGGTTTTTTAATGTCCATCCCCATAGAGGCCTTTACGGGGGTAAGGCGGAATATCACATGTGCCCTGTGACCACCAACACAGGCACCCTTCGTTTACGACCAGCTTGCCCTCTGGCCATGGATCCCTCGGCACGGGTCGGTTCACACCTTAGATCGGGGTTTTGTGTTGGGTAGCATACCCGACACAAAACCCTGACCCCTGAAAGTTGGTTTAATTTCGGAGTTTTCCTTCTCCTAGACAGGTTGCCAACCAAGGCTAACGAGGCCCATCTCCCCAAACGTTTGGTTTAATTTCGGAGTTTATCTTCTCCTAGACAGG
Organism: Euclidia mi; assembly: GCA_944739405.2. Lineage (NCBI taxonomy): Eukaryota > Metazoa > Arthropoda > Insecta > Lepidoptera > Erebidae > Euclidia > Euclidia mi. The sequence goes on from OX123202.2 coordinate 26,776,381, forward strand.
TTGCCAACCAAGGCTAACGAGGCCCATATCCCTGAAAGCCTCAGCAACCTTTATGTAAAAGGTTTATGGCAAATAAAAAATCTTATATTATAAGTATTATTTGACTGAAAGGATTTCCATGTTCCGGCCTATGGTGGGATATGGAGGGACCACTTAAGAGCTGTGGTCCTCATTTTCACATATCCATTCTATTGATGCTAACAGGCTAAATTTTAGTCTCCAATCTTAATACATTTGCTGAAAATACATTTTGATCTTAGTGAGAGTCTGATGATGTTGATAATTAGGTCAAAGAAATTACAATCACAACTTTCATCGCCAATATTTTTGTTTACTTCAATTTAGTGCCGATGTTGTCCAAGTTCCAAAATAAAGTACATTAAATGTATAATGTATAACGATTTTGACACGATTCAACAAAATAATTTGATCACGATTCAACAAAATAACAAAAATATGTTTATAGTTGTGTGGGATGGTTAATTGAAAAAGCTAGCCGTGCAATAAAAGAGCTATCTGAGTCAGCTGGCTGCGACACATGGGTATACTAACTTCGCGTTGCAGTAAATATTTGATAGCGTTTTGCTGAGTAAACTTGGTTGAAGTGTTATAGTCAAGTATAGTGATATAGTGAGCCACATCTGGTGCATTTCCTTAAAACTTATTGACATGTCGGTTATACCTAGTGTTTACATATACATATTTGGGAATTAAAAACTTAACTTAGTATTTTAAATCGAATTCTGATCACATTACCAAATTTCTGCAATGCACGAATACTTGGTTATTAATTCTTTGCAATTTGTTCTTAGGCTGTAATTTTCATAAAGCTTTCTGAAGTTTCACTGTGCAGTAAAACATGAGCAACCGTGCTTTACACATACAATTCTCTAAATGTTTCTAATTCCAAGAAAACGTTTCTTAAAATCTATTAATATACTACCCTTAGGTGTGCGCACAAAATTATAACATTCTGAACAGCGTGGGTGTGAAGTAACTTTGTATTTGTCTTAATCTTCGGATAGCTCAGTTACGTAAGCTTCAAGTTAAACTGCTACCAACTATTCATTTCTGAAGATTCTGGTACAACGTCAATACAAATACAAAAAAAATATCGTAGTACGACAACCCTGTCGCTCATATTGTTCAAATTTTGAGGGCGGGCAAGTAACAAATGAGTTTGAAAACTGTGTTTATATTTTTTATTACCTTGCTACCACAACAAGTCAATAATATATCAATTTGGTTCTTAAAACTACTAAGGCGCCTTTGAATAAGCACACCTGTAGATTACAAAATTAAATTACATAACGAAGTCTCAGTCATTAAGCTTACATGCCAATACGTACCGGGTTAAATTTCTTGTTTTGGATACCAAATAAAAATTACTTCCCAAACAAGTAAAATAAATCAAGATAGATTTTTGACCTAATCGCCATCTTGCTGTGAAATACCTGTCGTCGAATCTTAAGGATAAGACCGATGACTATGATAGTTGATGTTATATTCGTGCAATACCGCCCTAGTTTATCAATGCTGCTAGAGATTCTGTACCAACGATATTATTAAAATTTCTACAAAATAACAATACAATCCCTGACAATTATGTAACGCCTTCTTTGAAAACTGAAATCGTAACACATAGCAGGAGCTAAACACAAGATCGATTGAGTTCCTCGAGAGCGGAGCTTTTAGTCAAGGTTTTAAAACAGATACGCAAAACTTTGCGCATATATTGGTACCGAAAATAGGGGCTATAATTTCATAAGGGAAGATACTTAATACAAAACAAGCAGATTTAATATAAAATTTGATATTTTTTTTGTACTCAGTTCAAGCTAGAAAATAATATAGAAATTACTTCAATTCACTCAAACAAATCATGAGAACTGGTTAGCCATCTAATTATATACCATAGCACACCTTAACGTCAATCATTGATCTACACATCCACTATTTATACCACATATTACGTCAGACTATGTAACACAAGTCTCCAACTTTATTAATAGCAAACTCTATTAGTTAATAAAGCCGAAACCACTAAACTGTTAGGGCCACAGGGGTTAATAGTCTAAGTTCTAAATTACAACAAGGCAAGGGCTAAAGTAAATTTCTTACGAATAGCGTCTAGACAATCAGTTACACCTAGACTATTATTAAACAGGATCAAATCTTGTTACCTAAGTCATGGGGTCTCATTCCTTAGAACGTTTTCCGTCATTCTTAACTCTCTCAACAGATGGCTTTACTAGTATCGATTGTTATTGATCACTTTCATGCATAAATGATAAATAAGAAAATAAAGTTCTAAAATATGATATTTATTAATTAAAAAATCCCTTTATTACGATTAAATAAAAAAATGAAACATTTAATTGAATATGAATATTTTTGAAAAATATGATGTGCACTTCGTTGCTCTGGTGGCCAAAATACGTAATAGCTTGTAGTAAAACGTTACAATGAGTTAACTTTCACTCGGCATTCATAGATGGCGCTTTTACGTATGTATATATTTATTTTTATTTAATTTGGTATTAATCTGTAGATGGTAAAATAAATAAATATTTATTAAATAAACATCAAATATTTGAAAAAGTAAGATATTATGTTAACCAATGAACGGCCATGAGCATTTATTTTAAAAAGTACCTGTACAGGTACCTAGTCGAGCGATTGCGTTTTGTTTTTACATTTAAGTACGTAAAAGTAGTGTTATTTAAATTTTATACATAATAAAAACTTACTGTGTTTGTAGTAGTATTATATAATAAATTTTCATAAATTATGTTAATCAATATGCGTCTTACATTTATAGGTACCTACCTATAGTCTGTTCAAGATACGAAAAAATAAAATGTAAACAAACCATAAAATGGTTCTTTTAATGTCGCCTTCGCAACAAAAGTAGATTTAAGTTAAATACTCCAAGCGAAAGATGCAGTTAGTTTTACAAAAATACGCCTGTCCCTTCAATTCATAAATGATACTGTATATTTTTTACCTTTTATTTTTTTCGTAGGTATCTTGAACAGACAATAGCAACTAATAAACAGTTGATGTTGAGTATGTTGTAAATTAAGCTAATGAAAAAAACAAAACGCATTTTTAAACTTTGATAGCCGACTTATCTAGAAGTCTAGAACTCATTCGCTTGGTTCCCGATAGGTATAGTATTAAATTTATCTATGCCGATAGTCATGACTTCATGAGTCGCACAATTGCAAAATCGCGTACCAAGTACACCAAGTGCGTCTCTATAAAAATACCAGGGTCGAAAACCAGGTATCAATATACTTGCAAGTTTTTGGGCACTCGAGTATAGAAAACTTCGTGTGACGCCCTGGTAATGCAAGTTTGTATTGAAAAATAAACCTTATCTTAATATGAGTAAGGATGTTTATCGCAAAATTTGGTAATGGACTTTTCTAAATACTTTCATGGAAATTTATTCCATACTACCATATATTTAAGGAACTTTGTCGCGCAAAACCTTGCAATTTTTATATTCCTGAGTACTCAAAATACTTTCAATGTTTAACGTATTGTTTTAAGGGAAAATAGGAGGCCGCCAATAGAATACCAATTTTGAATTAAAACCGGATTCTCGGCCGTGGCCGACTAAAAGTAAATGCAGTCTGTTTTATAATTTCCAATTGTACTAATTCCATTGCCTTAATAAGAGAATTTGCAACGCATATAGGCAAATAAATCTATTTTACGTTTAATCGCCAAATACCGGCCGGGGTGATATTAGTTGAATCTCGAGAAATAATGTACACAAAATAGAGGCTGGCTTTAGAAACATTAAAGATCGTAATGTCGACCAGCCTCGAATTCGAGCCCAACTATACAGCCTGATTACTTTTCTTATTTTCTCAAAATTAAATATTTATTATACGTTTATTTATTTATAATATAAAGAGTTAAGTTTAAATGTAGGAGTTGATATTATTGAAAACATTTATATTAGCTTATTATGGTATGGAAATATAAGTTATAAATTGCTCTTTGGAACTTGCTACCTTAACCCATGTTAATTACGTAGCTTAAAAATATAAATATACTAGCTGACACGGCAAACGTTGTTTTGCAATTTTTTTTTTTTTTAATAGATGTTGGCCTATTCTCATAGATACCGGATAAGCACAAAAAATTTCATCAAAATCGGTCAAGCCGTTTCGGAGGAGTATGGGAATGAAAACTGTGACACGAGAATTTTATATATTAGATTCAATAATGATACTCTGGGCCAAAAATGGTATGAATTATTTTTGAAAAGATATCCAGAACTAATTATAATTATTTTGATGTTTACTTTGTTATAAATTGTAATACTTACCAAGCGTTATTTAAGTGCAAATAAAAAAATACTTTACCTACTATTAAACAAATACGATTAATAACGTATACTTCGTGAGACTCCTGCCAAAATAAATCATATTAATAATATTTATCCGTCTTAATTTAAAACATCCTATACCCGGCCGATATTTGGGAAAAACGCGACCGACCATGGCCCGTGAATGGCCGACTTTAGGGATTTTTCGTTCTCGACGCATATAAACCTTAGTACTTTTTCCTTGTAGTAGAAATGTCAACCTTATGCCCATAAACATGAAATAGATTTATCAAACTCCCAAAACCGCATCGGAAGCTATCCTTTCGTTGCAAAATGATGGTGCCAGACCGATTCCAAAACAGAAAAACCGTAAGGATGCCGACATTTAGCGTATTTACCCTACTACGTTACGGTCGGGAGTCGGTAATACGCGAAAGGTGTTCGCGTACGTTCAAGTAAAAAATACTTTGAAAGTGTTGCAAATATTTTAGTGTTTTACGCGACAAAGTTCCGTAAATGTATGGCGGTAAGGAATAATATCCCATGAAAGTAAAAGTACTCCGTTACGATCGTGGATCGGCAAAACGCGAGACGCGATCGCGTACGTTTAATTCAAGTAAGAAATACTTTGAAAGTGTTGCAAGTATTTAAAAAAAAATTGTTACAATCAGCTTCAAAATTACGAATCCTACAAAATAAATGATTTTATAATAGTTATATTTAGTTTTTTATCTAATTCTGTTTATCCACTTCAATGGAGGAATAAAAAACGACCTAATTTATCAATTTAAAAATATTAATTTGCCAACATCTGGATTTGAGTTAATTATCTAAATAACTAACTTGCACGTTTGCATAACTTGCTTGTAAGGCCGAATTAAGAAACCAATTGTAATGACTAGCTTTTGCGCGCGACTTCGTTCGCGTGAAAGTTGAAGAGAAAAAATTCCAACGTTTTTGCAAGATTTTTTGTTAGTTGACGAGGTATCATGGTTTCATAAATAAAAAAATAAAATGAACTGTTGTTTCATTTCCACATTTTAATAGTTACCTACCTATTCCCCTTTTGCAATCTCGACGTTCGCTTCGCCAGGGGTTCGCCATTTAGGTTACATTAATTTCGCCTGAATACCAATTTAATTAAGAATATAATAAATAATAATACAAATAAAGAATAACAATTTTCACGAAGCAGAACTCAAAGGAAAGCACCACCTAGTATAGTAATGTACCTATTATATTATCTGTAGCATGCACCACAGACCCTGGGACCACCGACCATCAGACCAAGGCAACCTCACAAGGTCATAGGTTTTGTCAAATCTATTCAAACGAGCCCAAACACTACTAGTTTATCATGTGTAGTTTAGGAGTTCCTGTGAACACCTTCCGGCTTCATCATCAGACCAAGGCAACCACACAAGGTCATAGGTTTTGTCAAGTCTTGTCAAACGAGCCCAAACACTACTAGTTTATCATGTGTAGTTTAGGAGTTCCTGTGACCACCTTCCGGCTTCATCATCAGACCAAGGCAACCTCACAAGGTCATAGGTTTTGTCAAGTCTTGTCAAACGAGCCCAAACACGACTAGTTTATCATGTGTAGTTTAGGAGTTCCTGTGACCACCTTCCGGCTTCATCATCAGACTAAGGCAACCTCACAAGGTCATAGGTTTTGTCAAGTCTTGTCAAACGAGCCCAAACACGGCTAGTTTATCATGTGTAGTTTAGGAGTTCCTGTGACCACCTTCCGGCTTCATCATCAGACCAAGGCAACCTCACAAGGTCATAGGTTTTGTCAAGTCTTGTCAAACGAGCCCAAACACGACTAGTTTATCATGTGTAGTTTAGGAGTTCCAGTGACCACCTTCCGGCTTCATCATCAGACCAAGGCAACCTCACAAGGTCATAGGTTTTGTCAAATCTATTCAAACGAGCCCAAACACTACTAGTTTATCATGTGTAGTTTAGGAGTTCCTGTGAACACCTTCCGGCTTCATCATCAGACCAAGGCAACCTCACAAGGTCATAGGTTTTGTCAAGTCTTGTCAAACGAGCCCAAACACGACTAGTTTATCATGTATAGTTTAGGAGTTCCTGTGACCACCTTCCGGCTTCATCATCAGACCAAGGCAACCTCACAAGGTCATAGGTTTTGTCAAGTCTTGTCAAACGAGCCCAAACACGACTAGTTTATCATGTGTAGTTTAGGAGTTCCTGTGACCACCTTCCGGCTTCATCATCAGACCAAGGCAACCACAAAACACACAAGGTCATAGGTTTTGTCAAGTCTTGTCAAACGAGCCCAAACACGACTAGTTTATCATGTGTAGTTTAGGAGTTCCTGTGACCACCTTCCGGATTCATCATCAGACCAAGGCAACCTCACAAGGTCATAGGTTTTGTCAAGTCTTGTAAAACGAGCCCAAACACGACTAGTTTATCATGTGTAGTTTAGGAGTTCCAGTGACCACCTTCCGGCTTCATCATCAGACCAAGGCAACCTCACAAGGTCATAGGTTTTGTCAAATCTATTCAAACGATCCCAAACGCTACTAGTTTATCATGTGTAGTTTAGGAGTTCCTGTGACCATCTTCCGGATTCATCATCAGACCAAGGCAACCTCACAGGGTCATAGGTTTTGTCCAGTCAATTCAAACGAGCCCAAACACGAGTAGTTTATCATAATATGTAGTTTAGAAGTTCCTGTAGCCATCTTCCCGGCTTCATCATCAGACCAAGGTGCATTCACAAGGTCATTCATCACTGCACCATTTCAATGTTACCGTAACATAGCCACCAAACTTACGTAAGTATGTCAAATATCAGCTTTATGGAACAGTGTACAAAGTGCATTCCAAATTTTGAACGGAAAGACACGAAGTCATAAAAATATCGCTAGATGTTGTAACGCCACCGGTACATACGTAAAATAGGTACCTACTAGATCGGTTGATCGTGTTATAACCTTGAAATGAGGCACACTTGGGTGACAAGGTGAAATATCATAATATTTCTACATTTTAGACATAATGCTTTTTTATTATAGCGCCATCTCTTCTTTTTAATTTAAAATAACATTGCTTACAAAATGAGACGTAAGATGTCGCTACCATCGACTCCCATTTTTTCGTCGCTAGCGCCATCTGTTGTATTATTTACGGTATTAACAAGTACTTATAAAAATAAAGGTCTAATATTAAGGATCTAACGTGGCCAATTTTTATGGACGACTTGCGGCATCTGTACTGTAAAGTATTATATTTATCTATGCCTAAGTCAACTTTCCATCTTCGCGCGTACCACTTCTGGCAAACGAAGCTTTATAAATGTAGGACCTTTATGTAATAGTAATAGGATTCATTTCATATTTTTTTAGTATAGGTATAATGAGATCGGTATTTTAACACATAAAATAATGCCTGCCAAGCGAATATTACTTTTGTTTAATAGAATACTCAGGATGACATGCGCGTATTTAAATAATAACTTTTAGTTTTTCAAGATTACGATTAAAATAATATTAAAGTATTGATTCTTACCTTCTTAAAAAACGGCATATAATTATCTCGGAGATCCATAAAAGGACATTATTCTCCTCCATAGATATTATCATTAAAAGTACATACCGTTAAAACATTCACACTCTCATATTTAGATATGCGAACAAAGCCAACCTTTTTATTCCAATATACTATAATGTGCTTGGACAAAAGCCAAGTCGTTTTGTGGTATACCTGCCTATGTGTGTGGATTCATTTACATTGGCATAAGTATGACACGTTCTAAGAAAACCCGTTATAGAGTTACTGCAACCACTGGTGTTCTCTATTTTGTGATCAGAATGGATTTGCGGTGAGAAGATCTCATTGTGATATTCAAAACCACCTCGTCGACCATTCTTAGTAGACCTTTAAAGGTTTAGTAGAACCAGAGTTATTTTAACTGTTTCACAATGATTACTTATTTTATTATTGAAAACGTAAGGATTAGAAAAAGGAGCCACATACATTAAAGAAAAGACTAAAGTACATGAGGTGTTCCTCTGTAATGGGTAAAGAGCATTTAGTTCTTAACATTATAAATTAAAACTTGTAATCATTATGGATTTGTCGAGGAATTTAAGTAAATAAAATATCTAACATCTTGGGTCAGTCTCATGCACCAGGAATGCCCGCTGGAACGACGAATGACCTAAGCTGCCAAATAAATTCATCACAACACTGTCGGCTTTTATTTAATATTTAAATGGCGTTTAAACAAAGCAGCACACCACGTAATAAATCCATCTGTCTAATGTAATGCGTCCGTGTACCATCGGACAATTGGTGCCTACTGCTTACATTTCATTTTGCCGCTTGCTTCGTCTCGCAGTCATATCGTGAGTGGATTGCCGTATCCAACGAAAACATTGTGCTCTAAATGGCTTATATTCGTTCCCTGAATAAGACATAATGTAATAAGTTACTTTGTGTACGCTCATGTCAATACCTTCATTGTTTTGTATAGCTAGTAATACGCTTAATGTGATTAGTTACCTCTTTTCGAGATGGATGTCCCATTTTTATGATTAATGCCAGGTAAATAGCTGCCGCTACTATTTTTCATTTGTTAGATGCCTTAAGATGAGCAGCTTGGACGTTTAGAATTGGTACATAATAGAAAGTGCACAATTTATTTTTTTATTCAATATTTTTCATGTAATACGTGCACTTTTAGCAAGTTTCCAGGAGGATCAATAATAACCGGTGTTAGAAACGATTATATGGTACCGCAAGGTGCTTCTAATTAAATTTGTGGGAAAATATGTTTACCACTTTCGAAAAATATTCTTGAATTTACATCCTTGACTTTGTCCATGCTTTACAAGCTAATCTACTAAAATGGCGCTTAAATGACAAATACCTAAACCGGCATGCTGATGTAGTGGTAACAATGTAAGCTAATAAGCTATGTTTTTATTTTATTAGCTTGCATTAAATATGCAATTAGGTTCATTCTGTTTTGTAGGCACATTTGTCACGATATATGTGGATCAGCACTCTCGACTAACATATTATAGTCACAATTAATATTTAATTGTTTGACGAAATTAGCCAAAAAATTAAGGCGCTGACAAACGCTATTGAGTTGAGCTGTTGCTGTCACTGTCGGATTGTATACATCAGAAAGAGAAGCGCGACGACGACGGGACGTTCAGATCTTTTTACGAACCACTAAATAAATGAATTACTTAAAAATAAGTTGAGTAGTGAAAAATAAAAAGCAACCAAGTTTAGTATTTAAATATGATACGTTATTGTTTTAAAATTTACCAATGTACGTTGATAAGTAATACAGATATTTTTGTTAGAAGATCATTTTAAGAGGTTAGTTTACTATTTTTTTGTATCGAGAAAACTTTTCAAAAACGTGTTTTGAATACAACAGGGTTCTCAGAAATATGTTCAATATTAACATATATTTTTTTCCGCCGTCACAAACTTTATAGATTTAGCAAAAAAATTGTTTGAGACAAGCCATTTTTTGCCATTTGGCTGTTGTCAGCGTCTTAAAAGAGATTGTGGAGCAATTGCCTACTTTGTTTATATTATAAAGTTTGACACAAACACTACGAACCTAAAATAATATTTACCAAATTGATATATGAGTTCATATAACTCTGCCTAACCTGCTGGGGATATACGACATACGTGCGTAATGCTCTGTTTATTATATTCGAATAATATACTAACATAGAGGTTTAAAGTTGTGATACTAAGGGGCTTTCCTCAAGCCCTTATTCATTAAAGACAAGGGCTGGCAATTAACGGCTATAAGGGTTGATGAAAAATGTTTCCGTGTATTAATTAACCAATCTCATGAACGAAAACATTTGCTCTTTTTATGAAAAAAGGTTCCCTTCTGTTCTCATTATGTTACCCTCTACAATAAAAAATATTATTTTCGGATTTTCCCCTTCGTTTATACTATGTCAACGCCAATTTTATGATGAATCCTTTTGTAATTTTCTAGGTTAACGAGAAGAAAATTCTAATGAGTGGGCCCCGGCTGCAATGTGAGTCTGATTTTATTTCTTAAGATACCTAATTTCTAACAGACACAGACTAATGCAAGTTAGAGTAATGTAGCCACCGAGTATTTATTGCATATATGCGATTTGTCTGCTGTGCTTTTCTAATGGTTTGCACAAGACTAAGGTACGTTACGCTAAGTTTTTTTAATAGATAGAGTGTTTCAAGAGGAAGTAGAGGGTATAATACATGCATAATATAGTAGAGAAACACTGATAGCTTTAGGGGTTTCTAATGTGATCATCATAATCATCATAGCGCTGTCCTGGTTGCGTTCCAAAACCTACGCCTTGGTGCCCGGGGTCCGCTTTTCGGCTGTATCTCCTCCACTTCGCACGGTTTTCAGCATCCCTGGTGGTTAGTCGATTGGCACGCATATCATCCCTTACAACGAGCTAACTAGCCAGCATTTCTTTGGCCTTCCCCGTTTGCCGGGGCCCGGTGGAGGTAGCATGGCAAGACATTTGTTACCCACGTAAGATGCCGGTTGACGTAAGACATGGCCACACCAGCGTACCCGATACTCTTGCAGTTTGTCAGCAATGTCACGGACATGAAAGGTGCCCCGGATGCGGGAGTTCCTAATGCGGTCCTTCCGCGTGACTCCACACATCCAGCGCAGCATGTTTATCTCCGTGACACGCAGACTCTGCTTGTGTCGCTCAACCACAGACCACGTCTCACTGCCATATAACAGGACAGGTCTAATGATTGATTTATAGACCTGTCCTTTGGGCTTAACTTCGAATTTTAGGGTCACAAATGACACCCCTCATCTCACGCCATTTGGCCCAGCTTGCCGAAATGCGTGCCTTGATGTCGCAATCGATGTCACCAGACGCATGGAGTACTGATCCCAGGTACTTGACCAGGTCCTTTCGCTCGGCAATGTCTCCGCCTATGCGAAATGTCACAGGATCTGTAAGGGTGCCCACACATCGCAGGCCCATTGCCTTACAGGCCTCAATGGGGACTCCATCGGTTCCGACAGCTTGCCGATTCTTCATGTGGCAAAGGGCCCTCTGGACTTCTTCAGTCGTTACCGACGGCACTATTCCTTGGTTCGGAGGGAGTTCCGGTGGCTGCACCTCTTTATGCTGCTTGTTAAGCAGCTCCTGGAAGTACGAGCGGCATCGCTCCGTCACCGCGCGGGACGCGCATAATACCATACCACAATACCAAGTATCACTGTGTTAAAGACCCTGAGGGCAACCTGCCCTCAGGGTCTTTAACACAGTGACACTTGGTAATGTCCTGTGCCGCTTTGACCGTGGAACGTGCAAACTTGTGTAGGAGCTTCTGCCCCTCAGACGATTCCAGCTTGGTGTAAAGCGGTTCCAAGTGGTCTCATCTGGCTTTGGCTACAGCCCTCTTAATGGCACGTTTGACAGCCCTGTATGCGTCGCGGTCTTCAAGAGATTTGGACGCTTGCCACGCTTTAAAGAAGGCTTTCTTCAACCTTGTCTCCCTCTGTACTGTGTCGTTCCACCACCAAGTCTCCTTGTCACACTTGCGTCTGCCCTTAGACATGCCCAGTACTGCCTTCGCCGCTCCAGTGATGACCGCCTGGATTCTATCCCAGTGGCTCTGAGTTGGTATGCCTTCAGTAGCAGCGCACTTGTCGCCGATAGCTGACGCGGACTCCAGGGATTTGGCATCCTTGAGCGGCCACCACAGAATTTAACGTTGACAGCGGTTGGCGTGTTTGCCTTTGGGTTTAACGCAAAGGTTCATGACAAGGAGGCGGTGTTGTGTTGTGAGATTCTCACCAAGTATGACCTTGCAGTTGGCTACTTTGCTGATATGGTGTCTCCTGGTAAGTAGGAAATTAATCTGGTCGCGTGCCTCCCGCTCTTGTAGGTGACAAGGAGTTCGGCTTTCTTTTTGAAATTCGTGTTCACAATGGCAAAGTCGGTAGCCGCAAAAATTCTGAGGATATACGGGTCGATCTCCAGAGGCATGTTTTTTCGTGTCGGGCGGGATAAAACCATTTTAAAATCGAAAAACGTTTTCAAAATATTTTTTTATAGACAGTTCTGTGTCTAATCTACATGGTACAAGGCTAATATTATGTATAGGTTTATTTTGATTCGTCGTCATCAGCCTTTAACAGTCCACTGCTGGACTAGGCCTCTCCTTTGAAAGGAGGAATTGGCCTGCTATAGCAGGCCAATTCCTCCCGTACCAACCCGTTTGGCCAGCGTGGTATACCACGCTGGCCAAACGGGTTGGTATAGGGTTTGTATCAAGTTTTCCTTCTCTTACAGTGCTGTTCTCTGCATAATATGCTCCCTCTGTTGGCTCTTACGACACCCATGGGATGATACGGGGTGGTGACATTCCGTATTCTTAATCCGTCACCACACGGACGCGATTTTGATTACTAAAAAAAAATCTTAAGCCCTAAATTCCTGATCGCTCTGGGTTGACCCAACCCAATTGAATGAAAAAAATATTTTTTAACTTTTTAATGAGAAGGATGACATCTAACAACTTATTTATATTACATAACAAATAGTTAATCTTCATAGTAATAAAATATTTTTAGTAATATTAACAATAATTTTGCCACAATTTGAATTTAAAATCGTGACCGGGCATTTTATCTCATCGCTCTGCGCTGAGGTAAAACATCGCGCTCATCCCTAGTTACGCGTTATAGACACTCTATTCCCCTCCCGCGGGGCAACGTCAGTAGTGGTCTAACGCCGAGGAGGATACTCCGTGTGCCACGTTCCCGCGTTCCAACATTACGAAGGTAAGTTTATGATTGCTCTGGATTTGGTTCTCGAATTTTATGATTACTATGGCATGTTATTTAAATTGAGTAGTAAGCCTGTGAATATGTTTGTTATGTGAATTAAGTGATCGTTATGATGTTTTTTATGAGACGAAATCACAACTTTCTATTGTTTTTAAATTCGGCTATATTTATGATTTTGTGACTTTTTCTTATCGCTATGGCTCTTATTGCTCTGTCCAAAAAGACCAGAGCGATGATATTTTGTATTACTTGTGCGTTATAAATCTATTTTAAGTAGTAGTAAACGACTGTAACAATGACAAACGATTAATTATGCATATAACATTTATGATGATTTTTTTTGTTATGTTAATTTGTTTTTATAAAATTATTTTTTATAAAAGATTCTTATTTTTGATGTGTATGACGGATAACATGCCTTGAATTTTCTAAAATAATACATTTCTTTTACTGATCTTGTTACACGTACACTGAATATGACTGAAAACTGTTTAATATATGTTTAATATTTTATCAATAATTTATATTTTTGTTTCAATTATTTCACCATTTATGATCGCTCTGGCACCAATTATGATTGCTCTAGTCGCGAAATTTTTTGAACTTTAATATTTCCGTAACTGTTTGTGTAAATTGAAGGCCAATAGTAAAAATCTACCACTTGAATATCATTCTTTTAAATGAGATACATAATTACCATTAAATATCAATATCTGAAAGCACCAGAGCGATCACACGAATTCGCTCGTTTTTGGAGATTGACCCATACTCCCCTCCCTCGTTACGGCCACTATAGCCAAAGCTACCGTGAACACGCTCAAAACACTAAAGCGACAGTAGTATACATGTATCAGCAACTAATAGGTTAAAGAATTTTGTAAAGGTGACAAGTGAACAACGATTTGATCAGGGATAAAAACTGATATACTAGATTCAACAAATCATAAAAAATATACAAACCCTGCAAACATCATAAGTGTTCACAAGGCACCTCCACTTAACATATTACTAATTAAGAAGAGAGTTTAAACAATATATTACACAGTTATAAAAGAACAATAATAGTGGATTTAAAAAAGCAACTTACCCCATGATGTCTTGTCATCTAGAAATTCTTTAATAGTGTAATAACCCCTTGCTAAGAGAAAATTCCTAATAGTGGTTTTAAATTTGTGCAGAGGTAAATTCATTATTTCAAGAGGTAATTTGTGGAAGAATTGTATACCGAGTACCGCAAATGAGTTATGAACTTTATGTAGACGGTAGTTAGTGCCCACTAGTTTATGCTTATTGTAGTGTTCATTTCGTGCAAGTCACTATTTTTACGGTAAAGAGTTAAGTTCTTTTTAACGTACATTAAATTAGCAAATATATACTGCGATGCAACTGTCAATATTTCTACTTCTTTAAATTTATCTCGTAAAAAATCTCTAGCACCTAACTTATATAATGCGCGTATGGCCCTCTATTGAATAACAAAAATTGTCTGAATATCGGGCGCCGTACCCCATAACAGAATCCCGTAAGACATTACACTGTATAAGCATTGCACCCGAGCGTTACGGGGCGAGTCGCTAGTTAATAATAAAAGGTAAATGAATCTCTTTGTTGAAGATCAGAAATGATCATTAGATTGTCTTTCAAAGTTTGTATCATGATAAAATATAAGCTAGTAGGCACTGTAGAAAAATATCTTAGGAATTTTAATTAGAAGTTTGTTCACTACACAAATTAAAGATGTAGGTTCGGTGCACGCAAATACTTAATGACGTGTATATTGGAGTGAATTCATGTTGATTAAAGATTACAGTTTTCATTTGATTCAATTACCTATGAGGCTCGTAACAGTGGATACGCTTCAATTTCTTTTGTAGCGAGCGCGCTCAACTCGCCGGGGCACACCGTGTGCCGCAAATCTTCGCATAGCCATAATGAAAAAACGGCTCAAAGTTTTTCATAAAACAGCCCAAACATTATTTGGGAATCAGCTTGTAACGTGGGGGCAACAAAGATATCATTTTCTAACTGGAATACCTTTAATTGTCCCTGAACGTTTGAATCGAAATCGCACGAAATATGTGGTTAGGACTCAGAGATGTTTTACCAACATTTCAATGCTCTTTTCAAATACGTCACCCCTCTCGTATTAGCATTTTTATAGGCTCCTAGGGCGCTATCGTTGTCTTAGACTACATAAGTACGCTGAAAGCCACGCTACGTATATGTGTTGCTATGACGGCGACCTTCCATTTATTTCTTCTTGAATATTACTGCGACATGTATTCTACGAATTTGAGTTTTATTTATAAAATCTGTAGCTTCAGTTTCCAGTTGCAGCCTTAGGGATAGTATGGAACAGTGGAGCTTTAAATGATGCGGCCACAAGGAGTGCAAGTCACGTGTAGCTATAGATAGATAGATAGATAGATATACGCTTTATTGTACACCAACATAGCATTAAACAGTTACATATTTTATAAAGAGACTTAAAACTACGATAATGTACAATCGGCGGCCTTATCGCCTAGGGTGATCTCTTCCAGGCAACCTTGAGGTGGACAGGAATGATATGAGCAAAAACATGTCGGACATAAAAACTTATTTATGTGAGAGGGAATATCTAGCTTCCTAGCTTCGCAAATTTGTGAACTGTACACCCGCAACAAATGTGGCGGTTTAGATTGTAAAAGTAAACTTGTTCATTGCGTTTCAATGGTCGGTTCAATTTTATTTTGATTACTTGAGAATAGTTCAGGCTGGTACTGCGAACATAACGTATATACATACATACATAGACTCACGCCTGTTTCCCGGAGGGGTAGGCAGAGACTACGGAACGCCATTTGCAACGATCCTGACATACCTCTTTTACTTCATTCACTCTCATCAAGTTTCTCATGCATTCTCTTCTGTTTAGGGTACTTCTGACCTGTCCTTTTTTTAGGAGGTCTCTAATCTGGTCAGAGAACGTCCGCCTAGGTCTTCCCCTTTGTCTTGTCCCATTCACACTTGCCTTATATATCTTCTTTGTCAGTCTTTCGTCATCCATCCTCTCCATATGCCCAAACCGTAACGTAACGTATAAATATTTGCTATTACGTTCCGTTGGATGTTTTTAGGCTTTTTATTGTAAAGTTAGCTTCTAGTTGATGTTGTTGTGCATAATGTGCATGCGATACGCAAGTTTTGATCATAGGTATTAAAAAGTAACGAGGCAATCTTTTGGCACACAGAAAAAAGCTTTACTTTCAAATTCTAGTTTTAGCTACACTTGACAGACACTTCACAAAAATAAATTCAGTTTCCATCACAACAATTAACCATGGTATGTTCTCCATTTCTTAAAAAGGTCAGTTTTTATTACGCTGACATGAAAAGTGCAGCCATCGCAGGAGGACTCACATTGTGTCATTAGGTATATAGGTACGATATTTCATTTCTCGAAATGCAGAGCGAATGTACAAACGTAGCGGTTCATGATATTCATGATTTGAAACGTGTTGGAATTGAGAATAAATTTTAAATTGAAACCGGGTAAGAGGCTTACAGATCACAGGGGAAATCTGAATGGAGCATCACTATGTAAGATTTCTAGCTTTTTCTCGTGGTATAGCCACGATTTAATATAAGTCAGCTAGTTACATGGTAGTCTTACTACCGCACGGTGAATGGACCGAAGAACCCCGAGAGGGTGCTATGTAACACCAGTACACGTTGAAACACAAATATTTCCTTGTTTGTACTCCAAATTATGTTGTTCTACGAAGCACTTTACGCGTCGTCAGCTTTGAAGTTAATTAGTTATTGTTGCCTTTTATATTTACAATGTTTTGCAAATAGTATTAAAAACAAATTAACTTCTTTTTTTTTTATTTGTGAATTTGGTTGTTGTATATTTATCATGTTTATTTTACTTAAATTTCCGGCTGTACCTAAGTTAAAAACTTGATACAACTTGTCTTTATGTCAAGTTTTTATATCTGTCTTTAAGCTTCGTGCCTAAATAATATCACGGCTGAAAAATAGCCAGGCTTCTAAAAATAGAGTACCATTTTTTGTTTTTGCACTACTCTCGCAGTATAAATAAAGCCGGTGCCGAGGGGGACATTTTAAACATTTAAACAACGTATTCAAAGAACACCCAGACTCAGAACAATTAATTTATAAATCACACAAAGTACAGTGCGGGGATCGAAGCTACAAAATACAGCACAGTGTTTTGTTTAACACTGTGCTGAATTTTGTACAGACGATCGCCGATACCATTGCGCCTTACATACTCTTTATAATAATTTCAAATCTCATAATAATTATTAGATTCCAATAGTAAGCCGTCTCATTGCAATATATGTACGATGTACATGTATGTAGGTAACCTAGCTTTGGCATTTTAGTTTCTCGACCCACAATGCTCTAGTTCTGATCTTCGCTTTTAATGATGGCGCAGTACCTCTTTAATTAGAAGACTTTTGGTTTGAAGATAAAATAATGACAATAATTATAATTATTTTCATAAACCTTCCACGTTGATACATAAAAGCAATGCCAGCATTAACCAAAGAGTTGTGAATAAACGTATTTTATCTCCTCGTCATAACACAACGCTACAAAACTAATAAGTTTATTTTACTTAAAGTCTGTTCATATCTAGAGCTCTATTTACGCTGCATATAAATTCTCATTCCAGACAGATAATATGCTCATTTAATTTGAAATATTCAAGTGCCGCAAAATAGGATGTTATAAAGTTGTCCGTCTGTCTGTCTGTCTGACTGTTTACAATGGTGCCCAGATGTATGCTAACTTTGTACCACTGCCGTCTGCAAATATTAAGTTTACAGTTGTTTCTTGGCTAATAGTTTAACCATTCACCACATGCCAATTACTAACTTATAATCAGAGTTGTAAAAGCTGTGGGTTCGCATATTTTTGTGTTATTTTGTTGTTGTGATATTTTGATTAATGTTTGCAAATTTATAGCCTGCTGACACGGTGAGTAATATTAACAGATTTATAAAAAGAAAGATCTATATAGGAAATGATGACATCTACAGTGACAGATTAACAAATATCCGCATTAATCAAAATGATGGAATGGCCAACATATTTCTTGTTCCATAACTAGTTCAAAAAAATATTTTAATATATTTTTCGTAACATCTAACACACTTGAATAATAAATATCAAGTTTTTAAATTATCTATTCCATATTATGTATGTGGCTAAGCTGCTGAACCAGCTTTTAATTTATCATGGAGATTCTTCGTCTTCTTAGCGTGTCGATGGCAATCTAAATTGTATCAGCCAAAAACTTACCTACGAGTAGGTAAGTTTTGGGTTGATACTTCTAATTTTTAAGATCCTTATGTTCCTGTAACTTATGGAGATTAAGTTAAGACCAGGCCAAAGACGGATTTCATTTTTTCGACGTGTATTAACGTCACATTGTGTTCAAGTGAATCCATTATTATATAATTTTTTGAGTTTTGAATTTTGACTTTTTGGCATAAATAAACTCCTTCCTTAAGGGGCTGATATAGTTGAATAAATAGGAAAGTTTCTATGAAATTTGGTTTCAGCCATATCTTTTGTGTGTGTGCAAATTGTATACTTTACCTTTTATCGAAATACCACGCGGGCGAAGCCGCGGGTAAAGATATCATACTATAAATCTATAAACATAATATTTTATTTTATATCACTTATTTATTCCATAAAATAAACCGAGGGGCTACCAAAGTGGCAATGTGTTGTTGTTTGTGGTTGCACTTACGCCAACTAACAAACATCTCGGAAACCGTTAAGACGCAATATTATCAGCACACTCATCCTCTCAAGTGTTTGGGTAGCACGACCAATCTAGAATCTTAATTTTACTTATATGTATGTTATTATTGCAAAAAATCTTGATCTACAAGGAAAGGAAAACATAACATGACCGTCTGAGAGCTCTCCATAATGTTTTTAAATAGGTACATGTGAACCAATTTGCTGAAATTTAAACTTGAAATGTTCTATTAATCTTTTCTTGTGGCTGTTACATGCTATTGTATATTATTTCAGTTAGATTTATTTTAGTAAATTAAAGCATTTTAACCTCATCAGGCCCTAAATACACCTAGTAAAGTATATAGAAAGGTAAATTGTGTATTCTCAATGCGCAAAATGACGCTCAACTTGGTCAATCTTAGGTCACTAACCAACAAGGTCTTTTACATAACTTGCTCGGTTTTGACATCAGCATATTATTATTAATGTTATATATAAACAACAATTCTAAAAGACATGTTGATACTTGGGCACCCACGCAATAATATATTAATAGCCAATAACTTTTTATTTATTTCTATCACTAATAACAAACGCGTAATTGAAAACCAACTCATCTCACTTCACTCATAACAAAGTGACGTGTTGAAAGGAAGTAATTTAATCAAATTTTTGTGAAGTCAGATATTGTCACACGTCTCAGATTGCCTCAGGACATGTGGGCGGACCTTCGTCCTCCAACCTACTTTGTTTGCTATTAATAAAATCATTTGCTTTTCGTTCCTCCAACATGTTATTTTAAGAAAAGAGATAAGAATACAAAGTATTATTGAACAAAGTCGGATTCAGAGATGGAATGAAATTGAGTACACAGTTTGTGTTTTGTGGATTTACATTTTAGTTAAACTTGGATCAAAAGGACTTAAATTAGGCTGTTGAGGGTGTCGTGGGCTTTATTTAATGTTACATTTACAAAGCTTTTTTTTTAATTACGAACGGCCTAAATTAGTGCAATTGTTTTCTTTATTCACAGTTTTACAAGGCTGCTAACTGAAATGTTGTAGCCTTGCATAGTTAAATGATGATGAGGTGATAATCTCAATACGTAACTTTCTAATATTTTTCTCTTTGCTCACATACTTAATAGAATACGCCAAAATTTACGATCGAGGGTATGGTGTAGGTTTCGACACTCTATTCACGGGAATCACACTGACACTATGTCCAGTATACGGGCAACAGGCTTGTTGGCATAGCATCGAATCTACAACATAGCTGCAAAAATGCGTCTGTACTAAAACCTGACAACACTCACATCGATCTTTGTACACATTCACACAAAGTCTTCTCGATCTTAATAAAAACAAACCATACCTTTAATCGGATACGGTTATATTCAGAGTGATAAAAAGCTTTCGAAAACGCGTGTTTACTTCTTACAGTGTTCGCCAATTCAACTCAAGTATAACTACGGGGCAAGGGATGCGCTCGTAAGTGGCGATAGCCTCATCCTCTTTTACATTAGGATTTTATACCGTCATCGCCGGCATTGCCCATCTGAGCACACTATAGCACACCTTTGACTCTTCCTACGAGAAAAAACCTTTAGAATTACATTTGTAAAACGGCTGATGGCTGAGAACGCCTTGAACGCTAAATATGTAAACTGTTCGGTATCTCTTTGTACCTTTATTCTTACAAAAAATCATATCATACCAGGTATGGTATTACTCAGCATAAGTATGCTTCTTTATGGTAATAAAGAAGCATACTTATGCTGAGTAATTTTTTTTTGACTGTGTATGTTCTTTCATTACGGGAATAGGCGCAATAAAACCATACGAAATTGTATATAGATAGATGAATCTTTATAACTAAATTTATATATCTTTTATAGTACAGGAATAGCAAATGGTTGTTATTTTATATACAGGGAAAATATATGTTGAGCTACATATATACAGAGACATCATTTTTAACCAGTGATGATTATTTTATAGAAATGTACTCTAGTGCCATTCACAGGACAAAATAAGTTGTTGGTTTTGTTTTTCTTTGCCTACGGGGACTAACTCTTATATCGCATGTTAAATACTTAAATAAAAATACAAATGTTGTACCAAGATTCACATTTACATTTGTAAGGTGACTTCTAATTTTCAAGATCCTTAATTATAATTTTCCTTTGTATTTGATTATATCGTGCTTGTTTCCAAAAGAATGTGATTTAATAATAGAAAATCTTCTTGTACACAACTTTTCCCTGCCTATTTTTGTAATTGTTAATTATATTTTCTAGTGTTGCTCTCTATATTTACTTTGTTTCAATAATAAGTATGTTTATTATTTTACGTTTCGCTAGTAAGTATACTATATATTCTTTTCTTAATTTTATTTGTTCTGATCTCTAAAAATGTTGTTTCGTGTGAAGATCAATATGCATTCAGCAATTTAAATTCACATTTGCAGTTCCCACAGTGAACTACGTTATTTGTTCAAACTGTTTATTCATTTTGTTCAAGAAATAAATGTTTATGTATACTGTTGACCGATATCAGAAGCATCCGAAGAATAGATTATTTATTCAGAACAATGTTGTAAGTGTGCATAGGGTTCCCACCAAGACCTTAGGGTCCCAAGCCAACCTCACCCGCAAGTGGTGCACCTGTCTATCAACGGACGAGGCTCTGGCAATCAAAATATCCCGATAAGCGGCAATAGGCTCGCCACCTATTACGTGGGATCAAAACACTGGCGAAAAGTGGGCGTTTAATATGCCTCTGCCTACTCCTTCGGGGAAACAGGCGTGAGTCTATGTATATATGTCGTAAGTAATATGTAATAATTGAATGAGCAGCGAAAGTAATTACTATGTTTAGATTTTGCGATTCTTCACTTGACATGCTCCAAATATAAATTTCATTTTCATAACATTTCATTATTCCACAAGGTCACCATCTTATCAAATAAATTCTACACTTTAGCACGTACAATATACGAAAGCGTACTACCCTATTTTACTTAAGTTAATAAAAAATAAGTGTGTACGGAAACAATACCGTAGAACAAAGACTACATTATATCATTCAAACTTTCCTGATCTTTGTGCGTGTCGCTGAGGCAGCAATAACTTATGTTTCTGACCACCATTTTATCGTTTGAAACCTACCCCGGATCGTGTGACCTGAGATTTTTGCGGGATATTTGTTTCGTTGATCTATGGCTGAATGAAATATAGCATATGAACATATCTCGACAAATACAAATATTTGAATATTTGTACGGTAAATATTTGGTTGAATTTCATGAGTCGTTCTCCTTGGCTTTTTGTTTAGGATGTACTTCTTAAGCTTATTTATTTTTATAATGACATGTACTTAGTTTAGTTTTTCATGTTGTTTATGTTGGTGTTTAATATCATCATTATGTTTGGATGAGATAGGTATGGATATATTTTTGATGTCAGCAAAATGTATGATATGGTTCACCGAAAACATCACTTTTATGACAAGGAAAATTAATCGAACTAACGAATTAAACGTAAGCTTAGTTCTCTTGTGATTACAAATTGTTTTTATTACATTAGATGTCAATGTCTGAGCCAGTGCCAGTTTATTATACTCCTCAGAATGTACCTATGGTATAATTAACGCTTGATATTGGATATGTCACTCTATTCTTTTCTAACGTTTATTTTAGTAAGTATATACTTTTTCAACTTTTGTTTCTTTAAATTTTTGTTTAAATTATATTTTTATTTTCCGCGCGAAACAAAAAGGATATTTTAATGATGTAATATAAGTCACGTTTCACCTTTTTTAGGTATATGGCGATTCAACGTTATTTGTGTGTAGCGCTCATAGCGAGACTTGGATTGCTGTTCCTAACAGATCGGCAAAGTTAAGCAACGCTTGCACACGTCGCCACTTGGATGGGTGACCAAGTGTGGCATTTACATCTGAGCGCTACCGTGCTTCGGAGGGCACGTAAAGCTGTCGGTCCCGGTTCTTGTCTCAAGATAAGAATCGTTAGACCATGTCGGAGGCCTTCGGGCGGTCTGAAAACTCCAACACTAGAGTTGGCCACACATCATCATCATCATCATCATCATCAGCCTTTAACAGTCCACTGCTGGACTAGGCCTCTCCTTTGAAAGGAGGAATTGGCCTACTGTACCACGCTGGCCAAACGGGTTGGTATAGGGTTTGTATCAAGTTTTCCTTCTCTTACAGTGCTGTTCTCTGCATAGTACGGTCCCTCTGTCGGCTCCACAGAAATAAATAGTAATAGAATGGTGAATGTCACGTCATCGCGTACATTTCGCGCGTGCCACATTTCAGCAAGCCCCGCCCACAGTGACGTATAGATAATGAGGAGACACTAAGGAATTATTATCAATGTATGTGTGTGATGTAGCTGTGGAAAATGAAATTATGTTATTGTTTATATAAAAACTGACCATTGCTGATTGTCAGGCAGAATAATGTTGTACAACATGTGTAAACATATGCGCTATAGTGCAATAGTTTGACACGCGCACCACGCCCATGTCACCGTTCTATTACTATTTATTTCTGTGGTCGGCTCTTACGACACCCATGGGATGATATGGGGTAGCGACAATCCGTATTCTTAATCCGTCACCACACGGACGTTGGCCACACACTCACACGAAAAAAAATAAATAAAACAAAACGTTATTTGACCTCATACATTTTCAATTTAGTAAATAGTATAGAATCAGTTCGGCCCACACATTTTACTTTGATTTAATCATTTCTTACTGATCTCGTGGGAGTTTCGGAAAATCCCTTCTTTAAGCATCCCTACCGTCGATAAAAAACTTACATGCCTAATTTCAGCTTCATGCGCACAATACTTTTAGCTGTGCGATGTCTGTCAGGCCGTAACGCAAGAATTTTATAAATATAAAGAAGAAGATTAGGTTACCAACAGAATAATTTTTAATGTAATGTTGTCGTGTGAACCGTTTTAAAATAGCCTGAACCTGTATCAATTGCCAAGTTAAGCCCGAAACCAAGTTTCACTTATTTTTATGCGTCCTATATGTCGGAGCAAGATGTCAGTTGGACAGATAAAATACGTTTACGGAAGTTGATTTGGTTAATTGTTAGTAAGAAAACGCCAGGTTTAGTACCTGGGTGAAATCCTAAATGGCGTGACTAACACGTAATAGTGTGTTAGTATTATTTTAAATTGGCAACACAGACGATTAACAGGTCAGAACCGTTATGACGTAAAGTGTGAGGACGGACCGTTGAGGCACTTTGGAAAGAGGCGGCGAAGGGAACGGTACGGTCACGCCATTCTAGGGGATCACCGCGTTGTCTATCCATTTACATCGGAATAATTAATTGTGTATTCATTTGACTTTTGCTTAAAATCAATAAAGGGGCATATTAACTACCGTGTCGAATTAATATTTCAATGCCTGCGGTCACACAAAATGGCAGACACCCATGACTCTGGTGACAGGCATGAGGACCCGCCGTCGTATATATATTATTAGTACAATTTGTTTGGCGATCATGTTGAGTAGCGGTTTCGGTCATGTCGATTACAGGTATTGGTGTTTACCCGCATTTATAAGGGTCCTGCTTATTCTACCGTACAGGCCAAGAACTTTGAGACGATGGCCTAAATTACATCGAAACCAAAATGACGGGCAATGAAACAGAATTTTTGTTAACAATACCTATATGAAAATCGAGGTTTTCTTTAACCATTATTTATGCTCGAATGCTGAAATTGAGTTTTATACGTTACTAAAATATTTAGACACGATTTTTGGGAATAACAGTATTCTCTGGAGTAAGCTTGAGAAAGCTGGAGTTCCGTCCGAACTCATAAGCACTCTGAAATGCTGGTATGGAGGTCAGATCAATCAAGTTCGATGGGCTGGGACTTAGTCGAAACCGTACGGATTGGAGTGTGGCGTGAGACAGGGTCTGACGCCTACAATATGGCTCTTCTGAGCGGCACAGTTTGTGGCCTTAGAAGGTTGGTGGCCATCTGTGAAGACTATGTCAGGCTTCATGGATTGATCTACAACGAACGTAAAGAGTGAGGTCATGGTCTTTAATGCCCGTGGCGGCAGTTGTCTAAAAACTATCCCACCAGTCCATATAAATAGTACTCCGCTCACACGGGTATACAAGCTTAAGTACCTTGGACATGTCTTGACCGCGGGCATGAAGGACGATGAGGATATTGAGCGAGAGCGAAGGGCGCTGTCGGTTAGGGCGAATATGATAGCTCGCAGATTTTTACGTTGCTCACAGAGTGTTAAGATAACCTTGTTTCGTATTTACAGCACTTCTTTTTACACGTGCCGTCTGTGGGCTTATTATACGAAGAGATCGTACGGCGTCCTTCGCGTACATAATGCGTTTAGGGTGTCGATAGCGTTGCCCCGTTTCTGTAGTGCGTCAGGGATGTTTGCTGAAGCTCAAGTCGACTGTTTTTATACAACGATGAGAAAACGTAGCGCTTCCCTGGTGCGCCGCGTACGGGCCAGCCCCAACCGTATCCTCTGCTGTGTGGCAAGCAGATTCGATTGCTTATATGTGAATCGCTGCTGCAAGCTGTCCACCTCCGTGATAGACGGGTGGCAGTGATTCACGTATTATATTCATGGTTTTAGGCTAAGTGTTTTGAATAGGAATACTAACATAGGGTAAGGAATATTGTTACTAACACAATGAGTTTTGTTACTCGAAATCTGTATATATAAAATCCTTGCGTTACTGACTGACCTGCAGACAAGCTACAGAGAAAACCACTGAGCGCAAGAAGCTGAAATTTGGCATGTATGTTCCTTGGAGACCGTAGGGTTGCAGTAAGAAGGGATTTCTCGAAATTCCCACGGGATCGGGCAAAATGAGTAAAAGAAAAAGAATGCGTGCGTAGCCTCGGGAGTCCTCTAGTATATAAATATAATAATAAAAACTGATGTCTAGTAAAATATTTTTATTTTTTTTTCTAATTGAATTTTAGAATACTCATAAACATATTTATTTGTGTATATACTCACTTTAAGATAAAAGTTAAATAGGGTATCCAATCTAAGCTCGACTTGAATTCAGGAGAGTAAATGCGCAATAAACAATTTGAATAACATAGAAAATATTTATTTGAAACAACAAGTAGTGGATCGTTCAAAGTGTTGCCACACCAGGCTTTAATTTTCTAGAATAGAAAGGAAAATAACAAAATTATTACCGACATACATTTTATGCCAGTAAAAATATACAAATCTGAATATTCTGTAGTTCTAGATTACAAAATATCCGGATTTTACGCCGCAGGCATTATAAGCGAAAGAACTCAACAGACAGCTCATTTATAGAATATTTCATTTTATCTAAGAATAATACATCTCTAATTCAGTCGCAGGGACTTATAGCCCAAGTTTAAGACTTACAAAATACCGTATGGAGCACTCGCTAATTACGATAACATTAGAAAAAATCTCGTAATATATTTGATTTGCTCTTTTTCTTATTAGGGGAGTCAATGATATAAATACTCAGAAACGTCCTAAAATTGAAGCAGACTAGTAGGTAACCATTTGATAATAAAGATGAAATACTTTTTTCTTGCGCGGACGTTTAGGCATTCGCCATCAGCAAAATATATCACAAAAAGATGTCTAAACAGAAAAAGTAAGCTTTTTCTAATGTTTGAGCGGCCTGTCTTACAATATTAATATTAAATATTGAAATAGGCAATATAATATCTCAGGACAATCGACTAACCACCGGGGATGCCGAAGACCAAGCGAAGTGAAGGGGGTAGGTACAGCCGGAATGCGGTCCTCGGTCTCTGAGGCGAAAGTCTTAGATCGCTATTGAGACAACGCTAGGATGATGACGAATATCGTAGGACAACTCTCACACGGTTATCTTGGCCAATATTTAGCAAAGCCTGAATTATTGTAACTACTACATACAATTTATAGTGAACTTCCAGCTGGACACGGAATAAATAAACGTGCTCATCACATATAGATTTGTTTTGAACCTCTCGTTAAGCAGTTAATCAAAGACAACAATTTGGTCTGGCCAAAAAGTACATATCGCACACCGGGTGCAATAACGTCATAAGTAACAAATTACGTTTTTTTCAGTAGACCGATTTAAAAGTTGTCGCTTTATCCAAATGAAATGTACCAATTATATTAATATAAATCAATGATCAAAATAACCTTTATACTCTATATTTTACAAATAAGGTTGTTTCGGAAAAAAAAAAGGTAAAATAAGTGGCATATTTTTATTGTTTTTAATTACAATACCTAGATTTATGACAATATTGTACAGAAAGTTAAATTAAAAGCAAAACTTTACTGTGCAATAACGTCATAACATCAGAACTAAACACAAAATCAACACTGTTATTTTACAATAAGATAAGTTTTTCAGTGGTAATAATATTCAAAATTACTAACAAAATAAATGTCATATAAAATCGAACAAAATTATGAATAACTTCGTATATTTAAGTACCCGTAATCAGACTTTTATAAGGAACTAACAGGCTAGAACCAATATTAAAAAAAAAAATCAAATGTTTTTTTTTAACATACAATAGATGCCAAACTGTTTAATTTTATAACAATTCTAGCAGTCTTAATGTTTTTTGTCTTCTGTTCACTTATGACATAATTGAACCAATTCTATGAAATATGTTGTCATAATTAACTTTATGACGTTGTTGCTTCTGCACACAAACACTTCCTGCGGGGGGGCCGCGAGCAACTGACCAATTAGAACGTTCTCGCACTAGCATGAACAAAAACCCGCCAAAACCACAACGACTTTTACGCCCTCAGTCGGTCATTTTTAGAGGTAGTTTCATGACATTGTTGCACCGTATTTAGACGCATGTTTGACACCATTTGCAATCATAAAAACATTTTACAAATTTTAGCATTTATGACGTTATTGCACCCGGTGTGCGATATTTTAAACATAACATTTCAGACACGATAAAAAATGAAAGCTTAATGACTATAAATAACAAAATTATATGGGTTCAAATAATAATATTACTCTTGAGATCCGTTACTCAAACATTAAAAGCTTAATATCTATAAATAACAATATTACGCCGGTAAACTTATCTTCTCCACTATGTTTCATAATTGATAGAATCTACTGTAAAATAATATAGAGTACCTGTCGAGATTATAGACTTCACTAGGGCTTGTCTATTCCAGATAATATACACGCAACTTTCACCAAACTAATCAAAATATCAGCTTTACATCGATTCACACACAATTGATCTAACTATAAGTGTTACAGGAAGGTGTTAGTCTATGTATATGTTCCCTTTTAACCTTTTTAAAAATACATGTTGGCCACACTCCCTATAAACTATAACGAAAACTGATTTTGCCTCATCCATCATCATCATTAGTCGTATTTTCCACTGCCGCGGTAGCTTTTTAGTCTTACTAGAAGTGGTTACTTTTATAAAAATTAATGGCAGTTGGTAATCTACCTAACTACCTAAGTACATTATTAGATTTAGGCTTAATTTTACAATTATTTATACTCTTACAGAATAGCTGATTCACCACTACGCTAATTACCCAGCAAGTTTGGAACCACTGACCGAAACCAAATGTACAAAAGCGTAGACTTAATGAATCATTACGTTTTGCAAGCGTGATTAACTTGACAAAGCTATATACCGGCTCTGAATTGGATGCCGTAATATTCAATTCAAAAGAATTGTATTTTTTACCTGCGTCACATTTGACAAAGGCTCGACGTGTTGGCATGTTAATATATAATTCTTTGTAGAAACCTGTATTTATATTTTTTTATAGGCTCACGACTGTATCCCCGAAGGGGTAGGCAGAGGTGTAATATTACACCCACATTTCGCCATGAGTTTTTGGGTTCTGTATTTTAGTACCTGTATTTATGTTACTTACATATGGTTTAAAGGCAGCGATAGCCAAGTGGATATACCTACAAACTGTCATGCAGAGGGTACCGGGTTCGAATCCACGGCGCACACCAATGACGTTTCGGAGTTTGTTTGTGTGCGTATTGAATTGTTAATTATCGCTTGTCCCGTGCCTCGGAGAGCACGTTAAGCCGTCGTAATGGGAAGGGCTACGCCAAAGCTTTATACGCGACGTCCATTTTTTATTAGGGTAGATTTGTTCGTACCTTCATGAAAGTTATGGCTGCGAGAGTAAATGGTATGTTCTAACAAATTATGTGCACTGCCCTATGATATATTTGCAATTCTAGAAAACATTTGATAAAAACTTTTCACAGTAAATAAGCGTGTTACGCTTATCTCCTGTACCAACTACTATTGCAAAAGTTTAAGAATAAAAAACCATGATATCATGATCACATGAGCTTAGAGATATAGGACCCCACGTCTCCACACAGACCAATCTTGAGCTGCCCGCATCCAACCAGTTTCCACGATCTTAACCAGATCGATGGGAAGCACCCCGCAATGTGGACCGAATCACAAACTGATATACATACAAAGATGTAAACAAAGGAAATATACAATATATTTGCCAAATAGCTCCCGAGAACAGTTACCTCAATCGCCAGAAATCCGTTTTTTCCATCAGGTATTGGTTAAACGGCAGTAAATTACTTTAATAGTATATTTAAATCCCAGCTGGACCCAAACGCCGTGTAATAACCTGTGCACGTGCCACAGACTATTTACTCCCCGCCGAGAGAATTAATATCATTATCCTTTTGTTCGAGGAATTTTTCACGCGAAAATTTTACTGCTATAAACCGAAATAACTATAATTGGGAATTGATAGGAAAATAGCCAGAGGTAACTATTAGAAATATTTTCATTTTGTGTTCATCTATTTAGCATTTGACCCGCTCAATGATGAAATTAGCTTTTAGATTTAGGAATAATTATATTATACCGTGTAGTTACGTATTCTACGTAAATCTGCTTTCCTATTTTAAAATAATTGTATCGTATAACAAAATTTTACACGAGATTCACTGCTACAATTAAACGCTGCTACAACAAACAATATGAACCATACAAACTTTCGAATCTGTCATCGCGTAAATTCTAACATATTTCATCCTTATACGTATTATAATCTTGCTTGTTACCTTTCGTGTTTTCTATGTGTTTAACCTTGTGTATACAATTATCGGCAAAGCGTTGCTAAAGGGGTGAGTTATGAATTAATATTAATTCTTAACGCTCAGAAATTGATGAAGCAAAATTATTTACACTTTGATGCCCTTTTTTAATGACTAGGACTCGTTGTATATCAATTAAGCATTGTTTATTTAATATTTTAAGATGAGGGAATAATAATCAGTTTCATTAAAATTATTATTGGTTTCTAATAGTCTATAAGAATGCGATAGTTACCGGATCAAATAATTATCTAATACGAGTAGTAGATGCGAAAGCGTGATTCGATGCCAGCCTGACAGAATTGTAAATGAATAAGTTGCACTGTGGACTAGAGCAAGGACTATTGCAGCTTCAGTAGTATCGGTAAATATACCGTTGTAAATAAAGTTGTGTGTGTATTATAAGTCTTACAGCGTGCACACATTGCTTATGATAAATAGTAAAGTCAGAGAGGCACTGCACAGCGGGATATTCCGCTTAAGCTAGGATTTTGATCTGACGGGAACGGGTTTAAGATTGCAGGCAAATAATCTTATGTTACTTATGGCAAGTATTTATTTTAAAAAGCTGTATATTAAATGTTCGGTTTTATTACAATTGCCTTTTATTTTTGATATATATAAACGATCTTCCCAAAGCCATAGAAGGGCCGTGCGTTTTATTTGCAGACGATATCTCCCTACTCACTTCTTGCCAAACTGAAGATAGCATTAACCAAAAACTACATTCAACACTCATAAATACTAACCTGGATGAATGAACACAACAAACTAGAAATTAATTTTACGAAAACAAAATAAATAACATTTCACCCCTATCAAAAAGCACCCTTAAATATAAATTTTAACTTTAACGGAACACAAATTGATACAGTACGCGAATTCAACTTGTTAGGCCTAATTTTAGATACAAATTTAAACTTTAAATCTCACATCCAAAATATAAAAGCTAAAATTTCTAAATTCACTTACGCACTACGTGAAGTCAAAAAGGCAACAAACCTACATACCGCACTGACTACCTACTACGCCTATGCCTATGCCTGGCTTACCTATGGCATTATCATAGTAAAAACAGAATAGTAGGATAGCTTCATACAAATGGGCCGCCGCCGCCGCGCTGGTTTGAATGTATGCGTGAGTCGCCGGGGCGCCGTGTACGCACGCACTTTTCACGCACCCAATCTCACGAGCGCGGCAAGCTCGGCGAAGGGATGCGCCCAGTATAAGTGTATAATCTATGGGATGCGCCGCGCGTCTGATCGCGCGCATTCATGTAGGTACTACACTGCTCGCCCGCTCGAATTGTTTATGTACATTCAGTTTTGTAATAAACGTAATTAATATTTTACAATGTGTTAAACGACAGTAAATTAAACTTGTTACATTTTTCTCGCTATAAAGGGCATTTAGATAGTTATATAACGCTTAGCTAGTTAGTAGGTATTTGAAAAAAATATATGCAAGCTTAAATTCTGTAGTATTCAGCGCAATCACTTAAATAAAACGGCGAAAAAGCGCGCGCGCCGACAAAGCCGGCGCCGCGGTGTAAACACGTGGCAACCCGTGCGTCAACGCAAGAGTAGGCAATTAACTCGCCGAGCGGCCTTAGCTAGCTTACTATTCTGTTTTTACTATGGCATTATCCTGTGGGGAAATAGCACAGATGCACCTTCTCTCTTTGTTCATCAAAAGAAATTAATTAGAATTTTAGGAAATATAGATGTCACTGATAGCTGCAAACCCATCTTCCAAAAATATAAACTTCTTACCCTAACAGGCATTTACATATTAGAAATATGCAAATTCGTCCAAAAATATCCTGAATTCCATACAAAACGTGAAGATACTCAAAAACAGTATTCCTTACGCCACAAACACAGACTAAATCTACCCACATCCCGGTTAATAATGCACTCATCAAGTCCCCTAGTCATGTCAGTATAAATTTATAATAAGTTACCAGAGCTCCTAAAACAAGAAAATAAGTACAACATATTTATCAACAAACTGAAATTGTTCCTTAATAACAAAGCTTACTACACATTAAATGAATATTTTAATGACAAAACACCATTAACATAAAATAACCCAAAATAATCCTTTTAGTCAATTTATAAACACACAAAATACAATATTAACTTATTATGCCAAAAAAAATAATTGGTAAATATAATAAATAAGCTTAAGAAATCTTAAAACAGCATTTTGAGGACATAATAATATTAAAAATATTTATTTAAATATATTTAATAAGTAGGTATACATCATGAATATCATTATTAAAGTCCTCTTCCTCCTCTCTCCTAATAAAAACTTTGCTGTGCCCAACAGGATCCATAATTGATACTACCCTTATGTTTAACACCTCATTGTAATTATGGAATGCAATAAAGTATTGAGTATTGAATTGAAACATAAAACAATGCATCTAGGTTGTTCGTTCTTTCTTCTAAGAATCAATCGCGCAAGATTGTTTAAACTCAACGTTACTTAAAAATGTCAGTAGCTTCTGCTGTGGTTAAATAAGTCAAAACAAAAGTAGCTTTATTATTTGTATTGTTGGCCACAGAGTTCGTCTAGACTTGTCACAATCTGCTAGAGACCTAAAATATTTCACTTAAAATTAATGCTCGGAGCACGAACTTAAAATTACGCTACGCTATCTAACTCTTAATAATGTTACTTATTACAAATTTGTGTTGTAAATTTCTAGTAGCAACTACATGCGACACTTCAGGTATAGTTCTATGTATTTCTATGAAATATCTTCTGTAGCAAGCCTGACCGCACATCAGTATTGTTTTACCCCACATTAGTATAGCTAGATAAATAGAAAACTGTAGACCAGATACAATACAAATACTACATATTACATGATACAATTTTCAAATATACAATAGGCGGCCTTATCGCTTAAACCAATTTCTTCCTTTTTAAACTTGGGATAGACTATTTCATTTCATTTATTAATTTGCGAATATGGGTATACATTTGCAGATCTTAATAATAAATACATTGTTCTATTACCATATCCCACCAATTAGGCACGCAAACACAGAAACAGTAAACTATTACGTATTATAATATTAAAAACAACATAAATTATTACAGTCTTACTACA
The DNA here is from genome assembly GCA_944739405.2 of Euclidia mi. Taxonomy (NCBI): domain Eukaryota; kingdom Metazoa; phylum Arthropoda; class Insecta; order Lepidoptera; family Erebidae; genus Euclidia; species Euclidia mi. The sequence continues at coordinate 26,809,640 of OX123202.2, forward strand.
AAATATGATATAAACACCGCTTCAACATGTGTTTAGCTAAACGGTGTTTAAAGATTTAAACACTGACTAAAACCATATCTAAGGTACTCTACTACAAAACCGTATCTAACAGATGTTTATTTAAACATGGTAGAAATTCATCAAAGCATGGTAGATATTTACATGTTCCCAATCGCGCAGAAACTTTATTGAAATATTAAATCTTGAATTTAAAAAAATGTTAATTAAAGACTTATTTAATACAAAAACAAACATGAAATGTTATGTTCTAATGCTGTTAGCATGTAAAAATTTATAAATCTTGGATTAATAGTTGAAACTAGCATTTCAATATGTGCCGTGCGATACTATAAACGGGACGTTTCTATTTTGGCAGATGACAGTGGTTCGAATTGTTTGTTTGTTGTCAGCGTTACTATTATCAGATAATATTATTGATATTAGTTTCAAAGGCTTGTTTAAAAATTTACTGAGGTGGTGTATTGTTACTAATTAATAACAAAACGAAAATGGAAAGTACATTGAAAAATAAAATAACAGGTCGCCATCGAGGAGAAAACTGGTCACAAGATGAAAAGGTACATTTTATCCTAATACCTATGAATTGTGATGAGAATAGACATCAAAAACACTACGCGCAGCGTAGTGTTTTTTGATGTCTATTATCATCATGTCTATTATCATGTTATTTTTTATAATTGATTGGTATGTGTATTATTTCAGGATATTTTGATTGAAATAATGCGGCAGTCAGCACCAATAATAGAAAGCAAACTAACTGACACAAACACAAATAAACAAAAAAGTAATGAATGATTAAAAGTGCAAAAAAGGTAATTCATAAAATTTTGTATATAATATTGTTTACAGGCACAGCAGCACATAATAATGTATTGATATTATTGATAATAATCTTGTAGGTTGGAGGAACTCAGTGGAAAAAGGCGTGAGGTCACGCAAATCAAAGGGTTTTGGAGGCGCATGAAACAAATTGCCAAAACAAATGTGGCCAAACACAAAAAAAACTTAAAATTGACTGGAGGAGGTGATTACCCACAATCTCCTAGTGAGGAAGATAAACAAATTATGGAGTTATGCGCCACTGATTTCATTTGTGAAAAAAACGAATATGACAGTGATGCAATTTATGTGACCACAGCCGTAAGTTCACTTTTACGTTTATGTATTTATTTAATTACCTACTGCATCATCATCATTCGCATAGCAAATTATATACCTATGTAATTTTTTTATATAATCCTGTTTATTTCAGAATCAAGTTATTGAACAAGAAGTCTCTAAAGTTGTTGAAAGTGAGAAGTACATAATTGATATAGAAATGAACAATGTACGTATTCAATTTATTATACCTATTATAAATAATTAGCAGTGGCACCATGCAGGTATACCTGGTTTTGCAAACATCTATAGGTAACCATTTACCACCATGTGGGCCACATGCTTATTTACCTACCACCCTTATGATGTAAAGTTACATAAATAGTATACTTGTATTCATTATGGTTCATTTATTTTTATAGAGTTGTGACAATGAAGTGAATTTATCATTAATAGATGACTTTGTAAGTTTACCCGAGGCAAATCCTACAGAGGTATGCAATATTTGTTGTTGTACATATGTTGTCAAGTTAAATTTATAATCAAATATTATTTATTATTTTTGGTACTTAAATGTGATAAATAAAACCCAATTAAAAACAATTTCCAATATCAAAAGAAAACCAAAGAGATCTCAGTAAGTATGCTGATGTTGAATTGAAAGTAATTGATAAAATATTTTATAGTATCTTACTTTTGCTACTATTATGATCTCATAACATAACATGACTTCACGCCTTTTATCCCCGAAGGGGTAGGCAGAAGTGTATTACACACCTACACTTCGCCAGTTATGTTTCGGTCCCAATGTAATGGAGGGCAATGATCTCATGTTATTATTTTATTTTCAGATTAAGCTACAAATCAAGTGTTATAGATTTAAATTTAGAAGCCAAGAAAAGACGAATTGAGATGCTGGAGGAGGAACATTTATTGAAAATTAAATACCATAAAAGAGAATTAAGCCATCAAAAACTACGACATAAATTAGATTTATTATTGTTAGAAAAAGAAAAGAAGGAGCTGGAAATCAAAATGTTGAAAAATCCTTAGAATTATATTTGTTGTATTTGATTTTGACACAATATTAAAAATGTTCATTTATAAAGTTTCTTCTCACTACTGCACCCCTTATAGTATCTTGAGATGGCTGATTGTTGACTCGATGGCGTTCATAGCGGACAATATCAATATGTTCATTCATGTCAATAGCGATGTTATGTAGAACTGCTAAGGCAACTACTGTTGTTTTGGTTGTACTGAGCTTGACATGCATACCCCTTAGAAGACATCTAAATCTTTGCTTCCATAAACCAAAACACCTTTCAATGGTGTTTCTTGTTTTAATGTGTGCTTTATTGTAAGCTTCTTCTTTTTTTGTGCTCGGGCTAAGAATTGGTGTGAAAAGGTATGATGTACATGCATAACCACTGTCTCCCAAAAGTCTGCCATGAAACTCGTTATTTTCAAAACGTTCTTTAATAGAACTTTCATTATATTCTTGAGTCATGGACACTTCCTCTCCATCGGGCTACTATATCTCTGATTTTTAAGTTTGAATCACATATCACTTGTACATTAAGGGAATAATAACCTTTTCTATTTACATAAGCTTCACTAATATCACCAGGCACTCTTTTTATTTTAATATAGGTACAATCAATTGCCCCTATAACACTTGGGAAATTAGCTATTCCTCTAAAACCACGAATTATATCTTCTTGTTTTTCAATTCTGCTAGGCATGCTCACAAATAAATGAGCTTTTTTTGCTAACGCCTCTGCAACATTTTTACATATTTTACTGACTGATTGTTGAGAAATACCATGAAGATCAGCATTATCGTCTTGAATCTGAAATAAAAAGTAGTTATATATTAATTATTTGTTATACAGTAGTATAATGTTTCATTCAAGTGCCTTGTTATACAGTTGTTGTTGTTGTCCTATGGTACCTACCCCAGTGATACAGAGGGCCTTCGTTAGACGTCGCCGTCCGCTCTGTTATACAGTTAATAATGAAGTAATATATTAATCAGTATTCATTTACCTCATGACGGGCCCAGCACCTTAAAGCACACGCTACTTGTATTTGTGGTTTTATAGTACCACCACGAGAATCCGATGGAAGATCATCTTTAATTACGTCTACTATTTTTCTTACATATTCCTTGCTAAATCTGTATTTCTTTTTAAACTGATAGTCTGAATAGTACGCCAAGGGATCAATGCGTTCACGTCTGATTTGATAATCTCTAAAGCTATCCAATATATCCAAATCTTCGAAATCCATAACATCCATCCAATCAAGTAGGTACTTCCATTTTATCACAATAATAAACACTTCAAACTCCTCAAAACTAATTAATATTCCCTAAATCCTTAGCGAACTGTGACTAGCAACAGTTGACATTGTGTTTGACATAAAAATAAATGTTAGTGTACGAGCCACGTGCAACGTAGCGTACATTGGCCTAATTATTCCTTTTGTAATGTCAGCAATTTACTTCTTTCATTATTATAGTTAATCATATTAGAAATTAGTTCGCGTTCACGTCTTAGCATCAACTGACGTCCGCGTCTCACCTATCATTTCGCGTTCGATAATCATTGTAATCGCGTATCAATATCATATCATCTTTTATCTTATTTTTCTATCAATATAGTCAGTTAAATTTATTTCTGAGTTTTACTGATTATACCTTACTACCCCGGGTGTGCGGACCGTACATCCTTTTTTTTAAATTTAATAGTTTAATACTCTGACTATATTGACCTCGCGAGTGGTTCAGTGAACTGTGTTTGTGACTCTATCGTATTTAGCAATCACGGCTCTGTGACATTTGTGAAAACTCATTAGCAAGTGGAACTATCATATTAGAGCGTGCAAGCAGTTCACCTATCAGCAAGGCATCAACAGATATCATAGAAGCTGCTCAAGATCGTCACTAAGTATCAAGATATCAAGTAAGATCTTTCCATATTAGCGCCTATACTTATATCATTAATCAACATGTCTAGCATGGAAGATTTACTATCGACTCAAGAGCAAATTTCTACTGCGATTGAACGATTATATTCGAATTTTAAGAAAGACGGTTCGGATAGGAAAACTCCAGACTATATCAAGCGTAGACTAGATACTCTAGACAGCTACTCTGCCGTCGTAATTAGAAAAGGCACAACTAACATTTTACAAATGTTGAGAAAATCGAGATTAAAATATTTTTTGAATTTTGTTAAAAAAAACACGTTTAAAATGTGTTTTTCGAAATTAAGTAAATGTAAAAAATTGCGTTTTTTTAGTATGTATACAACGATAGCATTATTATATTTTTAAGTTTAATGGAAATATTTAATAATTAGCATATTTCTTTTTAACTTAACATAAAAAATAACATGAAAAGAGCAGTATTATGTTTAAAAGGCACATATAACCAAATATGCCTTTTCAATGTAAAATTTTGAGTAAAAATTTAAAATGTTACGATAAAAAGGCATATTTACTCAGTTGTGCCTTTTCACTGTAAATTATTAAAATAAATACATAGGTACAGTAAATATTAGAATTTATTTATTTATTTATAAGTCACAAATATAGGTACATGGGATCTTATTGGTACATAGATGTGTTAGAATCACTATATTTAACCTTGCGGCATGTGACATACTTACTTATAAAATAACTAGAACAGAATATTGAATTATAATGTATCGGATAAATAATCATACACTGAATAATAGGCCTTTTGCAATAAAAGTTTTTTTAAATTAGTCCTTAATAGTTTAATATTTTGTTCTTCTAGAAAAGGCTTCGATAGATGGTTAAATATCCTAGAGGCCATACAAAATATACTTTTGTTAAAATATGCAGTAGTATTTGAAGGTACAGTAATTTTTAAATTGTGTCTTTTGCTTTTTAATTTTGTAAACATGTGCATATTCTTTTTCACAAACAATACAGTTTCAAGTATATATATACATGGTAGGGTCAGAATGTTCAGTTTTATGAAATAGGGTCTACAGCTATCGGTTGATTTAAGGTTACAAATAGCTCGAACGCACTTTTTTTGTGCTTTAAATGCATGGTCTACATCTCTAGAATTGCCCCAGAAAATTATAGCATATCGTACGATTGGTGCCACATATCCGTGGTACACAGTCAGGACCGTAGAAGTGTTCACTGTTTTTGCAAGCAAATGGAGAGCATATGAATGTTTATTTATTTTTGAGCACAGACCTTCAATATGGCTATTCCAGTTCAAATTTTCATCGAAAATTAGGAATTAATTCCTAATATTTATATTTTATACTTTGTGAGTGTATTTTATTGTGTCTCCACAGTGGGATTATATATTTTAAAAGAGGCTGATAAATGTCATTATACAAGAAATAAAATAAGGCAGTTGTACGAAAATAAAACATTTATTTCAAAAAGTTTACCCAAACAAATTTTCAAAAGTACTATCAATTATTAATTATATCAATAATTGAAGGACTCAACAAAACAAAAACAGAATTGTTTACTAAAAATTACACTTCAAAATCTCTCTTAGTTAAAAATTAGGTAACACAACCAGTTAGGAACTTCAATGGTAAAGAAATGCTATCTGTATATCTATTAAAAAAACATGTAATTATCCAGCCTTTAGAGACAAAGAAAATCACGTTAATGTTTTTAAACTTTCACGATTTTTTTTATTAAACATGATTGTTTATACCAATGTTGCCGAAACCCGCTCTTCACGAAGGCGCTGCTAAGTTGACATCAGTCTATCTGTGACCACGGCCGATGTAATTCGGTCGAAATGTCGGGAAACATTAAGGTATTTATGCCTTTAAAATATTAACACGATTCAGACCCTGTATCATTTAATCATGTCTAAAGAAACTTACGTATCTGTGTAGAATTCGGGCTAAGAATGGGTATTTTTTAACACAGATCAGTGGAAGCGATTAATTCATCCAGTCTTAGCCCAAGACAAAGGATCTAACACATGGGCCAAGTTTCTTGGCGCTAAGAATTAAACAACTTACTTACCAAATATCTCCTGGTGATGTTCTTGAGTGGAGTCCTGGAGGCAAGTTAGACACACACGAGACTAAAATTGGCCAATATTAGCAAGTGAATTATCTTTACTTTACCAGACTCCACGCAGCGTCTTCAATCAGCAAATTCTTCCGGCACCAACCACGTGCATCGGATTCACTCAAGTTTTACAATGTTCGTTAAAATACTATTTTTATCACAATTAACCGGTGCCAGTTATTGATCAAGGAAGTGGCAATCAAACGGGTTCTAAATACAAGATCAAAACGCTCACAACACGAAATCTATCCAGAGCTAGCTTTTTTCGCTGACCGCGGGAAACGACAATGAACGAAAAGATTGACAGTTCAGTGTGACCATTGTCAGAAATTTTCAATAGACTAAACAAAATGTTACTCAATCGATCTAATCGATTTGACTTATAATAAAAACTAATTCTATTTCAAACATCCACCCGCCCCGGACCGGCCTACCGGTCCGCTAATCGGTTGGTAGACGTGACAATGTTGCAACCGCTCTCCTCAGAATCGAACCGTCCACCAAGACCTCAGCAAATCGGGGAACTCCATCAGCCCCAGTTACCAAATGAAGGATGCGCCCCCTGCGCCATCTGAGTGGCGGAAGGTTAGCCTCCTTGATCAAAACGAGGTCTCCAATCTTGGGTGGATCGGTCTTGTCGGTCCACTTAACGCGTTGCTGGAGTATGTGCAAATATTCCAAATTCCAGCGTTTCCAAAAGCTCTGAGTAATCTGGCGTACCAATTCAAAACGCGAGAGACGACCAGGTCTCGTATCAATATAGGGGTACTCAGGCAAGGCGACAAGTGGGCGACCAATCAAAAAATGGCCCGGCGTAAGGGCCTCCAAATCATTCGGATCTGAGGAGATCGGGCACAATGGCCGAGAGTTCAAAACGGCCTCAATCTTACAAAACACAGTTGCGAGTTCCTCAAATGTAAGAACAGACTCACCGATTGTCCTGCGCAAGTGTGTTTTGGCCGATTTTACGGCGGCCTCAAATATACCACCCCAGTGTGGACAATTTGGTGGGGAAAACAACCAATTTATCCCACGTCGGGCAAGCCTATCACCTATATCAGCTTTGTTGGTTTCAAGGAAATTAACAACATCATTCAAATAATTATAGGTGCCCTTGAAGTTAGTGCCGCAGTCAGAACGGATCAAGGAAGGCATCCCTCTGCGGGATACAAATCTGTCAAATGTGGCTACAAACGCCTCGGTCGTAAGCGAGGAGACCAGTTCTAAGTGTACGGCCTTTGTGGAGAGACAAACAAAAACACACAAGTAGGCCTTAACAGTCTTGCTGTTTCGAAGTGTCGACGTTTTCACCAAAAAGGGACCTGCGAAGTCCGTGCCAACACCGTCAAACGTCCTGCTCTCAGTTACGCGATCTGCCGGTAAGTCTCCCATCAAGGGCTGCATGGTAGAAGCCTTGAGCTTATAGCAAGGGATGCAGCGAAAGACTACACTCCGAATAATTCTTCGGGCAGACAAAATCCAAAATTCGCGTTGCAAAATGGCCAAGAGCGCATTACAACCAGCATGCGAGTTTTTAAGGTGACGGTCAGTTACCAACAAGCGTACCAAATGACCGTCCTTAGGTAACAAAAGGGGGTGACGTGCTCCGTAAGGGAGGTTGGCGTTCTTGAGACGCCCTCCAACGCGCAAGAGACCCGTATCGTCCAAAAAGGGGTTCAATTTAGATACAGCTCCCGACAATTTCGATTTCCCCGACTTGAGGATAGCAATCTCCCCTTCAAAATGCGCCAATTGCACAGAACGAACCCAAAAGGTGAGGGACTCCTGTCGTTCCTGTGGTGAGAGAAACGGTGTCAGTCGTTTCTGTTGTGGGTGCCTAAAATTAAAAACAAAACGCTTTATCCAAGCAGTGACACCTAACAACTTGTCGAGGGAGCTGTAGCGATTCAACAAAAAATCGGGGTCGAAGGCGCATTCCACCTTCTCAAGAGCGAGTGTTCGTAGACCCGGCAAATTAGAAGTATTCAAAACTGGCGTTCGAGGCCAATCAATTTCTGGTCGACTCAACCATTCCGGACCCCACCACAGCGAATGGCCTATCAAACTAGGCGTCAAGCATCCGCGCGAGGCACAATCAGCGGGGTTGAGCTCACCTGGCACGTGTCTCCAAACAAGTTTGACTTCGGATTTCTGGATTTGGGAAACGCGATTAGCGACAAATACCTCCAAAGTGTGGACAGAAGCCTTCAACCAACAAAGAACAATTTGGCTGTCTGTCCAGGCGTAGGTCCCATTAATGCAAATGCTTTTACCCAAAGTACTGGACACGTGGTTCAACAAGCGTACAAGAAGGGCTGCTCCCGAGAGCTCCAATTTCGGAATGGTCAGAGATGTCCGAAGGGGTGCAACCTTGCTCTTTGCCATGATCAGGGAAACCCTCACCTGACCTGAGGCACTAACTGTGCGCAAGTACACCACGGCGGCGTGACCACGTTCCGAGGCGTCACAAAACCCGTGAAGGGTGGCCTTGTACTTCCCGGGAGGAAGGATGGGACGAGGCAAGGAGATCTCGTTGACGGCAGGAAGTGAGGATACAAAAGAGGTCCATTCCTCAACAAGAGTGCCGTGCAGAGGTTCGTCCCAGGTCAATCCTGCTGTCCAAAGCTTCTGCAAGAAGCATTTTGCCCAAAATATAATTGGACAGATCCAACCGTTCGGATCAAAGGTTCTGGCGACAGTAGACAATACGAGACGTTTAGTCCAAGAACACGGCAATTTCAAGTCTACGTTATATGTAAAGATGTCTTGGACTGGTCTGTACTGAACGCCGAGAACAGCCATCATGGCGGGGTTGTCAACAATCTCAAACAAATGTGGATCTTGCTGATGATCCTCTGGCAAGCCTTCCAAAAGCGCTGGCGAGTTGGAAATCCATTTGCGCAACTCATAACCAGCGGAGGCCAAAATACCTATCAATTCGTCCCGCAGGAGGATCGCCTCATCCGCTGTGGAGGCGCCCGAGCAAATGTCATCGACGTAAATATCGTCCTTCAAGATGGCGGAGGCTCTTGGGAAACGTAGGCCTTCGCGGTCTGCGAGCTCCCAAAGAGAACGTATTGCCAAGTAGGGGCTTGAACTTAACCCGTACGTATTTGTATTGAGCTCGTAGATGACCATGGGATCGCGAGGAGACTCTCTCCAAAGGATCAGCTGGAAGCGACGGTCATCAGGGTGGATAATCGTCTGCCTGAACATCATTTTTATGTCGGCCACAAAGACAACCTGATGTCGTCGGAAGCTGGTGATGACGTCACAAAGGTCCTTGACCAACTTGGGACCAGAATGCAAGCACTGGTTCAAGGATACGCCTGTTGAAGTCTGCGCAGAACCATCAAACACTGTGCGCAGCTTGCCAGTCGATGGCTTCAATACCGCATGATGCGGGAGAAAGTAATGCTCCACCGAACGCCAATCCAAATTTGACACAGACATGTGTCCCAACTGTTCATATTCCCTCATGAACTCAATGTACTTCTGTCTGAGCTCCGGATCACGACCCATGCGACGCTCCATAGCCAACAATCTCTTTTCGGCTAAAGGTCGTGACTCACCAAGCGGAGGCCGAACAGACAGGAAGGGTAGCCTCGTAATAATCCGACCAGAACGGAGACGACCAGTGTTGTTCTGGAAGAACAGCTCGCACTCCTCATGTTCTGGATTCAAACGGGCAACTTGAGGGGGCTCCTCTACTTCCCAAAACCTCTGAACCGCATCAGAGAGAGCAGAGCCTACAGCCAACAAATTATCAAGTTCAGGTGGAGGGGGGTCCCTAGGTACAGGTCCCATCAAAGCAAGTCCAAATATGGTCGGGATGGCAGTCAAACCATTTGGCACCAAGACCCGTTTCCCACCAATCAAAATTCCACCGAGGACATCAGAGCCAATCAACAAGTCGATTTGTCCCGGTGTGTCAAATTTGGGGTCTGCCAGTTCCAATCCCGATGTCAAATTCACCACAGCAGCAGGTAGCTGTTTCTGTGGATGCATGCCCAAAATATTCTTCAGCACAATAGCCGAGGTTCTAATCCTCGGGTGTGAAGATTCAACAGGGCCAAACAAAACTTTAACTTGCCCTTCAACATTAGAGGCTACGTCACCTATGCCCCGTATACAATTCGGAAAAGAGCCCATATTTAATTTAACCTGCCCTACCAAATAAGTGGAAACAATGCAACCTTGTGAACCTGTGTCCAATATAGCACGGACAACAACAGAGGTCCCCGTGGGTCCCCAGACCCTAACAGCAACCGTTGGTAGGATAACGGTCTCAATGGGGGAGGTTGGCGTTATAGGGCAGGGGTCAATGACCTATTGTTGCCTGGGCGGCGACCGTTGGCCAGGACCTGGCAAGTCAAAATGAGGGTGCGGCTTGAAGTCCTCAAAGGCGCGATGACTCGATCCGCGCGCCATCTGTGGGGGGTCATAGTGACGCACCCGCCCAAAACGAGGTGGGCGCGAGTCAAGGCGGGGACGCTCCGCCAAAGGAGGGGAATACCTGGGGCAGCAGTCATGGTGCTGGTGACGCTGGGCGGTCGCACATTCAGGTGCGCGAGAGAAAGGAGGCGTGCGCACGCTACGGTTCTCCAAGCGGGGTGAGTGGCGATCAATTGAGCGAGGCGACTCTCGGCTACGCGCCGGTGAGCCTCGGCTGCCACCTTCAAGACACCCGCCCGTGCGCGGCGTCGGCTGGTAAGACAAGCGGCCTACCTCTCTGGCATTCATGCAGAGAATGTCCAAATGCTGTCCTCCACAGTGAGGACAGGGGCGAGAGTTTGGGCAGTCTCGCTGGTAGTGGGACCCCAAACAAGAGAAGCAAAGGCGGCGGGCATTCGCGATGCGCCTACGAGAGGCGACATGTAGGTCCAAGAATGCCCTACAACTGGCCGTTCTGTGCCCCGTGACCTTGCAGTAGGAGCACTCCGCTGGGCTCTGCGTGACCGCAAAGCGAGGAGGGCGCCGGTCAACATTGGCTCGGGTGTGACCGCGAGCCTGCTCCTTGACCTTGGGCGGCTGCGTCTTAGCCGGCGTATCACCACCGGAGTTGTCCAAGACCCGGCACTCATCCTCCAGGAACCTCTCCAGGTCAGCAAAGGGGGGCAAATGGGTCGCGCTATCCCCACCAAAGCGCTGTTCAAAACGCGACCTCAGGTCGGCAGGCAGCTTCTTCAGCACAATGTGCACCAATAGATAGGACCATTGGTCCACGGGCAGGTCAAGGCACTTAAGTGCGTTGATGGCCACCAAAAGCGGGTTCAACAGTTGGGTGCGCAACCCAGAGACCCGGGTGAGCGTCGGCAAGCCCAAAATCTGCTCAATATGCGTGTCGGCGAGGCCACGCTTGTTATGGTACCTACGGGTAATTAGGTCCCGAGCCGTCTGGTACGCCTCGTCAGACACGGGCAGATGCTGGATGAGGCCCTTTGCCTCCCCATCCAGTACCGACATTAGATAGGCCAACTTTTGTGCCGGCCGAAGGTCAGCCCTATCATGGACTAGGCTGTCGAACAAATTAACAAAGCCCAGGTAGCTTCCTAGGCAGCCATCAAAATGGGGGAGGTCCAATGTAGGGAGCCTACTCACCAGCCCCGGTGCTGACCTAGGAAGCTCCTGCTTCAGGCCGGGTTGCCCTTCCCTATCGGCAACTAGTTGTCTCGCAGTATTGGAGACAGCATCATACAGGTCTAAGACCTGGGCATAGTCTTCGCTGACCTTATTTCGCTGGTCAGCGGTGAAATCATTGATTGACACTTCAAGACAGCAAGTGCTGAAAGTGCGGAATTGCTGTTCCACACTTGCCAGGCGATCATCAATCCGCTCGTACCTTTGAAGTAGGGCCTGCTGGCGATCAGGCCGGTTCACTAAAGCACTGGCTGAGGCAAACCAGCGCAAATCTGACGCAATAGCACCAGCAGCCGCACGCAAGTCCTTGATAGCTGACATAATCAAAATTTCAAAAGAGCCCGGACAAGCGTTAAACAATATTAACAATCAAACTTAATTTTTCTTAATTCTTTGAAACCAGCAAGGTATTAGCCTGTTTATTGCAAGTGCAGGCAAGTGACAGGTATTTACTGCCCAACAAAATTAAAAGTTTCAGTATATTGAAACAAACACAAAAGTTATCAAAGTTATAACTTATAACAAATTAATAAAGTTGAAACTTCAACTTAATTAGTTAATTATTTGCAACAGACAGACTAACTGTGTTATTTATGATATACAATATGAAGTAAGCACAGAATATGTGTTACCTAGCAATATTATCTATATTATAACAAACAAAGTTTATTAATGTGACCCGCCCAAGTGGCAAGGTCAAGTTTGATTATTACAATGTTTATGAATATATGCAATAAACTAAATTTACTAAATTTATTGATACATACAGCTGTTATGTATCCAAACAAACTGACTTATTAATGCAACAACAAATTTAAGTTAGATTTTCCAACAATACAAATCAACAATTACTGATTGAGGTTATGTGACAATGTGTTTCAAATTATCTAGGTCAACTTATACAATTAAATATTATGTATTTTAGACAATAACTGACCTGACAAACACTACAATACTGTCTACAAGGTGATAAGATACAAGCTCATACCAATCTGAGTTTATACTCAGTAATGCAACAGCGGCTAAATTTCAACTACAGCTCTGCACCAAAAATTATGTGTAGAATTCGGGCTAAGAATGGGTATTTTTTAACACAGATCAGTGGAAGCGATTAATTCATCCAGTCTTAGCCCAAGACAAAGGATCTAACACATGGGCCAAGTTTCTTGGCGCTAAGAATTAAACAACTTACTTACCAAATATCTCCTGGTGATGTTCTTGAGTGGAGTCCTGGAGGCAAGTTAGACACACACGAGACTAAAATTGGCCAATATTAGCAAGTGAATTATCTTTACTTTACCAGACTCCACGCAGCGTCTTCAATCAGCAAATTCTTCCGGCACCAACCACGTGCATCGGATTCACTCAAGTTTTACAATGTTCGTTAAAATACTATTTTTATCACAATTAACCGGTGCCAGTTATTGATCAAGGAAGTGGCAATCAAACGGGTTCTAAATACAAGATCAAAACGCTCACAACACGAAATCTATCCAGAGCTAGCTTTTTTCGCTGACCGCGGGAAACGACAATGAACGAAAAGATTGACAGTTCAGTGTGACCATTGTCAGAAATTTTCAATAGACTAAACAAAATGTTACTCAATCGATCTAATCGATTTGACTTATAATAAAAACTAATTCTATTTCAAACAGTATCTATAATATAAAAATTAATCGCTAAATGTGTTGCTAAGCGCAAATCTCAAGAACTCCTGAACCGATTTTCTAATTATTTTGGAATATTCCTTGAAGTACGAGGATGGTCACTTTGCGAGTGAAATCGTAGGCGCAGCTAGTTATTAATAAAATTCGAAAATACTTTATTGATAGATAACTGAATAAAATTATTATCCACATATGTGGTTAAGTATTTTATGATCCATAATTTACACACGTACTCATAATAAAATTAATACATAGACCATACGTTATACGACCATAATTTTTTGACAGACATATTTTTTGTAACTTAATAAAACATTAATTAACAAATGCGTGGACATAACAATAATAAACTTTGAGTAAGCATATAAAGTTGTGTTATTCTATGTTTTAGTAACAAAACCTCTGTCAAAAAGTAAATCGTTAACACACGATCGAAACATTAATACCAATTACATTTTTGTAACGAGATTTGTTGTACAGTGCGGCTACGTAATGTTCGCTATAATTACCTACCAAAATGTTTTAATAACAATGTAACCCTTTTAATGCTAATCAAATTAAAAATACATATCAATTTAAATTACTAGTCTTATAATAAGTAATTATGGTAAGCCACGGAAATAAGTAATAAAAACAATATTTACCAGAGCGCTGCACCGACAAGCCTGGACTCGCCTCGACTCATCAGGCACAGCTGACGGCATTCCCTGCATACCTTGCCCTCCTCACTTCATCTCCGTTCAGAAATGTTTAGTAGTAAAGGCACAAACGCCAATGTGCCTTTTTTATATAACATTTATAAGCCTAGGGGTAAATAGAAAGGGCATAACTGCCAGTTGTGACTTTTCTTTCTACAATAATTGCTAAAGTGATAATATAAAAAATAAGCACAATTGCCACATAAGCCTTTTATATTTGACGTACGTCTGTTATGCCCTTTCCATTAAATATATCAATAATAAAAAGGTGAAATAAAAGTCATATCTCACAATATGCCTTTTTATTGTAATAAAACTTAAAAAATGATGCAGTTGTGCCCTTTAAGCTTATGCTATCTCTGTTTATTTTGTAGCTAAAAATCCACAAAAAATTAGGCAGATAGGCCTTTTTTTCCTGATTCCGAATATATATTTAACTCATTTTGACAAAAAGTGTTAGTTGTGCCCTTTTTCGGTAACACGGCAGTACTGGAGTGAATTTCAGTCTAATCAGAGGAATCTGAGCGTATATAGTACTAGTACTCATCCATACTTTACTAACAACCAATTTGAGTATACTAGAAATCGGTACAATACTATCAGGGCTGCTATACAAAATTACGAAGTATCTACCAAGCCAAGGGATGAAACGGTTCCTCCCTCTCCACTCGTTCGATCAGCTACTCCCATGGCAGTTTCAGACCCTCCTGTATCAGAATTTACCAGTCAAAGCCGCGGTAGCGACAGCAAAACCGACGAGATGCTACGGAAACAAAGTAGCAATTTCAAGGCGTTTGAGCATACGATTTCAAACATCAATTTAGATTCCATATCGGAAAAATGGGAATTTGATTACGTGTTACGCACTATCCAGACTCGTTGGACGACCATCGACTCTCTACATTGGGAGTTAGATAGCGAGTTAGGCCAGAGAAATCCCGAGTACGAATCTCATTTCTTTCTCGCGGAGAAACGGTTTAACGATATGATCAAATCCATAAATAAGAAATTATGGTCTGTTTCTCATATGGAGAAATCTACTCCAAAGATTGATATCCCTACTTTCTCTGGCAACTATCATCAATGGTCCAGCTTCAAAGATCTGTTCACTGAGACTATTCATGCGAATCCTACACTATCCAGCGCTCAGAAGATGCAATTTTTGAAAGCAAAAGTGAGAGGTGAAGCAGAAAGACTCATCCAACACTTGCCTATTTCTTCTGACAATTACTCTATTTGTTGGGATTTACTTAATAATAGGTACAATAACAAACGGCTTATTATGAGTTCCCACTTTGATCAAATGCTCAATGTTCCTACGATTCAGATTAGGTCAATATCACATATCAAGAGGCTTCACGATGTAACTCGCGAAAGCCTCAATGCTATCAAAAACCTCGGCGTAAGCGTGGAGTCCTGGGATCCACTTATCATTCATCTTCTTAGCCAAAAATTGGATTTTGAAACACTCAGTGAATACCTAAGCTCGCTAAAAGACCCTAAGGAGGTGCCTATCTTAGAGGACTTCTTATCATTTTTGGAGAAAACCTTTACGACCATGGAAACTTCAAAAAGAAAGCATGAGCCCAAATCAAACCAAAATCATAATTATCATAAAAGTAACAATTTCAACACCAAACCATCTTCGACCGGACGCAATGTTACGCAATTATCTAGCGACAAAAACGTATATGTAACGAAATTCTACAAATGCGCGCTCTGCAAAACTAATAATCACGCCATTTTCCAATGCACTAAGTTTCGTCAAATGAATTCATCGGCAAAACTTAGGACGACAGAGAAACTAAAGTTATGCGAAAACTGTCTTTATTGTCATAATGGCAATGAATGCATTTCAGAAAAACGCTGTCGTGAGTGCAACCTGCCTCATAATACTTTATTACACGATTCATTTACACAACTTAACAACGAGGCCGGGCCGGCCGGGTCAACGTCCAACAATAGTATCATCAGCAGTCCTAAACAGGGTCAAAGACCGGCAGCCCGGAGTTCGCACGTGTCAATGCAATCGGAAGTACCAGAGATCCTCTTAGCAACAGCGATAATCAGGGTTGAAACCTGGGATGGCTCCTACCTTAACTTACGCGCACTTATCGATCAAGGATCCCAGACTTCTCTTATCACCGAAAATGCGGCTCAACGGTTGGGGTTACCGCGTCATAGATGTCAGGGTGTTATTACAGGCGTAGGTGCGAAGCAAACGAACTGTAAAGGAGTTATCAATATCAAATGCGTATCGATGAACCGAAACTTTGAGTTTCAAACTGACGTCATTATCATGCAAAATCTTGTGAAAAATCTACCAAGCTATTCGTTCCCTAAACCGGATTGGTCTTACTTAGATAACGTATCTCTGGCTGATCCCGAGTTTAACATAAGTCGCCCAGTTGACATTCTATTTGGAGCCGATGTTTATTCTTTAATATTATTAGAAGGGATATGCAGGGGCGAACAAAATAATTCACCTATTGCCCAGAACACTCGGTTAGGATGGATTTTATGTGGGTGCGCAAAGACTTTGCAATGTAACGTCACCTTGAACAATATAGACGAAATTCAAAGATTTTGGGAGGTCGAGGATATCGCGGAGGAGTCTCAATTATCAGTCGAAGATCAGGAGTGCATACAGTTCTACAAGGACACCACTGTACGTCGGGCGGATGGTCGCTATGAGGTTCGGCTTCCTCTAAAACCAGAATTTGAGAACAATTTAGGTACATCTAAAAATAAGGCAGTTGCGCAATTTAAATCATTAGAAAGAAAGTTTTCGAAAAATCAACAGTTGGAAGAAAGTTATAAATCATTTATCAAAGAATATCAATCTATGGGACACATGAAGCCCGCTCCTAGCACAGGGATTATCAAACCATCCTTCTATTTTACTCATCATGGGATAGAACGCGCTGAATCCACTACTACTAAGTTTAGGGTGGTATTTAATGGATCCGCAAAAACTTCGTCGGGATTCAGTTTAAACGACGTCATGAAATGTGGCCCAAATTTACAACAAGATTTACAGTCACTTATTATCAAATGGCGGCAGTATAAATTTGCATTCACTGCGGATATAGAGAAGATGTTCCGTCAGATATGGATTAATTATCATGACCAAAAACTCCAAAAAATCGTCTGGCGAGATTCTGAGCAAGATCCTATCAAAGATTGGGAGCTGACTACTGTGACCTACGGCACAAAAGCAGCACCTTTCTTAGCTATGATGACTTTACGGCAATTAGCATTAGATGAAAAAGCCAACTATCAGAGTAGCACAGCTACCGATGTCCTTGAAAACTCTTTCTTTGTCGACGATTTAGTCCATGGAACTCACCTTGCTAGTTCAGCGAAACAACTGCGGGACGATCTTATCAAACTATTAAAATCCGGTGGGTTTAATCTTAGAAAATGGAGATCTAACATTTCCGAGCTATCAGATACGAATCAAGACTTCAATTTCCAGCAATTTGAGTCCTGTAAAACACTAGGTCTTAGCTGGAATCACCGGCAAGATTTGTTTACCTTTATTTCAACCATAGAACCATCTACTGAGCAGGCAACAAAACGTTCGCTTTTATCTAATATTTCCAAGCTATTTGATCCCCTCGGTTGGCTTACACCAGTATCAACAAAGCTAAAAATCATTTTCCAAAAGGTGTGGCTATCCGGTATCCATTGGGATGACCCCCTACCGGACGATATTCTGTCTGAGTGGATTGTTATCCAAACCGATATCATAAATATAAACAAAATACAAGTGCCTAGGTGGATATCAACTTGCGAACGTGACGTATTAGAATTATGCGGCTTTTGCGATTCGTCGACCAAGGCGTACAGTTGCATTATATATTGTAAAGTGAAACGCAATAATCAAACTATTATCACACCGTTAATCGGAAAAGCGCGACTTGTACCGAAAAACAAAAATATCAGTCTTCCACGGTTGGAATTGTGTGCAGCTCTCCTTCTAGCAAAAACCATGCTCAAAGTACAGAAGTGCTTGAGTGAATATGATATCAAGATTTATGGGTGGTCAGACTCAATGATCGTTCTAGGTTGGCTGAATGGCGACCCAACCAGATGGAAGGCATTTGTCTCAAATAGAGTTCGAGATATCACTAACATAATACCATCAACATGTTGGCGTTATGTTAAGTCAGAAGATAACCCAGCGGACTGCGCTAGTCGGGGGCTAACTGCTTCTCAATTAATCAATCATGATCTATGGTGGCAAGGACCGTTCTGGCTATCAAACTTTGACGAACAATGCAAACAGCAGAATTTTACTACTGATGTTGAATTGAAAATAGTTCACCAAGTTAATGTTGTCACAGAGCCTGACCTTGACAACAACATCGTTATGCAACTACTAAATAAATACAGCAGTATCAGCAAAACCATTCGAGTCATTGCATGGATGTTTAGATTCGTTAGAAAACAGGACAAACCACCAACTTATCTATCAATATCAGAGTTAGATAGAGCTGAGAACCTTATCGTCAAGCAAGTCCAGCAGATTGATTTTGTACAGGAAATCAAAAGTATTAAGGAGAAAGGTCACGTACCAAATAAGAGCAAAATATCACAACTGTCTCCTTACATAGATGAAAACGGAATCCTACGTGTTCAAGGTCGATTGAAAAACACAACCTTACCTTTTGATATGAAACATCCTATCATCATATTAGGCTCTTGTCGATTAGCACAATTACTAATAAATCAAGCGCATAATGCAACTTATCACGGCGGAGCCCGCCTCACTTCGGCATTTTTGAGAAAAAAGTATTGGCTCGTAGGAGGAAATAAGATCATAAAGAAATATCTTCGAGGATGTGTCACTTGTAGACGCCACGATCCTGTCAAGCATCAGCAAATCATGGGTGATTTACCAGCAGCTCGTACAGTTCCTACTAGACCGTTTTATCACGTCGGCGTTGACTACACAGGATACTACGAGGTCAAATCTAGTAAAGGTCGTGGCATAAAATCTTCGAAAGGTTACATAGCAGTGTTCGTGTGTATGGTGACCAAAGCCGTGCATCTCGAATTAGTGTCCGACCTGAGTTCATCTGCATTCTTAGCCGCGTTGCGTCGAATGGCATCCCGGCGGGGGGCTCCCTGTCACATTTATAGTGACAATGGGACAAACTTCGTAGGCGCAAACAAAATTCTCAACAGGGAATATTTTGATCTCCGAGCCACTTTAGACGAAAACTTCTTTTCATCAATCACCGATATGAAGATCCTGTGGCACTTCAACGCCCCTGGATGGCCAAGTGCTGGTGGTCTTTGGGAGGCTGCGGTGAAAAGCCTTAAATACCACTTGAAAAGGGTCATCGGTGATCAGAAATTGACATTTGAAGAATACATCACACTACTGGCTCAGTTAGAAGCTTGCTTAAACTCGAGACCTCTGTGTCAACTAACTGAAGACCCGGATGACCTGGACTTTCTTACTCCAGCTCATTTCCTAGCTAGCGGTCCAACGAACACTATCATAGAAACGGAACGAGACCAACGAACACGTTGGCAGCTCACACAGAAGATCTTCGGAGATGTTTGGAAGAAATGGCAATCTGAATATCTAAGCCAACTATCAGCTCGCAGCAAATGGCGTTCTCCCAAGGAAAATTTAAGCATCGACGATATCGTCATTATTCATGATGCAAATCTACCTCCAGGGAAATGGGCCTTGGGTAGAATAATTACGTTACATCCAGGCAATGACGACTTCGTACGCGTTGTCAGCTTAAAAACGAAAAACGGTATCGTCAAAAGACCTATCACAAAAATATCCAAGCTACCCGTTCGAGAAAGTGATACTGTCAGTCAAGACACTAAGTTTCAACAGAAACAGGAAAATATCACCGCTTCGGCGACTGTCAGAAACTCAATGAGACCATGTTTATATCATTTTATATACACATTTTTATTGCTGTTTTGTGTCATATTAACACCCGTGTATGGCTCCTATCAAATATCAAGTTTTAAACATAGTCAAGGTTTCTACTTAGATCGCCTCACCAACGTGCGTCTTGAACGAGATCAGTGGAAATTAGTAATCTACTATGACATGTCTCCCTATTGGCAAAGTTCAGAACTTCTTGGAAAATATATAAATCACTTGGATAGTATGTGTCACAACAAAACAAATAATACTATAGCGCAGTGTGATGTCATCCTACTCCAATTACATCACGGACTTAATGAACTCGAGCATTACAACAATATTTTGATAGGTAAACAATACACTCGGCACGAGCGACACACGCGCGGCCTTATCAACGGTGTCGGGTTCGTTGCAAACAAATTGTTCGGCGTACTCGATCAAGAATTCGCAGAACAGTACGAACGAGACATCGAGACTATTAGAAATAATCAGAGACATCTTGCCCTACTATGGAGAAACCAGACCTCGGTGGTCGAGGGTGAGTTTAATTTGATAAAGAGAGTCGAAGCATCTATCAACAAACAAAGTAAATTGTTCAACCAACACTTGAACAACCTTGAAAAATCGCTGAACAGGCAAAAGGAGACTGTAGAAGCTACATCAACCACTTGCGATTTCACGTTATCATCGGTTATCGCCCAAGGTACTCTCGTAAACCTACAGAACATCCAAAATATGATCATTGACTCTTTAACTGATATTTACGCGGGTAAATTCAACTTCCATCTACTCACTCCTAAGCAGCTCCGAGACGAGATGAATATCATCACGAGTTTGTTATCAAGAGACGTGACATTACCGTTGAATAACATGGAGAGCATATCAGAGTTGTACCATCTTCTGACCGTGAAAGCAAGAGCTACAAACAAATTTATCATTTTCGAGATACTGATTCCTTTAGTGAACAGGGACAACTTCGAGTTGTACAGACTTCTAGCAGTCCCACAACAAACGGAAAAGGCAATGACCAGCCTGGTACCAGTATCAGATTACGTAGCAATCAATATACAGCAGGATTCTTATATAGGGTTATCCGAGGAAGATGTACGAAATTGTATTTATATCAAAAACGATATACATTTGTGTCGTTTGAAACAGCCCATATACAAAATGAGTTCGCAAGAAACTTTATGTGTCAAAAATCATGATCATAATGGGTGCCAAACCACTACAGTAGCTTGTTTAGATTCCTGGAAGGAGTTAAATAGTAGAAACACCTACCTGTATTTCTGTTGCGGTCATTGCTCTATACGCATAATGTGCAGAAATCAAATTACCGTAGAGTTGTTACATAACTCTGGTATAATAACAATAAGCGAGGATTGCATTATCAAGAGCGATAATTATATTATTTACGCGCATCAAACTCCGTCAAATGTCGTACAAAAAGTGGCTGACGTAATGAAAATTGAGATTCCCCCTATCAATCATCTCCTGAATTTATCTGTACCAGCTTCTACTTTCGAGAATCAATCCATACCCTCTGATCATCAAAAATATTTTGAGAAAATCGACAAGCAGATAAAACAACTACAAGCCAGTACGGCGGATGGAGTGTTGACCGAACGGCTATCATACCACGACGTTCATCACTATGTCGTTATCTACGGGATGCTGCTGGCGGGAGCGGTCACGCTGGTGGTACTGGTGTGGTGCGGCAGGAGAGCGCGGGAAGGTGCCGCGCTCCCGCCGCGCCCGGAAGCGCACGCAGCAGCACAAACTACTACGGTGGTGTCGCGCCACCCTGGAGAACAGGATATCGAACTCCAAACTACGAACTGCGAGCTTTCTTCAGTCAGATGCGTTAGTGAAAGTGCGATAAACCAGTGTAGTGTTAGTAGTGAGATTGATGGTAAATCGCGAAGTGCAAGTGTGATCAATAAGTGTAGCTCGCCTATAATTGTGCATAAGAAATTCGATCGTACTTCATAATGGACTAGCATCATCTATAATTTTAAGCTAAATATTGTTCCATCACCTTTTAACTCACATCAGTCACATATCATTGCATCAATCATGACAACCACATACCACTATCCCTCATTTTCTGGCCCGGGAGTATGTACGAGCCACGTGCAACGTAGCGTACATTGGCCTAATTATTCCTTTTGTAATGTCAGCAATTTACTTCTTTCATTATTATAGTTAATCATATTAGAAATTAGTTCGCGTTCACGTCTTAGCATCAACTGACGTCCGCGTCTCACCTATCATTTCGCGTTCGATAATCATTGTAATCGCGTATCAATATCATATCATCTTTTATCTTATTTTTCTATCAATATAGTCAGTTAAATTTATTTCTGAGTTTTACTGATTATACCTTACTACCCCGGGTGTGCGGACCGTACAGTTAGACATCGGCTAAACTACCCTAAGTGAGTGTTTAAAATTGAAAACGCGTTTAAAGCATGTTTAGCGCAAAACAACCGTTAGACGCCCTTTTGTAGTACAAAATTTTATAACCACGTGTTAAGCACATGTTTAAATCTTTTGTAGTAAGACTGAGGTTAACGTCATAATTTAGAAATAAGAATATTAAAAGGTCATGAAATAATTAAAATGAAATTATAAAATATCAATAATTATAAAAGTACAATGTCAGCTAATCACAATTAAAATGGCAAATGTATATAAGTATATATTATAATTAAAAATAAATAAAGTTTATTTCTAATTAATTATTTGCATTATGTGTATCATCTAAATATTCCTGCAGCGAGTAATAGCATTTAACTACAAGCAGTTTTTGAAGATGCCTTTTAAATAATTGTAGATTTTCAATATTTTTAATTTGAGTAGGTAATTTGTTGTAAATGCGTGGTGCAGTGCAAAAGAAAATTTTGTGCATTAGCGCCGTTTTACTTTCGACAACACACAATTTACCAGCATGTCGAAAACTTGTTTTTTTTTAAATAATTCCATATTTTGTTTCACAAACACAGCACACTCCTTTATGTAAATGCAAGGCAGGGTCAACAGATTATTATTTACAAAGTACGGTTTGCAACTATCAGGTACCTTTATACCAAAAATTGTTCGAATGCACCGTTTTTGAACTTTAAATGCCGATAGCCAGTCAGTGGAATTGCTCTTTCCAGTTTAGTTTTTCATCTATTTTTAACCCAAGAAATGTAGTTAATTCGCTCTCTGTAAATTAATAACCATTGTAATTAATATTAATTACAATGACTAGAATCATGGATGGAAAGATCAGAGAAACAAAAACAGTGGTAGTATATATAGTACATATATATATATATACATATATATATATATATATATATATATATATATATATATATAGTCCATGACGTTCTCAAAGACGTCAAAGATATTGTCTCATAGAACACGCAGAACCAATAGCAATACGGCGTTGTCGTCTGCTGCTATCGTCCGTGGCCAAGTAATTGTTATTAAAATGTTCTTAAACAGATGTTTAAATAAAAGTAAGATGACTCAGTTAAAGTAAGTAATATTTCAAGGTACAATCCATTTCCGAATAATGAAGCCAATTTCTAGCAAAAATCTTTTGTGTTCAAACTGACAGCCCGAGTAATTTGTCCATCCGCGTAATTTCCAATGCTTTGTTTTCTATCATCTGAGAGTATAATGATTATATTCATTAAATTGTTTCCAGTAGAATTCCCTGCGGGTCCTTGTGGCAGTTCGTTTGTAACCACTCTACTTGAAATACCCTTATTAATTATCTTTTTGGAAGTTACCGAATGGTTTCACTTATTTAGTTATGGCACGATAACGAAATTTATGAACAGAATTTTTTGACTGAGGGTTTTTTAAACAAATGAATTGTGATAGATTGGTACAAAAATACGTATGTTTTTGTCAGGCTATTTTTGTACATTCTATACGATTTTGTATGAAGTTGCCTAACTATGTCTCGTTGCAATATTTTTGGAACTCTTTCTTTAGGTAATCTGTGTTTTGCAGAGCAATGCGGTGATACATGCACTGAATTTGTTTTACTCAATTGCTTTAAGAATTTAAAGAAATTAAGAACATACACCTCAGTAAAAGCAATTTGTTTTCTTCTCGGTTAAAAATGATATTTTAATTTTTCACTCACATTTTCACACAATTTTTCACTCAGATCGCTTACATTCACAAAAGGTGGTGATGTAGAAAGAATCTTTATTGTCCATAGAATATGCTATACTTAAGTACGATACCTGAAAGGGTTGTATAAACTAGCGATAAAGGGATAACTCCTGGTACATAATATATAGTGAAATTGAAATTTTAAGTGATCACAAATTTGTGAGCCATTTAAAGAATTTATACTCTCAATTTAGGCGTACAAACTTTTTATTCGCTAAGTACCAAATTTCAGCTGTCAAGTGCTGCATAACTTCTATTTGGCATCTTTTAGTCAGGGCCACCCGCCGCGTCCAAATGTGTACGACCTGACTCTTGCTTCACGAGCTTCGCACATTTTACGAGCTCAACGAGGTAATGCCATTTTCAAGCTTCGTTTCTCTCTTTTATCTTTAAAAACAGACTCTAAATCTTGAAATGAACTTACTTTCAACGTTATCACCTACTAGACACCTAATTTATATTTTTATCTCACCGATTCAACGATCGATCACAGCGATTTTGAAGTAATATCTCATTGATATTCTCAATTTAGCCATGAACAGGTTCGTGACCTTTTTATAAAGGTAAAAAGGCTTCATTTCAAGTGTACCGTAAACTGTAAAGACCTTATCGCATGTTATTAAATAGGCTATTTTAAGAGCTATCTATATACTTAAATAAAAATGAATTACCGAAATGTTTGTACGCGCATAACTTCCAAACGACTGCACCAAATTGGATTAATCTTTTATGTGTTCGTTATGGTCAGGAGAAGGTTTGTATGTAAAAAATATTTAAAATAGAAGGAAAAATTAAAAAGAAACGGCGATACTAAGTTCGCCGGGGCAGCTAGTATAAAATTAAAGAGAGCGTACCCTAAATAACTAGTTTGCGTGTAGTACCTATATAGTAAAAGCCTAATAGGTTTAGAACAATACACTATGTAACACCTATCTGGCGTAAATCTTCTCGTGAAGGAGATAGCACTAAGGAGACTAAATAAGAGATTCATATTCAGAGACACGCACTAATATTTCTCGTTATAATCAATTAGACAACGCTTTTCTCGAATTTAAATTGTTAATTAATTTTAGTAATAGGTACAATTTGGAGACGATCGAGTTCTCTTAAAATAAATGGTATGGCACCACTTGGACTGTTAATATAAAAAGAGGCTCGAGGGCTGAGCTGTTACAATCAATGGGAAGGGCTACGCCAAAGCTTTATACGCGACGTCCATTTTTTATTAGGGTAGATTTTTCATGAAAGTTGCGAGAGTATATGGTATGTTCTAACAAATTATGTGCACTGCCCTATGAAATACGACCCAATATTTATTACATACACGCGTAGATAAACTTAGGCTTCATATTCTCAAAGGAATAGCGGTATGGTGAACGAATATTCCGCCAGCTAGGTTTTCAGTTGTAATGTAGTAGGGGCAACGGGGACTGAACGTATTGCTGTCTTTGGCTATATTTTTAAACATCCCGCTGCTATTGAATATTTTGAAAGATATTGAAAGTTTAGCAGTTCAGTTTCAGTGTAACAGTTTAAGAGACTAGATTCTGTACTAGGACAACTCTATGTAATGAATTATTTAATTAGACACTTTTCCCGGGAAAGCTTATAAATGACATAACAAGTCATGCTATTGAATCTTTACTCAGAATTTAAAACAAAAAATAATAATAAAAAAATGAAATAGAAAAATAAAATAAAATGACACACATAACTAACAAACATGTAGGTATTATATTTCAGGTAAGTTATTAGTCCAACTTATTTGCAGAGTAGAATTTTTCCTTAATTTCAATAACAATGATTTTTATCAGAGTTGTGTGTGTATTAAAAATGTTAATTATCGCTCGCTTAATAATGTGCCCGTCAGATGGCAATAGGCTCGCCCCCTATTACATTGGGACCTAAATATAACTGGCGAAACGTGGGTGTGTAATACACCTCTGCCTACCCCTTCGGGGATAAAAGGCGTGAAGTTATGTTAAGTTATGTGAATACCTTAAAGTTCTCGGTGGTTTCCAATATAAGCTGGTTATTGAAATGAAGAGGCAATATTTGATGACGTTTATAGGGTTAAAGCTTTTACTTTGAAAGTTTTGAGTTTCAAACGCTTTGTGTTGCCCGTAGTTTCATTTATTAATTTTGTCAAACGTTTGACTTAAGACCAATTGCCGATTAAAACGAAGTATTTTTAGTTTTAGTAGACTGCCTCGTTGGTCTCGCGGCATAAATGTGCGCGTGGGATTGGGAGGTCTCGGGTTCGATTTCCGGGTCGGGCAAAGTGTTATTGGGATTTCCGTTAGAAAATCCACAGTAGCAGCACGGAGTCTGGTAATGTGCCCGGTACGGCAATAGGCTCGCCCCCTATTACGTGGGGCCTCAAAATTCAAGGCGAAATGTGGGTGTAATATTAATTAGAGCAACTTGAAAATTTGATTTTTTGTTTGTTGAGATATCCCAACGATTATGGTGTCAAATTAAAGATCTAGTTCAAAAACCATTTTATCTTTTTAAATCATGTAAATCGGTCCACAGGTTTAGGAAATAAACTAAGAATTAGTAGAGTGAAAATGTAAACGACCAAAATTTTTGTGGTTTTTGTCTACGAGCTCACATAGTATAGAATACATAGTATAGAATACTTATAGGATGATTATTTATTATTAGGTACGTGGTCAAGTAGGTAGATAGACGATTTATAAATATTATAATAGCAGCGGCAAGTCGACAACCCTAGCGCGACAGCTAGCGCTCAGCTAGTCACTCTGCGCCAGACAGCGACAGCGACATGTTAGAAAAGAGCGGGAACGGTTAGGTGAATATCGCATTAGGCACTGAGTGCTTATGCAAGCTAAATTGCACTTTGTTGCTTAGTAGCAAGAGTCGCAATTTCAATAAATTGGTTTGAGAAGGGATGCTTCTGTACGTTAGTACTATCTATTCTGTGGTAGTAGGTTAGGTAGGTAGGTTATATTAGGTTTTCTTGTGACCCTATACCCAAAAATAGGAACCCTGCAAAGCAGGGCTCCGTCAACTTGACTTTAAAGACTAAAGCGTCTTATTTACATATACGAAACACTTCATTTAAGATAAAATCACGCTCAGTATTAATAAATAATTTGCCAAATATTAAAATTTGTATTATTTATGAATGCCCATTTTCTATTTTTTATTCATCATCAAGTTTCCGCTTAGATACTAATTCAGTTCCCAAAAAAATACTGCTAGTTTAAATTAAAACGAAGCTTATAACTGACATATTAATATGCTAACTTTTACTTATTACGATACTCCTTATTAGCTGCCAACCCATTATATATGGTACCCACTCTAATTATTTTTGAAACCTTTATTCGTTTTACTTAGATGCCGCATTAAATACATGCCTTTGTAGACGACGTCCCTGTAGATTAGAATAGTTTCTCCTCCAAACGGATACCTGAAAAATAGAAGGTACCGCATAGATGACGTTCTACAGAAATGCAACCTTATATTAATATTAGGAGATTCCACATCCGTCCGCACAATTGGTGTTCGTTTCAACCAAAATTCATTTTAGCCGATATCAATATCGTGGACCACAGTCAAAATGTTGTTCATTTATAGTACAGATGTTAAAGCAAAATACGTTCCAACAAGTTAGCGAGCTTCATTTAAACTAAACAAAGTTGATAAATTCAGCTCGAGATAGTTGAGAAACAACAGAAACGAACGAAACTAATAAGCCAGTTTCATTTGGGAGTTAATGAAATGAAACTCGGTTAAATCCAGGTCTGGTTTGACCTCTTTTGAGCAGATCCCATAAAATTCGTACAAAGGTCATCAATCAAAAACTAAATAAT